>CM066032.1:1457866578-1459115255 GCA_033557465.1 Ichthyophis bannanicus | reverse complement strand
CCTAGGTATGGCACTGTTGCCACCAACTCTTTAAGGATATTTTGGCAGAGAGAGCTCTGATAGGAGATCAACTGGGTATTATTTTCAGAACAATACTTTTCTGGTGGTCCCAGGACTCTTCATTCTCTGATTCAGGAGTCAAAGGCCATGGGTTTTAAGTCTGAGTGAGTCTGAGAGGCAGGAGAGGTTTCCTGTCCTGAACCCATTCAACTCTGCTTCAGCATCAATAATGCTGAGACATGTTCAGAGTGATGACCATTTCTTGGTTTGACATGCTTGCCACTGAAGGGGAAGTGCTGAAAAAAAGGATAACTCAGCACACCCAAAGAAGTTAAATTTCTTGATACCAGATCTTTGACATAACTGATGTGCTGAGTGAACACTTCAGATATACTCCTATCCACCTCCATCTTGACCAGTGCTGATGATGGCAATGGAGTTAGCCTCATTTTATTTATTTTTATTTATTTACATTCTCTTATATACCGTGCTATTCTGCATCAGTGTGGTTTACATTGAATAAACTGAAATTACATTGAACAGGGCATTATAACTTGGAGATAACTATTTTACAGGGAACATGGGCTATGGAGGGTTAAGTGGCTTGCCCAAGACCACAAGGAGCACCTGTGGGACTAGAAACCCCAGTCCTTCCGGCCCAAGGTTGCTGTCCTCTAATGGGATTTGAACCCCTGACCTTCCAGCCTGAAGTACCTTGCCCCAACCACTAGGCCACTCCTCCACTCCACTATGTGGCTTCCCTCCCACAGGATGTGTTGCGAGTGGAAAGATCGGCATGGATTCTAGATTTTTTTGCACTAGGAGAGGAGTCGCTGCCCACAATTGCGCAGCTGAAAAGACGGTTAGATGGCTGTAGTAGAATGCCTGACTATGGGGTGGAGGAGGCTTTATGGGCCCGAGAGTTAAACATGTTGGTGCCTCCTGGTTCACTCCTCTGGGCCTTGAGTAGGATTGTGGAGTTGGTGGGGGGAGCCCGTTGGCGGGAGGTGCAGTTTAAATGCCTTTTACAGTGGAAGACTCATCAATAACCTTTGCTATGCTGATGATACCACATTACTGGCTGAAAGTGAAGATGATCTGAAACATTTGCTACTCAATATCAAGGAACATAGGGGTATGTTTACTAAACTACGCTAATGTGCGCTACTGTGCGCTGCGCGACATTAGCGTGCACTAAGGTACCTTAGCGCATGATAATGTCGCGTACGGGGCACAAATATGCACACTCATGTGCGCGGCGTGCTAATGTGCGATGAAGGCGGGGAAAGGCTCCCGGAGGGCGGAGGAAGGCTCCCCAGGGGCGGAGAGAAGGGGTCAATGGGTGGAGAGTGGGAGGGGAGAGGCTCCCCGCACATTAGCGAGGCTGAAATCCGAGGCAAAAAATACCGCGAGTGAAAACCTCGCGTTAGAGCCGATTTAAAGGGAAGAGAAACCATTTCTGTCAGCAATGTACAGCAAACCCAGGGAAACCTACAAAAAAGTGATGTGTGATACATGTGCACAGAACAAAAGGGCAAATAAACACTGAAAATGACCCCAACTAAATATAGAAAACATAACCAAGCTGGGCAACAGTGGTTTTAATGGGAAACATCAAAAAACACTCCCGAGAAAGCACCCAAAAAAAGATATGAATTATGGAAAGGTCTACGATCCGTCCCCATACAAGGTGAATGATCCCACAGAAATAGCACTGATCAGGGTTTCCCTCTGCATCGGACAGGTGTCCTATGGCGTGCACATGTCCCGCAACAGCAGGGCGGGCATGTCGGAATGGGCAACTGGTCAGATGCCTGAAAAGGGGCCACAGAGGGCTGCAGGCGGCACATACTGTGGTGCAGCCGGGGCACAGTGCAGACCAGGCAGATGCCTAGGTGGCACATAGGAATGCTGAAACTGAACAGCAGCCAGACAGCAACTGATGAGGGCCAACATGGGCACGAGAGTGTTTATCACAGTGCCATAGGGGATAGTACCCAGCAGGTACCCTCAAGGGCACAGAACATTGGCAGGCGGTGTTGGGGTGAAGCGTGGACACCTATGCAGGCACCCCTACCACAGAACACGCACCATAGGCAGCCGCCTACCTGCACACTGGATGGCATGAGACTACACACCACCAGCACCACCAGCAGAAGGGCATGTCAGCATGGTGGCGGAGGGATACTGTTGGTGGAGGGGGCAGTGGCAGCTGCCCAGAGCAGACCATGGCCTAGCCCTGTGTAGGTGGGTGCCATGCACTGCAACAGACAGGCCCTGCCGGACAAACAGTCATGGTATCACCAGGGAATGCACTGTCTCTATAGCAACACGGTGGTGCAGTGCACACCACCAGTGTGTTTGGAGGCAGAAGGTCACAGGTTCAAGTCCCAGCTATGGTGCCTGCCAACCCAGTCCCCATATTTTACCCACTACTACAACGTGCTAATACAGACAGAACGTTTATTGCAGATGACGTAAACATGCCCAAAACACCTACATTTTACCCTACAGAGCAAAGACACCATAAACAGGCGCATTACCTAGAGCAGAGTCTCCCAAATGCAGTCCTGGAGGGCCAAACACCATTCAGGTTCCATGCTGCCTCTAATAAAGAAGCCTGTGCTGCATATCTATGCACCACCCCCATGGTATGCAGATGTATCTCATGCATATTCATGAGGGACAGCATGAAAACCTGAACAGTGTTTGGCACACCAGGACTGGAGTTGGGAACCTCTGCCGTAAAGCAGCAGCCAACAGGGGCAGACACACCCACACCCACACCCACAGGCTCCATTAGCCAATGCCTCCTGGAGAGGCAGGACATTGGGCCCTGCGTGCATCTCCCAATACTAGCTCTTGCATACCTTAGCAATGCCACCCTACACCTGGGAATATGGTACACAGCTAGCAAACGTTTTCTATGATTACTGGCAGATACCAATTCCTACGTTAAGCACAGTTTGCTGATTGAGCTCCATCATAGCAACCTTTCTGCTGTCTGTGGAGTGTGCTTCAGGTCTGGTCTCTGAGAGTGTTTACCACCCTGGGGAGTGACCCCCAACAGTATTGCGTACCATATCCATGCCTGCACTGTGCCCAGGACTGGTGTGGTGGCCAGGGCTACTAAACTCCTCTAGAGTAGCACAATGCTGGCATAGGTGTGGGAGTGTGTTTCTGTCTATTCAGTGTGTGGTGGCTGCAAACACCCTCCACAGCCCACACTGCCAGCACTGTTGCCAGTATTGGCCTGCCAATGTGCATAATGAGGAGCAAGGTACCATGGGTATTAGGGTGGTCCACTGCCATAGGGGAAAAAATAAAAGTAGGAATTTCTGTGCTCCCTGGCTTGATTCTGGTTCCATTTATGTAGAAAACAATGTGTGCAAAGTTTGAAGCCAAGCAAATAATATTTAGGGGTGGCTCAAGGTCCCTATCTATCAGGACCCTGGATCCCCCCCAGGGTTCATCAGACCACTGGGTATTATCTGCTCATAGACGGGGGTATCATGCTTGCCAAGCACTCAATGTGGTCCAGATGCTAGTAAGGACTTTGACGATGTGGGGAACATCTTACGGTGTTGCGAGACAACACCCAGAAGGAACTGGAGTTGCTCTTCTTTTGTGGTGTGTCAGCAGTTGAACTCCTCAATGAGTTTGACCCCTCGCTCAGCCACATCGTTGATCACTGGAAGATTTTTTACTTTCTTCAGACCGTCTTTGAATGATGCATTCTCTTCCCAGTCTTCTAGGTCTGCATTAAGAAAATCACTGTTGATGTCGAGGTGTATCAGGACTAATAAAAACGAAAAAACTCTGTAATATAGTCTGAAAATCTGGCACATTCACTTGTGGGTCAGAGGGCAAAAAACACAGCAATAGCTACCTCAATTCTACAATGAAAGCTAACGTGGTCTCAGTATGGTTAGACAGGAACGTAACGCTTCAAATTCACTGCCATAGGCTTTACATCAATGACCACACTATATAGCTTCCATTTTTTAACCAGTGTTATTGATAAAATGCTCCCTCCTTCCACAGGAAAATAGTCGAAAAAATTAGTTTGCTTAGCTTAGAATGATCGAGCTTCAACTTCAATCGAACAGCACAGCTGATATCTTATTTGCACAGCTGCTGTCTTATTCTCCCGACGCTACCCAGCGCTCGGCGTTTCGCCACTTAGGGTTCTTCAGGGGAGTTGCTAAGACACTATGACAAAAAAGTTTTTGTTTAGTTCACGCCATTATCTCAATGTTGTAAAACTTTAGCATATCAACTCCAAAATCTGTAAGTACTCACTGTTTTGTTATCCCGCTAGCGTTCCCTTCACATCAACTGCTGAACTGCTAAGACAAGAGTGAGGGACGCTGCACTTATGATGTCATTAAATGGACTCAGAAATTAGCCTTGAATGGGCACAGCTGATTGTTACGTCATAAACAGGCTTCCCATTCAATCCGTGCATTCAAGCCTAAAGGTGTCACCGTGTTTAATGAATGGATCCATTTTTGTTCTACATAAAGTAGAGTCTCAGCCTTGGTACTGCCCGCATGACATCATAATGACATCATAAGTGCAGCGTCCCTCACTCTTGTCTTAGCAGTTCAGCAGTTGATGTGAAGGGAACGCTAGCGGGATAACAAAACAGTGAGTACTTACAGATTTTGGAGTTGATATGCTAAAGTTTTACAACATTGAGATAATGGCGTGAACTAAACAAAAACTTTTTTGTCATAGTGTCTTAGCAACTCCCCTGAAGAACCCTAAGTGGCGAAACGCCGAGCGCTGGGTAGCGTCGGGAGAATAAGACAGCAGCTGTGCAAATAAGATATCAGCTGTGCTGTTCGATTGAAGTTGAAGCTCGATCATTCTAAGCTAAGCAAACTAATTTTTCGACTATTTTCCTGTGGAAGGAGGGAGCATTTTATCAATAACACTGGTTAAAAAATGGAAGCTATATAGTGTGGTCATTGATGTAAAGCCTATGGCAGTGAATTTGAAGCGTTACGTTCCTGTCTAACCATACTGAGACCACGTTAGCTTTCATTGTAGAATTGAGGTAGCTATTGCTGTGTTTTTTGCCCTCTGACCCACAAGTGAATGTGCCAGATTTTCAGACTATATTACAGAGTTTTTTCGTTTTTATTAGGCTTAGTTACTCTGTGTAAACTGTGACCAAATTACAACGAGGTGTATCAGGAAACAGATTGACTTGCGAGGTGCAAAAGATTCAAGTGGTGGAATCATGGAACTTTTCAATTCGACCCACTTTGGGGGATCTTCGTCTTCGTCATCATCCTCATCGCTTTCATCTGATTCTGCCGGGATCATGGCCGACACTATGGCCCGCTTTGTCGGTGCTGAAACAGCTTCATCGAACAGTGACAGTGCCACAAGCTCCTCTGACACATACCACAGATGCTGTTGCAGTTTGTCTCTGGCCGCTCTTCCAACATGGTCATTGTGGTAAGAGTGTAGTTTCTTCAGCATCTCCAAATCTGTTCGAGGAGCAACTGTGGCATCAGGGGCAGAAAACCAGGCTTCCACATGAATCAGGATGGAGAAAATGCTCACATCACGAACACAGGACTCCTCCCGTTGGGTAAGATCTTTGAGTTGTCCTCAGAACATCCAAATCTTGAGACAGTACAAGACTTTTGCCATCCATCTGGCATGATGGAAAGCTCCGGGTTTCTTGAAATTGAAACTAGGAAGATTCCCTCCAAGGCAGACAATCGTTAACTCCAAGAATTCCAGGTAATCATCTCGGTGATTGCCCTGTGCCAACTTGGATTCCGCAAACTTCATGATGCGATCCCTGTCAGGTTGCAGCACCTCCAAGTCTTTTCCAGTTTGATAGTTGGACTTGTCAAGGGAGCCCCAATTCTTTTGGAACCGGCGAAAGAGTTGGACATCGGGACCCGATGAAGCTCCAGAGCATGTAGAGAATACTGCACCAAGAATTATTTCGGAAATGTGATGGCGGCATGCCAAATGAAGGACTGTGCGACGGAGTCTCTGTTCTAGAAGAATGCACGCTCCTGATCGACGTCCCGTGTTCGATGCAGTTGTATCAAAGCAGAAGCCTGCAACCTTTTCATCCAAACACCATTCCTGTAACAGTTCATAAACTGCTGCAGCTTGATTCTCGCCCGTTCCTGATGTCAGTTTTGGTACACCAAGAAGTTGTGTTTCTCCAGTGGAGACAGCCGTTATCAAAACTGGAAGGTGGTCAACGGATGTGGTTGAACAGAGGAGAGATGACAATAACTTGCTATCCCAATGCACAATGCATGTTTTGCCTTCGGCTTTGAATGCGTTGTGCAGGTCCGTCCATTGTTGCTGACGGTGCTTTTCTCTATGGCGCTTGACGCTGGAGCGGCTGATATTGAGCTCCCCAGGATAATGTCTCAGACTTCTGGCGGTTTCAGCTACCACAAACAGAGCATTGCGATCCGTTGTCCCTGTCTGATCCAGGGCTGCTGTAAGCTCTGGGGTCCAGACATTGTTAGGTCGAAACTGCTTCGTTTGTGGAGTTGCTTTCTTCTGTCCGTTATCTGAATCTGCAGATGTCGACGAGTCTTCACCTGACTCTGCTGAGGAAGAATATGCTTCCAGCTGAACTTGGCTTGTAGTTGCCTCGGCTTCGGCAACATGTTTTTGTCTGCGCCTTTTCAGTTCTTCTTCTCGCTGTTGCGATCTTGCTTCCGTGTTGGCCAGTTTCTTGTCCATCGTGCACATTGAGCCGCGGCGCCCTGGTTCTCGTTGCGCTATTAAGAATTCTTTGTCTTCTTGAATATGAATTAAAGACATTGCATTGGCATGCGCCACATCAAATAGGTTTTTCATTGCAACCTGGAATTCTTTTTCATTTGCCTCTTGTTTCCCTCCTCTCCCTTTGTTTTTCTTCAAAAGTTTCCACTGATTGAACAATTTCTTTACTTTTTCTTGAATTTTGTCATTTCTTTGAACAGGAAGCCTGGCCTTTTCCCAGTAAGCTTCTACTTCACTTGTTACAATAGATGCACTTTCACTAACGCCTTTGTTTAATGTCATATGGTGATGTAAAAATACATTTAACACTTACTCCTTGCTGGGGAGCTTGGCCCCCAGAATTGTGGTGGACATTTCTTCAATGAGATAAAAACCACGTTTTTTCGCCATCTGAAAAGAATAAAGATACAAAGATAATAGTACAATGTCTTTGCCACCTCTCAGAGACGAGATTAGTTCAAATATGACGCAATCAAATGTAATCAGCATGGAACTGAGTGGATGATACAAGATGATGCAACATTTCGTCATCTGCTCCCAGGGGGAAATCTCAAGACTTGTTGAGCCACCCCTAAATATTATTTGATTGGCTTCAAGCTTTGTACACAGTGTTTTCTACCTAAATGGAACCAGAATCAGGCCAGGGAGCAAAGGAATTCAGGAATTCATTTTTATGGACCACCCTAATGGGTATAGCCCGGACAGGGTGGCCTGGCCAGGATGCATCAGCACAGGGCATAGGGCACTGGCTGGGACATTTAGTGCCCGGCCACCACCTGCACAGACAGGGTGGCCACAGCATGTCCTGCTGGGAGATTACTCTCACCCTGACTGTGCAGTGACCACAGCATGGCTAGGCACCCCCATAGTGCTATATAGTATTTCTCTCATGTGATATTTATGGGTTTCCTTTTGGGGCGCAGTCACTGACTTATCTGCTTGGTGTGTATGCTGACATCCCAGTTCTGGGTGCACGCATTTCCACCAGGAACATGCACTATGGACTAGCTAGCAGACTGTCTGCAGCTGGTATGTGCCCTGATGGAGCGCCTTGCAGGGTGCAGCAGCTGAAGGCTTGCTGCAGGAGAATATCAGATAGTGGTGGGGTGCAGCTTAGCATATCCAGGCCTAATGTCTGTCTGCTGTTGCGTTATGGATGTGTACAGAGCTGCATTGACTGCCCTGTAGGGTGTTTGTTCCCCAGCAGGACTGGGGTTGATGGTCCCCTCTACTGCCACCATTGCAGGGAGGTAGAATGTGGATCTGTTGGTGGGAGACCCTGTTTACCACCCTCAGCCCTGGAGGAGGAGGAGGGTGGTGGTACATAATCTTCCTAGGGGTCCATAGGGGCTACACCTGACTGAGACATACAGATATATCCAAGGTGTGTCTGCAGAAACTACCTATCTCACACATTAGCACTGCTGGGGACCTGCAGCATGGCCTATCTCTGCTGTGGACCAGGTGCTGGGCGCCCCACCTCACCCTCAGGGTGAGTGCAGTACCTGCACAATGTGACGGTGTGTAGCTACTCTGTGCCAGTACCACACATGGTCAGTTCCCCCTACCAGGCCGAGGTGCTGTGGGGGTGCATACCCCATCTTGTGATCATCTGTAGACTGCTGATTTGCATGTGCAGTGCATCATGGGTATGGGTGGGTTAACCCTATCCTGGTGACCACAGCAGACTGTTTGTGTGGTGACTTGCAGTCCTTCTGCAGCCAGCCAGGGGGCTGCAAGCAGCTATAGAGCTGTAGCCCACTGGTTACTTCACTACCAATGGAGCCAGAGGTCATGGGTGGGCTCAACCCACAGTGGGGTTATTTGATAGGGCTGTCCAAAGCATTATCTATTTTTAAAGTACATTAGTGCTGCCAGCAATAACACCCTCAGTGTACTGTACCTCTAAGGTGCCTCAGAGGGTGCTTTATAGGGTGCCCTATAGGGCACCTTATGGTTACCGTCCATATAAGGTGCACTATACAGTATGCTATGGAGCGACTGATAGGGTGCCAGTCCGTATAAGGTGCCTTATAAGGTGTCCTATGGAGCGCCTTATAGGGTGCCCTATAAGGGACATTATAGGGTGCCGTGGCGGACAGTGCACTTTATAATATGCCCTATGGAGTGCCTTATAGGGTGCCTTATGCGGCACCTTAGGTTACAGCACGTGAGGGTGTGTTTGCTGGCAGCAATAATTAAAATACAAATAAAATGCCTCAGAAAACAATACTTACATGTCAAAGCTGATGCCTCAGCCAGCCTTACGTATTGGGCACACTGGGGATCGAACTCATGACCCCTGTATCATCAATCAGTGCCTTAACCATTGTGCTACACTGCTGTCCCTCCTTGCATTTCAGCACACCTACTTAAGATTTCCATGCGTTTAAATGCACAGTGCTGCCATCAAAAACAGTGCTATGACCTTGCTGTGCCTCATAGGGCACCCTATATGGCGCCCTATACGCCACCCTTTCAGCAACATTGTAGGGTGCCGTGGCAGACAGTGCACTTTAATATGTGCCTTATGGGGTGCCTTATGCAGCACCTTATGTTACAGTGCTTTGAGAGTGCATTTGCTAGCAGCAGTAATTAAAATAAAATTAATATGCCTCAGAATGCAATATTACACATAACAGGTAGTGCCTCACCCAGCCTTATTCATTGGGCACAGTGGGGGATTGAACCCATGATCCCTGCACCATTGGTCAGTGTCTTAACCATTGTACTGTGGCTCTGTTCCTGTGCTTGCACATCAGCGCGCCTGCTTATGCTTCCCGCGCGCGTTTCTCATGCGCGGCGCACATGAGCGTACAGCACACATTAGTGCATGATTAATCCTGGTTTGCTTTTTTCAGACTGAAACGCCCACTCCTTTTATGTCATCCCACACACTAACGCGGCGCGCACCTAACGGGGTTTTAGTAAACATACCCCATAGTCTTAAAATAAGCCTGCACCTTAACGTTAAGAAAACAAAGATTCTGACAACTAGCAAAATCAATAAGTTCATCATTGATAAGGAAGAAATTGAAATAGTTGACAACTTTAACCTACTTGGATCAACAATCACTAAAGAAAGGACAAGCTATCAAAAATATGATGATGCATTGCTCTTGACAGAATGGCTATGAAGAACCTAGTCAAGATTCTCAAGAGCAGAGATATCTCTCTTCATACAAAGATTCGACTTGTCCAAATCATAGTATTTTCAATAACATCATATGGATGTGAAAATTGGACAGTGAAAATTGATGCCTTTGAATTATGGTGCTGGCGACGAATACTGTGTATATCATCGACTGCCTGAAGAACAAATCAGTCAGTACTAGAGGAGATCAAACCTAAGCTTTCCTTAGAAGCTCAGATAACAAGACTTCAACTTTCATTCTTTGGACACATCGTGTGAAGAGAGAGAACATTAGAGAAAGACATCATGCTTGGCAAAATAGAAGGTCAATGCAAAAGAGGAAGGCCAGCAATGAGATGGATCGATATAATAACAATAGCTATGGGTGCCACTCTATTAACAATGAGCCACCTGACTGAAGACCGAACACAGTTTAGGTCGACTCTCCAGAGGGTCATCATGAGTTAACACCGACTCGATGGCACTTAACAACAACAACAAAAATGGACATCCCTTTACTTATTTTATTAACCCCTGCCCCCCTTCAGTCACTTTCCTTGTACACTACTTCGCCAGAAGCAGCATGGGAAAAATTGCAGAGCCTAGTTCTGGGTGTTGCTGAAGTAGCAGGTTCAGACTGAGCATGGGGACTGTGCAAGTGCATGCTTTGAATGGAGTGACCTAGCACTTGGAGCACTAGAGAAGTTGGGCAAATAATTTTCACCCTCCATTGCCTCTGATACAAATCAGATATGCCAAGGGTAGACCAGCTCAGAGAATAAGATTGAAAGCCAGTGAGTGAGATTCATAGGCTATGGGCCCGATTCAGCGCCAGAAATAGCGGGGTTGGATGTCCAACTCCTGAACAGGGCGAGAACTGTATTTTGGTCCTCCTGCTGCCCACATACACAGGGTTTTTGTGCATGGAGCACCAGACGGGGGTGGGAGGGGGTGGCAACTGGGTGGAGTGAGGGCAGAGAGGGAGAGGCGCCAGGCATACAGACATACAGAGGCCATTCAGGGCAGGCCTCTTTATGTCTGGCAGGATCAGGATAGATGTCGGACTTATTTCACAGAGGTGGAATAAGTCCCAGGATCGGCAGTGATCTGGGCAGGCAGGCTCCCCCCAGGACCGGGTGCCACAGCAGATGAGCCCCCGAGTCGCTGTATTATAAAACCTTCTTGTTTACCTTTTTAGTCCTGGTTTTCTGGGTGCATCACTGCTGACAATATGCAGAAAGTGCAAAAACAAGACTGAGAATCGGAAGAATTGAGACTGATGACAGAATTTATGGGTCTTCGGGGTGCCAGGAGGTGAAGAGTTTCCAGATGTGCGGGGCTTTGTTAAGAGGCTTTTAGACTCCTGCTTTCCCACCCAAATTGCATCCCCAACTTATGAGATTGATAGAGCATACCGAGAGACACAACCAAAAACTGGATCGAGGAAAGCCCCCTGCCCCCCGCCCTCACTGTTCGCCTTCTGTGGTACCAAGAAAAGAAACATATTATCTTGGAAACCAGCTGGGCGAAATCTGTTTTATTTAATAACTGGGAAATTGCTGTGTTTCCAGACATGAGTACAGAGACCATTTGCAAATGGAAATCCCTTGTGAAGTACCGGGATGCTTTGCTCAAGGTCGGCCTCCGTGCAAATATATAGTTCCCCATCTGCTTGACTGTACTAGTCCAGGGAGAGTGCCGGTTTCTACATTCTCTGGAAGATGTGCCCAAACTACTTAAGCAGGTGTGGAGGAGTGCAGACCCTGCTGATAACCCACCTGCAAGGCAGGCTTTCACCTGTTCTTAAACTGCCATGGTTGCTCAGGAGCTGATAGCCATTTGTGTGGAATCCAGAGAGCAGGAGGTGACCAGAAGCCCGGAGTCGGACTTGAAGTTGGCAAGCACAGGAGATGACATTGTAATGCCTGAGGAGGACATTGATCAAGCTGAATCACCTGTTACCTGCTCTGTAGTGGACTAAGTTCTGCTTAGAGCCTAGTGACTGAATCGTTGCTTACTCTGCACAGTTTTTATGTGTTGTGCAGACTCGAGATATCTGCCTTTTGTCATTTCTATTCTCTTCTTATCTCTTAATGCTGATTCTGCTCACAGCATTTCAGGGGGCTTTGTGAAAGGGTATCAACAGGAGTTCATGTTCGGGAGGTGGGAGCCCAATTTTCTCCTGTTTCTCTTTTCCCTGTGTTGTGCTTCTTCGGATGGGTGTTGTCCAGCTTTGGTGGTCTTCGCCACTTTCTTTATGGATGTAGTGCTTTGGGGAGTGACTGATTGTGTATGTTATGACGGTGTGTGTAAGGAGTGTGTGCCATGTTCCAGTGGGCTGCTTGGAAGGGTGGGAGGGTGAGGTTGAGTGGTCCCACAAGTATGATCAATTACACCTGCGAGAACCTTCTGCCTCTCATTGTGAGCAGTACCTTTTGGGGATGGCAGAGCGGTTCTAAAGCTTTACTGGGGGTTGCTCACATTGTAAATTTTGATTTTTTTTTCTGTCTCTCCTTTGTCCGGATTTTTGCCCGGTCCAGGAATGTGGTTTTTGTATGTGAATTGTGCAACGTTGCTGATATACATTTATGGCAGCATAGGCTGCTTGGCTATCTTTCTAAGGTCTCTCTTCTTTGAGTGGGTGCCTAGAGCAGATCGGATGAGTAAGATGTAATTGTGAACTGTGGATCAGTGGGTTGTCAATGTTTCAAACGTTTGCTGGAAGAAGGTGCTCTTAGGGTCATTTGTGGCATAGACATTGAGTAAAGAGTTTACCTGACGCTCAACCCGGCCCTCTACTCCCAGACTCATACAAGGTGAATGGCACTCGTAAACTGGCCAAAATGACCACTCCTCTCTTCTTAGAGTTGTAAGCAGAGTGAAACACCTGCCCCCATCACCCCCCCCCCCCCCCCCGATAGCTTGTCCATCTCAGAGGGAACTAGTTTCACTTCCCGCAACAGAGCAATATCCAACCATCCCCTCCATAAGTAGGCCAGGACTCTCTTACATTTAACGGGATTGTTTAGTCCCCCCCCCCCCCCCCACATTTAGGGTTACAACCTTAAGTGGCATAGTATTGAAAAAAAATCTCCAATATTTTTTTAGAATGAGACATATATAAGACAAGATTCTCCCCACCCCAGCATCTCCCCTCCGCAACTCCCCCTTCCAGCCACTCCCACAAACACCACCGAAAAAACACACACAACCAAGACAAAAAAACAAAGTGCATTTCCCAAAACTAAACATTCAGCAACCAAACCACTTGACATGCCCTTTAAGTTTGTAATATACAGTATAAACACTCCATGCTTCCATTATTTGCAGAATCCAAGTCCTCTCACCCAGTCATTACAGGAGAAGCCTTAAACCCCAGATGAACAGAACAACCCAACCAAGCACACATTTCATTGATGATGGGTCAGCACCTGCCAGACTTTTATGGGAGGCAGGCAAGGCTTATATGGGGGAAAGCTGCTACAGCTGGCCTCTTGCATGAAGCAACAGCATGAAATTGAACTTGTGCAGCTTCGTAACCTGCTGGAACAGCTACAGAGGGAGCATAAAAACACAGGGGGAAGGAAAGTATATCTTTGGCTGCTTGAGGTGAGACGGCAGATTGAGGCTATAGAGGTGAGCCAGATTGAGTTTTTGCTTGCGCTCTTCAAGCGGAATGTTCTGTAACACGGAGGGAGAGCCAGAAAGTTACTTACCTGGCAGCTGCGTAAACAGCAGAGTAGCTGCCTTATTAGTGCAGTCTATGGCCTGGATAGAGCTCGTTGTCAGTAGACTCGGGGTATATCTCAGGCCTTTTGAGCTTTTTACTTACAGCTATATTCCTCCAAAGTCTCTAAGACTCCTGCTGATATTCCGGCTTTTTTGGCCCGGACTTGTCTTCCCCAGCTATTGGCTTCTTAGAGAGACCTTCTTGAATGTGACATTTCACGATCCGAAATTCAACTTGCCATCCGGTCTCGTGCATCAGGCAAAGCTATGGGAAAAAATGGGTTGCCTATGGAATGGTATAAGGTCATGGAAGACACGCTTATTCCTCTCATATAACGGGTTTTAAATGACGCCTTGGTGTCGGGACGGCTTCCTCCAACTACTGTGTGTACGAAGCAGAGATCGCATTGATCCCTAAAGTTGGCAGAGCTCCGGAAGAGTGTGGTAATTATTGGCCCATCTCATTCTTGAACAGTGATCTGACAATCTTTGCCCTAGTATTAGCTAATCATTTGGACAATGTAATGATGACCCTGGTACATCCTGATCAATCTGGGTTTATATGTTGTAGGCAGTTTACTGATAATGTACTCTGACTTTTAAATATCATTTTGGGTGTGTAACTGGAGGATAAGGCAGCATGCTGTGTGTTTTTAGATGCTGAGAAAGCCTTTGACCATGTGGAGTGGGGGCTATCTCTATGGTGTGCTGACCTGTGCTGGCCTGGGCTAATAATTTGGTAGTTGGGTAACTGGGCTTTGTATGCTGCTCCCACAGCCCAAGTGGTGGTGAATGGTTGTCGATCCCAGCGGCTTTTTTTGCATAGGGGAACTTCCCAGAGGTGTCCTCTTTCTCCCCTTTTATTTGCCTGGGCTATAGAGCCGCTGGTCTGTATGCTTCGGGAAGCCCCTGATATCAAACCCATCATGGTAGGTGCTACCTCACATCAAGTATTAATGTATGCGGATTAATTTTTTTGGAAGAACCTGCTTCATTTTTGGTTGGATTGACTCGACTGCTTGGCGAGTTTGCCCAGATCTCTGGATTCAAGGTCAATGTTGACAAATCCAAGGTGCTGCCTTAGGGGTTCACCCTGGTGACTTTACCAGTGGGTTTGCCAGTGGGTTGTCAGTTCCTTCTCGCAGGCTCTCATATCAAGTATCTAGGGGTGAAGCTCTCTGGTAAAGTTGCTCCATTGGTAGCAGCTGTCCATGAAGAATTAGCGCAGTGGAAGGAATTCACACTGGACTGGATAGGGTGGGCCGCTGCCTTAAAGATGGTGATTCTTCCCAAGTTTTTGTGCCTCTTTTCGCAGTTGCCTATCAGGATTCCTCCTTCTGTCTTTAGGAAACTGGAACTTTTCTTCAGTAGGTTTGTGTAGGGTACTAATAAAGCTCAGGTGGGTTGAAACCAACTGGTTCGTACTCTTCTCAAGTCACTTTATTGGCTCCCTATCCATTTCTGCATCCAGTTCAAACTTCTCCTACTGACCTATAAATGCATGCGCTCTGCAGCTCCTCACTACCTTTCCTCTCTTATCTCTCCCTACACTCCTCCTCGGGAACTCCACTCTTCTGGCAAATCAATTCTATCTCTGCCCTTCTCTTCCATTTCTAACTCCAGACTTTGCTCCTTTCACTTTGAGGCTCCTTATGTCTGGAATAAAACCTGAGCATGTACGTCAGGCACCTTCTCTGACCCTTTTCAAATCCAGGCTGGAAACTCACCTCTTTGCTGCTATTTTTGGATCTTGACTTATCTGATCTCCTTTGTGTTTCCTTACCGTTCCCCTTAACTGTATGCCATGTCTACAGATACTGTGTTGTCTGTCTTGACTAGACTGTAAGCTCTGATGAGCAGGGTCTGTCTTTTACATGGGTTTGTGCAGCGCTGTGTACGTCTTGTAATGCTATACAAATGTTCAGTAGTAGTAGTGGTGGAATGAGCTGTCCTAAAATGGAATTGTATTACATGGCAGCAGTGCTCCACAGGCTCCAATACCATTATGTTCGACCCCCTGACGTGCATTGGGTGAAAATGGAGAGAGATTGGATGTCACCCTTTTGAGGTGAGAGGGGAGGAAAAGGAACTTGTGGCAGATCATGTGCTTCTTGCTCCTTTGGTCCGAATGTGGATGCAGGTGATACAGAGGGGTTGGAATTCTATTTCCTGATGCTCTTAATCTCTGACTTTAGAATGGGGTTATGTTTAGAGACCTTCGGTGCAGCTGGTCCTCTAATGGTCTGACTCAGTTTTGAGATTTCATTGTACATGGCTCTTTCTTGAGTTTGGACCAATTCGTTCATTTGGGGGGGGGGGACACTGAGCCCCCTTCTTTCAGTACTTTCAACTGCGGCATTTTATCCAGCGCGAGATACACTGGCCTCAGTTGACACAAGCCCCATCTGCTCTTGAGAGGCTCCTTTTTCATGCGGTGGACCATTGGAAGGGATTTTGTCTCGAATACACTGCGCTCTCCTGGGATTCTAATTTTCAGATCCAGATCCACACATTTCGCGGCAATTCTCTCCAGGGGAATGGCGGATTATTCATCAGAGGCATTATCAGGGTGCTCGAAGTGTTAACTGCAGACAAACCCAGTACAAAATTATGATACAGGCTTATTTGAAACCTGTCTACCTGAAATATCTTGGGGCGCATGCCTCTAATCGGTGCTGGAGGGAATGTGGGGGTGTAGGCTCCTTCTATCATATGTGGTGGTGATGCCCCAAGATATCGGAATACTGGATGAGGATAATGGACTGGATTAATGAAATTATGGGATTTGCCCTCCCTGTGGTTTTTGTGGTATGCTTGCTGGGTTATTTTGAGCCCACTATCCCTGGTTTGGGACTGGAGATTCCTGATTGGTCGAGTTGGTCCTGGTAGTGGCCCACATGGTTATAGCCCACTATTGGAAGAATGCAGGAGGAGGAGGTGAACTGGAGATCTTAGGTGAATGAGTTGATGAATATGGAGAGGCTCTCCTCTTTGGTGAAGGGACAACTTGACCAGTTTTCTGAGCGCTGGGGCCCCTTTTGCTGCTGGGTGGCTTCTCAAGTAGATTCTAATTAGGTAGTGGGCCCTTTTCTCTTGTGCTGAAACACTTTTTATAATGTCTTCACTCTCCCTGACAGGTCTGCATATCTCTCACCTTTTGTCTTGGCCAACCCTAGTCTCGATGATCTCGCTACTGTGGGCGCTCTTTGTCCCACCCCTCCTCTCTCTTATCTCTTATTGTCCGTATTGTTTACTTCCGGCTATTTCCCCATTTGTTTGATCTACCATGGACACTCTTAAGGTGAGAGTGGGTTTTTTTTAATTTGTTTGGTTGTTTGTCCTAATCTTGACTTTGGTCTGGGCAGTTTGTAAAGGGGAGGGGTGGGAGATGTGGAAAGGATAGTTATGCATTTGTTGGGAAATGTATTACTTTGGGAAACTGCCGTGTTGCTCTTCCATTTAATTGGAAATGATCCTGTTCAAAGTGTTGTATTCTCTGCTTGTCTTCTTTACTATAAATAAACAATGTTACAAAAAAAAAAAGAATTTGCCCAGGTAGCTAAATAGTTACCTGGATAAATTTCCTGGGCTGAAAATGTTCCTCCACTTCACATGCACAGGATACATTTGGACTAGTGCAGCTTTTTTTTTTAATTTTATTATTTTACATTTACTTTTAAAGCAGAATGTTGTTTGCGCGGGGCCCCCTGAAACGCAGGGCCCTGTGCAAAAAACATTCTCGCTCAATGGACGGGCTGGCCCTGACAGGAGGTTTGCAGGACACAGAAAAGAGAAAGAGGCTGGAGGAGATTTGCTGGGTGGAAGGAGAGAGAAAGAGACTGACTGGAGGGAGAGACTGATGGAGGTAGGAATGTGAAGAGATATAAAGAGGGCTAGTAGGGATAGGCTTGACACTGAGGGGAGGGAGTCCAGGAAGAGTGATGGGGATGAGCTCGTGGTCCCTGAACTTTTGAGAGGTTAATAAAGGGTCCACACAACTAAAAAAGATGAAAACCTCTGTACTAACGAATTCCTCTAATCCAGATTTTCAGAGAGAAGCATTATTTATAAGGCACATTCCCCACCATATAAACACATTCACTTTCTCTCACACTGTTCAACAAAAACACATGCACACACATACACTTCTGCTTCTGCCTGCTGCTCATCTGCTCACTCAGAAAGTGCCCCAACCCAACCAGCTCTGCCTAACATCATGTAACATTCTTGTAGTTGCTTGAAACTCTTTTTCTCGGACCTCTCAAACTTTCCCTCATCCCTCTCCCAATCCTACTCCATCTCTACCACCCCAGGACACTCACTGGCCCATTGCCTTTTGCAGAGCTCAGCTCCCCCACCCATCTGATGCAGACGTTTCATCGCAATAATAGTAGTTCCCCCTTGACTTACCCCCTCTTTTCCTATGACTAAAGCTGCCTTCCCATTATTGACTGGATCATACCACAGTCTCTATTGATAGTGACACCAGGTAGGATAGGCTCATTTATGTGGGGAGATGTGGGGGAGCAGGATGTGAAGGCTGTAGATAGAGGTCTAAACTCTCAATACTTTTCAGACACTTTAGCCAACCTTCTGGGCATTAATGCAAAAACTGTTGTTGTTGTCAAGTGCCTTTGAGTCAATCTTGACTCAAGATGACCCTGTAGATAGTTGTCTGAAATTGTGTTCATTCTTCAGTCAGGCAGCTAATTGTTGATAGAGTTGCATCCATAGCTGTTGCTAATGTGTTAATCCACCACATTTTTGGTTTTCTTCTTCTGCTTTTAACTTCAATCTTGCTAGTTGCTACACATGATATCTTTCTTTAATGATCTTTCTCTACACATGATGTGTGCAAAGTATGAAATTTAAGGTCTTGTCATTTGAGCTTCTAAGGAAAACGTAGGTTGATCTCTCTAGTACTGACTTATTTGTTCTTCGGGCAGACCATATTAACATAGTATTCTTTTTCAGCACCATAACTTAAAGGCATCAATTTTCTTCTTGCCTTTCTTCTTCACTGTCCAACTTTTGCATGCATATGATGTTATTGAAAATACCATGACTTGGACAAATCAAAACTTTGTATGCAGATACATCTCTGCACTTGAAAATCTTGTCTAGGTCCTTCATAGTCATTTTTCCAAGAGCAGTGCATCATTGGATTTCTTGACTGTTTTTCATTTCACTACTGATTATTGATCCAAGCAGGTTAAGGGTGTCTGGTTTTTGTAGTTCTTCTTTATCAAGGATACATTATTGATTTTGCTACTTGCTAGATCGTTGTCTTTTTCTTGTTACGGTGCAGGCCCATTTTAAGACTATATTCCTTGATCGTGATAAGCAGATGCTTCAGATTGCCTTCACTCTGTCAGTAATGCGGTATCATCAGCATAGTGAAGGTTGTTGATGAGACTTCCACCAATCTTTTCACCTTGGTTGTCTTTATATAATCCTGATTTTCTGATGATTTGTTCTGCAAATAAATTGAATAGATCTAGAAACATAGAAATATGATGGCAGATAAAGACCACCCGATCTATCCAGTCTGCCTTGTCATACACCTATGCCAATTTTCAACCATTCTGTTTCTCCTTGTTCCATTCAAACTGTAGCTTCTCCTTTTCCTGGGTGGCAGATGTTCTGGAATGCCATTCCCCTTGAGGGGGCCAAACTCTGCCCCTGCAATCGCCGGCCTTTCCCTTCTGTCAGCCCACAGGGACCCGATCTCCTGTGGGCAGACAGGGAGGGGCTTTGTCACAAATGCCACCTTGCAATGCAGCAGGCTGCCTGTGGGGATCCCATCCCTGACCAGCAGAAAAGCCCCGTGATCATGGGAAAGACCCCTCCTGTCTGCCCGTGGGAGATCGGGTCCCCACAGGCAGACAGAAGGGGAAGGCCGGTGATCCCAGCAGCAAGGCTTTGATGGGGCCAGGGCTCATATAGCCCACTCCTTTCCAAAGCCTCTGCTGGGTGAGGGTTCCTAATGTGGAATCTTGCATCATGTAACCATAGTTTGGGTTGTTCTTCCATAAGTGCAAAACTTGGCACTTGTCACATTAAATTTCATCTGCCATTTGGACGTCCAGTCTCTCAATTTTTCACAGTCTTTTTGTGTTTTTACAACTTTGAATAATTCACATTTTTAAGTCATTTATAAATATGATAAAAAGCAGTGGGCCAAGCACAGATCCCTGTGATACTCCATGATTCACCTTTCTCCAATTAGAAAACTGGCCATTTAGCCCTACTCTCAGTTTTCTATCTTTTAACCAATTCTTCATCCACAATAGTACACTGTTTACTACCCCATGACTTTTTAATTTCCCCATGAGGGACTTCTGAAAATCTAGATATATCACCACCTGACCTTCATCTACCTGTTCATTCACACCTTCAAAAACATATAAGAGATTAGTGAGATAAGACTTTTCTTAGCTAAATCCATGTTTCTGACATTAAACCATGACTATCTACATATTTAGTAATTTTGTTCTTGATAATGGTTTCTACCATTTTGCCTGGTATTGACATCAGGTTCACAAGTCTGCAGTTTCTTGGATCATTGCTGGAACCCTTTTTAAAAATTGGCGTAGTACCTGAAGATTGCCCACTCTCCGATGTTCAGGTACTACAGATGATGTTAAAGATAGTTCACAGATTACTAAAAGTAGGTCTGTAGTCTCACATTCTAGTTCTTTCAGCTCCCTGGGATGTATGTCATTCAGTCAAGGTGCTTTGCTACTTTTTAGTTTATCAAATAGCTGTATTATATCTTCCCAATTTATTGAGATTGGTTTCAGTTCTCTGATACATCACCTTTAAATATCATTTCTGGCATGGACAAGTTTCCTACATCTTCAGTAAATACTGAAGCAAAAAATTAATTCAGCCTTTCCACTGTCTTAGTACCTGTTTTATCCTTCCATCATCTAATAGGTATAGTTTCCACAGTCAGGTGGATCATCTTTCTTCTTCAGTACTGGGATGAACACAGATCTTTTAAAATCACTCAGCCATGATTTTGTCTTCCAAATTTCCTGGCAGAGCCTTGTAAATATTGTAAAAGCTGCATCTGATTGCTGTAATACTTCAAGGGCATGCCATCCATGCCCCAGTGCTTTGTTCTCTAAGAATATTTTCAATGCTGCTTTGACTGATTTCATCACCAACAGTTCTTGATCATAAGGTACAGGTTGAAATGTTTGTTGATCTACTTGATCTCTTATGGTGTATTTCCATGGTGCATCCTTTCTACCTTTTTGATCTTCTCAGCATCATTCAACGTAGATCCTTGAGCATCTTGTAGCATTCCAGTCTGAATATGGAAAGTCGGTCTTGTTCTTCCTTTCATTGTTTCTGATTCTATTTCTTTGCATGTATCATTGCATGTAGACATTGTAGGAGTGGAGTAGCCGCCTAGTGGTTAGAACACTGGCTTGGTAACCAAGCAACTAGGGTTCAATTACCACTAGCACTCCTTGTGGCCTTGGGCAAGTCACTTAACCCTCCATTGCCTCAGAAGAAAGGCCTGGCAATCTACTTCCAGTGACACTGCCAAGAAAACTCAGGAGCTTCTGGGTCACTAGGAGTCAGGCCTGACTCAAAGGCACACATTGCATTTGCATCATTGTAATACTTCCCTTTGTCTTGTCTTGCTGCACTTTGAAAATTTGTTAAATTCTAGGATTAGCTCTTTTTCTCCTCTGGCTTTAGTTTCTCCGAGTTTCTAAGCAATTTTCAACATTTTTGCAGTCATCCCTTTTGGCTGTTTTTGCTTTTTCACCTTTTGCAGAGGCTGTTCATTTTCTTCGAGCACAACTTTCTTGATGTCATTCCATAACTTTTCTGGTGCTCTGTCATTTGTATCTGAAGTGGCAAATCAATTTCGCAGGCAAGTCACTAAATTACAATGGCATATTTTCAAGATTATACTTTGCTACATTCATGAGTTGCTTGCTATTTTTCAGCTTTAGCTTCAGTTTGTATTCTAGTAGCTGGTGATCTGACCATAGTCACAAGACTGACCCTAGGCATGTGCGGGTGTCTTTTATGCACACGGCCCCACTCTCAGTTCCCTTTCTGTCATGTGGTTCGTCAACTCTACTTTCCTCCCCTACTCATCTCCACCACTGCCGCTGCCATACAGAGCAGGAACAAGCTGGGGACAGTGGCCAGCATCACCGACTCCTCCTGCAGACTGTATTGTAACCAAGGAGGAGCCTCAAATAAAAAAAGATATTGCTGACCTAATCAGAGTATCATCCGCATACATTAATACTTGATGTGAGATAGCACCTACCATGATGGGTTTGATATCAGGGGCTTCCCAAAGAATACAGGCCAGCGGCTCTATAGCCAAGGCAAATAAAAGGGGAGAAAGAGGACACCTCTGGTAAGTTCCCCTATGCAAAAAGTGCCGCTCGGATCAACAACCATTCACCACCACTTGGGCCGTGGGAGCAGCTTCATCGGAGCCACACGAACATTGCTGCAATGTGGAGATAAGCTCCTCCCACACTGCCAATTTTTAACATCGGTGTCCACTGAGCTCCGGCAGGCGACTCCAAGGCATGCACATGCTTGGCGGGCCCTGAACAGCCAAAACTCTGTCAAACACAACAACTCTCTACTTTGGAAGAACCAACAAATAACACATGGCTATGACCTATTCAGTTCCCCAAAAACCCAGTGCCAAGGTGGTGGTGTATTCATCTTAGCTAAGAAACACCTCAACTTCCACACCCTCACCAAAAGCATGGACAAAGGACTAGACAAAATAACAATAACAATTAGTGCCATAACCCTCCTCCTCGTCAACAGATCTCCAAGTGCTAGCCCATATCAGCTGTAAACTCTACTAAAAGCAGTATGTAACCACAGATCACAAACCAACTACCTCATGCTCCTAGTAGACCTTAACTGCACATCTACAGCTGCAAACAATTGAAAAGTCTTCCTTGAAGCTATAGAAGCCCTTGATTATACACAACTCATCACTCAGCCAACACACGTCAAAGGAAAGACCCTTGAAATGATCTTCCTACACAAATTACTCCATCTTGCCTCCCACAATCTGCACAGTCCCCTAGCCTGATCATAAAATAGTCTCCATCCTCACTCCACACAACACACTGACCCAGAAACTACCCTGCACAGAACTCACATCATGCAAGTTTCAAAACCTAGAAATGAAGGACTTCCTGGAAAGGATCCTACCACAACTACAAAACACTCCAAAGGACCTCAGCACCCTCATTCAAATTTGGAACAAAACCATAACTGATAGAGCAACAAAACCATGCACACTCAAGCACCACCAAAGACACAAAGCATGTATATGGTATACATCACACTTAAAAGACATGAAGAGCCATAGAGAGAAAGTGGAGAAACACCAGATCACCTGACAGTTTAAACACCTACATACTCAAGTTCATGAATACCAGACAGCCATATATAATGCAAAGAAGGAATATTACACAAAACTGATTCAGAGTTCACTAAATTACCCTCGAGAACTTTTCAAAGTGGTTAAATCCCTAACAAAAAATATAACTCAACTAAGAGAAGAAACAAGCCTAACCCCACAAATGATGGCCAGACCCTAACTTCACCCCACAGCAGAAAGACAAATGCCCTCATAGATCCAACAAACCAACAATGGACAAAACCTAAGATCATCTGAATCTCTTTCCCAACAATTACAGCCAAACATCTAGAAAGAGTAATTACAAGCATCAATACAAGTACCTCCCCACTCGATCTTTGCCCAGTCAGCTGGATTAAGGCTGCCAGACAAGAATTAACACCAACAATACTCAAAATCACCCAGCTATCATTGTAGCAAGGATATATACTCCCAGAACTCAAAATGGCATCCATTTGCCCAGCAAGAAAAGGAACAGCAAATGACATAAACCAGCCAACCTCCTACAGGCCCATAGCTAGCCTCCCATTCATGGCTAAGGTACTAGAAAAATTATACAACAACAGCTCCAGGATCACTTATACTCACACTTCCCACTTGATCCCCAGCAATATGGATTTAGACCCTACCACTGAGTTGAATCCCTCATGACTGCATTAGTGGACAACCTAACAAAGTGCACTGACAAACCCAACACAGGATTTATACTGATCTTCCTTGATATCAAGGTGGCATTTATTGATTTATTGGTGTTTCCTTTGACTCCATACCACACAACGTAATCATTCAGCAGCTTCAAGCAATCTGACTAGGAGACACCCCACTGAACTGGTTCAAATCCTACCTATCTGATCGACAGCTCCAAGTAAAAGTAGACACCACAAAATCAGCACCATATATCCAATGTCAAGGAGTCTCTCAAGGCTCTGCCTTCTCCTCCCTAATATTCAACATCTTCCTCCAGCCAGTCTGCACAGTCATACAGGTGCACAACATCCTATATCAAACAGGGGCGGCCCAAGGGGGGTGTGGGGCCATGTGCGGAGACTCGGTGCGGGGCCTCATTTGCATAAGAGGCCTCATTTGCATAAATATTTGCATAATGTTACCATATACTAACTTTTAGCAAACATGCCTCTTAATGAGTGTATGGATAAAGAAAGACTAAAAGATTTCTACATTACCATAATCCAGTACCAACAGCCAGACACATTAGAAACTACTACAAACACTGCCCATTTAGAACCCATAGCAAACCCGCCATATCCTAACAGCACTACCAGGACTCAAAAAGCACCATACTCTACCTATCAAAAGGAAACACTGCAAATATTAAACCAATACATTTCAGAGAATAACAATACATGACCTACTGGGGAAAGAGAACAAGTGGCAATGTCAAATAGGAATTACATAAACAGAATACCTCAGCTCAATTACACATGCAGAACATAGACCATCACCAAACAAGGAATCACAATTTAGAAATAGGAAGACAATAATTAAACTGGGAACACCAAAAGCCAAACTTGGAATGTACAACAACACTGCAGAAATAAAACTATAAATTAATTTCCTCTTGTACTAAACAAAGTGCAGAAGTTAATGATGCACATTTCCCAGAGCTGACATATTCCAATTAATAAATTCAAAATAAAGAAATATTTTTCTACCTTTTGTGCATTTTTTTCAGCTGCAATTGCTCCAGCCACTTTCTTCTGGTTTCTTCGTGTCTTCTGCTAACTGTCCATCGTCTGCTGTCCATTTGTCCTTTCTTCTCTCCTAGTTTTTTTCCATTCTCTCTCTACATCTGCTTTAACATACTAATCTTTCTCCTTTTGCTCTTTCCTCATTCCTATTTCATCCACTCAAATTTTACCCCTCCATCCTCAATCCCCACTTACTCTCCCAATACCCGGCCAATTGTAGATTTTTCATCCCTCCCACACAAAATATTTTTCCCCTCTCCATTTTACTCTCCCAGCCCCATCCCATTCTAATCCTCCCCCAACATCAGCTCCCTTCTAGTTCCAGCCTCACCCAGCATCCATTCCCTTCTAGTCCCTGCATCAGCCCATTTCCAGTCCTAGCCCCCCATCAGCCCATTCCCAGTCCTAGCAACCCCCCAACCCAATACCAGTCCTAGCCCCCCACCAACCCACTTCCAGTCCTAACCCCCCATCACCCCATTTTCAGTTTAAGCCCCCCTATAACCCATTACCAGTCCTAACCCCCCATCAGCTTACTTCCAGTCCTAACCCCATCAGCCCATTTCCAGTCAGCCCCCCATAGCCCATTGCCAGTCCTAACCCCCCATCAGTCCACAGCCCATTACCAGTCCTAACCCCATCAGCCCACCTCAAGTCCTAATCCCTCCCAATCAGCCCATTTCCTGTCCTAGCCCCCCCATAGCCCATTATCAGTCCTAACCCCCCCATAGGCCATTACCAGACAGCCCCCAACAGCCCACAGCCCATTACCAGTCCTAACCCCATCAGCCCATTTCCTGTCATAACCCCCCCCCACAGCCCATTACCAGTCCTAACCCCATCATCCCACCTCCAGTCCTAACCCCTCCCCACAATCCCATTTCCTGTCCTAGCCCCCCCCATAGCCCATTATCAGTCCTAACCCCCCCATAGACCATTACCAGTCCTAACCCCCCCATCAGCCCACAGCCAATTACCAGGCCTTACCCCCTCATCCCACCTCATGTCGTAACCCCCCCCCATCAGCCCATTTCCAGTCCTAGCCCCCCCATAGCCCATTATCAGTCCTAACCCCCCCATAGCCCATTACCAGTCCTAACCCTATCAGCCCACCTCCAGTATTAACCCCCCCATCAGCCCATTTCCAGTCCTAGCCCCCCATAGCCCATTACCAGTCCTAACCCCCCCAACAGCCCACCTCAAGTCCTAACCCCTCCCCATCAGCCCATTTCCTGTCCTAGCCCCCCATCTCCCATTACCAGTCCTATCCCCCCCCAAAAGCCCATTACCAGTCCTAACCCCAACAGCCCACCTCCAGTCTTAACCCTCCCAGCCCATTTCCAGTCCTATCCCCCCCATAGCCCATTACCAGTCCTAACCCCCCCATCAACCCACAGCCCACCTCAAGTCAAGTTCTAACCCCCTCCATAGCCCATTACCAGTCCTAAACCCCCCCGCATCGGCTCAAGGAAAATTTAAAAAAAAAAAAAAGCTGGCTGCTACCGCTGCCACTGCCGCCGCGGCAGCAGCAGAATGGAGTGTCCCGCGGGGCCCCCTCTGCCCGGCTGAGTCCCTCCCTCTGCGATGGCTGAGCCCCTCTGTGCCGGCTTTCAGATTCGCGAAGGGAGAGTGTCTCCCTCGCGTCTCTGTTAAGCCCGCAGGGGCTGATGGGAAATTTCCCATCTGCCCCTGCAGGCTTAACAGAGACACAAGGGAGACACTCTCCCTTCGCGAATGTGAAAGCTGGCACAGAGGGGCTCAGCCGTCGCAGAGGGAGGGAGGGAGGGACTCAGCCGGGCAGAGGGGGCCCCGCGGGACACTCCATTCTGCTGCTGCCGCGGCGGCAGCGGCAGTGGTAGCAGCCAGCTTTTTTTTTTTATTTAATTTTGAAAAAAAGCAGAATGTTCTTTGCACGGGGCCCACTGAAACGCGGGGCCCTGTGCAAAAAACATTCTTGCTCAATGGACGGGCCGACCCTGATATCACATATACACAGATGATGTTATGATATATGCTTCCATTAACACAACTAACCCAGTAATCACCCACATAAAAAAAATGTTTCACCTCTATCACTCACTGGCTCACAGAGCACAACATGACTATAAACCTAAAAAAACAGATGTATTATATATACATCACCAGAGACGGCAGATTCATCCCACCTACCACCATAACCATCGATGGAACCCAATTACAAGTGAAGCATGAAGTGCGTTACTTAGGAATCACCCTGGATCAGCATCTCTCCTTCTCATCCCACATTAGGAATATCACTAAAAACATCTACTCCAAACTCAAGACAATCCAGCACCTCAAACCACTCCTAACCCATCACAACTTTCGCACAGTTTTCCAAGCACTTGTCTTCCCACACCTCGACTACTGCAATCTCATCTTTCAAGGCCTACCAAAGTGAGTAATCCACCCACTCCAACTTGCTCTCAACCCTTTGCAATGTCCACAGAGCTGAACACAGAACTCTCCTACTCATACAGCTACACTGGCTACCGATCACTGAATACATAAAATATAGAACCATCCTCACAATTTTAAAGTCATCAATGGCCTATCGGTCATCCACCTCCAATCAGTAATACAAAAGACACCCAAAAACCAAAACAGACAACTTGGCTCTCTCAACACACCATGCATACCAGCACTTTACATCAGAACTAGCACCACCACATCAAAGAGGGCCTTCTCCCTATTCACACCATCCCTATGGAACTCAATCCTTGACAAATTACGTGCTACCACGAACTTAACAGCCTTCAGAAAGAGCCTCAAGACTTACCTGTTTATAGACCATTTCTCTGAGGACATAACATAACAACCATAGATGTAATATCCACGGCCACTCTCATCTCTCTTCCCCAATCCCTTTCATGTTCAACCCCTATGTTATGAATACTCCAAATTGATTTCCCCGTTGTGATGTATCAACATGTTGTTCTCTTCCCCTATTAACATAATGTTCAACCACCTTATGTTACAAATATTTCAAGTTTATTACCCTGTTACAATGTATCACCATTTTGTTATAATGTAAACCAATTTGACCACAGGATAAAGTGATATATAAAAATTGTTAAATAAAATAAATAAATTCGGGTGTCTCTGAACAGGATGGAGGTAGATATATTTATGTATTATTTATTTACTTTCTTCATGGGGTGTGCTATATGCTATTTAAACAAGGAAGCCCTCAAAGTATTTTACCTTTGCAATGAAGTGTGAGATGGAGGTTGTCTATGTGGCAATGGATGGGGGGAGGAGGGTCAGCAAGGTGGAAGGGGCTAGGGCTGGTGAAGGGATGAGAGGCAGAGGATGGTGGATGAAGGTTGAGAGAGCGAGTATAAAGGGGGAAATAGGGAACTAGGGAGTGGGTAACAAGTAGAGATGCGTATGGAAACAGGGAAGGAAAGAGATAGCGAGGGCAATAGGAGTACTAGAGAGGGGATAAGAATGGGGGATGGAAAGCTGGTAAGATAGGTGAAAGGTAAAAAGTGGGAGACTAAAGGTTGAGAGGAGAGTGAGGGGTAAAATCTAGATATGAGTGAATAGAGAGGCAGAGGAGAGAGATGGGGAAAGATAAAATTAAAAATCAACATGAAAGACATGTAGAGAAGGAAGAAAAGAAGACAGGAGGAGAGAGAAGAAATAGAAAGGAGTCACTGAGAAGAAGACACAAGGAAAGCAGAAGAGAGAGACTGGTACCAGTTTAGTTAGAAAACTAAAATGGCCAGACAACAAAGGTAGAAAAAATATTTTTTCTTTTCAGTTTAGTAATTGGAATATGTCAGTTTTGTAATTAATAGGTTTTCTTTATATGCATCTCTTTCTATTTCTCTAATGTTGGTTTGCATGCAGCGCCTGGCTTCTTGGCATTTCAGTTTAATTTTTGTCTATATATTTCTTTTTTTAGTTTGTGGACACCTATTCTCTGCTCGGTGAGAGTGTATTTATGTTCTAAATGTGTGACTGAGGCCAGCTATTCCGTTAGCAATTTATTTCTATGTAAGGATCTGTGGTAGTCCAGCTTATTCGGTGTTCCTGCTAGGTGTATGAATTTTCTAGGGCTTACAGCAATATTCATGATGTTGCTCTTTTCTAGGTAGGCTCCTTGTTCTGGGAGTTTCGGAAGCTCATGCTGTTATGGAATGGTATATTTGCTGTATAGGCCCTGTGCTGTGGTTCTCACTTTTTATTTTTGCTTCCTGTGTGGAGTCAACAGTAGGGTGTTAGTGGGGGTACTGGAATATGGCATCTTTATGGTTTGCAGTTTTGTAATATAGTGAGTGAATGAATGTCGGCAGATAAAGACCAGCATGCTCCATCTAGTCTGCCCAGTAAGAATTGTAGAGTTGTACATGCCGCTCCAGGCAAGTTACACCTCTCCATTTAGAAGTTATTTACGTTTATTTTGATTCCATCCTCTTGTTATATGGTCATCCTGTGTATCTGTCCCACGCCTTGTGTTCTTGATGCTACATGGACTGGTCTTACATTTCAAATATTTTGTTGATTCAGAGTTATGGAAATCTCAGACTTTAAGGGAATATTTCAGTTTAGCTTTGTATTGTGGCCAGATAGCGTCACTGTTACTTATTTCTGCGTTTTCCCAACTGTGGCACAGTATAATCCAGCCTGCACACTCTGATTTCAATTTCCAGCTACAAGGATTTTTTTTTCTTATTTTATATCTTCCTTCCTTATCATTAAGCTGATAATAGCACTGACCAAAGAAGCCTGCTTGTCGTTGTTACGCAAATATGTATGCAAATTAAGTCCTGAAGATATTCAAACACTTATGCAAATGTGGCCCTGCAATGAGTCTCTGCACATGGCCCTGCATCACCCTCAGGCTTCCCCTGCATAGTCAGCTCCAACTTTTGCCTTTTATTATGTTATTGAGCCTTTCTATTGTTAACGTCCATAGCTGTAGCCAATCTGATTTTTGTACAATCCAGCACTTATGTCAGTCATGTTTCCCTGTTGCTTTTTCCCACATGTAAATTTGCAAACTGTCTCATTTGGCTTCACTTATTGGCAGATACACGTGCACTCCTGCGCCTCCATATTTAGTATTTTAGAACTGGCTCCACATGAAGCAGAGCACTTTCTAAAATATTGCCAGAAAGAGTAGTTACTCACCTGTAACAGGTGTTCTCCAGGAGCAGCAGGAATCAGTCCTCACATATGGGTGACGTTGGCGCCGACGGAGCCCCCGTGTGGAGCACTTCCCCAGCTTTCAAAGAAAGCCTTTGGGAATTGCAGCGCGCATGCGCGATCACCTTCCCGCCCAAGGGTGCCATCTTGCTCAGTCTGATGACATAGCGAAAAGACAGCAAAAAAATTAGCAAAAATAAATCATATGACTGCAACTCCAAGGGGAGGAGGGAGGGTTGTGAGGACTGATTCCTGCTACTCCTGGAGAACACCTGTTACAGGTGAGTAACTACTCTTTCTCCAGGACCAAGCAGGAATTCAGTCCTCACATATGGGACTCCCCAGCTTAAGGCTACCGGAGACCTCAAGCCGTCAGTACGTAAAGAAGGAATCTTCTCTGAGAACGCCCCCGACCGGTAGCCCAACACCAGGGCCGGAAGGTAGGAGTTCCCTAAACCCCAAAGAGATTATGGAGTACTGCCTGTCCGAAAGCACTGTCCCTGCGGGACTCCCTCTAAAGGCAGTAATGGGCCGCAAAAGTCTGGCTTGAAGACCAAGTAGAGGCCCGGCAGATGTCTGCCAACGGAACATAGCGGAGATGAGCCACTGACGCAGCATTCGCCCTGACACGATGAGCCGTGACGTGACCCTCCAATGAGAGGCCGGCTGCCCCATAAGCCCAGGCGATACAGTCAGCAACCCATGTGGACAAAGTACGCTTGGAGACAGGTAGCCCCAACCTATTGGGGTCAAAAGAAACGAAGAGCGGAACAGCCCTTCGATGCTCCCGTGTACGGTCAAGGTAGAAGGACAACGCCCTCCTACAGTCCAGGGTATGCAGGACCATCTCAGCCTGGCTGGCATGCGGCCTGGGAAAGAAGGTCGGAAGAACCACCTCCTGATTGAGGTGAAAAGGGGAGACAACCTTAGGGAGAAACTTCGGGTGAGTCCATAAGACTACCCTAATCCTGTAGAACCTAGTGTAAGGGGGATCAGACACTAGTGCCTGAAGTTCACTCACTCGCCTAGCAGAGGTAAGAGCTACCAGAAACAAGGTTTTCCAGGAGAGAAAACGGAGAGGGCAGGTAGCCATAGGTTCAAATGGCGGACAAGTAATCCGCTGTAAGACCACATTCAGATCCCACTCAGGGGCTGGTGGACGCAAAGGAGGCTTAAGCAGGAGGAGGCCTCAGAGAAAACGAGCCACCAAAGGGTGGTTGGAAAGAGGCCTGCCGTCCACCGGCGAGTGGTGCACTGAGAGAGCACTGAGGTGAACCCTGACAGAGTTGGACTTAAGGCCTAGATAAGAACATAAGATATGCCATACTGGGTCAGACCAAGGTCCAGATTGGAGAGGTAAAGCAAATATTGCAATACTACCGCTACCAAGCACGAGAAGGGATTCTCGCTGTGCTGAGCACACCAAGCGGAGAACCTACGCCACTTAAGAGCGTAGGATTTCCTGGTGGATTGCCGCCTAGAGGCTAAGACTACGTCTTCCACCTCTCTAGGCAGGAGTAGGGGAGCCAGGACATAAGAACATAAGATATGCCATACTGGGTCAGACCAAGGTCCATCAAGCCCAGTATTCTGTTTCCAACAGTGGCCAATCTAGGTCATATGTACCTAGCAGTTTCCCCAAGGGACACAGGTTCCACAATGCTTGTATTGGTTCAAGCATTGATATCCTGGGTCCCTTCTTAATAATGGTTTATGGACCTTTCCTCCAGGAACTTCTCCAAACCTTTTTTAAACCCAGCTACACTAACAGCCTTTACTACATCCTCCGGTAACAAATTCCAGAGTTTGATTACACGTTGAGTGAAAAAATATTTTCTTTTATTAGTCTTAAATAGTTTACCCTGTAGCGTCATTGCATGTCCCCTAGCTTTCGATATTCTGATAAGGTAAACAATCGATCTAGGTTTACCCGTTCCACTCCATTCATTAATTTATAGACTTCTATCATATCTCCCCTCAGCCGTCTCTTTTCCAGGTTAAAGAGCCCTAACCTTTTAAGCCTTTCTTCATAGGAGTATCCTTCCATCCCCTTTACCATTTTGGTGGCTCTTCTCTGAACCATTTCTAAAATCGCTATATCCTTTTTAAGATACGGCGACCAGAATTGCACACAATATTCAAAGTGCAGTCTCACCATGGAATGATACAGAGGCATTATAATATCTTTTGTTTTATTTTCCATTCCTTTCCTTATCATACCTAGCATTCTATTTGCTCTCTTGGCCGCCGCTGCACACTGGGCCGAGGGTTTTAACATGGTATCCACAATGACGCCTAAATCTTTTTCCTGGGTGGTGGTTCCTAATGTGGAACCTTGCATTGTGTAACCATAGTTTGGGTTGTTCTTCCCTAGGTGCATAACCTTGCACTTGTCCACATTAAATTTCATCTGCCATTTTGATGCCCAGTCTTCCAATTTATCAAGATCCTCTTGCAGTTTTCCACAATCCTCTTGGGTTTTAACAACTTTAAATAGTTTTGTGTCATCTGCAAATTTGATAACCTCACTCGTTATTCCACTTTCCAGGTCATTTATGAATATGTCAAAAAGCAGCGGACCCAGCACAGATCCCTGGGGTGCACCACTATTCACCTTTCTCCATTGGGAAAATTGGCCATTTAGCCCTACCCTCTGCTTTCTATCTTTTAACAAGTTCCTGATCCACAATAGTACACTGCCTCCTATCCCATGACTCTTTAGTTTTGCCAAAAGTCTCTGATGAGGGACCTTGTCAAAAGCTTTCTGAAAGTCCAGATACACAATATCAACAGACTCACCTTTGTCCACCTGATTATTCACTCCTTCAAAAAAACATAACAGATTAGTAAGACAAGATCTTCCTTGTCTAAAGCTATGTTGGCTGTCTCCCATTAGGTCATGACTATCTACATGCTGAGTAATTTTATTCTTTATGATGGTTTCTACCATTTTTCCCAGTACTGATGTCAGGCTCACCGGTCTGTAGTTTCCCGGCTCACCCCTGGAACCCTTTTTAAAAATTGGTGTTACACTGGCGATCCTCCAATCTTCAGGTATTAGAGATGACTTTAATGATAGTTCACAGATTACTAATAGCAGGTCTGCAATCTCATATTTCAGTTCTTTCAACACCCTTGGAAGTATACCATCCGGCCCAGGTGATTTGCTACTCTTCAGTTTATCTAATAGTTGTAATACATCTTCCCGATGTATCGATATTTCCTTCAATTCTTCCGCACCTTTAAATACTACTTCAGTCATGGGTAACATCCCTACATCTTCCTCAGTAAAGACTGAAGCAAAGAATTCATTCAGTCTCTCCGCTATCGCCTTGTCGTCTCTTAGTGCTCCTTTAACCCCTTTATCATCTAATGGACCAACTGACTCTCTCACAGGTTTTTTGCTACGAATGTACTTGAAAAGGTCTTTACTTCGCGTTTTTGCTTCCACAGCAAGCTTCTTCTCAAATTCCCCCTTTGCCTGCCTTATCAATGCCTTGCATTTGACTTGCCAGTGCTTGTGTTGTTTCCAGGTTTCGTCGTTTGGCTCTTTTTTCCATTTCCTGAAAGATGCTTTTTTGGCAACAACAGCCTTTCTGACCTCACCTTTAAACCATGCTGGCAGTTTTTTGGACTTCCTTCCACTTTTCTTAAAGCGTGGAATACAGCTGGTCTGGGCTTCCAAGATAGTATTTTTCAACAACAGCCAAGCCTGATGTACGTCTTTAACCTTTGCAACTGCTCCTTTTAGTTTTTTCTTAACCGTTTTCCTCATTTTATCATAGTCTCCCTTACGAAAGTTAAAAGGTAGTACTGTGGATTTCCTTACTATCCCTCCTCCACTAATTACTGACCTACTCCACTAATTACTGACCTACTCCAGTTCAGGAAGGCACTCAAATACCACCTCTTCCTTCAATACTACCCTACCAGCAATTGAACCAGAGGAAGTGACCCACTCATGAACACACCATGCCGTTCTTGATATTATTAAGACTCTATTCTGTTCTATGTAATTATCTCATGTATATAGTTTACCCCGGTTCTCCAAGTTTGTACTCCTGTTCGATGTAAACCAAACAGCTTGTTGTTATGGTCTTTATATTATAATGTAAACCGCGCTGATGCCGAATAGTGCGGTATATAAGAACTTGTAATAAAATAAATAATAAATAAATAAAATAAAGGCGATCATGCTATGTTCACTATTGCCAAGTGGCCCCAACAACCTTATCTCTTGCACTAGATCTGGTGTTCCAGTAAGGACTAGGTCTAATATGGCTTCCCCTCTGGTCGGTTCATGAACCAGCTGCTCCAAGAAGCAGTCATTTATTTCATCTAGGAACTTTATCTCCCTAGCATGTCCTGACGTGACACTGACCCAGTCGATACCGGGGTAGTTGAAATCACCCATTATTATTACTGTGCTGTGACTTTTATTTGCTTCCTTGATTTCTTTGAGCATTTCATCATCCATTTGGTCATTCTGGCCAGGCGCTCGATAGTACACCCCCACTGCCATTGCCTTCCCCCTTTTACATGGAATTTCAATCCATATAGATTCTACAGCAGATTTTGCTTCCTGCAAAACTTTAATCCTTTCTGACTCAATGCCCTCTCTAACATAGAGAGCAACCCCTCCACCAATTTGATCAGCTCTAGCATTTCGATACAGTTTGTACCCAGGTATCACAGTGTTCCACTGGTTGTCCTTCTTCCACCATGTCTCTGATATTCCAATCATATCTAACCTTTCATTTAGTGTTATATATTCTAACTCTCCCATCTTATTTTTTAGACTTCTAGCATTTGCATACAAGCATTTTAGAGAATGTATTTTATTCATATTAATTTGGCTATTGTTAGACATGGGTAATTTGGACTACCCTTTCAGCAGCCAGGCCATCAGATGAAGGGACTGGAGGTTGGGGTGCAAGAGAGACCCCTGGTCCTGAGACAGGAGATCGTGTTGAATTCCCAGAGGCAGGGGAGTGTCCACCGCCAGTTTTAAGGAGTGGGAACCACGGCTGCCTCAGCCACCTGGGGGCTATCAGAATCATTGAGGCCCTGAACCTGAGGACCTTGAACAGTGTTCGAGACACTAGTGGCGTGGGAGGAAACGCATATAGTAGGCCTTGGGACCACGGAATCAGAAAGGCATCTGCTGCTACTCTGAGAAGATGTGGTTGTCTGGAACAGAATCTCGGGAGTTGCCGGTTCAGAGGGCTGGCGAAGAGATCCATGGTGGGGAGGCCCCACCTGAGAAAAATATGCTTAACAACCACCAAGGGATTCAATCTCCATTCGTGTGGTTGCAGGATCCTACTCAGTCTGTCCGCCAGGTAATTTTCTTGACCGGGGAGGTAGACAGCCTTGAAGAGGATTCCGTGATTGACGGCCCAAGAGCACAGCCGTTGTGCCTCCTGACAGAGAAGGAAGGAGCCTGTGCCTCCCTGTTTGTTCATGTAGAACATGGCAACTTGATTGTCCGTCTGGACCAGTACAGACTGGTGAGACGTGAGGTGGGAGAAGGCTCTCAGAGCTAGGCGTATTGCCCGTAGCTCCAGGAAGTTTATCTGCTGAGCAGCCTCCCAAGGAGTCCAGAGACCCTGAGTACATGCCCCTTGGCAATGTGCTCCCCAACCTAGAAGAGAAGCATCTGTCGTCAGCACTCGAGAATGCGGAGGGGATTGAAAATCCACTCCGAGAACAAGATTCGGAAGATGAAGCCACCATTGTAGAGAGGAGACGAGCAGGGTGGATACTCTCACCGAGTCTGCAAGGCTCCCTGTGGCATGATGCCACTGAGTTCGAAGGCTCCACTGCGCAGGCCACATGTGCAGGCGGGCATTGGGGGTGACATGAACCGTGGAAGCCATATGGCCGAGAAATCTCAGGAATTGCCTGGCGGAGACCAGGGAATTGCTGCGAAACTGCCTGGCTACATCCATCAACCGGAGGGCCCTGTCCACTGGCAGAAAAGCCCTCACCTGAAGAGTGTCTAGCCTTGCTCCTATGAATTCCAAGTTCTGGGACGGGAGCAAAGTGGACTTTGCGAAGTTTATGACAAACCCCAAGTGCTGAAGCAGAGCCACAGTGCGAAGGGTGGCTTGACTGGCCTCCTGGGAAGACTGGCCTCTTATGAGCCAGTCGTCCAGGTATGGAAACACAAAAAGACCTTGAAGCCTCAGGTAGGCCGCCACCACCGCCAGGCACTTGGTGAACACCCTGGGAGCGGAGGTTAGGCCAAAGGGAAGTACTCTGTACTGGTAGTGGTTTCCCCCCACAACAAATCTGAGATACTGTCTGTGGTCTGGATGAATAAGGATGTGAGTATAAGCATCCTTTAGATCTAAGGAGCATAGCCAATCTCCCTGCTGGAGGTAGGGCAGCAGGATTCCAAGGGTAAGCATCTTGAACTTTTCCCTCTCCAGGAACTTGCTGAGGTTGCGCAAGTCTAGGATGGGTCTGAGGCCTCCTGTTCTTTTTGGTACCAGAAAGTACCTGGAATAAAAGCCGTGACCTCTCAGGTGGTGGGGCACTGGTTCCACAGCCTGTTCCTTTAGCAGACTTGCTAACTCCTGAAGGAGTAGGTCTCTGTGCAGAGGGAGTCTTGGAGGCTCCCCTGGAAAATAGGAGGGAGGTACCTGGTGAAAATGGAGAAGATAGCCCTTTTGGACTATATGGAGCACCCAGGTATCTGATGTGACGGCTGACCACCTGTGGGCAAAGTGGGCCAGCCGGCCTCCTGTGCTGATGTGAGCCAGCTGAGGAGAAGAGGCTATGCTTGCTGAGTCAAAAACCCCCACCCTGCTGAGCAGGGGCCGGTGTTGGTGGCTTGGGGGCCGTCTGCCTACGGGGCCCATGACCCTGCCCCTTGGCCTGCTGACCCTGTTGGGGAGCTGCAGAGGCCTGATAATGAGGGTATGGTTTATAGGCAGATGACTTCCTCGGGTAAAAGGTCTTTTTTCCCGAGCCCTTCTTCTTCTGAGAAGGGGCAGAGGTTTTTCTGGACAGCCTAGTCCTGGTTAGAGTCTCGGTCTCGAGTTCTGCAGCCTTTTCAGCCATGGGCTTGCCAAAGAGGTTTTCACCTCGGCAGGGGTCATTGACCAACTTGTCCTGCACCCATGGCTTGAGGTCGGATGGCTGTAGCCAAGCCTGTCGGCGGGCACCGATGCCGGCCCCGGCAACTCGGGCAGAAGCCTCGAAGCCATCGTAGGCTGCTCGAGAGATAAACTTCGAGCACTCAAATACCAGTGGACAAGGCTTGGAACCACTGCAAAGGTTCCTCGGAGAGACCAGCAGACAACCCGGCAATCTCCTTTGCCAGGTCTTGGAGATACATGCCCATGTAGAGCTGGTAAGTCTGGACATGGCAAGCAAGCATAGAGCCCTGGAAGCACTTCTTACCGAGGGCATCCAGGTTCTGGGCTTCCCGGCCAGGAGGCACCAAGGAGTACATCTTCTGACTTTTCAGTCGATGCATGGCCGATTCCACAACCATGGAGTGGTGCGGTAATTGTGCCTTTTGGAACCCGGAGCTCTTGCGGACTCGATAGATGGAATCGACCCACTTGCTTAACACCGGCGTCGAGGCCGGGGTCTCCCACATGCGGAAGAGCAGCCGCTCCAGCATCGGAGGAACCGGTACAGTAAAGGCCTCCTTTGGAGGAGAGTCATACTGGAGGGCCTCAAGCTCTTCGGTTCTTCGGCTCCTCCTCGGGATCCACGGGGAAGGCCAAGGCCTTGGCCATATCCCGCACAAAGTCTGAGAACCGGGTATCCTCCGGTGGGGATCGTCTCCGAGGCTCGGACTCCGGCGAGTCCGATGGGACACACTGAGTCCGATAAGTGTCGGGTGACTCTTCGTCCTCCGTCTCCCAGCCCGACTCCTCAGAGGAGGAATCGAGCGGCTCCTGTCGGGCGGGCACCGATGCCATCCGCCCTGACGCCAAGGGTACCTGCGCCGATGACCTCGGTCCCAAACAGGAGGCCGAGGGAGACCGTGGCCGAGGATTGACTCGAGCCCGCATGGACTCGAGGATCGGCTCGGCCTCCAGGGTCGACTTGGACGTCGAGGTCCCGGTGGTCGGGGCAGATGCACCGGTGAGACCGGCGATCAATGCCCGCTGCTGTTCCATGAAGGCAGCGAGGCTGCTCTCCAAGGCCGTCAACCTGAGTCCGAGCTCAGGAGACCCAGCAGCCCCCGACAACGTCGGGCCCGACGTTGGCTCCCCTGGAGGAGAGCCCACGAGGACTACAGCACTCACGTGTCCAGGAGACTCCATCTCGATACGAGGATGCTTGGCAGGCCTCTCCGACTCCATCTCGATACGAGGATGCTTGGCAGGCCTCTCCGACTCCAAAGACCCAGGACGGCTATCGGGGCTATGTGACCTGGCTCTCGAGGAACCAGGAGCATCCACCGATGCCGCCCTCGCGGGTTTCTTCTTCCTGCGATGTTCCCGCGAAGGAGACCCCCGCTCAGAGGAACCCCGACGCTGCTCGGGGCCGGAGTCCCGAGACGTCGAGGCCTCTGATGAGGTTCGGGCCCGTCCGGACGCGGAGTCAGAGAAGATCCTATCCTTCTGGTGCTGCCGACTCCTCAACGCCTTCGAGGACATTTTGCCACACGGACCACAGATCATCGGGTCATGATCGGGTCCGAGGCAGCGGAGGCAGCAGTCATGTGTGTCGGTAAGAGACATAAGTTTCTTACACCGATCACACTTTTTAAACCCGCTGGTAGCCATCGGGGGAAAAACGGCCCCTGCGAGGTCAAAAGACCGGGCTGCCAGTGAAAAAAGAAAAATGGCGCGAACGCTAGTCACAAAGGACAAAAACCGAAAAAGAGAGAGTGGACTCGATACTGGCGTATTGGGCCAAGGCGGGAAAAGGATCCGTTGTCGAACTGAAGAAGAAAGAGAAAAAATAGGGAAATCAACTTTTTCCTCGGGGAAAAACGAACAACGTCCGTTGGGCTCCGCGGAAAAAAGAAGACTGAGCAAGATGGCACCCTTGGGCGGGAAGGGGACCGCGCATGCGCGCTGCAATTCCCAAAGGCTTTCTTTGAAAGCTGGGGAAATGCTCCGCACGGGGGCTCCGTCGGCGCCATCACCCATATGTGAGGACTGACTTCCTGCTTAGTCCTGGAGAATGATGTACAACTTGACTGCAATATCTCAATTCCAGTCTCCACATGCGTTCTAAAATGTGCCGTCACACGTACTGTTTTAATGTGACTTGACTGCTAACAGCTACTGTTAGGATGTTACCAGTGTTAGTATGTATTATTGTTACCGGACTCTAAATTGGGGTGTACTGCTTTATGTATTAATGTTAATAACAGGGTGAATAAGACACATTTACAAATAAATTTATAATTCTGCCTTAGGAAAAGTGAAGGAGAAGCGAGTATTTTAACTCTGCATCAGCAAGTCTGAGGATTTTGGATGTTGCTATGTTTGCCTTTGCTCAATAAACTCTTTGATGTGTCCATTTTGAGACAATTTCATGTGGAATTGGGACCCATTAATATTTGCATGGGAGATTACTGAAAACCTTAGAGTAATTCAATAGTGACTAGATGGTAATACCCTACTAGAATAAAGGACTGGGTAGGGACGTGGCAGAGATTATGTTTAGAGAAATGGAAGCTCTCTTATTTCAATTTCACTTTAATTAATTACCCATCCGAAAAGCTTCAGGGCCACACACAAACAGGCTTGGAAAGAAGTTCAGATCAATTTGTAAAACTTTAGTGGAGGAATACAAAGCAAGAAATCCCTTTCAGATCTCAGACTATGTCCTGGAATTCATCTCTTAAGTTTGAGAATAGAGGGACAGGAGAACTGTGCAGTCTGTTGGAATTATCTATCTACCTCAAAGCCGAAGTCTTTTGGAACACCAACCAATTCTGCGGTATCCCATTTGTGAGAACAAGCTAAATTAAAGTGTGTTCTGACACTAGATGGCCTTGGAGATAGTTCCCTCTCCCCTCCCCCCCCCATCCCAAATGGACAAGAACCCCTGCTCCCATCTCATGTTGAAGAGTGACACAGAGTTCTACTACAAGCATTTCATCCCTGACTCAGAACAGCAAGAGATCAATCCTGTTCGTTTTGACAGCCAGTGATTATGTAGATCCCTGTGCTGTTAGGCTGCCACCTGCTGCTTTAACTTAAAATTGTCAGAGAAAACGAGATTTCACTGGAGAAAATAAAACTCAGAGTGAAGTATGAACAATATTAACATGTAGAAACCCCCTGCTTTATCACATATTTATTACAGTAAAAATGGCTAGTGCTAGCAAGGCCATGGTCAGGAAGATCCAGGGATTAAGATTTAAAAGCATCCTCAAGGAAGCAGGTTTTTAGGTGGGGGTAGAACATAGATACAGAAGAGTCATGATACACCAACTCATAAACTGTTCCAGACATGCGATGCAGCCAGGTGGAAAGTGCAGAGCAGAGAGCAGTCAGAGGAGAAGGGCACCTGAAACAGCAGAGCTCACAAGGAGAGGGAAGAGAAGAGCTGAGATGTGATGTGATATGAAGATGCAGAGTAAAGGATATTGCACATGGGTTTTAGGAGTCAGCTTATTATGCGGTTGTTCTGCTACCAGAAGAAAAGAAATAACATAGATGAATTTTGACTAGACTGTACTGGAGGTAAATAGTTCAGTGGGAGACAGGGCTATCATGACCCACTGTGCAACCGATGCGTTTGCTCAGGGTGGCGGGTCCAAAGGGCGGTGAGGGAAGGGATGATTAAAAAAAAAAAAGGCCAAAGATCTCACCACCAATTTGGTGGCGGCCTCATCCTCCTGACCCGCTGCCACCACCTGCTGCCTTTCCTGCATCTGCAGCGGTGGGCCTCCAACTTCAAAAGAAAGGCAGGTCTTGAACTCTGGCACTAAGACTGCTCTGATTCCGCCCCATCTCATGCATGATTCACATCAGGGGGCGGGACCAGACCAGCCTTCCTAGCACACTTAAAAGTTCACACATTTTTTTCTTTAAAACGTTGGAGGCCTGCTGCTGTTGCACAGGAAAAGCATCAGGTGTGAGGAGGTAGGCTTTAATGGTTAGGATTGCATTTTTTTGTCACAGAGGAGTTTATTGGTGCCTTTGCAAGGATAATTGTCAGCTTCATGTGGAGTGCAATGTGAGGGCCCTCCAAGGGTCAGTATTATTGCCATTGCTTTAATATTTTTTGTCAAACAGCCAAAAAATGATACATTCACTCTACTATAATTCAACTTCTTTTTTATAATTTTTTACTTATTTCATTTTTTTGTTATTTTTTTGTATAATAGAAAAATTTCTTGTTTTATTGCCTCTGGTCTCAGATAAACGGTCTTATTTGACACACTTTATTATGGGTAATGAACCTCGCCCAATACAGTGTCCGTTCACATCAATGACCTCAGGCTTATCGTCTCAAACTCACTTTTCTTATTACATCACTCAAAATGTTTAAATAATCAATGAACTCTTTTATAAAAACTTTATTTCAACTTTATTTCAAAGGGTTTTTTTCAAATCAATTGGACAGGGGCACTGAACCGAAAAAGGATATCATCCCATACAAGATAAGTGGTGTGGCGATTGAAATCAAGTTTTTATAAAAGAGTTCATTGATTATTTAAACATTTTGAGTGATGTAATAAGAAAAGTGAGTTTGAGACGATAAGCCTGAGGTCATTGATGTGAACGGACACTATATTGGGCGAGGTTCATTACCCATAATAAAGTGTGTCAAATAAGACCGTTTATCTGAGACCAGAGGCAATAAAACAAGAAATTTTTCTATTATACAAGAAAATAACAAAAAAATGAAATAAGTAAAAAATTATAAAAAAGAGGTTGAATTATAGTAGAGTGAATGTATCATTTTTTGGCTGTTTGACATTGTAGTTCACTCTTGATAGAGACCTTTTGTAATTTTTTGTTAATATTTTTTGTAACATTTGGGCATGCTTATTAGGTCTTTGGGGTGGACTAGATTTGATACATGGATGATGTACAAATGCTGATTCTATGTGAAGGGATTACTGTATTGTATTGAAGGAAGAATAGACAAATGCTAAGATGGCAAGGATAGGTGTAACAGAGTGGGTTCATTTTGAACAGTGCAAAAACAGAGGTTGTTTGGTTTCTGGGTTCAGGGTGTGGCAGGTGAAGGCCTGTGATCCACGGTGTCTAACATAAGCAGGCCAGCATGGCTAGCTTGACCTGTAAATGAAGCCTGTGGAGAGGCACATAGGATTGCACATCCCCCAATATGCTGCTATTGTAGGATAGAACTCTGTAAGAGAACTAAACTAACTTAGGTAAGCAGAACTGAGAGATGGAAAAATACTGAAAAATGTGTTTAAAAGTTACTGATAAGAAAAAGTACATCTGCAAGGAATATAATTGGGAGTGCTGACAGATGAGTTGCAGAGCCCTGCTCCCCTGCACGCACAAATTGGCTCTATGGCCTTGAGAGTGTGAAAGTAACAAGTAGATGAACTGACCATTGTAATTGGGACTAGAAGGGGGGTATGCAGGTGCCATGCCCACTGAAGGGACATAATTGGATAAACTTATCAGTACCGGGACCAATGGAAGGGGTACGGGAGGTACGGGAGAGTACCGGGACCAATGAAATGTTTTTCTATACCTAGAATGGAACAGAAGCCTATAAAAGTTGTTGTAATGCTTGAAAACTTTGCTCAGCCATTTTGAAATTGACTGGTTCGAGACTTGTGCACAAATAAATGATTTGGACATTCTGAACAGACTCCTGGTATCATTGGTTTGTCTGCGCTTTGCTGCTACATATTCTTGGTGCGTTGGCCGGGAAGTTGTGGAATCAAAGTGTATATAGGGCAATATACCACGACTTTCCGCCTCTATAGGCTTGGTCCTGCCGGGATCGCGCCCTTCCGACGAGGGCTGCTCCCTGGTGCCACCGGTCCCTTGTATCGGAGGGAGCTGGTCGGACCTCGGCGGGTGCCGGGCCCGGTTGGAGCCAACGCTTCGAACCAGAGTGAGGGGAGTCCGAGGTCCAACTCATGCGCCTGCTTGGGAAGTTTGAGGACCGGATCCGGTGAGTATAGTTTTGATTTGGTGTCTAGACAGAAATAGAAAGAGCAGTACTGCCATTGGAACTTGGAATTTGGAATTTGTAATCTCGAGATATTGGGAATTGGTAAGAGAGCATGATCACCTCTCAAGGAAGGGCCGAGTAACCCCGCATGGGAATTTGCCGGGTGAAACCCTCATCCTTATTGTAATTGGGAAAAAGACTAGTCAGAATAGATAGAAACGAATGCATTCTGGGATACGTTGCTAGCATGATTGTGTGAACGAAGTGTGAATGAGAGGTCTGGCAGCACGGACCAAGTGAAGGCGGACCCCTGAGTAGCGCATTTCCTGACCGGGCGACCGCGTTCAGGTCGCAAAAAGGGGGAAGCGATTGTCGTCTTGTCTTGTTATTTGTACTCCTTATACGTTTCCAGGGCCGTGAGGACCCCTTACCCACGGTCCGCCCTCCTTTTCCCTTTTGTCTGTTGTTGCGCGCACACATCGAAATGGGAGGGGCGGGGTCTACTAGAAACACTCCATTAGAATGTATGATCGCACATTTTAAAGAGGGATATTCAGGAGATTATGGTATTAAAATGACAGCAGCCCGTTTGCAGATTTTGTGTACTAGGGAGTGGCCCGATCTAGACCCCATCTGGCCCCGAGAGGGAACGTTTAATGTAGAGATTATTCAGTCAGTACATCGTCGAGTGCGGATAGCGCACCCCGATCAGTACCCCTATATAGATTCCTGGTTAAGTATTTGTGAAGATCCGCCCCCCTGGGCGCAGCGCTGTTATGAGGAACAGTGCAGAATAATGTTAGCTAAGACAGATTCTAGTCAGAAAACAGAACAGCCCAAAATGAAAGAGCAGGATAAGAAATCCAGAAAGAAGCCCATCCTGGTAGATCCTGATTCCCCAGAGATAATTCCCAGACAGCCCCGAACCCCAGGTCCGATAAGAGTAGCCCGGCGTCCTGCCCCAGAACCCCAGCGACGGCCGGAGCAGGACCCAGCTCCTGACCCACCTCCCGAAGGGGAGAGAGAGGGATCAGCTGAAGAAGAAGATGCCATAAAAAGCGAGTCAGAAGCAGAGGTAGAAGAGGAAGAGAAAGAGAATGCCCCAGGCGAGGAGGACAGTGTACAAGTGATTGCTAGCACTTGCAAACCAGCAAAAGATATACCCAAAGTGAAACCTGTCGAGAAAAAGAAAGTGACCCCTTCGAAGACAATTACAAAAATAACCCTTAGATCCCAAAAGACACCTACTGCCAAAATGCTGCCTTTACGGCAAGTCCCGGGAGTGCCCGTAAAGAATGATAATGATGAGGTGGTAGCGGGACCCCTAACTTATGTGTATATCCCTTTCTCTACAACTGATTTGTTAAATTGGAGGTCGTATTATGCCTCCTATACTAGTAAGCCCCAGGAGTTGACAGAATTAGTAACTACTATTATGGAAACTCACCAACCCACTTGGCCAGATTGCCGCCAGCTCCTGACTACCCTATTCACGACAGAGGAGCGAGCACGAATTAGAAAAGCAGCCATTGAATGGATGGCAGATAACCCTGTAGCTCCGGGACAGGGGCAGAGTAGAATAGACCATCGGGAAGCAGCCCAGAGAGAATTCCCGAATGAAGACCCCCATTGGGATCCAAATACAGAAGAAGGAACCACAGCCCTAGCCCGTTTTCGCTAAGGCTTTTTACAAGGCCTGAAAAGGGGGGGCCAGAAAGCTATGAACCTTTCCAAAGTTGCAGGAGTTATCCAAGGTATAGATGAGAGCCCAGCAGATTTTCATGAAAGATTAACTGAAGCATACAGAATGTATACTCCCTATGATCCCGAGGCACCAGGAAGTTTATGTATGGTGAATTCTGCTTTTGTAAACCAGTCTCAACCAGACATTAGACGTAAATTACAGAAGTTAGAAGGGTTTGCGGGCATGAATGCAACACAGTTACTGGAAGTCGCTCATAAAGTGTATGTGAATCGTGATACTGAAAGACAGAGAGAATGTGATAGAAAGATGAAGAAGAAAGCTGATTTTTTGGCTGCGGCCATAGTGGAACAGAAAAGGGGAGGTGTCCCTAGTCGACGGAGCAGAGGAAGAGGGCGGGGTCAAGGCGGAGGCCGGACCCAGAAGCTAGGCGTGAACCAATGCGCCTACTGCAGAGAAGAAGGACATTGGAGAGATACGTGCCCGCAACTCGGAGACGCCCAGCAAGATGACGACAGCAGTCATCAGTGGCGAGAAGAAAGACGAGGCTATCCCCGAAACCGAGGAGGAGCCAATCGAGAACAATTCCAGCGAGAAAGAGGAGGAGGAGCCATTCAAGCATTGGCCACACCGATCCATGATGAAAATGACGTGGATTAGGACAGACCGGGCTCCAAGTTTGCTTTAGGTCTCCAGGAGCCTATGGTCGGAATACAAATAGGAGACCAAATTATGGACTTTATGGTTGATACTGGAGCACAACATTCAGTAATAGACAAAAAGATAGCCCCATTTTCTACAAAAGCAGTCACCATTATAGGAGCAACTGGTGCCAAAGCCACAAAGTCTTTTCTTCAGAATCGTATATGCAGTCTAGGAGGACAGCAAATAACTCATCAATTCATCTATAACTAAATGCTCCAAGTCAACATCCAGCAGGACTTTCAATCTTTATGCACCGGTGATCTGGAATAACCTTCCTCACAACATCAGATCAATCCCAGACATATTCCAATTCAGGAAGGCCGTGAAACACTACCTCTTCCTCATACATTACCCTGAACCTAATAGAAACTCAGCACCATTTGCCGAATCCACCCAAATCACTACTGTCTAAAACCACACAAACACATGATCAGCCTACAAATTGTATATATTGTATATTTTATGGTTGTACATAGTTACCCTGTTAGCCAAGTTGATTATCCTGTTCATATGTAAACACAAAGTACTATTGGAAATGTGTATGTTCACTGTTTATTGTAAACCGCGCTGATGCTGAATAGCGCGGTATAAAAGAGACTTTAAATAAATAAATAAATAAATAAATTCCTTTACATGCCCGAATGTCCAGTGCCACTACTGGGACGAGATATGTTAGCCAAGCTTCAAGCACAGATATCTTTCTCTGAACAAGGAGAAATGCAAATGACAGTAAATTCCCAAGCCAAACCAGCAGGAATAATGCTGCTGACAGTTCCCCGAGAAGAAGAATGGAGGTATTACATCGATGACTCTATCCAAGATACTTATTTTGAACAAACTTTAAAGAACATCCATGCACCACCTGGAGTATGGGCAGAAGGCAGTTCCCCAGGCCTAGCCAAGCATATAGCTCCAGTGATTGTAACCCTCAAGCCTAGTGCTACACCAGTGAACGTCAAACAGTACCCTCTCCCAAGAGCTGCAATTGAAGGCATTCATCGCCACCTACAGAGATTGCTCGAGTATGGCCTACTAAAAGTATGTCAATCCCCATGGAACACTCCACTTTTGCCAGTAAAGAAACCTGGGACGGATGATTACCGCCCAGTACAAGATTTAAGAAGAGTAAATGATGCAGTTGAAACTATACATCCAGTTGTACCCAATCCTTACACTCTTCTAGGACTGATACCTGCTGAAGCTACCCATTTCACTGTACTGGATTTGAAAGATGCATTCTTTTGCATAAGATTAGCCCCTGTAAGCCAAATATTGTTTGCATTTGAATGGCAGGACCCCATCTCTGGAAGAGGGGGCCAACTCACCTGGACAAGATTACCCCAAGGATTCAAGAATTCGCCTACCATCTTTAGTGCTGCACTGAATCAAGACCTTTCAAGCTATCCAGTAGCCCCGGGGAAGAGAGTGCTTCTCCAATACGTGGATGATCTGTTGATAGCTGCCATATCAGAAAGTGAATGCATACTAGCCACCAAAGATCTCTTGCAGTTACTAGATGAAGCTGGATACAAAGTTTCCAGAGCAAAAGCACAACTATGCCAAAAAGAAGTGAAATACTTGGGTTTTCGTATAACCCAAGGAAGCCGAAGATTAGGCAGAGAAAGAAAAGAAGCAGTATGCAGAATTCCAACTCCAACAACCAGAAAGCAAGTCAGAGCCTTTCTGGGAGCGGCAGGATATTGCCGAATCTGGATACCCAACTTTGCCCAAATTGCCAAACCACTGTATGAAGCCACAAAAGGAGAAGAGAAGTCACCACTGGAGTGGGGACTTGAGCAGGATACAGCCTTCCAGAAATTAAAGGAAGAATTGATGTCATCACCAGCACTTGGACTACCAGATGTCCACAAGCCTTTCCACTTGTTTGTACATGAAGCACAGGGAAATGCCTTAGGCATGTTGACTCAGAAATTGGGAAATTGGGAGCGACCTGTAGCATACCTATCGAAACAATTGGACCCTGTGGCCAAAGGATGGCCACCATGCCTGAGAGCAGTTGCAGCTACAGCGCTACTAGTGAGTGAAGCAGACAAACTCACACTAGGACAGAACATACGAGTCACTGTGCCACATGCAGTCCTTGCTCTCATGGAACAGAAAGCAAATTATTGGCTCACCAATTCCCGAATGTTGAAGTACCAGAGCATGTTATGTGAAAACCCACAGATACAACTCGAAGTGAGCCATGCCTTGAACCCAGCTACCTTGATACCTATCAGTGAAGAACTCCCAGAACATGACTGTATCGAAGTCATGGAAACTGTGTTCTCCAGTCGACCCGACTTGACAGATGTGCCCATAGACAATCCTGACCAAATCTATTATGTTGATGGGAGCAGTCTCATCCTCGATGGACGACGTTGTGCCGGATATGCAGTCGTCACTCAACACGAAGTAGTTGAATCATCAGCTCTAGCCTCAGGCACATCAGCCCAGAAAGCCGAATTGATAGCACTCACCAGAGCATTACTGTTAGGAGAAAAACTCGTGCTAAATGTATATACAGATTCCAAATATGCCTTCACCACTCTGCATGCCCATGGAGCTCTCTATAAAGAATGAGGGCTCATCACATCCGGAGGAAAATCAGTCAAATATGGTCCCGAGATATTGATGTTACTTGATGCAGTTTGGGCCCCAACACGTGTAGCTGTCATGCATTGCAGAGGACATCAAGCTGGAAAAGGAGAAGTTGCCCGAGGAAATAGATTTGCAGATGCCTCAGCACGACAAGCAGCTATGACAGGACAGATTGCCCCACAAGCTATGCCAATGCAAGCAGCATTGTTTCCAGTACCTCTAAATTTGTGGACACCACGATATACCACCAAAGAATTGGATTACTACTGTAACAAGGAAGATGGAGTACTGAAAGATGGATGGATTGAGCTGCCACCAGAAGAGGGCAGTCAACCCCCTGGACGAATAGTAATTCCTGAACTGTTAGGACCATCTTTTGTCAAAGCTTTTCATGAAGCTACCCACTATGGGAAAAGTGCTATGGAAAAAGCACTCAGACCACATTTCTACATCCCTCTTATGACAACCATATCAGCCTCAGTAGCACGTCAATGTCTAACCTGTGCCAAAAATAATGCCAAGCAAGGCCTTATAACGGCACCCCGAGTTCAGTCAGGAGGTGTCACCCCCATGCACAACCTCCAAGTTGATTTTACTGAAATGCCAAGAGCCAATGGATACCATTACCTGTTAGTATTAGTTTGTACTTTCTCTGGGTGGGTAGAAGCCTTCCCAACCAGAACTGAGAAAGCCCGAGAAGTTACCAAAGTCTTAATGAGAGAGATTGTCCCTAGGTTCGGAATTCCAGCAGTAATAGGGTCAGACAATGGACCCTCATTTGTCTCCCAAGTTACTCAGCAGTTAGCAAAAGCTTTGCAGATACAATGGAAACTCCACACTGCATACAGACCCCAGAGTTCAGGGAAAGTTGAGCGAATGAATCGTACCCTAAAAGCCCAAATGTCCAAGCTTTGTCAGGAGACACACTTGAAGTGGCCCCAAGTGCTCCCAATAGCTTTACTCAGAATACGCTCAGCTCCTATAAAGTCAACAGGATTTTCCCCTTTTGAAGTTTTGTATGGTAAACCCCCACCAATAGTGCAGGGAATTAAAGGAAGTTTAGCCCAAATTGGTTCAGAAGTAACCAGACAAGAACTCCTAGCTCTTAGTTTTGTTCTGCAGACTCTCCATGTGTGGATCCAAGACCAATTGCCTATCAACTTGACGGAACCCTTGCATCCCTATCAGCCTGGTACCTCGGTGTGGATCAAAGATTGGAAGAAGACACCGTTGGAACCCCATTGGAAGGGACCGTACACCGTCATCCTGTCTACCCCAACTGCAGTAAAGGTAGCCGAGATCGACGCCTGGATCCACCACAGCAGAGTCAAGCCCGCCGCTGATCCTGAACCAGAGCAGTGGACAGCAGAACAGCATCTTGATGCACCCTTGCGAGTTACTCTGAGACGGCAACCAGCAGCATAGACACTCCATTACAAGTGCCTTGCAGTAGCCAAGTCTTTCGAAGAGGATTGCTGTTTTCCATGCAGCAACAGTTTTGTTTCAACGAACTCAATCTGTGCATGATTCTGCACACTACTTGGACACTACATTGACTAGCCAGACTTCACAAGCCAACTGAATTGCTAATAAGTTGGTTAATGTGTACTGGACAACCTGAGGATCTTCAATCAACACTCAGCACCCGTTAAATTGCTTCATTAGCAAACGGGACGAAGAATAAAAGACCGCCGTGATCAAGATCAGCAAGCTGAGGATTCAGAAGAACTCCAATCAACATCAACATGCATCTTTACTTTTGCTTTGCCTTGGTTGCCTTATTTGGAGGTTTTGAACAGACTTGTGCTTTACCTCCATGTACTGCTTGCATTACCTCTACTCGAACTGGACTGAAAGTAACTCAGACTTTGCTTTATCATTCTTACTATACCTGCAAGGGAACAGTGACTCGGTGTATCTATAACACCACTGAACTAAATGTTTGCACTCATGGCAAAATCAAAGCATGCTATAATCCGCATCAGAATCCATCCTATTACACGTTGGAAATAAGATGGAAGGATGCAGATGGACCTATACTAGCTGCTACACCACCACTTACAGACATTACTAAACCTGCTGTTTTGAATTTTGATGCATGTAATGCCATTAATAGAGATAGTTATTCCACCTGTGGTACATGGGAGAAAGCGTATCGGAATGACCATAAGTACATGTGTTCAGAAGGTGCCACAAATTGGTGGAAGTGTACAGGTAAAACGGGATCAGGCTATAGTACTGCACCAGCGGCAGACTACTATTGCCCGTATTGGGGATGTGTTTTTTATGCTACCTGGAATACTGGTATAACTGATGAGAAAATAGATAAACGAATGGCTACTTTAACTAAGCCAACCACAAATGATAAATGTCAGAAAGATGCTTGCAACCCCTTACACTTACGTATACACAATCCCCATGCATGGAAACAAGGCTACAAGTTTGGTTTGCGTATTGCTGGAGGGGCAATAGATCCAGGAACCATTGTGTATATCAGATTGAATACCCAAGCCCACAAGTCATCCAAATACCATATTCATAATACCTTTTATGAAGCCATGCATGTAAATAAGTTTGAGATCCCTCATCCCTCACAGAATTTATTTTTAGAATTAGCCGGAGCAGTAGTATCTAGTCTTAAGATCTCAGATTGCTATTTCTGTGGCGGAACCCAAATGGGAGACCAGTGGCCATGGGAAGCCCAAGAATTGAATTATTCTTCAGTTTACAATCAGACTGAATTACACAAGACTACCAGTGAGTGGGTGTTAGCGCACTCAATCGTTGGACGTCTTTGCTATGCCAGAACTGGACCCCAGTTCATCCAGAAGGTAGGACAGCTGGTCTGTCTTAGCCAGAAGTACTATAATGCCATGACCAAAAAGACAGCATGGTGGTCAGGAATCAGACATCCTGAACCTCCTAACCCATTAGCTAGATTTCCTGAACTTGCTGGTTTATGGACTAACCTTGCCAAAGTCCAAGCCTGGCAAGCCCCACCTGGCCTATATTGGATCTGTGGAAACCGAGCATATGCACAACTCCCGCCACACTGGGGGGGGGGAGCATGTGTCTTAGGAACCATCAGGCCTTCCTTCTTTCTTTTAAACACTGAACATGGAGAACAATTAGGATACCCTGTATACACTACCCACCGACACAAGAGAGCATTAAGACAGAAAAGAGAAGCCTTACAGATAGGCAAGTGGGAAAAGTGGCAAGGTGATGATTGGCCACCAGAAAGAATCATTGAGTATTATGGGCCTGCCACTTGGAATGATGATGGTATGTATGGTTATCGTACTCCAATCTATATGATTAATCGTATTATTCGCTTACAAGCAGTAGTTGAAATAATAACTAATGAAACTAGTCATGCTCTTACGCTCTTAGCTAGACAAAGTACTCAGATGCGCACTGCTATATATCAGAACCGCTTAGCACTTGATTATTTGTTAGCAGCTGAAGGAGGAGTATGTGGTAAATTGAATTTAACTAATTGCTGTCTGAAAATAGATGATAAAGGTCAAGTAGTTGAAGAAATTGCTAAAGATATGCAAAGACATGCTTATGTGCCAGTACAGACTTGGCACTCATTGAAATTTCCTAACTGGTTTGCTAACCTTTTCTCTTGGATGGGAGGATTTAAGACCTTCATTGTCTTAGTACTAATTCTTATTGCTGTTATTTTCCTATTACCATGTTTAATCCCATGTTGTATGCGTTCCATTCATAATGCTATTGATAGTACAGTAGAGCGGAAGACCGCAACTAAAATAATGGCTTTATATAAAGCCAGCCCTAGTCGAAATCCTTCAATCATGATGTGATTCTTCTAAAGGTGATTTAATTCTCACACCTTATTAAGTAATAGGGTGAGATTAATCAAAGGGGGGAATGTGGCAGGTGAAGGCCTGTGATCCACGGTGTCTGACATAAGCAGGCCAGCATGGCTAGCTTGACCTGTAAATGAAGCCTGTGGAGAGGCACATAGGATTGCACATCCCCCAATATGCTGCTATTGTAGGATAGAACTCTGTAAGAGAACTAAACTAACTTAGGTAAGCAGAACTGAGAGATGGAAAAATACTGAAAAATGTGTTTAAAAGTTACTGATAAGAAAAAGTACATCTGCAAGGAATATAATTGGGAGTGCTGACAGATGAGTTGCAGAGCCCTGCTCCCCTGCATGCACAAATTGGCTCTATGGCCTTGAGAGTGTGAAAGTAACAAGTAGATGAACTGACCATTGTAATTGGGACTAGAAGGGGGGTATGCAGGTGCCATGCCCACTGAAGGGACATAATTGGATAAACTTATCAGTACCGGGACCAATGGAAGGGGTACGGGAGGTACGGGAGAGTACCGGGACCAATGAAATGTTTTTCTATACCTAGAATGGAACAGAAGTCTATAAAAGTTGTTGTAATGCTTGAAAACTTTGCTCAGCCATTTTGAAATTGACTGGTTCGAGACTTGTGCACAAATAAATGATTTGGACCTTCTGAACAGACTCCTGGTATCATTGGTTTGTCTGCGCTTTGCTGCTACAAGGGAATCCACAGCCCCCAGCAAGGTGGAAGGCAAAGGAAGGAAAGAGGTTTGGGAAGTGGTGGGGGTGAAAGATGTAGGGGTACTGCTGGATGAAAGGATGGAGCTGAAAGTGCAGATTTTAGGAGTAGTGACAGGCCATTTCTGGAAGACGAGGAGCATTAAGAAGCTTGAGTCTTTTTTAGTGGGATCATTTTAGGATCATTGGGCAGGCCTATGTGCCAGTGTTGGACTATTTCAATAGTCTCTATATGGGATTACCTGGAAAAATGATCCACCGTTTACAGGTAATTAAGAACATGGCTGCAAGAGTCATCTTTGGATGTAGGAAGAGAGAGAGTGCTAGGCCACTGTTAGGTGTACTTCACTGGCTCCTTATCAAAGTCCGTATTCAGTTTAAGAACTTGGAGGACATAAGGAAGACAGAGAAGTATATAGACGAGACCTATAGGGACGTAGTACTGAAGTCCCACCTCCAGTCTGGAAACCTCCCTGTTGCCATGGAGGACATAGGTCACACGACAGGAGAGAATCACTTTGGTGTGTCAGGAAGTGATCCTCTAGGTAGGACCTGTCCTTCAGGTGATGTGAAACCCTCTCATGCCGAGGAGGTTTCTCCAGGGCCATATGCCTATGAGGGGAGGGTTAAGACGGCCGTTCTAGTTGGTGATTCAATCATTAGGTTTGTACATACTGGGTGGCTGGTGGATTTGAGGATCACTTGGTAACATGCCTGCCTGGTGCAAAGGTAGCAAACCTCACGCACCACCTAGACAAGGTGTTATATAGTGCTGGGAAGGAGTCTGCTGTCTTGGTACGTGTTAGAAGCAGTGACATAGGAAAGTGTGGTAGGGAGGTTCTGGAGGCCAAATTTAGGCTTTTAGGTAGGAAGTTATAATTGCTCAGTAGCAGTAGTAGTAGTAAATTGAAATCCAGAACTTCCAGGGTAGCATTCTCATAAATGCATCCTGTTCCATGTACAGGACGCAAAAGGCAGGTAGAGCTCGGAGTCTCGCATGGATGAGACGATGATACAAAGAAGAGGGTTTTGGATTTGCTAGGAACTGGGGAACATTCTGGGGAAAGGAGAGGCTTTTCCAAAGAGATGGGCTCCACCTTAATCGAGATGGAACCAGGCTGCTGGCATTAATCTTTAAAAAGAAGATAGAGCAGCTTTTAAACTAGGTAATAGGAGAAAGCCGACAGCTGCCCAAGAGCACATGGTTCGGAACAATGTATCTGTAAAGGATACTAGAAAAAGATTGAAGTTAGGGCATATCGATAGAGAGTTTCCAATAAAAAACAAAAGTAACTCAAATGCCCTTAAGTACAGAGCAGAGTTTAAAGATTCCAAATTACTCCTGCCTATTGATAATCAGATTAATATGGATAAAATACAACTTCTACAATGCTTGTATGCAAATGCTAGAAGTCTAAAAAATAAGACGGGAGAGTTAGAATATATAGCTCTAAATGAGAGGTTAGATATAATTGGTATCTCAGAGATCTGGTGGAAGGAGGACAACCAGTGGGACACTGTGATACCTGGGCACAAACTATATCACAATGATAGAGAAGATCAAATTGGTAAAGGGGTTGCGCTCTATGTCAAAGAGGACATTAAGTCACAGAGGATTAAAGTGTTGCAGGTAACAAAAATACACGGTAGAATCTCTATGGATTGAAATGCCATGTAAAAAGGGGAAGGCGATGGCAGTGGGGGTGTACTACCGACCACCTGGCCAGAATGAACAAATGGATGATGAAATGCTCAAAGAAATCAGGGAAGCTAACAAAAGTTACAATACAGTAATAATAATGGGCAATTTCAATTATCCCAGTATCGACTGGGTCAGTGTCATGGCAGGACCCACTAGGGAGATAAAATTTCTAGATGAAATTAATGACTGCTTCTTGGAACAGCTGGTTCATGAACTGACAAGAGGGGAAGCCATTTTGGACATAGTCCTTAGTGGTACACAAGATCTAGTGCAAGAGATAAGAGTGTTGGGGCCACTTGGCAATAGTGACCATAGCATGATCACGTTTGATTTCATAAATGGAGAAAGGATGGCAAGGAAATCCATAGTACTGTCTTCTAACTTTCAAAAGGGAGACTATGATAAAATGAGGAGAACAGTTAAGAAAAAAACTAAAAAGAGCAGCTGCAAAGGTTAAAGATTTACATTAAGCATGGGCGCTGTTTAAAAATACTATCTTGGAAAACCAGCTGTATTCCACACTTTAAGAAAGGTGGAAAGAAGTCCAAAAAACTGCCAGCATGGTTTAAAGGTGAGGTCAGAAAGGCTGTTGTAGCCAAAAAAAACATCTTTCAGGAAATGGATAAAGGAGCTAAATGACGAAAACTGGAAACAACATAAGCACTGGCAAGTTAGATGCATGACGTTGATAAGGCAGGCAAAGAGAGAATTTGAGAAGAAGCTTGCTATGGAAGCAAAAACGCATAATAAAAACTTTTTCAAGTACATTCTTAGTAAAAAACCCATGAGAGAGTCAGTTGGACTATTAGATGATAGAGGGGTAAGAGGGGCACTAAGAAGGGACAAGGCCATAGTGGAGAGACTGAATGAATTCTTTGCTTCGGTCTTTACCAAAGAAGATGTAGGGAAGTTACCCATGACTGAAATGGTATTTAAAGGTGATGCATCGGAAGAACTGAAAGAAATATCGATAAACTGGGAAGATATAATACAACTATTTGATAAACTGAAGAGTAGCAAATCACCTGGACCAGATGGTATACACCCAGGGGTGTTGAAAGAACTGAAAAATGAGATGGCAGACCTACTATTAGTAATCTGTGAACTATCATTAAGATCATCTGTACTACCTGAGGACTGGCGAATGGCCAATGTAATGCCAATTTTTAAAAAGGGTTCCGGGGTGATCCACGAAACTATAGGTCAGTGAGCCTGACATCAGTACCAGGCAAAATGGTAGAAACCATTATAAAGAAAAAATTACTGAACATGTAGATAGTCAAGGTTTAATGGGAGAAAGTCAACATGGCTTTAGCCAAGGAAAGTCTCGCCTTACTAATCTGTTATATTTTTTTGAAGATATGAATAAACAGCTAGACAAAGGTGAGCAGGTCGATATAATATATCTGGCTTTTCAGAAAGCCTTTGACAAGGTCTGTCATGAGAGACACTTGATGAAGTTAAAAAGTCATGGGATAGGAGTCAGTGTACTATTGTGGATCAGGAACTATTTCAAAGACAGAAAGCAGAGGGTAGGGCTAAATAGCCAATTTTCCCAATGGAAAAAGGGCTAAATGGCCAATTTTCCCAATGGAAAAAGGTAAATATTGGAGTATCCCAGGGTTCTGGGCTAGGCCCGCTGCGTTTTAATATATTCATAAATGACCTAGAAATGGGAATAACGAGTGAGGTAGTCAAATTTGCAGATGACACAAAATTATCTAAAGTTGTTAAAACCCAAGAGGATTGTGGAAAATTGCAAGAGGACCTTGATAAATTGGAAGACTGGACATTCAATTGGCAGATTAAATTTAATGTGGAGAAGTGCAAAGTTATGCATCTAGGAAAGAATAACCCAAACTATGATTACATGATGCAAGGTTTCAGATTAACAACCACCACCCAGGAAAAAGATTTAGGCATCATCGTGGATAACATGTTGAAATCCACTGCCCAGTGTGCAACGGCGGCCAAGAAGGCAAATAAAATGCTAAGAATCATAAGGAAAGGAATGGAGAATAAGACAGGATATTATAATGCCTCTGTATCTTTCTATGGTATGACTGCACCTTGAATATTGTGTGCATTTCTGGTCATGTATCTTAAAAAGAATATAGCGGAATTAGAAAAGGTACAGAGAAGAGCCACCAAAATGGTAAAGGGGATTGAATGACAACCCTATGAGGAGAGGTTTAAAAAGCTAAGGATCTTCAACCTGGAAAAGAGACAGTTGAGGGGAGATATGATAGAAGTCTATAAATTAAAGAATGGAGTGGAACTGGTAAACATAGATTGATTGCTTACGCCATCAAAAAGTAGAAAGACTAGGAGGCATGCAATAAAGCTACAGTGTAATCCATTTAAGACTAATAAGAGAAAATATTTTTTTACTCAACGCATAATCAGACTCTGGAATTCTTTACTGGAGGTTGTAGTAAAAGCTGTTAGTGTAGCTGGGTTTAAAAAAGGTTTAGACAAGTTCCTGGAGGAAAGGTCCATAAACCATTAATAAAGAAGACCCAGGTAATCCACTGCTTGCCTCAATACAAGCATTATGGAACCTGTGTGTCTTTTTGAGAAACTGCTAGGTACCTGTGACCTGGATTGGCCACTGTTGGAAACAGGATACTGGACGATGGACCTTGGTCTGACCGAGTATGGCATTTCTTATGGTCTTATGTTTTTAAGATGTTGGTGTTGCTGTTTCAGGCATTGAAGAGAGACAAACAAATCTATCTGTCAAATCGAGTAAGAGGGATAGTTTTGAGGTCAAGGCAGGGAGCTCTCCTTTAGGTTTTCCCACTGAAGGTGAGGAGGGAGGGGAGATGGCAAGCAAGAGCTTTTTCCAGTCAAGGCCCAATACTATGAAATTTATCATTTATTTATTTGAATAGTTTTTCTATACTGCCCCTTCCAACAATCAGGGGTGGTTTACATCGAACAGTTAAATGTTACAGAGAACAATATTTAAACTATATTACAGAGAACCAGTAACATGCCAGCTACACCAGAAATGGGTATAGTGGAGGCTGATTAACATATAACTATATACATAACAGAAATAGTTTGCCCTTGGGTTTGAGGGTGGAGGATAACTATCTACACTTCTGTCTTTATTCTGAGTGTGCAAGTCAGGTCGGGTATGCTATTATCATGGCGTTCCTTTATAAGGATCTGTAGTAATCCAGCTCGTTCAGTTTTCCAAACAAGTTTATAGATGTTCTAGGGCCCACTGCAATATTTACAGTGCTACTCTTTTCAGGGTAGGCGCCTTGTGTGAGTTTGCAAGTCAATTCTGTTATGATATGGTAGATTTTTTCTGTAGGTTCTGAGTAATTTTGTAAGGTTTTGTATTACCTCACAATAGGTGTCATTTTAAATCGCTTAGATGCAATTTGGATGTCCAAAGATTTGCACATGGACATCCAAATCATGTAGACATTACCGAAGTGATTACAAAAACAGGGATTTTAGACATTTTCACTAAATAGGTAGGGGGTATGACAGAGGCATGTCCAGGGTGGAACTATGGACATAAACATCCCCGATCGATCTTAGAACCCTTGGGGGCAGCAGTGGCTGCATCCAAACTTATTGCCCCATGCACAAATAGGCATTGGTAAAGTGCTTGTTTCAGCACTAAAACCTTTGGAGTTTGTTGAAGATGGAACTACACTATCCTCTGTACTCTTTACAATGACAATATTAAGCTTTATGTCTTTGGGGAAATTGTTTTTAGTTTGCACCATCGCTGCATGTTTCGGATGCATCACTGGTATTAAATACTATACCAGGGACGTCTATGTAGACTTTCCTGCAGATGTTTATATCGGGAATATCCACATTTGTGAAACTGTGTCTGAACCTGGACATGCTTGCTGATTTTAGGGGCATTCAGGCTTAGACGTCTTTTGTTAAATGTGCCCTAATATGTCCATGACTGGTGAGGGTTTATATTGCTGTTGCTGAGATGATGCCAGAATCAGAAATTATTTTTTGTATGTTGATAGTGTTCTCCCCAGGACCTTTTGAATGGGCCACCCAACTAACTTAATGTGATAAATTCACATGGTAATAGAGTGAGCAGAACGGAACCATGAAAGACTACTAGTTGTGTTGTCTGCTGCCAGCCAGCTTATAGTGCGACCCACTTTGCTAACACGACTTGTAAAACATTCTTGGGAGGCTGAGTTCTATGGGAAATGTCCTCTGTACTCACTGTTGGAAAAAGGTTTCTTTGGATGTAGAATATATGTTCTAAAGTAAAAAGCAAGAAGCATAGCTCAGTTTATAATAACAAAATAAAATTAGCTATGGTCCTTGCTTCTTAATTTTGCTTCTTGGTGTGTGATCACCTGTCATCTCCTTTGTTTTGCAAAATATATATTTACATTTGATGGCATGCCAATCCGGTGTCTAAGCGATTTAAATAGCACTGCAAAATTTTTTAAAAAACCTTATATAGCCTGGGAATATTTTGCTTTTTTTATTCTGGGGGCAACGATCTGACTGGTGCTGAGAGTGGGGAGTACCTGACTAGAGTTCTGGGGAAGCCCCTGCATTTTGGCTATGGGGTGGGGGGGGCAGCTCTCTCTTGCTTCCAGTAGCAGATTGTCTTGAGCCACCCCTGAGTGAGGGCATATTTGCTTGGCTTTTCCATGCAGCTCTGATGGCAGAAAGATTGCGCACTGCACAACACCAGCATCGGTATCATTTCTTCTCAGAGCCTGCGGCAGCAGCTGATGCTGCTTGTAGCATTAACTTCCAGCGTGCAGGGAGCCATTGAATTGTGCACCAAAAGTGAATGCTACAGACAGTACTGGCTGATGCTGACTCAATAAAGAAATGAGGTAAGGGGACGAGATGGGAAGTTGATAGGTAGGTGAAAAGTCAAAAGTCAAAAGGGGATTGGGTATTGCAGGGTGAAATTTGAGTAGATGGAGAGGGAGGAAAGAAAGAAATGGGTAAAGAGCAAAAATGGAAAGATAAGTATGTCAGGGCAGATGTAGGGAGAGAATGGAAAAAGACAGGAGGAGAGAGAACACAGGGCAAATGGACAGCAGACACTGGAAAGAGAGTTAGCAGAAGATCAACAAGGGAAGCAGAAGAGAGAGACAGGGGAAATTGCAACAGAAAAATAAAATCCTTGAACACCACAAGTTAGAAAAAAGTATTTTATTTTGAATTTATTAACTGGAGTATATTAGCTCTGGGAAATATACATTGTGTAGTCTCTGTGTAGCAGTCCGACTTCTCCTGTTCCCAGTAAGAGATGTATTGGTATTCTCTGAGATGCATGGCTGCATGGATGGTATCATCGAGAGCATTTTGGTTTCCTGGACCAAGGTTTGCTGTTCCAAGGGTTTCAGAGCAGAGATGGCATCCATCTGTCCAACAAAGATTGACATGTCTTCAGTAGCAGACTGGCTAATCTACTGCAGAGGGCTTTAAACTAGATTAGTGGGGGATGGGTGAAGAAAGACCCCAGGTAAGTGAAACATTAAATACCTTTATGGAAATGGGTAAAAGGAACAACAAATAGAAAGTGGTGTGTATAAATGCCCATAGCATGGGAAATAAGATCCCAGATGTTGAAGCTTTAATAGGAGAGGCTGACCTTGATTTAGTAGCAGTTACAGAAACATAGTTCACAGAAAACCATGACTGGGATGTAAATATACCAGGCTATACTTTATTCAGAAAAGACAGGGGGTGGGGGCGGAGCTAGCCACTGAACAGAATGGACGCCTGAATTTTTGCTCCCGTTGCTGCCCAAGAATCCTGAACATATCCCGGTATTAAATTGAAGTTTGTACCCCCTACCTACATCAATAACACCGAAATATAGCTGGATGGCATCCCTGAAGCCTGCCCGGCTGGAATTTCCGCAGGGATCCGGCTCAGCAGCGAAACGATCCAAACCCGAAGTGGGTTCCCCGCAGAAAATGGCCGCGGGAGAGAAGGAGGGAGTGACTGCCGGTGGCCTACGTGAAGTGCTACAGGCAGGGCCGGATTTACCTTGAGTGAGGCCCTACGCCAACAAAAATTGTGGGCCCCCAGCAGGGGCGGCCCAAGGGGGGTGCGGGGCCTCATTTGCATAAGGGGCCTCATTTGCATAAATATTTGCATAATGTTACCATATACTAACTTTTAGTAAACGTGCCTCTTAATGCGTGTATGGATAAAGAAAGACTAAAAGATTTCTACATTACTATAATCCAGTGCCAACTGCCAGACACATTAGGAACTACTACAAACACTGCCCATTTAGAACCCATAGTAAACCCGCCGTATCCTAACAGCACTACCAGGACTCACAAAGCACCATACCCTACCAATCAAAAGGCAACACTGCAAATATTAAACCAATACATTTCAGAGAACAACAATACATGACCTACTGGGGAAAGAGAACAAGTGGCAATGTCAAATAGGAATTATATAAAACAGAACACCTCAGCTCAGTTACACATGCAGAACATAGACCATCAAACAAGTAATCATAATTTAGAAACAGGAAGACAATAATTAAACTGGGAATCCCAAAACCCAAACTTGGAAAGTACAACACTGTAGAAATAAAACTATACATTAATTTGCTCTTGTACTAAACAAAGCGCAGACGTTAATGAGGCACATTTACCAGAGCTGACATATTCCAATTAATAAATTCAAAATAAAGAGATATTTTTCTACCTTTTGTGCATTTTTTTCAGCTGCAATTGCTCCAACCACTTTCTTCTGGTTTCTTCGTGTCTTCTGCTAACTCTCCATCGTCTGCTGTCCATTTGTCCTTTCTTCTCTCTTCTAGATTTTTTCCATTCTCTCTCTACATCTGCTTTAACATACTAATCTTTCTCCTTTTGCTCTTTCCTCATTCCTATTTCATCCACTCAAATTTTACCCCTCCATCCTCAATCCCCACTTACTCTCCCAATACCCGGCCAATTGTAGATTTTTTATCCCTCCCACACAAAATATTTTTCCCTTCTCCATTTTACTCTTCCAGCCCCATCCCATTCTAATCCTCCCCCAACATCAGCTCCCTTCTAGTTCCAGCCTCACCCAGCATCCATTCCCTTCTAGTCCCTGCATCAGCCCATTTCCAGTCCTAGCCACCCATCAGCCCATTTCCAGTCCTAGCAACCCCCAACCCAATACCAGTCCTAGCCCCCCATCAACCCACTTACAGTCCTAACCCCCCATCAACCCATTTTCAGTTTAAGCCCCCCCCTATAACCCATTACCAGTCCTAACCCCCCATCAGCCCACTTCCAGTCCTAACCCCATCAACCCATTTCCAGTCAGCCCCCCATAGCCCACAGCCCATTACCAGTCCTAACCCCATCAGCCCACCTCCAGTTTTAACCCCCCCAGCCCATTTCCAGTCCCAGCCCCCCATAGCCCATTACCAGACAGCCCCCATCAGCCCACAGCCCATTACCAGTCTTAACCCCCCCAAAGCCCATTACCAGTCTTAACCCCCCCCCAAAGCCTATTACCAGTCCTAACCCCATCAGCCCACCTCCAGTCTTAACCCCCCAGCCCCTTTCCAGTCCTAGGCCCCCCATAGTACATTACCAGACAGCCCCCATCAGCCCACAGCCCATTACCAGTCTTAACCCCCCCCAAAGCCCATTACCAGTCCTAACCCCATCAGCCCACCTCCAGTCATAACCGCCGTGCCCGGTTCTAGTCCTTGGCCCCCCTGAGACCTTTACCAGACAGCCCCCCTCAGCCCACAGCCCATTACCAGTCTTTAGCCCCCCCCAAAGCCCATTGCCAGTTCTAAGCCCCCCCAACAGCCCACAGTCCACAGTCCATTACCAGTCTTAACCCCATCAACCCACCTCTAGCCTTAACCCCCACCAGCCCATTTCCAGTCCCAGCCCCAGCCCCCCCCCCCCCATAGCCCTGTACCAGTCCTACCCCCCCACCCCCGTCGGCCTAAAGTAAAATGTAATTTAAAAAAAAAAACCTTCTGGCTGCCGCCGCGGGGCCCCCTCTGCTGCCGCGGCAGCACCGACTGACCCGCGGGGGCCCCCTCTACAAGCTAAATCCGTGGGGTCGGGTCGGGTCGTTCCTTCCTCCCTCCCTCCGTGCACGCTGTGAGAGGCGCGAAGGGAGAGTGTCTCCGTCGCGCCTCTGTTAAGCCCGCAGGGGCTGATGGGAAATTTCCCATCAGCCCCTGCCGGCTTAACAGATTCAGCCTGCATGGAGGGAGAGAGGGAGGAAGGAACAGCCTGCACGGAGGGAGAGTTGGAGGAAGGAACAGCCTGCACGGAGGGAGAGTTGGAGGAAGGAACAGCCTGCACGGAGGGAGAGAGGGAGGAAGGAATGACCCGACCCGACCCGACCCGACGGATTTAGCTTGTAGAGGGGGCCCCCGGGTCAGTCGGTGCTGCCGCGGCAGCAGAGGGGGCCCCGCGGCGGCAGCCAGCAGCTTTTTTTTTTTATTTTATTTAAAAAAAATTAACTTCTTCTTTTTTTGTGGGCCCCTGCCAGCTGTGGGCCCTACGCCATGGCGTACATGGCGTATAGGTAAATCCGGCCCTGGCTACAGGAATTGAAATGCGTTAAAGAAATGATCGCAGCCAATTCTAGTTCACTGAACATGATTCAAGAAGACTTACTGGAGGTAAAAGAGAAACTCCTCACCATCACCACTCGACTTAGTGCAGTTGAATTACAAACCCAGAAGCATGGCGTTGCATTAGAACAGCTGGGCCCTTTGGTCAAACGAGTCCGGCACATAGAAAGTCAGATTGAAGATCAAAACAACCATGCCCGTAGAAATAATATCCGCCTTGTTGGAGTCCCCGAAGGCGCTGAAGGCACCGATCCGATTGGATTTCTGGAAAAAACCATACCGGAGATGCTGCAGCTTGTCTTTGCAAGGCCTTTTGAACTAGAACGGGCCCATCGAATCCCAACACACAAAGCTGAAAACACACGATACCCGCGCCCACTCATAATGAAGGTACTGAGATACCCACAGGTCCTACAGATCTTTCAAGCTGCACGGAAAGCCGGATCACTGCAAATCCAGGGACACAAAGTGGCACTCTATCCAGATTTGAGCAAGCAAACGGTAGATCGGAGAAAAGCGTTGCTGGCCTGTAGACCCATGCTACAAAGTGCACAGGCAAGATACGGGCTATACTACCCATGAACCATGCGGGTCACGCTGCATAATGAAACGAGGAATTTTGTTGAAGCTGAAAAACTGAAAACTTTCCTACAAGAAAAATGCGGTATGGAAACCTGAGGTCAATATTCTGATCTCTCACGCAGTGTAGAGAACTCAGCATATACTCAGGGGGTGCGGCCGTGCGTTCTCACAAATTTTAGAACGCCTTAAGCCTTGTTAAACACCTCATTGACTGTATTTCTGTTGTTCTAAATAGTTTTAATTAACCAGATATTTCTGCTTGAAATGTAGGGGTGGCAACGGGAGGTCGGGGTTGGTTACTGTTTCAGTGGATTGTGTTCACCTTAGCGATACAATGTTTGCCAGTTATGCAGTTATTTGTGTCAGTCCAGTCCAGTGCAAAACCCTCCACATATACGCAAAATGCAAGTACGCGGCAGACCTATCCATAGGATAGCTTTCACCTATAAGACAGCTTATTCCAACATTGATGTCTAGTGATCTCCTAATGCTTTCGTTAAATGTAAAAGGTATTACTGGCCCTGTCAAGCGAAAGAAGATTTTAGCGTACTGCCAACAAAAAAAAGCAAATATTGCCCTCTTACAAGAGACACATTTAACAGATACTGAATCGCAGAAAGTAACCTCTAAATATTTCCTGGTGGCGGCCTCGGCCTCTGCCACTCAACGCAAAGGGGGGGTAATAATATTAGTGCGCAAATTCCTGCAATCCGCCATTACCGGCACACAGATTGATCCGCTAGGTCGATGGGCCAGAGTGACGATGAAAATAAATCAACAGCCTTACACATTCTTCAATATTTACGCACCCAACCTCGATGACCCTAACTTTTTCAAACTGATAGCTAAAGAAGTTACAGCCGCAGCTCACACCAATATCATCTTAGGGGGCGATTTCAATGTCATCTTGGATCCACTGTTAGATCGCACGCCCTATCGGGCTGTAGACAAAGTCAAATCGCAGGCGATTCTTAAAGGAATCATAACAGAGCTACACTTGGTAGACCCATGGCGCCTACTTCATCCCCAAGAAAGAGACTACACATTTTATTCCATCCCACATAATACCCAAACAAGGATCGATTTCTTCCTACTGTCCACAGAGCTGATGCCTCAAGTGTTGTCCGCAGAGATATATGCTACAACGGTATCGGATCACGCCGCTGTCTCCCTAGTGCTGGATACCAACGTTACACAACATGTTCCGCCAAGATGGACATTTGATAAATCCCTACTAGCAGATGACTCCTTTGTACAGCTACTGTCAGGGAAAATTGAGACCTATTTTAAATATAATACACCCACTGATACCTCCATCTGGAGCTGGTGGGAAGGTTTTAAAGCGACAATACGAGCTCATATTACCACCTACACCATTAGACGGCGTAAAGCCAGGAAAAAAGAAAAAGATGAACTGGAACTCCAAATAAAAGCTGGGGAAAGGTTACTAGCCAAAAGAGCTGACTCAATGATATTGATTAGACTCCAAAAATTGCGATACCAATATAATGCTCTCCTCAACAAAGAAGCACTGAGTAGTATCCAGCTACAACGTAGTACATACTACTATGAAAGCAACCGCTCTGGATCCCTCTTAGCTCGGCAGCTCAAACCAAAGACCAGCAAGACCGCTATAGCGGCGTTGCAAGACAATTCCGGGGGCCTTCTCCTGAGATCTGACAAAATACTAGACCGCTGCAAAGAATTCTATGAGGAACTATATCGTTCAGATACCCAATGTAGTGACAGAGCCTTTGAAGATTTTGTCTCCAAGATAGTAGGACCCACATTAACCAGTCATCAAAGTCGAACGCTGGAACAAGAGATCTCTGTAACTGAAATACAAGATGCGATCAAACAGATGGCTCGTGGCAAAGCCGCCGGTCCAGATGGTATCCCACTGGAATTCTATAATAAATATTGCATTCAATTGGCTCCCATGCTACAGATCTACTACAGTGGCCTGCAAGATGAATCTCCAGAGATTGGAGCCCTGGCAGCGGCTGTGGTGGTAATTCACCCGAAACCGGGCAGGGATACACAAAAGATAGAGAATTACAGACCCATCTCTCTCCTAAACTCTGATTATAAAATCTATGCTAAAGTGCTTGCTAACCGATTAGGACGGATCTTAAAAGATTTGATACATGAGGATCAATGTGGATTTATACAAAACAGATCCACTACAGATAATGGAAGATTATTGGCACATGTACTGGCATCTGCCAAGACTAAGGCCGAGCCCCTGATAGGGCTAGCATTGGATGCCGAAAAAGCCTTCGATCGACTGGAATGGTCCTTTCTATTTCGATCCCTACGGTGGTTTGGGATAGGAGAAAAGTTCCTAAAACGCGTTGAATTGTTATATACCAAACCCACAGCTCGAATAGCGGTCAACTCACACCTCTCAGCCCCTTTTCAGTTGCAAAGAGGGACCAGACAGGGTTGCCCCCTGTCACCGATGCTTTTTAATTTAGCCCTGGAACCCTTATTAATAGCGATCCGACAGAAGGAAAACATAAAAGGAATTGAGTTAGCTGATGGTCCCTGTAAATTGTCAGCATATGCAGATGACCTGCTCATTTTTCTACAACCATCAGACCTTCCTGAAACACTGCAACTCATAGATGCATATTCAGCGATATCCAGATATAAAGTAAATCTGAATAAAACAACAATTATTCCTCTGAATGAACAGGTCAGTGAAGAAATGATGCGTGGATACCCCTTTCAATATGAGAAGTCATCCTTTAGATACCTGGGCGTGACCTATGGCACCACCTTGGAAGAGACTGTCGCAATCAACATTAAGATGTGTCAAGAAATTGTACATGATAACGTCTGCAGGTGGACCCCCCTTCATTTGAGATGGTGGGGCAGGCTAGAAATGATAAAAATGATGTTGGTACCAAAACTCAGCTATATATTAAGTATGATTCCCTTACGCTTCCCGTCAGCCTTCTATAAGAAAATGAATAGTCAACTGATAGCTGGAACAACCGAGTACCTAGAATAGCTGCCTGGAAACTGAAGTTACCTAATGCACAAGGAGGTGTCCATTTCCCAGATCTCGGCTGGCTGCACACTGCCTCTCTTTTAAAGCAGGGTGCTCAATGGGTCGACTCTGACGACACGGATAAAGGACCTAGATGGTTGAGTGTGGAGCGGGCCATACATTCCCCCCTACCTACATGGCTAATGGTTGGCACAGTAGTAGACGAGACTGTACCACATAATGCTATTATCCGAGAAACACAGCATGCCTGTCGATTATTGGCATCATGTATCGATGGAGGGGATGACTTCGCCGCAGATATGCCCTTATGGCTGAACCCGCGCCTTATCATCGGAGGGAAGCCTGTCTTATGGAAAAAAATGGGTGGAACATGATCTTATAACCATTGGACAACTGATCAATGGAAGTGCATTTAAAACCTTTGACAGATTAAGAACGGAATTCCGATTGCCTAATACATGCTATTTCCAATGGTGTCAGCTCCGATACTGCATGAGCAAAGCGGGTGTGTGTCACCTGTCTTGATACGTACTGGATGGCCACTGCGACAGAAACTTCAAGAATTACAAACAGATGCCAAAGCTGTTTCGAGATGTGTTGCGATTCTCCGATCCAAAAGTGACAAGACATGTTTTAAGATACAGTCGGTATGGGCTACTGAAACCGGTCAAGATATACCTCCGGAAAATTGGGACACTTTTTGGGGAACTCAAATACGTGCCACGAGAGCAGCGTCTCTCACACAATCTATGTACTTTATAGCACATCGAGCGCATATTACACCGGCTAAGAAAATGAAATGGACACTACAGGAGGGAAATCGATGTTGGTCCTGTAACATGGAAATTGGGACACTGGCACATATGTTGTTCCATTGTAAATCCCTGGAAATATATTGGAACAGAGTATGGGAACGCATATCACAAATCCTCAACTTACAAACGCCTATCACTTATCGGATAGTAATATATAAATCCATAGCTCTGGAACCTACTCTGATGAAATGGGATAGTAAACTGCTGGACTTAATGCTCGGGATAGCGCTTAAAATAGTTCTAATACACTGGAAGAATCTCAACAAAGCTTGTTTCGAGCATTGGTGGAGTCTCTTAATCCTACACAAGACCTACGAAGAGATCTATATAGCCAAGAACCCATGGTCTGGTAAACTAAGTAAGAAATGGTCAGCTTTACAAAATTATGTTTGATGAAAGTGATTGATGGAGGCTGCCTTGTGGAATGGTCTCTGCTGTAACCACATTGAACGGAGAGAGGGAGGGTGGCGTGCTGGCATGGACTGATACTAGTTCTTGTTAAAGTTATTGTACTGTCTTGTTCAAGTTATTATATTCTTTTGCTATTTTGATCAATAGCATCTGCTTGTATCCTTCTATATCATGATCGTTTGTACTGTTATTTTATATGTTTAAACTGAATAAAAACTACCATTAAAAAAAAAAAAGAAAAGACAGGGTAGGAAGAAGGAGAGGAGGAGTGGCACTATATGAAAAAATAATATTAAAGCTTTGGAATTACAGAGCTTAAAAGGGAGAGAGGAGGCACTGTGGGTTAAACTAGAAAGAGGGAAAGAGAAAAATCTATTTGCATTGGTGTGATACACAGACCTCCCTCACAGGAGGAAGAGGTGGACGGAGAGTTAATTGAAGACATGCAGCATTGCTAGGAAAGGGGAAGTGCTACTGATAGGGGATTTCAATATGCCAGATGTTGACTGGCACATTCCTGCTGCAGTATCATCTAGAAGTAAGGAGATCCTGGACTCTCTACAGGGAGAACTATTCAGGCAACTGGTAACAGAACCCACATGAGAAGGGGCCATACTCGACTTGGTGCTTACCAATGGTGAAGGTGTTTCTGATGTTATAGTGGGAGATCATTTTGCATCCAGTGATCACCAGATGGTGTGGTTCAGTATTAGGACTAGGGCTGAAAAAATCCATTCAAAAGCGAGGGTCTTAGACTTTAGGAAAACTAACTTTGCCAAGATGGGCCAATACCTCAGGGAGTCATTAGCAGGATGGGGACAGCTGGGGGATGTAGAAAAACAGTGGGCAAAACTGAAAGGGGATATTTTAAGGGCAACTAACCTTTTTGTTAAAATGGTACATAAAGGTAAAAGGAAAAGGAAACTCCTATGGTTTTTGAAAGGAGTAGCTGAAAAAATGAAGAAAAAGAGGGAGGCCTTCATGAAATACAAGAGATCACAGAGAGAGGAAGACAGGCATATATATTTGGAAAAGCTAGCAAAGTAGTCAGGAAAGCAAAGATTCAAAAAGAGGAGGAAATAGTCAATGCAATAAAATGGGGAGATAAGACATTTTTCAGATATGTTAGTGAGAAGAGGAAGGGCAAAAGTGATATTGTCAGACTCAAGGGTGAAGGGGAGGAAATGTAGATGCTGATGAGGATAAAGCGGAATTGCTTAACAAATATTTCTGTTCTGTATTCACAGATGAAGAACCAGGAGCAGGACCTCAGAAAACACCCACAAATAGGAACAGAAGCGAGGGGCATCTTGAACAATTTTCAGAAGACTGTGTTTGTGAGAAACTAGATAAACGTAAAGTAGACAAAGTGATGGGACCGGATGGAATACACCCTAGAATACTGAGGGAACTTGGGGACATTCTAGCAGCTCCACTGACTGACCTTTTCAATGCCTCAATGGAGTCGGGAGTGGTGACAAAAGACTGGAGAGAGGCACATGTGGTTCCTTTACACAAAAGCGGAAGTAAGGATGTGGTTGAAAACTACATGCCAGTTAGTTTAACTTCAGTGATGAGTAAATTATTGGAAGCGTTGCTGAAAGAGAAAATAGTGAGGTTTCTGGAGTTCAGTGGATAACAGGATCAGAGGTAGTATGGATTCACCAGAGGTAGGTCTTGTCAGACAAATATGATTGAGTTCTTTGACTGGGTGACCAGGGAGTTGGACCTAGGCAGAGCCCTAGATGTGATGTATTTAGATTTCGGTAAAGCCTTTGACACTGTTCCCCACAGGTGACTTATAAAGAAACTGAACACCCTAGGGATGGACCCTAAAGTTACTGCTTTGGTTAGAAATTAGTTGAGTGGGAGGTGACAAAGAGTACAGGTAAATGGAGCTCACTCTGAGGAGAAGGAGGTTACCAGTGGTGTGCCCCAGGGATCTGTCCTTGGGCCAATTCTTTTTAACATCTTTGTTAGTGATATAGCGGAAAGCCTGTCGGGTAAGGTTTGCCTCTTTGCGGCTGATACCAACATCTGCAATAGAGTAGACCTTCAGGAAGGTGTAGATAACATGAGGAAGGATCTAGCTAAGCTTGAAGAATGGTTTAGAATTTGGCAGCTGAGATTTAATGTTAAAAAAAGCAAGGTCATGCATTTGGGCTGAAGCAATCCAAGGGAGCAATATAGTATAGGAGGTGAAGTACTTTTGTCCACTAAAGAAGGGCGGACCTCAGTGTGATTGTGTCTGATGATCTTAAAGTAGCTACACAAGTAGAAAAGGCGAAGGCAAAAGCTAGAAGGATGCTTGGGTGCATAGGGAGAGGAATAGCCAGTAGAAGAAAAGAGGTGATAGTGCTTCTGTATAAGTCTTTGGTACGACCTCATATGGAGCATTGTGTGCAATTCTGGAGACTGCACCTTCAAAAGGATATAAACAGCCTGCAGTCAGTTCAGAGGGTGGCCTCTAAAATGGTTAGTGGTCTAAGGTTTGCCTCTTTGCGGATAATACCAAAATCTGCAATAGACACCCAGGAAGGTGTAGATAACATGAGGAGGGATCTAGCTAAGCTTGAAGAATGGTCTAGAATTTGGCAGCTGGGATTTAATGTTAAAAAATGTAAGGTCATGCATTTGGGCTGCAGCAATCCAAGGGAGCAATACAGTATAGGAGGTGAAGTACTTTTGTCCACTAAAGAAGAGCGGGACCTAGGCGTGGTTGTGTCTGATGATCTTAAAGTAGCTAAACAGGTAGAAAAGGCGACGGCAAAAGCTAGAAGGATGCTTGGGTGCAGACGGAGAGGAATGGCTAGCAGAAAAAAGGAGGTGATAATGCCTCTGTATAAGTCTTTGGTGCGACCTCATTTGGAGTATGGTGTGCAATTCTGGAGACCGCACATTCAAAAAGATGTGAACAGGATGGAGTCGGTGCAGAGGGTTGCTACTAAAATGATTAATGGGCTTCATTATAAAGCATATGAGGACAGACTTAAGGATCTTAATATGTACACCTTAGAGGAAAGGCGGGATAGAGGTGATATGATTGAGATGTTTAAATACCTCCGTGGCATAAATGTTCAGGGAGAGAGCCTCTTTCAATTGAAAGCAAGTTCTTCTACGAGGGGACATGGGATGAGGGTGAAGGGAGATAGATTCAGGAGTGATATGCGGAAATATTTCTTTACAGAAAGAGTAGTGGATCCATGGAATAGTCTCCCAGTGGAGGTGGTAGAGATGAGGACAGTAACTGAATTCAAAAAAGCATGGGACCAACACAGAGGATCTCTAAAGGTAAAAAGTGGACTGCTGTAGTTGTTGTTATGGAAGGACAGACTAGATAGGCCATGTGGTCTTTTTCTGTCATCGTGTTTCTATGTTTCTATTATAAAGCATATGAGGACAGACTTAATGATGTTAATATGAACACCTTAGAGGAAAGGCGGGATAGAGGTGATATGATTGAGACGTTTAAATACCTCCGTGGCATAAATGCACAGGAGGAGAGCCTCTTTCGATTGAAAGAAAGCTCTGCTACAAGGGTACATGGGATGAGGGTGAAGGGGGAAAGATTGTGGAATGATATGTGTTTATATTTCTTTACGGAAAGAATGGTGGATCCATGGAATAATCTCCCAGTGGAAGTGGTAGAGATGAGGACAGTATCTGAATTCAAAGAAGCATAGTACAACACAGAAGATTTCTAAAGGAAAAAAGGAGACTGTTGTTATTGTTGATATGGAAGGACAGACTAGATAAGCCATGTGGTCTTTTTCTGTCGTCATTTTTCTGTTTCTACTATGATATGGCAGGTCTGCTATGTGTTCTAAATGAGCAAAGCTTTGTCATACTTCCTAATGTACCTGGCAGTTGGCACTGGAGGATAGTAATGTAGAAATCTGAAAGCCTTTCTTTATCCTCACTATACCTGCAGATGGTAGTCAGACACTCATATACTCATTAAGGGGCATATTAACTAAAGTTTAAAGCACATTAACAAATGTTAATATATGCTAAGTGCAGCAGCACACATTTATTTCAATGGGTTCAGAGGCACTTAATGGATGTGAATTTAGTAAACATATCCCTAAGTCATTTCTGGGACAAAAAGGGGCTTGTGAAGGACTTTTTTAGCATTCACAGGGGGACGGGACAACACCGTAATTGCTCGCATAGGGCAGCAATAAAGCTAGCACTGGTCCTCGTGGGAGACCTGTAAGGAGTAGGTTGTAGTACTCCAAGCAGAAGGTAAGGAGAGCCTGGATAAGGGCTCTGGCAATGTATTCAGAAAGGATAGGATGGATTTTGATGACATTTATAGAGAAAGCAATTAATTATTTTGTATGTTTGCAGAGATGGGAAGAGTGGAATCAAAGATGACCTCAAGATTGCAACCTGACAGGTCTGGAAAGATGGTAATGTTATTACAGAGGGTAGAGATGTGCATTCAATTTCTGGTTTTGTTTAAGAAATTTGTATGCACATATATTAACATGTATGGAATCAAATTTACACACATAAAACTTCCAAATTAATACACATAAGGTTGATTTGCAGGCATTAAAATGTTTTTAGGCACATCGATCAAATTTTACACAAATTAATTTCAGAAACGAACTGAAGAGATTGCAGAAACTGTCTCTTTGGGAAACAGAGTGGAAGCCAGATTCAAGCAGCTCAAGATGACCTGAAATACAAGAAGGTCAAGGGAGCAGAGGTTAACTGCACCTTCAGATAATTTAGATGCAAAAGGGAGGGGGAAGATGAGGTAGCAGGGCAGGTAAGATCCAAAGAAGATTTTTTTAGGAGTGGTACAATCATAGCATGTTTAAAAGTAGTGGGAATAATTGCATTGGAAATTCAGGATGTGGCAGATGAAGAGAGAGACTGCAGGGGAGACAGAACTGAAGTTCAGGGTGGAAATGAGATCAAAGCATAGGCAGTGAGTTTGGAAGAGGAGACAGGCCGTTTCCTCCTCCATGATTTAAACTAGATTCGTTGGGGATGAGTAAAGAAAGCCTCCCAGGTAAGTGAAAAATTAAATACCTTTATGGAAATTGGTAAAAGGGGTAACATATGGAAAGCAATGTGTATAAATGGCCGTAGCATGGGAAATAAGATCCCTGATGTTGAAGCTTTGGTGGGAGTGGCTGACTTGGATTTAGTGGCAGTTACAGAAACATGGTTCACAGAAAACCATAACTGGGATGTAACTATACCAGGCTATACTTTATTCAGAATGGAAAGGGTAAGAAGAAGGGGAGGAGGAGTGGCAATATAAGTAAAAAATATATTAAAGCTTTGGAATTACAGAGCTTAAAAGGGAGAGAGGAGGCACTGTGGGTTAAACTAGAAAGAGGGAAAGAGCAATCTATTTGCATTGGGGTGATATACAGACCTCCCTCACAAGAGGAAGAAGTGGACAGAGAGTTAATTGAAGACATACGCAGCATTGCTAGGAATGGGGAAGTGCTACTGATAGAGGATTTCAATATGCCAGATGTTGACTGGCAAATTCCTGCTGCAGTATCATCTAGAAGTAAGGAGATCCTGGATTCTCTACAGGGAGAACTATTCAGGCAATTGGTAACAGACCCCACACGTGAAGGGGCCATACTGGACTTGGTGCTTACCAATGTTGAAAGTGTTTCTGAAGTTATAGTGGGAGATCACTTTGCATCCAATGATCGCCAGATGGTGTGGATCAGTATTAGGACTAAGGCTGTTAGAATCCATTCAAAAGCGAGGGTCTTAGACTTTAGGAAAACTAACTTTGCCAAGATGGGCCAATACCTCAGAGTGTCATTAGCGGGATGGGAACAGCTGGGGAATACAGAAAAACAGTGGGCAAAACTGAAATGGGATATTTTAAGGGCAACCAACCTTTTTGTTAAAATGGTAAATAAAGGTAAAAGGAAAAGGAGACCGCTATGGTTTTCGAAAGAAGTAGCTGAAAAGGTGAAGAAAAAGAGGGAGGCCTTCATGAAATATATGAGATCACAGAGAGAGGAAGACAGGCATCTATATTTGGAAAAACTTAGAGAAGCTAGCAAAGTAGTCAGGAAAGCAAAGATTCAAAAAGAGGAGAAAATAGCCAATGCAATCAAATGGGGGGATAAGACATTTTTCAGATATATTAGTGAGAAGAGGAAGGGCAAAAGTGGTATTATCAGATTCAAGGGTGAAGGGGAGGAATATGTAGAAGCTTATGAAGATAAAGCAGAGTTGCTTAACAAATGTTTCTGTTCTGTGTTCACAGATGAAGAACCAGGAGCAGGACCTCATAAAACATCCGCAAGCAGGAACTGAAGCGAGGGGCATCTTGAACAATTTTCAAAAGACTGTGTTTGTGAGAAACTAGCTCAACTTAAAGTAGACAAAGTGATGGGACTGGATGGGATGCACCCTAGAATACTGAGGGAACTTGGGGACGTTCTAGCAACTCCACTGACTGATATTTTCAATGCCTCGCTGGAGTCAGGAATTCAAAAAAGCATGGGACAAACACAGAGGATCTCTAAAGGAAAAAAGGGGACTGTTGTAGTTGTTGATATGGAAGGACAGACTAGATAGGCCATGTGGTCTTTTTCTGTCATCATGTTTCTATTTCAGAAAAGGAAGACAGCGTAGTAAGGTCTAAGGGAAGGAGAAAGGAATGAAATGGGGGAGGTGGAAAGTCTGGTAGAGACTTCAAGAGTAATCTTGCCTAGCTTGTCATAAAAGAAATCAGTCTAGTCATTGTGTGGACAGAGTGTGAAAGGCAAGGTGGAAAGAGCAGAAAGTGAGTATGGCAAAGAGACGGCACGAGTTGGATGCAGGGTAATGGCTGAATAAAGTGTGTCTTATAGACCACTTAAAGAGACAAAAAAGAGGCAATTTTATGAAGTAATTTCTGCATGTGTGTGGTCACATGCGCATGTAAATGGCCTCATAAAATTCTGACAAGCATAAAGGTATGCGCTTTGACATGATGATGTGTACTTTGCCGGTGGGCGTGCAGAGGGACGGAGCGCATAAGCAGATTATAAAATACTATAATTTGCACGCATACCTAAAACATTATAGCTCCAGGGCTGGGGTAAATGTCTGCACCTGTAATATAGGCACAAAACTGCCTCTTATGTTAGTATTTTATAAAAACAAGTAGGTGCCTATTAGGTTTTATAAAAGTTACTTACTATAAGTGCCTGAAAACACATTTAAGTTACACAGGTGTGCGACTAAAAGCTGTTTGATTATTTTCATCTAATTTCCATGTATTTTGGTGTGCTGAAAACAAATACAATATTGAAAAAACTCCTAGACGTCATGATTTGCCACAACATGCAAAATTGTCTTCAAATTTATCAAATTTTTTCAAATTACTATTAATTAATTCACATAAGTGCATTTAAGATATAAAATGCCAAAAAAACCTTAAAGGGGTTGTCCGAGTTATGTAAAAAAAAATATAGCACTGTAAATCTGATGGTCAGCAATATATACATAAGCTAAGCAAGTTTTAAGTCCGTGCTTCTAATGGTAGAAGGGGTTAATCTTTCCTGAAGAATCCAGTGTGAGGGAGACACAAGGCAGATAGCAGCAGCTCCGGTCAGTGCAGGGGGCGTGGCCAGCACTGTGAAGTCTCATGTACAGACACAGAGCTGCTCTCTCCTGCATGCCACACTTGTGCACGAATCATCATCAGGTTCTTGGTTCTAGGCTGTTCACACTTTTTCATCGCAATTCGTGTTAGCACGTCATTCTTCAACCGTTATGTTATGGCTCCGCTAAAGTGTATTAATTCGCCAGACAGTTTCTGTTTCATCTGTGGTGAATATACAGTGTTGAAGCAACAGCAGAATATTACAGACTTTGTGAAAAAAGTATACTTTGCATACTTTGGACTAAAAATTGGAGATCAAGATAAAGTCTGGGCACCTCATAAAGTGTGCAAATGGTGTGTTGAGGACCTCTGAAACTGGTTCAAGGGTAAGAAAAAATCTTTCCGTTATGGGATTCCTATGGTATGGCGAGAGCAAAAGAACCATAGTGATGACTGTTACTTTTGTTCATGCAATGTGAAAGGGTTTAATTCCAAATGGAAGCATTCCATTTCATACTCCAATCTTCACTTGGCAATTCGTCCCATCCCCCATGGCACGGATATACCAGTACTCAAGCCCCCTGCTACCTTGGAAGAGATACCTAGCTCCGATGAAGGTGAAGTCATACCTGAACCAGATGACGAATCAAGTTCTGACTTTGAAGATGATACAAGACCAAAATTGTTTTCTCAGGAGGAGATGAATGATTTGGTAAGAGACTTGAATCTTCCCAAAGATGCCGCTGAGTTACTCGGATCAAGGCTGAAAAGCAGGAATTTATTGTTGCCAGGAGTGTCATCTTCATGGTTCAGACATCATGAAAAGGAGTTCATTCCTTACTTTGCCCAGGAAGACAAGTTGGTTTATTTCATTGATGTCGAAGGTCTAATGGGTCAATTTAAAATCCAATATGATTCAGAGCAATGGTGTCTTTTTATAGATTCTTCAAGAAGAAGTCTCATAGCAGTTTTACTCCACAACGGTTTTTACGCTTCCATACCTGTAGGTCATTCCGTACACTTGAAGGAAACCTACGAGAACTTGGAAATGGTTCTTCATAAACTTAAATATGAAGACCATGGTGGGCAAGTGTGTGGGGACTTGAAGGTCTTGTGCATGCTGCTCGGGCAACAAGCTGGGTATACCAATTATCCTTGTTTTCTGTGTCTATGGGACAGTCGAGACCGACAAAATTACTGGACCAAGATGAGTTGGCAGCCGAGGGTGCTAACAGTCGGTGAAAAAAATGTCCTCCGAGAAACTTTGGTACCTTCCCATAAAGTTCTTCTACCACCTCTCCACATAAAATTGGGATTGATGAAGCAATTCGTAAAATCACTTCCAAGAGATGGAGAATGCTTCAAATACTTGGTCACCAATTTTCCAGGCCTGTTGGAGGCAAAATTGTGTTCGTCGGACCAGACATTAGAAGGCTTATAGTTGATCAAGAGTTTGTCAATACCATGACGGATCCTCAAAAAGAAGGGTAGATTGCATTTAAAGAAGTCATACAGAAATTTTAGGCAATAACAAAGATCCTCACTACAAAAAGATCGTCGGACGAATGCTGAAAGCATTTCAAGCTTTAGGTTGCCTGATGAGTTTGAAAGTGCATTTCCTCCAGTCCCACCTTGACTACTTTCCTGAAAATTTGGGAGCTGTGAGTGAGGAGCAAGGTGAACGATTCCACCAAGACATTAAAGAGATGGAAAGGAGATACCAAGGAAAATGGAGCATTACAATGATGGCAGACTACTGTTGGATGCTTCAGAGAGACATTCCAGATGCTACTCACAAGTGTAAATGCACCAAGAGGAGCCTCACAAGGAAGAAGAATCAAGTTTAGTGTGTGTAAGTGAGCTCATTTCAGTTCAAAAAAGGATTTTCATGAAAATATTGTAATAAAACTTTAATTTTATAAGTCTATTTCCATTTATTTTGAGGTATTGCCTTATTTAACATAGTTAACTAAATTGTCAGGTAACGTGATGTCCTATGACAAAATGGAGGTCATTTTCGGATTCAGCGCACCAAAAAACATAAAGATTACGTGGAATAACCAAAACAGCTCTCGAAAAAGCTTTTTTTGCAGACCTGTGTTATCTATTGCACATTATGGCCCAAAAAAATGTATGTGGATTCTGTGAGGTGAGCTTGCAGTAGTAGGGCATGAGCATTTAAATATCAATATGGCTGCGAGGCCTGGTATTTCCAAGTTTGGGACGATTGGGAGGGTGAGCTGTGAATACTGGCTTTGTAGGTGTGTATCACTGGTGCAGTTATTGCCAATTCCACTAGGGCAAAATATGGACTTTCGTTCATTTTGCCTTACTCCTGACAAGTATTCAAACTGTTGGATATTTTAGATTTACTCTAACTGCTTCTCTTGTTGCATAGCGATAGTGAGGGTGATGGGAAGGGATTGTAGGAGGCTGGTACATTGAAAGCGTGACTCAACTCAATTATGAGTATTTCCATGTTGAGGGTTTTAGGATGGTTGGGGGAGAGGTGGGGGGAATTGAATGGGTAGGGGAATTATTTTGGTTGTGCTATACCTGAGAAGACTCCTGAGTGGCCTGGGTTGGGAAATATGTGTGACTGGAAGGCTGAGTGGGGCTCGTAGTGGGGGCTGGGCACCCTGAGCCAGGATAGAATAGGATGTGTGTGTGTAGCAGAGTGTGGTAGCAAGTAAAATATTGTGCAGTTCAGATTAAGATAGTATCCTGGAATGGGTCGGATATCCGATCCCCTGTGAAACACGATACAATTTTGAGGGAGTTGTACCATCAGGGAGCTCAGATTGCTTGTCTACAGGAGACATGGTTGGACAAGGCTGAGCACCAGAAGCTGCAACATGACTGGGCGGGAGAGGGTTTTTTTCAGCATTTTCAAATCAACAAAAGGCAGGGATAGCTATGTTTATGGGGAAATACATGGTGCATAAGATCAGTAAAGTTCTTGCTGACACGGAGGGTGGGTATATCATTTTAATTTTAAATTTGGCAGCTGGGATTTAATGCTAAAAAATGCAGGGTCATGCATTTGGGCTACAAAAATTGAAGGGAGCAGTGCAGTAGGGGGTGAAGTACTTCTGTCCATGAAAGAAGAGCAGGACCTGGGCATGATTGTGTCTGATGATCTTAAAGTAGCTGAACAGGTAGAAAAGGCAACAACAAAAGCTAGAAGGATGCTTGGATGCATAGAGAGGAATGGCCAGTAGGAGGTGATAGTGCCTCTGTATAAGTCTTTGGTGCAACCTCATTTGGAGTATCGTGTGCAATTCTGGAGACTGCACCTTCAAAGGATATAAACAGCATGCAGTCAACACAGAGGGTGGCTACTAAAATAGTTAGTGGTCTTCATTCTAAAGCATATGAGGACAAAGATTTTAATATATATGCATTAGAGGAAAGATGGGATAGAGGAGATATGATAGAGATGTTTAAATACCTCTGTGACATAAATGCACAAGAGGAGAGCCTCTTTCGATTGAAAGCAAGCTGTGCTATGAGAGGGCATAGCATGAGGATGAGGAAATATTTCTTTATGGAAAGAGTGGTAGATGCTTGGAATAGTCTCCCAATGAAGGTGGTAAAGACGAGGACAGTATATGAATTCAAAAAAGCATGGGACAAACACAGAGGATCTCTAAAGGTAAAAAGGGGACTATTGTAGTTAATATGGAAGGGCAGACTAGATAGACCATGTGGTCTTTTTCTGCCATGTTTCTATGCTGATCCAATGAGAGCATTCAGCGAAGAATCCTATGATCAATAAGGGCCCCAACGACATACAACTCAGCAGACGATAAGTATTGCTATTCTGCACACAGAATTCTCAGGGCCTGATATTCAAATATGCAGGCTATGCACCGCTATGGCACATAGCCATGCCTCCAACCTCTAACCCCAGATATTCAATACTGGGGTTATTTGCGGCCCCGGCCTTGAATATCTGGGGTTTGCTGCACATGCCGGAAGCTGCATTAATTAACCAGGTAGCAGTGATATTTCATGCTGCCCGGTTAGCTCCTATGCCTTAAAGATAGGCAAGGGTTTTCCTCGCCTATCGTTTAGGCGCAGGTCGCTAGCCAAGCAGCATGCAATATCACTGCTGCCCAGTTAGGGACAGATGCCGACTCTGCTCCTCCCCAAAACACCCCCAATACATCCCGATGCTAAGCGGTTAGCATTGGGGCACGTAAGGGAGAAGAGAGGGGATATTCAGCGGCACTAACCCCATTAATGCCATTGAATACCCCTCTCAGCAGCAGTTACATGGTTTTTTCAGGCCCTGAGACTCTATTGAAACTACTTGAGCTCAAATAGTAATTATCTTTATTGTTTTAGTTAAAGCAAATCCAATTGTTTAAAACTATTACCCTGGAACTTACCTTGTTGAAGTTAGATCCATTTGCTTAATACTTACTTACTGGAGTCCTAAAGACTTTTATCCATTTTTTAAGTTAGTGATATTTACTCCACCTGTTTCTCCTCTCTCTTCCTAATTGATTTGGCAGGAGAAAATATTCCAGGAGAGTCTAGGTTTATCTCTGTCCAGTGTGTCACTCTCTGTGGAAAGTTAGATCATTAATATCATTTTCCCGGTCACTGTGATTTTATTCCTATCTTCTTGAGGAAACCTGCTCATCTAACTTGCAGAGACTGAGGTACCGGGCGACATTACTGTATGTGGGGTTGCTTAAGAACTTGTTTCAGAAGCTGCAGACACTACAAAATGCAGCTGCATGAGTGCTGTTGAGGCGCAGTTGCAGGGAGTCAGTTGCAGATGTTTTGCACCATCATTGGCTCCCAATTCAGCAGCCGTGTGTTCAAATTGCTTTTGGTGACCTTAAAGCCAGCGAGTGCTCAGGGACCTGGTTATCTGGCAGAAGTGTTGCAATGGTACCAGCTGGGTCATACATTGCGGTCAAGGTCATTGTCTAGTGGTCCCTGGCTTTCAGCAGGTGAGACTGAAGATGTTTCACAGTGGCATCCTCGTTGTGGTGGAATAGGTTACCTGTTTTTCTGCGGCAGGAGGACAATTTGTTGGCCTTCAGGAATGTCTTGAAAGCATTTTTGTTTCCTTGGTCAAAGTAAGGAAAGCGAGAGGACTAGTGCATGGCAGGCGGACAGTATGGAGTGGAAATATAGGGTTTATTTCTGGTCTGTTAGGCTTTTGGGTCATTTTAGATTGTATGACACCTTGAATGCCTTCAGGCATATGGTGGGATAGAATTATTTCTAAATTAAAATAATGGATATCCTGAAAACCTGACTGGTAGGGGGGTATACCACGATGGAGTTGAGAGTCACTGCCTTACCACACTTGCCAACTAATCTTTGCCAATTGGCTGTTTCAGAAAACGAGCATTTATCCCCAAAGTGATCAACTTGAATACCATTTCATTTATTTAACGTTTCTTATATACCGACCCTTCCATCGATCAGGGGTGGTTTACATTGAACACATTTTCAGAAACCTGGTTACAGAGAACAGAGAACATTTAAACTATAGTACAATAAAACTATATACAGGTCAGCAAGGGACTAATACAGAAGTATCGTCGAAGCTGCATCCAAACTATATACATGGTATATTAATATAGAACAGGTTATAGAGATGTAATTGTATCAGGGTGGGGTGGGGATGTGTTGACTAGCGAGGTGGGAGAGGGGGTGGGAGGTTATAGAGCAGGGGTCTCAAACTCAAATTGCTTTGAGGGCCGAATGAGGACTTGTAAAGTAACCCGGGGGCCGCATAAGACACGGGCCTCATTTGCATAAGGGGCCTCATTTGCATAAATATTTGCATAATGTTGCATAATGAGTGCATGGATAAAGAAAGACTAGAAAATTTCTATATTACTATAATCCAGTGCCAACCGCCAGGCACATTAGGAACTACTACTAACACTGCCCATTTGGAACCCATAGCAAACCCCCCGTATCATAACAGCACTACCAGGACTCACAAAGCACCAGACCCTACCTATCAAAAGGCAACACTGCAAATATTAAATCAATACATTTCAGAGAACAATACATGACCTACTGGGAAAAGAGAACAAGTAGCAATGTCAAATAGGAATTACACAGAATACCTCAGCACTGTAGAAATAAAACTATAAATAATTTCTTGTACCAAAGCACAGACATTAATGATGCACATTTCCCAGAGCTGACATATTCCAGTTAATAAATTCAAAATAAAGAGATATTTTTCTACCTTTTGTGCATTTTTTTTCAGTTGCAATTGCTCCAGCCACTTCTGGTTTCTTCGTGTCTTCTGCTATCTCCATCGTCTGCTGTCCATTTGTCCTTTCTTCTCTCTTCTAGTTTTTTTCCATTCTCTCTCTCTACATCTGCTTTAACATACTAATCTTTCTCCTTTTGCTCTTTCCTCATTCCTATTTCATCCACTCAAATTTTACCCCTCCATCCTCAATCCCCACTTACTCTCCCAATACCTGGCCAATTGTAGATTTGTCTTCTCTTCCAGACAAAATATTTTTCCCCTCTCCATTTCACTTTCCCAGCTCCATCCCATTCTAATCCTCCCCCAACATCAGCTCCCTTCTAGTTCCAGCCCCACCCAGCATCTGCTCCTTTCTAGTCCCTGCATCAGTCCATTTCCAGTCCTATCCTAGCCTCACCATCAGCCCATTTCCAATCCTAGCCCCCCATCAGCCCATTTCCAATCCTAGCTCCCTCCCCTCACAGCCCATTTCCATTCCAAGCCCCCCTCCCCATCAGCCATTTGCAGTTCAAGCCCCCCTTCCACTCAGCCCATTTCCAGTCCTAGCAACCCCCCCAGCCCATTACCAGTCCTAGACCCCCCATAGCCCATAACCAGTCCTAACCTCCCCATAGCGCACTTCCAGTCTTACCCCCCCATCACCCCATTTTCAGTCTTACCCCCCCCATAGCCCATTACCAGTCCTAGTCCCCCCCATAGCCCACTTGCAGTCGTATCCCCCATCACCCCATTTTCAGTCTTACCTCCCCTCATAGGCCATTACCAGTCCTAACCCCCCCATCAGCCCACCTCCCGTCCGAACCCCCATCACCCCATTTTCAGTCCTAGCCCCCACCATAGCCCATTACCAGTCATAACCCCCCCCTGCCGATAGCCCACTTCCGGGCCTAACCCCCATCTGCCCATTTCCAGTCCTAGCCCCCACCATAGCCCATTAACAGTCATAACCCCCCCCTGCCAATAGCCCACTTCCAGTCATAACCCCCATCTGCCCATTTCCAGTCCTAGCCCCCACCATAGCCCATTACTAGTTATAACCCCCCCCAGCCCATTACCAGTCATAACCCCCCCTGCCAATAGCCCACTTCCAGTCCTAACCCCCATCTGCCCATTTCCAGTCCTAGCCCCCACCATAGCCCATTACCAGTTATAAACCCCCCCAGCCCATTACCAGTCATAACCCCCCCTCCCCCCATAGCCCACTTCCAGTTCAGTCAGCCCCTCCATAGCTCATTACCGGCCAACCAAAAATCCTCCAAAACCCTGGCTTCTGCTGCTGCCGTTGCCGCCGTGGCAGCAGCAGAATCAATTGTCAAATTAAAAAAAAAAAACTGACTTCTGCTGCTCAAGCAGCTGTCCTGCGGCCCCTTTCCCTCTGCCCGGAGATCCGACTCTGCTCTATCAGCGGCGTGCTTTTCAAGCCGCGACGAGAGTATTCCCCTCTCGCGCGGTTTTTCAAGCCGCGCGAGAGGGGAATACTCTCTTCGCGGCTTGAAAAGCACGCCGCTGAGAGCAGAGTCGGATCTCCGGGCAGAGGGAAAGGGGCCGCAGGACAGCTGCTTGAGCAGCAGAAGTCAGTTTTTTTTTAAATTTGAGAATTGATTCTGCTGCTGCCACGGCGGCAACGGCAGCAGCAGAAGCCAGGGTTTTGGGGGATTTTTGGTTTTCCGCCGTCGCGGGCCGCACAAAGTTGTCTCGCGGGCCGCGTGTTTGAGACCCCTGTTATAGAGGATAGGGGTGATGTGGTCGGTAATGTTTGATTTGGAAATAATCCTAGCAGTTACATTTTGTGCTAGTTGTAGCGGGTGGATTGTCTTCTTAGGTAGACCCTGTAAGAGACATTAACTCTCCCACTGTATCACTATTTATAACCTTTTCAATAATATCAGTTCTACTGTAATTTTGTGATGTAATCTCAAGCTCCTCTTGTAATTTTGTAATCTTGTGTTGATAAAAGTCACCCAAGTCAGCCACAAACACTGTTACAAGTTGCTGTTCTGCTTGCTCTAATTGAGGTTTGAATCATTTATAAGCTATTTTAAAAATCTTGCTAGGATTGTTCTTAGTTTGTCCTATCAGCTTAGGATAATACCCCTTTTTAGAATCCGCAATGGCTTTTTTTTATATACATTTATTATCAGACTGCTAAGATTTGTTTCCACGAAACAGTATAGGGGTTATATTAGAAACCCTTTTGATGTCCGAAAATGGGCATACAGATGCCCAAAGCATGGAGACATCCCCAGAGCTATTTTAGAAAGCAGTTTTAAAGATTCCCCCAGCATGAGAATGTCCAAGCCGTAAAGAGGAAATAGTGTAGACATGTCTGGAGCGTTCCCAAGATCTTGCATGTCCTTGTCTGATTTCAGAAATACCCTGCACGTCCCAAGCCATGTCAAAGTTTATATCTGCTCCGGGCATGAACAGGCATCAGAAAAATGCTCATTTTGCCATCCAAGCATCTGGAGGGTGTGAAGGAGATACACTTATATCCCTATACTGTTCATGTTGACAACACTGACAAGGAATGAGGGCTCTCGTTTTTGTTTTGCCACACCGATGAACATCTCCATATGCAGACTAGCATGTGATAGACATCCCAGCCCCATGGTTTTGTAGCAGGGATGTCTATGTGGATGCCAGCATGTGTGTCCACGTCAGGGACATCTATATTTCTATAATCAGGTCACAACATAGTCATTAGCATTTTTCTGCATGTTTTATTTATTTATTTACATTCTCTTATATACCGCACTATTCTGCATCAGTGCGGTTTACATTGAACAAACTGAAATTACATTGAACAGGGCATTATAACTTGGAGATAACTATTTTACGGGGAACATGGGCTATGGAGGGTTAAGTGGCTTGGCCAAGACCACAAGGAGCACCTGTGGGACTAGAAATCCCAGTCCTTCCGGCCCAAGGTTGCTGTCCTCTAGTGGGATTTGAACCCCCGACCTTCCGGCCTGAAGTACCTTGCCTCAATCACTAGGCCACTCCTCCACTCCTGTAATCTGAGATGTCCATGTTTTGCCCTGGACATCTCAGATTACACTTGGATGCTGTTCTAAAATGCTACTTCACAACTCCAACATACTTTGCATGAAATACTTTACAGTAAAACATCCAGATTGCTTGCTTTATGCATAGCAGAACAGTCACATTCCCTTCCCCCACCACAGTTTGTTTTTCAACTTTTTTGCCCCACCCCTAGCAACTAACAAACTCCCTTGCCCACCTAAGAACATAAGATATGCCATACTGGGTCAGACCAAGGTCCATCAAGCCCAGTATTCTGTTTCCAACAGTGGCCAATCTAGGTCATATGTACCTAGCAGTTTCCCCAAGGGACACAGGTTCCACAATGCTTGTATTGGTTCAAGCATTGATATCCTGGGTCCCTTCTTAATAATGGTAATAATACCGCCAACTTCTCTACATTTCTGTCTTATTATGCATACATGGCAACTAGTACTAACCATTTGTATGGCATATGCAGCACTGTACAGGGTGGCCCAAAAAAAGTGAGAACATCTCGTAAATTAAAAGCTTAACTAGTTTACTTATTTACCTTTTTTAGCTATATAACATTTTTATTTCGACAATTTCCGGTCGCCATCTTTTTTTTTTTAAATTTGTCAATCGTTTACATCTGTCTTTTTGAATTTTTAAATAACTTATATGCTACGAGATGTTCTTACTTTTTTTGGGCCACCCTGTATATATAGTAAGACACAGTCCCTCCTCATCAGCGCTTACAATCTAATCAAAACAGAAAACATCACACTGAAGCCCCAGCAAGCTCTAGTCCTTAAATTTCCTCCACAAGCCAAAGTAACTCTGCTGTGACACTGTTCTCAGCTTGCACTCTACCACTTCATTCATAACAGTATACCAGCCAACACACTGCTCGAGCCTCTTCCTAAACACAGAATTTTAATCTAACTTTTTTTTGCCAGTACCACTGCTTTCATAATGAATTTCTGTTTGTGATATGTCTTCTGCCTTCGAAGGTTTCTCATCCTCCAGCAAAGACCAGTCCACGTGTCCATTCTCACCTTGTTTGCGGTATATCTTCTAGAGTTCACATGTACTGACGTTCCATAAAAGAGTGAATTAGCATAACCACTTTGACCATACATTTGGCATAGGATCCATCAGGCCACAAATTATTTTTGCTGCTCTATCTTTGATTACGTTAGTTCTCTATAGAATCTTAGATTTTATTCTATGAAGAGGAACATTACTCGTGTATTCCTGTATTTGTCCAAAGAATCTCTCTCTGTCCTCAACTTTCAACTTCTCTCCCTATGTCCACAGCCCCTGTTACTGACAGTGTCTCCAAGAAGAGGCATCTTAAGCTGCTATGGAATCCAGCAATCCAAGAATAAATGGATTACAGTGGGCTCTGGGCAGGTTACGACCTATGGAGAAGCCCACTCCACCTCAAGATACCCTTGCATAATACCTTCTCTGCCTTGGCAAATGAGGATGCCCCATTTAAGGAAATTAAGGTGACCTTAGACAAGAAGGGTGACACACACTGTACCAGGAAAGCACCAGGTGTTGTGAAAAAAATTTCATAACAGAAACCTGTCAGCATACATCAGCATGATATTATGCCTAGCATAGGTGTCATGGCTTTTCCCAGACCTTGGATTGCAGGCAGCTCTGACCCCCTGGTGATGTCGGTCTCCAGACTTAATGAGCGTAGTTGACCTGATGTGATTAGTCTGTAAGACAACATCCCCTCCTTGCTAATCAGGAGAGAACTTGATGGGCCTAGTTTGCCTGATTAGTCTGTAAGACAACAGCCCCTCCTTGCTAATCAGGAGAGATCAGATCAAACAGACCAAATTATGACAAAAGGGAGGTGCTGGAGAATTTCACTATAAAATACAGAGAAGGACAAAAATATCTCTCTCTTCCTACTCATCGGACACACACACTTCTCTTTACCCCCCCCCCCTTATTCTCTATCTCTCTTCCTATTCATTGAACACACAGTCCTTACACCCCACCCTTCTCTCTCTCTCTCTTCCTATTCATTGAACACACACTCCTTACCCCCCCCCCTTCTCTCTCTTCCTATTCTCTCTCACCCACACACAGACAGACACACAGATGCATTGAAGTACACTGAAGCAGCTTTATAACAACCTTCTACCTCTGTTCTGTACCTATGTAATAAGCCTATTTCTATATAAAAACCTTTTTCCAAGCCACACCTGTTTGGTTGTCTTGTTATGTTACAAACCCTATTGTCTCTGTGAAATGAACCCAGGACCAAATGGAGAGTAACCGAAAGTAGAGTACTCTCCAAAGATTACATTTTATGGGGGCCCATCTCGGATTTCGCAGAAGATCTCCAGTTGGGTAAGTAATAATTTTGTCTAATACATTAAAGTAGATTTCAGACAGGGTGCGACAGGAAAATCAAAAGCCCTTGTGACCATTTACAATTGACAATTTTGGTTACAGGCTGGATGACACGTTAGTGAAAAGACTGTAGACAGGCAGAATGCCACTATTTAGTGAAAAGTTCCAGTGATAACTTTGTTTTGTGGGTTTAGACAAGGTGAGATTTTCATTGTCAAAAGGCTCTGTAAGAATCCTGGATTTTAATATTACCTACACCTAGGGACATTACATAGGGTGGCTTGCAATTGTCTTATTTTTATGTATAGGCTTGCTACAGATTTTTCTATAGTATTTGAGCTGCTAAGAAAAGACAGAGTTACACAGTTAAACATTCCCTCATTGAATACAATATACATCTTTCCTGGTAACACTAATTTACCTCCTGGCCCTTTGCCTTTTATTCCTCAATCTCCTGTCAGTATGTATCTTGGTGAGGGCAGGCTTAAAGTTTGCTGCAACTGATACAGTATCTGATAATTCTGTTAATCTCCTAACAACCTTCTTACTATAATTTCACCCTAAACTTCCACCCTGTTAAAAGGTGGTAAGCACTTTTATTCAGGTATAATTTTAAGGCATGGTCTTTATGCCAGTACTCTCTACTGAACACCCATAAAATTTATGCCATTCCAACTATAATTCTAAGTCTCACTTCTTCATAAAAGTGAGCATTTCTCCTTCCAAGGTTGCACATTGAGATAGTCGCATAAAACCAAATAAAAAAATAATAAACGTAGGCCCTTGTACCAATTACAGTCTTTCTGCAGTCTCAAATATGGATGCCTTTGATTTTAAGGAACTGAAAGAAATTGTACTGACATACTGTAAGAGAAAAGGTGGTCCGTTTGAAGGGGAATTCCCTGAGGCATCATGGTATAATATTCAAAGACAAATGTTAAACCATTATCAAGAATTCAAAAAGAAAACAAATAAAAGAAAATGCCTTTTTATCCAAGGCATGTGCAGGGGGCTCATTAGCATGAAACAGGACAATAATGGACTACTCAGTGTACACAATTAACCAAAGACCTAGAGGAGGCATAAATTTGCATCTCCATGCAACGGGCTCAGGTGATACAAGCCACAAATTCCTTTATAACTGTTAGTGAGCAATTAGAACCACTTAAACTTGAATTGAGGTACGTTAAGGATGAATTGGCCTCTGAAAGACAAAAGAAATATAAGCTCTGGCCAACCACTATTTCACCCTCAGCCCCCCTGCCTATGACACACCCTATAAACAAAAGAATACAGAAGTATGTATAGCTGGGCTTAGGAATGGGAAAAATAAAGAGGAAAACAGCACAGAGGAAGAAAATCCTAATAGTTTATCTCAGCCAGAACAGAGCAATAACCAGGACCTGTGTCAGGAGGATAATTCAGATGACTCAGACCCGGCACCCAGTACCGAACTCAGAGCACCAGTTAAAGTGATGCTGCAGGACTCATTAAAAGATAGGGACATTGAAAGGATAGTTGAGAAAGCTGGCCCTATGCCTTTTAATGTAAATGAATGGTGCAAATGGGCCACTGATATTCGGATTCACTGGGGTATAGGGAAATACAGAAGCAAACAATCAGACTTTGATAGACTTATGCATCTGGCTCTGGGGCCACACTTATAAAGTTGGCTCTCTCACTCACCCATACCAGTTGGTTAAAAGGGGTATTGAAAAACTATTTCACTATTCCCCAATGCAAGTATTTAAAATTATTTCACCTCTACCAAATGATGCACCAGAACAGTTTGCATATAGAGCCTGGATTTTAAAAGCAGTTCTTAATGAGCAGGAGTCCTGGCCCAATGCAGAAGATTATGGGGAGAGTACGCATAAGGCATTTTTATTAGAATTGCTATCCCCTGAGATTACAAAACACCTTCTGTTATTTTCTGAAGACCCTAAAGCAACCCCTTTTGATACTTTAATGCTCAGAATTGGGTCTGTTTGGAAGACCCAGCCCTCGCATGTCATAACAGTATCAGAAGCACAGAAGTGGCAAGCTGAGGGATCCTCTCAATACACAAAAAACACAGACAAAGGATACAGAGGACATACACCTTGGAGAGGACAAGGCAGAGGTACTTTTAGAAATTCCTCAGGTTACATTCCCTTTCAAGAGCTAAAAGCACAGATAGATGGATTAGAAAAGGAGAAAATGAAATGGGAACAGGACAAACACATACTGCAGGTAGAACTATATAAATTAAAACAGGACTTACGAGCAGCTCAGGACAAACACAAGGCTAGTGCGTAGTGGTGTCCTGACCTTCTGGGTTCAGATATCAAAATGTCTCAAGCCTTCCTAGCCCAGCCTGCCTCCGTTCTCTCAGCAGAGGACTCGATTCCAGAGCCTCTGGATGATGAAACAGATAAAGGCCCAGAATACAGTTTAAGGCTTGTAACATCTTTGATATTGGACTCTTGTGGACACCCCAATGTTATCAGTAGAATAGGGGGTCAGGATAAACTAGCTTTGATTGACACAGGGGCTGGAATTAGTTTTACAAACAGAGCTTCTCCCACTGCAGATCAGAAAAATATGGAACTTTATGAAATTCAAGGAATTAATGACACAGCTTCCAAGTGTGTGGCTATCCCAGTTAAATGGGGTATCCCTGTGCACAGTGAACAAAACAAGGAAATGTTGGAAACCACTGCCTCCACTATAGTGTACACACCAAAAGAAATAATTGGAATTGACGTTCTCAACCAGTTAAATTTGGTGATGGATATGGCTAATCTTAGATTGTGGCAGTATACAGGAACTTCAAGTGCTTCTAAAACTTTAGTGCATGAAGTCATTCCCATGCAGTTAGCAACTCAGTGCACCAAGGCAGCTCAGCAGTATGATCTGTGTGTAATTCCCTCAGAGGTGGCTATTCCTGTCTGGGCACAAGACAAGTTAGATTGTGGGAAAATGCACACAGAAATACTGTTGGAAGGCGAGGATCCTCCACCACAGAATCAATACCCAGTACCTCATCAGGCTATAGAACCAGTAACTAAAATTGTGAAGATAATGGAGGAGAGGGGTCTGATTAGACCTATTTCTTCCACATGCAATTCACCAGCCTGGCCGATAATTAAACCGGGTGGTTCCTTCAGGCTCACTATGGACTTCCGTGCCCTGAATCAAGTTTCAAAATCTGTAGTGCCCGTGGTAGCCTCATACCCTGAAATGATCTCTAAACTGAATCCCAAATGTAAATTTTTCTCTGTTTTAGACATATCCAATGGGTTTTGGAGTCTGCCCCTGGCCCTTGAATGCCAGTACAAAACAGCCTTTCAGTGGCTGAATAAACAATATGCATGGACTGTGCTGCCACAGGGCTATAAAGATTCACCATCAATCTTCCATAAATACATGCAGGAAGCCCTATCACTATTGTCTTGCAGAGATAATATAATTCAGTATGTAGACGACGTTCTGATTCAGTCTGAGAATGAAGCTGTACACTGGAATCATGTAAGAGAAGTTTTAAAAGCCCTCTTACAAGCTGGTCTTAAAGTTAATCCTGCCAAGGCTCAACTATGCAACTCACAGGTTTCCTTTTTAGGGGTTACAATTGGCCAGGATGGTAAATCTGTAGATTCTCAGAGGATAGAGCTGATACAGAAACTTCCACTTCCTACAGATCAGAAATCACTCCAGTCATTTCTAGGGCTCACAGGTTTCTGTCGTGACTTCCTGCACAACTATGCTGAAGTGGCAGCTCCACTTTACTCCCTGCTAAAAAGTAAAGGTTAAGTTTGTGAGGAAGAACATACAGAAGCTGTAACTAAATTAAAGCACATTTTGACTTCTGCTCTGGTTCTGGCACACCCAGATCACACACATCATTTTTTCCTGTACCCTGTATTTTGAGAGAACAGTATAGGTGCAGCTCTAACACAACGCCTAGGAGGAGTAGATCACCCTATTGCTTTCTGTTCCAGAGTTCTCACTTCTCCTGAACTCAAAATGGGAAACTGTGAAAAACATGTACTGGCTTCCTATGCTGCTATGCAGAAATTTACATACATCCTTGGCGCTCAAACCACATACATATGCAGCCATCACACCCCACTCAAATTCATTGTAGAGGGAAAGTTAGCATGTAGCAAGTGAAATTAATGATATGCCACAGCACATCTAGGACCAGATTAGGAAACATTCATAGCAACACATTTAAAAAGTATTCTAAAACAAACTAAAGATATATCTTCATCATCTTAGGAAGAGTATTAAGAAGAGTAGGTATATCTTTAGTTTGTTTTAGAATACTTTTTAAATGTGTTGCTATGAATGTTTCCTAATCTGGTCCTAGATGTGCTGTGGCATATTATTAATGAAGCAGTATTGCATTCAGAATTTGGGGATGTTAGAGGGCATATCCAAATATTTTTGAGGTACATTTACATTTGATGACAAAAACATCTCAATTTATCAAAGTGTGCTGTTTGCCTTCCAACTGTGACAGCTACTCAGCATGGATTTCTACCAAGAGTTAGGCCTAAGACCTTTGAAGAGTCTTGTGACATATGGTCTTATACAAACACAGAATCTAGAAGAATTAAAGATATAGGTATAAAGATCCCAAGTACAGGTTCCTATATTTCAGTAATTTACAATTGATGCCAGTTAAAGGGAACCAAGTGTGTAGTTCTGGCTACCCTTTGGATGCCTCTAGTTCAGACCTAGGCATACTTAACTGGAGTTAAAGTGAAATGGACATGACTCAGTGGGCTTTGAATAATTGTATCCAGAATATATCTTGTCCTCAGAATTTGACAATCTGGGAAGAGGGCTTAGTGGTTTTAGAAGGAGATTATTTTGTGTGTGATACTTTTGTATATACAGAGCTTCCCAGAGGTTGGTCAGGTACTTGCTATATAGCCCTGGTGGATACCCCATGGTGAATTGTACCTTACTATATTACTTTGTTATCAATCCTGAACAAATCTTTAAGAAGAAAAAGGGATGTTTCCCCTCAGGATGAAGTCATAGTGGCTGCTCTGCTTCTTACTGAGGCAATTAGAGTGTATTGCAAGGTCCAGTAAACAAGGTGACAGCTTATGCAGCCCAGAACTGAATGGCTTTAGTCTATCTCCTAGCAAAGGAAAATGGTGTAGTATGATAATATGGAGAAGTAGTAAAAAGCATATTAGATAAAGTTAGCAACCATACTTTTGTTTCAAGTGAGAGTTATGTAAGTTCTTTTTCAGTTCTATTTGATTCTGTTTCTTCATTTTGGAATTCATTATCCAGGCCTTTGCAAGGCATGTTAGCATCATTGCTTGGTTTGTTGGGAATTCTCATTCTAGGAGTATTAATTCTCTGTGTACTATCAGCTTGCTGTAAGAAATCAGTGGAATCACTGAGCCCTACATTGATGTTACAGATTGACCCCAAATCTAGTTTTAATTCCACTTCAATGGCAATGTCCTTACTTTAGAAATGATTCTTTACAGAATCAGAGGAGGGACTGAAAGTATGTTTGTTTGTACAGGGTGGTGTACACATTTGGACTGTCTAAGTACACCTGAGAAAGAGTTAAAGTTGTTCAGAACTTTGCTCAGAAATAAACTTCATATATTTGCTTACTAAGTAGGTGAAGAGGTACATGTCCTGTAAATAAGAAAAAAAGGGCAGCTTGTACTCTAGCCTTTCTGTCTCAGGGTTATTTATTAGATATCAAGCAGTCAGCAGTAAACAGTTATGTCTTGGAATACATGTATGTCTCCTCATACTGACCTACACTGATTAGAAGTTGACCTATGATGTGATAAATACATAATATCTGACGTGTCATAATTTTTATTTATTTATTTTATTTATTTAACTATTTCTTTTATACCGCCCCTTCCAGAGATCAAGGGCGGTTTACATATAACAGGTTAACAGTCTTGTACACAGTTTGTATACATTTTACATAGAACAATAGAATTCAACTATTTACATTGAACAGTAATATAAACTTTGTAGGTATTAAAGGAAAAACAAAAAGCAGAAACATCTTTTAGGTATTAAAGCAAGAACTTTGTAGGTATTAAAACAAACACATCTAACTTTTTACAAATGTATATTTACAGTGTGTGGTGTGTGTGTTGTGTGGGTCAGATATAATAAAGTGAAATTATGCTGTATCATCCAAAAGAGCCTTATAAATAAAGTGAACCATGGCTAACAGAGTAAACAAAGAGAACTTTGGTTCTATTTGTTTCTCTCCGCAAAGCTTTGGTGTATTTATATATATATATATATATATATATATATATATATATATATCTAAATGTGTGGTATTTTATTGCTGTCTTTTAGATTACCTTCTCATTGCTTTGAATGTAGTTATCTGTGTCTCCAAGAGCCCTGCAGGTTGCTGGTGAGGGGGTGCTAAGAAAGCCCACAGCAAGATTAGGACTGAGAATAGTCCAGTGGACTCTCATGTTGCAGGCACAGAATGTAAAGTTTGAATTGCTGAAAGAACCTAATGTGCAAGTGGCTGGAATCCTGCTGGCGGGGCAACCTCATGACTGTCAGTCCTCGCCCAGTGCCCCCAATCACATGATCTTTAGGGAACTGGGACTAGACAAAATTTCACCTTTTCTTCCTACTGTATATATTGATGGTAGTAGCCAATGTCAAGGAGGCAGGCGACTAGCAGGTTGTACAATCGGACCCAAATAACCAAGTGGTACTGCAGAGACAGTATTCCTGTGGGTCAGCGTCAGCACAGTACTGTGAGCTGGCTGCTTTTGTGGCTTGTATGCAACAATATCAGGATTCACACCCAGAGATACAAATCATTTTAGATTCTGATTATGTCTTTAAAAGTGCCATTGCCCTGTTACCCTGGTGGCTGGCAAATAAATTTAAATCTACAGATGAGTCCACGGTGAAAAGTTCATCACTGTGGACTATGGCACAAGAATTGAGTGAGAAGTTTCAGAGTACATTTAATTAAAGTGAAGGTACATAGGAAGAAAGGCCCTTTAGTAAAAGGAAACACATTAGCAGACTCACTAGCCAAGGAAGCGTGCCATATAAGCCTCATATGGCCCTGGTATGAGCAGACACGCATGGTTGCTATTGCTACACGTTCCACACATTATGATCAGATAATACCACCAGATTACTTCGTAGCACTGCAGACAAAGGACCCTGAACTTTCCAATTTGAGGAAGCTTGTGCAGGACGCCCCAGATAACCTATATCAGCACACACCCTTTATCACACTCACTATAGAGAAAGACATTCTATGTGCAGAAAAGAGAGGAAGGCTTGGTTATAGCTATCTCCAGAGCTCGAGGTAAAGAATGGATGCATTGGGTTCATGGTGCAGGTCCTATTGGACACCCTAAAGCAGAAGAAATGCAGACGATCCTCAATAGGTTGGTATGGTGGCCAGAAATGAAACATGATATACAGGATCATGTTTCCTCCTGTGTAATCTGTGCTTCATTTGGGAGGCAACCTAAAAAGAGAAGGGAGCAGTTAATGAGAGCACCTCCTTGTGGCCCATTTGAGAGATTGCAAATAGATCATATGGGCCCTCTTTCGTTAACAGCTAGGAAAAATAGATTTTTACTCACTGTTGTTGATTCCTTTTCTCATTGGGTAGAAGCATTCCCTGTCCCAGATCAAACTGCTCGAACCACTGCAGAAATCCTAACTATGCAATTTTTTACACGCTGGGGCATCCCTAAGACTATTGATTCTGATAATGGTCCTGCATTTGTTTCTCAGCTGATCAAGGAATTGTTTGATTTTCTAGGCATAGAACAACAACTCCACATTCCGTACCATCCACAGGCAGCAGGGAAGGTAGAAAGAATGAATCAAACAATTAAGGCCCACCTCAGCCCTATGCTTAATCTGACTGGGAAAAATTGGGATCTGGTGTTCCCATTAGTCCTTATGCGTATCAGAGCTAATGTCTGCAAATCCACAGGCTTTGCACCCTACGAAGCCTTAATGGGAAGGCCAACGCCACGGTGGGAAAATCTGCTGCATCCTTTTCTTCCACAAGACCAGACCGTAATTCTTACCAATGAGTGGGTGAAATCCCTGCAAGAACATCTAAAAGAAATTCAGACCACTGTGCTAGCTAACACAGAAAAAGCTAGAGATTATCTGCAGGAGGTACATGCAAAAGGTTCCGATTTAAGGCCCCTCAAGGTTGGGAGTAAAGTGATGACCCTGACACCTAGACTAAACCTCCCCTTTGGAACTGCAAAGTGGGAGGGACCGTACTTAGTTACTGATACCTTAGGCCCAAGCCTATACCAGATCCTAATGCACGACAACCAGCAGTATTGGAAACACATCACCCAGTTGAAACCATATGGGTAATACGTGTTTTATCAGTCTTTGTTTTCAGATACTATCTGAAGACAGCACGGACAGCTGCTTTCTGAAGACAGCACGGACAGCTGCTTTCTGAACAAAAGTCACTTGAGGATGGTAACTATTTACTTCTGCTGTATAGTTGATGTGTCCTATATACTCAACATGTGTCCAATAGTTATGTAAATAAGTAGTAAACATTATTTCTGTTATTGCATAGTATAAGTGGGGAGCACTAGTTTACTCCCTAGTAGAGTGAAACGAGTTAGCTTTTATTATGTCTCGGTTTCCTGTTGTTCTTGTATCTGCTCTCCTCTACCCAAGTCTCATTTCAGGAACTATCATCTGAATATGCACGATTGGCTGGGCTAACTCCACAGGTGGGGTATATCGCTATCAAGAAATACCCCCACCTTTCCCGGAAGGAAAGGATCTGGTCATCCTGAGTTTCTGTTCCATACAGGACAAGCCACATTAAACATCACTCAAGTAAAGTGGGCACCACCAGTTTCCACTTCTCTAGAAAGGACACAAGACTAAACAATACCTGGTGCAGTCATACACCACTGGTCTCTATCACCATTAACAGGACAACTTATTCCACACCACTGGTTACCAATGACTTTGACATTCCAGACTTTATCTCATATGCTGTGCACCCATTACCACTTGGCATGGGAGAAGAGACATTACATAAACTGCTCAACTTTACAGAACTCCATGCCTATATTGATCACCTTAAAACAACAGCCACCAAAGTGAATCACACCATCACTTATGAGAATGGACACATTCGACAAACTGTTGAACACTTGCTACAAGATGCTCATGTGTCTGTGTGGGAACTGTTATTTGGTTACTTACCTACTGCTGATCATGTCTAATGTTTTTATTCATTCTATTATTATTTTAACTGCTGTACAAATATTACTATGCATTATCATAATTTTCCTGTGTTGTAAAACGAAACACATGTACATCTCTGTGCAGAGGATGTCCTACAAAAACACCAACAACATTTTAAGGTAGTTACACTTAATTGCTCCAGCATCTACCTCAACATCCAGGCTCATTTGGCCTGCTAATTTGGCATTTCCTACTACATTGAATACCAGAGTCAGCTGCAGTCTAGTATTGCTTCCTACCCTCACTCATAGCATCCTGGGACCTTTCGGCTTTAACCTCCTCAGAAATTCCTGCATCCCTTATGCACTGTTCATGCTCTCTAAGACGGGCACTGAGGTGGCATATTGGGTTTCCCCACCCAGTAGTGGCTGCCCTACCTAAGACACGAGGTTTGGACTCATAATGGGACATGCTTATCTCTAGAACACTAGAGACAGTACTGTGCAGGACAGGGGACCTGCTGGACATAGCATTTAATACAGGAGGTATTAGACAAGCTGCCTACTATCATGTATATAGTAATTGCAGCCAAGACAGGTACCACAGGTTTGCTTCCACCATGTCCCAGAAAAAGAAAAAAAGGTGTGGGAGATGTCAGCATACATCAGCATGACATTATGCCTAGCATAGGTGTCATGGCTTTTCCCAGACCTTGGATTGCAGGCAGCTCTGACCCCCTGGTGATGTCAGTCTCCAGACTTAATGAGCGTAGTTGACCTGATGTGATTTGTCTGTAAGACAACATCCCCTTCTTGCTAATCAGGAGAGAACTTGATGGGCCTAGTATGCCTGATTAGTCTGTAAGACAACAGCCCATCCTTGCTGATCAGGAGAGATCAGATCAAACAGACCAAATTATGACAAAAGGGAGGTGCTGGAGAATTTCACTATAAAATACAGAGAAGGACAAAAATCTCTCTCTCTCTTCCTACTCATTGGACACACACACTTCAAACTTAAGCTTTATGGTACTGCAGACTAGCAATACATTTACAGGCAAAGAACTGAAGCTTATAAGGGGAAAAACACACTTTGTACAGTTAAATATGGTGGAGGGTCCATAATGTTGTGGGGCTTTTTTGCTGCCTAAGGAACTGAAGGCCTGGAATGTATTAAAGGAATCATGAAGTCAGAGGACTATCAAGGTATTTTGAAGCAAAATATGCTACCCAGTGTCGGAAAGCTAGGTCTGGGTCGAAGATCATAGGTTCTCCAGCAAGACAATAACCCAAAACATACATCGAAAAGAACAAAAGGGTAAAAAGGAACAAATTGACTGTTTTCCACTGGCCAGCAATAAGCCCTGATTTCAATCCAATCAAGGACCTTTGGAAAGAGCTGAAATCAGCCATTGCTAAAAGGAATCCTGGAAACATTCATGAGCAGGAACAAATCACAGTTGAAGAGTGGGAGAATCTACCAGCAGACAGATGTAAGAAACTTATAGATGGCTACAAGACTTGTTTGGAAGCTGTCATCACTGCCAAGGGCTGGGCAGTCAAATATTAGTGAAGGGTGCCATTAATCCTGTCCAGAAAAACCAAGATTCACTGTAATAGCACCCCTCAAACTCTTAAAAATTTTTTGTCGGAGCTAAGCCGTGGGAGGGGTAAGACATTTTAACTCATCCCCCACCAGACTGCTAGCTACTTTTTTTCTTTTTGTGGTCCTGTATTGACCAAAACCGTGTTATTCTAACTTGAAATCTTGAAATCTTTTACTTAACTGAAGTGTCCCATTAGTTGTACGACCGTTCCGTTGCTCAAATGATCATCATGTAGCATGACGCGCGCGTTTCGAGCCTCCAGGCTCTGTATCAAATGCTGTCAGACTGCTCTGTTCCCGGCAACGAAATCCCAAAAAATGCCGTCTATGCGGCCAAGGTACATCTCCTCCTCCTTCATGAGTGCAGTAAATTTCTTTACGTATTTAAACAGGAGCCACCCAATGAGAACAGGGAACTACCCCATTGAATAGGGGAATCGCTGCTCTGATTGGTAAGATCAAAATGACGTCAGAGAATGCCTTGCCACTCAATCTCACGATTGAGCCCGCCCGGTTCCACAGTGTCCAATTGAAAAATCCATCTCTGTTCTGATTTATGTAGTCTCTGAAGGCGATTTCCCCCTCTAGGATCTAATGGAGTATGGTCAATGACCGTCCATGTTAAATCTTCAAAACGATGTTTGGAAGTTATACAATGAGACACTATTGGTGCTGTCAATACTTCGTGCCGTAAACGAGAAGCATGCTCATTCAAGCGAATTTTAACTGGACGGGTAGTCCGGCCGATATAAAGCAGAGAACAAGGACAAATAATCATATAAACCACAAAACTGGATTGGCAAGTCGTAACCCAGTGTCTTGTATATTTACACTGCGTCACCGGGTGAGTCCAAGAAACCCCTGTCAAGGAGATTGCGCAATGTGTACAAGCTCCACATATGGTATGACCAGTAGTGACCGGCTGCCGTTGCAATCGATCTGATGCTAAGGATGTCTTCATCAATATGTCCCCCAAATTACATCCCCGAGAGAACGCTCATTGTATAACTTCCAAACATCGTTTTGAAGATTTAACATGGACGGTCATTGACCATACTCCATTAGATCCTAGAGTGGGAAATCGCATTCAGAGACTACATAAATCAGAACAGAGATGGATTTTTCAATTGGACACTGTGGAACCGGGCGGGCTCAATCGTGAGATTGAGTGGCAAGGCATTCTCTGACATCATTTTGATCTTACCAATCAGAGCAGCGATTTCCCTATTCAATGGGGTAGTTCCCTGTTCTCATTGGGTGGCTCCTGTTTAAATACGTAAAGAAATTTACTGCACTCATGAAGGAGGAGGAGATGTACCTTGGCCGCATAGACGGCGTTTTTTGGGATTTCGTTGCCGGGAACAGAGCAGTCTGACAGCATTTGATACAGAGCCTGGAGGCTCGAAACGCACGCGTCATGCTACATGATGATCATTTGAGCAACGGAACGGTCGTACAACTAATGGGACACTTCAGTTAAGTAAAAGATTTCAAGATTTCAAGTTAGAACAACACGGTTTTGGTCAATACAGGACCACAAAAAGAAAAAAAGTAGCTAGCAGTCTGGTGGGGGATGAGTTAAAATGTCTTACCCCTCCCACGGCTTAGCTCCGACAAAAAATTTTTAAGAGTTTGAGGGGTGCTATTACAGTGAATCTTGGTTTTTCTAGTTATTTATTGGTTTCGCTGGGGGATTGGAGTGTTTAGGATTAATCCTGTCCAGGTCATTATTATTTTGTCTTCTCTTTTTTTTCTCAGAAATTACTATGTCTAAATTGCAGACATCATTTTTTGTTGTATACATTTGAACATACTATTAAAATATGATGGCATACAGTTGGAATATTTACAATTATTTCTCAAGATATTGTACACAATATACCTAAAATGTAAGAGTTCAAATAATTTTAACCACAACTGTAGTTACCTATGTTGTCTTTATAAAATAGGTACCTTTTTTGACATTCCACATAAGCACCCTGTTGTAAAATCATAGATCAATATTTTATGTCATCAGAATATAAAAAGACTAGGGGACATGCAATGAAGCTACAGGGTAACCTATTTAAGACTAATAAAAGAAAATATTTTTTCACTCAACATGTAATCAAACTCTGGAATTTGTTACCGGAGGATGTAGTAAAAGCTGTTAGTGTAGCTAGGTTTAAAAGGGGTTTGGACAAGTTCCTGGAGGAAAGGTCCATAAACCATTATTAAAAGGGACCCAGGATATCCACTGCTTGCCCCAATACAAGTATTGTGGAACCTGTATCTTTTGGGGAAACTGCTTGGTACTTGTGACCAAGATTGCCACTGTTGGAAACAGGATACTGGGCTTGATGGACCTTGGTCTGACCCTGTATGGCATATCGTATGTTCTTAATCAGCTATGCAGAACCCCAATTCTAAAACTGAAAGTTAACAGGTGCTCCAAATACTTTTTTATTCTAGATATTTCTGCTGCTAGGAAATTAAAATCCAAACACAAAGTTTCAATATATAAATTTATTCACACACTGACACCCCATAATAATACCAGTCTTTCACTGAAGGCAAACAAACAATACAGGCTTCATTTCTAGAGGAATAGCTTGGAACCCAGCTCCATCACTTCTTTTCCGCCTCCAGTGGAGCAGGAGTATTTTGCTCCAGTCCCTCCTTTCCAGGAAGCCTTCAGGAAAAAGGGGGGGGGGGGGGAGGAAGTGAGCTTTGCACAGAATACAGTGACTCTCTAATTCAGTCCCTCCTCTGTTGCTCCTGCTTGTGGTGTACATGGCCCTTGCCCTGGCTCTACAGTCGTATTTATTATTTAGTTCACACTTTTCCAGTAATAGTTCCACTTCCTTTTAGATGACAAATTACTATGGAATACAGTATTTATTTTCATTAAAAGTACTTAGGTTCTGAAACCTAGGATGCCTAGATCGTCAATGAGTACCAGCAGAGGTGTTAAGTCATCTAAGGTGACATTTTACTTACCAGTTAATGTCCTTTCCTTAAGTCCTGCTAGACCAGTCCAGACAAGTGGGTTGTGTTCCCCTACCGGCAGATTGCTGGAGAAAGAGAGCCAATGAAATGCCCAGGTTTCAATGACATCACCACCATGCCCCTATCAGTTTGAACCACTAGAGGGCACCTCAGTATATGTCCCAAAGCATATGGGTTGTTGTTAAGTGCCGTTGAGTGGGCATCGACTCATGGCGAGCCTCTTGATAGTTGTCCTAAATTGTGTTCAGTCTTCAGTCAGACAGCTCATTGTTGACAGACTGGCACCTGTACCTGTTGTTTTTCAATCCATCTCATTGCTGGCCTTCCTCTTTTGTGTTGACTTTCTACCTTGCCAAGCATGATGTCTTTCTCTAATGATTTCTCTCTTTGCATGATGCGTCCAAAGTATGAAAGTCAAAGTCTCCTCTTGTGTTGACTAGTTTGTTCTTCAGGCAGTCCATGAAATACACAGTATTCATCACCAGCACCATAATCCAAAGGTATCAATTTTCTTCCTGTCTATCTTTTTCACTGTCCAAATTTTGCATCCATATGACAAGTCGAATCTTTGTATGGAGTGAGATATCTCTGCTCTTGAGAATCTTGTCTAGGTCCTTCATTGCCATTCTGCCAAGAGCAATGCGTCGTCTGAGTTCTTGATTGCTTGTTGCTTCTTTATTGATAGTTGATCCTAGTAGGTTAAAGTTGTCCATTATTTCAATTTATTCTCCATCAACAATGAATTTATTAATTTTGCCAGATGTCATGATCTTTGACTTCTTTACATTAAGGTGCAGGCCCATTTTAAGACTATGTTCCTTGATTTTGAGAAGCAAATGTTTCAGATCATCTTTACTTTCACCAGCAATGTGGTATCATCAGCATAGCGAAAGCTGTTGACGAGCCTTCCACCAATCTTCATACCTCTGTTGTCTTCATACAATCCTGCTTATCTAATGATTTGTTCTGCATATAAATTAAACAGGTAGGGGGGAAAGTATGTGGCCTTGTCGTATACCTTTGATGAATTCAAACCATTCTGTTTTTCCTTGTTCTGTTCTAACTGTTGCTTCTTGATGAATGTAAATGTGCAAGAGAACGATCAGGTGTTCTGGTATACCCATATTTCTTAATGTGGCCCAGAGTTTCTCATGGTTTAGACAGTCAAAAGCCTTGCTGTAGTCAATAAAGCATAAATAGATATCCTTTTGGTATTTTTTAGTCTTTTCAAGGATCCATCTCACATCCATGATATCATCTCTCGTTCCTCACCCTTTCCTGAACCCCGCTTGCACTTCAGGTAATTCTCGTTCCAGGTATGGTTGTAGTCTTTGTTGAATAATCTTCAGTAGAAACTTGCTGGCATGTGGGATCAGAGTGATTGTACGATAGTTTCCACAGGCAGTTGGATCACCTTTCTTTATTAATGGTATAAACACAGATCTTTTCCAGTCAGTTAGCCATGATGTCATCTTCCAAATTTCCTGGCAGATCCTTGTAAGTATGATAGCAGCTGCATCAGATTGCTGCAATACTTCTATTGGAATGCCATCAGTGCCTGGTGCTTTTTTTCTTTGATAAGGCTTTCAATGCTGCTTCGACTTCTTTCATCACCAATGGTTCCAGACCATAAGGTACAGTTTGAAAAGGCTGTTGGTCCACTTGATCTTTATCATCTAAAAACTCTGTATATTTTTTCCACCTTTTCTTGATCTTCTCAGCATCATTCAACACAGATCCTTGAGCATCTTGTAACATTCCAATTTGAGGCTGGAATTTTTTCTTTAACTCTCGTAGCTTTAGGAAAGCCAATCTTGTTCTTCTAATAGTTTCTGCTTCTATTTCCTTGCAGGCGTCATTGTAGTACTTCTCCTTGTCTTGTCTTGCTGCACATTGGAAATCTATGTTGAGTTCTGCAATTACCTCTCTTTCTCCTCTGGCTTTAGCTTCTCTGTGTTTCTGGGCAATTTTCAGAGTTTCTTTGGTCATCCATTTTGGCCATTTTTGCTTTTTCACTTTTTGTAAAGACTTTTCGCTTTCTTCCAATACAACCTTTTTGATGTCATCCATAACTCTTCTGGAGCTCTGTCATTTGCATCTAAAGCAACAAATTGATTTTGCAGGCAGCCTTTAAATTCCAGTGGTATATTCAAGGTCATATTTTGCTACATTCATGAGTGGCTTGATCTTTTTCAATTTTAACTTGAGTTTGCATACTAGTAGTTGGTGATCTGTACCACAGTCAGCTCCAGGTTTTGTCTTTGTTGATGTTATAGCATGGCAAACCTCACACAACCTCAATGTCGGCAACAATGATGACTCAAAGAGTACAGAGATTATGTACAGAGGCTGTCAGTAGGATATGGACCTGCAGAGCCAATCATATAATGGATTAAGGTACTGCCACAACATAACAGACCAAACACAGTTCTAGGGGTGGATGCTGGACTGGTCTAGCAGAAGTCAAGGAAAGGACATTATCTGGTAAGTAAAATGCCACCTTCCATATTGTCCAGTTAGACAAGTAGGATGTATCAAAGCTTCGCCTCCACTGGGCAGGAAGACAACACAGCAGTTCGGAGACCCTTGAGTCAAAGGCTGTGTCTGCCCAAGCATGAACATCCAAGCAGACAAGCTCGTTAAAAAGTGGAAACTGATCCCACATTGCCACTTGACAAAGTCTGAAAGGGCTACTGAGCTATGCTCCACCCACAAGGATGCTTGGGCCAGAGTAGAATGGAGACACAAACTATCCAGAACCGGCCAGTTCTGTAACAAATCAGCTGAGGCACTTGCCTCCTTGATCCTGCACTGGCAGTCATTTATTCATTTAACATCTTTATTTATATGGTCTTTCTACAAGTGAAGACGGTTTACAGGGAACTCAGTGCATTTAAACAATAAATTACCAGGTGCAGTTTACATAGACGGTTAAGATAGTTAGGTTGAAGGTAAAGGTAACAAGTAGAATATGAGGTGTGATCAAAAAAGTATGGAGACTTGTGTAGCTATATAACAATGTCGCACCATGATGCTATTAAGCATGCAGTGACCTAGTTATATGCTCTGCATGTGCAGAGTGTAGCATAGCTGCAGAACACCTGTACTTTTTTAAAATCACGTGATGTTTGGTATCGTGTGAAAGCAGTTCATCAGATTTACAATGAATGAAAAAAACTGAACAGCGAATTGTGATTAAATTCTGCTATAAACTTGGAGATTTGTACAGAGACTTATGACAAGTTACAGCAAGTGTATGGTAATGAATGCATGAGTCTTGTTCAAGTTTATGACTGGTACAAATGTTTCCAAGAGGGCTGTCAAAGCATTGACAGTCAAGATCAAAAAATTCCACAAACCACAATCAGAATCAAAACAATCAAAGACATAGAAAAAAGATTCTGATCAAACTTGGAACAAAATCTTCATATATAAATCAAAAATTTCATATAAACATTTCTTTTTGTCGGAGTTGCCAGCCCAGTGAAAAGAACTAAACCAATCACCACTGTGGAAACTCCATTTGTATACTCTCACCCTTTATTTGTTTATATTCCTTTTTGGCGAAGGTATTTGGATGATGTTTTTTTCCTATGGACGGGTGATAGGATGGCCCTTGATTCCTTTTTGGGGTCTCTTAATACTCATAAGCCTAATATTCAATTCACAGCCCAGATGGAGATATCACAGATACAATTTTTGGACATCACTATTATGCTGACATCTACGGGATTTGTTACATCTTTATACCGTAAGGCTGTTCAACGTAATACATTATTGCAATTTGAAAGCTTTCATCCAATGGCTTTAAAACGGGGATTGCCCTATGGCCAGTTCTTACGGCTCCATCAAAATTGTACAACATTACAGGACTTTAAGTTACATGCTACAGATCTTAGTTTACGTTTAATCGCTCGTGGTTATCCATCAAAATTAATTAAAACAGCATATAAAAGGGCTCGTTTTACGCATAGAGAATGGCTCTTTGATGCACCGGCCAGACGATCTAGGGATGAGAGAATTACTGGAATCTTTCCTTACACCAAGGGGGCGACGTTGGTGGCCAAACTTCTCCATCGATTTTGGCCTATATTGGAGTTACACACTTGCTTTCGGGATAAGCATTTACAAATTGCTTATTCCCGCAAGGCTAATCTAAGGGATTTGGTAATGAGAACTACAGCTCCCCAAGATCGCCCTCCAACTTCACATGTAGTAAAAGGACATTATTCTTGTGGGGTTTGCAATTTTTGTTCAAACACTATATCTGGCCCTGAATGGGTAGATGTACATACTTCAAAAATCTATCATTCTCGATGGCATACCGATTGCTCCTCTTCCTTTGTGGTGTATCTGATTATATGCCCATGTCAGCTCTATTATGTTGGACATACCTCTAGATCATTGCAAGTTAGATTGAGTGAACATGCGTTGCGTTTTCGCACTAAAAACCTGCAAGCTCCGATGGTAGCCCATTGTGTTGAAGTTACACATACATTTGAATCTCTTCAATGGAGAGTACTTGACTATGTACCAGCGAATCCCCGTGGAGGAGATCGTGTTCAAAGTCTCCAAAGGTTAGAACAGAGGTAGATTTATTCTTTGAATGCAGTCTATCCTCATTGTTTAAATATGCAGATAGACTGGCACACAATCATTTAGGGCTTAGTATACTACTATTGCCTTTCTTCCAGGGAGTGGTTTCTGATCGGTGGAACCTCCCCCTGTTGTTGATTGGCTGATCTTTGCTTCATCATTTTTCTCATTGGAGGTTTTAAAATCAGCTGTGCATTCTCTCCTTTGGCTGGAGTATTTAAGGCATTTTCTCCGAAACAAACTTTTTATGGCTGAGGATTAACCACGTTATGTTTTGACCTGAAGCAGGGTTTCTGAAATTTTTTGGACCCGAAACGTGTCACGTCGTTGGTTTCTGTGGTGTTGATAACAGCCTGAAGAACGTGTTACTATACAGCTAAGTACACTGAAACGAATAGTTTTAAAATATTTACTTGATTAAAATGGAGTTTCCACAGTGGTGATTGGTTTAGTTCTTTTCACTGGGCTGGCAACTCCGACAAAAATAAATGTATATATGAAAATTTGATTTATATATGGAGATTTTGTTCCTAGTTTGATCAGAATCTTTTTTCTATGTCTTTGATTGTTTTGATTCTGATCGTGGTTTGTGGAATTTTTTGATCTTGAAAGTTTGAGTAAACCTCGCACTCATTTTATTTACATTCTCTTATATACCGCGCTATTCTGTATCAGTGCGGTTTACATTGAACAAACTGAAATTACATTGAACAGGGCATTATAACTTGGAGATAACTATTTTACAAGGAACATGGCACTCATGGCTTCGGAGATGTTTGCATACACTGAAGAACAGCTTACACAACTGAGGAAACAGAAGGCGCTTTTTGATGATGAAGATGCTTCAGTTACGATTGATAAGTTACCACCTACGGTTTTGGAGCTTAAGGATTTACATAAGTGATTGATTTGTGCATGTCTGCATGGCTCGGCTATGGCACAATATTTGAAATCTTTGATTATTCCATGAGGTCTCAGGATTATTAAGCCTCCAAAACAATTTACAGATGAGAGCTTTCTGGCTAAATGGAATGCGATTCTTAATAAATGTAGCTTTGATTTAATAGCTCTTTTACTGGAGCGCTCCATGCAGGAACAAGAAAGAGTAGTTACTCACCTATAACAGGTGTTCTCCAGGAGCAGCAGGAATCAGTCCTCACTTATGGGTGACGTCAGCGCCGACGGAGCCCTCGCGGAGCAATTTCCCCAGCTTTCGAAGAAAGCCTTTGGGAATTGCAGCGCGCATGCGCGGTCCCCTTCCCGCCCAAGGGTGCCATCTTGCTCAGTCTGATGACATAGGGAAAAGACAGCAAAACGTTAGCAAAAACAATGGATAAGAATGACTGCAACTCCAAGGGGAGGAGGGAGGGTTGTGAGGACTGATTCCTGCTGCTCCTGGAGAACACCTGTTACAGGTGAGTAACTACTCTTTCTCCAGGACCAAGCAGGAAGTCAGTCCTCACTTATGGGACTCCCAAGCTTAAGGCTACCGGAGACCTCAAGCCGAAAAAATGAGCTCCCTCTAGTTCAACAGTACAGAAGGAAGGAATCTTCTCTGAATACGAATCCGGCTGGTAGCCCAACACCAGGGCTGGAGGGTAGGAGTTGCCTAAACCTCAAAGAGATTGTGGAGGACTGCCTGTCCGAAAGCACTGTCCCTGCGGGACTCCCTCTCCAGGCAGTAATGAGCCGCAAACGTCTGGCTTGAAGACCAAGTAGAGGCCCGGCAGATGTCTGCCAACGGAACAGAGCGAAGATGAGCCACTGACACAGCCTTCGCCCTGACATGGTGAGCCGTGACTCGACTCTCTAAGGAGAGGCCGGCTGCCCCATAAGCCCAGGCGATACAGTCAGCTACCCAGATGGACAAAGTACGCTTGGAGACAGGTACCCCCAACCGATTGGGGTCAAAAGAAACGAAAAGCTGGATAGCCTTTCTATGCTCCCGCGTACGGTCAAGGTAGAAGGATAAGGCCCTCCTACAGTCCAGGGTATGCAGAACTGTTTCAGCCCGGCTGGTATGCGGCCTGGGAAAGAAGGTTGGAAGAACCACCTCTTGGTTGAGATGAAAAGGGGAAACCACCTTTGGAAGAAACTTAGGGTGAGTCCTTAAGACCACCCTATTCCTGTAGAACCTAGTGTAAGGAGGCTCAGACACTAGGGCCTGCAGTTCACTAACGCGCCTAGCGGAGGTAAGGGCTACCAAGAAGAGAGTTTTCCAGGAAAGGAAACGAAGAGGGCAGGTAGCCATAGGTTCAAAAGGCGGACAGGTAATCCGCTGTAAGACAACATTGAGATCCCAGTCAGGGGCTGGAGGGCGTAAAGGAGGCTTAAGCAGAAGGAGGCCTCTGAGAAAACGTGCTACCAAGGGGTGCGCGGAAAGAGGTCTGCCGTCCACCGGCGAGTGATGAGCAGAGAGAGCACTTAGGTGGACCCTGACAGAGTTGGACTTGAGGCCTAGATCGGAAAGGTGAAGCAAGTATTGCAGTACCACCAATACCAAGCAGGAGAAGGGGTTCTCAGACTGCTGAGAACACCACACGGAGAAGCTTCGCCATTTAAGGGCGTAAGACTTCCGGGTGGATGGCGCCTAGACGCTAGGACGACAGCTTCCACCTCCGGAGGTAGTAGGAGCGGAGCTAGGACTACCCTTTCAGCAGCCAGGCCATCAGTTGAAGGGCCCGGAGGTTGGGGTGCAGGAGAGTGCCTTGATCCTGAGTCAGGAGATCGGGCTGAAACCCCAGAGGAAGAGGGGTGTCCACCGCCAGTTGTAGCAGAAGCGGGAACCAGGGCTGTCTCGGCCACCTGGGCGCTACCAGGATTACCGAGGCCCTGTCCCGGAGAACTTTGAAAAGCGTCCGGGACACAAGTGGCGTGGGAGGAAAGGCATACAGTAGGCCCGTGGACCACGGGATGAGGAAAGCATCCGCCGCTACTCTGAGAGGATGTGGGTGCCTGGAGCAGAACCTGGGAAGTTGCCGGTTCAGAGGACTGGCAAAAAGATCCATGGTGGGGAGGCCCCACCTGAGGAAGATCCGCTGAACCACCAACGGGTCTAACCTCCACTCGTGTGGCTGCAGAATCCTGTTCAGTTTGTCGGCCAGGCAATTTTCCTGCCCTGGCAGGTAAACAGCTTTGAGGAGGATGCCATGGTCGACCGCCAATGTTCCCTCTAATTTTCTGTAGGCTGTGTGCGCATAAAATATCAGCTGTGTGCAGCTTTTGAAGGAAGGTTAAATTTTTGTGCGCCACATAACGACACTCGGAGTTATATACTTTAAAATTTGACTACACGTCAGAATACAGTATGTACACCACATTGATTTTAATCAAATTAAATGAAAATAGATGATTACTCAATGAAGCAGGAAATTTCTAGTAATAACAATCATAACTTTTACATTTTAAGACCTCTGTGTTGTTTTCTATCAGAATCAGAGCTGTAATTTTTGTGCGCTCTGTTGTAAAGTATGTGCGCTCGCTCGGTGAGTTCTGTGCGCGCGCACACGCGCACAGCTTAGAGGGAACAGTGTCGACCGCCCAAGAGCACAGTCTCCAAGCCTCTTGACATAGAAGGAGGGAGCCGGTGCCCCCCTGTTTGTTCACATAGAACATGGCAACCTGATTGTCCGTCTGGACCAGTACAGACTGATGAGAAGTGAGGTGAGAGAAGGTCCGTAGAGCTAGGCGGATCGCCCTGAGCTCTAGGAAGCTTATCTGCTGAGCAGCCTCCCAAGGGGTCCAAAGGCCTTGAGTACATGTCCCTTGTCAATGTGCTCCCCATCCCAGGAGAGAGGCATCTGTCGTTAGCACGTGGGAAGGTGGAGGAGACTGAAATGTCATGCCGAGTACCAGATTGGGCAGATGAAGCCACCATTGCAGAGGAGACCAGGCGGTCGGAGATCTGTACTAAGTCCGCAAGGCTCCCTGTGGCTTGATGCCATTGAGTGCGAAGGCTCCACTGAGCAGGCCTCATATGTAGACGGGCATTCAGAGTGACATGGACCGTGGAAGCCATATGGCCGAGCAGCTGCAGGAATTGCCTGGCAGAGACCAGGGAAGTGCTGTCAAACTTGCTGGCCAGAGCTCTGAGCCGGTTGGCCCATTCCAGAGGCAAGAAGGCACGAGCCTGCAGAGTGTCCAACCGTGCTCCTATGAATTCGAGATCTTGAGAGGGGAGCAAAGTGGACTTTGCGAAGTTTATGACAAACCCCAAGTGCTGAAGCAGAGCCACCGTGCAGTGAGTGGCCTGAGTGACCTCTAGGGAAGACTGTCCTCGAATGAGCCAGTCGTCTAGGTAGGGAAAGACAAAGAGGCCTTGAAGCCTCAGGAAGGCTGCCACCACTGCCAGGCATTTGGTGAACACCCTGGGAGCGGAGGATAGGCCAAATGGCAGTACCCTGTACTGATAATGATTCCCTGCCACAACAAATCTTAGATACTGCCGGTGGTCTGGATGGATAAGGATGTGAGTATAAGCATCCTTTAGATCCAAGGAGCATAGCCAATCTCCCTGCTGGAGGTAGGGCAGCAGGATTCCAAGGGTAAGCATCTTGAACTTTTCCCTTTGCAGGAACTTGTTGAGGTTGCGCAAGTCCAGGATGGGTCTGAGGCCTCCTGTTCTTTTTGGTATCAGAAAGTACCTGGAATAAAAGCCGTGACCTCTCAGGTGGTGGGGCACCGGTTCCACAGCCTCTTCCTGAAGAAGACTTGCCAACTCCTGAAGGAGTAAGTCCCTGTGCAGAGGGGGTCTTGAAGGCTCCCCTGGAAAGTAGGAGGGAGGTACCTGGTGAAAATGCAAAAGGTAGCCCCTGTTGAACTACCTGAAGCACCCAGGTATCTGATGTTATGGCTGACCACCTGTGGGCAAAGTGGGCCAGCCGGCCTCCAGTGCTGAGAGAAGCCAGCGGGGGGGGGGGGGGGGGGGGAGGCTATGCTTACGGAGTCAAAAAACCCCACCCTGCTGAGCAGGGGCCGGTGTAGTGGGCTTGGGGGCCTTCTGCCTACGGGACCCATTACCCTGTCCCTTAGCCTGCTGACCCTGATGGGGAGCTGCTGAGGCTTGATATTGTGGGTGGTGTTGTTTATAGGCAGACACATTCCTCGGGTAAAAGGGCTTTTTTCCCGAGCCCTTCCGTTTTTGTGAAGGGGCAGAGGTCTTCCGGGAAAGGCGAGTCCTGGTTAGAGTCTCGGACTCGAGTTCTGCAGACTTTTCAGCCATGGGCTTGCCAAAGAGGTTTTCACCTCTGCAGGGGACATCGACCAACTTGTCCTGTACCCATGGCTCGAGGTCGGATGACTGAAGCCAAGCCTGTCGGCGGGCACCGATGCCAGCCCCGGCTACTCGAGCCGATGCTTCGAAGCCATCGTAAGCTGCTCGAGAAATAAACTTCGAGCACTCTCGAATACCAGTGGACAAGGCCTGGAACCTCTGCAAAGGTTCCTCGGAGAGACCAGCAGAGAACCCGGCAATTTCCTTTGCCAGGTCCCGGAGATACATGCCCATATAGAGCTGGTATGTCTGGACTTGACAAGCAAGCATAGAGCCCTGGAAGCACTTCCTACCGAGGGCATCCAGGTTCCGGGCCTCCTTACCCGGAGGCACCGAGGAGTGCATCTTTTGACTCTTGAGTCGATGCATGGCCGATTCCACCACCATGGAATGGTGCGGTAGTTGTGCCTTCTGGAACCCGGGGCTCTTGCGGACTCGATACATGGAATCGACCCGCTTGCTTAACACCGGCGTCGATGCCGGGCTCTCCCACATGCGGAAGAGAAGTCTTTCCAGCATCGGAGGAACCGGTACAGTAAAGGCCTCCTTCGGGGGAGAGTCATACTGGAGGGCCTCGAGCTCTTCGGCTCGAGGCTCCTCCTCCGGATCCGCGGGGAAGGCCAAAGCCTTGGCCATATCCCTCATGAAGTCGGAGAACCGGGTATCCTCCGGGGGGGATCGTCTCCCAGGCTCAGACTTAGGCGAGTCGGAGGGGACGCACCGAGTCTGAAAAGAACCGGGTGACTCGTCCTCCTCCGTGTCCCAGCACGACTCCTCCGTGGAGGAATCGAGCGGTTCCGTGCGGGCGGGTGCCGAGGACCTCCGCCCCGACGCCGAGGCCGGCGTCGACGACCTCGGTCCCGAACGGGAGGCCGAGGGAGACCGTGGCCGAGGATCGACTCGAGCCCGCATGGACTCGAGGATCGGCTCGGCCTCCGGGGTCGACTTGGACGTCGACGTCCCGATGGTCGGGGCAGATGCACCGGCGAGGCCAGCGATCAATGCCCGCTGCTGGTCCATGAAGGCAGCGAAACTGCTCTCCAAGGCCGTCAACCTGAGTCCAAACTCAGGAGACCCAGCAGCCCCCGACTCGGACCCCGATGGCGTCGGGCCCGACGTCGGCTCCTTCGGAGGCGAGTCCACGAGGACTACAGTACTCACGTGTCCAGGAGACTCCACTTCGAGACGAGGATGTTTCGAAGGCCTCTCCGACTCCGAGGACCCGGGGCGGCTGACGGAGCTATGCGACCTGGCCCTCGAGGGACCAGGAGCGTCCTCCGACGCCGCCCTCGCGGGTTTCTTCTTCCGACGATGTTCCCGGGCGGGAGACCCCCGCTCAGAGGAACTCCGACGATGCTCGGGGCCGGAGTTACGAGACGTCGAAGCCTATGATGAGGTCCGGGCCCGGCCGGATGCGGAGTCAGAGAAGATTCGCTCCTTTTGAGACTGCCGACTCCTCAACGCCTTCGAGGACATTTTGTTACACGGACCACAAATCATCGGGTCATGATTGGGTCTGAGGCAACGGAGGCAGCAGTCGTGTGTGTCGGTAAGAGACATAAGTCTCGTACACCGATCACACTTTTTAAACCTGCTGGCAGCCATCGGGGGAAAAAGGGCCCCTGCGAGGTCAAAAGACCGTGCTGCCAGAGAAAAAGAAAAAAGTGGCGGGAACGCCAGTCACTAAGGACAAAAACCGAAAAATAGTGAACGGACTTGACACCGGAGTATCGAGGCCGGGCGGGAAAAGGACACGGCGTCGAACCGAGAAAAACAGAACGAAAAAAATCAACTTTTTCAGCGGCGATCACAAACTACGTCTGTAGGGCTCCGCGGAAAAAAGAAGACTGAGCAAGATGGCACCTTTGGGCGGGAAGGGGACCGCGCATGCATGCTGCAATTCCCAAAGGCTTTCTTCGAAAGCTGGGGAAATTGCTCTGCGAGGGCTCCGTCGGCGCCGATGTCACCCATAAGTGAGGACTGACTTCCTGCTTGGTCCTGGAGAAAAACTGACGTCCCAGACATTTGATTTAAAAAAAAACAGAATTCCGGAGACACAAGATTCTCATAGTTTCCAGACACAATGGGCAGAAGCAGATAAGCAACTGACAGCCTTTCGGTATCATGTTCGTGGATTGAAGATTAAGAAATTCAAACGTGATAAGTCTGATTATGATAACAATTGTATATATAAGTGGACTTCCTCTAATACGTCTGGTTCTACTAAAAAGGTTACTTTTGCATCTAGTTCTGAAGATTCGACTGATACTGATTCCAGCGATTTCGGTCAACAGGGCACTAAAAAAATCACGCCCTGGGCTGTATGAAGGACATCAGAGTACTTCATTTCGTGGACGGAGATCTTGTGGGGTATATCAGCAGGATTTTTGGGAAGGCCCAGATACCAGATCCAAGACACGGAATCGACAATTGTAAATTTGTCTGGCCAAGTCCTGACGGGTAATCAATTACAAGTTTTGGAGCTCGGGCTTTCCTATGTTCCATCGCCAAAATATGATGGCTTTGAAATGCGGGTAGCATTATATCGATTTTTTAGGAAGCTACGTGTTATTCATCATTTTTCTGGGTCCAATGGCCCTATGGATAATTCATTGGTAAAAAACCCTTCGAGGTGGCAACCTCCGGGTCAGATTGATGCGGCAATTTCCACTTTTCAGGAATTAGTTTTAACGGAGCTCTCAATCCTTGAGAAGAAATTACCACGTTTCTATAATAATGTGTCAGGGGAACAATATGCAGCCTTAAGACAGTTGTCTACGGCAGATGTGATAATCAGAAGAGCAGATAAAGGAGGTGCAACTGTGATACTCTCTACTACACAATATCAATCTGAGGTAGATAAACATTTTAGCAATCGTAAGCATTACACTCCGGTACCGGATCCTACTATGGATTTAAAGGAAAGGATCCAGTTTTTGGTATCTCAGGCCTTTCTGTCTAATTGGATAACTAAATCTGAATCTGAGTTTTTGATGTGCAAAAATCCAAAAACTCCAGTTTTTTATCTTGTGCCTAAAATTCATAAGACATTACAAAATCCCCCTGGGCGCCCTATTGTGTCTTGTAGAGATTCTCTGCTTGAGCCACTTTCTCAATTTTGTGATCTTTTTTTGCAACCAATGGCAGCTAAGGTACCCTCTTACATTAAAGATATGGTGGATTCTTTGAGACAACTATCCCTATGTACAGATTTTTCTTCTTATACTTACCTGGTTACTTTGGACGTTCAGTCTTTGTATACAAACATTGACCAGGGTGAGGTGCTTACTTGTATGGCAGATTATCCACTTGATTTGCCAGAACGGATCCCTAGAGGATTTATACTTGATCTGCTAGATCTGGTATTGAATAATAATTATTTTCTTTATCAAAAACAACATTATATACAAACTTTTGGAATAGCTATGGGGGCTACGGTTGCTCCTTCGATTGCAACCATCTATATGGCTCGTTTTGAAGAGCTTTTTGTATACTCTCACCCTTTATTTGTTTATATTCCTTTTTGGTGAAGGTTTTTGGATGATGTTTTTTTCCTATGGACGGGTGATAGGATGGCCCTTGATTCCTTTTTGGGGTCTCTTAATACTCATAAGCCTAATATTCAATTCACAGCCCAGGTGGAGATATCGCAGATACAATTTTTGGACATCACTATTATGCTGACATCTACGGGATTTGTTAAATCTTTATACCGTAAGGCTGTTCAACGTAATACTTTATTGCGATTTGACAGCTTTCATCCAATGGCTTTAAAACGGGGATTGCCCTATGGCCAGTTCTTACGGCTCCGTCAAAATTGTACAACATTACAGGACAGAGTAGTTACTCACCTGTAACAGGTGTTCTCCAGGAGCAGCAGGAATCAGTCCTCACATATGGGTGACGTCGGCGCCGACAGAGTCCCCGTGCGGAGCATTTCTCCAGCTTTCAAAGAAAGCCTTTGGGAATGCAGCGCATGCGCAGTCCCCTTCCCGCGCAAGGGTGCCATCTTGCTCATAGCTAAAAGACAGCAAAAATAGCAAAAATAAAGCATATGACTGCAACTCCAAGGGGAGGAGGGAGGGTTGTGAGGACTGATTCCTGCTGCTCCTGGAGAACACCTGTTACAAATGAGTAACTACTCTTTCTCCAGGACCAAGCAGGAAGTCAGTCCTCACATATGGGACTCCCCAGCTCAGGGCTACCTGAGGCACCAAACCGAAACAATGAGCTCCCTCTACAGCCTCAGCATGTAAGAACAGAATCTTCTCTTATAACGCCCCCGAACGGTAGCCCAACACCAGGGCCGGAGGGTAGGAGTTGCCTAAACCCCAAAGAGATTATGGAGTACCGCTTGCCCGAAAGCACTGTCCCTGCGAGACTCCCTCTTAAGGCAATAGTGGGCTGCAAAAGTCTGGCTTGAAGACCAAGTAGCGGCCCGGCAGATGTCTGCCAACAGAACAGAGCGGAGATGAGCCACTGACGTAGCCTTCGCCCTGACACGATGAGCCGTAACTCGACCCTGCAACGAGAGGCCAGCTGCCCTGTAAGCCCAGGCAATGCAGTCAGCTACCCATATGGACAAAGTACGCTTGGAGACAGCCAACCCCAACTTATTGGGGTCAAAAGAGACGAAGAGATGAACCGCCCTCCAGTGCTCCTGCATACGGTCAAGGTAGAAGGACAACGCCCTCCTACAGTCCAGGGTATGCAAAACCATCTCAGCCCGGCTGGCATGAGGCCTGGGAAAGAAAGTCGGAAGAACCACCTCCTGATTGAGGTGGAAGGAGGAGACAACCTTTGGAAGGAACTTAGGGTGAGTCCATAAGACTACTCTGTTCCTATAGAACCTAGTATATGGTGCTTCTGACACTAGGGCCTGAAGCTCACTCACTCGCCTTGCCGAGGTAAGGGCTACCAGAAACAACGTTTTCCAGGAGAGAAAACGCAGAGGGCAAGTAGCCATAGGTTCAAATGGCAGGCAAGTAAGCCGTTGCAAGACCATATTTAAATCCCATTCAGGGGCAGGTGGACGCACTGGAGGCTTAAGCAAAAGCAGGCCTCTGAGGAAGCAAGCCACCAAAGGATGGATGGATAGAGACTGACCCTCCACCTGTGAGTGGTGTGCTGAAAGGGCACTAAGATGAACTCTAACAGAAATGGACTTAAGGCCTAGGTTGGACAGGTGAAGCAAATACTGCAGCACCACTGGTACCAGGCATGAGAAGGGATTCTCGTTGTGTTGAGTACACCAGGTAGAGAATCTACGCCACTTAAGGGCATAAGAATTTCTGCCTCCTAGAGACCAAGACTACGTCCTCCACTTCCCTAGGCAACAGAAAAGGCGCTAGAACTACCCTTTCAGCAGCCAGGCCATCAAATTGAGGGACTGGAGATTGGGGTGCAAGAGAGATCCCTGCTCCTGAGACAGGAGATCGGGTTGCATCCCCAGAGGAAGAGGAGTGTCCACCGCTAGTTGCAAAAGGAGGAGGAACCAGGGTTGCCTTTGCCACCTGGGGGCCACCAGGATCACTTTGAACAGTGTCTTGGACACTAGAGGCATGGGAGGATACGCATATAGGAGGCCTCTAGACCATGGAATGAGAAACGCATCCGCTGCTACTCTGAGAGGATGCGGTTGTCTGGAGCAGAACCTGGGAAGTTGACGGTTCAGAGGACTGGCAAAGAGATCTATGGTTGGAAGACCCCATCTCAGGAAGATCTGTTGAACCACTAGAGGATTCAACTGCCATTCGTGCGGCTGCAGGATCTGCTCAATCTGTCTGCCAGGTAATTCTCCTGACCTGGGAGATAGACTGCTTTGAGAAGAATGCTGTGATTGACTGCCCAGGAGCACAGTTTCTGCGCTTCCTGACATAGAAGGCGGGACCCTGTGCCCCCTTGTTTGTTCACATAGAACATAGCAACTTGATTGTCCGTCTGAACCAAGATAGACTGGTGAGAGATGAGATGGGAGAAAGTTCTCAGGGCTAAGCGGATAGCTCTCAGTTCTAAGAGATTGATCTGCTTTGTGGCCTCCCAAGGAAACCACAGGCCTTGAGTACATGCTCCTTGGCAATGTGCACCCCAACCGTGAAGAGAAGCATCGGTTGTCAGCACCTGAGAGTATGGAGGTGCTTGAAAAGGCACCCCTTGCACAAGATTCGGAAGATGAAGCCACCACTGCAGAGAAGACTGTAGCAGGCTGGACACCCTCACTTTGTCCATGAGACTTCCTGTGGGGCTTGGTGCCACTGAGTCCTGAGTCCCCATTGAGCTGGCCTCATGTGTAGACGGGCATTTGGAGTTACATGGACCATGGATGCCATGTGGCCTAAGAGCCTCAGGAATTGTCTGGCGGAGACCAGAGAATTGCTGTGGAATAGCCTGGCTAGAACCATCAATCTGTGGGCCCTGCCCACTGGCAGAAAGGCCTTTGCCTGAAAGGTGTCTAGTCGAGCTCCTATGAACTCCATGTTCTGGGAGGGGTGCAAACTGGACTTTGCAAAGTTTATAACAAACCCCAGGTGCTGAAGCAGAGCGACAGTGCGAAGGGTGGCTTGATTGGCCTCTTGCGGGGATTGACCCCTGATGAGCCAATCGTCCAGGTATGGAAAGACAAAGAGGCCTTGAACCGCTACCACCGCCAGGCACTTGGTGAATACCCTGGGAGCGGATGTAAGGCCAAAAGGCAGTACTCTGTACTGATAATGATTTCCTCCCACTACAAATCTGAGATATTGTCTGTGGTCTGGATGAATGAGGATGTGAGTATAAGCATTCTTTAGGTCTAAGGAGCATAGCCAATCTCCCTGCTGGAGGTAGGGCAGCAGGATTCCAAGGGTAAGCATCTTGAACTTTTCTCTCTCCAGGAACTTGTTCAGATTTCGCAAGTCTAGGATGGGTCTGAAGCCTCCTGTTCTTTTTGGTACCAGGAAGTACCTGGAATAGAAGCCTTGACCTCTCAGGTGGTGGGGCACCGGTTCCACTGCCTGTTCCTTCAGAAGACCTGCCAACTCCTGCAGGAGTAAGTCCCTGTGCAGAGGGAGTCTGGGAGGCTCCCCTGGAAAATAGGAGGGGGGTACCTGGTGGAAGTGGAGTAGATAGCCCTTCTGGACTATACTTAGAACCCAGGTATCCCTTGTGATGGCTGACCACCTGTGGGTGTACAGGGCCAGCCTGTCTCCAGTGCTAATAGGGGCCAGCTGAGGAGGAGAGGCTATGCCACTGGAGTCAAAATACCCCTCCCTGCTGAACAGGAGCCAGAGTAGGAGGCTTGGGGGCCTTCTGCCTACGGGGCCCATGTCCCTGCCCCTTGGCATGCTGACCCTGCTGGGGAACTATAGAGGCCTGAAAATGAGGGTACTGTATATAGGCAGATGTCTTCCTCAGGTAAAAGGTCTTTTTCCCCGAGCCCTTCTTCTTCTGCGAAGGGGCAGAGGTTTTTCTGGACAGCATTGTCCGGGTAAGAGTCTCGGTCTCGAGTTCTGCAGCCTTGTCAGCCATGGGCTTGCCAAAGAGGTTTTCAGCTCGGCAGGGGACATCGACCAACTTGTCCTGCACCCATGGCTTGAGGTCCGATGACTGTAGCCAGGCCTGACGGCATGCACCGATGCTGGCCGCGGCTACTCGGGCCGAAGCCTCGAAGCCATCATAGGCTGCTCGAGAGATAAACTTCGAGCACTCACGAATACCCGAGGACAGAGCACTGAACCTCTGCAAAGGTTCCTTAGAGAGACCAGCAGAGAACCCGGCAATCTCCTTTGCCAGGTCTCGAAGGTACATGCCCATGTACAGCTGGTAGGTCTGGACACGGCAAGCAAGCATAGAGCCCTGGAAGCACTTCTTACCGAGGGCATCCAGGTTCTGGGCCTCCCGGCCGGGAGGCACCAAAGAGTGCATCTTCTGACTTTTCAGACGATGCATGACCGATTCCACAACCATGGAGTGGTGCGGTAATTGTGCCTTTTGGAACCCAGGGCTCTTGCGGACTCGATAGATGGAATCGACCCGCTTGCTTAAAACCGGTGTCGATGCCGGCGCCTCCCACATGTGGAAGAGCAACCGTTCCAGCACTGGAGGAACCGGAACAGTAAAGGCCTCCTTCGGAGGAGAGTTATACTGTAGGGCCTCGAGCTCTTCGGTTCGAGGCTCCTCCTCGGGATCCGCGGGGAATGCCAAAGCCTTGGCCATATCCCGCATGAAGTCCGAGAACCGGGTATCCTCCAGGGGGAACCTTCTCCAAGGCTCGGACTCGGGCAAGTCTGAAGGAACGCACCGAGTCCGAAAGGTGTTGGGCGACTCCTCATCCTCCGTCTCCCAGCCGGACTCCTCGGAGGAGGAATCGAGCGGCTCCGGTCAGGCAGGCGATACCATCCACCCTGACGCCGAGGGTACCGGCGTCGACGACTTCGGTCCCGAACGGGAGGCCGAGGGAGACCTTGCCCGAGGATCGACACGAACTCGCATGGACACGAGGATCGGCTCGGCCTCCGGGGTCGACTTGTACGTCGATGTCCCGGTGGTCGGGGTAGATGCACCGGTGAGACCAGCGATCAGTGCCCGCTGCTGTTCCATGAAGGCAGCCAAGCTGCTCTCCAAGGCCGTCAACCTGAGTCTGAGCTCAGGAGACTCAGCAGCCCCCGACTCGGGCCCCAGCGGTGCCGGGCCAGACGTCGGCTCCCCTGGAGGTGAGTCCATGAGGACTACAGTACTCACGTGACCTGGGGACTCCATCTCCACACAAGGTTGTTTGGCAGGCCTCTCCGACTCCGAAGACCTGGGACGGCGCTCGGGGATATGCGACTTGGCCCTCGAGGAGCCAAGTGCGTCCACTGACGCTGCCCTCGCGGGTTTTTCCTTCTTGCGATGCTCCTGCGAGGGAGACCCCCTTTCAGAGGAGCCTTGACGCTGCTTGGGGCCGGAGTCCCGAGATGTCGAGGCCTCTGACGAGGTCCGGGCCCGACCGGACATGGAGTCAGAGAAGATTCTTTCCTTTTGGTGCTGTCGACTCCTTAACGCCTTAGAGGACATCTTCCCACACGGACCACAGATCATCGGGTCATGATCGGGTCCGAGGCACCGGAGGCAGCAGTCATGTGTGTCGGTGAGAGACATAAGTTTCTTACACCATCACACTTCTTAAACTCGCTGGCAGCCATCGGGGGAAAAAGGGTCCCTGCGAGGTCAAAAGAGAGGGCTGCCAGTAAAAAAAGAAAAAATGGCGCGAACGCTAGTCACTAAGGACAAAAACCGAAAAAAGAGATCCAGGCTCGATACCGATGTATCGGGCCCAGGCATGAAAGGGAAACTGACGTCGAACCGAAGAAAAACAGGTTAACTCAGAATAAATCAACTTTTTCCTCAGGTGAAACGAAAATACATCCGTCGGGCTCCGCGGAAAAAAGAAGACTGAACAAGATGGCACCTTTGGGCGGGAAGGGGACCGCGCATGCGCGCTGCATTCCCAAAGGCTTTCTTTGAAAGCTGGGGAAATGCTCCGCACGGGGGCTCCGTCGGCGCCCACATCACCCATATGTGAGGACTGACTTCCTGCTTGGTCCTGGAGAATTTAAGTTACATGCTACAGAACTTAATTTACGTTTAATCACTCGTGGTTATCCATCAAAATGAATTAAAACAGCATATAAAAGGGCTCGTTTTACGCATAGAGAATGGCTTCTTTGATGCACCGGCCAGACCATCTAGGGATGAGAGAATTACTGGAATTTTTCCTTACACCAAGGGGGCGACGTTGGTGGCCAAACTTCTCCATCGATTTTGGCCTATATTGGGGTTACACACTTGCTTTCGGGATAAACGTTTACAAATTGCTTATTCCCGCAAGGCTAATCTAAGGGATTTGGTAATGAGAACTACAGCTCCCCAAGATCGCCCTCCAACTTCACATGTAGTAAAAGGACATTATTCTTGTGGGGTTTGCAATTTTTGTTCAAACACTATATCTGGCCCTGAATGGGTAGATGTACATACTTCAAAAATCTATCATTCTCGATGGCATACCAATTGCTCCTCTTCCTTTGTGGTGTATTTGATTATATGCCCGTGTTATCTCTATTATGTTGGACGTACCTCCAGATCATTACGAGTTAGACTGAGTGAACATGCGTCACATTTTCACACTAAAAACCTGCAAGCACTGATGGTAGCCCATTGTATTGAAGTTACACATACATTTGAATCTCTTCAATGGAGAGTACCTGACTATGTACCAGCGAATCCCCGTGGAGGAGATCGTGTTCAAATTCTCCAAAGGTTAGAAAAGAGGTGGATTTATTCTTTGAATGCAGTCTATCCTCATGGTTTAAATATGCAGATAGACTGGCACACAATCATTTAGGGCTTAGTATATTACTATTGCCTTTCTTCCAGGGTGCGGTTTCTGATCAGTGGAACCTCCCCCTGTTGTTGATTGGCTGATCTTTGCTTCATCATTTTTCTCATTGGAGGTTTTAAAATCAGCTGTGCATTCTCTCCTTTGGCTGGAGTATTTAAGGCGTTTTCTCCGAAACAAACTTTTTATGGCTGAGGATTAACCACGTTATGTTTTGACGTGAAGCAGGGTTTCTGGAATATTTTGGACCCGAAATGTGTCACGTCGTTGGTTTCTGTGTTGTTGATAACAGCCTGAAGAACGTGTTACTATACAGCTAAGTACACTGAAACGAATAGTTTTAAAATATTTACTTGATTAAAATGGAGTTTCCACAGTGGTGATTGGTTTAGTTCTTTGCACTGGGCTGGCAACTCCGACAAAAAGAAATATATATATGAAAATTTTGATTTATATATAGAGATTTTGTTCCTAGTTTGATCAAAATCTTTTTTCTATGTCTTTGAAAGCATTGACAGTGACAAACGTTCTGGAAGGCCATCCTTGAGCAGAAATGAAGAGAAAATTGAAGCAGTGCATGCCGCAATACACTCAAATCATTGATTGACTATCAGGGAGCTTGCTGAGGACATGGACATCAGTTTCAGGTCGGCACAGTCCATTCTTACTGTCGATTTGGGAATGAGACGTGTTTCTGCAAAATTTGTGCCGATACTCCTGTCCCATGCACAAAAAGAAGATAGACTGCAGCCAGGGAGGAGTTGTAATGTGTTGAAAATGAGTCACATTTCATCAAAAAGATGATTGTTGTTGTTAAGTGCCATCGAGTTGGAGTCGACACATGGCAACCCTCTGGATAGCTATCCTAAATTGTGTTCGGTCTTCAGTCAGGTGGCTCATTGTTGATAGACTGGTACCCATAGCTGCTGTTATTGTATCGATCCATCTCATTGCTGGCCTTCCTCTTTTGCGTTGACCTTCTATCTTGCCAAGCATGATGTCTTTCTCTAATGATCTCTCTCTTCGCATGATGTGTCCAAACTATGAAAGTCAAAGTCTTGTCATCTGAGCTTCTAAAGAAAGCTTAGGTTTGATCTCCTCTAGTACTGACTGGTTTGTTCTTTGGGCAGTCCATGGTATACACAGTATTTGCCGCCAGCACCATAATTCAAAGGCATCAATTTTCTTCCTGTCTATCTTTTTCACTGTCCAGCTTTCACATCCATATGATGTTATTGAAAATACCATGGCTTGAACAAGTCGAATCTTTGCATGGAGAGAGACATCTCTGCTCTTGAGAATCTTATCTAGGTCTTTCATAGCCATTCTGCCAAGAGCAATGCGTCGTCTAATTTCTTGATTGCTTCTTTATTGATAGTTGATCAAGTTGTTCACGATTTCAATTTCTTCTCCTTCAACGATGAACCTACTGATTATGCCAGTTGTCATGATCTTTGTCTTTTTTACATTAAGGTGCAGGACCATTTTGAGACTATGTTCTTTGATTGTGAGAAGCAAATGTTTCAGATCATCTTCACTTTCAGCCAGTAATGTGGTATCATCAGCATAGTGAAGGTTGTTGATGAGTCTTCTACCAATCTTCACATCTCTGTTGTCTTCATACAATTCTGCTTCTCTGATGATTTGTTTTGCATAAAAATTAAACAGGTAGGGGGAAAGTATGCAGCTTTGTCTTACACCTTTGCTTATTTTAAACCATTCTGTTTCTCCTTATTCCGTTCGAACTGTTGCTTCTTGATCAATGTACAGACTGTGCAAGAGTACGATCAGGTGTTCTGGTATACCCATGCTTCTTAATGTGGCCCAGGGTTTCTCATGGTTTACACAGTCAAAAGCTTTGCTATAGTTGATAAAGCACAAATAGATATCCTTTTGGTATTCTTAAGTCTTTTCAAGGATACATCTCACATCCACAATGATGTCTCTCGTTCTTCGCCCTTTCCTGAACCCTGCTTGCACTTCAGGTAGTTCTTGTTGCAGGTATGGTTGTAGTCTCTTTTGAATAATCTTCAGTAGAATCTTGCTGGCATGTGGGATCAGAGCGATTGTGTGATAATTTCCACAGTCAGTTGGATCACCTTTCTTTAGTATTGGTATAAACACAGATCTTTTCCAGTCAGTTGGCCATGATATTGTCTTCCATATTTCTTGGCAGAGCCTTGTAAGTACGGTAACAGTTGCATCAGATTGCTGTAATACTTCTATGGGAATGCTATCAATGCCTGGTGCTTTGTTCTTTGATAAGGCTTTCAATGCTGCTTCAACTTCTTCTTTCATCACCAATGGTTCCCAATCATAAGGTACAGGTTGAAACGGCTGTTGGTCCACTTGATTTTTATCATATAAAAACTCTGTATATTCCTTCCATCTTTTCTTGATCTTCTCAGCATCATTCAACATAGAACCTTGAGCATCTTGTAACATTCCAATTCGAGGCTGGAACGTTTTCTTTAACTCTTGTAGCTTTAGGAAAGTCGATCTTGTTCTTCCTCTAATAGTTTCAGCTTCTATTTCCTTGCATGCATCATTGTAGTACTTTTCCTTGTCCTGTCTTGCTGCACACGTTGGAAATCTCTGTTGAGTTCTGTGACTGTCTTTCTTTCTCCTCAGGCTTTAGCTTCTCTGCGTTTCTGGGCAATTTTCAGAGTTTCTTCTGTCATCCATTTTGTCCGTTTTTTCTTTTTCACCTTTTGAAGAGACTTCTCGCTTTCTTCCAACACAACCTTCTTGATGTCATTCCATAACTCTTCTGGAGCTCCGTCATTTGTATCTAAAGCAGCAAATTGATTTTGCAGGCAGTCTTTAAATTCCAGTGGTATATTCTCAAGGTCATATTTTGCTGCATTTATGAGTGGTTTGCTCTTTTTCAACTTTAGCTTGAGTTTGCATACTAGTAGTTGATGATCTGTACCACAATCAGCTCCAGGTTTTGTCTTTGTTGATGTTATAGAGCTTTTCCATCGTTGACTTCCACAGATGTAGTAAATTTGATTTTTATACAATCCATTGGGTGAAGTCCATGTGTACAGTCACCGCTTGTCTTGCTGGAAGAAGGTGTTTGAGATGAATAGATCGTTGGTCTTGCAGAATTCTATCAGTCTTTCTCCAGCTTCATTTCTGTTGCCGTCCATATTTTCCAACTACTTTGTCGTCTTCTTTGTTGCCAACTTTTGCTTTCCAGTCACCCATGACTATCAGGATATCCTGTTTGCATGTTCTGTCAATTTCAGCTTGTACTTGTTCATAGAACTCTTCAATTTCATTCTCTTCTGCAGCTGTTGTTGGGGCATTCCTCATAGACGAATAGAGATTAAGCGTTCACTGACTGCATTGTGTTTCATTACAGTTCTTGCAAGTTTCTTCTTTATTATAAATGCAACTTGAATTATAGTTGTGTTGATAGGCATTCCTCGTAGACGAATAGAGATTAAGCGTTCGCTGACTGCATTGTGTTTCATTACAGTTCTTGCAAGTTTCTTATTATAAATGCAACACCATTTCTTCTTTGTCTTTCATTTCCAGCATAGTAGACCATGTGATCATCTGATGCAAAGTGTCCGATGCCAGTCGATTTCAGTTCGCTTACACCCAACATATCAAGTTGTACATGTTCCATTTCATTCTTGACCACCTCCAACTTCCCTTGGTTCATGCTTCATACGTTCCATGTTCCAATGTGTAAGACATCTTTATAGCTTCTGACTCTCATTTCATGCACAGCTACATCAGCAGTCAGACGTCCCGAGGGCTTTGATCCAACCACATCTTAAATGCTGGCTTTACGCTGAAAAGTCTTCAGCTCTTCCCCAGTAGCTAGTTGAGTGCCTTCCGACCTGGGGGTATCATCTTCCAGCACTACAGCACAATTTGTTTTGTTGTAACTATCCATTGGGTTTTCATGGCAAGATACAGAAGTAGATTGCCGGGCCTTTCTTCCGCGCAGTTTAAGTTTGGTGTTGTTGCCGTTGTCACAGAAATGTGATCCTCCGCTGTCAACACTATCCCATTCTACTGCTGCCCAGATGGGTGGTTTGTCTTGGTCTGGCACCTCAGCTGAGACCTGTCCATCTTGGGAGACCCTGCCAGTAGTTAAACTACCGATAGTTTAGCTCTCAGCATCACTGATGCACACAAGCCCTCACAGCACGACAAGCTGCAAACCAAGTGAGGGAAAAGATTATTACTGGTGATGAATAATGGCTTTATTGTTATGACCCAGAAACTAAGGCTCAATCCTCACAATAGAAGACTCCAGACTCTCCCAGACCCAAGAAAGCTCAATCAGGTGAGGAGCAATGTCAAGGTCAAGGTCATCATGAGTATGCTCCAAAAGGCCAAACCATCAATAAGGAGTACTACTTCCAATTCTGACTCATTTGGAGATGCAGTTCATCGTAAGAGGCCAGGTTGCTTCATCACAATAATGTCCCAGCTCAAGCATCACATCTTGTCCAGCAGTTCTTGGCCAAACACCAAATCGAGCAAGTCTGTCAGCCTCTTGAACTCACACCCTGTGACTTTCTCTTGTTTCCAAAACTGAAATTACCACGGAAAGGAAAGAGATTCAATTACTTGGACACCATTAAGCAAAATTTGACACAGCAGCTTCACCACAAAAAGAAAGAGGCATTTCAAAATTGTTTCCAGCAGTGGCAGGAATGCTGGAAGAAGTGTGTTTTATCGGAAAGGGTCTACTTTGAAGGAGACTGAGTGCAATAACTGTCAGTGTTATTGTATAAGTCTCGATACTTTATGATCTCATAGAGTGACAAGCAAGAAATGAGGTGAGGGGGGCTAACATAACTTATGTACAATAAAATTGATTATCAGTAGTAGCGGTTGGCATGTAGGGGGTTGTGTCTAATGGGGGTCTGATCCGTAGAATTCAAGGAATAGCTGGGGTTTCAGTTTCTTCCAAAATTCATCAGAGTTTCAATGGTTCTTAGCTGAGGTGATAGAGCATTCCATAAGGTAGGGGCATAAGAGGGAAAATGTTCTATTGTTAGTTCTTTGGCTTTTGGATAGCTTTTCGAGGGGTAGATCCAGGAGGTTGAATGTATTCCATGGTCTAGGTCTATTGTTTCTAGGTTTTCTTATTAAAGAATGGGGGCACTCCGCTGACTGGTTGTTGAGCACCACCATCAAGCTGAGAAGCTGTAGATGCTCCCAAACCCTGGAAGCCTGTTGAGACCAGAACACCTCAAGTCATTCCAACAACTCTGCCCACTCAAACACTGAAATATACTCCAGGGAATTCCAGGGAGTGGAAAGGGTCTAATGGGCGCATTTCCATGACTGACCACCCAGCTGAGGATTGACCCACCAGAAGGACACCACTTGGGTCAAATCCTGAGAAGTCTCCTACAGAGAAAAGGCTCAGATGAGCTAGTCAATCAGAATGGGTGTGCACATAGTCCTTAGCGCTGTAGCACAGCAGCCACCACTGCCATGACTCTTGAGAACGTTCTTGGGGCAGTGGATAGGCCGAAGGGAGGGTGGCGAGCTGAAGGTGTGAGCCAAACATGGCAAAACGCAAACATTTCTGCTGATCCTCCCAGATCGGGATATGAAAACAAGCTTCGGTCAATACCAGAGAAGCTAGGAACTCTCTTCTGTGCATTGCCGAAACCACAGAACTCAGATTCTATTCAGAAGTGCAACACGCACAATTGAGCATTGACTGCCTTGAGGCCAATGGTTGAAGGAGCCAAGCTTCTTTGGTATCCCAAAAGAAATGGAATATCTATCCTTGCCCCACTTGGCTGAAGCACTGTCATCACAGCCTTCAGGCGCAGTAACTTGTCCAATGTGACTAGTGCAGTGGCCAAACCACATGGAGACATGACAAACGCCTCCGGGACTGGCTGCTTGCAGTCTATGACATAGCCACTTAAATGGTGTCTAGCACCCTGCTATCCTTGGTGACTTTTAAGAATGGACTCCAAAACCTTCATAGTGAAGAATGAAAGGACCCCCTCTGGAGCGAACTGAGTTACTGGGCCCATCAAACCTATCGAAAGGCCTGATTACAGGCCTGAAATCCAGAAGTAGAGAAGAAAGGCTTTAAAGGATGAAACACCAGGAGTCCTGAGCCCCCACAGAAGTCAATACGGTGCATCCACAATGGAAGAGCGGAGGCCAAAGAGGGAAACAATGCTGCTTGCTTTCTGGGCCCTTTCGGTCTATCCTCTGGAAGGCGATAAGACTTGGCCTCAGCCAAGTCCTTCACCAACTTCTCCAGTCAGCCCCATAAGGGAGTTAGCTGGGAATTGAAGGACATATCTACTGCCCAGTAGTGAGGATGTATCTAATACTGCATCATCGCTTGCAGGCTAATAACTCTAGCCACTAAGCTGGCTAGACAAACATGGCATCAGAAGAAAGGCAGTGACCGACTCCAAGGGAGGGGTGGCATCATCCAGCGGGAGAGATGAAATCCATAGGAGCTAAACTGGAGATGTCAGGCCTGCACAGCCTGCCAACTGGAGAATACTAGATGCTGCTGTGAACAGACTCTTCAGCACAGAGTATATCTTTCTATCCATAGTGTCATTTAAAGCCAATCCGACCTCCACAGGAGTGGAGGCCCACTTCGTGACGGCCGTGACCTGTATGGGCTGGATAATGCAACACACTCCTCTCTGGAAGAGCTCACCTGCCTTTACATGCCTTTATACCCCTAAGTAGGAAATTGGTAAGGACCCATTCCAAACGGAACAAGTTCTTGATTACTTCTGTAAATGAGAAGACCACCATGAATATCTGCAGTGCCTGTAGAAGTGGGGAACCTTTAGCCCCTGGTGGAGGAAACCCAAGCAATCAACGGCACCAGATCTCCTTTCCAGAACAGGTGGAAAATGCCACATGAAACTCTGATCATGAAAACATGTTTTTTTTGTACATCAGACTCCTCAACCAAAACATGAGAATCAGCACTCAAGTCCAATTTCGGACAGACCCCAGCCGACCCACATCGCAACCTCCACCTAGGTCGTTTATAAGGAAACACTCAAGTCAGGATTCCACATTCTGCCCATCCCTCACATGACTTGAGCTTGAGAGAATCCAAAGGCTGCAGAATTTGAGTTTCTGAACCAAAAAAGAAGGAACAGAATTCTGTGGAGGACAACCCAAATTCTGGGAGCTCCCCTGCCTACGAATCATCCCCAAACACAGGGGACACAGCTGAAGCTAAGCCCTCTGAAGTGAAGCGGCCAGAAGCGCAGACACCAGAACTCAAGGTTGGGCTATTATTCTTACCCATAGCACCATCAATCGCCTCCTACTTTGAGGCAGAAAATGTCGGGTCAATCAAGTTCCTTCATTGGAAGAAAGGAGACGGATCCTCCAGTGAAAACTCATAGATTGCCATGCAGGATGCTGACATTGAGGAGGCTCTTCACTTGTCACAGTCAAACCTGGAAGAAGACAGAAAGAGTTAAGGCAAGGCAAACATCTGCACACTTGCAGGCACAAGAGTGTGTGCTAACAGAACATGAGTGCGTATTACTGGCGCTCGGGCAGAATGCGTGCAAAGACAGAAAATGTTAACAGCGCGGGTTAGAATATGGCAGGAAGTGCCAACACCGAACCAAGGATCACCTGCGCTCCATCCCAACGTATGCCCCAAAACGGACGAATTTGGGAGCTCCCAATAAGGACAATGATGAAATCAAGCCTTAGTACTCACCCCCTGGGAGTCTCAGTCAGAGCAAACCATGCCAGATGCAGAGCTACTCCTCAGACGCTGTTTTTCAGGGCCTTGAAATTTTTTAAAACAGGCTTGTACATATCTCTGAGCCATCTTCAGTCTTTGGGGGAGAGCAAGGGGAACAGAGGAGGAAGGAGAGAGCACTGACGTTGTGTGAGGTTGCTAAATTCTTCCAAATTCAAATCCTTCCAATATTCTGGCTGCTCGACAGGCTCCTATCAGGATAATTGCGTGGAGCTGAACCAATTTTCCCTCCTACTATGGCTACTGAAAAGTCCTTAGTCTAGTGGAGCCTCTGCTTCCCACGTTGCGCTCAAATGAGACAGTCACCCTGAAGGTGGTCGTTCACGAGTGAAATCAATCTTTTTCTCTTAATTGTTCAGATTTTCTTCAGAGATGAGAAAATCCATCCATCAGCTGCAGACAGAAAAATACTGAGGTGCCCTCTAGTGGCTCAGGCTGATAGGGGCATGGGAGTGATGTCATTGAAATCTGGGAATTTCATTGGCTCTCTGTCTCCACCAATCTGCTGGTAGGGGGACACAACCCACTTGTCTGGACTGGTCTAGCAGGATGATATGGAAACCTATGTTTAAAGACAAGAATGAGCTAAATCCAACATTCCTTCCATGTCTTGCCTCATGGCTTTCACCACTGGCTGATATCACCTCTATCTTCATGAACCACTATTTGTGTAATTTGTGGAAATATTTCTTTGTGGAAAGTGTGATAGATGCATGGAATAGTTTTCCATTGGAGGTAATAGAGACAAGGGTGGTGGATGCTTGGAATGCTCTCCCGATGGAAGTGGTGGGGGCAAACACAGTGACGGAATTCAAAATGGCATTGGACAGACACAGTGGATCCCTCTATAGCAACAGGATAAAATCAAAATAAACTGAATACTGGGCAGACTAGATGGCCCACACTGGTCTTTATCTTCCGTCATTGACTATGTTACTATGAGACAAACACAGAAGATATCTAAAGGAAAAAAAGGTACTGTAAAACTTAGTAGTTGGTATGGCAGGTTAGACGGGGTACGCTATATGGTTTTTATATGCCTTCATGTTTCTGATGAAGCTCACCTACTACTGGGCAAAGGTGGGTTACCTATCATTTTAATTCTCCTCACCTTTTAGTAATAAGCAGAGACAATGGTAATAACGGTCATTATCACAGTTTTCATTGCAAATATTTGTCCAGTATAGCCAGCAAACATTCAGGATGACTCTTTTTCTATATAGAAGTAATGGGTTGTTTATATGGTCATCCCTGCACAAGTGACACCCTCCTACTCTGCTTCAGCATTCTGTCCACACGGGACTGTGGTGCCATCTTGACTGATACCATCAGTAAGGCAGGAGTGACTAGGGATTACTTCCTTCCCCTGAGAATCGTCACATTTATGTAAGAGGGAACTGAGTGAGGACAGTATATTGGGAAACTTGTAGAAGGAATATAAAGGTAAATTTGGGACAGCTTGAATGCAGGGAACATTTTCTGCAAGGGATCAGACTACACATTTCATTCTGTACACTTTGCAAGGCAACATGTTTTCCAACAATCTTTGATGAAAACCTTTTATGTCTGGGCAGGAAATACAAAAAAGCTGTAGTACCAGTAGTGGCCACAAGGTGGAAGCCTATTACAACAAGAGGATACTGCCACCTTATTTATTTATTTATAGTCTCTTATATACCGCGCTATTCAGCATCAGTGCGGTTTACATGGAACATAAACTTACGACAGGGCGGCAAGCCGCTCTGTGTTTACAGAGAACGGGTGCTAAAACTTGGGTAACAGGGGGTAACTATTTACACACAGGCGTCATGTTTAAGTCATATCGGAAGTAGACTAAGTTGAGGTTGGATTGCCGGTATGTTGGTGTGGCTGTACTAGGTTGGGGAGGGGGCTGTTAGTGTGCTGGCTTCCGGGTAGTACTTGAGGAAGAGATGATGCTTCAATGACTTCCTAAATTGGGTTAGGTCAGGAATTGCCCAGATGTTGGGTGGTAGGACGTTCCAGCATCTGGGTGCACAGAACTTGAAGGCACTGTTTGCTGTTGCTTGAGTGCATTGAGTTATCGCCTTTGGGACTTTGAGTGTATTGACTGCTGCAGATCTTCTGGATCTATTGGGGGATATGGTGTGGATTAAGCTCCATGAGGGAAGTAAACGAGAGCCCATTGATGGCCTTGAATGTCAACAGTAGGGTCTTGAATGCAAGTCTGCCATGAATCGGGAACCAGTGCAGCTGTTTCAGGATGGGCATCACGTGTTCGCTTCTGGGCGCCCCGTGTAGGACTCTTGCTGCGGTGTTCATCGCAAGCTGAAGTGGGATCAAGGTGGATTGTGGGAGCCCTTGTAGTATTGCATTTGCATAATCAAAGTGTGGTATAATCAGTGCTTGGTAAACTGTCCTGAAGTCATCCGGCTCTTCAGGGCACGTATATGCTTGAGTGTTCGGATCCTGTGGTACACTGTTTTCACTGTTACTTATGTGCACCTTCATGTCGAGGTGTTGGTCTAGAGTGACGCCCAGGTATCGGATTGTGGTTTTGGTTTGTAGTTCTGCTTCATTAACCTTTAGATGGGGGACGGGTTGAAATTTTGGTTCCTTGTAATGAAAAGGACCTCTGTTTTCTTGTGCTGTATTCGAAGGTTCTGGGTTTGGAGCCAGTTGGATACTGCATTAAAGCAAATCTGTCAGTGGGGAGAAGTCCAGTTGTTCTGTTGCGAAAGGCATGTAGAGTAGTACTTCATTTGCATATATTAGGCATTCGACGTTGAACGATCTGATGAGATTACTGATAGGCTGCATGTATATATTGAATATCAGGGCAGAGAGGGAGGATCCTTGCGGAACGCCCTGCCTCTGGTGGAAAGGTTCTGATGATGAAACTCCAGATCGTACATGCTGCCATCTATCAGATAAGTATGACTTGCACCATTCTAGTGCCGTGTCATGAATACCCTTCTCCCTGAGACGCCCCAGGAGAATCTCGTGGCTTACCGAGTCAAAGGCAGCGGCTATGGCCACTGACGGACAAACTCTATGAACAGATAAATACCATGCATTATCATATATGATGATGGTGCTGGTGGAATGCAGGACTTCAATTACCACAGCTGAGAGGTATAATTTTGTTACTTCCAAACAAACAATCCTCCTAGCAAAAAAAAAAAAAAAAAAAAAGAAAATTCCAAAATAACTGGGTGGAAGTTATTGCATCTCTCAAATTTGTAAAAAATTTGATTCCAAACTTAGTAGTATACAATTACTGTACTTCTAAAAATGAAAGCTTAGCCGAGATTCTGGGTTAATGGGTAAATATCCAGCACATGCGACAATACACTCAAAGTGGTTTACATTTCTCTTTTTATTTCTTAAAAACTGCACATATTGCAGGTTTTCTTGATGAAATATGGAACGGAGCAGATGTTTTTCTATAAAATTATGGTAAAAAGTTGCTGAGTTAACTATTTTATTGCTAAGAAACCTTACAGGCGCACAGTTTGTAGAATATAACCCTTTCAGGACTGAAACAAAATGCATGGTAATAAGCTACAGATGAGACTTCGGCACACAAGTGAATTAAATGCAATGCTGAAAGCAAACAAAAATTATCCATTACATCATTAACAATGTGGTGCCACTATGCACAGTTACCAAGGGAGAAATAGTAGTTCAGTCCTCAGAGGGTTACATAAAACCTCAATTACTGTTTTTAACAAAGCTGCCACTCAAAATCCCACATTACACAGTGCTTAAAAACAAAGTAAAAAATCTGGCACAGAAAGTATACACACATTTGTTCGGTATTCATAAACACAGTTGCTACCAAAATAAAAAGTAAATAACACGGTTAATAACTGAAGGGCATTTGTTTCAAAAGAAAACCTCTATGGAGTTATTTGGTCTAGATAATGATAACAAAATGGGTAGCTCATTTATATCAGCTATGCATGTCAAATTTGCCAGTTATATTTATTATGGTATATGGGGGTGCATATTTTTTCTCTTTCCATTATACTGGGTAATCCCACACAAGTCTATACTAACATGAACCATGTTTTTAGTTATATTTCAGACTTGGCTATAGGGATACCTTCAGACAGAAATGGTAAGAAAAATATGTCAGCAATGAAAGTATAATAGTGTTGCATTTCGACATACACCACCCCCACAAAAATAAAAGCATATGAAGTTTGATCAGTTAACTTCCTTTGCTATCCCAATGTACAAGTAAATGAGGACCACAAAGTCTGATTTGAAACATGGACTGAAATAGTTTCTCGTGTAACGTTATCTACAGCTTTTTAGAAAGCAATGAGAAAAACCACTGTGGAAAAGACAAATTCAGCAGAAAATCTGTACTGTATAAGATAACCAACAATTTACCAATACCATTTTCCCTGAAAAGAAAAATGGTGAGGCAAAATTTCTTTTATAATTACAAACATGCTAAGGGGTAGGTATTTGGAAGAGAATTCCAGGGGTTTAGTAATGAGTTACTAACTGATCACAGCTGAGCCACAAGTCCAGGAACGTTAAACTCGACAAAACTTACACCAAAACAGATTTTTACTACTACTAGCCTTGAGTGTCCAAAATTGTAATGAACTACATTAAAAAGCATATCTGCCATTACAAATGGGTCTTTGTTTTATCAACACGTCTAGAAATATGCTTCATTATGGAAATATATCCTTAAGGAATCTCATGTGCTAAATTAAAAAATGTATTAACATAGGCAGATATCCGAGATTTATTGATACAAATTTTTAAACATATCGATTTCAATTAAAAGGCTAGTAACAGGCTATGCCAAAGTTAGATCATACGGTACAGTACATAGGACAATTTTGTAAAGTCAATATAATTTTTCATGTTAATCTTGATGCTAGTTATTAAAGAAAACTTGTGGCCCACAGTAAGTGAAACAGTATTGTATAACATCAACAAAATTCCAGCATTTATGAAATGGCTGCTGCTAGCAGCTCAGTCAACAGAAAAATGAAACAGTACACAAAGACGGGTAAACAGGTTTGCAAGTAAATGCCAGTAAACCATTAAAAACATACAGAGGAATAAGGCCACAGTAATTTTATCCTTGGTCACTGAAATGGAGTCAAAGAATGTCAGTACTCACTCACAGCTAGCACCTGCATTTTAACTGTGTTTTGAAAATGGTGGATTTTATGAAATAGACTATGGGGTCCTTTTACTACAATGAGCTAGGTTTTTGCACTTAAGATGCATTTAATGCAAAATCTAAAGTGCGTGAAGTGCAAAGCCTACGCACTAACTTTTGGGGGTGTGGCTGGCATGTTCGAGACAGTTAATGCGCGGATGGTGCTATTACCATGGGTGCACGTACCTCCACATTAGATGACATTAGGTGAACCCACGCCAATGGCAACATTGACAGCAGGGCCGGCTCAAGGGGTTATGGTGTCCTGAGCCAACTTTTGTTTTTGTGTCCTCCCCCCACCCCTTGGTATACGAGCTGCACAAACAGGAGTAAATTTTCAGCCGACAGTCATTGGCTTAAATTAAATGCCAGCACTACCAAACAATCTATATATTCAGTAGCACCACTCATATACTGTAGTTAGCAGCACTGAATATACAGTTAATACAGTGAGTGCACTGGCTGGAGCGACAGGTGCACCTACTCTTGCCATCTTGCTGGGCAGACTGGATGGACCATGCTGGTCTTTATCTGCCGTCAACTACTATGTTACTATGTTATCTGTTTAGTTAAGGCTGAATATCGCAGTTATCTGGAAAATTTTCTGGCTTACCTGCATCCCTGCCCTAATAAGGCCCACGAATACATGGATAATATCCTGCTATTAGCAACTGAAACAGACCATTATTATCTGTAAATTTTTTTTAAATACTAGCAGGAAGCACTTGTTTTGGCATTCTGAAAACACCACGGTGCTGGCGGCTTCACCACAGCACAGCCACGGGAGCAAAGTAAAATGCTCCTGTGGCTGTGTTAAACTATAATGCGGCAGAGGGGGCAGGAAGAGAAGGCCACTAGCTTTAAGTAATGGTAGCAAGACAGGCTTCCTGCACTCTTAGGTCTTGTGTGCCCTGAGCAGGTGCCTCACTGACTCGCCTCTTAAGCCAGCCCTGATTGACAGTGTGCGATATGTCCCCCCACATTAACTGCAATATGCTCATCACACTCACTCTTCACCTCAACCCACCTTTTCGGCACCTTAACGCGGGACTGGCAGCAAGCACAAAAATCAGCATGTGTTAATTGTCATGCCCCCACAGTAACCGTTAACGTATGCCAAATCACACTTTTAACTGCACAGTACACTTTAGTAAAAGGGCCCCTATATATAATTAGCAAGTCCCATAAAGTACATATTGGTAAGACTATGGCACCGATTTGATTTGCTTATCAAATGCATTTTATTTAGTTGATAAGTTTGTGGTTTTGGATCCCATGTTAAAAAACAATTTGAGTCAAGCCTTACATAGAGGTAAGAAAATTTTTCAGTTCTAGAGCTTATCACCAAAGGAAGCTATAGTACTTTGGGAAAAAGGAGTGACAAGAAAATATAATCATATGAACACAAAAAATTGGGAATATGTCTATTTCAGGTATTAAGGTATCAAAATGAAATACACACTTTTGCCCAATTAAATACATTTCTTTACTTTGTGACTATTCTTTATCTGAAGTTTTGTTGCATCTATGGGGAAAGATGCAAATGACTTTAAGAAGAAAACTGGAATCGTTGTAGCTAATAACTTTACTGAGCAAATAGAAAAGAGAAGTTGTAGTGCAGACATTTTTGAGATCACATAGGTTCCCTTCTTCAGATGACATTCACAAAAAGGTAGCATTATATACAAAGATTCCAGGTTTCTCCAGGACCAGTCCCAGCTACTAGAACTCTGTGATGCAAAATAAAAGAGGATGACTGTATGTATTAATCAGCTACTTAAATAGGATGATCTAATACATCTCCAAAGTGCAATAATAAAATGTAAGTCATAAAACAAAAATTAGGGAAGAATTTTCATACTCATTTTAGATTAATAAAGCCTACTCCTAGCCTATGTTTGCTTTAGAGAAATCACCACTTTCATTGCTTGATGCTTGGTATAGCATCTTGACTGAAAAGGACTAAAATGTTCCATGTGAAATGAAATATTCAAATGACAATAGGCAAAATACCAGGGGAGCGTAGGCAGAAAATATTCATTTAATTTTGTTTTATATTTTTTTTGATTCATTATGCTTTGTTTCATTTTCCATCTGTGCCATCCCATTTTGATTTATAATAGCGCACGCTATGGGCTACATTTACGAAAAGGCACAACTATATGTTTGCACGCATTAACAGACATTATACTACAGGTCCCATTTTATGCAATGGGAACTATTTTCTAATAACATACATTAATGGCATTAATGCAGGCTAACATGGCAGTACACATCCCTAAATTAAACAGCATGTGCTATTACAAAACAAAGCACTATAAAACTGCCCATTCACATAAAATATAGTCTTAAAATAAAATAGCTAACCCACCACCCACCTGTCTGTAGTGTTAATGAAAGGCTATTTCCAGGAAGAATATTAAATTGGTATTTCCATGTCAAAAGTCACTAATAATGCATTTTTTGAGCAAAGCATCTTCCTACTCCTTTGGGCTTCCAGCTCAATAGTAACTGTGATGGGGATTGGGCATTATTTGCAACTATTTGGGGATTTTGTTTCCTCCTATTTAAATCCCTCCCAACTTTAGTCCAGTCACTACAGCAACAGTCATTGGCTTAAGGCCATGGACCACTGCTCCTTCTGGAGTTCTGCAAACACTGGCCATAAATCTGGTCACTGGCTGTTGCTATTGCACAATGGCTGACTCCCCCACACAAGAGCCATGAACCTTGCCTCTGAAGCATAAGCATGGCTGTCCAGAGAACCTGCACATTAAAGCCAGATTTTTCCAAATGGCAGTGCACTGTACTTGAGGTATCAGCCAGCCTTTAATAATGAATTTTAAGAAATGAAAACATAAATATATTTAATCTGTAATATAGTTAATATCTAATTTTATATTATGTATCTCTAAGACCTCTATGTAATATACAGATATGTTTGGCTTTTAAAGTTTTTTGAATAAAATATTTAAGGACTTGTTTCATGGCATGTGTATTGGTATCATAATACCTGAAATAAGCATATTATAATATGTAGATATCCTTTTTTCTTCCTCTCCAGCAATTACTACTTTAGCCAGAAAGTTTGTCTGAAATAGTATATTGAAACCCACAGTTGATTAAATAGCAGCCGTGTTCCATTTTTTAAACCCAATTTACTTCCTTAAAGATTTTTTATATATATTACATATATATATAAAATATTAGTTGACAAAGATAATTTAGGCATGCAAAATAATAATTCTAAATGGAATTGAAGAGGGGTAAATTAAACCAATATTCAGGAAACATCTATAATTTTTAAGGAAAAGAAAGGCTGTATAATGCTGAAAGAAAGAATGTTTAATAACTGCAAAAAGCAGGTAGGAAAGTACCAAAGGGGCATTCTAAACTGCAAAACAAAGTAATTAGATCTTGGGCTCAGACTTGTGGTCACTTTTTATGTATAAGGGAAACAAGCATGTTTTCTTAGAAGTATAAGCAGAAATTTATATAAGATAGACCAATGGAAAGCAGTGTTAATAACTGCAAGGACAAGAGAGCCACTGAACTGTATTTCAGGCTATGCATAAAGTAGCATGGCTGCTGCGTTAGTCCATTATATGCATGGAAATAAAGGTTAACATAAAACAATAAGGCAATATCTTTTTATTGGACTAAGTATATATGTATCTTGGTTAGCTTTTGAGAGCAACCATTCTCCTTCCTTAGCACAGGAAACTGATATTAATCAAGGAAAAAGAATGGTACAGTGGGGTAAAACTGCTACATTTCAAATAAAAAGCTGGTCACTATCCAATGAGGGACTTTAATCCTGACTTAAACGAACAGAGGAATCAGACTTTCCACAGTTCATAGAGTAGGAAATGGAAAAGTACTTAAGAAAAATAGGTAGAGTTGTCCATATATAGGGGCATGTTTGCTAAAGGTATAAGTATGCATTAAGCATCCACAGTCCTTTTATTTCTATGGGCACAATGGCACTTAATGCGTGTTAACTTCATTACCACACATTAACCGCTAATAAACATGCCCCACAGACTTAAATATGTAATCTATCGGTTTAAAGTAAATTCACCGCTTCTGAGTATTGCTTCCAGCTTTTCTGGTTTAAGGACTTCACAGCAGAATCATGCTCCTTTTTCAGGAAGACACCAATGTTTTTGGCCTCACCAGTAGAATGTGTAAAGAAAAATATGCTTTTGTTGCAATTGATCGCTTCATATAAAAGAAAAGACAGTCCCATTGATATACTTCTGATGATAATCTCAATCATGTGTTAACAAAGCATAATACACACACAAACACACACACACCTGCCAAATGAAAATTCGGGGAACATTCCACCTTCAAAAAATAATAATAAAAAAATATTTAACTTATGCTTAATACAAGTTATATACAAGATTCATAAACCTGAACAGACGCTGGAAAACTACCTGATGGACTTATGATGAAACATTCAAACACTCAGGGTAGCTGCAACATGAATAGCAGTCATGACCGTGATTGTTTCAATGCCATGTTTTAAATTCAGGTACATTAAGAACCTCATGAGTTAGGACTATAAATACATTAAAAAACACAACCTTTCTCCCAAAGAAAACAAACATTACTTCTGACACTGAGTGGAAAAAGAGCAGTAAAAAAAGATTAACATACATTGCATGTATTGCAGGCAAGGCAGAGGCATTGTTTAAAGCTTTTGCACAGACTTCATATAATCTTAAAAAAAAATATGCTGGCCTTTACAAGGTTCTGCTTGCTGAAATCAAAACAATTTCAGCTCATAAAAAAGTCACAAGACTTCAGTTTCAAAAAAAGGAACAGTTCCAGCCACAGACCAAAAATATATAAATTTTTTTAACCTGGAAGAGTATGGTAATTAGATTATACAAGTATGGTCAGGCCTGAAACCTGAATATACTTCAGAGAAAAAAAATATAAACTATTTGGTAACAAAAGTGTACTATATGTTGTGATACAAAAAAGGTATGGTGAAAATGTACCTTTTACTAAAGCTTATACAAGTTTCTTGGTCCATAAAAACTATGTTATGTTCATGCTTTCTATTTTTACTTTTATCCCAGCCACATTTCTATTTCTTGCCCTTAAAAAAAAAAGCTAAAAAATAGATTTTCAATACAGTTTATACATATCCATCTGATATCTTTTTTTGTTGAATTATTATTATTGTGGCTTCCATTTTTGCTCGGCACTTGTAGGTAACAAGGTTCAGATGATTTGAACTAGGATGGAAAGTCATTTTCCCATGAAACCACAAAGAAAAATCTGTTCATATTTCTTGTTTGTAGCACTTAAAAGTTAGTTAAGTCCAAAGACAAGCCCACAGTTAGGACACTACAGTTGCTGTAGATGATGTGACATTCGTTGAGTTTGTGCTGACAGTTGTGTAACTTCCCTCACTGTTGGTGTTAGACTCATTTGACGTCATGAGACTTGAGTTGGCTCGAAGGATTGCTCCAGCAGCACTGCAATGTGGTCGTGGCCCTGGTTCCGGCGTATAAGTGAATGTAAGGCTAGTAGAATAGATTATGCCATCATTGCGGACTAAAGTTACTGGGACTTGGACGGGCTGGCGGACCCATCTCCAGCCCTCTCGGAATGCAGAAATGTCTGGGACAACACACAACATGCTTTCTGCACATCTGAGAAGAGAGAGCAGAAGGCAATTAAAAAAAAGAAGGGTATAAATTAGTTTCAGAACACATTACATAACAACAAAGTTGCACAACTGTACAAGCGTTCTCCATAGACAACAGAATACGTCTTCATATATGGGTGACACCATCAATGGAGCCTGAGTGCAAGAGCAGCTTTCCAGTGACTTTCTCCATGTCTTTGAAAGTGTTTTACCAGATGCACGTGCCATTCCCTGACTGCTGCCACTTCTGTGTGGAACTGTATCAGTTTAATATATTAGCTAAATGTAGAATGCAACACTAAGGAGAGGTGGGACAGTTTTGTGAGACTTATCCTGCTGTCCACAGAGAACATGTGTTATAGGTGAGCAATTGTTTTCTCCATGTATCAAGCCGGATGATGTGCTCACATATGGAAATACCTAGCTACCTGCTGCCTTAAAAGAACAAAAATGGAACTAATACTAGAAGTGCCAGAACAAGATGATACTTAGAATATGTTTTTGGTGGCAACAAGCTTTTTTGATTTTTAAAGAAAAATATTTGGGCCTGGGGGGAGAGAGGGATGTAAGTGGATTCTATTTCCTCAAACAGACTATGGAAAAATAATTGACCAAATCTGTTTGAGGAAATAGAATCCAATTCCATCCCTCCCTCCTCCCAGGCCCAGATATTTTTCTTTCTAGACTTCCTTTTAAAAAGGAAAAAGGCTGGTTGCCACAAAAAACATATTCTAAGTATCAGCTTGTTCTGGCACTTCTAGTATTAATTCCATTTTTTTTCTTTTAAGGCAGCATATAGCTAGGGATTTCCATATGTGAGCACATTATTGACTGCATCGGGAGTCCTTTTCTAGACAGTGGTGAGATGCGACTCTGTGGACAGAAGTCCAAGGGGTATCGCATGAAAGCCGCTACTGCCGATTAGTAAACAGACCCCCAAGTCTCGGCTTTGTATATCTCCTCTAAGGAGCTGACTTCGACTGGGCCACAAACGCATCCATGGCTCTGACATGAGCTGTAACATGACCCTCAAGAGTCAGGCTTGCTAGGGCGTAAGTGAAGGAGAATAACATCAGAAACAGCCACACTTTTAAACCACACATCAAAAACAAGTGGGAAGAAGTGGGCAGAACAAAATCAATGCAAAATACACACAAGCCAGGTAAATGCTGGAAAGCAATAAGCACAAATGCTCGAAGCTTAGCCAACAAAGGTCCGGACCTAAAAGCCCTAATGGTGGAAATGGATTTGGACATTGTGGCCATTACAGAAACATGGTTTAATGAATCACATGATTGGGATATAGCCATAGCTGGCTATAATCTATTCAGAAGAGACAGAGAAAATGGAAGAGGAGGAGGAGTAGTCTTGTATGTCAAAAGCAATATTAAAGCTACTGAAATGCAGGGGGCATGGGGAAAAGAAGAAGCGCTATGGATTGTGTTGGAAAGAGGAGATGGCACTGTCATCCATACTGCTGTAGTCTACAGACCTCCAACTCAAATTGAAGAGCTAGATAACAAATTGATTATAGATATTGCCAAGATAGCCACAAAGGGGGAAGCGATCATATTGGGTGACTTTAATCTACCTGATGTGGATTGGATTACTCCTTCTGCACATCTGGAAAGAAGCAAAAAAATTGTGAATGCTCTCCCATATGCATTACTTAGAGAAATGGTGATGGAACCAACCAGGGAAAGCTCAACGCTGGATTCAGTGCTCACCAACGGTGATAGCGTGTCGAATGTCTGCGTGACTGCCCCTGTGAGCAACAGCGATCATCACACAGTGAGGTTTGAGATAAAAGCCATGGTACAGGCCAATCATAGCAAGCTCAAAGTCCTAAACTTCAAAAACACTGACTTCAATAAAATGGCCTTCAATAAAAGGAGGAGCTGACAGGGTGGAAGGAGATAAGGGAAGTGGAATTGCAATGGGCTAAAGGTGGAATTGCAATGGGCTAAACTAAAGGTGGCAATAAAAGGGGCAACAGATAAATATGTAAGAAAAGTAAATAAAAACAAGAGGAGAAGGAAACCTATTTGGTTTTCCAAAGAGGTGGCTGCTCAAATAAAGGCAAAAAACACATCTTTCGCAAAATTCAAAAACTTGCAAACAGAAGAACACAGAAATGAATACAGGATCAAACTCAAAGAGTCAAAAAGAGAAATAAGGATAGCAAACTCAAAGGCAGAGGAAAAGATGACTAAAGATGTTAAGGGTGGCGACAAAACTTTCTTCAGGTATATTCGGGAAAGGAAGGAGATCAGAGTTGGAATTGCAGGACTCAGAAGTGCTGGGAACGGACTCGTGGAAAGTGACACTGAAAAAGTGAAATTGCTAAACAAATACTTCTACTCTGTTTTTACTAAAGAAAATCCTGGAAATGGACCAGCTGTGACTCCCAAATATAAAAATGGGAATGAAGTAGATACCACACCATCCACAGAAGATGAGGTGTTAGAACAACTTGCTAAACTGAAAGTGGACAAAGCCATGGGACCGGATGGGATACATCCCAGGATACTGAAAGAGCTCAGAGAGGTTCTTGCAGGGCCGTTAAAGGATGTCTTCAACAGATCCTTGGAAACAGGAGAGGTTCCTCGGGACTGAAGAATGGCTGATGTCGTACCTCTACACAAAAGTGGTGACAGGGAAGAAGTGTCAAACTACAGGCCCGTGAGCCTTACCTCGGTGGCAGGAAAAGTAATGGAGGTGCTCCTTAAAGAGCAAATAGTGAACTTTCTCAAAACCAACAGGTTGCAAGATCCGAGGCAATATGGTTTACCTGAAGGACGGTCTTGCCAAACAAATTTGATTGAGTTCTTTGACTGGGCGACCAAGGAACTAGATCAGGGGCATGCGATGGATGTCATCTACATGGATTTCAGCAAAGCCTTTGATACTGCTCCTCATAGGAGGCTTGTCAATAAACTCAGTAGCTTGGGGATGGGTCCCAAGATGGTAAACTGGATTAGAAATTGGTTGACTGACAAATGACAGAAGGTGATAGTACATGGAGCTCACTCGGATGAAAGGAAGGTGATTAGCGGGGTGCCCCAGGGTTCGGTCCTGGGCCCGGCACTGTTCAATGTATTTGTGAGTGATATTGCTGAAGGACTGAATGGAAAAGTCTGTCTTTTTTGCAGGTGACACAAAAATTTGCAAGAGTGGACTCCCCCGAGGGAGTGGTTAACATGAGGAAAAATCTAAAAAAGCTGGAAGAATGGTCTAATGCTTGGCAATTAAGATTTAATGTGAAAAAGTGCAGTGTCATGCACTTGGTAGCAGAAATCCAAGGGAAATGTACGCGACAGGGGGCGAGAGGTTGGTGTGCACGGTTCAGGAGAAAGACCTTGGTGTGATTATCGCTGACAATCTCAAGGTAGCAAAACAGTGCGACAAGGCGGTGGCAAAAGCCAGGAGGGTGTTGGGCTGCATACAAAGAGGGATTACCAGCAGAAAGGAAGAGGTACTTATGCCACTGTACAAGTCACTGGTGAGGCCTCACTTGGAATACTGTGTTCAGTTTTGGAGACCAAATCTTGCAAAAGATGTAAAAAGACTGGAAACTGCTCAGAGGAAGGCGACCAAAATGATTTGGAGCCTGCATCAGAAGCCTTATGAGAAGAGACTTGAAGACCTAAATATGTACACTTTGGAGGAGAGGAGGGACAGGGGAGATATGATTCAGAACTTTAAATACTTAAAGAGAAATGATGAACAAACAAACCTCTTCCAAAGACGGGGAAGCTGTAAAACTAGAGGGCATAACATGAAGCTGCAAGGTGGTAAATTGAAAGGCAATGTCAGGAAATATTTTTTCACTGAAAAGATGGTGGATGCTTGTTATGTCCTCCCGATGGAAGTGGTGGAGGCAAACACGGTGACGGAATTCAAAATGGCATGGGACAGACACAGTGGATCCCTTTACAGCAACAGGATAAAAACATAATGAACCATCTAACTTCTCAACAAATAGGGGTGTCCTACATGGAGTGGTGGGTTCACCCCTAAACAAAGACATGGGGAGGGGGGGTGGCCTGCACAGAGCGGCAGGTGCACCTACTCTTGCCATCTTACTGGGCAGACTAGATGGACCATACTGGTCTTTATCTGCCATCATATACTATGTTACTATGAGATGCAATCCACTAGCCAATTAGAAAGTGTACATTTGTTGACAGCAGCCCCCAGTTTGCTTGGATCAAAAAAACAAAAACCAGGAAGACTTTCTAAGGGTTTTAGTCCGCTCCAAATAGAAGACCAATGCTCTCTTGCAGTCCAACATATGCAATATGCTTTCCTTTTTTGTGAACAAGTCTGGGATAAAATGTTGGAAGAACAACTGCCTGATTAAGATGGAAATCTGACACCACTTTAGGAACTTCGGATAAGTGCACAGAACCATCCTATTACTGAAATATTTTGCAATTGGTGGCTTAGAGTATGGAGCTCTTTAACTCTGAACACCAAAGCTGCTACCACCAAAAACATGATCTCCCGGATAAGGTTCTTTATGGGTATTTAGTGGCTCAAGAGGAGCTTTCATCAGCGGGTTTAGGACAACGGTTAGGTCCCATGACACCGACAACAGCTTGATAGGATGCTTCAGTAGAAGCAAACCCCACACAAAATGAATAACAAAAGGCTGCAGACCGATAGGTTTACCTTCTACATGACGGTGATAAGCACCAGTTGCACTGAGATGAGCCCTTATTGAGGTGGCTTTTAGAGCCAACGCCGACAAATATAGAAGACATTCAAGCAGTTTTTGTGTGGGACAAGTTTTATTTATTTATTTGCAAGAATTTGATATTCCATCATTCAACGATTTTCATGACCATTACTGCAGTTTACAACAAAATGAGATCCCAGAAGAAAGATGCAAAAAAGAAAGGCATAAAAGACATGCTTGTACAGAAAGAGGTACCACAACAATTAATACTTGGAATACTTTGGTACTGGTAAAAGAAGAGGGAGAGATTCCTGCTGTCTTGAACCTAAGCAGACTGCTTACCCTTAACCTAATGGAGTGCTAAATGCCAATTCTGGGAAGTCTGCTGAAAATCCTAGGCCTTGATACCCTTCTTAAAGTTAAAATACAAATTTTCTAACTTTTAAATCCAGTGGGAGGAAGTTCCACAGAGAAGGGGCTATGTAACTGAAAGTGGCTTTATGAAGCCTTTCTAACCTCAGACTAAGAACATAAGATATGCCATACTGGGTCAGACCAAGGTTCATCAAGTCCAGTATCCTGTTTCCAACAGTGGCCAATCTAGGTCACAAGTACCTAGCAGTTTCCCCAAAAGACACAGGCTCCACATTGCTTGTATTGAGGCAAGCAGTGGATATTCTGGGTCCACTTTAATGATGGTTTATGGACCTTTCCTCCAGGAACTTGTCAAAACCTTTTTTAAACCCAGCTATACTAACTGCTTTGACTACATCCTCTGGTAGCAAATTCCTGAGTTTGATTACACGTTGAGTGAAAAAATAATTTTCTCTTATTAGTCTTAAATAGGTTACCCTGTAGCTTCACTGCATGCCCCTAGTCTTTCTATATTTTGATAGCATAAACAATGGATTTACGTTTGCCCGTTCCACTCCATTCATTAATTTATAAACCTCTATCATATCGCCCCTCAGCCGTCTCTTTTCCAGGTTGAAGAGCCCTAACCTTTTTAGTCTCTCTTCATAGGAGTATCCTTCCATCCCCTTTACCATTTCGGTGGCTCTTCTCTGTACCTTTTCTAATAACGCTATATCCTTTTTAAGATATGGCGACCAGAATTGCACACAATATTCAAGGTGCGGTCACACCATGGAACGATACAGAGGCATTATAATATCCTTTGTTTTATTCTCCATTCTTTTCCTTATGATACCTAGCATTCTATTTGTTCTCTTATCCGCCACTGCACGCTGGGCGGAGGGTTTTAACATGTTATCCACTATGACTCCTAAATCTTTTTCCTGGGTGGTGGTGGTTCCTAATATGGCATTTTGTATGGTGTAACCATAGTTTGTTTTTTTTCTTTATTAGGTGCATAACTTTGCACTTGTCCACATTAAATTTCATCTGCCATTTGGATGCCCAATCTTCCAATCTATCAAGATTGAGAACCCCTGTTTTAGAAAGATCTGCATCCCAGAAATTCTGTTTTATAGGAGGGGATTGACTCATTCCAAGAGAACCAGAGCACTTCACATTTCTCTGGACTGAGAATCAACTGGTTGGATTTTACCCAAATGGCAAGTAAATGGATTTTGGGACCTAGAAGCCAGAATGATGCTGGCTATGCTAACCTCTAGGTTCAGAGTGGACAGAGTTAACCCCTCAACATCCAAAGCTATGAAGGCCAGGGACTTGATGTTGGGGTGCAACAGTATCCCCTGATTCTGCATGATTAGGGCTGGCAAACTGGATCTCTGACTGAAAGTTCCAGGAGGAAAGGAAACCACGGCTGTCTGGATCAGTAAGGCGCTATGAGTATTGTGGCTCCCCCGGTCAATTCTTAGTTTCAAAAGAGTCCTTTCTATGAGTGATATTGGATGATATGCATAGAGAGATCCTTCTCCCCAATTAAAGAGGAAGACATCTAAGGCTAGTTTGTAATGTGTCCCAATCCTGGAGCAGAACTGAGATACTTGCCTGTTCTGGGAGTGACCAATAGATCTATCAAGGGAATGCTCCAGTTCCAGAAGATGCTCACAGTCACTTTCTTGTCCAGGATTCACTTGTGAGGTTGAAGTACATGACTCAGTTTGACTACCAGGACACTGTCATCTCTAGTCATAAGTAGCCCTGAGTGTCATCCCATGTGACATAGCATAGTTCCACATTCTGTTTCTCAACACAGAAGGTACAATCCTGTTCCTACCTGCTTGCTGATATAGTACATGCCTACTTGACTGTCTGACTGGATTATTACAATTTGGTCAGTTAGCCAATCTCTGAAAGCCTATAGAATGTTCAATTGTGCTTTTAATTCCAGGAAATTGAACTGATAAAGAAGATTCTCCTGGCAAAAATCATAAACCCTGAGTGTGAACCCCATCTAATGGGCTCTCCATCCCAGTCTGTATGGATCTGTCATTATTACTTTTTGTTAAGAAGGAATTTGGAATGGGATTCTCTTTATCACAATGGAATGAACTGTCCACCGTTGGAGGACAGGGAGTCCCAGAGCAGAACAGTGACAAATATGAAGTCTCGGAGCCTGTAAGTGTGTCTATACATGCTCAGGGCCTAGTGAGTTTGCATTTTGAGACCCCAGAGGTTGTGTGCCCCTGTGAAAGGGCTCCATTTCCCCTGACCAAACAAGGCATCCCGGCGAGAGTCCTTGTCCAAGCAGTAATGGGCTGTGAAGGTATGAACCGAGGCCCAGGTGGCTGCTCAACAGATGTCATCGATAGACACAGAGTGCAGATGAGCCATTGAAGCTGCCATGGCTCTCACATTGTGAGCTGTGACATGGCTCTCCAGAGGAAGGTTCTTACTCTGATAGGCAAAGGAAATACACTGAGCAATCCAGTTGGACAGCGTTCTCTTGGAGACTGGAAGTCCCAAATGAGAAGGATCAAAAGCAACAAAAAGTTGAGAGGACTTTCTATGTTGCTGTGTTCTTTGTAAGTAAAAGCTAAGGCTCTTTTACAGTCCAAAGTATAAAGATTCTTTTCTGCATTAGATGCATGAGGCCTTGGAAAAAACACAGGCAGGTAGACCGCCTGGTTTAGATGAAAAGGCGAGACCACCTTTGGCATAAAGTGTGGATGAGTCCTAACGACTACCTTGTCATGATGGAACCTTGTATAAGGTGGATCAGCCACTAGTGCATGCAACTCACTGATGCAATGTGCTGATGTGATTGCAATGAGAAAGATAACCTTCCAAGAAAGGAATTTCAATGAGGTAGTAGCTAAGGGTTCAAAAGGTGGCTTCATGAGCTGACCAAGAACCAGATTTAAGTCCCATGCCACCGGTGGTGGCCTAATGGGAGGCTTAGTTATAAGGCGGCCTCTCATAAATCTTGCTATAAGAGGATGGTAGGAGATAGGTTGTCCATGTAGAGGCTTGAAAGAAGCTCCAATGGCACTCAAATGGACTCTTACTGAGTTAGTTTTAAGTCCTGCATTGGATAAATGAAGGAGATACTCCAGTAATGATTCCAGAGGTATCGCAAGGGGGTTAAGACCCTTCTGTGAACACCATATGGTAAACCTTTTCCACTTGAAAGCATAAGAGCATCTTGTGGAAGGCTTCCTGGAAGAATAAAGGATATCCTTTACTTGCTGAGGGAGGTTAAGATCATAAAGATCTAGGCCTTCAGCAACCAAGCCCTGAGATGCAGAGACTGGGGATTGGGATGCCATAACATTCTGTCCTCCTGAGACAGGAGATCTGGAGCAGACCCTAACTCCAGGGAGGGAGCTTGAGAGAGATGTAGAAGCAGAGGGTACCACACTTGCCGTGGCCAATGTGGAGCTATGAGAATCATACGGCCTCTGTCTCTCTGAAGCTTGAACAGGGTTTTGGGAATTAGGGGAATGGGTGGAAAGGCATACAGGAAGTCTTGACCCCAGTAAAGGAGGAAAGCATCCCTGGCTTGAGAGTCCTGAGCCGGAATTCTGGAACAGAACCGGGGAAGTTTGGCATTCAACGGACTTGCAAATAGGTCTATGTCCGGGGTTCCCCAAATTTGAAAAATCTTGGCCATCTGGTCTGCATGTAGAGACCATTCGTGTGGAAGCAGAACTTGACTGAGTCTGTCTGCCCAAGAGTTTTGTATGCCTGGAAGATATACTGCCAGGAGATGAATCTGATGCTCTCTGGCGAGGGCCAATAGTCGCAAAGCTTCGTTGCGAAGCGACAGAGAGCCTGTTCCCCCCTGCTTGTTCACGTAGGACATGGCTACTTGATTGTCCATCTGAATGAGGACTGTCTTGTAGCTGAGCAGGGTGTGGAACATATGAAGAGCAAGGAAGATTGCTCTGAGCTCTAAGAGATTGATAGGTAGATGAGTCTCCTGTGGAGTCCAGGTGCCTTGGGTGGAGAGGTCTTGCAGATGAGCTCCCCAACCCATTGGTGAAGCATCTGTTGTGAGAGTTGCTTGGGGTAAAGGTTGTTGAAATGGGGACCCCAGCAACAGGTTCTGAGTGGACTGCCACCATTGGAGGGACAAAAAAAGGTGATTTGTGTTTGCTATTTTGACTGCCAGGCACCCTGATGCCTGGGTCCAATGAGTGGATAAAGTCCACTGGGCTGCTCTCATATGGAGGCGAGCATAAGGAACCACATGCACGGTAGATGCCATGTGGTCTAGTAGTTGTAACATTTCTCGAGCAGTGAGATGAGGCTTTAGCACTGCTTGAGAAGCTAACTGCACCATGCGAAGGCAACGTGCCTGGGGGAGATAGGCCCTTGCTCTTCTGGTATCCATCAAAGCTCCTATGAACTCTAGAGACTGAGTGGGAGTTAGACTGGATTTTAGGATGTTTATGACCAGACCCAAATACTGAAGAATACGCATTGTGCAAGATAGAGAAATCCTGGCCTCTGACTCTGATGGGGCTCGAATGAGCCAGTCATCTAAGTAGGGGAAGACGAATATCCCTGGAGTGCGGAGAAATGCTGCTACCACAGCCATGCATTTCGTGAACACTCTTGGTGCTGAGGCCAGGCCAAAAGGAAGCACCCTGTATTGGTAGTGCTTTCCTTGAAAAAGGAACTGAAGGAACCTTCTGTGAATTGGATGGATGAGAACATGGGTGTACGCATCCTTGAGATCTAGAGAACAAAGCCAATCCTGACTCTGAAGGTATGGCAGCAGAGTTCCTAGAGAAATCATCTTGAATTTCTCTTTGAACAGGAATTTGTTCAATTTTCTGAGGTCCAAGATAGGTCTATATCCCCCTGTTTTCTTTGGGATAAGGAAATAGGGGGAGTAAAACCCTGTACCCTGTTGATGAATGGGTACTTCTTCTATTGCCCCCTGGGCAAGAAGGATAGTGACCTCTTGATCTAACAGGTTGATGAGAGAGGTCTGAGAATTGAACTGTCTTACCACTGTGGTAGGGGGCATGCACAGAAAGTGCAGCTTGTACCCCTCTCTTATAATGGAGAGTGTCCAACGCTCTGCTGTTATCTGCTCCCATCTGGGGGCAAAATGACATAGCCTTCCTGACCCTCAATGGACCAGAGCCTTCCACCACTCCAGGAAGGTTAAGTTCTCTAGATGAAAGTCAAAGGCCTTGTGGAGGCTGAGACTGCTGAGACGGTTAGCAGTCTTTGCTTTCCTTTTAGGTGGTTTCTGACCTTTCCGGGCAGGCTGACCTGCAGAACGTCCCTGCTGGGAATAAGAGGGATAAAATGTCTTCTTTTTTGAGAAGAAAGAAATCTTTTAAGAAGCCTTTCTCGCAGGATCAACTGTGGCTTTGGATAACCTATCCAAAGTGGAGTTGTCAGTATCTAATTCATTGGCTTTTTCTTGCCAATTTTTGCCAAACAAATTCTCACCTGTACAAGGGATATTGCCTAGTTTGTCCTGCACCCAGAGCTCCAAATCGGATGCCTGGAGCCAGGCAATTCTACGTGCACCTATGGCAATGGCAGAGGTTCTGCTTATGCACTCAAAACAGTCAAAAGCTGCATGGTTGACAAACTTAGTAACATCCTGGGCATGTTTGACCAGTGTGAGAAAATCCTACCTTTTGTCCTCAGGAAGAAGAGGGCTGAAAACCTCTAGATCTCCTTTGACTTCTTTAAGGAACATTCCCATATATAAAATATAGGAACTCATCCTGGCAGAAAGCATGGAAGCCTGGAAAGTACGACGTCAAAAGGCATCCAAGGTTCTACACTCATGTCCTGGAAGATTAGAGGCATGCCTCTTTGCACTCTTGATCCTTCTTATAGCTGACTCCACTACAATAGAGTGGTGAGGAAGCCGGGTTTTCTGGAAGCCAGGACAAGGAGGGACTCGATATATGGTATCCAGTCTGCGAGAGTGAGGAGAGTTGGTAAGAGGTGTCTCCCACATTCTCAACATGAGATCATGTAAGATCTCATGGATAAGCAAGGTAGCTGCCTCCTTAGGAGCTTTGGGATATTGTAAAATCTCCAACTCCTTTGCCCTGGGCTCTGTTTCAGGAGTCACAGTAATGGACAGGCCTCGAGCCACCTCCCTGATAAAATCCTGAAAGGAGATATCTTCTGGAGGAGACATCCTACGCTTAGGAGAGGAAGGCTCCTCCGGGAGAAGTATTCCGGTACCGACAGAGCTGTCAGAATCCTCGAGAAGAACGTTGGAAGAACCACCTCCTGATTGAGGTGGAAAGAGGAGACTACCTTCGGGAGGAACTTAGGATGAGTCCTAAGGACTACCCTGTTCCTATAGAAGCGAGTGTATGGCCTGTCACAGACCAGGGCTTGAAGCTCACTCACTCGTCTGGCTGAGGTCAGTGCCACTAGGAAAAGAGCCTTCCAAGAAAGGAATCGGAGAGGACACGTAGCCATCGGCTCAAAGGGAGGGCAAGTAAGCCGCTGTAAGACCACATTCGACTCCCACTCAGGGGCTGGTGGACGGAGAGGAGGCTTTAGCAAGAGCAAGCCTCTGAGGAACCTGAGCACCAAGGGGTGAACATAACATAAGAACATAAGATATGCCATACTGGGTCAGACCAAGGTCCATCAAGCCCAGTATTCTGTTTCCAACAGTGGCCAATCTAGGTCATATGTACCTAGCAGTTTCCCCAAGGGACACAGGTTCCACAATGCCTGTATTGGTTCAAGCATTGATATCCTGGGTCCCATCTTAATAATGGTTTATGGACCTTTCCTCCAGGAACTTGTCCAAACCTTTTTTAAACCCAGCTACACTAACAGCCTTTACTACATCCTCCGGTAACAAATTCCAGAGTTTGATTACACGTTGAGTGAAAAAATATTTTCTTTTATTAGTCTTTAATAGTTTACCCTGTAGCTTCATTGCATGTCCCCTAGTCTTTCTATATTCTGATAAGGTAAACAATCGATCTATGTTTACCCGTTCCACTCCGTTCATTAATTTATAGACTTCTATCATATCTCCCCTCAGCCGTCTCTTTTCCAGGTTAAAGAGCCCCAACCCTTTTAGCCTTTCTTCATAGGAGTATCCTTCCATCCCCTTTACCATTTTGGTGGCTCTTCTCTGAACCTTTTCTAAAATCGCTATATCCTTTTTAAGATACGGCGAACAGAATTGCACACAATATTCAAGGTGCGGTCTCACCATAGAACGATATAGAGGCATTATAATATCTTTTGTTTTATTTTCCATTCCTTTCCTTATCATACCTAGCATTCTATTTGCTCTCTTGGCCGCCGCTGCACACTGGGCCGAGGGTTTTAACATGGTATCCACAATGACGCCTAAATCTTTTTCCTGGGTGGTGGTTCCTAATGTGGAACCTTGCATCGTGTAACCATAGTTTGGGTTGTTCTTCCCTAGGTGCATAACCTTGCACTTGTCCACATTAAATTTCATCTGCCATTTTGATGCCCAGTCTTCCAATTTATCAAGATCCTCTTGCAATTTTCCACAATCCTCTTGGGTTTTAACAACTTTAAATAGTTTTGTGTCATCTGCAAATTTGATAACCTCACTCGTTATTCCACTTTCCAGGTCATTTATGAATATGTCAAAAAGCAGCGGACCCAGCACAGATCCCTGGGGTACACCACTATTCACCTTTCTCCACTGGGAAAATTGGCCATTTAGCCCTACCCTCTGCTTTCTATCTTTTAACCAGTTCCTGATCCACAATAGTACACTGCCTCCTATCCCATGACTCTTTAGTTTTGCCAAAAGTCTCTGATGAGGGACCTTGTCAAAGGCTTTCTGAAAGTCCAGATACACAATATCAACCGACTCACCTTTGTCCACCTGATTATTCACTCCTTCAAAAAAACATAACAGATTAGTAAGAAAACATAATTAGTAAGACAAGACCTTCCTTGTCTAAAGCCATGTTGGCTGTCTCCCATTAGGTCATGACTATCTACATGCTGAGTAATTTTATTCTTTATGATGGTTTCTACCATTTTTCCCGGTACTGATGTCAGGCTCACCGGTCTGTAGTTTCTCAGATCACCCCTGGAACCCTTTTTAAAAATTGGTGTTACATTGGCGATCCTCCAATCTTCAGGTATTAGAGATGATTTTAATGATAGTTCACAGATTACTAATAGCAGGTCTGCAATCTCGTATTTCAGTTCTTTCAACACCCTTGGATGTATACCATCCGGCCCAGGTGATTTGCTACTCTTCAGTTTATCTAATAGTTGTAATACATCTTCCCGATGTATCGATATTTCCTTCAATTCTTCCGCACCTTTAAATACCACTTCAGTCATGGGTAACATCCCTACATCTTCCTCAGTAAAGACTGAAGCAAAGAATTCATTCAATCTCTCCGCTATCGCCTTGTCGCCTCTTAGTGCTGAACTGATAAAGAGTGCCCTTCCACCTATGAGTGGTGGGCTGCCAGAGCAGAAAGGGGCACCCGAACAGAATTGGACTTAAGGCCCTGATTAGACAAGTGCAGCAGGTACTGAAGCACCACTGGCACAGGGCAGAAGAAAGGGTTCTCCTGGCATTTGTCACACCACAAGGAGAACCGTTTCCACTTCAGGGCATAGGTCTTTCTGGTGGATTGCTTCCTAGAGGCCAAGACCACCTCTTCAACTTCCTGAGGCAGGCCCCAGGGAGCCAGCACTACCCTTGCAGCCTCCAGGCCATCAAATTGAGAGTTTTGAGATTGGGGTGCAGAAGAGAACCCTGATCGTGAGAAAGAAGATCGGGTTGCAACCCCAGAGGGAGTGGAGTGTCCACCGCCAGCTGTAACAGAAGCGGGAACCAGGGCTGTCTCGGCCATCTGGGGGCTACCAATATGACCGAGGACCTGTCCCTTAGAATCTTGAACAAGGTTCGGGCCACCAGGGGCGTAGGAGGAAACGCATACAGGAGGTCCTTGGACCATGATATCAGGAAGGCATCTGTTGCGAATCTCGTGGGATGCGGTTGCCTGGAGCAGAACTGAGGCAGCTGCCAGGTCAGGGGACTGGCAAAGAGGTCTATGGATGGAAGTCCCCACTTCAGGAAAATGTTCTGAACCACCAAAGGGTGCAGTCGCCATTCGTGAGGCTGTAGAACCCTGCTCAATCTGTCTGCCAGGAAATTTTCCTCACACAAAAATTTGATCGGTCACTGAACGACAAAACACACTCAAAAAAAACTAAAAAAATCGTTCACTCTCAATGATGTTGATGGATCAAAAACATTGCACGAGGTCTCAGTAGAAAACAACACTGCTGGCTTTAGGCTCACACCTTATAGCCGCAATTGTGTTGTATTACATCAGCGACCTCCCAATGCATCAAATCACTGTCCTTACAATAGTAAATCTCAAAATAATGTACTCAACTTCAAGGAGGACTGATGCAAATCTTCAAAATCACTAATGATCCCTAGTGATTTTGAAGATTTGCATCAGTCCTTCTTGAAGTTGAGTACATTATTTTGAGATTTACTATTGTAAGGACTGTGATTTGATGCATTGGGAGGTTGCTGATGTAATACAACACAATTGCAGCTATAAGGTGTGAGCCTAAAGCCAGCAGTGTTTTTTTCTACTGAGACCTCGTGCAATGTTTTTGATCCATCAACATCATTGAGAGTGAACGATTTTTTTAGTTTTTTTGAGGAAATTTTCCTGGCCAGGCAGATAGACTGTCCTGAGCAGCATATTGTGTTGAAGTGCAAAAGAGCATAGGGCCTGTGCCTCCTGACACAGGAACCTGTACCCCGTGCCTCCTTGTTTGTTCACATAGAACATCGCCACTTGGTTGTCTGTCTGTACCAAGACAGATTTGTGGGCCAGGGTGTGAGAGAAGGTCTTGAGGGCTAAGCATATCGCTCTGAGTTCCAGGAGATTGATTTGTTGTGTGGCCTTCCAAGGAGACCACAGGCCCTGTGTGCACTTGTCCAGACAATGTGCTCCCCAGCCCAGCAAGGAGGCATCGGTTGTGAGTACCACAGTGGAAACAGGTACCTGAAAAGGAATTCCCTGTAGAAGGTTGGGGGGGGGGGGGTGTAGCCACCACTGCAGGGAGTTCAGGACGGGTTTGGACACCCTTACTCTGTCTTAGGCTTCCTGTAGCCTGCTTCCACTGAGACCTGAGACACCACTGTGCAGGCCTCATACACAGGCGGGCATTGGGGGTCACATGCTCTTCTGAAGCCATGTGGCCCAGGAGCCTCAGACAAAGTCTGGCGGATACCAGTGGGTTGTCTAGAAACTGGCTGGCCAAGTCCATCAGCCTTCCCGCTCTGTCTTCTGGCAAGTAAGCTTTTGCATGCAGAGAGTCCAACCGTGCCCCTATGAACTCCAGGTTCTGGGAGGGGAGCAAGGTGAACTTTGCGGAGTTTATGACAAAGCCTAGTTGTTGAAGGAGAGAGACAGTATGGAGGGTGGCTTGCCTGGCCTCCTGGAGAGTCTGACCCCTGATGAGCCAGTCGTCCAGATAGGGGAAGACAAAGATACCATGGTTTCTCAGGTAGGCTGCCACCACCGCCAGGCACTTTGTGAAGACCCGTGGAGCGGAGGTTAGGCCAAAGGGCAGTACTCGGTACTGAAAATGGTTTCCTCCTGCCACGAACCTTAGGTACTTTCTGTGGTCTGGATGAATGAGGATGTGAGTGTACGCATCCTTCAGATCCAAGGAGCATAGCCAATCTCCCTGCTGGAGGTAGGGCAGCAGTGTTCCAAGAGTAAACATCTTGAACTTTTCCTTTTCCAAGAATTTGTTGAGATTTCTCAAGTCCAAAATGGGCCGGAGACCTCCAGTTTTCTTTGGCACAAGAAAGTACCTGGAGTAGAAGCCCTGCCCCAGCTGGTGGGGAGGCATAGGCTCCACCGCCCTGTCTTGAAGAAGACCTTGCAGTTCCTGGAGAAGGAGTTCCTGATGCAGATAGGTCTTGGAGGCCTCCCTGGGAAGTAGGAGGGGGGCACTTGATGGAAATGGAGCAGATAGCCCTTCTGGACTATGCTCAGTACCCAAGCATCTCCTGTGATGGGCCGCCACTGGTGGGCAAACAGGGCCAACCGACCTCCCATGCTGAGATGGGCCAGCAGAGGTGGAGAGGCTATGCAGTGAGAGTCAAAAACCCCCTCCCTGCTGAGTAGGAGCAGGAGCTGGAGGCTTGGGGGCTTTTTGCCTATGGGGCCCATGTCCCTGCCCCTTGGCCTGCTGATCCTGCTGGGGAGCTGGGGAGGCCTGATAATGAGGGAAAGGTTTGTAGGCAGATACCTTCCTCGGGTAAAAGGTCTTTTTCCCCAAGCCCTTCTTATGAGAAGGGGCAGAAGTTTTCCTGGATAACCTTGTCCTTGTCAGAGTCTCGGTCTCAAGCTCAGCGGCCTTTTCGGCCATGGGCTTGCTGAAGAGGTTTTCACCCCGGCATGGGACATCGACCAACTTGTCCTGCACCCATGGCTCGAGGTCCGATGACTGTAGACATGCCTGGCATCGAGCACCAATGCCTCGAAGCCATCGTAGGCTGCCCGGGAGATGAATTTGGAGCATTCCCGGACCCCTGAAGACAAGGACTTGAACCTCTGCAAAGATTCCCCGGAGAGACCAGCCGAGAATCCGGCTATTTCCTTAGCCAGGTCCTGCAAGTACATGCCCATGTACAGCTGGTAGGACTGGACACGGCAAGCAAGCATCGAGCCCTGGAAGCACTTTCTGCCGATGGCATCTAGGCTTCGGGCCTCCCTACCGGGGGGGCACCGCAGAGTGCATCTTCTGGCTCTTCAGACGATGCATGGCCAATTCCACAACCATAGAATGGTGCGGCAGCTGCGCCTTCTGGAACCCAGGGCTCTTCCGGACTCGATACATGGAATCAATCCGCTTGCTCAAAACCGGCGCTGAGGCTGGTGCCTCCCACATTCAGAAGAGGAGCCGTTCCAGCATCGGAGGAACCGGCACAGTAAAGGCCTCCCTCGGGGGAGAGTCGTACTGCAGGGCATCGAGCTCTTCAGCTCGAGGCTCCTCCTCGGGATCCGCAGGAACATTTAAAGCCTTGGCCATGTCCCTGACAAACTCCGAGAACCGGGTGTCCTCTTGTGGGGACCTACTCTGGGGCTCGGACTGCGTTGAGTCTGAAGGGACACACCGAGTCCGAAAGGTATCGGGGGACTCCTCATCCTCCGTCTCCCACGCAGACTCATCCGAGGAAGAGTCGAGGGGCTCCGACCGTGCGGGCTCTGGCAACACCCGCCCCGACGCCCTTGGTCCCGAACGGGAGGTCGAGGGAGACCGTGACCGAGTTCGGACTTGGGCCTTCATGGCTTCGAGAATCGGCTCGGTCTCCGGGGTCGACTTAGACGTCCCGGTGGTCGGGGCTGATGCACCAGTCAGGCTGGCCATCAGCACCCGCTGCTGATCCATGAAGGCAGACAGTCTGCACTCCAAGGCTGTCAGCCTGAGTCCAAGCTCAGGAGACTCAGAAGCCACCAACTCGGGCCCCGGCGGTGCCGGGCCAGACGTCGGCTCCCTGGGAGGAGAGTCCTCGAGGACAACAGGACTTACGTGCTCGACGGACTCCAGCTTTACACGAGACATCTTAGATGGCTTCTCCACCTCCAAAGGCCCGGGGCGGCGGTCCGGGGTCCGAGACCTGGCCCTCGAGGAACCAGGGGCATCCTCCGATGCCGCCCTCACGAGCTTTCTCTTTCTCTTATGCTCTCGACTGGGGACCCCCTTTCAGAGGAACCCCGACGAAGGTCAGAGTCCGATTCCCGAGACGTCGAGGCCTCTGACGAGGTCCGGGCCCGACCGGAGGTAGAGTCAGAAAAAATCCTCTCCTTCTGATGCTGCCTGCTTCTGAGTGCCTTAGTGGACATCTTTCCACATGGGACACAGACCTTGGGATCATGGTCCGGCCCGAGGCAACGCAGGCAGCAGTCGTGTGTGTCGGTAAGAGACATGAGCTTCTTACAACGATCACACTTCTTAAAACCACTGGAGGTCATCGGGGAAAAAAGGGCCCCCGCAAGGTCAAAAGACCGGCCCTCCAGGGAAAGAAAAAGAGCGCAAACGCATGCCACAAAAGGCAAAAAAATGAAAAATAGAGATCGGGTCGATACCAGCGTACCGAACCCAGGAGGGAAGGGGAACCGGCGTCAAACCGGACAAAAAGAGAGCAAAAATCGCAGAAAAAAATCAGACTTTTCCGGGTGACACGGACTCACGTCTGTTGGGCTCCACGGAAAAAGAAAGACTGAGCAAGATGGCACCTTTGGGCGGGAAGGGGACCGCGCATGCGTGGGTGTATTCCCAAAGGCTTTCTTAGAAAGCTGGGGAAATGCTCCGCATGGGGGCCCCATCGACGTCGATGTCACCCATATGTGAGGACTGACTTCCTGCTTGGTCCTGGAGAACAAAGTTATTCACCTATAGTAGGTGTTTCTCCATGGACAGCAGGATAAGTCCTCACTTATGGGTAACGTCATCTGACCTAGCCTGCATGGAAACTCTCTCAGCTCCCTTTCTGGGAGCTTTCAGAAAGCTCACTCATGCAAAGCATTCAGTCTAATTGCAGAGTTGAAAAGCCAACTTCAAGGGGAGGTGGGCGGGTAGTGAGGACTTATCTTACTGTTCATGGAGAACACCAACTACAGGTGAGTAACATTTATTTATTTATTTAGACAGTTTTTATATACCGCCTTATCCTTCAATCAAAGCGATCACAACACAATTGGGGGATACATTTAACACGCGGGGATATGAGACACATACACTAATACTTACAGGGAACATGGGCTATGGAGGGTTAAGTGGCTTGCCCAAGACCACAAGGAGCATCTGTGGGACTAGAAACCCCAGTCCTTCCGGCCCAAGGTTGCTGTCCTCTAGTGGGATTTGAACCCCTGACCTTCCGGCCTGAAGTACCTTGCCCCAACCACTAGGCTACTCCTCCCTCTACATTGTTTCTTCTATAGATAAGCAAGATGTGCACACTTATGGGAATTCCAGGCTACAGGTTGCCTCAAATAACAGTAAAACGTATGATGCAACAAGCAGACAAATGCTTTTGTTATCAACAGAACTTTTGATAAAAAAAGAATTTTTGAGGAAACCTGAAAACAGAAAGAAAAGGGCCTAACAGGGAGTGGAGCTGAATTCTAACCCTCAAAGAGATTCCAAAGGACTGACTGACTGAATCTGTTGTTGCGTCAGGAACCCCTCTCCAAACAATAGTGAGATGTGAATGTATGGACCGATGTCCAAGTCGCAGCTTTGCAAATCTCCATGGAGGCAGACTTCAAGTGAACCACGGATGCAGCCATGGCTTGGACATTATGAGTTGTGACATGACCCTCAAGCATCAGGTCTACCCGGGCATAAGTTAAGAAGATACAATCTGCTGGCCAAATTAACAAAGTCCATTTTAATATGGCAGCCCTCATTCTGCTGGGGTCAAAAGAAAAAAAAAAAAGCTGGGTGGACTTTCTAAGGGCTTTAGTTTGCCCCAGAAAGAATGCCAAGTTTCTCTTGTAGTCCATGTATATCACTTTCTTCTCTTGTGGGAGTGAGGTGTGGGAAAAAATGATGGTAAAATGACTGGCTGGTTAAGGTGGAAATCAGACATCACCTTAGAAATGAATTTTGGATAAGTATATTAAAAATCTCTCATGTAGGATGGATCCACTACAGTCCAATGACAAAGCACAACAACCACGTGAACTGAAGAACAAACCAATCTAGAATGTGGTATTTCTAATTGGATTCCTCAATGTTTCTCTCAATGCTGGGGTACAAGGAGCCTACACCTAACAAGGCCGTGTTTTGGCACTGCCTTTCTCAAGGGTTAAAACGCACTATAAGAACATAAATATAAATAAGATAAACTAAGATTAAATTAAAAAATATACAATTAATAAATTATGAAATAAAATGATTAAAACTAATTAAAACAAAGAAATATTACAAAACCATAAAAACATATGCAAACCTGAACAATTAAAACAAACAATCCATTTAAAATGAGATATAATTAAAAAGTAAAAATTGTGACATAAAAAGTACCTTAATTTCTAATAAAAGGGAAACAATATTGACAGGAACATTATCAAACACGAACAATACCATAAAAATAAAAACAATTATGTGTTATGGAAATAGCAAAACAGAACAAGTCATTCACAAAAAGTTACAGAATTTATTCTGGCAGAAATCCATTTGGTATTCATATATATATGAGAAAGAAGGAAGACCCATCAAGTAAATCAAAACAAAAGAAGCAGGAGAGAAGTTTAAGGTTCTATTTGTCACCTTTTTTTTTTTTTTTTTTTACAAACAAAATGAAAAATAATCATATTATTGTGAAATCATCGAACCATGGACATCAGACATTTGATGGCTAATATGTTGCCATTAGTTAACTGTTTAAATTCCTACCCAACATATGCTGCTTCAAAAATAGATAGATTTCTTTGATCGAATTGGTTTAGACTTCTTATTTACAAAACCATAAGCGGCATGGTCATTAATCAATTTCATGTATCTATCACATAACATATTTACTCAAGCTTTTAAAACCTAAAAAATATCAGAGAGCAATAGTTAAAAATAATAAAAGAGATGGGCAAATTACCTCTATGTTACCTTGGTATGGCAGAGTCTCAGTATAAGCAACTGGCAGCAAACCGCTAGTGTCTTTTATGCTGTTTTGGCACCATTCTTAGAGGTTAAAGAGACAAAGTATGTGAATCTTTAAAAATACATGTAATCGCTCAATCAATTTTTTATCGGACAATGTGCAACAATAGTAATTCCTGGTTTTTATCTGCAAAAAAATGCAGTTTCAAGAAAGGAGCTTAAACGCCGGTCAAAGATGGAGCTATGTATCAAGGACGTATGTCTACTGCCTTCCATTCAATACGAAATCACGAATGTCAGAACCATTCGTACTTCAAACCAACTATATTCCTAACAGTTCTGTGACCAGACAGGAGGAAACTAAATTCTACTAAATTCTACCCAAGATCAATATGACAAATGAAGTCCGATATAACAAATGAAGTACTTCAATCGGATTACGTCAGCCACTGGTTCCTGTCCATTAGAAACCTCTTAAATGGGGAAATATTAAACAGTTTGTTGTATTACATTATAAGGACTGATATACTATAATAACTCAGAATATGTAGAGAAACCATATCTATTATCTGGCACTTAATACCTATCAGAGATATTATTTTGTATAGTAATTAAAACTGAGAATTCAATAATGCCTACCTATCATAAAGGAAATTAAGGACCATTTAAAACAGACTATTGCTGCCAAAGGTGACCAAACTGAATAAATAAGAGTTATAGTAATACATGCTGTAAATAAGAGTTACAGTAATACATGCTATAAGATGGTGGCATAACCATACACAATGGAAAGATAAATAAGTAAATAATTAAATGACAGACTAAAAGTACGACACACCTCTTCAACATAAATAAAAATTATTATTGATTGTCTATTTTAAAAGGAGGAGTATTAGGAACCATTAAACACAATCTTAGTGGGCAAAAGATAACCAGATTAAAATAAAAAAAATAAATACAAGATAAAAATCGCCATTGGATGGTGCTAAAACCATGTGAAGTAAATGATTAAAAGGGAGTACTAGGGACCATTAAAAACAATTGTAGTAGGCATAGAGGAACAAGATTAAATTAAAATCAGTACATGATAAAAAAAAATGCCACGGCCATACAAGATAAGAAATTAAATAAATATTTAAGTGACTAATTGAAAGTACAAAAAGCCTTTCCACAAACAAACCACCCATCTATATAAACCATGAATGAATATATACTTAAAATAATTAAATAGTATAATAGCCCTTATAAAAAGATGTGGGGGGGGGGGGAGGAAGGAGAAGGGGGAGTTGGTCAATGTCCAGAATCCAATCCAGATATATTTGATTAGAGAAATACTGATAAGTAAGTTTCTAGACTGGATGCCATATTATTGAGGGCAAAGATGTAACATTCCAACTGCAGAATCACTTTGTTGAAACCTTCATGTCTCTAATTCAATTTAACCTTTTTGAGAACAAAAAAAATCACAGATCTGAAATTCTGTGTTGTTGTTCTTGTCAGTGTAATATTAGCGGTTTATCAGTCAGGCTCCTCCAGAAGCAACTTCTATGTTCAATTCATATGGATGCTTTGTGTAGTTGTGTTCACGCATAGCTTCTTGCATGGGCACTTAATGAAGTATATCATGTTATTTGTCTCACAGTTTGAGAAATCATCCAGGAAAAACTGTTTGTTAGTGATTGGATGGAGAAAGACTTCCTTATACACATCGCATGTACACAAACCGAGCACCGTTCGTATTGATAGTACCCCTTATAATTTGAAAGGTCAATTGTTTTTCTGTGCAGGCTGAGGGGACCAACATGTTCCACAAGTTAACATGTTTCTTATGAGCCACTGTAAGTTTTAAATCTGAGAAACCAGGTAAGTCTGAATTAAATGCCATTCTTCTTGCAGAATCTTAGAAATATTACGCAAATGATGTGAAAAAAGCAACTGGAAAGCCATTCTTGTTTCAGCTGGCTGTATAGCTGGATTGGTTTCTGGACATTCCCCCCATTTTTATAGGGGTTAATAAACTATTTAATTATTTTAATTATATATTCATTTATGGTTTATATAGATGGGTGGTTTATTGTTTGTGGAGAGGCTTTTTGTACTTTTAATTTTGCACGTAAATTATTTATTTATTTTCTTATCTTGTATGGCCATGGCATTTAAAGAAACTACATTTTTTAAGATATAAAACAGGAACCGCTATCTATTGTTGCACATTGTCCCATAAAACAATTGATTGAGTGATTACATTTATTTTTAAAGATTCACATACTTTGTTCCTTTAACCTCTAAGAATGGTGCCAAAACAGCATAAAACCTTGAATTAATTTGCCCGTCTCTTTTATTATTTTTTAACAATTCCTCTCTGATATGATTTAGGCTTTAAAAGCTTGAGTAAGCGTGCTATGTGATAGATACATGAAATGGATTAATCACCAGGAGGTGCTCCTGAAAGAGCGAATAGTGGACTTTCTAGAAACCAACAGGTCGCATGATCCGAGGCAACATGGTTTTACCAAAGGACGATCATGCCAAATAAATCTGATTTAGATATTTGACTGGGTGACCAGAGAACTAGATCAAGTGCATGAGATGGATGTCATCTACCTGGATTTCAGCAAAGCCTTTGATACTGTTCCACATACGTAGGAGGCTTATCAATAAACTCAGCTTGGGGACGGGTCCCAAGGTGGTGAACTGGATCAGAAATTGGTTGACTGACAGACGACAGAAGGTGATGGTAAACGGAACTCACTCGGCTGAAAGGAAGGTGATTAGCAGTGTGCCCCAGGGTTCAATCCTGGGACTGCTACTGTTCAATGTATTCGTGAGTGATATTGCTGAAGGACTGAATGGAAAAATCTGTCTTTTTGCAGATGACACAAAAATTTGCAACAAAGTGGACTCCCCTGAGGGAGTGGAGAACATGAGGAAAGATCTACAAAAGCTGGAAGAATACTACTTGGCAGTTAAGATTTAATGTGAAGAAGTGCAGTGTCATGCACTTAGGAAACAGAAATCCAAGGGAATTGTAAGCAACAGGGGGCAAGAGGTTGGTGTGCATGGACCAGGAGAAGGACCTCGGAGTGATTATTTCTGAGGATCTCAAGGTGGTGAAACAGTGCGACAAGGTGGTGGCAAAAGCAAGGAGGATGTTGGGTTGCATACAAAGAGGAATTACCAGCAGAAAGGAAGAGGTACTAATGCCACTGTACAAGTTGCTGGTGAGGCCTCACTTGGAAAGAGTAGTTACTCGCCTGCAACAGGTGTTCTCCAGGAGCAGAAGGAATCAGTCCTCACATATGGGTGATGTCGGTGCCGATGGAGCCCCTGTGCGGAGCATTTCCCCAGCTTTCAAAGAAAGCCTTTGGAAATGCAGCACGCATGCGCGGCCCCCTTCCCGCCCAAGGGTGCCATCTTGCTCAGTCTGATGACATAGCTAAAAAACAGCAAAAAAATCTAAATAAAGTATATGACTGCAACTCCAGGGGAGGAGAGAGGGTCGTGAGGACTGATTCCTGCTGCTCCTGGGGAACATCTGTTACAGGTGAGTAACTACTCTTTCTCCTGGACCAAGCAGGAATTCAGTCCTCACATATGGGACTCCCCAGCTCTAGGCTACCAGTAACCCAAAGCGGAAAAAATGGCTCCCTCTCAAGAGCCTCAGCAACCGTGATAAGAATATTCTCTGAGAATGGCCCCGTACGGTAGCCCAACACAAGGGCCGGAGTGTAGGAGTTGCCTAAACCTCAAAGAGATAAAGTAGTTACTCAACTGTAACAGGTGTTCTCCAGGAGCAGCAGGAATCAGTCCTCACATATGGGTGACGTCGGCGCCGACGGAGCCCTCGTGCGGAGCATTTCCCCAGATTTCAAAGAAAGCCTTTGGGAATTGCAGCGCGCATGCACGGTCCCCTTCCCGCCCAAGGGTGCCATCTTGCTCAGTCTGATGACATAGCTAAAAGACAGCAAAAAATTAGCAAAATAAATCATATGACTGCAACTCCAAGGGGAGGAGGGAGGGTTGTGAGGACTGATTAATGCTGCTCCTGGAGAACACCTGTTACAGGTGAGTAACTACTCTTTCTCCAGGACCAAGCAGGAAGTCAGTCCTCACATATGGGACTCCCCAGCTTAAGGCTACCGGAGACCTCAAGCCGAAAAAATGAGCTCCCTCTAGCTCGTCAGTACGTAAGGAAGGAATCTTCTCTGAGAACGCCCCCGACCGGTAGCCCAACACCAGGGCCGGAGGGTAGGAGTTTCCTAAACCCCAAAGAGATTATGGAGTACTGCCTGTCCGAAAGCACTGTCCCTGCGGGACTCCCTCTCAAGGCAGTAATGGGCCGCAAACGTCTGGCTTGAAGACCAAGTAGCGGCCCGGCAGATGTCTGCCAACGGAACAGAGCGGAGATGAGCCACTGACGCAGCCTTCACCCTGACACGATGAGCCGTGACTCGACCCTCCAACGAGAGGCCGGCTGCCCCATAAACCCAGGCGATACAGTCAGTGACCCATAAGGACAAAGTACGCTTGGAGACAGGTAGCCCCAACTTATTGGGGTCAAAAGAAATGAAGAGCTGAACAGCCCTCCGATGCTCCCGCGTACGGTCAAGGTAGAAGGACAACGCCCTCCTACAGTCCAGGGTATGCAGGACCATCTCAGCCCGGTTGGCATGAGGCCTGGGAAAGAAGGTCGGAAGAACCACCTCCTGATTGAGGTGAAAAGGGGAGACAACCTTAGGAAGAAACTTAGGGTGAGTCCGTAAGACTACCCTATTCCTGTAGAACCTAGTGTAAGGGGGGATCAGACACTAGTGCCTGCAGTTCACTCACTCCCCTAGCAGAGGTAAGAGCTACCAAAAACAAGGTTTTCCAGGAGAGAAAACGGAGAGGGCAGGTAGCCATAGGTTCAAAGGGCGGACAAGTAATCCGCTGTAAGACCACATTCAGATCCCACTCAGGGGCTGGTGGACGCAAAGGAGGTTTAAACAGAAGGAGGCCTCTGAGAAAACGAGTCACCAAAGGATGGTTGGAAAGAGGCCTTCCGTCCACCGGCGAGTGGTGCGCTGAGAGAGCACTGAGGTGAACCCTGACAGAGTTGGACTTAAGTCCTAGATTGGAGAGGTAAAGCAAATATTGCAATACTACCGCTACCAAGCACGAGAAGGGATTCTCGCTGTGCTGAGCACACCATGCGGAGAATCTACGCCACTTAAAAGCATAGGATTTCCGGGTGGATTGCCGTCTAGAGGCTAAGACGACATCTTCCACCTCTCGATGCAGTAGTAGGGGAGCCAGGACTACCCTTTCAGCAGCCAGGCCATCAGATGAAGGGACTGGAGGTTGGGGTGCAAGAGAGTCCCCTGATCCTGAGACAGGAGATCGTGCTGAAACCCCAGAGGAAGAGGGGTGTCCACCGCCAGTTGCAGCAGAAGCGGGAACCACGGTTGTCTCGGCTACCTGGGGGCTATCAGGATCACTGAGGCCCCGTCCTTGAGGACTTTGAATAGTGTTCTGGATACTAGTGGCGTGGGAGGAAACACATATAGTAGGCCTGCGGACCACGAGATCAGAAACGCATCTGCTGCTACTCTGAGAGGATGCGGTTGTCTGGAGCAGAATCTCGGGAGTTGCCGGTTCAGAGGACTGGCGAAAAGATCCATGGTGGGGAGGCCCCACCTGAGAAAGATCTGCTGAACCACCAACGGGTTCAATCTCCATTCGTGCGGTTGCAGGATTCTGCTCAGTCTGTCCGCCAGGTAATTTTCTTGACCTGGGAGGTAGACAGCCTTGAGGAGGATTCCGTGATTGACGGCCCAAGAGAAGCGCCATTGTGCCTCCTGACATAGAAGGAAGGAGCCTGTGCCTCCTTGTTTGTTCACGTAGAACATGGCAACTTGGTTGTCCGTCTGGACTAGTACAGACTGGTGAGAGGCGAGGTGGGAGAAGGCTCTCAGAGCTAGGCGTATCGCCCGTAGCTCCAGGAAGTTTATCTGTTGAGCAGCCTCTCAAGGGGTCCAGAGACCCTGAGTACATGTCCCTTGGCAATGTGCTCCCCAACCTAGAAGAGAAGCATCTGTCGTCAGCACTTGAGAATGCGGAGGGGATTGAAAAACCACTCCGAGTACCAGATTCGGAAGATGAAGCCACCATTGCAGAGAGGAGACTAGCAGGTTGGATATTCTTACGGAGTCCGCTAGGCTCCCTGTGGCCTGATGCCACTGAGTGCGAAGGTTCCACTGAGCAGGCCGCATGTGCAGGCGGGCATTGGGGGTGACATGAACCGTGGAAGCCATATGGCCGAGTAGTCTCAGGAATTGCCTGGCAGAGACCAGGGAATTGCTGTGAAACTGCCTGGCCAGATCCATCAGCCTGTGGGCTCTGTCCATTGGCAGAAAAGTCTTCGCCTGAAGAGTGTCTAGCCTTGCTCCTATGAATTCTAAGTTCTGGGACGGGAGCAAAGTGGACTTTGCAAAGTTTATGACAAACCCCAAGTGCTGAAGCAGAGCCACAATGTGAAGGGTGGCTTGATTGGCCTCCTGGGAAGACTGGTCCCTTATGAGCCAGTCGTCCAGGTACGGAAACACAAAAAGACCTTGAAGCCTTAGGTAGGCCGCCACCACTGCCAGGCACTTGATGAACACCCTGGGAGCGGAGGTCATGCCAAGGGGTAGTACTCTGTACTGATAGTGGTTTCCTCCCACAACAAATCGTGATATTGTCTGTGGTCTGGTTGAATAAGGATGTGAGTATAGGCATCCTTTAGATCTAAGGAGCATAGCCAATCTCCCTGCTGGAGGTAGGGCAGCAGGATTCCAAGGGTAAGCATCTTGAATTTTTCCCTCTCCAGGAACTTGTTGAGGTTGCGCAAGTATAGGATGGGTCTGAGGCCTCCTGTTCAAAAGACCAGAATTGCTAGGTTGAAGTTTGCATTTCCCACATTTATTTTTACACACACCTTAACTATGATTTATATGTTTCACGTTTCTCACAAGTAATATACATAAATTGCATTCACTTAAAATAAGTTAGGCACATAGTTGTATCCTTTTTTCCACTTTTATGCTAGACAAGTTTGTGCACTATCCCCATGCCTGATATGATGATGGTTGGGTTATTCATTTATTTTACTTTATGATTTGCACCACACTTTATTTCAAAGTTTTATTTAGATATATTTTTTGTTGTTCACATTTGATTTGCACATGTTGAATTTCAAATTATGCATTACACTGTTCAATTTTTGTACCGCAGATGACATTACTTTACTTATACCTCACAGATTTACACATTTAGACCTATAGGAAGATTACCCATGGTCAGGTAACATATTTACATTCCTATTATTATATATATTTTTATATTCTCACATATTTATATATTTATTTATATAATTTTAATTTTTTATATTTATATTTGTTTTTATCTGTGCTTAGAATTTGGCTCCTATTTTTTCACATATGTGATTCGTCTTCATCTCTCTTGTGGTTTGCTCTGATCCATATTTATGTACTACGATCATTCATATATTTTAAATTTAAATGTTATTATTACAACATAGATTTATCTTTGTATTTTATTTATTTATTTATATGTACGTACTCCTCAAGCACATATTGCAATAAGTTATGAAGGATGTTTGGTATATTCATCATTTTATTGTTTGTTTTTATTAGCTCATTTTTGAGTATATAACCTTAGACTCTTGTCTGAGTCACACAGTTCAGTGACACAGGTATGTGTAATTTATATGTTTTGGATATTCTCTTCACTATTTTATTTATCTTTATACCTTGTTTTTAATAATTTTTATACTCAACTTTTTTATTATGTTTCTTTATCATGTTTAATTTAAAATTTTAATTATATTTTATATTTTAATGTTCATCCTCCTTTCCATGTTAGCCGTACTTATTTGTTCCACCATTCAAGAATATTCTGTGTATAAATATATATAATTCTTTTATGCATTATATATTTGTTTATGTCCGCTGTTTTAGATTGTTTGTTTTGACTGTTTTTTATTTGTTTTTAATAATTGGTATGTTGTTGTATTATATTTTGCCTAGCCATTTAAGCCCCTGAAGAAGGGATTTCCGAAACACGGCCTATGTTGGGCCCAGTGGCTGATGTTTGTTCAATAAAGGTTTATTTACGTCACCTTCCCTGCTATCCACGTCTCTTTGTTGGACTCCTGGATAGACTGGCCACTGATGAGCCAGTCGTCCAGGTATGGGAAGACAAAAATTCCCTGATTCCTGAGATAGGCCGCCGCCACCGCCAGGCATTTGGTGAAAACCCTGGGGGCGGAAGTTAGGCCTAAGGGAAGTACCCTGTACTGAAAAAGGATTCCTCCCACCACAAATCTGAAATGTTGTCTGTGGTCTGGATGGATGAGGATGTGAGAATAAGCATCCTTTAGGTCTAAGGAGCATAGTCCAAGGAGCATAGCCCAAGGGTAAGCATCTTGAACATTTCCCTCTCCAGAAACTTGTTTAGGTTTCGTAAGTCTAGGGATAGGCCGGAGGCCTCCTGTCCTTTTTGGTACCAGGAAGTACCTGGAGTAGAAGCCTTGCCCTTTCAGGTGGTGAGGCACCAGTTCCACCGCCTGTTCCTTCAAAAGACTTGCCAATTCCTGAAGGAGGAGATTTCTGCGCAGAGGGAGTCTTGGAGGCTCCCCTGGAAAGTAGGAGGGGGCTAGCTGGTGGAAGTGGAGCATGTAGCCCTTCTGGACTATGCTGAGGACCCAGGTATCCCTTGTGATGGCTGGCCACCTGTAGACGTATAGGGTCAGCCGACCTCCTGTGCTGAGTGGAGCCAGCTGTGGAGAAGAGGCTATGCTGTGGGAGTCAAAACCCCGCTCCCTTCTGTGCAGGAGCCAGAGCTGGCGGCTTGGGGGTCTTCTGCCTACGGGGCCCATGCCCCTGCCCCTTGGCCTGCTGGCCCTGTTGGGGAGCTGGAGAGGCCTGATATTGAGGGTAGGATTTGTAGGCAGCACCCTTCCTCGGGAAAAAGGGCTTCTTAACCGAGCCCTTCTTTTTCTGAGAAGGGGCAGAAGTCGGTACTGGTGCCCGTTGAACCATCGGTGTCAACGGTATCACAGCTGTAAGGAGAGCTGCAATACTGCGCTCGATAGCGAGGAATCTCTGGTCTATCGACGCTGCCGATGCCTGGGTGTCGGTACCGGTGAAGGCGGCCAGGACCCCTAAGCATGGCACCAGTAGTTCTGTCGAGGCCGAGGCCTCAAGAACATCCTGGAATCCCATTGATGCTTTGGAGGCCGAAGCCTCCCGCCGGGACTGTTTTGCCAGTGTGGTTCCCTCAAGGGCAATGCCAATGGCCTCTCGATGCTTTGCAGGAGAGCTACCCTTTGAGGACCGGCTTTTATGTTTAGTTACCTGAGATCCATGGGAGGAAGAGGCGTCTCTTGAAGACGTTGATGCAATGGACCTGGCATCCGAAGAAAAGAGGGTACCGAGCTTTGCAGCCTGGTTCTGTCTTCCTCTTTTAGTCATTCCCCTACAAGAGAGACACTCAGATGGAGAATGGTCAGGGCCTAAACATTTGAGACACCAGTCATGGGTGTTGGTGACGGAAATGGTACCGCCACACTTAGTGCATTTTTTAAAACCACTAGCTGGTTTTTCCATCTTTAAGGAAAAATGGGGCCTAGTGCCCAAAATGGCACCTAGCACCAAAAAAGAAAAGTTTCTGAAGAGAAACAATTCAGAATTTATTTTTTTTTAAGAAGAAAAGAAAAGAACTGGCGGTACCGGTAGGCGTCGTGCGGAGGCAAACGCGACCACAAGAAAACAAGATTAAAGAAGAAATTTTCTGCGGTGACAGGGTATGTGTCCTGTCGGCTCTACGGAAAACGAAGAACTGAAGAAGGACAGTTGGAAAGGCGGGAAGGCAGCGCGCATGTGCTGAGGGATGCTCCCAAAAGCGTTCCTATTGGACGCTGGGGAGCATTCCCGCGCAGGCTCCGTCGGTACCGACGATACCCATATGTGAAGACTACATTCCTGCTTGTTCCTGGAGATAAATTCCACATTAATTGCTTAATGCAGGTTGGGGTGGGAGGCAGTGTGGAAATCAGGCATAGACTGCTATGACAACTATCATGCAGCATTCTACTGCACTAATCATGATTGCCAATAGCATGGCTGCATGTAATGCCATCTCAACAGGTCATGTTAAGTGCAGCCATACTATTGATAGTCCAGTAGTGCACAGCATCTGCCCAATGCCAGTTAAAAAACTTGATTGGTCATGATTATTCAACCCCCCCTCCTGATCCTAATCCCCCAAAATTCCCCACACCAACAATTACCCCCACAATCAAATCTCTCCACAGGATCATCTCATCAAAATGAGCCTCTAAACACCAAACCCTGATCCTTTCTCCATTACGCCACCTCTGGGGCTTATTTGGGGATCTCCGTATTAGTCCAGTGGACTGGAATATGAATGGTCCTCCTCCACTCCCAGCCCAGAGCTGCTGAGGCTCAAAATGATAGCTAAGACCTCTAGTGGTATTTTCTAGGTACTACCGCTAGAAGTTGGCCTGCCATACAAGGACAATCCTGCCTAGCACCAACTGTGATAGATGGAATATAAATGTTTTAAAGAAATAAAACAAATATATAAATCATTTCTTTTGTGGCTGGTTGACCTCCTAGCAGTAGTACCATAAGACTACCACTAGGGGTCACAGCCATCATTTTAAACCCTGGCAACTTCCAAGTGGGAATGGAGGAAGACCGTTCATACCCAAGTCCACTGGACTACCAGAGACTCCCAGGTAAATAAAGTCCCGAGGTAGGGGGAAGGTCAGGGTATGGGGTCTTTGGGAGAGCTTCTGTTCAAGGGGAGGTTGAGGGTGATTAAAGGAGGGGCTCATCTTGGAGAACACTGATCGGGAGCTAATGATGGGGTCTGCTACTACCACAGGGAGGTAAATCAGATCGGGGTGTGCAGAGGAGGGGAGAGCTGTCCAGGAGTGGATTAGATGGAGAGTTCTTGATCAGGGAAGAGGCTGTTTATAGGCGGATGCTATTGCGTTGCCAGGCAGCAGCATATTTTTACTTTGCACATTTGATGCTTTGCAGGTAGCATGGGTTAAGCTGCATTATCTGCCGCGGCATGAAACTTGGGCTTGTGCTGTAACTGTCTGCCCTGCGCAGTGAAAGCATTTACTGCATAGGTTTTGCATTTAACCACATCTTAAATTATATCTTAATATTTAGAACTGTACCTGTACATGGTTTCGGCTTCCACATCTCCAAACCACACACGCAAATTTGGAGTGAAATTTTGTCCTGTAAGTTCCAGCATTGCTACATCTCCACCACCATTCAACTGAAAAATTAGCATCAAATAAACAAAAAAACAAGAACAATATAAAAATTTTATAAAGATATAATTACATAAAGCATTACAATACAGAAAAGCAGCAAAAAATACCAAAACACTACTACACAAAATGTATATCTAAACAAGTGGAGAAAGCATGCAGAGCATGGCTCATGGAATTCTTTCTAACCACTCTGCATGTGTGTGTGTAGCTTTGTTCTGTGTGTTTATCTGTTTTGTGTGCGTATATCTTTGTGGGCTGGTATGTCTGTATCAATGAATGAATGTGTGTTTGTAAACATGTCTGTTGCAAACTTAGGCATGTTAGTATGTATGTGTGTGTTTATATCTGTGTTGGTTCTCTGTGTGTCTGTAATAAGGAGAGGAGATGAGAGTGGAAGGCTATTTGACAGGCTATGTTACTGTGAATCATTTTTGTATGCTGCAGCAGCTGAAACAACTTTTCCTACAGAAATGTATTGGGGATCTGTTTGGGGGGGGGGGGGGCTTTATTTCTCTTCTGTCTCCCATCATGTAGAGTAACTTCAATTGTACACCACAGCAACTTCCCCCTGCTCACCTCCTCCCTTTTTATGACTGGACCAGCATTCCCATATTCTGTCCCCTCCGCCTTCCCATTGGCTGAACTCTATTCACAGTCTCTGCTGCTAGTTACATTGGAAGCAAGCACGGCAAGCTCAATCACACAAGGGGAAGGATGAAACAGATAGAGGTTTTAAAGTCAGAAAAATGTCCAGACATGTTAGCGATCTTTCTAGTCTCCAGACATTAGTGTAAGAATCAGAGTCCTCAAGAAAACACCCCCCCACCACCACCAAGGACAATAAAATAGATATTTGAACAACTTAAAATTTGGTACAATACAGCTCGAGAGTCATTTCTAATCCCTGAGAGAGAAAGAAAATGTGTGTGTGTGTATAGTGTGCACATCTCCAATGTGTGATGTCTGTGACTTCTGTATGTATTGTGCCTGGAGGGCGGTAGCTGGAGGTGATGGGACCATTCTAGGGACTTAGTTTTGGGGTGGGGGCATTTGTGAAGAGGTAGTATTTGGCGATGGAGAAGTTGCGGGGGGAGTGGCAGTTTGCAGGGGCAGTTTTTGGGGGTGAGGCAGTTTGCATGCTGGTGGGGCGGCTGCAGGGGGATAGTTTTTGTGGTGAGGCAGTTTGCGTGATGGTGGAGCAGTTGCAGGTGGAAGTTTGCATAGTGGTAAGGCAATTGTGGGGGGACAGCAATTTGCATGGTGGTGGGGCAATTGCAAGGGGGATAGACGGGGATGGTGTGCTGGATGCAGGGGGAATTTCTGGGGGTGGAGCAGTTTATAACATGTGGGAGAGTATCTTTTGGGGATGGGGCGTTTATGAGGTGGTGTAACTATGAGAAGTAATTTTTAGGGGTGAGGCAGTTGTGGCAACTTTATTTTTATTTTTTTTAAGGCACTGGGTAGTTGGGACAGTGTAGTTCTGGGTTCTTGCTCAGTCTAGGGATTTAGGAGAGCAGAGGACAGGAAGAGACAGTTTTGAAAGGAGCAAATCTCACTGCTATTTTTCACTCTATGTTAAGTTTCTATGCTACAGAATCTGGATCCACTTCTCCCACTAAAATGCACTATGCTATTTTTTTTAGAGGACTTATTTCTTTGGAACACTCAGTCTGATTTGGCCCATTTTCAAACTTGATGTGCCTTTTTACTGTCCCCCCCCCCCAACATTACAAATTTTATTCCATTCTGTTAAATTTTCGGGGAGTTATTTTTCCCCTAGACAGACATTCTCAACTCTTTTTGACTAATTCTTTACAATTTCCATTGGGTTGGAAAGAATAAAAACAAGCAACCACCACTAAAAACATTTTTTCAATTTAACATGTAAGTACTATGTAAAAATATAGGTATGCCTCTTTATAGACTACCAATGGTCCAAAATGCGTACAAGTCCTAATAAGATTGTGAAATGCAAGAAACCCAACCATGCAACAAGATTTTGCCAATGCACCATTGTTTGCAAGCCACTAGCAATACCATTCATAGAGAAGAGTCCTGTGCTCCCTTGTTCCCTATAGAATATGAGCCTTCATTACAGATGTTGTATATCTTTCGGGGCATAACTGCACATTAGGGCACTTGTGGTTCATGATTTTATATCAAACTGCTCTCTGGATTTAACCATGGTTGTGGACTCTGCTTATATCACAGGATGGACTGGTTCTAACACCACTCTACCTCCTAGGTTATGCTTTGAATTATCTACCAAGATTTGGGAAAAGGAGATAAGCATAAGACAATGCTGCTACTTTCTATGGTCTATTTGGATTCTTCCCTGAGAAGTGAACATATGGGGCTTGATATTCAGTGGAGGCGGCCTAGCTGCTGAACTTTAAACCTGATAGTCAATGCCGAGGCCATATCTGAGTTGCCTGGATTTCTGTGAAACTAACCAGGCAGTGGTGATATTCAGCCACTGCCCAGTTAGCTTCAGCAAAGTTAGACTAGCCTTTACTGCGCCAGACCTTTGCTGTGTAGCAATAACCAGGCAGCAGCTCAATACTGCCAGGTGCTGCCCCCGGAACGCCCCAATGCTAACCGATTAGCACTGAGGTATACAGCTGCAGCACCCGTGGTTATTCAGCGGTCTGTTAATTGTATTAATCTCTTTAAATATTGGGTTCATGATGTTTACTGTGGGAACTTGGCACCAACATGGATCCTTCTTGGCCTACTGTTTCCACAAGGCATGTTCAGTGGCCTGAAGGATTTAATTGCCTTGATAGCTCATAATGCTATGTGGTTTTCTCATTTTTTTGTTAAGAGACTTTAAACTTCACTTTGACGATCCTTTGAATATTCTGATTTCCCACCTTCTAGTATCTTTAAATGCCTTAGGTCTTAAGCAGATTAATTTCTTTCCTACTCACATGGTAAGCCAAGTGATGGACCTATTAATGTCCTCAGTTGGGTAGTAATGAACCTATAATGCACTGTGACACCAAGCCACTAATTTGTTCTGCTTATCACTATTTAGAGTATTTTACCATGAATTTAGCTCAGTTTTCGTCAGGGACATTCCAGTAAGAATATAAGATTATGCAAAGAGTGATCATGTGGAACTTCTCAATAACATTTTGTTAGAAGAGGCTGACTTGGAGAACTCCTCATTAGATGAACGTGTAAGTTTCTTGGACATCAGCTCTCTCAGCCTCCCTGGACTGGGTTCCCCCTTTGCAGCTGTTGAAAACTCCTACCTGGAGGGTCTCCTAGTTTACAGAAGCCCTTGCACTTAAAAAAAAAAAAAAAAAAGGACTAAGTCCCCAGAAAGGGAAAGATTGTGGCAACCTACAGGGAATTCAGTTTATATAAGCAAAACTGGATCTTCCTGTTCAACATATAATAAACACAAAATTTGGGCTGTTAGAAAGATCTGTTTTAGTAACCAGACTGCCAAAATGAAAGAACTGTATCAGAGAGCTCTTTTTTGCTTGCTAATAACCTCATTAATTGTTTCAGTATTATTCCAGATAATCCTTTTATCATCCTGATTGTGATTAGTAGGCTCCATTTTTCAGAAGAATATTGAGATCATCAGGACAACTTTCTAGATCAACAGGTTACATCTCAACCACTTCAATCTATTTTATCATTTTCCCATCCACTGGATCCCACAATTTTAATTTATTTTATTTACTTAATATACCACCATTTGCATCTGCATATCAAAGCAGCTTACAAGAAAACAGAGCATAACAGCAGCACACCAAAGGGAACAGAAAGAGGGAGTTGATTATAATACTGTAGATCCATCATACACATACAGCAACATGTTTGAAGCCAGAGTTACAGTATCTGTAAGTCAGTAGAGAATATAGTATTCTATATAAATAGTGAAGGATAAAAAGCAAAAGCAGTATATATTCAGTTACAGGATAGGGAGACATGAGATTGCAGTGAAAATGCTGTTTGACTCTGTTGCTTAAAGCCAGTGAAAATAGCCAAGTTTAAATCCTGGTTTGTAAGTGAGGATAGGAGTTTTCAAATCTAACAGCTAGTTACTAATGTTCACTAATGCCATTAATGTGTCTTTGTAACTAGATTCCAGTGCATAAAATGGGACCTGTGTTACAGAAACATGCATTATCAGTGTTAGGGTATGCTAATGTGGTCGTGCATGCTAGTAACACTAGCTGTTAGTTCAGCAGGAATAGAATTCAAAAGGAACTGTGCTAGATAACACTGTATCAAGTCTGTTCGTCTGATTCTAACTAGGGCTGAGATCACCCAAAGCTTTTTCTGAGAGGACTTCAAAGGGTAGGTAGGAAATCTAAAATGTGGCTTTTTGCTCATCACAATGGAATATATGATGTACTAGAATCAAGATTTTGAAATGAAATGAAGAGGAAATGGGTAGACGGTATTGTTTCTTCAGTAACAGCATTGCATGTTCAAATTGTGCAGCTCCATCTGGGAATTCATGTAAACTCAGAACTCTCATTGCACCATCACATTTCTGCCCTAACAAAATTTACTTTTCTTGCCCTTCGTTTAGTTCCACGTTGTTCAGTCACTTCTAGACGCTCCAGCCCAGAACACTTTTGATCCCTTACACTAGTCACCATGCAGTTGGACTACTGCAATATCATTTATTCTGGAATCTTTGATGCTGAAATGAAATAACTGCAGATATGTAATTCAATATACTGTGATTTGCCTTCTGGTACATGCTACAAAATACAATCACGTTTCCTCATTGTTCATTCAACTTCATTGGCTCCCCCTTCCCAAAGGATCCAGTTCAAGATATTGGTTCTTGTACGCAAAGCTTTCTACACTCACATGTTTATGCATGTTTATGTTTATGGAATTCTTGATATACCCGCCCAGGCTGAAGGGCATCAGAGCGGTTTACAATCACTATATAAGCAGGTACTGGATACATTCCCTCGTCCCCAAAGGGCTCACAATCTATGTGTACCTGAGGCAATGGAGGGTTAAGTGGCTTGCCCAAGGCCACAAGGAGTGCCTATAGGACTAGAAACTCCAGTCCCTCCGGCCTGAGATTGCTGTCCCCAGGTGGGAATTGAACCCCTGGCCCTCCGGCCTGAGGTACCCTGTCCTAACCACTAGGCCACTCCTCCCACATACCCTCTTACCTAGCTTCTCTTATGTATCTGCTCATGCATTATGCTCAGCTCAGGATAATATTTCCAAAACCCTTCAGCTTGCAACTTTGGGGTCATCTTTGACTCCTCTCTCTCCTTCTCCACACACATACATCTAATAGCTAAGACCTGCCGTTTCTTTTTCTATAACATCAACAAAATCCGTTCATTCCTTTCTGAACACACTACTAAGTCACTTATCCACTCCTAAATCACCTCCCATCTTGATTATTGTAACCTACTCCTTTGCTGGTCTCCCGCTGAATCATCTCTCTCCCCTTTAATCTGTTCAACACTCTGCTGCGAGGCTGATCTTCCACCAGCCTCGTCATGCTCGTATTACCCCTCTTCTCAAGTCTCTTCATTGATTTCCTATCCATTTCCGCATCCAGTTAAAACTTCTCTTGCTGACCTATAAGTGCATTCACTCTGCAGCTCCTCACAATCTTTCCTCTCCCTACACCCCTCCTTGGGAACTCCACTCTTGTAGCAAATTGCTTCCATCTGTGCCCTTTTCTTCAAAATGATAACTCCAGACTTTGTTTCTTTCACCTTGCTGCTCCTTATGCCTGGAACAAATTACCCGAGTCTGTACATCAGACGCCTTTTCTGGCCCTTTTCAAATCCAGGCTAAAAACTCACCTCTTCGCTGCTGCTTTCGGATCTTGACTCACCTGATCTCCTTTGGGTTTCCTTACCATTCCCCCTAGATGTATTCCATGTCTACACCTACTGTGTTGTCTGTCTTGACTAGATTGTAAGCTCTGATGAGCAGGGACTGTCTTTTACATGTCAGTGCAGCGCTGCATACGTCATAGCGCTATACAAATGCTCAGTAGTAGTAGAAGGGTCAGAAGGCAGTAGTTGCCTACACCCCAAAAAGATTACAAAGTACAGCCTGGCCAAAGCGCTGCCCCGTTGGGACTCCCTCTCTAGGCAGTAGTGAGCTGCAAAGGTATGGACCAGGTGGTGGCCCGTCAAATTTCAATCATGGGAATAGAACACAGATTGGCCATGAAGTAGCCATGGCTCTGACAAGGTGTGCCATGACTCTCTGGTCCGGTGGGATCCCTGATTGCTCATAGCGAGGGTAATGCAGTCTGCTACCCAGGTGGACAGATTTTGCTTAGTCACTAGGAGCCCCAGACGCCTGGGGTCATAGGATACCAAAAGCTGTTGAGCTTTTCAGTGCCCCTGGGTCCGTTGCAGGTAGAAGGACAGGGCTCTCTTGAAATCCAGAGTATGGAGAACAGTCTCCGTCCTGCTGGCGTGAAGCCTGGGAAAGAAGGTGGGGAGCACCACCTCCTGATTGAGGTGTAATGAGGACACCACCTTTGGCAGAAACTAGGGGTGTGTGTGGAACATCACCCTGTTCTTGTAGAACCTCTTGTAAGGAGGCTCTGCCATCAGAGCCTGGAGCTCGCTAACTCTGCGAGCTGATGTGAGTGCTACCAGGAAGGTGACTTTCCAGGAGAGGTACCACAGGTGGCAAGTAGCTAAAGGCTCAATTGGAGACTTATAAGTTGCGAGAGCACCACTTTAAGGTCCCATTCTGCTGCCGAAGGGTGGACTTGGGGGGGGGGGTGTTTGGACAACATGAGGCCCTGTAGGAATTGAGGTAGAAGAGTCTGAACCGAGAGGGGCTTCCTATTGACAGAGTGGTCATGCGCCACAATGGCGCTTAGATTTACTCTGACTGATTTGGACTTCAGTCCCGCCTGCGATAGGTGGAGCAGGTATTGGAGTACTATGTGCACTGAGAAGGAGAATGGGTTCGTCCATTTCTCTGTGCACCACAGTGAGAAACATCGCCACTTGAAGGTGTATGCCCTTTTCGTGGAGGCCTTCTGAAAGGCCAGGAGGATGTAGCTGATGGCTGAAGGCTTTGAGGGCCAGGAATATGACCCTGATTTCCAGCAGGTTAATCTACATTTCAGATTTCCTCTGGGACCAGCAGCCTTGTGTCTGGAGGCTCCTGCAATGTGCTCCCCAGTCCATTAGAGAGGCATCTATGGTGAGGAATTTCTGGTGGATGGGTGCCTGGAAGGGCATCCCGGACTAAAGGTGACCTGGATTCTGCCACCATCCTAGGGAGTCTGCCAGCTGGCAGGTCACGTGCACCCTGTCTGAGTCTGCCTGTAGCTTGGATCCACTGAAAGCAGAGATACCACTGGGCTACTCTCATGTGTAGGTGGGCATCTGGGGTCACAAGGACCATGGAAGCCATGTGCCCCAGCAGATGGAGGAGAAGCCAGGTGGGTAATGTCCTGCGCCTTTGCACCTCTGTACTGACCTCTCCTGAGGGAGAAAGACTTTTGACTGATGGGTGTCCAGCTGTGCTCCTATGAACTCTAGGCTCTGAGTGGGAGTGAGGTGGGACTTGGGGTAGTTTATGAGAGTTTATGGTGTATCTGGTGGTACATTGTGCCTCTGCAGTTGTGCCTCCCTTTATGAGCCAGTCATCCATGTAGGGGAAGATGAAGGCCCCTTGAAGCCCTAAAGTGGGCTGCAACCACCGTGAGCCATTTTGTAAAGACCCTTGGAGACAAGGCCAGCCCAAAGGGCAGTACCCTGTATTGGTAGTGCTGTCCCCCCACCACATACCGGAGGCGTTTTCTGTGGTTGGGATGGATTAGGATGTGAGTGTAGGCATCCTTTAGGTCCAAGGAGCAAAGTCAATCTTCCTGCTGGAGGAATGGCAGCAATGTTCCAAGGGAGAGCATCTTGAACTTCTCCCTGACGAGAAACCTGTTGAGCTCTCGCATGTCCAGGATAGGCCTGAGGCCCCCAGTCCTTCTGGGGATGAGGAAGTATCTGGAGTAGAAGCCGATGCCCCAGAGGTGTTTTGGGACTGGCTCCACTGCTTTGTCTTGGAGAAGTCCTGCTAGCTTGGTGAGGAGCAGGGTCTGGTGAAGGAGAGGCTTGGTGGACTCTCCTGGGAAGAATGAGAGCGTTGCCTGATGTAGATGGAGAAGGTAACCTTCCTTGATCACCTGTAACACCTAGATATTGGTGATGATGGGTGCCCAACTGTGGGAAGCAGAGGACCCCCTAGGAGTGTGGGTGGTCGTGCCCAGGCAGTCAAAAGCCTCCCCTGGGCTGGGCCTGAGTTGGTGGCCTAGGACTTAGGGGCTTTTTGCTTTCTGGGACCATGTCCCTGGCCTTTTTCTTGCTTGGCCTGTTGAGGACCCGAGAAGGCTTGGAAGTGTGGAGTAGTACTGAAGCCCCCTTTCTTCCTCGGGAAGAAGGGCTTTTTCCCTTGGGTTTTCTTTCTGGGCTGCACAGAGGTTTTTTTCAAGGACCTGGCCTTTGTCACATACTTGATCTCTATCTCCGCTGCATTGTCCACCATGGGTTTCCTGAACAGGTTCTCATCTGTGCAGGGGACATCGATCAGTTTGTCCTGTACCCATTGTTCTAGGTCGGACGACTGCAGCCATGCTTGGTGTCGTGCCCCGATGCCTGCGGCGGCCACCCTAGCTGATGACTCGAAGCCATTATAGGCTGCTTGGGGCAGGAACTTTGAACATTTCTTTACCGCCGAAGTTAGGCTCTTGAACCTCTTTCGGGGTTCTCCATCGAGGCCTGCCGAGAATCCCCCGAGCTTCTTTGACAGTTCCCTTCAGGTACATGCCAATGTAAAGCTTGTATGAGCGGATTCGGCATACCAACATCAAGCCTCAAAAACCTTCCGGCCAAGGACATTGGACGTCCCTGCCAGGTGGTACCGACGAGTGTATTTTTTTGGCTCTTAAGTGATTGTTTATTTATTTATTTATTAATTAACATTTCTATCCTGTGATTTCCAGAAGATCAATCGTGGTTTACAAATAACAACAATTTGAGTATACAGAACAGTTATATACTCTGTTCCTTGTACAGTAAATATGTAGAACTATTTACAGTGGTTTAATAAACATTTAACTATATACATGAACAAGTTAGAGAGTATTCGAGGATGAGATGGGTTAAGAAAGCGTAGTTACTCACCTGTAACAGGTAATCTCTGGGAACAGCAGGAATTGTCTTCACATACGGGTATCATTGGTACCGATGGAGCCTGCATGGGAACGCTCCCCAGCGTCCAATAGGAAAGCTTTTGGGAGCATCCCACTGCGCCTGCGTTGCTGCCTTCCCACCTTTCCAACTCTCCCTCTTCAATTGAGTTTATAGCTGAGACAAAGGAGAGAAGGAGATAGAGAGCGAGAGAGAGAGAGAGACAACTCCAAGGGGAGGTGGGTGGGTTGTGAAGACTTAATTCCTGCTGTTCCCGGAGATCACCTGTTACAGGTGAGTAACTACGCTATCTCCAGGAACAAGCAGGAATGTAGTTTTCACATATGGGGATTCCCCAGCTGAGAGATGCCAGGGAGATGACCCCAGAAAGCTGCAAAACCCAGGTTGAGATGGGTCATGCTTCCTCCCATGGATCTCTGGCATTGAAACCCGGGATGGCGGGTAGGAGTTGTTCTAAGTGTAAAAGAGATGCTGGAGAACAGCCTGGCCAAACAAGGCATCCCGATGGGAGTCCATGTCTAAACAGCAGTGGGCTGCAAAAGTGCGTACCGAAGTCCAAGTGGCTGCTCAACAAATGTTGTCAATGGACATTGAACGAAGGTTAGCCGTCGAGGCTGCCATTGCTTTCACATTGTGAGCTGTGACATGACATTTGAGAGAAAGTCCCTTACTCTTATATGCAAAGGATATGCAATTTGCAATCCATTTAGACAAAGTGCGCTTGGAAACTGGTAGTCCAAGATGACTAGAGTCAAAAGCAACAAAACATTGGGAAGACTTTCTATGTTGTTTAGTTCTCTGAAGATAAAAAGCCAAGGCTCTTTTACAATCTAGAGCGTGAAGATTCCTTTCTGCATTGGAGGCATGAGGCCTAGGGAAGAATACAGGAAGGTAAACCGATTAGTTTATGTTTCAAACATTTTTATTGGTATTTTTAAGTACCTCAGACAGCTGGCATTACCGTCATCCAATAATGTAACAAACAGTGAAAACTGCAACAATTGTACACCGTAGCCCAGCAGCTACAGAAAAGACCATCGGAAAGTGCAGAACAGGTTCAGAACAACAACAGGAAGCCCCCATCAGAAATTACAGAAGGCACACATCTGAAATTAAACATTAAAAGCCAAAGTATTACAAAGTGAAGCAGCATATACCAGGGAAGCATGTTGACACTGAGAGCCTCAGGTGATAGCACGTGCTCCATCTCAACACCCAAAACTGCTAGCCAGCTGTCCTCCCCCCCCCCCCCCAAAGCAAACACAAACCCACACTCATACACATGCATAAAACCCCATTAGCCAGCTTAGGGGCAATGCCCGGGGGCCATACCGAGCCCTACGAATACAAAGAGACAGCAGACCAACAGGCCTGGGGTGTGTTCTGCTCCCAGGCCCGCCTACAATGAAAGGTACCCGGGAGAAACCCCCATGCTATCCCCGCTATGCCCTAACCACCCAACCCCCCCCCAATCCCCCCCTAATCCCCCCCTCCCCCCCATTCCAATCATCCGCTTCAATTCGAAAGACAGGGTTTGACATGCTGCGGCTGGGGAAGGAGGCTGACCCATATCCCACGCGCACCCAGCCGTCTACGAGAGAGAGAAACAAGTCACATCACGGGACTCCCCGAGGGGAATCCAGTAAAAGAAACAACGATAAAAGGATAAAAAGGATTAATGGAGCCTACAGAAGGCCCGAGGAAACAGTATAAACAGCCACACTTCAAGGATGCCATGCAACACCTAAAACAAACTCAAACGTTTGCCACGCTCTGTCGGCTGTAAAGATTGCAGGTGAGGGCCCCAACATTCCAAGAATGACCGCCATCGCCGCTCCACCCCACTAGCACGCAACTTCTCCATAAGCAGGACCCTGTGTAGTTGTATTCTCCAAAGGCCGTAGGTCGGTCCCCGACCGGCTAGCCACTTTTGCAACACCGTCATGCGAGCCGTTACCAACACCAGGCGCAGCCAGCGCAGTCCCGCGGAGCCGAGCTCCGATTCCCACGATCCTTCCAAAACATCAAGCACTAAATTGCCAGCTGTAAGAGGAACGGTCCGCTCCAGGCACCTCGTCAGATAGTCCATTGCCCGCCGCCAAAAGACCTGAACCCGTGGGCAGCTCCAAAACATGTGGCCCAACGACGCCCGAGGAGCCGCACATCGGGGGCAGCAGTGGGAATCTCCCACTCCAGCCCGCCAGGCCCGAACGGGCGCAAAGTACAGTCGTCGAGTAATTCGAAATTGAGTATCCCTGTGAGCCACCTGCACACTGAGAGAGGAGACAGCAGTCAAGCCTCGGAGTAGCCCTTCAGTCGTAATCTCAGTGCCCAGGTCTGTCGTCCAAGTCTGTGCCAGCACATCCAGATCTAGCGGCACGGCTGTTTCCCACAACATTTTGTGAAGCCAGGCTACACGCGTCCCAGACTCACCTCCCAGTAACGCCATCTCAAGATCAGAACATATCTCCCCCCGCAAATTTCCCTGAGGGAGCGAACGAATATAACTGCTAAGTTGCAAGTAGGGGAAAACGTCTCGATCCCCCAACGGATAACTTTGGCGAAGAACTGAAAAGTCCTCCACCCCGCCCTCTATGGTTAGCACCTGTTCCAAATTCACAAGCCCCATCCGTTCCCAGCGTACGAAGCAGGACCCTCCCAAACCTGGAGAAAAGGCTGCGTTACCGCATAGAGGGAGATAAGGGGAGAAAACTGCCGAGATCCCACGGCTCAAACAAAAGTGCCGCCACGCTGTCCGCAGGGGAGCCAACAGAACTTGCTGAAAAAAAGCCCCCACCCCCTTAGGCTGCTGAGCATATAGAAGATACCGCAGGTGAAAAGGTCGCGCCACAGCCCGATGCATCTCTAAGGGGGAAAAATCATTCAGGTCCCACAACCAATCGCGGACGAACCGCAACAAACACGCAACATTATATTTACGTATATCTGGGAGACCCAACCCCCCCAACTCCCGGGGCTGCCGCAGCACCTCAAGACGTACCCGCGGCCATCGCCCCTTCCACAAAAGCCGATTCAGCAAGCGCTCCAGCCGCCTAAGATCTAACCGCTTAACAAATAGCGGAAGGGTCTGGAGCGTATACAACACCTTGGGGAAGATGGCCATCTTGCATAAGGCGACACGCCCTCCTAGAGACAATGGTAAATCGCACCACTTATCTACACACGTCGTCACTGCCTGGAGTAGCCTGGATATATTCAATTGGTATAAGTCCTTCGGGTTGGCCGGCAGATATATACCCAGATATTTGAAATAGCCATCCGCCCACTGGAGTGGGAAGATGCCCTCCCATCCACCGTGCCCCGCCTCCCCGATCTGCATGGCCTCTGATTTATCAAGGTTGAGACGGAACCCCGAGGGCCGCCCATAATCCCGCATCAACTGTAACAACTCAGGCAACCCCTCACGGGGCTCCGCCAGATGTACCAGAAGATCATCGGCAAAGGCTGCCACTCGGAACTCTTCCTTCCCCACCAAAATACCATGAAACTGCTCCGCAGCACGTATCCGAACCAAAAGGGGCTCTAAAGTCAAAACAAAAAGAAGAGGGGACAACGGGCAACCCTGACGAGTCCCTTTCTGAATCTCGAAGTCAGCTGTCATGTTCCCATTACCAACAAAGCCCCAATTGGGTTAGCGTACAAGAGGCGTACTACATCGACAAAGAAACCAGTAAAGCCCATCGCATCCAGGACTTGGTACATAAAACTCCAGGTAACTCTATCGAACGCCTTTTCGGCGTCAAAGCTTATAAGCAATGAGCGTGACCCCCCCTCCCGCGCAACACAAAGAGAAAGCAAAATACGTTGAAGGCTATATGCCACATGACGACCTCGGACAAATCCCACCTGGTCCCGGTGAATCAGGGCCGGCAAATAATTAGCTAATCTATCAGCCATGATTTTAGCCAACAGCTTGAGGTCCACATTGAGGAGCGAAATGGGACGATAGGAGCCAGGAAGAAGGGGATCCCGCCCCGGCTTAGGTAAAATGGTAACCAGAGCCTTGTTGGCCTCAAAAGGAAACATCCCTCTCTGCACCAAGTCTTCGAAATAGCCCACCAGGGGGGACACCACCGCACTTCCCAGAACTTTGTAAAACTCACTGCGGTATCCATCCACTCCCGGGGCCCGGCCCGTTTTAAGGTTCCGAATGCCCTTTTGCACCTCCTGCCCCGAAATAGGCTGATTAAGAGACTGTAAGTGTTCCTCGCTGAGCCTCGGCAGGGCACAACGGGTCAGAAAGTCGCGTCCGTCCTGTTCCCGATCACCCTCGCTCGCATACAACCGCCGGAAGAAATCTAAGAAGACATGTTTGATGTCCTCGGCCTTACGTCGAAGGGTCCCATCGGAATGACGGATGGCTCCAATATTTCATGACCCCCCCCGCTGGTTTCAGCAAGGAGGACAGCAGCTTGCCCGCCTTATTACCATGCTGATAAAGTCGATATCGATAATACAGCATCGATTTTTGGGCCCGCGATGGAGAAGCATCTCCAACTCCGTCTGAAGATCCCGCAATTTGCGCTGGTTTTCGGCGGTCCTGTGCCCTGCCAGCACCCGACGCGCTCTACCCAGCTCCCGCTCCAGCCGCAGAATCCGCTGGTTAAGCCGCCGCCTCCTCTGAGTTTGATAGCTGATGATCTCGCCCCGAAGGACTGCCTTACCCGCTTCCCAAAAAAGGGCCGGGGAGATCTCCGGCTGGTCATTGAAGAACACATAATCCTTCCAACGTTCCCGGACATATGTCTCAAACTGCACGTCCCCGCTGAGTTCTAGCGGATATCGCCAAAGACTATTTCGGCAGGTGTTGCTGCGACGTAGCTCCAAGAGTACCATCGCATGGTCCGACAGAACCACAGGCCCGATCTCCGCCTTACCGACCCGACCAAACAGCGCTTCGGAGACTAAGAAAAAATCAATTCGGGACCACGTGCCATGAGCTCGGGACAAATGAGTATAGTCCCGCTCTCCAGGATGTAGCACCCGCCATATGTCAAGGAGCTTATGCGCTTCACAGAGCCCCCCAAGTCGCCTCCTAGCCTTTCGACTACCCCAGCGCATCGAGCCTGAGCGGTCCACATCCGCCGCCAAGACTTCATTGAAGTCCCCCCCCATAATGACCTGGTACCCACTAGTATCCTGCAAAAAACGCGTTAAAGCTACATAAAATCCGGCCTCATAAACATTGGGACCATAGACCGAGCACATGGCCACTTTGATGCCATTGAGCATCCCCCATACGCAAACGTAACGGCCCTCCGTGTCCGTCACTACTCGCTCTTCGACCCAGCTAGCAGATTTCGTTATTAAAATAACGACCCCCCGCTTTTTTCCAACAGCCGGGGCCCCATAGACATGCGAGATACGGCCCTTACCTAGCTTCGCATGCTCCACTGCAGACTGATGCGTCTCCTGCAACATAACAACACTCAACCGGTGACGATTCAGGTGCTGCATTACTTTGTAGCGCTTCATCGGTGACCCCAGGCCACAGACGTTCCAAGAAGCTATTCTAGTGTGTTCACCCAGGATCGTAGACCCATAGAAAGATCTCAAGTCCAGCAAGTCTCCTTTGTAAAAGGCAGCGGCCCCCCCAGCCTGGAGCCCCCACCCGCTTCCGCACCTCACCTCTCACAGACAGCCACATAGACATACACACCAAACAGCCATCCACCCCCACATGCAAACCCCATAAAATAGACCCATGGCCCTCCCCTCCAAAACCCAGACCGTGACCAGGTAAGGATCCCCTAACTATGAACATCCCACCCCCCCCCCATCTCCCACCCACCCCCTCCGCCCTCCATCCCACCTCTCCTTCTACTAACCGCCGAGCTCTCGGCTCTGGCCCCACCTCGACTTCTTAGGCATGTGGGACCCGCTTCCCTCCCCTTTCCAACTACCTAACCCAGTTATGCCCACCACTCACCTCCGCCTTAGCTCAAAGACAATCCCCCTCCTCTCCCCACTCCTCAGCGACCACCTACCCGTAACCCTGATTCCCTTCTACCCCATTAATCCTACCCCTACCTTCCGCCCATACCCCAGCCGTCTTCGTCACCTCCACCCCAGAATCCCTGGGTGTCCCTACATCTACAACCCGCATAGCAGGTACGAGGAGTCAGATTAGCCAAGGGGACACCCCCCATCCAGCCATCCACCACCCCCTCCACCAAGCCCTAGCTAAGTAAAGTGGGCAAGCAGCAATAGGACAGCCCATTCCCATCCGGGGCCGCGTGCTCTCCAGAAAGCTCCAGACATCCCAACCCAGCAGATACAATTGAACATCATATTGACATAAACATCATAATAAAATAAATCAAACAATAAGGATGTCAAAGTTCAAATTAACGCAAATACAGTTAAATATTTGGATCAGAAAGGGCTGAAAATAGCGTAAGCAAAGCGTGAGCCCGAGGAGGAGGGGCAGAAAGAATACACGCTGCGGTAACAGCAGGAGGTAAAAGGAAAATTGCACTTAGATAACAGCATACAACATAACGAAAAAAAAGGGAGAATGAAACATAACAATAAATACAATGCATTGCATTTGAATATAATAAAAATAAAGTAGAATAAATTGTAGGTAAAGAAACTGAAAGTCGAACCATAAATAAAGTAGAAGTATCAGGATTAGAAACAAGAGCCAGGTAAAAAGGAAATGGGAATTAGAGAAGATAAAGTAAGATAGAGGAATCGAAGAAGATAGAAATAATGCAAAATGAAATAAAATAACATAAAAGAAATAAGGATATATTATTATTACCATAAGAGATAGGAAAATGAAATTAAAGGAAAAAACAAATAAACTAATAAACTATAAACTAATAAAAAACTAAAGGGGAGGGAGAGGGGGGATGCGAGCGCACCCAGAGCGCGAGCGGGAAAACCACCGCAAAAGGCGGCATTGGTAGAAATACCTCTTCAACAATGGCAGTGGTATAAACAATCCATCGGACGTCCCTCCGCCCCCCAGGAAGGGAAAAGAAAAAGAGGGTAACATTAAGGAGACAGTGAAATCCGAGCAAAAAGGATGAATGAAATAGATTCCCCAGCATTCCCCGATACTGCGTCCATGTCTCTACCTCTGGCAAAGAGGGTTCATAAGGTTACATCAAACTGTCAGCAAAACCGCTGCAAACTTTAGGGAACCACCAACAGATCCCCTATAACAAGTGCGAAAGCACAGACAAAAATGTCAGCTCTGCAAACGCCCAGCCTCAGCCGGACCAAAGACAGTCAAGGGCCCCAGTAATGTTCCTGTCTTCGTCTAGGCAGACCACAAAAGGGGGGAGAGAAAGCCACCCTCCCAACCCTTAGGCCTACTCAAAGAGCGCCCTGGCAAAAGGAAAAGTTGCTGTGATGATGGGCCACAGTTCACTAGGGACTCCGCCACCCAGACACTCCGCTCTTCAGTCGAGGCTATCACAATAAGTCGTAGCTTCTTCTGGGGTTGTGAATGTCCGACGACCACCCTCGCCGTCCACTCTGAGCGTGGCAGGGTATGCCAAGGTGAAGCGGACGCCCTTTGCAACCAAACGCCCGCAGGCCTCTTTAAATGCTTTGCGGCACAGCGAGACTCCAGTCGAGTAATCCTGGAAGATCAGAACTCGGCGGGTGTTCACTCCCGAACGCCGCTCCTGCCGCGAGGCTCGCAACACTTCCTCCTTCTGTGCGACATTAAAGAAACGGGCGATGACCGCTCGGGGTCTGTTCTCGCCAGCTCGAGGAGGGCCCAGCCGATGCGCCCTTTCCAGGACGATGCCTCCGGTACGCTCCCCCAATGGAAGATGCATCGGTATCCATTTCTCCAGGTAATCTCGTAGATCCTTATCCAGCACCGACTCAGGGATTCCAATGAATCGTAAGTTGTTGCGCCTGCTGCGATTTTCAAGATCTTCCAATTTATCCTGGTGTTTGGCGAGGGCCTCCTCCAGTTTTTTGATTCTCGCCTCATCCTGAACCCGCGTGTCCTCCAGGGAGCCGATGCGGCGTTCAGTTTGCTCCACTCGGCTTGCAAATTCGGACACTGCTTGTGCTACTACAGCGAGTTGTGTGGCCAATCCCCCGAACCGGTCCTCTAGGGCAGACACCACCGCCTTAGACACCTCGGCCACCATCGCCGCTGTATCCGCCGGCACCAGAGCACCGGAGGCCACCTCCGCCATCTTGTTCTCACCGGCACGCGGCTTCTCCCTTCTGGAGGTTTTTGTGGCCATGCAAATCCGTTCCTCAGCCCAAGCGCACGACTAGAGGAAGCTCTGGTTTGTATACTTAGACGTCCCCCCCGTTAAAACAGAAATGGGGTGATTAAAGCAAGAAATTGAACGAGGGAAAGAGAGCGGGTTCCGGAGCTAAGAGGAACACGTCCCGCTCAGCTCACCATGCCACCGGAAGTCCAAACCGATTAGTTTAAATGAAAAGGCGAAACCACCTTTGACATAAAGTGAGGGTGAGTCCTAAGAACTACTTTATCATGGTGGAACCTTGTATAAGGAGGATCAGCCACTAAAGCCTGTAGCTCACTGATGTGTCTTGCAAAAGGGAGGACAATCAGGAAGATCACTTTCCAAGAAAGAAACTTTAGAGATGTAGTGGCTAAGGGTTCAAAGGGCGGTTTCATGAGCTGCCCAAGGACAAGATTCAAATCCCATGCCACGGGTGGTGGCTTAATGGGAGGTTTAGTCTAGAGTAGACCTCTCATAAACCTTGCTACACGTGGTTGAGAGGAGACAGGTTGTCCATCTAAGGGCTTGTGAAAAGCTGCAATGGTACTAAGGTGGACCCTTACTGAATTGGTCTTAAGACCAAAGGATGATAAATGGAGGAGATACTCCAGTAACGCCTCCACTGGCACTGAAAAGGGATTAAGTTCCTTTTTAGAACACCAGATAGAGAATATTTTCCACTTAAAGGCGTAGGCCTGCCTTGTGGAAGGTTTTCTTGAAGCCAAAAGGATATCCGTTACCTGTTGAGAAAGGTTGATATCCTGGAATTCCAGGCTCTCAGCAGCCATGCCCTGAGGTGTGGAGACTGAGGATTCGGGTGCAATAGAGTCCCCTTCTCCTGGGAAAGAAGATCTGGAGCACATCCCAACTCCAGAGATCTGGCTTGAGAGAGACGTAGAAGCAGAGGATACCACGTTTGTCGTGGCCAGCGTGGGACTATGAGGATCATATGGCCCCTGTCTCTCTGAAGATTGAACAGAGTTTTGGGAATGAGGGGAAGGCATAGAGGAAGTCCTGACCCCAGTGGAGGTGGAAAGCATCCTTTGCCTGACAGTCTTGAGTTGGGATTCTGGAGCAGAACCGGGGAAGTTTGGCATTCTGAGGACTTGCAAAGAGGTCTATATTTGGAGTTCCCCAGATCTGAAAAATTTGAGGAATTTGCTTTGGATGAAGAGACCACTCATGTGGCAGTAGTACTCAACTGAGTTTGTCTGCCAAGATATTCTGTGTGCCTGGAAGATACACCGCTAGTAGGTGGATTTGAAGATCCCTGGCAAATGCCCAGAGGCGTAGAGCTTTGTTGCACAATGCTTGCGACCCCGTCCCACCCTGCTTGTTCACATAGAACATGGCTACCTGATTGTCGGTCTGGACCAGAACTGTCTTGTAGCTGAGGTGGGCCTGGAATACTTGAAGAGCATAGAAGATGGCTCTGAGTTCCAGGAGGTTTATGTGAACACAAGCCTCTTGTTGGGTCCAAAGACCCTGAGTGGAGAGATTGTCTAAGTGAGCCTCCCAACCTTGGACGCATCTGTCGTCAAGGTGGCTTGGTGTAGTGGCTACTGGAAAGGAAAGCCTACAAGAAGGTTTTCCAGTGACTGCCACCGCTATAGGGACGAAATGAGACGTATCGAGTTTCTGATTTTGTCCGTCAGGCGACCCGAGGCCTGCGTCCACTGAGAGGATAGAGTCCACTGGGCTGTCCACATGTGAAGCCAAGCATAGGGAACCACATGGACAGTGGATGCCATATGACCTAGCAGCTGAAGTATTTCTTGAGCAGTTAGCAGAGTTTTCATAGCTGCTTGAGATGCCAGCTGGAGTATTCAAAGACAGCGTGGCTGTGCCAGGAAAGCCTTTGACTGCCTTGTGTCTAGTCGAGCCCCTATGAACTCTAGAGACTGAGAAGGGGTGAGATGAGATTTTGGGAGGTTTATGACCAGTCCCAAGTACTGCAGGATTTGCATTGTGCGGGAGAGAGTGAAGCTGGCTTCTGGAGCTGTTGATGCCCGGATGAGCCAGTCATCTAAGTAGGGGAAGACGAATGTCCCCAGAGTTCTCAGAAATGCTGCTACCACTGCCATGCATTTTGTGAAGACTCTTGAGGCAGAAGCCAGTCCGAAGGGAAGAACCCTGTACTGGTAATGTCTTCCTTGAAAAAGGAATCAAAGAAACCTTCTGTGATCTGTATGGATGAGAATATGCATGTATGCATCCCTTAGATATAGAGAACATAGCCAATCCTGACTCTGAATGTAGGGGAGAAGTGTTCCGAGGGAGATCATCTTGAATTTTTCTCGATACTTGTTCAACTCTCTGAGGTCCAGTATGGGTCTGTATCCCCCTGTTTTCTTTGGGATGAGGAAGTAGGGGGAGTAGAAACCCATGCCCTGTTGGGATATGGGTACCTCTTCTATTGCCCCTTGAGCAAGTAGTGAGGTGACCTCCTGACAAGAGAGTGGTGGAAGGGCCCTGAGAATTGAACTGTCTTGTGATGGTGGGAGGGGGCATCCTGTGAAAATGGAGTTTATATGCCTCTCATACAATGGAAAGAGTCCAGATTTCTGTTATTTCTTGCCATCTTCTGGCAAAATGACAAAGTCTGCCAGGGATGGTGAGAGGTTCTGGACCTTTCAGGGGCAGGATGACCAAGTTCTCTAGGAAGGCATCAAAGCTCCTGAGGAGGCTGAGTCTGTTGAGCTGGTTGAGCTCTGGGGACTTGTGCCTTCCTTTGCTGTCTGGGCTGTTGTTGCCCCTTCTGGGGAGGATGCACTGGACAGTGGACAGTCTGGGTGTAAGATGGGTAGAATTTATTTTTCTTATTGAAAAAGGGTTTCTTAGTTGTCTTTTTCTTTGCTGGGTTGGCTGTAACCCTTGATAATCTGTTCAAGGTTGTATTTTCAGACTCAAGCTGATTAGCTTTGTCTTGCCAAATAGATTTTCTCCTGTGCAAGGAATGCTCCCCAGCTTATCTTGCACCCATTGTTCTAAACCTGATGCCTGAAGCCAGGCAATGCGACGTGTACCGATGGAAATAGCAGAGGTTCTGCTGATGCACTTAAAGCAATCAAAGGTTGCATGATTTATGAACTTACTTAGACACATTCTGGGCATGTTTGACCAGAGTGTGGAAGTCTGTTCTTTTATCATCCGGAAGCAGTAGAGCCATGAGCTCTAGATCCCTTGTAACCTCCTTGAGGAACATTCCCATATAAAGAATGTAAGAGCTGATCCTGGCTGATAGCATCGAGGATTGAAAGCATCGACGCCCAACGGCATCAATGGATACATCAAGTGTCCTCGCTTCATGGCCTGGAGGATTGGAAGAATGCGTTTTAGCACTCTTGATCCTACACATTGCCGAGTCCACTACCATTGAATGGTGTGGTAATTGTGTTTTCTGAAAACCAGGGCATTGCAGAACTCGGTACATGGTATTGAATCTTTGAGAGTGTGGAGACACTGTCAAAGGAGCTTCCCACATCCTTAACATGAGGTCATGCAGGATTCAATGAATGGGAAGAGTAGCTGCTTCTTTAGGAGCTGCCGGGTACTGAAGAATTTCTAATTCTTCTGCTCTCAGTTCCTTCTCAGGGATCACCGTGATTGAAAGTCCTCGGGCTACATCACATATGAAATCCTGAAAAGACATGTCCACTGGAGGAGACATCCTACACTGAGGAGAAGGAGAGGGATCCTCTGGTAGAAACACCCCGGTAACGGTAGAGTCCTCAGAGTCATCGGAATCGGAGGACTCAAAGTATCTCTGCGCCGGGTGCTCTTGCATTGCTTGACTCCGGTATAGATTGAAGTGGACATCGGACTGTCTTGATACCAGGTCCTCGATACCAGATATTGATTCAAGAGCTGGCATGGGGGGAAGCACATCGGTTAAAGCAGATGTGGTCTGTACCGGTACCGATACCGATGACTGTGGAACCGTCTGAAGCTGTAGAGGGAGAGTTGGAAAGGCGGGAAGGCAGCGACGCAGGCGCAGTGGGATGCTCCCAAAAGCTTTCCTATTGGACGCTGAGGAGCATCCCCACGCAGGCTCCGTCGGTACCGACGATACCCATATGTGAAGACTACATTCCTGCTTGTTCCTGGAGATATATCAATATATAGTTCTTTATGTGTGGAGAGGTAGCGGGCACTGGGTTAGGTTTGAGGAGAGGGTGATCTTGAATCATGTGTACTATGTAGGTCTTGATTGCCAAAATGGAGGGTGAATAAATAGACTTTAAGGTTCTTTCTGAAGGTTTGGAGGTCAGTTAGTTCTCTAATGTTGTCAGGGAGAGCGTTCCAGAGGTAAGGGGCAGAGTGAGAGAATGCTATGTTATTTGTTATCTTTCTAGATTTCCTAAAGTCCATTGGGATAGCAAGTTTATTCTTATTCCGGATGCGTTGGGTACGATTGTTATTATCTTTTGAGATGAGTGTGGATAAGTGGGAAGGTGCAATGTTATTGATGAGCTTGAAGGTTGTTACAAGTATTTTGTAATTTATATGGCTTTGAATGGGAAGCCAGTGGAGTGCGTACAGTGTAGGTGTGATATGTTCCATTGAATTGATGTTCATAACACAAGTACACTAAAAAAAATTTTTTTAAACTGCCTCTAATGTTTCGATTGATTTTTACGTTTTTTGGTGCGCTGAATCCAAATCTGGTAACCAATTTGCTCCATCACGTACAGATTTTTTGCTACATTGGGTTAGCAGTTTGAGGTGAACGTTTCAGATTGAGTGCGATCGAGATAAAAGTTTCTTGGATGAATTCTTTATACTAATTGTTTAGTAGTTATTCAAATAAGAATAAAAAAATTGTAACAAGGCAGCACATAAGAATAGAGTAATGTCAACAAAACACACTGTGATGGTAGCAAAATTGTCTGCACTTAAAACAGCCACATACATGTGCACAAACATTGAGCATATAAGAGCGAGGTTAGACACAAAGCAAAGCAAAGAAATGTGCAAAAAATGTTGTACAGGTATGTATGTAAGAATAGAAAACGCAAACCGCACCATTGCAATACATGAAGACAAACACCCGATGGTGTGAAAATAAAATTCTAATAAATGAGATCCGACACTGTGGTAATAACTAGCAAATTTTTATTTCAAAGTTTAGTAAAAACACGATATTTGTCAACACAGTTTAGATTTTAAAGTCATTCTTGGGTCAATCAATCTCCTGGTGGGCCCGTTTCTTCTTCCCCCGAATGCTTCTCTTGGTGCGCTGCTTGGCGTATTTTTCATCTGGGGTTTCCCGCAGCAGCAACCAGCAGAAATCAGCCATCATAGTGGTGTTCCATCTTCCTTGGTACCTTCTCTCTGCGTCCTTGATGTCCTGGTGAAACCTTTCACCTTGTTCTTCACTGTACGCCCCCAAGTTTTCGGGAAAGTAGTTCACATGGGAGTGCAAGAAATGGACTTTCAGGCTCATGTTACAGCCTTGTTCTTTGAAGGCATTGAGCATCCTGGCAACAATATCCTTATAGTTCTCATCCCGCCTGTTCCCCAAGAATTTGAGAACAACATCCTTGAAGGAATCCCAGGCTTCTTTTTCCTTCTCAGACATCGTTTCAGCGAATGCTCCATCTGAAATGAGTTTCCTTATATCAGGGCCAACAAACACTCCTTCCTTTAGCTTTGCTTCAGAAAGTCGGGGGAACTTTGAGCAAAGGTACCGAAAGCACTCACCATCTTTTGGAAGGGACTTGATGAATTGCTTAATGAGACCCAACTTAATGTGGAGAGGTGGTAATAGAATTTTATCACGAGGTACCAAGCTCTCATGAAGAACATTTTTCTCACCGGGTCTCAAATACTCCCGAATTGGCCAGTCTTTTTTCCCCCAGTGTAGGTCGCGGGCCCGGCTATCCCACAAGCAAAGGAAGCAGGGATATTTGGTGAAACCGGATTGCTGCCCTAATAGCATGGATAGAATTTTAAAGTCTCCACAAATCATCCACTTATGCTCATCATAACGAATCTTCTGAAGAATCAGGGTCAAATTCTCGTATTTTTCTTGGAGAATAACAGAGTGAGCAATAGGAACTGAAGCGAATGTGTTGCCATTATGAAGAAGAACACCTTTTATGCTGTCTTTTGACGAATCAATGAACAGCCGCCATTCAGCAGGATCATACTTGAGTTTAAACTTTTCCATCACTCCATATATATCGTTGCAAAATACCAAATCTTCCTCTTTGCTGAAATACTTCAAAAATTGTGTCTCGCGGTTGCGGTACCAATAAAAAGTTGTTCCTGGTGACAATAGATTTTTCTGTTTAAGCCGAGAACCTAGCAGTTGGGCAGCATCTTTTGGGAGTCCTAAATCCCGGACTAAATCATTCAATTCAGCTTGAAAGAAAAGTTCAGGTTTCGGATCTGGTTCAGTTTCAAACTCGGAAGTACTGGACTCATCGGGAAAAGCCATCTGATGAGTCTCATCATGATCAGAACCGTCCACACAAATATGATCCAAAGATTTTGGTGGTTCAGGCACAGGAACTTCGTTGCTATGAGGCATAGGCCTAATTGCTGAGGGAAGGTTGGGGTAACTTATTACGTTCTTATTTTTTAGGTTGTATCCCTTCACAATGCAAGAGCAAAAATAGCAGTCACTGCTGTGGTCTCTTTGTTCACGCCACATCATAGGTATTCCGAAACGAAATGCTTGTTTTTTACCTTTCATCCATAAGCGTAGATCTTCCTCACATGTCTTGCACACTTTGTGAGGAGCCCACGGTTTGTCTTGATCGCCTAACTTCAAACCGAAATAGGCGAAATATACTTTTTTAATAAATGCAGAAATGTTCCTCTGCTGCTTTTTCACGGTATATTCCCCACAAATAAAACAAAAACTGTCCGGAGAGTTGACGCAACCTCTGGCTCTGTGAGCCATCACAAATACACAGCACTGCAAACTACAACTGTAGTGAACCACTTCGGAATAAAGCTGGATTACGACTGAGCAAACAAAAGGTAATAATGAACTTGCAAGAAACTGAAATTTGACAGGAACGTTCATGTCGCAACCACCGTGTTTGAGCGAGCGAACGAGGCGAGGCGAACAGGAAAGAACATGCGCCAGCGCGAGTACTGGATTTAGCCCCCCGCCTCCCAATTGTCCTGTTAATGTATAAAATGAATACAAAACACTCTAAAATATCATGAGGGAGTGTTTCTAGTTAGTTAACCATTACAACCTCTATTTTGGGCCAAGAAAATAAACTGCAGTTGGCTAAAAAGAAATTATGTGAACATTCCTTATATGGGTAAGAAATCTAATTTTGCAAGAAAACGTGACGTGATGGAACATTTTGGCTATTTTTCCTGGATTCAGCACCCCAAAATCTATAGGAATCAGTTGCAAAACTGGAGGCAGTTTTTTGGTAGTGTACCTGTGTAATTAATCTTGCAGCCAAATTTTGGACTAGTTTTTTATTTTATTTATTTATTTAATGTCTCTTTTATACTGCGCTATTTAAAATCATTGAAGTTGTCTTAATTCCTGTTTTGTGATGTCTTGTAGAATGGAGTTGGCGAAGTCAATGTGTGGGGTGATCACTGCATGGATGACTGATTTGAGGTCTGTTGTTGGGGAAGAGGACAGAGTTGCTTTAGGAGTTTGAGCTTGTAGTATATCTTTTTGATTGTTTGAGTTATGTGATATGTCATGCTGAGAGTGAGATCAATGATTACACCTAAGTATTTCACTTGATTCTTAACTAAAATATTCATGTCATTGATCAGGATTGAAGTGTGGGGGGGGGGGTGAAATTCTGGTTTCTGGTCACATACATAGCCTCTGTTTTTGAAATGTTAATATAGAGGTTGTAGTTCTCTAGCCATTTCCTAATTTCTGTGAAGCAATCAGATAGTTGTTGAATTGATGGGTTTGAGGTGTCGAATGGGAGATATAACATTATGTCATCCATGAAAGATATGACAATTTACGCGGAATCTTTTAAAGATGGAACAGATGGGTTGAAGATAAATATTGAAAAGTAGGGTGGAAAGTGCGTAACCTTGGGGGAGACCTTGTTCTTGTTTATATGGATCTGAGATTTGCTGTTCATTTCTTACTTCCTGTGTTCTGTCAGCTAAGTATGAGGAGAACCATTTGAGTACTATATTATTGAGGCCTATCTGCTGTAGTCTAGTTTGCAATAATTGGTGGTTAACGCTATCAAACGCAGGAGTGATGTCTAGGAAAATAAGGAGAAATGCATGCTTTGTATTGTCGATGCCTATTGCAAGTGTGTCAATTAGAACTGTGAGAAGCGTTTCCACTCCATGGAAAGGACGGAAACCATATTGCTGATCATCTAGGGGGGTACAGGAGTCAGTCCTGTAGTTGGAGTTGAAAATTTTTTTCTATTAGTTAAGCCATGAATGGGAGGCTTGATATAGGTATGTATGAGGTGGGAGAATTTTTGTCACTGGAGTTTTTTTTAAGAATGGGGCAGATTTGAGCATGTTTCAGGGAGGCTGGTAGATATCCATTCTGGAGCGAGAGGTTGATTATAGGGAGGATGTATGATGAAAGTTCAGGAACTGAAGCTTCCCTCCTGCTGTCCGATCGCGGGTCCTGGTGCAGGCCGATGAGAAGGGCTGTTCGCTGCCGGCGTGCTCCTTTTAATGTACCGGCTGAGCCCTGATTGGGCTGTGGAGAGAGGAGCGGGAGGTGCAAGCTGCTCCCACTTCTCTCCCACTGTCCGATCGCGGGTCCTGGTGCAGGCCGATGAGAAGGACCGTTCGCTGCTGGCGTGCGCCTTTTAATGTGTAGGCTGAGCCCCGATTGGGCCGTGGAGGGAGGAACGGGAGGGGCAAGCTGATCCCGCTTCTCTCCCGATTACAAGATACTTACCCTTGTTCACAGAGCAGTCCACACTGGCACCTCCTAATATCTCTCAGATCTTTTGCAATATCATACCACGCATCATCTCCATAGGTCTCTTCACTCTAACCGTTTGGTTCTTCCCTCCCCTTCCCGTGCCCGCCTCGAACTCACCAGTCACTCCGCTTTCTTTTTTCTGGGTCCTGCCCTCTGGAACTCTTTACCTGCCTCCCTCCGTTCAGAACCCTCCTTTGTAAAATTCAAAGCCATACTCAAGACCCCACCTTTTTCACACAGCTTTCAACCTCCCACCTATTACCACTCAATCCCCCCTGACCCCTGCCCTCTTACTTCAGTCTGAACCTTCTTCTTTTACCTGCCTTCTCCTAATACTCGCTAGTCTCTTCTGCTTTCCTGTTGACAATGGCGTTCCTTTTCTTTTCTCCTATGTAGCTGACTTTATTTATGTACACCACTCTGATGCTTCGCCTGAGCGATATATCAAAAAGTTAATAAAGATAAAGATAAAAGATAAAATATTAGGACACCAAGAGTGGTGGATGTGGAGTGCATCTTTGGGATTTCTTAATGCCTCTATTGGAAATGTTGAGGCCAGGTGATAGTGAGTGCTAGGATCCTTTGTGAGTGAGCAGTAGGAAAATGCTGGGATGTTGCAGCGAGTATGGAGAAGGAACTTTAAACCAGGTCAAAACAGCGTATTGTGACTCTCCGTTGTCTGTAGTGTCGTAGGTGTCTGGTGAAGGTAGACAGGGTAAGTGTTGTTGAGCTGGTGTTAGGTTCTTGATGGTTGTTTATAATAGTAGAGCGCTTTCACTTCTCAGGCCACTTTAAGGGCCATGCCTAAGGGCCCTTTTTGGTGTTGCCCTTAGGCATGGGCCCACCTGCAGCACTCTTCTTTCCAAAGGAGGCTGGCCCCATGTATGGATGTCGATATAGGGGGTGGAGCTTACCACGGAGAGCTCATCTTGCACAGGAACTTGCTTGTCACGCTTCCTGGAAGCCCAGTGATAACCTAAGCATCCCCTTCTGTACTTCTGTAGAAGATGCAATGGAACATTCACCAATTCCAAAGAAGGCATCATCAGCCATCTGAACTAATAGGATACCACATTGTTAGCGGCTCACAGCTCATGAGATTCAAACATTATTCTCAATCCTCAGAGTAGAACAAGAGGAATGCAATACCAGCCTAAGTGGAACTTGATTTTAGGACTTGGGAAATCAAACACCACTAATATTTAATAAGGCAATATGATCTCTTTTGCTGGAGAGTATATGAGGTTTCCTCTGTTGGCTTATATGTAGAATCTGGAAGAGAGATCTAGTTATAACAAACGAAGGACAGGCAAAGTGAATGTGTGTATTATTGGGCTGCTACTAGTAATAACCATAGAGTTCTGACAGCATTTTCTAGAAACCACCCCATAAAAATGACCTGTGAGACCATGAAGCTACAAGGTCAACTATTTAAGACTAATAAAAGAAAATATTTTTTCACTCAACGTGTAATCAAACTCTGGAATTTGTTACCGGAGGATGTAGTAAAGGCTGTTAGTGTAGCTGGGTTTAAAAAAGGTTTGGACAAGTTCCTAGAGGAAAGGTCCATAAACCATTATTAAGAAGGGACCCAGGATATCAGTGCTTGACCCAGTACAAGCATTGTGGAACCTGTGTCTTTTGGGGAAACTGCTAGGTACGTATGACCTAGATTGGCCACTGTTGGAAACAGGATACTGGGCTTGATGGACCTTGGTCTGACCCAGTATGGCATATCATATGTTCTTATGTTTGTGTATAAATGTATTGAATGTGTACTCACGCACGGAATATTTAGTGAGCCTTAATGAAGATCTGTTTAGTCCTTGCCATATGGAATGTAGTGGTTTAAAAGTAAAGATACACATATAAACCGCTGACGATCTTAATTAATTTTGCCCAGCATTATACACAAATTAACAAAATCTACCCCTAAACATAAGAACATAATATAAGATATGCCATACTGGGTCAGACCAAGGTCCATCAAGCCCAGTATCCTGTTTCCAACAGTGGCCAATCTAGGTCATACGTACCTAGCAGTTTCCCCAAAAGACACAGGTTCCACAATGCTTGTACTGGGTCAAGCATTGATATCCTGGGTCCCTTCTTAATAATGGTTTATGGACCTTTTCTCCAGGAATTTATCCAAAACCTTTTTAAACCCAGCTACACTAGCAGCCTTTACTATATCCTCCTGTAACATATTCCAGAGTTTGATTACACGTTGAGTGAAAAAATATTTTCTTTTATTAGTCTTAAATAGTTTACCCTGTAGCTTCATTGCATTTCCCTTAGTCTTTCTATATTCTGATAATGTAAACAATCGATCTATGTTTACCCGTTCCACTCCGTTCATTAATTTATAGACTTCTATCATATCTCCCCTCAGCCATCTCTTTTCCAGGTTAAAGAGCCCTAACCTTTATAGCCTTTCTTCCTAGGAGTATCCTTTCATCCTCTTTACCATTTTGGTGGCTCTTCTCTGAACCTTTTCTAAAATCGCTATATCCTCTTTAAGATACGGCGACCAGAATTGCACACAATATTCAAGGTGCGGTCTCACCATGGAACGGTATAGAGGCATTATAATATCTTTTGTTTTATTTTCCATTCCTTTCCTTATGATACCTAGCATTCTATTTGCTCTCTTGGCCGCCGCTGCACACTGGGCCGAGGGTTTTAACATGTTATCCACAATGACGCTAAATCTTTTTCCTTGGTGGTGGTTCCTAATGTGGAACCTTGCATTGTGTAACCATAGTTTGGTGCCCAGTCTTCCAAGTTATCAAGATCCTCTTGCAATTTTCCACAATCCTCTTGGGTTTTAACAACTTTAAATAGTTTTGTGTCATCTGCAAATTTGATAACCTCACTCGTTATTCCCTTTTCCAGGTCATTTATGAATATGTCAAAAAGCAGTGGACCCAGCACAGATCCCTGGCGTACACCACTATTCACCTTTCTCCATTGGGAAAATTGGCCATTTAGCCCAACCCTCTGCTTTCTATCTTTTAACCAGTTCCTGATCCACAGTAGTACACTGCCTCCTATCACATGACTCTTTAGTTTTGCCAAACGTCTCTGATGAGGGACCTTGTCAAAGGCTTTCTGAAAATCCAGATACACTAGATCAACCGACTCACCTTTGTCCACCTGTTTATTCACACTTTCAAAAAAACATAACAGATTAGTAAGACAAGATCTTCCTTGTCTAAAGCCATGATGGCTGTCTCCCATTAGGCCATGACTATCTACATGCTGAGTAATTTTGTTCTTTATGATGGTTTCTAACATTTTTCCCGGTACTGATGTCAGGCTCACCGGTCTGTAGTTTCCCGGATCACCCTTGGAACCCTTTTTAAAAATTGGCATTACATTGGCGATCCTCCAATCTTCAGGTATTACAGTTCTTTCAACACCCTTGGATGTATACCATCCGGCCCAGGTGATTTGCTATTCTTCAGGTTATCTAATAGTTGTAATACATCTTCCCGATGTATCGATATTTCCTTCAATTCTTCCGCACCTTTAAATACCACTTCAGTCATGGGTAACATCCCTACATCTTCCTCAATAAAGTCTTAAGCAAAGAATTCATTCAGTCTCTCCGCTATCGCCTTGTCGCCTCTTAGTGCCCCTTTAACCCCTCTATCATCTAATGGACCAACTGACTCTCTCACAGGTTTTTTGCTACAAATGTACTTGAAAAAGTCTTTATTTTGCATTTTTGCTTCCGCAGCAAGCTTCTTCTCAAATTCTCCCTTTGCCTGCCTTATCAATGCCTTGCATTTGACTTGCCAGTGCTTGTGCTGTTTCCAGGTTTCGTCGTTTGGCTCTTTTTTCCATTTCCTGAAAGATGCTTTTTTGACAACAACAGCCTCTCTGACCTCAGCTTTAAACCATGCTGGCAGTTTTTTGGACTTCCTTCTACTTTTCTTAAAGTGTGGAATACAGCTGGTCTGGGCTTTCAAGATAGTAGTTTTCAACAACACCCAAGCTTGATGTAAGCCTTTAACCTTTGCAACTGCTCCTTTTAGTTTTTTCTTAACTATTTTCCTCATTTTATCATAGTCTCCCTTTCGAAAGTTAAAAGGTAGTACTGTGGATTTCCTTACTATCCCTCCTCCACTAATTAAATCATATAAAAATGTTATATATTATATTCACCATATTTGATTTCTAACATAAAGAAATGGACCATCATATATGTAAAGATGATCACTAACACTTTTAGAAGACTGTGCTCGTGAGGAACTACCTAAACTAAAAGTCGACAAAGCCATGGGTCCGGATGGGATATATCCAAGAACACTAAGGAAACTTGGGGATGTTCTAGAGTCTCCACTGTCTGACCTCTTCAATGCCTCTTTGGAGTCGGGAGTGGTGCCAGAGGACTGGAGAAAGCACATGTGGTCCCTTTACACAAAAGAAGACATAAGGATGACACTGAGAACTACAGGCCAGTTAGTCTAATCTCTGCGGTTAGTAAATTATTGGAAAGGCTACTAAAGGAGAGAATAGTGAGGTTTCTGGAGTCCAATGGATTGCAGGATCAGAGGCAGCATGGATTCACCAGAGGAAGGTCTTGTCAGACAAATCTGATAGATTTCTTTGACTGGGTGACCATGGAGTTGGACCAAGGGAGAGCCTTAGATGTGGTGTATTTAGATTTCAGTAAAGCTTTCGACACCATTCCGCACAGGTGACTTATCAACAAACTGAGCACCCTAGGGATGGACTCTAAAGTTACTGATTGGGTTAGAAATTGGTTGAGTGGGAGATGACTAAGGGTACAGGTAAATGGAGCTCACTCTGAGGAGGTGGTTACCAGTGGTGTCTCGCAGGGATCTGTCCTTGGTCCGATTCCGTTTTAACATTTTTGTTAGTGATATTATGGAAGAACTTTTGAGTAAGTTTGCTTGTTTGTGGATAATACCAAAATCTGCAATAGAGCAGACACCCAGGAAGGAGTCGATAATATGAGGAGGGATCTAGTTAAGCTTGAAGAATGGTCTAGAATTTGGCAACTGAAATTTAATGCTAAAAAATGCAGGGTCATGCATTTAGGCTGCAAAAATTCAAAGGACCTGTACAATGTAGGGGGTGAGGTACTTGTGTCAAGAAAAGAAGAGAGGGACCTGGGAGTAATTGTGTCTTGATGATCTTAAAATAGCTAAACAGGTAGAAAAGGCGACTGTGAAAACCATAAGGATGCTTGGGTGTAGAGGGAGAGGAATGGCCAGCAGAAAAAAGGAGGTAATAATGCCTCTGTATGTGTCTCTGGTGCTACTTCATTTGGAGTTTCATGCGCAATTCTGGAGACCATACTTTCAAAAGGACATAAGCAGGCTGGAGTGGGTGCAGAGGGTGGCTACTAAAATGGTTAGAGGTCTTCGCTATGAAGCATATGAGGACTGACTTAAATATCTTAATATGTAGAGGAAAAGCGGGATAGGGTGATATGATAGTCACATTTAAATACCTCCATGGCCTAAATGCATAGGAGGGTCTCTTTCAATTGAAGGCAAGCTCTGCTACGAGGGGACATAGGATGAGAGTGTAAGGGGATAGACTCAGGAGTAATATGCGGAAATATTTATTTATGGAAAGAATGGTAGATGCTTGGAATAGTCTCCCAGTGGAGGTGGTGGACACGAGGACAGTATCTGAATTTAAAAAAAAAGCCTGGGTTAAACAAAGAGGACCTCTAAAGGTAAAAAGTGGACTATTATAGTTGATATGGCAGGGCAGACTAGATAGGCCATGTGGTCTTTTTCTGCCGTCATGTTTCTATGTTTCTAAGTGATCACCTAACAGAATTCTAAAAATCAGTCTAAAGTGTTTTTTTCCATGTGTACTAAACATCCAGTGGTTCTCATGTGTCCATTGCAAAATTCAAAATCCAAATTTTTTTATTATAGTGATGAATAAAATTTAACTATCTGAAATCCAATGATGATACTCTATATGTGAAATCCAATTATAATATACCACTGCCAGTTTTACTTTCACTTTTGAGGTTTACAACTTTCACTCTCAAACTGGGTTTAAAAACTTCAAATTCACAATCACTCAAATGGTTCACTGTGTGCATTAATTTCCAACGTGATATCACACATGGCATTTATGTTGTTGTTATTAAGGGCTATTGAATCTATGTTGGCTCCTGGCAATTTGTGAATAGTTGTAACTGTGTTCAACCTTCAGTCAGGCGATTAATTATTGATAAAGTGGCATCCATAGTTATTACTACATAGGATCCATCACACTGCTAGTCTCTCTCTTTTGCATGATGACTCTCTCTAATGATCTTTCTCTCTGATTTGTCCAAAGTATGAAAGCTGAAGTCTTGTCATTTGAACTTCAAAGGAAAACTTAGGTTTGATCTCCGCCAGTATAAATTGATTTGTTCTTTGGGCAGAACATGGTATACACAGTATTCTTCGAAAGCACCATAACTGGAAGGCATCGATTTTCTTCCTGTCTTACTTCTTCCTTGTCCAACTTTGGTATCCATATGAAGTTATTGAAAATACCAATGGTTTGGACAAGTCAAATCTTTGTATGCAAAGATAATATCATAGTCATCCTGTCAATGCATTATTGGACGTCTTGACTGTTATTTTATTATTGATCATGAATACAAGCAAGTTGAAATTGTCTACTATTTCTATGTCTTTAACATCAAGGATACAATGGTGACATTTTACTTATGAGTTAATGTCCTTTCCTTGAGTCCTGCTAGACCAGTCCAGACAAATGGGCTGTGTTCCCCTACCAATGGACTGGTGGAGACAAAGAACCAATGAAAAACCCAGGTTTCAATGACATCACTCTCATGCCTCTATTTTTGCATCAACCACCTTAGGTCCCTTCAGTGTTCGTCCCAAAGCATATGGGAGACATATTGAAACCTCAAACAACCTCAGCTGTGGGCAACAATGCGTAATCAACAGTACAGAAAGATGTACAGGAAAGCATTAATAGAAGGTTGTCAGCAGAAGATGAACCCGCAGAGCAGAGAAGAAAAAACATAGAGGACCCAAGGGTACCGCAGCAGCAGAACAGAGCAATACAGTTACAGGGGAGGGCCCTGGACTGGTCTAGCAGGAAAAGACATTAACTGGTAGCCATGGGCGGTATATCAAAATCTGCAAATAAAGAATAAAGAATAAAGTAAAATGTCACCTTCCATATCATCCTGCTAGACCAGTCCAGACAAGTGGGATGTACCAAAGCTATACTACTACTGGGTGGGAAGAAGACACAGAAGTTTGCAAAACCCTTGAGCCGAAGTCTGTGTCCGCCCACACGTGACATAGAAGTGGTAATGCTTGACAAAAGTGGAAGGCGATGCCCATGCGCTATCCGACTAATGTCTGCAGGGCTACTGAGCTCCGCTCTGCCCACAAGGACCTTGTACTCGGGTAGAATGGGTATGCATATCCTCCGGAACCTGTCAGTTCCGCAATAGATACAATGAGGCAATGGCCTTCTTAATCCAGCGCCCTGAAGTCAACCTGAATGCCGTTTCACCCTTGCACGGGACAACAAAAAGTACAAAAAGATGGCTGGACTTACAAATGGATTCGTAACCTCCAGGTACCGGAGCAGCACCCTCAGGACATCCACAAGATGAAGATCCTCATCCTTTCCCCTACACTGCTCCTTCGGCAAAGAGGTCAGGCAAACCCCCTGGTTCACATGAAAGGGAAAAATCATCTTAGGTAAGAATGAAGGCACAGGTTGAATGGAAACGGCCTCCTAAAAAAGGATAAGAATCTTGGCAAGAAAGCCTGCAGCTCAGAAATCTGCCTTGCGGAACAAATTGTGACCAAGAAGGTAATCTTGAGCATCAAATACTTTAACGTAGTGTGCTTTAATGGCTCAAAAAGGGCAGCTATCAGGGTCCTGAGCACCAGACACAGATTCCAGGAAGGGATCACAGACCAAAGGGAAGGACGCAGCAGATGCCAAACCCACTGAAGAAAAAATGAGACGTCTGGGTGCAAGACCACGACTTGCCTGCCACCAGACCATGGAAACAGGCCAGAGCTGCCACCTGAATTTTCAGGGAGCTAAGGGAAAGCCCTTCTCTAGGCCATCCTGCAGAAAGGCCAACAGGGAGGACACCTTGGCTGCCTCAGGAGCCAACTGCTATATGCTGCACCAGCAGTCAAAGAGGCACTATATCCGTACGTATGCTAACTTGGTAGATGACCTCTGGGCAACAAGCAGAGTAGAGATCGCTGCTGGAGAGTAGCCCTTAAGCTCTAACAGTTTCCTTTCAAGAGCCATGCCATAAGCAGGAAGGGAACTGGGTCCTCCAGGACGACTGGTCCCTGCTGCAATAGCCCCAAGACAGAGGAAGCCGAAGAGGAGGCACCAGAAGGAGGGCCATCAGGTCTCTGAACCACACTCTCCTCAGCCTACCTGGCACTGCCAGAACAATCCTGCCCAGATGGTGCTCTATACACTGAATCACATGCCCCATCAGGGGTCATGAAGGAAACACGTACAGCAGGTGCTGACTTAGCCAAGGCTGGGTCAGGGCATCGACGCCCTTGGACCCCATTCTGTGTGGCGACTGAAGAAGCAGCAAACTTTGGCAGTGGAGCGTATTACCATCAGATATATTTCGGGGTGACGCCAGCGGTGTTCAATCAAATGAAATGCCTCCAGACTCAATTCCCACACTCCAGGATTCAGAGAGTTCTGGCTGAGGAAGTCCGCTTCCACACTGTCCAACCCGGTAATGTGCTGGGCTGACAATACTAGATAGTTCTTCTCTGCCCAGGCAAACAGGAGATTCATCTCCAGAGTCACCCTGTTGCTTTGTGTGCTGCCTTGTCGATTGACATAAGCCACCGCTGTAGCTTTGTCTGGAAACACTTGAACCGCCAGGCCCACGACCAGGGGCCAGAAATGCAGAAAGACCAACCTGATGACCCTTGCCTTGAGGTGGTTGATGGACCACACCGCTTCCCTGTGGTTCCAATGACCCTGGGCCATACTGTCTTGGCAATTGGCTCCCCAGCCCAAGAGACTGGTATTAGTCGTCAGCAAGATCCAGGAGAAATCACCCAGAATGCCTTTCCTCAGACAGGGCTGCCGCCACCACTGCAGGCTGTCCTTCACTAGCAATGGGAGCGGATGCCTGCGCTCGAACGCCTGAGAACTCGGGCACCATCTCTATGGTTGCAGGCATCAATCCGAGGAGCTGAAGATAATCCCAGACTCTGGTGGCCTGCTGTGCACAGAACAGCACCAGGCAATCCAATAGTCTTTTGACTTTCTCTTCTGGCAGAAAAAAGCACTGCCCACTCAAGTGAAACTTCAAGGACTGGGAAGGCAAAGGTTGGCTCTTTTCCTGACTGATCACCCAGCCAAGGCTTTCCAACAAAGGAGACTACTGGGGATGCCATCCAAGACACTTCTAAAAGGGAGTAGGCTTGAATGAGTCAGTTGTCCAGATCAGGATGGACACAGATCCCTTGGTGCCGCAGCAGTCACCACCCTGACCTTGGAGAATGTCCTTAGGATGGCAAATAGACCGAAAGTGGGGGTGGTGAACTGATAGTGAGAGCCGAGCATGGCAAAACCACTGCAAAGGCATACCACCGACTGAAGCTCATCAGGAGACTCTGACCAATCCTCAGTCAGGACCATTTCCGCACCGTATGCCAAGCGGTCATCACCCCAAAATTGGACTACGGAAACTCATTATATCAAGGTCTACCCAAGCAATCTACCCACCCACTTCAACTGGTGCAGAACACTGCAGCATGCATCATTACTGGCACAGCCAAACACGAATACATCACACTTATACTTCAACAACTGCACTGGCTATTGAAAATTGCACAGGCGAGATTCAAAGCAACTATAAACATATTCAAGATCATACATCAATGCTCAGCAGATGTCCTTCAAAGCACATTAACCAAGGATACAACCAGCAGACTCAGACGAGCTAATGGCATTAACAGACTCCGCACACCCACAGGATAGCATAAGACAAAAACAGGCTACCTCCAACAGAGCTATATCACACTCAGCGCCGGCCCTCTGGAACTCCCTCCCAGATGAATTAAGAGCCCTAAATGACATGAAGGATTTCCGCAAATCCCTCAAAACCCTCCTGTTCACGGAATTCTATGACCAAGTAACATAGAGAACCTTCACCCTACCGGCACGCCCAAATGAGAACTAAGAACCAATTACCTAAAGTCTATATGTACGTCTTGTCACCCCTCCCCTCTTGTTCAATGTAGACCCACAAATGTGTTGTCAACCACTTTGATTGAAGGATAAACTGGTATACAAAACTAGTTAAATAAATAAAAAAAATAAAGACTTCTGCTGATCCGTCCAGAGCGGAATATGAAAATATACCTTACCAGATCCAGAGAAGCCAAGAACTCCCCTCGGCACACTGCTTGAATCACAGAGTGCCAGGTTTCCAGATATAAGTGCAGGATATGCAAGTGCTTGTTGACCCCCTTGAGGATCCAGGATTGGGCAGAAGGTACCAACCTTCTTGGCACCATAAAATTGGTAGAGAATCTGCCCTTGCTCTGCATATCCGGGGTAGGGGGGTGGGAACGGGCATCCCCGACTTCAGGCATAGCAACTTGTCGAAGGTGGTCCACACAGCAGCACCTTTGATCACAGACTCACAAGGGGAAAAGAAGAAAGCATCCGAAATCAGCTCTTTGCATTCCAGGACATAGTCGAACTGAATGGTGACTAGCATCCAGCAATCCTTCTTAACCTGGGCCAATTCCTGAAAGAAGATACGAAGTCTGAAGCCCACCAGAGGGGTTAGGCTTCCAAATCTTCCTTGCGCAGCCTAGGAGGGTCCGCCTCTGGAAGGGACCGATTCCCTGGGCTCACACACTCCATTAAAGGACTGAGAACAAGTCCAAGCCCCTGAAGCCGAGGGGAAGAAAGATTTTCCAGGTCAATAGTCCAGAGATCCCCAAAGAAACCAGCCAGCATGCCCTCGGTGGACAGTCAGAGGCTGATGAAGAAGAAAAGACTGAATTCACTGGAGCAGGGCTTGAGATGTCAAGCTGGTACATACTGCCAGCTGTAGAATAGCCGCTACCACAGTGAACTGGCCCCTCAGCATGGAATCCATCTTGCAGTCCAGAAAATCATTTAATTCCAATACGCTTTCCACTGGAATGGTGGTCTGTTTGGTAACTGCCGTGACCTGTGCATCCACCTTGGAAATGTCAAACCACTCGACACGCTCCTCTTTTGGGAGAGCATAGATCTTCATATACACATTATCCCTTTAGATATGATCGGATCATATCTTTGATCACCTCTGGGAACGGGAAGACAGTAGTTGATTTGCGTACCCCTTGAAGGAGTGGGTGTACTTTCAGCTCCTATTCCATGCTGGAAGCATCCGTCAAGTTCAAGGCAGATGAGATCCTAGTAATTAATGCTGCCAGCTCCTCCTTCTGGAACAGGCAGATCACGCTGGCCTCTGCATGAAGGTGAGGACACTTCCTCATCCACATCAGAACCCAGTACTGAGCCATCTGAATCCAAGGCATAGTCAACATCTCGGATAGCTCCCTGATGTTCTCCATCTTCAGGGAGCGCTCCTCAATGGGACACTATAGCGAAAGCTAATCAAAGAGGGCTTCCACTTTCAGTCCGCCCAGCATGAGACTGTGTCCGGGAGCACCCAGAGGCCGCCGGGTCTGGGTTTCCACCCCAGAAGGACCAGGCCTATTGCAAAAAGGAAAAGAATTCCGGGGAGGACAATCTGGAGTCCGGAAGCTCTTCTCTTGGATGAGGCTCCCCAACACCAGGGGGTACAGCTGCCACAGATCCACTAGAACAGTAGTTCTCAACCTAGTTCTCTGGGACCCCAGGCCAGTCAGGTTTTCAGGATATTCACATGAATAAGCATGAGATAGATCTGCATACAATGGAAGCAGTGCATGCAGGTCTATCTCATGAAGAGCAGCTCACAGCACGGTTGCTGGAGACTCCGGATGGATGAATAACTTTAGCCATAGTGCCATCCTTCCTCTCCTGTCCTGAGGCAGGCAAGATCGGACTAACCGTATTCCCCAGCTAAGAGGTGGAAAAGCATGTCTTCCAGGGGGAAATCAGAAGCTGCCATGTTGGAAAGGCAGAGTCCAGAATTCAGGGATGAGGTTCCTCGCTTGCCACACGTCAAACAGCGTTTCCTGGAAGAAGACAGAATGTAGAGTATCACAACAGTGCACACTAAGGCTGCGTCAGCTCACAAGCGTGCGTTAACTGCACATTTACGTTACACACATTACAAGCACTAGGGTATGAGTGTGTGTTGGAGATGCTAGGACCATGCGACTATCAGGTGCACAATAGGCAAAAACGTTAGTAACGTGTGCAGAAACCCACAGGAAGCCCACATGCAGAGCCAACAGTCGCTAGCAGTCCACCACGAATTGCATCCCTCAGGGACAGAAACGGAAGCCCCCAACAAGGACACTGACGAAGCCAAGCCTCGGTACTCACTCCCTTAGAGCCCCAGGTGAAGGATCCATGTCGGACTCAGCACTACTCCCCTGAAAGCTGATTCACTGGCTGGCTGTGCAGCAGTGGGTGTAAGGTGGCTGGCAAGCAGATCTCAGAGTGTTCTGTAATCTTTAGGAGAGAGCAGGAGGGACAGAGGAGAGAGCAGGAGGGACAGAGGAGGAGGGAGGGGGCACTGAGGTTGTGTGAAACTACTGCACTCTTCTAGATCCTTCCAAATCCTTTCAATTTGTGGCTGCTCTAAAGGCCCTTATCATGATAAGGGTGTGAAGCTGAACCAATTTTCCCTTCTCCTATGGCTACCGGAAAACCGCAGTCTAGTGGAGCCTCACATGTCACACTCAAGTGAGAGAGTCACCTTTCTGTATAAAAGGTGGTCATTCATGAGCGTTTCCTCGCAATTTCTCAGATTTTCTATCAAGAAGAGAAAATCCATCTACTATCTGCTGGAGACAAAAATACTGAAGGGACCTCTGGTGGCTAAAGCGAATAGAGGCATGAGAGGGATGTCACTGAAACCTGGGCTTTACATTGGCTCTTTGTCTCCAGCAATCTGCTGGTAGAGGAACACAACCCACTTGTCTGGACTGGTCTAGCAGGATGATATGGAATATTGATTTTGTAAGTCGTCAGGATTTATCTTCTTCATGTTATGGTGTAGGCCCATTTTAAGACTATTGGGGGGGGGGAGGGGAATTGAGCAGCAGCAGCTAGCACTGATAAAGTGGCTAGCTATTGCTGCTGAAATTTTAACCAAGCTATTCAATGCCAGGGCCATATCCGGCCACCGGCAGTGAATATTCAGATCGGCCCGATACTGCCGCAGCTATATGGGAAGAAGCAATATTCGGTTGCTGCCCGCAAAAGTTAGGCCAGCCTTCAAAGTGCTTAACTTTCTCCACTGTTAATCACCCTGAATAACGGCCACTATGGTCCTTAATATTGACAAGCAGAAATTTTAGATCATCTTCACTTTCTGCCAGTAATATGATATTGTCAGTATAGTGAAAGTTGATGAGTCTTCCACCAAGCCTCACACCTGTTTCTTTTAATGAAGTCTTGTTTCTCTGATTTATTTTGTATATAAATCGAACAAATATGAGGTGAGCATGCAGCCTTGTTGTACACCATGATAAGGTGTAAGGCTGCTCAAACAGCCTTACAATCCGCCATCTCACCCCCTCAGGGTAAGGCTGTTTGAGCAGAGCTCTGAACATTCCGAGGACTGACTTACCCTTGCCGCTCTGATGCCGAAGCGAAAGGGCAAACACCCAATCCACCCTTCGGGGTCGGGTGTGGGAGAAAGAGGGCAGCTCACTTTGGACAAGCTTGGAGTTTGCACATTGTTGGAGTCTGTGGCTGACTTGGACTGCTCTGGCAGAGTGTCTCTGGAGCAGAGCACGGAATGGGCATTGTTAAGACCCAAAGAACAAGATCTTCCCCGGCAAACCTTAAGTGCTAAGCCCAGGGAGGCCTCCTGACCATGAGCGTTGCTGCTGAGTTGGAGCTAGGAGATTCATTGGGCTCCTTTGGCTTGAACGATCTTGAGTAGGATCAGAGTATTGTGTGATACTTTTTACAGTCAACTGGCTCACATTTCTTAAGTATTGGTATGAACACAGATATTTTCTAGTCAGTTGGCTATGATGTTGTCTACCAAATTTCCTGACAGAGCCTTATATATATTTTAAGAGCTGCATCTGACTGCATCTTCAATGGGAATACAATCAATGGCTGATGCTTTGTTCTTTGATAATGCTTTCAATGATGCTTCATCTTCTTTCATCACCATCCTGATCATAAGATTCAGGTTGAAACAGCTGTTGATGCACTTGATCTTTATTGTATAATGATTCAGTTTATTCTTGATCTTCTCAGGATCATTAAACAAAGGGCCTTGAGCATCTTTTAGCATTCCAATTCAAGGCTGAAATTTTCTCTAACTCTCATAGCTTTAGGAAAGCTCATCTTTCCTTCCTCTGTATTTTTTGATTCTATATCCTTGCATGAGTCATTGTAATACTTCTCTGTCTCATCTTTCTGCGCGTTGTAAATCTCTTAAGTTCCATGACTACCTCACATTCTCCTTTGGCTTTAGCTTCTCTGTATTTGAGCAATATTTAGGATTTCTTTGGTCATCCATTTTGGCTCTTATTGCTCTTCCACCTTTTGTAGAGCCTTTTCACTTTCTTCAAACACAATTTTCTTGATGTCAATCCACAGCTCTTTTGATACTCTGTCATTTGTATCCAAAGTGGTGAATCAATTTTGCAGGTAGACTTTAAATTCCAATGGCATATTTCCAAGATTATCTTTTGCTACATTCATGATTGTGTACGGTTGTTGCTTATGTTGCTGGAAGAACAGATTGTTGGTCTTGCATAATTCTATCAGGCTTTCTCCAGCTTCATTTCTGTTGCCAAGTCATATTTTTAAACTACTTTCCAGTCTTTTTTGTTCCCAACTCTTGCGTTCCATTTGCCCAGGATTATTAGTATATCTTGTTTGCATGTTCTATTGATTTCAGTTTGTGCATCTGTTGTGATGCATATACCTGAATAATAGTTGTGTTGATGAGTACTCCTCTTTTTCTGTCCTGTTTCTAAGTTTTAATAGCGTTCCTTTTCCTTTTCTTGCAGCTTTTTAATTTTTATTTTAAACTGCCCAGATACTTCTGTTATGGGCGGTATATTAAGTTTTAATAAACATAAACATTGTTTTAATTTCTATTCATCTACAACAAATGCCCATCAAGTGTTTATTGACTGCATTATATTTCATTACAGTTCTTGCAAGCTTTTACCTAATTATTATCATAATCAACTTATGGACTTAAGAGAGATTACTGGATAAAGTGAACTATGCACATTGAGCAGATTAGGTATTGGAACCCAATAGGCTCAGTCAATACCCTAGTATATTGGTCAGATTATAAACAAAAAATATCTCTACAAACTCACTAACTCGTTCAATAAAACATCCAGGAATTATTTTAAAGTGTTCCAAAGACTTTTCCTTTTTCCTTTCAGTCAATACCCTGCCTAAGCAAATTTGCTATTTTGTTTTACTTGCAGCAAAATTAACTCCTAGATACACACGCAAAATGTATTACTAGTTCAAGTTAGCAATGGCTTCAAAGATTTTCAAACTAATTTTTATCAGAAATAGGAGTAACACACAGCAAACTTACCTGAAGACTTTCAACAACAGGAACGGGTGTTACTGGAGCATGAACAGGTCCCATTCCTTCATAAAATGTGTATTCTGCTTTATCGGTGCTAATGATTGTCCAAGAGGCTCCATCATTAATCATTTCCTTATTTGGTTCCTTTGGGCACGGAGTGGCCTTATAAAGAAATAATTAATAAATTATTTTGGACATCTAGTTGAAGTTATGAAACTATAGCTAGGGGATGGCAGTCTACAGTAGGAGCAACTGTTGCAGCTACTTGTGAAAATACACAAGCGTGAAAATTTAGTACTACTGACTTTTGATGTAACCCATCTGGACTGAAATTCTCTCTCCTTCACAGATTACACATCCACTTAAAAAATATTTTCTTAGAACTAATATACTATTTAATTTTATAACCTTGAGTTGCACTCTTGCAGGCACCTAATCATCACTCCTGGATTGAGAAAGTTATTAATAATATAGTACTCTTGATCTATTCTAGCCCTTTAAAAGAGATGAATGAATCCCTTTGACTACTGTCTTCATAAGGGGCCGGGTATTCAGTGGTGGTGGCTAGCGCTTCTAAAGCGCACAGCTGTCGCCACTGAACCCCCTCACCACAAATATTCAATGCCAGGGCCATATCCGGCCACTGGCATTGAATACCCAGGTCACTGCATGGCATGGAAGCTAACTGGGCAACTGCGATATTACGCATCCAGTTAGCTCCCACGGGGTAAAGATAGGCCAGCTTTTCCCATGCCTATCTTTACGTATGGGTCGCTAAGCAGGCAGCGGTTCAATATTACTGCTGCCCGGTTATTGACAGGTGCTATTTCAGCTCCACCAACGACATGCCCCGATGCTACATGCTTAGCATCAGGACATGTAGTGGTGGCACCTACAAATATCAGGTCTGTAAACTGTGTAAATGCCTTTGAATATCAAGCCCAATATATTTAAACATACACCTTGTTTTCTTGCCAACTACATTGCAACGCCTTCCATATTTCAATCTGGAGGTTCTCTTTGCTTTTAAATTCCAAGTAGGGATATCAAGCTTTGAAAGTTAAAGAAAGGGCATAAGGCTAAATGACTCTTGCAGAATTAAATGAAAAGAAACTGATAATCAATATAACAGGAAAAATTAGTCTTTAATACATTTTTTCAACTGAAGAGTAGGAAATGCTTCAAGGGAGAATGGCTTTTAGCATACATTTCATAAAGGGAAATGTGTGCTGGTGTTTTTTTAACTCATGTGCACATTGTTTGGACTTGGAATGCTATTGGACTGGATGATAGAGCTAACTGTGATAACAATCAACTAGCAGCTGAATATGTCTGGCAGACTGTATGTACAATAATTACTAGTAGTCACAGCAGAAACACAGACACTTATGTAGCCAGGCCTACCCGACAGGTTACATACTTCCTTTGTCAATTGGGTTAGTACAATAGGTTGTGACAAAGGGTCATAAGAAGTTGGATGTTTGTGCAATTGCTACTATAGTACTTTTGGTTATTTAGATGATTACAAACTTTGTGTTAGCCCTGGGAAGGGATGGGTGCTAAGGGTGAACTAAATAGTGGATCTTGAATACCTATTTACCCAAATGGGTGGCATACTAGAAGGAAATTAACAAAATCTTTCTAGGGTAAGGAGTGATATCTTACAAGTACTCATGGCTAGTGGCTGGGATACAGTGGAGAAGTAATCTAGTGGTTACAGCAGTGGGTAGAGAACCAGGAAAACTAAGGCTTAAATCTTGTTCCTTCTACTGATACCCCTTTTGACCTCGGGCAAATCACTTTACCCTCTATGGCCTCAGTTACAAACAACAGATTGTAAGACGTTTGGGTAAGAAAATATTCACCTTGAGCTCAGAGTTGGAAAGATGAATAATCAAATTTTAAAATTCAAATCCAAATCTCTTACAGCACGGACACTAACTAGCCACCCTAGATAGAGCAATAGGTCTTTTTTCTGCCATCTCCTACTATGCTACAAATTTTTTTCTAACAGTTGTGAAAGTATCGTTAACATTATTGTTCATTTTTGAGTTATTTCTTTCCTTGGGGTACATTTTGAGGGGAATTGTAGAATGGACATCCAAGTGCAAACTGGAACGTCTAAGCCATAATGTCTAAGAAAAGAAAAAAAAAGCAGGCACATCCAGGTGCAGACACGAGTTCTCAAACGTGGACGTGCCTGATATGGACATCTGTTGGGGCATTTACACAGATATCCCCAGAACCTGGACGTCTACAATGGCCTAATGGTTAGGGGTAGTGGGCTAGGAACAGGGTAGCCAAGGTTCAAATCCCACTGCTGCTATCACTGACACTGTGCTGAGTGCTGGGGATGGAGTGCTATCACCCTCTGGATGTTCTTCAGCCAAAACTAGCACTTTTCAGATGCCTGTTCATGCTTGGAGCAGGTTTAAACTTAGACACAATGCCAGACATCCATGACATTTCTGAGAGCAGGTGGGAATATATATATTCCTGGGAATGCCCTGGCCAAACCTCTATCACAACCCCATTCAGACTAGGGTGTCCTCATGCTGGGGATGTCTGTAGAGCTGGCTTCTAAAATGGCTGTGGAAATGTTTCTGTGTTTTGGATGTTCAAAGCACAAATAGGACTTCCAAAATGACCCTCTTTCTTTCTTCTGTGTATACCACTACTAAATAGGGTCTAAAGAGAATTCCTGTTTTTCAACTTCAACAATGCAGTGCTCACTTACCTATATAAAAATCTTAGTCTTCAGGATTCACCCATGGCTGCTGTTTTAATTGTGAACAGCAAGTTGAAAAAGATTGTTATCCACGATGACGCCTAAATCTTTTTCCTGGATTGTGGTTCCGAATGTGGAACCTTACATTGTGCAACCGTAGTTTGGGTTGTTCTTTCCTAGGTGCATAACTTTGCAATTGTCCACATTAAATTTCATCTGCTATCTGAATATCCAGTCTTTCAATTTATCAAGGTCCTCTTGCAATTTTTCACAATCCTCTTGTGTCTTAACAACTTTGAATAATTGTGTGTCATCTGCAGATCTGATCACCTCACTCATCATTCCCATTTTTAGGTCAATGATGAATATGTAAAAAGCAGCGGGCCCAGCACAGATCCCTGGGGTACTCCACTATCCACCTTTCTTCATTGAGAAAACTGGCCATTAAGCCCTACTCTCTGCTTTCTATCTTTTAACCAGTCCCTGATTCAGAATGGTATACTGCCTCTAATCCCATGATTTTTTAATTTGGCCAAGAGTCTTTCACGACAGACCTTGTCAAAGACTTTCTGAAAATCCAGATACACTATATCAATCTGCTCACCTCTGTCTACCTGTTTATTCATAGCTTCAAAAAATATAATACATTTCTAAGACAAGACTTTCCTTGGCTAAATCCATATCAGCCTTCTCCCATTAAATCATAACTATCTACATATTCAGTAACTTCAGGCCGGAAGGTCGGGGGTTCAAATCCCACTAGAGGACAGCAACCTTGGGCTGGAAGGACCAGGGTTTCTAGTCCCACAGGTGCTCCTTGTGGTCTTGGGCAAGCCACTTAACCCTCCATAGCCCATGTTCCCTGTAAAATAGTTATCTCCAAGTTATAATGCCCTGTTCAATGTAATTTCAGTTTGTTCAATGTAAACCGCACTGATGCAGAATAGCACGGTATATAAGAGAATGTAAATAAATAAAATTATATTCTCTATAATGGTTTCTATCATTTTGCCAGGTACTGATGTTAGGCTCACCGGTCTGAGTTTCCTGGATCAGCCCTGGAATCCTTTTTAAAAATTGGTGTTACATTGGCCATTCTCCAATCTTCAGGCATTATAGATGATTTTAATGATAGTTCACAGATTACTAATAGTAGGTCTGCAATCTCATCTTTCAGTTCTTTCAGCACTCTTGGATGTATACCATCCGGTCCAGGTGATTTACTACTCTTCGATTTATCGAATAGTTGCAATACATCTTCCTGGTTTATCAATATTTCTTTCAATTCTTCTGATAGTTCAACTTTAAATACCTTTTCAGGCATGAGTAATTTCCCTACATCTTCTTCAGCAAAGACTGAAGCAAAGAATACATTCTATCTCTCCGCTATGGCCTTGTCCTCCCTTAGTGCCCATTTTACCCCTCTGTCATCCAATGGTTCAACTGACTCTCACAGGTTTTTTGCTACAAATGTTCTTGAAAACGTTTCTTTTATGCGTTTTTGCTTCCACTGCAAGCTTCTTTTCAAATTCTCTCTTTGCCTGCCTTATCAATGCCTTCCATCTAACTTGCCAGTGCTAATGTTGTTCCCATTTTTGGAATTTGGCTCCTTTTTCTGTTCCTGAAAGATGCTTTTTTGGCTACAACAACCTCTCTGACCTCACCTTTAAAACACGCTGGCAGTTTTTTAGCCTTCCTTCCACTTTTCTTAAAGCGTATAATACATCTGGTCTGAGCTTCCAAGATAGTATTTTTAAACAATGTCCATGCTTGATGTAAATATTTAACCTTTGCAGCTGCTCCTCTTAGTTTTTTCAGAATTATTTTCCACATTTTGTCATAGTCTCCCTTTTGAAAGTTAAAGGTAGTACTGTGGATTTCCTTGCCATCTCTTACTACTACTACTACTACCGAGCATTTATATAGCACTACAAGACGTACACAGCGCTGCACAGATGTGAAAGAGATAGTCCCTGCTCATCAGAGCTTACAATCTAGTCTAGACAGACAACACAGTAGGCGTAAACATGGGATACCGTCTAGGGGGAATGGTAAGGAAACAAAGGAGATCAGGTGAGTCAAGATCCAAAAGCGGCAGCGAAGAGGTGAGTTTTTAGCCGATATAAAAAGGGCCAGAGAAGGTGTCCGACGTACAGACTCAGGTAGTTTGTTTCAGGAATAAGGAGCAGCAAGTTGAAAGGAGCAAAGTCTGGAGTTAGCAGCAGAAGAGATGGGCATAGATAGAAGCGATTTGCTAGAAGAGCAGAGTTCCCGAGAAGGGGCATAGCGAGAGATAAGAGAGGAAAGGTAGTGAGGAGTTACAAAATGAATGCACTTATAGGTCAGCAGGAGAAGTTTGAATTGGATGCAGAAACGGATAGGAAGCCAATGAAGAGACTTGAGAAGAGGGGTGATATGAGCACGATGAGGCTGGCGGAAGATTAGCCGTGCAGTAGTGTGTTGAACAGACTGAAGGGGAGAGAGATGATTTAGTGGGAGACCAGCAAGGAGTAGGTTAGAATAGTCAAGATGGGAGGTGATTAAGGAGTAGATAAGTGTTTTAGTAGTGTGCTCAGAAAGAAATGGGAGGACTTTGTTGATGTTATAGAGCAAGCATGTCCAACTTCGAACAGGTCGTGATCTACCTTTTCCGGCCAAAAGTGCCGGTGATCTACCACCATGAAAATTAAGTTTCAAATTAGTTTCAAATAAAGTTGAAGGATTCCCCCATTTTTAATGAACCTTCTGTCATTTACTTGGATGTGATCAGCTGTTAAGCAAATTAAGCAAAAACAAAACAGAGAGACAAAGATCCAGTAAGAACTACGAGGGGAAATGGAAAGTACATTTTTCTTAAAGTTTTATTGATTAATAACTTTAACTGTCTTAATAACTTTAACTTTTATTTAGTAATTTGTGTTAAATTTAGGTCGAGTATTGATCCAGGTTGATCTTGCACAATCTTTAATATTTCGCTCTTGCTCATTAGTGAGACGTCTGAGCCTGCATTTCATCCACCAGCTTTTTGAAGTTGGGTGAATAATGCGTGAGGGCCAGTCTCAGGGAATCCTGGATATGTTCATCTGTCATGTTGGAACGTTGTGTACTCTGTCATTTTCAGATGGGAAAATGCAGATTCACACAAATAAGTTTAACCGAAACAGGAGTGTACAGCTTCACTACATCTCCTCAAGTTGGGAAATTTGTTTCTAGACACTAGCTTCCAAAACAATTCTTGCTCAGCACGGGTCTTGAGAAAAATGTCATTTTTAAGGGTTAATATTTCGTTTTCAAGAGATGGCTTGTTTAATGAGAATTTTTTAATGATAGCAGCTGCAGTTTCTTTAATGTCCACATCTACTTTGAATGGGTGTGACAAGTACTCCACAACTGTTCCAATTTTTTGGAAGTCACAGAATCTATTTTCAAATTCCTGGATAACAGAACAGATTTCTGTCACATACTTCTCGTTATGAAAAACAAAATTTGGATATTGTCACAGATGGTCCTGTGTATTAGGAAAATGATCAAAAAGTGTTGTTTGCAAGGTCAGTCATCATTAGCTCAAATTTGCACTTGTAGGATGAAACTGTACTCATCATCTCGCCAATGCATTTGTTTTTACCTTGTAGTTCAAGGTTCATATTACTTAGTTCGCCTGTAAAGTCAGCGAGAAATGCCAGATCATATAATCACTCCTCATCTTCCAACTCTCCTTGGTCAACTCCCCTCTCCTTTAAAAAATTTCTTATTTCATTCAGCAAATCACAAAATCTTTGCAGAAATTTGTGCCTATTTAGCCACCTTACATCTGTGTGCAAAATGATTTCCGCTGCCCCTTCATCAAGAGTAAGATTGAAAAGCCGTCTTTGAAGTGATCTTCCACGAACTGAATTTACAGTTTTGTAAGTGATGTCCATGACAGTCTTTGTATTGAGTCTCTTGCTTGCCAAAACTTGCTGGTGAATGATGCAGTGTTAAGAAAGGAATTCTGGGAAGTCGTCATGCTGTAAAGACTAGTAACTGGGCTATGTCTCTTATGTCTGTAGATTCATCCAGTTGAAGTGAGAAAGCAACACAATTTGAAACATCCTCCAACAATTGTTCAGTTGTGTCTCCACACATCTTTTCTATTCGCCGCACGACGGTGTTTCTTGAGAATGTAAGTGCTTAATAGTGAGCTTGTTCTGCACAAAACTGTTATCTGTGAACCGCGCTGATTTTTAAGAGTGCGATATATAAAAACAATAAAATTAATAAATAAATTGTACATCTTGAACAGCAGCTATGATCTCTTTCTTATTTTTAAATCCTTCAAAAAGATTGTTAGCTGCTTCAAGAAAACAATCTTTTACAAATTCCCCTTCAGTGAAAGGTTTGCATTTCTTTGCGATCAGGTTGCTGACCTTGAAGGATGCTATGGTTGCATTGACCGAATGTGACCTTGGCTTCGCCATCAACTGTTGCTGAGTAGCCAATTTTGATTTAAGTTCTTTGAGCTTCCGTTTATGAATTTCACTTTTAGGTGGAAAATCAGAATCAAACTTATTGCTCTGCAGAGCCTTATAATGATGTTCCAGATTACCCTTTTTGGGCAAGGATACTGGGGCTTTACAAATTAGACAACAACACTTGTCTTTCACCATGATGAAGAAGTAGTCCATTTCCCATTCATCATGAAAGTGGTAGGTTTTGCTGGGGTGGCTGGATGTAAGAAGGCCAAATCTGCTAAGTTAGTATAAACACTGGCTGAATCTGGTCCAAAACTGTCACTGTCGCAAAGTATTAAAGATCAACAGGAACTGAAGACCTCTGGATGATGTGCAATACAAGGACTGGAGATGCCAAAACCACACATGCAGTTCTAAAAGTAAAAATAAGAATTCATCATACTGGCACCATCAAATACCGCCCAACAATCATCAAAAAAACTCAAACACCTGTCCAGCAAACCAGATAATATCAAATACCGCCAAACAAGTTCAAATACCACCACACATGATTTAATAAATTCTGCACACAGTGTAGAATCAACACAAAGGCAAAGCAAAATAAAATTGCAGTGTAGAATCAACGCAAAGGCTAGGCAAAATAAAATTGCAGAGGCAAGCAAACGTCACAGTGGTTTGAACCAATTTGAAGGCAAGGCATAGGCAAGTTAGAACAAAATTGGAAAAGCCTGCCAAAATCACCAAATTCTTGACACTTTGTTGTGTCTGCCTGAAAACGTTAATGAAAGGGATCTATAAAGCGACCAACGACCAGCACAAAACACAACTAATACAGTAAGTATATTCAGGTAAAGCCCGGGCGAATGGATATCGCCCGGTATATAACACACTTCTAAGGGGTGTTGGGGCGGGGGCAGGAATGGGTGATTCTGAGAGGCAGGAGACCAGGTATGATGCCTGGCCTGTGGCGTCTCGCTGTGGGGTGCGGGCGGCAGCCCCCTGGGGTACCCACAAACTATTGGCATGAAAACAACAAGCGCCCCCAATACACCCGCAGGCAAGATTCCCACAGGCAGGGAAAATAGACAGGCAAAGGATAAGCAGCGGCGACAAGCCCTCGGCAGACGACCTGTCGGCACGAGCTCTCTCCTAGCGATGGGGCGAGCTGCTGGAAAGATGGAGCCAAGCGGGGCTGGTGATCTACCTCTCACCCCTCCGTGATCTACCTGTTGGACATGCCTGTTATAGAGGAAGAAACGGCAGGTCTTAGCTATCAGATGGATGTGTGTGGAGAAGGAGAGAGAGGAGTCAGACGACTCCAAGGTTGCGAGTCGAGGGAATAGGAAGGCGTAGAGAGCTATCCACAGAGACTGAGAAAGGAGGAAGAGGAGAGGAGGTTGTAGGGGGAAAAATTAGAAGCTCAGTTTTGGCGAAGTTCAATTTCAAGCAGCGGGGAGACATCCAAGCAGCAATGTGAAAAGGGCAGGCAGAGATCCAGGTCTGGATTGCCAGAGAGATTTCAGGCGTAGAGAGGTAGATTTGGGAGTCATCAGCATAAAGATGTACTGAAAGCCATGGGAAGAGATGAGCATATCAAGGGACTGGGTATAGAGAGAGAAAAGGAGTGGATCCAGGACAGATCCTTGGGGTACACTAACTGAGAGCGGGATAGCAGCAGAGGAGGATCCACCAGAACAAACACTGAAAGAGCGCTGGGAGAGATAAGAGGAGAACCAGGATAGTACAGAGCCCTTAAAACCAAGTGAGGACAGGGTATCAAGGAGACGATTGTGGTCAAGTGTCAAAAGCAGCAGAGAGGTCAAGAAGGATAAGGACTGAGTAAAGGCCCTTGGATTTTGCCAGGAACAAATCATTGGAGACTTTGGCAAGAGCCGTTTCAGTAGAATGTAATGGACAAAAGCCAGATTGGAAGGGATCCAGGAGGGCTTGAGAGGAGGGAAAGTCAAGCCAACGACGGTGAAGTGCACGTTCAAGTAGTTTAGAAACAAAGGGGAGGAGGGAGATGGGTCGATAGTTAGGTAGGATCAAGTGAGGGTTTCTTGAGGAAAGCTGTGACTACAGCATGCTTGAAGGCTGCAGGGACAGTTGCAGTGGAAAGCGATAGGTTGAGAATATGAGAGATGGAAGGGACAACAGTGGAGGAGATGGGGCTTAGGAGACGGGGGGGGGGGGGAGAGAGAAGGATCAGAGGAGCAGGTAGTGAGTTTGGAGGAGGAAAGAAGGTGTGCAGTTTCCTCCTCAGAGAACACAGAAAAGTAATAAAAGGTAGCAGAAGTAGAGAGGGAAAGCTGGGAGTGAAAAGGAGGAGGAGGGGAAGTAGCTGTGTGGGGAATTGGAGGGGTGATGTTGTGGATTTTATCATGGAAATAGTCAGCCAGGGTTTAGGCAGAAAGGGGGAGGGAGGGGTCGGAGGTAGAAGCACCTTGAGGAGAGAGATGAGAGTAGAAAAGAGACGGCGAGGGTCAAAGGCAAGAGAGTTAGTCAGATGGACATAATAGTCTTGTTTGGTGAGTGCTATGGCTGACTGGAAAGAGACAAGCACAAATTTAAAGTATAGAAGTCTGCAAGGGTGCAGAATTTGAGCCCAGCACGCTCAGCTGAACTGGCGCAGGAATGTAGATAGCGGGTACTGGAAGAAAGCGAAGGCTGGAGTATAGTGCGCCTCACAGGACGTGACATGGGCGGAGCGAGAGCATCCAGAGCAGAGGAGTGCAGCATTATAGGAAGCTACTGCCTCATCAACAGACAGATAACATAATGGAGGAAAGAGGTGATGAAACAGTGGAGGAGAGAACCAAAGGGTCAATCGCATGAAGATTTCTAAATAGGTGGGAGGAGACAGGACACGGTTGAGGCAGTGGGTGATGAACAGTGAAGTTTAGCAGGTGATGGTCTGATAAAGGAAGAACTGAGGTACAGAAATTTGAAGGTAAGCAATTAGAGAAAAATACAAGGTCAAGACAGTGGCCATGCTGGTGAGTTGGGGCAGTAGAGCAAAGCTGGAGGTTGAATGAGGTGGTAAGGGAAAGGCACTTTAAAGCATAAGGATCAGAGGAGTTATCAACATGAACGTTAAAATCCCCGTGAATAAGAGTGGGGGAAGAGGAATCCAGAAAGAAGGAAAACCACGAGTCAAAATCAGTGAGAAAGGCAAAGGTGGACGTGTCGATAAATAACAGTTACCCGGAGAGATAGTGGAGTGAAAAGGCGGATAGAGTGGACTTCAAAGGAGGGAAAGGAATGAGACTGAAGCAGCAGGAGGGGTTGGAATTGGCAGGAAAGAGAAAGAAGAAGCCCTACACCACCACCACGGCCAGTGGGACAAGGCATGTGGGAGAACTGATAACCGCCATGACAGAGAGCAGCTACTGACTCCATGTCTTCTGGGAGGAGCCAGGTCTCAGTTAGAGCAAGAAGATGGAGAGCATTAGAGATAAAAAACCACGAGTAAAAGCAATTTTATTAGAGATGGAGTGTCCGTTCCACAAGGCACATGAGAAAGGGAGAGAGGAAGGTGAAAGGAGAGGGATTTGAATAAGATTAGAGGAGCTGCGTGCAGACCTCTTCTCAGAGTGTGACAAAAGTCTAGGGGGGCCAGGGTTGGGGTTGATATCTCAGGATGAGAGAAGGCGGAGGAGTAGAAGAGTGTGGGGGAGAGGAGACAGCACGATAGAAATGAGGGTGAGGTTGTCTCAGAGAGAGAGGAGATGGCTGAATGAGAGGGAGAAAGTGGTGAAGCTCAAGAGCTGATGACAGGGTAGAAGGCAGAATGGAGGGGGAAGTGAGGATGTTAAAGGGGGATTAAGGACGGGGGGAGTGAAGGTGTTGGTAGGAGGGGAAACAATTAGGGAGTATGAAGAATAGGAAGACAAAGTGATAAGGAGCCATAGAAGAGAGATGGAGAGGAGAACAGAGGCCAGAAGTAGATAGGTTGGAGAGAGCCCAAAGGGAATTAGGTGCACCTGTGAATAAGTGAGGTAATGAGCAGATGACAGCTATAAGAAACGGAGTGCTAGGGGGTGGGTGGGTAAAGGAAAGGGGGTGGGGTATAAGCTATTCAGTTGAGAAAGCTGAAAAATAGTGCAAGAGGGTACAAACGAGGTAAAAGAGCATACTAACAATGATAAATAAATAAATAAAGAGAGAGAGAGAGAGAGAGAGAGAGAGAGAGGCAGAAGCAATCACAAAAAAGCAGGCAGATTCACTTACAAACAGCAAAAAGCAAGCAGATTCAGAGTTCCAGGAGAGCTTGCAATGGGGGCTCTTCTCTTCCCAGAGGTGAGAGAGACAAACAGAGCTAAAAGCACATGGAAGACAGGAAAAGGGGCTATACCAGTGGTTCTCAATCCAGTCCTCCGGGACCTACAGGCCAGTCAGGTTTTCAGAATATCCACAATGAATATGCATGAGATAGATCTGAATGCACTGCTTCCATTGTATGCAGATCTAGCTCATGCATATTCATTGTGGATATCCTGGAAATCTGACTGGCCTGGGGGTCCCAGAGGACTGGGTGGAGAACCACTGGGCTATACAATACCTCAGCAGGGGGGGAGGGGTTAGTCACTCAGGTAGATTAGAGCAGAGACAGGAAAAAGTTTTAAATCCTGCAGCAATGGAGACAGAGTCAGGATAGATATTGAATTAAATGATAAAGCATAGTTACTCACCTGTAACAGGTGATCTCCGGGAACAACAGGAATTTAGTCCTCACATATGGGTATCGTCGGTACCGATTGAGCCTGCGTGGGAGCGCTCCCCAGTGTCCAATAGAAAGCCTTTGGGAGCATCCCACAGTGCTTGCGTGCTGCCTTCCCGCCTTTCCCAACTGCCTCTATCCAGTTGAGTTTAAAGCTGAGACAAAGAGAGAGAGAGAGAGAGAGAGGGAAAAAGAAAGAGACAGATAGAGAGATACAACTCCAAGGGGAGGTGGGTGGGTTGTGAGGACTAAATTCCTGCTGTTCCCGGAGATCACCTGTTACAGGTGAGTAACTATGCTATCTCCAGGAACAAGCAGGAATGTAGTCCTCACATATGGGGACTCCCTAGCTTTAGATGCCAGGGAGAGACCCCAGAAGTTATGTGCCCCTGTGAAAGGGCTCCACTTCCCCCCATGGATCTCCGGCATCCAACCAGGGATGGTGGATAGGAGTTGATTAGGGATGGAACAGGTGTTGGAGAACAGCCTGACCAAACAAGGCATCCCGGCGGGAGTCCTTGTCCAAGCAGTAATGGGCTGTGAAGGTATGAACCAAGGCCCAGGTGGCTGCTTGACAGATGACGTCGATAGACACAGAGTGCAGATGAGCCACTGAAGCTGCCATGGCTCTCACATTGTGAGCTGTGACATGGCCCTCCAGAGGAAGATTCTTACTCTGATAGGCAAAGGAAATACACTGAGCAATCCAGTTAGACAGTGTTCTCTTGGAGACTGGAAGTCCCAAATGAGAAGGATCAAAAGCAACAAAGAGTTGAGAGGACTTCCTATGTTGCTGTGTTCTTTGTAAGTAAAAAGCTAAAGCTCTTTTACAGTCCAAAGCATGAAGATTCCTTTCTGCATTTGATGCATGAGGCCTTGGCAAAAACACAGGCAGGTAGACCGCCTGGTTTAGATGAAAAGGCGAGACCACCTTTGGCATAAAGTGTGGATGAGTCCTAAGGACTACCTTGTCATGATGGAACCTTGTATAAGGTGGATCAGCTACTAGTGCCTGCAACTCACTGATGCGATGTGTTGATGTGATTGCAATGAGAAAGATAACTTTCCAAGAAAGAAATTTCAATGAGGTAGTAGCTAAGGGTTTGAAAGGTGGCTTCATAAGCTGACCAAAACCAGGTTTAAGTCCCATGGCACAGGTGGTGGCCTAATGGGAGGCCTAGTTAGAAGAAGGCCTCTCATAAATCTTGCTACAAGAGGATGGGAGGAAATAGGTTGTCCATTTAGAGGCTTGAAAGAAGCTGCAACAACACTCAAATGGACTCTTACTGAGTTAGTCTTAAGTCCTGCATTGGATAAATGAAGGAGATACTCCAGTAATGATTCCAAAGGTATTGCAAGGGGGTTAAGAACCTTCTGCGAGCACCATATGGTAAACCTGTTCCACTTGAAAACATAAGAGCGTCTTGTGGAAGGCTTCCTCGTAGCATAAAGGACATCCTTTACTTGCTGAGGAAGGTTAAGATCATGGAGATCTAGGCCTTCAGCAACCAAGCCCTGAGATGTAGAGAGTGGGGATTGGGATGCCATAACATTCCGTCCTCCTGGGAGAGAAGATCTGGAGCAGACCCTAACTCCAGGGAGGGAGCTTGAGAGAGATGTAGAAGCTGAGGGTACCACACTTGCCGTGGCCAATGTGGAGCTATGAGAATCATACGGCCTCTGTCTCTCTGAAGCTTGAACAGGGTTTTGGGAATTAGGGGAATGGGTGGAAAGGCATAAAGGAAGTCTTGACCCCAGTAAAGGAGGAAAGCATCCCTGGCCTAAGGGCCCTGAGCCGGAATTCTGGAACAGAACTGGGGAAATTTGGCATTCCATGGACTTGCAAAGAGGTCTATGTCCGGGGTTCCCCAAATGTGAAAAATCTTGGCCACCTGGTCTGCATGCAGAGACCACTCATGTGGAAGCAGAACTCGACTGAGTCTGTCTGCCCAAGAGTTTTGTATGCCTAGAAGATACACTGCCAGGAGATGAATCAGATGCTCTCTGGTGAGGGCCCATAGTCGCAAAGCTTCGTTGCAAAGCGAGAGAGAGCCTGTTCCCCCCTGCTTGTTCACGTAGAACACTGCTACTTGATTGTCCGTATGAATGAGGACTGTCTTGTAGCTGAGCAGGGTGTGGAACACTCGAAGAGCAAGGAAGATTGCTCTGAGCTCCAAGAGACTGATATGCAGATGAGTCTCCTGTGGAGTCCAAGTGCCTTGGATGGAGAGGTCTTGCAGATGAGCTCCCCAACCCATTGCAGAAGCATCTGTTGTGAAAGTTGCCTGGGGTAAGGGTTGTTGAAATGGGGACGCCACCAACAGGTTTTGAGTGGACTGTCACCATTGGAGGGACAAAATAAGGCGATTTGTGTTTGCTATTTTGTCTAACAGGAACCCTGATTCCCGGGTCCATTGAGTGGATAAAGTCCACTGGGCTGCTCTCATATGGAGGCGAGCATAAGGAACCACATGCACGGTAGATGCCATGTGGCCTAGTAGTTGTAACATCTCTCGAGCAGTGAGATGAGGTTTTAGCACTGCTTGAGAAGCTAACTGCACCATGTGAAGGCAATGGGTCTGAGGGAGATAGGCCCTTGCCTTTCTGGTATCTAGCAAAGCTCCTATGAACTCTAAAGACTGAGTGGGAGTTAGACTGGACTTTGGGATGTTTATGACCAGACCCAAATACTGAAGGATATGCATTGTGCAAGATAGAGAAATCCTGGCCTCTGACTCTGATGGGGCTCGAATGAGCCAGTCATCTAAGTAAGGGAAGACGAATATTCCTAGAGTGCGAAGAAATGCTGCTACCACAGCCATGCATTTCGTGAACACCCTTGGTGCTGAGGCCAGGCTAAAAGGAATCACCATGTACTGGTAGTGCTTTCCTTGAAAAAGGAACCGAAGGAACTTTCTGTGAGTTGGATGGATGAGAACATGAGTGTACGCATCCTTGAGATCTAGAGAACAAAGCCCATCCTGACTCTGAAGGTATGGCAGCAGAGTTCCCAGAGAAATCATCTTGAATATCTCCTTGAACAGGAATTTGTTCAATTCTCTGAGGTCTAAAATAGGTCTGTGTCCCCCTGTTTTCTTTGGGATAAGGAAATAGGGGGAGTAGAACCCTGTACCCTGTGGATGAATGGGTACTTCTTCTATTGCCCCTTGGGCAAGAAGCATAGTGACCTCTTGATCTAACAGGTTGATGAGAGAGGTCTGAGAATTGAACTGTCTTACTATTGTGGGAGGGGGCATGCACGAAAAGTGAAGCTTGTACCCCTCTTTTATGATGGAGAGTGCCCAATGTTCTGCTGTTATCTGCCCCCATCTGGGGGCAAAGTGACACAACCTTCCCGGAACGGTGGAAGGCTCTGGTCCACTGAGAGCCAGGAAGGCTAAGTTCTCTAGATGAAAGTCAAAGGCCTTGTGGAGGCTGAGACTGCTGAGCTGGTTGAGGCTTAGCAGTCTTTGCTTTCCTTTGTTTAGGTGGTTGCTGACTCTTCCGGACAGATTGACCTGCAGCACGTCCCTGCTGGGAATAAGAGGGATAAAACCTCTTCTTCTTAGAGAAGAATGGTTTCTTGAAAGATTTCTTTCTTGCAGGATCAGCTGTAGCTTTGGATAGTCTATCCAAAGTGGAGTTGTCAGCATCTAATTCATTGGCTTTCTCTTGCCAATTTTTGCCAAACAGATTCTCACCTGTACAAGGGATATTACCCAGTTTGTCCTGCACCCAGAGCTCCAAATCAGATGCCTGGAGCCAGGCAATTCTACGTGCACCTATGGCAATGGCAGAGATTCTGCTTATGCACTCAAAACAGTCAAAAGCTGCACGGTTGACAAACTTAGAAACATTCTGGGCATGTTTGACCAGTGTGAGAAAATCCTGCCTTCTATCCTCAGGAAGAAGAGGGCTGAAAACCTCTAAATCACCTGTGACTTCCTTAAGAAACATTCCCATATATAAAATATAGGAACTGATCCTGGCAGAAAGCATCGAAGCCTAGAAAGTACGATGTCCAAAGGCATCCAAAGTTCTACACTCACGTCCTGGAGGATTAGAGGCATGCCTCTTTGCACTCCTGATCCTTCTCATAGCTGATTCCACTACAATAGAGTGGTGAGGAAGCTGAGTCTTCTGGAAACCATGACAAGGAGGGACTCGATACATAGTATCTAGTCTACGAGAGTGAGGAGAGGTGGTAAGAGGTGTTTCCCACATTCTTAGCCATGAGATCATGTAAGATCTCATGGATAGGCAAAGTAGCCGCCTCTTTAGGAGCCTTGGGATATTGCAGAATCTCCAACTCCTTTGCCCTGGGCTCTGTTTCAGGAGCCACAGTAATGGACAGACCTCGAGCCACCTTCTTGATAAAATCCTGAAAGAAGTTATCTTCTGGAGGAGACATCCTACGTTTAGGAGAGGAAGGCTCCTCCAGGAGAAGTATTCCAGTACCCACAGAGCTGTCAGAATCCTCGGATTCCTCTGAGGATTCGAAGTACTTTCTGTCCGGATGCTCTTGAAGAGCCCGATACCCGTACTGACCAAAGTCGGTACCGGGGGAATCGGTACCGGGGTATCAGTACCGGAAGGCATCGCATGACTGGGTGCCGGCAAAGCAGACGTCGATGTCGAGGCTGTCAGTACCAGTACTGATACCGGTGCCTGTACCGGTTGAACTGTCTGACGCGGATCCGAGGGTGTCGGTGCCGCAAGGAGAGCCGCCAGACTGCGTTCAATAGCCAGGAACCTCTAGTCAATTGACGCTGCCGATGCCTGGGTATCGGTACCGGAGAAAGCAGCTGGTACCCCAGAGCATGGCACCAGTAGTTCTGCCGAGGTCGAGGCCTCGAGAACATCCTGGAGCCCCGATAAAGCTTTGGAAGCCGAATCCTCCCGCTGGGGCAATTTTGCCGGTACAGAACCCTCAAGGGCAACGCCAGAGGCATCTCGATGCTTGGAAGGAGATCTACCCTTTGAGGACCGGCCAGACTTATGTTTAGTTACCTGAGATCCATGGGAGGAAGACGAAGCCCTGGAAGACGTCGATGCCACAGAAGCTGCATCGGAGGGAAAAAGGGTGCTGAGCTTAGCAGCCCGATTTTGTCGACCCCTTTTGGACATCATGACACAAGCCATACACTTGGAGATGGAGTGGTCAGGACCTAAACATTTGAGACACCACTCATAGGTGTCGGTGACAGAGATGGTACTGCCACACTTGGTGCACTTTTTGAAACCCGAGGAGAGTTTTTCCATAGTGGAGAAAATTTTGGGCCTAAGGCCCAAAATGGCACGTGCACCTGGAAAAGAAAAGTTTGGAAAAAAATACAATTTATTTATTTATTTTTTAAAAAGAAAGAAAGGAGAACAGGTGGTACCGGTATAGTGTCGAGGAAGGCAGATGTGACCACAAAAAAGAAGGAGAATAAGGAAAATTTTCTGCGGTGACAGGAACAATGACCTGCTGGCTCCGCGGAAAATGAAGAACTGGAGAGAGGCAGTTGGGAAAGGCGGGAAGGCAGCAAGCAGGTGCTGTGGGATGCTCCCAAAAGCTTTCTATTGGACGCTGGGGAGTGTTCCCGCGCAGGCTCCGTCGGTACCGACGATACCCATATGTGAGGACTACTTTCCTGCTTGTTCCTGGAGATCCTGGCCTCCACAGACAGACCAGATAGGAGAAGTAAAGCTGCAGTTAGTTATGGAGAGAAGCAAGAGAGAACTGAGAAAGCTGAAAAATAGTGCAAGAGGGTACAAATGAGATAAAAAAGCACACTAACAATGATAAATAAATAAAGATATAACGAGAGAAGCAGATAGCACTCACAAAAAAACAGGCAGATTCACTCACAAACAGCAAAAAGCAAGCAGATTCAGAGTTCCAGGAGAGCTTGCAATAGGGACTCTTCTCTTCCATTTATTAAGTCAAATGTAATCATGCTATGATCACTATTGCCAAGTGGCCCTAACACCCTTATCTCTTTCACCAGATCATGGGTTCCACTAAGGACTAGGTCCATAATAGCTTCCCCTCTTGCCGGTTCATAAAACATTTGTTCCAAGAAACAGTCATTTATAGTAGTTACTCACCTGTAACAGGTGTTCTCCAGGAGCAGCAGGAATCAGTCCTCACATATGGGTGACGTCGGCGCCGACGGAGCCCTCGTGCAGAGCATTTCCCCAGCTTTCAAAGAAAGCCTTTGGGAATTGCAGCGCGCATGCGCGGTCCTCTTCCCGCCCAAGGGTGCCATCTTGCTCAGACTAATGACATAGCTAAAAGACAGCAAAAAATTTAGCAAAAATAAATCATAGGACTGCAACTCCAAGGGGATGAGGGAGGGTTGTGAGGACTGATTCCTGCTGCTCCTGGAGAACACCTGTTACAGGTGAGTAACTACTCTTTCTCCAGGACCAAGCAGGAAGTCAGTCCTCACATATGGGACTCCCTAGCGTAAGGCTACCGGAGACCTCAAGCGGAAAAATGAGCTCCCTCTAGCTCGTCAGCACAGAAGGAAGGAATCTTCTCTGAAAACGCCCTCGACCGGTAGCCCAACACCAGGGCCGGAGGGTAGGAGTTGCCTAAACCCCAAAGAGATTATGGAGTACTGCCTGTCCGAAAGCACTGTCCCTGCGGGACTCCCTCTCAAGGCAGTAATGGGCCGCAAAGGTCTGGCTTGAAGACCAAGTAGTGGCCCGGCAGATGTCTGCCAAAGGAACAGAGCGGAGATGAGCCACTGATGCAGCCTTCGCCCTGACACGATGAGCCGTGACTCGACCCTCTAACGAGAGGCCGGCTGCCCCATAAGCCCAGGCGATACAGTCAGCGACCCATATGGACAACGTACGCTTGGAGACAGGGAGCCCCAACGTATTGGGGTCAAAAGAAATGAAAAGCTGAACAGCCTTCCGATGCTCCCGCGTACGGTCAAGGTAGAAGGATAACGCCCTCCTATAGTCCAGGGTATGCAAGACCATCTCAGCCCGGTTGGCATGCGGCCTGGGAAAGAAGGTCGGAAGAACCACCTCCTGATTGAGGTGAAAAGGTGAGACAACTTTGGGAAGAAACTTAGGGTGAGTCCGTAGGACTACCCTATTCCTGTAGAACCTATTGTAAGGAGGATCAGACACCAGTGCCTGCAGTTCACTACCTCGCCTAGCAGAGGTGAGAGCTACCAGAAATAAAGTTTTCCAGGAGAGAAAACGGAGAGGGCTGGTAGCCATAGGTTCAAAAGGCGGACAAGTAAGCCGCTGTAAAACCACATTCAGATCCCACTCAGGGGCCGGTGGACGCAAAGGAGGCTTAAGCAAAAGAAGGCCTCTGAGGAAACGAGCCACTAAAGGGTGGTTGGAGAGAGGCCTGCCGTCCACCGGCGAGTGGTGTGCTGAGAGAGCACTAAGGTGAACTCTGACAGAGTTAGACTTAAGGCCCAGATTGGAGAGATTGAGCAAATATTGCAACACTACCGCTACCAAGCACGAGAAGGGATTCTCACTGTGCTGAGCACACCATACGGAGAATCTACGCCACTTAAGAGCGTAGGATTTCCTGGTGGATTGACGCCGAGAGGCCAAGACTACATCTTCCACCTCTCGAGGTAGTAGCAGTGGAGCTAGGACTACCCTTTCAGCAGCCAGGCCATCAGATGAAGGGACTGAAGATTGGGGTGCAAGAGAGTCTCCTGATCCTGAGACAGGAGATCGTGTTGAAACCCCAGAGGAAAAGGTGTGTCCACCGCCAGTTGTAGCAGAAGTGGGAACCACGGTTGCCTTGGCCACCTGGGGGCTATGAGAATCAAGGAAGCCCCATCCCTGAGGACTTTGAATAGCGTTCTGGACACTAGCGGTGTGGGAGGAAACGCATACAGTAGGCCGGTGGACCATGAGATCAGAAACGCATCCGCTGCTACTCTGAGAGGATGCGGTTGTCTGGAGCAAAATCTCGGGAGTTGCTGGTTCAGAGGACTGGCGAAAAGATCCATGGTGGAGAGCCCCCACTTGAGAAAGATCTGCTGAACCACCAATGGGTTCAATCTCCATTCGTGTGGTTGCAGGATCCGGCTCAGTCTGTCTGCCAGGCAATTTTCCTGACCTGGGAGGTAGACAGCCCTGAGAAGAATGCCGTGATTGACAGCCCAAGAGCACAGTCGTTGTGCCTCCTGACAAAGAAGGAAGGAGCATGTGCCTCCTTGTTTGTTCACATAGAACATGGCAACTTGATTGTCCGTCTGGACTAGTACAGATTGGTGAGAGGCAAGGTGGGAGAAGGCTCTCAGAGCTAGGGGTATCGCCCGTAGCTCCAGGAAGTTTATCTGTTGAGCAGCCTCCCAAGGGGTCCAGAGACAATGAGTACACGTCCCTTGGCAATGTGCTCCTCAACCAAGAAGAGAGGCATCAGTGGTCAGCACCTGAGTATGTGGAGGGGATTGAAAAACCACTCCGAGCACCAGATTCGGAAGATGAAGCCACCATTGCAGAGAGGAGACCAGGAGGTCGGAGATCTTCACTGAGTCCACTAGGCCCCCTGTGGCTTAATGCCACTGAGTGCGAAGGCTCCACTGAGCAGGTCGCATGTGTAGATGGGCATTGGGGGTGACATAAACCGTGGAAGCCATATGGCCGAGTAGTCTCAGGAATTGCCTGGCAGAGACCAGGGAATTGCTGCGAAACTGGCTGGTCAGATCCATCAGCCTGTGGGCCCTGTCCAGAGGCAGAAAAGCCTTTGCTTGAAGTGTGTCTAGTCTGGCCCCTATGAACTCTAAGTTCTGGGACGGGAGCAAAGTGCACTTTGCGAAGTTTATGACAAACCCCAAGTGCTGAAGCAGAGCCACAGTGCGAAGGGTGGCCTGGTTGGCCTCTTGGGAAGATTGGCCCCTTATGAGCCAGTCGTCCAGGTACGGAAACACAAAGAGACCTTGAAGCCTCAGGTAGGCCGCCACCACCGCCAGGCACTTGGTGAACACCCTGGGAGCGGAGGACAGGCCAAAGGGAAGTACTCTGTACTGATAGTGGTTTCCTCCCACAACAAACCTGAGATATTGTCTGTGGTCTGGATAGATAAGGATGTGAGTATACGCATCCTTTAGATCTAAGGAGCATAGCCAGTCTCCCTGCTGGAGGTAGGGCAGCAGGATTCCAAGGGTAAGCATCTTGAACTTTTCCCTCTCCAGGAACTTGTTGAGGTTTCTCAAGTCTAGGATGGGTCTGAGGCCTCCAGTCCTTTTTGTTACCAGAAAGTACCTGGAATAAAAGCCGTGACCTCTCAGGTGGTGGGGCACCGGTTCCACAGCCTGATCCTTTAGCAAACTTGCTAACTCCAGAAGGAGTAGGTCTCTGTGCAGAGGGAGTCTTGGAGGCTCCCCTGGAAAATAGGAGGGAGGTACCTGGTGAAAATGGAGAAGACAGCCGTTTTGGACTATATGAAGAACCCAGGTATCTGATGTGACGGATGACCACCTGTGGGCAAAATGGGCCAGCCGGCCTCCTGTGCTGAGAGAAGTCAGCTGAGGAGAAGAGGCTATGCTGTTTAGGTCAAAAACCCCCACCCTGCTGAGCAGGGGCCGGTGTAGGTGGCTTGGGGGCCTTTTGCCTACGGGGCCCTTGACCCTGCCCCTTGGCCTGCTGACCCTGTTGGGGAGCTGTAGAGGCCTGATAATGAGGGTATTGTTTATAGGCAGACGACTTCCTCGGGTAAAAGGACTTTTTCCCTGAGCCCTTCTTCTTCTGAGAAGGGGCAGAGGTTTTCCTGGAAAGCCTAGTCCTGGTCAGAGTCTCGGTCTCGCGTTCTGCAGCCTTTTCAGCCATGGGCTTGCAAAAGAGGTTTTCACCTCGGCAGGGGACATCGACCAACTTGTCCTGGACCCATGGCTCGAGGTCGGATGACTGTAGCCAAGCCTGTCGGTGGGCACCGATGCCGGCTCCGGCTACTCGGGCCGAAGCCTCAAAGCCATCGTAGGCTGCTCGAAAGATAAACTTCGAGCACTCTTGAATACCGGTGGACAAGGCCTGGAACCTCTGCAAAGGTTCCTCGGAGAGACCAGCAGAGAACCCGGCAATGTCCTTTGCCAGGTCTCGGAGGTACATGCCCATGTAGAGCTGGTAAGTCTGGACACGGCAAGCAAGCATAGAGCCCTGGAAGCACTTCTTACGGAGGGCATCCAGGTTCCGGGCCTCCCGGCCGGGAGGCACCAAGGAGTGCATCTTCTGACTTTTCAGTCGATGCATGGCCGAATCCACAACCATGGAGTGGTGCAGTAATTGTGCCTTTTGGAACATGGGGCTCTTGCGGACTCGATAGATGGAATCGACCCGCTTGCTTAACACCGGCGTCGAGGCCGGGGTCTCCCACATGCGGAAGAGCAGCCGCTCCAGCATCGGAGGAACCGGAACAGTAAAGGCCTCCTTCGGGGGAGAGTCATACTGGAGGGCCTCGAACTCCTCGGCTCGAGGCTCCTCCACGGGATCCGCCGGGAAGGCCAAGGCCTTGGCCATATCCCGCACAAAGTCCGAGAACCGGGTATCCTCCGGTGGGGATCGTCTCCGAGGTTCGGACTCGGGCGAGTCCGATGGGACACACCGAGTCCAATGAGTGTCGGGTGACTCTTCGCCCTCCGTCTCCCAGCCCGACTCCTCGGAGGAGGAATCGAGCGGCTCCGGTCAGGCAGGCACCGATGCCCTCCACCCCGACGCCGAGGGTATCGGCTTCGACGACCTCGGCCCCGAACGGGAGGTCGAGGGAGACCGTGGCCGAGGATCGACTCGAGCCCGCATGGACTCGAGGATTGGCTCGGCCTCCGGGGTCGACTTGGACGTCGAGGTCCCGGTGGTCGGGGCAGATGCACCGGTGAGACCGGCGATCAATGCCCGCTGCTGTTCCATGAAGGCAGCAAAGCTGCTCTCCCATGGCCATCAACCTGAGTCCGAGCTCAGGAGACCCATCAGCCCCCGACTCGGGCCCCGATGGCGTCGGGCCCGATGTCGGCTCCTTCGGAGGAGAGTCCACGAGGACAACAGCACTTGCGTGTCCAGGAGACTCCATCTCGACACGAGTATGCTTGGCAGGTCTCTCCGACTCCGAAGACCCGGGACGGCTATCGGGGCTATGCGACCTGGCCCTCGAGGAACCAGGAGCGTCCACCGACGCCGCCTTCGCGGGTTTCTTCTTCAATGTTCCCGCGAAGGAAACCCCCGCTCAGAGGAACCCCGACGCTGCTCGGGGCCGGAGTCCCGAGACGTCGAGGCCTCTGACGAGGTCCGGGCCCGGGCGGACGCGGAGTCAGAAAAAATTCGATCCTTCTGATGCTGCCGACTCCTCAACGCTTTGGAGGACATTTTGCCACACGGACCACAGATCATCGGGTCATGATCGGGTCCAAGGCAACGGAGGCAGCAGTCGTGTGTGTCGGTAAGAGACATAAGTTTCTTACACCGATCACACTTCTTAAACCCTCTGGTAGCCATCGGGGGAAAAAGGGCCCCTGCTAGGTCAAAAGACCGGGCTGCCAGGGAAAAAGAAAAAAGGCGAAAACGCCAGTCACAAAGTTCAAAAAACGAAAAAGAGAGAAAAGGACTCGATACCGGCGTATCGGTCTGAGCGGGAAAAGGATCCGGCGTCGAACCGGAGAAAAAAAGAGAAAAACAGGGAAAATCAACTTTTTCCTCGGGGAAAAACGAACTACGTCCGTCGGGCTCCGCGGAAAAAAGAAGACTGAGCAAGATGGCACCCTTGGGCGGGAAGAGGACCGCGCATGCGCGCTGCAATTCCCAAAGGCTTTCTTTGAAAGCTGGGGAAATGCTCCGCACGAGGGCTCCGTCGGCGCCGACGTCACCCATATGTGAGGACTGACTTCCTGCTTGGTCCTGGAGAAATTTCATCTAGAAACTTTCTCTCACTAGCATGTCCTACTGTGACACTGACCCAGTCAATAACGGGGTAATTGAAATCATCTATTATTACGGTATTGTAACTTTTGTTAGCTTCCCTGATTTCTCTTAGCATTTCATAATCCATCTGTTCATTCTGGCCAGGGGGTCGGTAGTACACCCCCACTGCCATCGTCTTCCCCTTTTCACATGCAATGTTTATCCACAGCGATTCTACAGTGTATTTTTTATCATGCAAAACTTTAATCCTGTGTGACCCAATGTCCTTCCTAATATAGAGGGCAACCCCGCCAACAATTACCCTATGATTGCGATATAGTTTGCATCCAGGTATCACAATGTCCCACTGATCGTCTTCCTTCTACTAGGGCTCTGAAATGTATTTATTTATTTTATTTTATTTAACCAGTTTTCTATACTGCCTTATCCTTCAATCAAAGCGGTGGGTAATGGAGAGTTAAGTGGACTAGAAACCCCAGTCCCTCCGGCCTGAAATTGCTGTCCCCAGGTGGGACTTGAACCCCCGGCCCTCTGGCCTGAAGTACCTTGTCCTAACCAGTAGGCAACTCCACACCCCGAAATGCCAATGCCAATCATATCTAAATGAAAATCATATCTAAATGAAATGCCAATCATATCTAATCTTTCATTTTCATTTACATATTCTAGCTCTCCCATCTTATTTTTTAGACTTCTAACATTTGCATACAGACATTTTAGAGGTTGTATTTTATTTATATTATTCTATTTATCAGTTGATACAGGTAATTTGGAATCTTTCAGCTCTGTACTTAGGGGCATCTGTGTAACTTTTTATCTTTATTAGAACCTCTGTCGGGATGCCCTAACTTCCCTCTTTTGCTAGTATCCTTCAAGGATACATTTTTTTTAATTTTTATTTAAGAGTTTTTTTATACCGTTTTATTAGGCAATCAAAGCGGTTTACAAATTACATCCTACAAATACATCCTTCCAAACCAGGCACTCCTGGGCGACTGTGGGCTTTCCCCTACTATCTAGTTTAAAAGCTGCTCTATCTCCTTTTTAAAGGTTAATGCCAGCAGCCTGGTTCCAACCTGGTTAAGATAGCGTAGTTACTCACCTGTAACAGGTGTTTTCCAGGGACATCAGGAATCAGTCCTCACATATGGGTGACGTCGGCACCGACGGAGCCCTCGTGCGAAGCAATGCGCCAGCTTTCAAAGAAAGCCTTTGGGATTGCATCGTGCATGTGCGGTCCCCTTCCCACCCAAGGGTGCCATCTTGCTCAGTCAAATGACATAGCTAAAAAGATGACAAAATGAATAAAAATCAATAATAGGACTGTAACTCCAGGGGAGGAGGGAGGGTCGTGAGGACTGATTCCTGCTGTCCCTGGAGAACACCTATTACAGGTGAGTAACTACGCTTTCTCCAGGAACAAGCAGGAAGTCAGTCCTCACATATGGGACTCCCTAGCTATAGGCTACCGAGAACCCATAGCTGAAAAATGGCTCCCTCTAAAAGAGCCGCAGCAGCTGCAATAGGAATTCAGCTGAGAAAGCAACACACCCCGGTAACCTGACACCAAAGGGTCAGAGGGCTGGAGTTGCCTGAACCTCAAATAGGTTACGGAGTACCGCCTGGCTGAAAGCACTGTCCCGTCAGGACTCCCTATCCAGGCAGTAATGGGCTGCAAACGTCTGGCTTGAAGACCAAGTTGCGGCCTGGCAGATGTCTGCCAGTGGAACAGAGTGGAAGTGAGCCACTGATGCGGCCTCAGCACTAACACGGTGGGCTGTGACTCAACCCTGCAACGGGAGGTTGGCTGCCCTGTACACCCAGGCAATGCAGTCTGCCACCCAGGTGGACAGCGTATGCTTGGAGACAGGTAACCCCAGCTTACTGGGGTCATACAAGACGAAGAGCTGAGTAGCCCTTCGATGTCCCTTCGTACGCTCCATGTAGAAGGACAATGCCCTCTTACAATCCAGGGTATGCAGGACTGCCTCTGCCTGGCTGGAATGTGGCCTGGAAAAGAAGGTTGGAAGAATCACCTCCTGGTTGAAGTGGAAAGAAGAGACCACCTTTGGAAGGAACTTCGGGTGAGTGCGGAGGACCATCCTATTCCTATAAAACCTTGTATATGGTTTATCAGTTACGAGAGCTTGCAGCTCACTCACACGTCTTGCTGATGTGAATGCCACCAGGAAGAGCACCTTCCAGGAGAGGAAGCGCAGATGGCAAGAGGACATTGGCTCAAAAGGTGGGCGAGTAAGCTGCTGTAAGACCACATTCAAATCTCACTCAGTTGCCGGAGGACGAACTGGGGGTTTCAGAAGAAGGAAACCTTTGAGGAATCTGGACAACAGGGGATGAGCCGAAAGAGGTTGCCCCTCCACTGGTGAGTGGTTTGCTGACAAAGCACTCAGGTGGACCCTGACAGAGTTAGACTTGAGACCTAATTCGGAGAGGTGAAGCAGGTACTGCAGCACCACTGGTACAAGGCAAGAGAAAGGGCTTTCATTGTGCTGGTTACACCACACCTCAAATCTACGCCACTTGAAAGAATAGGATTACCTAGTGGACTGTCTCCTGGAGGCCAGTAGCACTTCTTCTACATTCCGAGGTAAGAGAAGCCAGCACTACCCTTTCAGCAGCCATGCCATCAGGTTGAGGGCCCTGAGGTTATTTTTATTATTTATTTAGAGTCTCTTCTATACCGCGCTATTCAACATCAGTGTGGTTCACTGATGTGAACAGGTTGGGGTGCAAGAGAGAGCCCTGCTCCTGTGAAAGGAGGTCGGGTTTCCACTGCCAGCTGGTAGGAGAAGCGGAAATCAAGGTTGTCTTGGCCAGCTGGGGGCTACCAGAATGACAGAGGCCTTGTCTCGAAGGATATTGAACAGAGTCCGGGCCACCAGATACGTGGGAGGAAACGCATACATGAGGCCCCCCTGACCAGGAGATCAGGAAAGCATCTGCAGCCACCCTCAGAGGACGTGGCTGTCATGAGCAAAATCTGGGCAGCTGGTGATTTTGCGGACTGGCAAATAAATCTATGGACGGATGTCCCCAGCGGTGGAAAATCCGCTGTGCCACCACTGGATCCAGTTGCCATTCGTGAGGTTGGAGAATTCTGCTTAGTTTGTCCGCTAGGCAGTTCTCCTGAACAGGCAGGTACACTGCTTTGAGAGACATACCCTGCTTGATGGCAAAGGAGCAGAGGTCCAGAGGTTCCTGACATAGAATACAAGACCCCGTACCTCCCTGCTTGTTTACGTAGAAAATTGCTACCTGGTTGTCCGTCTGTATCAATACAGACTGATGTGAGAGGACATGACAAAAGGCTTGAAGAGCTAGGCAAATCGCCCGCAGCTCTAAGAGGTTGATTTGGTTTGCAGACTCCTGAGGAGACAATAACCCCCAAGTGCCTGATCCTTGGCAATGGGCTCCCCAGCCCAGCAAGGAGGCATCTGTCGTTAGCAATCTTGTGTGCGAAGGAGTCTGAAAACAAAATACACTATGGTCAATGACAGAGCTGTAATCTAATACTGAAAACAACAAACAACTCTACCTTCTAACTCTTAGTAGTAACAACATTCTCTAAAGAGCAGCATGTATATATTATTTATTTATTGAACGGTTTTATATACCGCCTTTCAGAAAAATCAAAGCGGTTTACATAGAACAAAACTTGAACATTACATTGAAACTTATACAAACAATTGAAATTACAGCGAACATTAAATTGTACATAATAGAAAAGGTAATTTGAGGGTTACAATGCTGAGTAAATGCTGAATAGGTATATAGATAGTTTAAACATATATACAGATTTAAAATATTTACAAGTTTTAAAAATCTTTTCATCTTATCTGAGCCAGGAAAAATGTATTGTAGTTCACTAGAATTATTATTATTATTTTTTTTTTTATTAATTTTAATCATAATACATGATCAATAAACATAAAGGTCAATCAAGCAAAATTACGAAAGAAACTTAATACAAAAGGAAACAAGTCAAATGATAAAGTCCACGTCAAGGGAGAGCTTATCAAAACAATTAAAAGAAAACATCCTAGGCAAATCAAACCCTAACCTACTAGGGCTACAATTTAAGGCGATCCTAAATAACGGAGCCGCCTCCTGCTACAACCTGTCTGTCCTGCAAAAACGTTTCCAGATGTGATATATCAGTAAAAATATAGGTATTTTCCTCAAAGCCTATAACACATTTGCATGGAATTATTAATGTAATGACTAAATGTGATAATGTGGAGAATTGAGTATTGTAAGATAGTGTAAGAAAAAGGAAAAAGTAAGTTGTGTATTAATGAATAAGAGTATACATGAGTTTAAGTGGGAAATATTTCATCTTTTGGGAATGAGTCACCAAAGAACTCTACAAATAGGTAAGTTTTAAGATCTTTTCTAAATGCTGAAAGATCTGTGATATCTCTGAGTTTATCAGGCAGAGCGTTCCATATTAAAGGAGCATTGAAGCTGAATGCCCTATTTGTTGTAGTTTTATTGAGTTTTGAAAAGTTGTTTGGAACAAGTAGAGTGTTCATTTTCCTTTGTTATATAAAAAGATGGGGCAGCGAACCTCAGAACCCTCCACACCTCCCACAGTTCACACAAGGTGAGCTCAGGTGCATCAATGGTTCGCTGAACCTCCACACATATCTCAAAAAACACACACAGAAGTCATATATAATCCCAACAAGCCCCAAAATTCCTCAGACCCTCAAAGCATATCCTCAGAAATGTAATGTCACAAAACAACATTACAATGTAAGGTCACAAAACAGCATCACAACATAACAAACATATGTATCATCAAAAATCATATCCATAAATGTATCAATATGTCATAATATTAAGGATACTGCGAGAATTGCGTCTGGACCAAAAAGACTCCTGGGTTAAAGACTCCTGGTTTGAACAAAACCAAGCACAGCCCGACGGCCGCTGGAACGTTCCTCTTGCGTTTCGCTATTGCTGCTTCAGGGGAAAAGGCTTCTAAAATAAAAAACATACCACAAACATATTTCAGTCTCCTACTATAACCCCGGAAAATACCTCCTGATAAAACCATCAAAAACTACCCAGAACAGTAACTCTCCTACCTCATCATGCTGTAACGAATGGCACCACCAAACCGGTCAGGCTCCAACCGACAAACTCACAGTCACTCCCACATCATTACTTTTAAAGCCAACACTCATCCCGCCCTCTTCACTACATCCAATCAAAAAACCACTCTAAACACAAACTCCCCAATCAACTTCAGAATTTAGTCCCTCCGGTGTCACAGTGCCCAAAAAAAAACCCACCGCTGTTCTCTGTAAAGTAAATATTGATCTTGTGTTCTCCCTCTGGACCCCGCACCAACTTGCTCAATGCAAAAACATTGGAGATCTAAAAATCTATGTCCCTCTGTCAGACAATGATCCAGTAGAGGAGCCTCCCGCCGTTTCCAATGCAAACGGCTTTTGTGTTCTCCAATCCTGACTCAAAACGGACAAATTGTTTTCCCCACATATAGAAGTCGACATGGACAAAAAATTCCATACACAACATAATCAGAATCGCAATTGGTCCTAGATCTCAAAAGATATTCTCTACCCTTATAACAGAAGCGATCCGTTTCACAAACCATTGCATATATAGCACAGCGTCCACATTTAACATGCCCTGCCTGATCCTCTCTAACCTGACCAATAGGGGGTAACTTACAGGGACTCAACATTTCTTTAAGATTTAAACCATGTCGCCAAAAGCAACGCAAATGCTTAGACTCAAGTCCTGACACTGTGCGCAGTACCCTTGTGTGCCGCCGCACAATGCCTTGTATCAAAAAACTAAATCTAGAATACTGAGAAATTAAATTCACCCAGTCATCCTCCTGACGTTCCCGCGATCTAGGCAGCAACAACCAACTCCTATCGTGCAACGCTCTCTTGTGGACCTTACGCACCACCTCTTCAGGATATTCCCGATCAAAAAAATGCTGACGAAGGGACCTAGCCTGAATGTTAAAATCGCTAACAGAGGAACAATTACGTCTCTACCAAATAAATTGGGAAAAAGGAAGCCCTTTAAGAAGATTCAACGGATGAGCACTGGAAAAGTGCAAGAAAGTGTTCTTATCCGTACCCTTTTTGTGAACAGAAGTGCCCCAGCCCCCCGGCTGATGGAGGACTAAAATATGCAAGAACACAATCTCTTTCTGATCATAACTCATGGTGAACTGAATACATGGATCACATGTATTAAGCCAACCATGAAATAACTACAAAGAGGCCACAGATCCCTCCCACAACATGAAAACATCATCAATATATCTCTGCCAAATTTTAATCTGAGGGAAATATGGGGAATCTACCAACCATCGCTGCTCATATTGGGCCATAAATAAATTGGCCACTGAAAGGGCAAAAGATGCCCCCATAACAATCCCACTAATCTGCTGAAACAAATTCTCCTCAAAACAAAAATAGTTTCTGCCCAAAGCTAAGGCTGCAAAACGCATCAAAAAATCTATTTGGGGAGCACTAACGTCCCCCCGCTGGTACAAACCCAATTTGATCAATTCCAGAGCCGCTGATTGTGGAATGCTTGTGTACAAAGACTGCACATCCAAAGTAACCAATAAAACCGAAGTATTATCAGCCCATACAGAGGCCTCCAACAAAATGTGTAAGAAATGCATTGTGTCACGCACATAAGAAGGAATGGAAACTAATAGAGGATGCAAAAAAAGTCCAATAGCATTGACAGAGGCTCCAAAACTGAGCCCCGTGTAGACACTATGGGCCTCCCTGGAGGTCATTCCAAACGTTTGTGTATTTTAGGCAAAAGATAAAATCGCGGTATACACGGTGATGCCACCATCAAAAACTTCATTTCTTTCTTAGTGATGCACCCCTCATGGAACGCCTGGGTCGCTAACTCCTTGATTATATGCTGTAACTCCGCAGTGGGGTCTACAAGCAAACGAATATATACAGTACAATCAGATAATTGGCGTTGTGCCTCCACCACATAATCAGATCTATTCAAAAGCACGATCGCACCCCCTTTATCCGCTTGTTTAATAACCACATTAGATTGTGCATGAAGATCCTGCAAAGCCAGCCATTCCATTTTTGACAAAACATTGTGGTTTCTAAAAGGAAATTTCTTCTCTAAAGCTATGATGTCCTGAAGAACTAATAGGTGAAATACAGATATACCAGGAGGTTTCAGCCCAGGCGGATTCCACGTGGATTGAAAAGGTAAATCAATCCTGCCATAAAATGATGGCTCTGAAAGGGCATCCATATCCATAGCAGGGCTAGAGCCATCCCTATGAGAAAAAAAATGTTTCAAATTCAACTTACAGATGAATTTCTCAAAATCCAACCGAAATTGGAAAGAATCAAAACATGTCGTGGGAACAAACGAAAACCCCTTAGATAGCACTGATAAGTGTACATCAGACAAAACCATATTAGAAAGATTAACAAGTGAAGCTGAGGTATGTGACATAGTCCCACGAGTCATTTGATCACTCCTCAATGGTTCTTCTTTTTCTTGGAGTGACCGTCCTCCAAAAAACCTTCTCTAGGCAATCGGGAACCGATCGACTCTTCAGATGACCATTCAATCGTAGATTTCCTGTGAGATTTCCGTACCCGTTGACGATTCAGATTATGCTATGGGTAAACATACCCAGAGGTGTAATCATTATAATCTGTTTTCAACTTATTCAACTTTACTTTGGTAACCTCTGACCGTAGTTGGTTACTCTGTTTCTCCAATTCAGATTGCAGTTGCTGAAATTTGGGAAACGGATTGCTTCTGTTATACGGGTAGAGAATATCTTTTGAGATCTAGGACCACTTGCGATTCTGATTACGTTGTGTATGGAATTTTTTGTCCATGTCGACTTCTATATGTGGGGAAAACAATTCGCCCGTTTCGAGTCAGGATTGGAGAACACAAAAGCCGTTTGCATTGCAAATGGTGGGAGGCTCCTCTACTGAATCATTGCCTGACAGAGGGACACAGATTTTTAGATCGCCAATGTTTTTGCATTGAGCAAGTTGGTGCGGGGTCCAGAGGGAGAACGCGAGATCAATATTTACTTTACAGAGAACAGCGGTGGATTTTTTTATTGGGCACTGTGACACCTGGACTAAATTCTGCAGTTGATTGGGGAGTTTGTGTTTAGAGTGGTTTTTTGATTGGATGTAGTGAAGAGGGCGGGATGAGTGTTGGCTTTAAAAGTAATGATGTGGGAGTGACTGAGATTGTCGGTTGGAGCCTGACCGGTTTGGTGGTGCCATTCGTTACAGCATGATGAGGTAGGAGAGTTACTGTTCTGGGTAGTTTTTGATGGTTTATCAGGTGGTATTTTCTGGGGTTATAGTAGGAGATTGAAATATGTTTGTGGTATGTTTTTTATTTTAGAAGCCTTTTCCCCTGAAGCAGCAATAGCGAAACGCAGGAGGAACGTTCCAGCGGGCGTCGGGCTGGGCTTGGTTTTCTTCAAACCAGGAGTCTTTAACCCAGGAGTCTTTTTGGTCCAGACGCAGTTCTCGGAGTATCCTTAATATTATGACATATTGATACATTTATGGATATGATTTTTGATGATACATATGTTTATGTTATGTTGTGATGCTGTCTTGTGACCTTACATTGTGATGTTGTTTTGTGACATTACATTTCTGAGGATATGCTTTGAGGGTCTGAGGAAATTTGGGGCTTGTTGGGATTATATATGACTTCTGTGTGTGTTTTTTGAGATATGTGTGGAGGTTCAGCGAACCACTGATGTGTTTTACCTTTTATGTGCACCTGAGCTCACCTTGTGTGAAATGTGTGAGGTGTGGAGGATTCTGAGGTTCGCTGCCCCATCTTTTTATATATACATACTGCTCTTTAGAGAATCTTGTTACTACTAAGAGTTAGAAGGTAGGGAGTCTCAAAAAGCACTCCCTCGAGCAGGTTGGGTGGCTGACACCACCACTGCAACGATTTTACCAGTTATTAGGATACTGTTATCCTGTCTCTGAGGCTGCCAGAGGCCTGAACCCACTGATCTCTGAGGCACCACTGAGCTGTTCTCATGTGGAGATGGGCATTTGGGGTCACATGTACCGTGGAGGCCATGTGGCCCAGGAGGCGCAAAAAGTGTCTTGCTGAGACCCGAGACCTGCGCCTGAACTGTTATGCCAGTATTGTCAGCCTCTGTGCCCTGTCCTCCGACAGGAAAGCCTTTGCCTGAAGGGTGTACAATCTTGCTCCTATGAACTCTAAGTTTTGAGTGGGGAGCAAAGTGGACTTTGCGTGGTTTATGACAAAACCCAGACATTGCAACATGTTGATAGTACGAAAAGTGGCCTGTAGGGCCTCCTGAGGCGACTGGCCCCTGATGAGCCAGTTGTCCAGTTAAGGGAAGACAAAAAATTCTTGACTTCTGAGAAAGGTCGCCACTACAGCCAGGCACTTTGTAAACACCCTGGGAGCAAAGGCCAGGCCAAAGGGTAGAACTCTGTATTGGAAATGTTTTCTTCCCACTACAAATCTCAGATATTGTCTGTGGTCTGGGTATATGAGGATGTGCATATAGGCATCCTTCAGGTCTAAGGAGCATAGCCAGTCTCCCTGGTGGAAGTAAGGCAGCAACATTCCAAGGGAAAGCATCTTGAACTTTTCCCTCACCAGCAACTTGTTTAAGTTTCTTAGGTCGAGGATGCGTCTGAGGCCTCCTGTTCTCTTTGGTATGAGAAAATACCTGGAGTAGAAGCCCTTGCCCTACAGATGGTGGGGCACCAGTTCCACCGCCTGATCCTCTAGAAGACCTGACAACTCCTGCAAGAGGAGGTCCCTGTGAAGAGGGGGTCTGAGAGGCTCTCCTGGAAAGAAGGAGGGTCGTATCTGGCTGAAGTGAAGCAAATAGCCCCTTTCGACTATTTGCAGGACCCAGACATCCGAGGTGATGGCTGGCCACCTGTGGGCGTACAGGGTTAGCCTGCCTTCTGTGCAAGACCTTACCACTGGCGGAAGAGAGACTATGCCTTGGGAGTCAAAACCCCCGTCCCGGCAGGGTAGGAGCCGTGGCTTGGGGGTCTTCTGCTTACGCGGGCCATGCCCCTGTCCCTTGTCCTGCTGCCCCTGTTGGGGAGCTGGGGTGGCCTGGTAAGTGGGGTAGTTGTGGTAAGCAGTACCCTTCCTCGGGAAAAAGGGCTTTTTACCCGAGCCCTTCTTCTTAGAAGGGGCAGAAGTCTTCTTTGAGAGTCTTGTCCGGGTCAAGTACTCAGACGCGAGCTCAGCAGCCTTCTCAGTCATGGGTTTGCCAAAGAGGTTGTCACCTTGGCAAAGGACATCGACCAACTTGTCCTGAACCCATGGCTCCAGATCCGATGACATTAGCCAGGCCTGGCAGCATGCACTGGTGCCAGCCACGGCTACTCGGGCCGAAGTCTGAAGCCACCATAGGCTGCTCAAAATATGAACTTCGAGCACTCCCGAATCCCGGTGGACAAGGCATTGAAGCATGCAAGGGTGCCTCGGAGAGTCCAGCTGAGAACCCGGCAATCTCCTTAGCCAGGTCCCCTCAAGTACATGACCATGTACAGCTGGTAGGTTTGGACACGGCATGACAGCATCGAGCCCTGGAAGCATTTTCTGCCGAGGGAGTCCAGGTTCCGGGCCTCCCGGCCAGGAGGCACCGAGGAGTGCGTTTTTTGTCTTTTGAGCCTGTGCATGGCCGATTCCACAACCATGGAGTTGTGCGGCAGCTGTGCCTTTTGGAACCCAGGGCTCTTGTGGACTCGATAGATGGAATTGACCCGTTTGCTGAGCACCGGCATCGAGGCTGGTGACACCCACATGCGGAGCATCAGCCGTTCCAGCATCAGAGGAACCGGCACAGTAAGGGCTTCCCTCGGGGGAAAGTCATACTGGAGGGCCTCGAGCTCCTCAGCTCGAGGCTCCTCCTCGGTATGTGCCAGGAATGCCAAAGCCTTGGCCATGTCCCTGATGAAGTCCGAGAACCGGGTATCCTCCGGAGAGGACCTTCTCTGAGGCTCCAAACCCGGTGAGTCTGATGGGACAAACCGGGTCCGATGGGTGTCTGGGGACTCCTCATCTTCCGTCTCCCATGCCGATCCCTCCGAGGAGGAATCAAGGGGCTCCGGTCACGAGGGCTTCGGTCCCGACCGCCCCATGCCGAGAGCACCGGCGTCGACGACCTCAGTCCCGGGCGGGAGGTCGAGGGAGACCTTGGCCGAGGATCAATTCGAGTCCGAAGAGTTTCGAGGATTGACTCGGCCTCCGGGGTCGACTTGGACGTCGAGGTCCCGGTGGTCGGGGCAGATGGACCGGTGAGACCGGCTATCAGCGCCTGCTGCTGCTCCATGAAGGCAGACATGCGCTCCAGGGCCGTCATCCTGAGACCGAGCTCAGAAGACTCCGCAGCGTCTGGCTCAGGCACCGAAGTCGTTGGGCCCGATGCCGGCTCCCCTGGAGAGGAATCCACGAGGACAACAGCACTTACCCACCTCGGCATCTCCGGCTCCGTGCGAGGTATCTTTGCAGGCCGCTCCGATTCCGAGGACCCGGGGCAGCGGTCAGGACTTCGCGACCTGGCCTTCAAGGGCCCAGGGCGATCAGAGGCATCCATTGATGCTGCCCTCAGGGGCTTCTTCTTCCTCCGGTGTTCCCGGGAGGGAGACCCCATTCAGAAGACCCCCGACGGTGCTCGGGTTCAGACAGCTCCCGAGACGTCGAGGCTTCTGATGAGGTCCGGATCCGCGGGGATGCGGACTCCGAGAAAATCCTTTCACGCTGCTGCTGCCTACGGCGGAGTGCCTTAGAGGACATTTTCCCACATGGGCCACAGACCTTCGGGTCATGGTCGGGCCCGAAGCATCGGAGACGGCAGTCATGTTTGTCGGTGAGGGACATTAACTTCTTACACCAATCACACTTTTTAAACCCGCTGGCAGCCATCCGGGGAAAAAGGGCCCCTGTAAGGTTGAAGGACCGGGCTGCCAGTGAAAATAAAAAAGCGCGAACGCTAGTCACTAAGGACAAAAACGCAAAAAATTGACTGGACTCGATACTGGTGTACTGAGCCGCAGGCGGGAAGGGGAACCGGCATCGAACTGGTCGAAGAGAAAAAAATTCTTCTATGTTTTGATGCACTTTTTCCGTGAGGAATTAGGGACAACGTCCATTGGGCTCCGCGGAAAAAGGGAAACTGAGCAAGATGGCACCCTTGGGCAGGAAGGGGTCCACGCAGGTGCGATGCAATCCCAAAGGCTTTCTTTGAAAGCTGGGGAATTGATCCGCACGAGGGCTCCGTCGGCGCCGACGTCCCCCTTATTGTGAGGATTGACTTCCTGCTTATTCCTGGAGAAGGAGCCCATCTTTTTGGAAAAGCCCCTGCCCTCCCCAGAATGTTGCACAGTTCCTAACAAATCCAAACCCCTCTTCTTTACACCATCGTCTCATCCACGCATTGAGACTCTGGACGTCTTCCTGCCGTTTGGGTCCTGCGTGTGGAACAGGAAGCATTTCAGAGAATGCTACCCTGAAAATCTGGATTTCAACTTTCTACCTAAAAGCCTAATTATGTCCTCTAGAATCTAGGCTTTCCTAACCAGGGCTCTACAGATCAACAAACAGTAAGGATTTGAGGGTTTGTTTGTTTAATTTTATTATATTACATTGCTAGCTCTCTGACTGGGAGCTCTTAAAAGGGTTTTTTGTATATTTTTTAAAGCAAGGTTACTTTCTTTTTGGTGCTTCAGGGGAACTTTCCTTGAGCACAATAGGTTGCTGAACTCTAGTAACCTCCTCAGGTTTAGAAACTGCTAACACCTAATCAGGTGTTAGTTCCCTCCCTACCCACCCCGACTCCCACCCACCCCTAGTGAGCAGTCTTGCTTTATAGGGCACCTCCCCCCTTTAACAAATCACAGAGAATTGGACCAGCACATTTTGAATATAATTAAAGAGATTTAACTGCTTTTTCTCTGAAAGGACAGCTGCGAAACCGGCTGGTACTTGGTAGATCTCTCTCTTTTGCTTTAACAGATACCTAAGCTCCACGAACAGAACAATGGCTGGGAAAAATCGTATTGCTAAAGCTGTTGCCCCTGTTACAGCTTCTGCCTCGGTCCAGACAGAGGTCCTAATGCCAGTTGAAGGACCAGTTCCATGTGCAGGGTGCCTGCATGCTGAAGCTCTGAGGAAACAAGTGGAGGAACTCAGAGAGGAGGTGGTGAGGCTGAGGAGCATTCAAGACAGTGAGAAGTACACTGATGAGATGCTTCTTGCAGCAACAAAGCTCTCCAGCACAGGAGAAGATGGGTGCCAACAGAATGTCGATGGTTGGACACAAGTCACCAGGGCCTGCAAAATCACCAATCCAATTTCTCCAGCCCTTGAATCGAAGAACCATTATGCAGCCCTGGAAGTGGAGGAGGTGAAAGCATCCCTGGAAAGGGAAGAACCAGAGTACAAGTACCCCAAAGTTGCAGAATCAGTGACCAGAAGGAAACGAAGGGTAGTGGTGGTTGGAGACTCTCTTCTGAGGGGTACTGAGGCATCCATCTGCCGACCAGACTTGATGTCCAGAGAGGTATGTTGTCTGCCTGGTGCCAAAATCCAAGATGTTATGGAGAGTTTGCTGAGACTCATCAAGCCCACTGACTATTACCCAATGTTGCTAATCCATGTTGGAATAAATGATACTGCCAGGTATACCTCGGAAAGTATCAAAAGTGACTTCATGGCTCTGGGACAGAGAGTGAAGCAGTGAGGTGCACAGGTGGTGTTCTCCTCAATCCTCCCTGTTGAGGGTAAAGGCCAAGGCAGAGAGGCTCGCATCCTTGAGATGAATGCATGGATGCGTGGATGGTGTCATCGAGAGTGTTTTGGTTTCCTAGACCATGGGATGCTGTTCCAAGGGTTGCAGAGCAGAGATGGCATCCATCTGTCCAAGAAAGGTCAACGCATCTTCGGTAGTAGACTGGCTAATGTACTGAAGAGGGCTTTAAACTAGATTCGTTGGGGATAGGTGAAGAAAGCCCCCAGGTAAGTGAAAGCCCCCAGGTAGGTGATACATTAAATACCTTTATGGAAATGGGTAACAGGGATAACATATGGAAAGCAGTGTGTATAAATGCCTGTAGCATGGGAAATAAGATCCCTGATGTTGAAGCTTTGGTGGGAGTGGCTGACTTGGATTTAGTGGCAGTTACAGAAAATGGTTCACAGAAAACCATGACTGGGATGTAACTATACCTGGCTATACTTTATTCAGAAAGGACAGGGTAGGAAGAAGGGGAGGAGGAGTGGCACTATATGTAAAAACTACTATTAAAGCTTTGGAATTACAGAGCTTAAAAGGGAGAGAGGAGGCATTGTGGGTTAAACTAGAAAGAGGGAAAGAGAAATCTATTTGCATTGGTGTGATATACAGACCTCCCTCACAAGAGGAAGAGGTGGACAGAGAGTTAATTGAAGACATACGCAGCATTGCTAGGAAAGGGGAAGTGTATAGGAGATTTCAATATGCCAGATGTTGATTGGCACATTCCTGCTGCAGTATCATCTAGAAGTAAGGAGATCCTGGATTCTCTACAGGGAGAACTATTCAGGCAATTGGTAACAGACCCCACACGTGAAGGGACCATACTGGACTTGGTGCTTATCAATCGTGAAAGTGTTTCTGACGTTGTAGTGGGAGATCATTTTGCATCCAGTGATCACCAGATGGTGTGGTTCAGTATTAGGACTAGGGCTGTTAGAATCCATTCCAAGGTGAGGATCTTAGACTTTAGGAAGACTAACTTTGCGAAGATGGGCCAATACCTCAGGGAGTCGTTAGTTGGATGGGAACAGCTGGGGGATGTAGAAAAACAGTGGGCAAAACTGAAAGGGGATATTTTAAGGGCAACCAACCTTTTTGTTAAAATGGTAAATAAAGGCAAAAGGAAAAGGAGACCGCTATGGTTTTCAAAGGAAGTAGCTGAAAAAGTGAAGAAAAAGAGGGAGGCCTTCATGAAATACAAGAGATCACAGAGAGAGGAAGACAGGCATCTGTATTTGGAAAAACTTAGAGAAGCTAGCAAAGTAGTCAAGAAGGCAAAGATTCAAAAGGAGGAGGAAATAGCCAATGCAATAAAATGGGGGATAAGACATTTTTCAGATATATTAGTGAGAAGAGGAAGGGCAAAAGTGGTATTGTCAGACTCAAGGGTGCAAGGGGGGAATATGTAGAAGCTGATAAGGATAAAGCGGAATTGCTTAACAAATATTTTTGTTCTGTGTTCACAGATGAAGAACCAGGAGCAGGACCTCAGAAAACACCCACAAATAGGAACAGAAGCGAGGGACATCTTGAACAATTTTCAGAAGACTGTGTTCTTGAGAAACTAGCTCAACTTAAAGTAGACAAAGTGATGGGACCAGATGGGATACACCCTAGAATACTGAGGGAATTTGGGGACATTCTAGCAGCTCCACTGACTGACCTTTTTAATGCCTCGTTGGAGTCTGGAGTGGTGCCAAAGAACTGGAGAGAGGCTCATGTGGTGCCTTTACACAAAAGCGGAAGGATGTGGTTGAAAACTACAGGCCGGTTAGTTTAACTTCGGTGGTGAGTAAATTATTGGAAACGCTGCTGAAAGAGAAAATAGTGAGGTTTCTGGAGTCCAGCGGATTACAGGATCCGAGGCAGCATGGATTCACCAGAGGCAGGTCTTGTCAGACAAATCTGATTGATTTCTTTGACTGGGTGACCAGGGAGTTGGACCGAGGGAGAGCTCTAGATGTGGTGTATTTAGATTTCAGTAAAGCCTTTGACACTGTTCCTCACAGGCGACTTATAAACAAACTGAGCACCCTAGGGATGGACCCTAAAGTTACTGCTTGGGTTAGAAATTGGTTGGGTGGGAGGGGACAAAGAGTACAAGTAAATGGAGCTCACTCTGAGAAGGATGTTACCAGTGGTGTGCCCCAGGGATCTGTCCTTGGTCCGATTCTTTTTAACATCTTTGTTAGTGATATAGCGGAAGGGCTGTCGGGTAAGGTTTGCCTCTTTGCAGATGATACCAAAATCTGCAATAGAGTAGACACCCAGGAAGGTGTAGATAACATGAGGAGGGATCTAGCTAAGCTTGACGAATGGTCTAGAATTTGGCAGCTGGGATTTAATGTTAAAAAATGTAAGGTCATGCATTTGGGCTGCAGCAATCCAAGGGAGCAATACAGTATAGGAGGTGAAGTACTTTTGTCCACTAAAGAAGAGCGGGACCTAGGCGTGGTTGTGTCTGATGATCTTAAAGTAGCTAAACAGGTAGAAAAGGCGACGGCAAAGCTAGAAGGATGCTTGGGTGCATACGGAGAGGAATGGCTAGCAGAAAAAAGGAGGTGATAATGCCTCTGTATAAGTCTTTGGTGCGACCTCATTTGGAGTATAGTGTGCAATTCTGGAGACCGCACCTTCAAAAGGATGTGAACAGGATGGAGTCTGTGCAGAGGGTGGCTACTAAAATGATTAGTGGGCTTCATTATAAAGCATATGAGGACAGACGTAAAGCTCTTAATATGTACACCTAAGAGGAAAGGCGGGATAGAGGTGATATGATTGAGATGTTTAAATACCTCCGTGGCATAAATGTTCAGGGAGAGAGCCTCTTTCAATTGAAAGCAAGTTCTGCTACGAGGGGACATGGGATGAGGGTGAAGGGAGATAGATTCAGGAGTGATATGCGGAAATATTTCTTTACGGAAAGAGTATTGGATCCATGGAATAGTCTCCCAGTGGAGGTGGTAGAGATGAGGACAGTAACTGAATTCAAAAAAGCATGGGACCAACACAGAGGATCTCTAAAGGTAAAAAGTGGACTGTTGTAGTTGTTGATATGGAAGGACAGACTAGATAGGCCATGTGGTCTTTTTCTGTCATCATGTTTCTATGTTTCTATGTAATCCCCTTCCACACTTTTATAAGAACATAAGAAAATGCCATACTGGGTCAGACCAAGATCCATCAATCCCATTATCCTGTTTCCAACCGTGGCCAATTCAGCTCACAAGTACCTGGCAGTTTCCTAAAGAGACACACAGGTTCCATAATGCTTGCATTGAGGCAAACAGTGGATTTCCTGGGTCGTCTTTAATAATAGTTTATGGACCTTTCCTCCAGGAATTTGTCCAAACCTTTTTTAAACCCAGCTAACCTAATAGCTTTCACTACTTCCTCTGGTAACGAATTCCAGTTTGATTTTGTGCTGAGTGAAAAAAATATTTTCTCTTATTACTCTTAAACAGATTACGTTGTAGCTTCATTGCATGTCCCCTGGTCTTTCTACTTTTTGATGGTATAAACCAGGTATGTACAATTTCGAACAGGTCGTGATCTACTTTTTCCGGCCAAAAGTGCCGATGATCTACCACCATGAAAATTAAGTTTCAAATTAAATTTTAACCCAATAAAAGTTGGAGGATCCCCCCCACCATTTTTAATGAACCTTCTGTAATTTACTTGGATGTGATTAGCTGTTAAGCAAATTAAGCAAAAACAAAACAGAGAGACGAAGATCCAGTAAGAACTGCGCGGGGAAATGGAAAGTACATTTTTTCTTAAAGTTTTATTGAGTAATAACTTTAACTGTCTTAATAACTTGCTTTAACTTTTATTTAGTAATTTGTGTTAAATTTAGGTCGAGCATTGATCCAGGCTGATCTTGCACAATCTTTAATATTTCGCTCTTGCTCATTAGTGAGACATCTGAGCCTGCATTTCATCCACCAGCTTTTTGAAGTTGGATGAATATTGCGTGAGGGCCAGTCTCAGGGAATCCTGGAGAAGTTCATCTGTCATTTTGGAATGATGTGTACTCTGTCATTTTCAGATGGGAAAACACAGTTTCACACAAATAAGTTGAACTGAAAACACGAGTGTACAGCTTCACTACATAAGAACATAAGATATGCCATACTGGGTCAGACCAAGGTCCATCAAGCCCAGTATTCTGTTTCCAACAGTGGCCAATCTAGGTCATATGTACCTAGCAGTTTCCCCAAGAGACACAAGTTGCACAATGCTTGTACTGGGTCAAGCATTGATATCTTCGGTCACTTCTTAATAACGGTTTATGGACCTTTCCTCCAGGAACTTGTCCAAACCTTTTTTAAACCCAGCTACACTAACAGCCTTTACTACATCCTCCGGTAACAAATTCCAGAGTTTGATTACACGTTGAGTGAAAAAATATTTTCTTTTATTAGTCTTAAATAGTTTAGCCTGTAGCTTCATTGCATGTCCCCTAGTCTTTCTATATTCTGATAACGTAAACAATCTGTCTACGTTTACCCATTCCACTCCGTTCATTAATTTATAGACTTCTATCATATCTCCCCTCAGCCGTCTCTTTTCCAGGTTAAAGAGCCCTAACCTTTTTAGCCTTTCTTCATAGGAGTATCCTTCAATCCCCTTTACAATTTTGGTGGCTCTTCTCTGAACCTTTTCTAAAATCGCTATATCCTTTTTAAGATACGGCGACCAGAATTGCACAAAATATTCAAGGTGCGGTCTCACCATGGAACGATATAGAGGCATTATAATGTCTTTTGTTTTATTTTCCATTCCTTTCCTTATCATACCTAGCATTCTATTTGCTCTCTTGGCTGCCGCTGCACACTGGGCCGAGGGTTTTAACATGGTATCCACAATGACGCCTAAATCTTTTTCCTGGGTGGTAGTTCCTAATGTGGAACCTTGCATCGTGTAACCATAGTTTGGGTTGTTCTTCCCTAGGTGCATAACCTTGCACTTGTCCACATTAAATTTCATCTGCCATTTTGATGCCCAGTCTTCCAATTTATCAAGATCCTCTTGCAATTTTTCACAATCCTCTTGGGTTTTAACAACTTTAAATAGTTTTGTGTCATCTGCAAATTTGATAACCTCACTCGTTATTCCACTTTCCAGGTCATTTATGAATATGTCAAAAAGCAGCGGACCCAGCACAGATCCCTGGGGTACACCACTATTCACCTTTCTCCATTGGGAAAATTGGCCATTTAGCCCTACCCTCTGCTTTCTATCTTTTAACCAGTTCCTGATCCACAATAGTACACTGCCTCCTATCCCATGACTCTTTAGTTTTGCCAAAAGTCTCTGATGAGGGACCTTGTCAAAGGCTTTCTGAAAGTCCAGATACACAATATCAACCGACTCACCTTTGTCCACCTGTTTATTCACTCCTTCAAAAAAACATAACAGATTAGTAAGACAAGATCTTCCTTGTCTAAAGCCATGTTGGCTGTCTCCCATTAGGTTGTGACTATCTACATGCTGAGTAATTTTATTCTTTATGATGGTTTCTACCATTTTTCCTGGTACTGACGTCAGGCTCACCAGTTTGTAGTTTCCCGGATCACCCCTGGAACCCTTTTTAAAAATTGGTGTTACATTGGCGATCCTCCAATCTTCAGGTATTAGAGATGATTTTAATGATAGTTCACAGATTACTGATAGCAGGTCTGCAATCTCATATTTCAGTTCTTTCAACACCCTTGGATGTATACCATCCGGCCCAGGTGATTTGCTACTCTTCAGTTTATCTAATAGTTGTAAGACATCTTCCCGATGTATCGATATTTCCTTCAATTCTTCCGCACCTTTAAATACCACTTCAGTCATGGGTAACATCCCTACATCTTCCTCAGTAAAGACCGAAGCAAAGAATTCATTCAGTCTCTCCGCTATCGCCTTGTCGCCTCTTAGTGCTCCTTTAACTCCTTTATCATCTAATGGACCAACTGACTCTCTCACAGGTTTTTTGCTATGAATGTACTTGAAAAGGTCTTTATTTCGCGTTTTTGCTTCCGCAGTAAGCTTCTTCTCAAATTCTCTCTTTGCCTGCCTTATCAATGCCTTGCATTTGACTTGCCAGTGCTTGTGCTGTTTCCAGGTTTCGTCGTTTGGCTCTTTTTTCCATTTCCTGAAAGATGCTTTTTTGGCAACAACAGCCTCTCTGACCTCACCTTTAAACCATGCTGGCAGATTTTTGGACTTCCTTCCACTTTTCTTAAAGCATGGAATACAGCTGGTCTGGGCTTCCAAGACAGTATTTTTCAACAACACCCAAGCTTGATGTACGTCTTTAACTTTTGCAACTGCTCTTTTTAGTTTTTTCTTAACTGTTTTCCTCATTTTATCATAGTCTCCCTTTCGAAAGTTAAAAGGTAGTACTGTGGATTTCCTTACTATCCCTCCTCCACTAATTAAATCAAAGGCGATCATGCTATGATCACTATTGCCAAGTGGCCCCAACACCCTTATCTCTTGCACTAGATCTGGTGTTCCACTAAGGACTAGGTCTAATATGGCTTCCCCTCTGGTTGGTTCATGAACCAGCTGCTCCAAGAAGCAGTCATTTATTTCACCTAGGAACTTTATCTCCCTAGCATGTCCTGACGTGACACTGACCCAGTCGATACCGGGGTAATTGAAATCACTCGATACCGGGGTAATTGAAATCACTGCATCTTCTCAAGTTGGGAAATTTGTCTCTAGGCACTAGCTTCCAAAATGATCCTTGCTCAGCACGGGTCTTGAGAAAAATGTCATTTTTAAGGGTTAATATTTTGTTTTCAAGAGATGGCTTGTTCAATGAGTAATTTTTACTGATAGCAGCTGCAGTTTCTTTAATGTAGAAATCCTAAGAAATTACTCCACTTTAACACGCAGTTTCTTTAATGTCCACATCTACTTTGAATGGGTATGACAAGTACTCCACAACTGTTCCAATTTTTTTGAAGTCACAGAATCTATTTTCGAATTCCTGGATAACAGAACAGATTTCTGTCACATATTTCTTGTTCTGAAAAACAAAATTTGGATATTGTCACAGATGGTCCTGCGTATTAGGAAAATTATCAAAAGTGTTGTTTGCAAGGTCAGTCATCATTAGTTCAAATTTGCTCTTGTAGGATGAAACTGTACTCATCATCTCACCAATGCATTTGTTTTTATCTTGTAGTTCAAGGTTCATATCACTTAGTTAGCCTGTAAAGTCAGTGAGAAATGCCAGATCACATAACCACTCATCTTCCAACTCTGCTTGGTCAAGTCCCTCTCCTTCAAAAAACTTCTTATTTCATTCAGCAAATCACAAAATCTTTGCAGAAATTTGTGCCTACTTAGCCACCTTACATCTGTGTGCAAAATGACTTCCGCTGCCCCTTCATCAAGAGTAAGATTGAAAAGCCGTCTTTGAAGTGATCTTCCACGAACTGAATTTACAATTTTAAAAGTGATGTCCATTACAGTCTTTGTATTGAGTCTCTTGCTTGCCAAAACTTGCTGGTGAATGATGCAGTGTTAAGAAAGGAAATCTGGGAAGTCGTCATGCTGTCTACAGAGGGCTATGAAACCATTAACCTCACCTGTCATTGCTCTTGCTCCATCAGTAGTGATGGACACAAGTCTATGCAATCGAAGATTACACTTTGTCACAAAAGAATGGAAAGAGCTGAATATTTCCTGACTGGTAGTTCTCCCTTTTAAAGAAATCATTCCAAGTAGTTCTTCTTTAACACTAAAGTCTTCAAAAACCATCCGGATAAAGACTAGTAACTGGGCTATGTCTCTTATGTCTGTAGATTCATCCAGTTGGAGTGAGAAAGCAACACAATTTGAAACATCCTCCAACAATTGTTCAGTTGTGTCTACACACATCTTTTCTATTCGCCACACAACGGTGTTTCTTGATAATTGTACATCTTGAATAGCAGCTATGATCTCCTTCTTATTTTTAAATCATTCAAAATATTGTCAGCTGCTTCAAGAAAACAATATTTTACAAATTCCCCTTCAGTGAAAGGATTGCATTTCTTTGCGATCAGGTTGCTGACCTTGAAGGATGCTATGGTTGTATTGACCAAATGTGACCTTGGCTTCGCCATCTACTGTTGCTAAGTAGCCAATTTCGATTTAAGTTCTTTGAGCTTCAGTTTACGAATTTCACTTTTGGGTGGAAAATCAGCATCAAACTTATTGCTATGCAGAACCTTATAATGATGTTCCAGATTACCCTTTTTGGGCAAGGATACTGGGGCTTTACAAATTAGACAACAACACTTGTCTTTCACCATGATGAAGAAGTAGTCCATTTCCCATTCATCATGAAAGTGGTAGGTTTTGCTCTTCTTTGGAACACTCATCTTCGTTATACTGGGGTGGCTGGATGTAAGAAGGCCAAATCTGCTAAGTTAGTATAAACACTGGCTGAATCTGGTCCAAAACTGTCACTGTCGCAAAGTATTAAAGATCAACAGGAACTGAAGACCTCTGGATGATGTGCAATACAAGGACTGGAGATGCCAAAACCACACATGGAGTTCTAAAAGTAAAAGTAAGAATTCATCATACTGGCACCAATAACACAGGTACACTAAAAAATTGTTTTTTTAAACTGCCTCTAATGTTTTGATTGATTTTTACGTTTTTTGGTGCGCTGAATCCAAATCTGGTAACCAATTTGCTCCATCACGTACAGATTTTTTGCTATATTGGGTTAGCAGTTTGAGGTGAACGTTTCAGATTGAGTGCGATCGAGATAAAAGTTTCTTGGATGAATTCTTTATACTAATTGTTTAGTAGTTATTCAAATAAGAATAAAGAAAATTGTAACAAGGCAGCACATAAGAATAGAGTAATGTCAACAAAACACACTGTGATGGTAGCAAAATTGTCTGCACTTAAAACAGCCACATACATGTGCACAAACATTGAGCATATAAGAGCGAGGTTAGACACAAAGCAAAGCAAAGAAATGTGCAAAAAATGTTGTACAGGTATGTATGTAAGAATAGAAAACGCAAACCGCACCATTGCAATACATGAAGACAAACACCCGATGGTGTGAAAATAAAATTCTAATAAATGAGATCCGACACTGTGGTAATAACTAGCAAATTTTTATTTCAAAATTTAGTAAAAACACGATATTTGTCAACACAGTTTAGATTTTAAAGTCATTCTTGGGTCAATCAATCTCCTGGTGGGCCCGTTTCTTCTTTCCCCGAATGCTTCTCTTGGTGCGCTGCTTGGCGTATTTTTCATCTGGGGTTTCCCGCAGCAGCAACCAGCAGAAATCAGCCATCATAGTGGTGTTCCATCTTCCTTGGTACCTTCTCTCTGCGTCCTTGATGTCCTGGTGAAACCTTTCACCTTGTTCTTCACTGTACGCCCCCAAGTTTTTGGGAAAGTAGTTCACATGGGAGTGCAAGAAATGGACTTTCAGGCTCATGTTACAGCCTTGTTCTTTGAAGGCATTGAGCATCCTGGCAACAATATCCTTATAGTTCTCATCCCGCCTGTTCCCCAAGAATTTGAGAACAACATCCTTGAAGGAATCCCAGGCTTCTTTTTCCTTCTCAGACATCGTTTCAGCGAATGCTCCATCTGAAATGAGTTTCCTTATATCAGGGCCAACAAACACTCCTTCCTTTAGCTTTGCTTCAGAAAGTCGGGGGAACTTTGAGCAAAGGTACCGAAAGCACTCACCATCTTTTGGAAGGGACTTGATGAATTGCTTAATGAGACCCAACTTAATGTGGAGAGGTGGTAATAGAATTTTATCACGACGAGGTACCAAGCTCTCATGAAAAACATTTTTCTCACCGGGTCTCAAATACTCCCGAATTGGCCAGTCTTTTTTCCCCCAGTGTAGGTCGCGGGCCCGGCTATCCCACAAGCAAAGGAAGCAGGGATATTTGGTGAAACCGGATTGCTGCCCTAATAGCATGGATAGAATTTTAAAGTCTCCACAAATCATCCACTTATGCTCATCATAACGAATCTTCTTAAGAATCAGGGCCAAATTCTCGTATTTTTCTTGGAGAATAACAGAGTGAGCAATAGGAACTGAAGCAAATGTGTTGCCATTATGAAGAACAACACCTTTTATGCTGTCTTTTGACGAATCAATGAACAGCCGCCATTCAGCAGGATCATACTTGAGTTTAAACTTTTCCATCACTCCGTATATATCGTTGCAAAATACCAAATCTTCCTCTTTGCTGAAATACTTCAAAAATTGTGTCTCGCAGTTGCGGTACCAATAAAAAGTTGTTCCTGGTGACAATAGATTTTTCTGTTTAAGCTGAGAACCTAGCAGTTGGGCAGCATCTTTTGGGAGTCCTAAATCCCGGACTAAATCATTCAATTCAGCTTGAGAGAAAAGTTCAGGTTTCGGATCTGGTTCAGTTTCAAACTCGGAAGTACTGGACTCATCGGGAAAAGCCATCTGATGAGTCTCATCATGATCAGAACCGTCCACACAAATATGATCCAAAGATTTGGTGGTTCAGGCACAGGTACTTCGTTGCTATGAGGCATAGGCCTAATTGCTGAGGGAAGGTTGGGGTAACTTATTACGTTCTTATTTTTTAAGTTGTATCCCTTCACAATGCAAGAGCAAAAATAGCAGTCACTGCTGTGGTCTCTTTGTTCACGCCACATCATAGGTATTCCGAAACGAAATGCTTGTTTTTTATCTTTCATCCATAAGCGTAGATCTTCCTCACATGTCTTGCACACTTTGTGAGGAGCCCACGGTTTGTCTTGATCGCCTAACTTCAAACCGAAATAGGCGAAATATACTTTTTTAATAAATGCAGAAATGTTCCTCTGCTGCTTTTTCACGGTATATTCCCCACAAATAAAACAAAAACTGTCCGGAGAGTTGACGCAACCTCTGGCTCTGTGAGCCATCACAAATACACAGCACTGCAAACTACAACTGTAGTGAACCACTTCGGAATAAAGCTGGATTACGACTGAGCAAACAAAAGGTAATAATGAACTTGCAAGAAACTGAAATTTGACAGGAACGTTCATGTCGCAACCACCGTGTTTGAGCGAGCGAACGAGGCGAGGCGAACAGGAAAGAACATGCGCCAGCGCGAGTACTGGATTTAGCCCCCCGCCTCCCAATTGTCCTGTTAATGTATAAAATGAATACAAAACACTCTAAAATATCATGAGGGAGTGTTTCTAGTTAGTTAACCATTACAACCTCTATTTTGGGCCAAGAAAATAAACTGCAGTCGGCTAAAAAGAAATTATGTGAACATTCCTTATATGGGTAAGAAATCTAATTTTGCAAGAAAACGTGACGTGATGGAACATTTTGGCTATTTTTCCTGGATTCAACACCCCAATATCTATAGGAATCAGTTGCAAAACTGGAGGCAGTTTTTTGGTAGTGTACCTGTGTAATCAAATACCACCAAACAAGTTAGAACAAAATTGGAAAAGCCCGCCAAAATCACCAAATTCTTGACACTTTGTTGTGTCTGCCTGAAAACGTTTAATGAAAGCGAACAACCAGCACACGACACAACTAATACAGTAAGTGTATTCAGGTAAAGCCTGGGTGAATGGATGTCACCCCGTATATAACACACTTCTAAGGGGTGTTGGGACGGGGGCAGGAATGGGTGATTCTGAGAGGCAGGAGATCAGGTATGACGCCGGGCCTGTGGCTTCTTGTCGCAGGGTGCGGGCAGTGGCCCCCTGGGTTACCCACAAACTATTGGCACAAAAACAACAAGCGCCCTCAATACACCCGCAGGTAAGATTTCCGCAGGCAGGGAAAAAAGACAGGCAAAGGATCAGCAGTGGCGGCAAACCCTCGGCAGACGACCTGCTGGCACGAACTCTCTCCTAGCGACGGGGCGAGCTGCTGGAGAGATGGAGCCAAGTGGGGCTGGCGATCTACCTCCGACTCCTCTGTGATCTACAGGTAGATCACAATCTACCTGTTGGACATGCCTGGCGTTAACAATCAATCTACATTTACCTGTTCCACTCCATTCTTTAATTTATAGACCTTTATCATATCTCCCCTCAGCCGTCTCTTTTCCAGGTTGAAGAGTCCTAACTCTTTACGTCTCTCCTCATAGGGGTATCCTTCCATCCACTTCACCATTTTAGTGGCTCGTTTCTGTATCTTTACTAATTCTGCTATATTCTTTTTAAGATACGGCGACCAGAACTGCACACAATATTCAAGATGCAGTCGTACCATGGAAAGATACAGAGGCATTATAATATCTTTGTCTTATTCTCCATTTCTTTCCCTATGATTCCTAGCATTCTATTTGTCTTCTTGGCCACCCTACACACTGGGCAGAGGGTTTCAATGTGTTATCCACGATGATGCCTAAATCTTTTACCTGGGTGGTGGTTCCTAATATGAACCTCACATCGTGTAACCATAGTTTGGGTTGTTATTTCCTAGGTTCATAACTTGTCAACATTAAATTTCATCTGCCATTTGAACGCCCGGTTTTCCAATTTATCAAGATCCTCTTGCAATTTTTCACAACCCTCCTGGGTTTTAACAACTTTGAATAATTTTGTGTTATCTGCAAATTTGCTTACCTTACTCGCTGTTCCCATTTCCAGGTCATTTATGAATATGTTAAAAAGCAGCAGAGCTAGCACGGATCCCTGGGGTACTCCACTATTCACCTTTCTCCAGTGGGGAAATTGGCCATTTAGCCCCACCCTCTGCTTTCTATCTTGTAACCAGTTCTTGATCCTTAATCCCATGACTTTAATTTCACCAGGAGTCTCTCATGAGGGACCTTGTCTAAGGCTTTTTGAAAATCCAGATAAACTATATTGACCGGCTCATCTTTGTCTACCTGTTTATTCACATCTTCAAAAAATATGCCAATATTTACTGACAGCAGACTCTTGCACAGCACTATCTAATACCTTATCTAGGGTGTCTTGTGTTCTTCTTTGGAATACAAATATATACATAGTTACAACTACTAAACAATTGCAGGACAGCTTTCAAAATGCTCACTGACACCATAATGTACTCTTAACCTCTCTGAGATTTCAAATGGATAGATTTGTCTTATTATCCAAAATAAAGCGATGAAAGGAAAGTGCTGTGGGCATCAAGCGTAAGCTAGGTCACTCGATGCTCTTATATGTGGCAAGAATTTGAATGGAATTGATGGAATGATTCAAAAGTTATTAGAGAGGATCTGACAGGCAAAAAACACAACCACCTTATAAAGCCAGTTTATTTGTGAAAAACTAGACTAAAAGCAAGCAATTACAAGTTTAGGGAGCATCAGGGCACATGAAATGTGAGAGTTGAGTTACCACGTTCTTGACTATCTGCAGGAATGTGAATAAAGTGGATGACATGTTCAAAAGTTATCATGGATTGGGAAAAAGAACAGGATGACAAATAGAAACAGGAGTGGCAATCTTATAATATCAATTTCTGTGCAAGAAACTAAGCTAGAGACACTAATCAAGGACAGAGCAGTTTTACAAATGCAGATTTGGGTTCAAAGTTTAACTACAAAACTACTATTCTTTATAAGTGTGGGGTTATTAAAGTTGCATAATTTCATTTAAGCAACAATCATACAGGAAAAAAATCAGTATTTTTGGCTAAATTATTTTCAATGGACAACAAATTTGTTCAAATGTTTTGCTTCCTGAAAAGGTTTTGGTGATTATGATAGATAGCTTCAAGCTGAACAAAAATGTAATTTCAGCTTGACTGTATCACGTAGGAATTTGGAGAAACATGAAATTAAATGTTAACTGAATTTAGCATGTTTAATCGCACAATGATACTAACATATTTCACTAGTTCATGTGAACTAAAAATGTGTTGCTCCTGATTTTGATATCAGTTTGTGTACTTAACGTTAGCATTTACATGTAAGCTTCTTGTCTAAATGATGATTCGTTATAGCAGAAATGTCTCGTCAATATCACAACAGCTGTGATACATTGTGCTACATTTGTAGTGAGTATACAATTAAGCCTGAAAGATGCAGCATGACTGCACTTATTAAGAAAGCATATGAGCTATATTTTGGTTGTAAAGTTGACGATCAAGAAAAATCCTGGGCTCTTCACATTTGTTGTGAAACATGCGTTGTCCATCTCAGAGCTTGGCTCAGAGGTACTCGGAAGTCAATATTGTTTGCAGTCCCGATGATATGGCGAGAACAGAAGGATAATGTGATGGACTGTTACTTCTATCTGACCAACGTATCTGGCTTCTCTGCTAAAAATAAGAAATCTATTGCATACCTGTGTCTGTCTTCAGCCATGAGACCAGTGTCGCAAGATGACAGTAAACCAGTACCGAAGCCATCAGAGACATGGAGCCTAGATGAGGCAGACGAAGATGCCACAATACATGAGCCACATGTGAAAATAACATGCATCCAGATTTGGAACCGTTTATGTCCAGGGTGCCTCAACTGATAACAGTCAGATTTGAAAGATCTGATGAGGGACTTAAGTTTGTCAAAAAGAAAAGCTGAACTACTTGGTTCAAAATTGAAAGGATGGGGTTTGCAGTCACCAGGTACAAAAATTTCTGTCTTTTGGACCGACCAAGAAGATATGAAAAATTTCTATGCACAGGTTGACAACCTCTTTTTCTGCACCGACACTGATGAGTTGTTCATGGCATTGGGTTGTAAGCATGACCCACAACAATGGCACCTTTTTATCAATTCATCACTGTTAAGCCTGAAATCTGTTTTGTTACACAAAGGCAATGTCCACCCTTCAATACCTATTGCCTATGCAGCACACAAGAAAAAAATCTACAAAAACATGGAAGATGGTGAAACAGTGTGATAAGGCGGTACCCACCGCTCCATGCAGGTCACTCCGATTTGTTTAGATATAAGAGATAGTTAAATTTATTTTGATTTTATCCTGTTGCTATAAAGAGATCCACTGTTTCTCTCCCATGCCATTTTGAATTCTGCCACTGTATTTGCCCCCACCACTTCTGTTAGCAGGGCATTCCAAGCATCCATCACCCCTTTCAGTGAAAAAGTATTTCCTGGTGTTGCCTTTCAGTTTATTCCCTTGCAGTTTCATATTATGCCCTCTAGTTGTACAGCTTCCTTCCCTATCTTTGAAAAAGGCTTGTTTGTTCATTAATACCCTTTAATAATTTAAAAGTCTGTATCATAATTCCTCTGTCCCTTCTCTCCTCTAGCATATACATTTTTAGGTCTTCAAGTCTCTTCTCGTATGTCTTTTTGGTCGCCTTCCTCTGAACCGTTTCCAGTCTTTCTATAGCCTTTGTGAGATATGGTCTCCAAAACTGAACACAATATTCCAAGTGAGGCCTCACCAGCGACTTGTACAGTCGCATTAATACCTCCTCCTTTCTGCTGGTAATTCCTCTCTGTACAGTATACAACCCAGCATCCTTCTGGCTTTGGCCATCTAGAGATCCTCAGAAACAATTACTCCAGAGTCCTTCTCCTGGTCTCTGCACACCATCGTCTCACCCCCTATCACATACAATTCCTTTGGATTTCTGTATCCCAAGTGCATGACACTGCACGTCTTCACATTAAATCTTAACTGCCAAGCATTAGACCATTCTTCCAGCTTTTGTAGATCTTTCCTCATGTTATCCACTCCCTCAGGAGAGTCCACTCTGTTGCAAATTTGTGTGTCATCTACAAAAAGACATTTTCCATTCAGTCCTTCAGCAATATCACTCATAAATACACTGAACAGTACCAGTCCCAGGACCAATCCCTGGGGCACGCCACTAATCACCTTCCTTTCATTTGAGTGAGTTCTGTTTATCATCACCTTCTGTCATCTCTGTCAGTCAACCGATTTCTGATCCAGTGTACCACCTTGGAATCTATCCCCAGGCTGTTCAGTTTATTGATAAGCCTCCTGTGAGGAACAGTATCAAAGCCTTTACTGAGATCTACAGTAGAGTCCAAAATATCAGAATTTTATTAGAAAAGTACGTGTTATCATCACTTTCATGGTCAAAAGCTTTAAGAACCAAAGATATATGTGTCATTTTTAAAGTTTTATTCAGGAAACAATATGTGTCAATATTTGATAGGGTGTCCGTGATTTTTCAGCACAGCCTGGATTCTTGTAGGCATACTGCTAACTAGCGTTTTACAGTATGCTGGAGTGATTTTGTTGACCCATACATACTTGAGTATGTCCTTTAAATCTGCTTCTGAAGTTGGACGGTGTGCTGACACCTTTTTCTTCATAAGATTTCAACAGTTTTCAATTACATTGAGATCCGGAGAGTTTGATGGCCAACTTGATTGCAAGAACGCCAAGATGTCCGGAATGGAGGCAGTGGAAGGGCGCACCTGCCTTTCTCCGTACCACAATCCAAAGATGCCCCACACGTGGATGTACGCCAGGTTCGTAGAACTCTTCCGGGCCCGTAGTAAGGTCGCTATTACTGAGCCTGAATATCCTTTCTTCTTCAACCTTGCCCTTTCCAGTGCCATGCTGTAAGCAAGAATGGATCCACCTGGGGAATGCGAAGCGGCCCCTGCGTCAAGAGGTCCTTCCGAACCGGAAGCCGCCATGGTCGATCCGCCAGTATCTGAATCAGGTCGGCATACCATGGGCACCTCAGCCAGTCCAGCGCCACTAGAATTACTAATCCCCAGTGCACCTCTATCCATTGCACTACCTGGCCTATGAGCATCCATGGGGGAAGAACAGAGAAGACCCTCTTCGGGCCACCACTGAATTAGAGCATCCAGGCCCTCAAACATTCTTTCTCAACTTCTGCTGAAAAACCGGCAGGCCTGGGCTGACTCGAAGGTTGCCATTAGGTCCATGACCGATGTGCCCCATCGGCGTACCACCTGCTCGAACACTCCTTGGTTGAGCTGCCACTCTCCGGGATCCATGTACACTCAGATGAGGTAGTCTGCCGTCACATTGCTGATTCCCGGTACGTGCGCTGCTGATAACGCCCATCCAAACAGTGTTTTGGCCTCCTCCTCCAGGGCTGCACTACCCATGCCTCCTTGCTGGTTGATGGAAGCCACATTGGTCGCATTGTCTGAGAGGACTTGGACCGCCTTCCCCTGCAACCATGGCTCAAAACCTTTTAGTGCTGAGGTCACTGCTCGCATCTCAAGCCTGTTGATCAACCACAGGGGCCTCCTACGGACTCCACTGTCCCTGAACAAAGCGTCCTTTACAAAGGGCTCCCCAAACTGACAGACTAGCATTGGTCATCAGTGGAACCCTCACCGGGAACTCGAGTTGCATGCTCCCTTCCAGGCTCCCCGGATGCAGCCACCACCCTGAAGGCTCTCCTGGTGTTCCGTGGGCAGGGGAGTACTTGGGACAGGGGTTGACTCTGATGGGACTACTGCCGATGCAGAGCCCTCTGCAGCAGTCACATGTGCGCCCTTGCCCATGGGACTAGCTCGAGTGTGGCCACCATGGTCCTCAGAACCTGCAGATAATGCCACGTTGACGGTCTCACCATCTTCAGGAACTGCCGTATCCACTGTCGTAGATCCTGCGCCTGGAGATCTGGCAGGAAAACCATGCCCACGTGGGTATCGAAGCATGCTCCCAAATACTCTAGCTCCTGGGCCAGCCGTAACTGACTCTTGGCCAGGTTGACCATCCAACCGAGACTTTGAAGGAACTCCACCACCCGCGCTATTGCTCTTTTGCTGTTGTCCCTGGACTTCGCCCAGATCAGCCAATCGTCTAGGTACGGGGTGCCACTGCCATCACTATGATCTTGGTGAAGGTAGGGGAGCCAGTCACCAGACAAAGGTTAACGCTCGAAACTGGAAATGGCCCCTTGGCACTGCAAAGCGAGAAACTGTTGATGTTTTGGATGGATGGGAATGTGCAGATATGCCTCTATGAGGTTGAGAAACATCAAGAACTCTCTGCTCCTTACTGCCACTATTACTGATCTCAGCATTTCCATGTGGAAATGTGGTACTCGGCGACAGCGGTTCATGCCCTTGAGGTTGAGAATTGGGCAAAAGGAGCTTTCCTTTTCGGGTACCACGAAATAAATGGCGTATCGACCGCAGCCGTACTGGTCTCATGGAACCGGTTCGATGGCTCGTAGCTGCAGGAAATGAATCCAAGTCTCCTCTACTGCCGCCAACACCGCTGTGTCCACTTTGGGCAATTGAAGGAGCCCTCATTCTTGCTTTGGTAGCAGGTATAGGCGCGTTATGGATTGCAACCCTTTAAGATCGGTCTCCGGCAGATCCCACTTATCCTGGATCACCTGTCATACTACTCTATGTACCAGGAAGACTTTCCGCGATTTCCATACTGCCTGGAGCAGTGGATCCTCCAGTGCCTCTTCCTCTGCCGGGAGATTAGCAGGCATATTCAAAGCCTTGAGGGACTCCAAAATGAGCGCCGGCAGCTCCTTTTGGCGGAACACCCGAACAATCCGGTCCTGATCCTCCTGTTCTGGGATCTCTCTTTCTTTCAACCCCTTCTGCAGATTTAGCACTGTGTTGAGGAAATCCCCATCGAGCCCCTCCGACATTGGCGATGCTTCCACTCCTCTGACTCGTTCTTAGTCGCCACTGCCCCTGACTCATGCTCTTTTGCGTCCAACGCCCTCTTAGCCCCGCGTTCCAGAGCAAAGGAGCCCCTTGCAAAGCCCCGTTGATGTAGCAAAACACCTTATGCAAAAGTAAGCCAAACTCCGGTGAGAACTCCTCCGGGAGCCCTATTGCTCCCTGGGCTTGAGGGGTGGATGGTCCGGGCATCGCGCAGGGACTGGGGGCCGGATCCGTTGAAGGTAACACGGCGCCCCCTGCCTCCAGGGTCTCTTGTGACCGGGAGGGACTCTCCTGCCTCATCTCATCCTGCAGGCCCTGCTCCAATGACCTAGCCTCTTTCGTGCAATCTAGGCAGACGCCTGCCTCCGAGACCGCCCCCCTTCGGGTTCCGCAGATCTTGAGGATTTTTAGATTGCGCTGCTGTGTTGTACCTCAAAGATATGAAATGGACCACACACTGATCCAATCAGACTCTGACATTTTCTCCGAGTAAACGTTTAACGCTTTTATTATAAATAATATCAATGGCTGCAAGGAGTACAGCTTCCCTTACAAGCACTATCTCAAATTTAGTAGGTACAGATTCTGGGCTAAGAGATAAAAGATGATCATGTCAGGTTACTCACTGACCACAGACAGATGGAAGAATTTCATTTGTCTCCTTTCCTCTGACTGTCTCTGTCTTTCTAGTTATATACATTTCTTGTATGCAGGTGCTTCCTGTTTTACAGAACAAAACTGTAGCTACACAAGCTGCTTAGTACTTTTTCTTGCTTAGTTTTCATTTATTTTTGTCTCTGACTTTTTTGCCTGATCCTTCTCAAGAAAAAGTCACAATGTCTCAACAAACTGTCACTTACATCTCCTGACCCACCTGACCAGGGCACAGCAGCTCTCTGAAATCTGCCCAGCAACAAAACAATGGTACATTTAGTTAGGCTTTTGCCACAGGTCTGCATCAAGTCATTGTGCACTGAATAAGTTTTGAGCTGTATAACACAAGGAATGCTTAAGGATGTGGTATGAAGTGGGGTTCACCCCTCTTGATACTATCACATACCAAGCACTGCGGTCTGGCCGGCATGGTGGGAAGGGCTGCGGGTACTCCCCAGGAACGCCCTCAATCTGTACCCGGGTAGGTAGAAGGATCCCTAGCACAGTGCACTTCCACAGACTCAGGCACGGAGCACTAGAGTACCTGAACTGAACTAAAATAAAATAAAACAAACCAATTTACCAAAATCTAATTAACAGAAACTGAATTTCAAAGGAAACTGCAAATGGCTGCTCTGTCCTGCTTTATTCTCTGGTGGCTGCCTCTCCTGGGCGCCCAAAACACAGCAGGGGGTTAAAAAGCATGTGGGCCTGAAGAAGAAGAAATCACGCTTAAACACAGCATGTGAGGTTTCCCTCACCGCTGCAGGCTCCCAAACACGCGGCTGCAGGTCGCTCTCTGTCTCCTCATGTTACGATGGTTGCTAGGGGGTTCCTGCTGTCCTCCCTCCCTCCCCCACCGCTCCTACCTTGGAGCTTCTTTGCCGCATGGCTTTTCTATCCCTCGCGCTCAGCCTTCCTTCACAGCTCCGACGCTGAGGGGAGCGAGTCGGAGGTGCCGGCTTTCACTCCTGTCAATCCATTGCTGCCCCCGCGGCAGCTCCTCACCCGATAATGGGTTTAGGAGCTGCCAGAAGTCTCGGACTGAGGAAGGCCTCCACAGAACTCCCCCCCCCGAAATCCTGGGGGAGGACGGGGAGAGAAGGAATATCCTTCCCCTCAGCTCTGTTGTCCTCCGGGTTCTTTCTGATCCGTCTGTTTTTTTTCCTGCCTTTAAAAGCAAAGAAACATTCACCTTAATAGGGGTAATAAAAAGGAAACTAACTAAACCTATTTCCTTAGATGTCCCTTCAGTAAATCCAGCACCCTGGCTTACTACCTCTTCCAGCTGTTTGGAGACTGAGCATCCTACTGGGGCTGGTAGGCAGTGCCAGCTGCATTAAGTACATTAGTGTAATCAAAAAAATGACATGCTCAGTCTCCAAGCTGCTGGAAGAGGTACACTATCCAGAGGTGCAGGACTGAACTGGAGGGATGATAAGGAAATTTTGATTAAACATCTATGCGTGCACATTGAGGGGTGGTGGTCTTTTGCCTTCTTTTCACCCTAAAGAAAAGTAGAGGAACTCACGGTGATATAGCCAAGGGTGAGCCTGGATTGGCCATGGCTCCTAAACTTTGGCATCATGCCCACACAGTCAGTGGCAGCAGAATATTTGAATGAGAGAAAAACTACAGGCGGTGTCAATATATGCACTGCCTTGTGACCACCCATATTAATCCCAGGCCCCACCAAAATATCAGTCCTGCCTATAACCCCTGGGTGGTTAGAGCTCAGTGGCTTGGAGGATATGAAGTATCCTCTTTCATCCAAAGCTGAGAATGCCTGAAGGAAACAAGCCTTTGGCTGTGAGAACTGCCTTAAGGTCAGAGCTAGAATTCCTGGATGTATATCAATACATACAAAACAAAAAAATGAATATAAAGGTGACACATTTTTACTGGACCAACAATACATTCTTTGAATAGCTCTTGGGAGTTGAAACCCCCCTTCCTCAGGTCAGGGCAAAATGAACAAAAGACAATACTAAAATATATAACTGAATCACAAAAGCATTCTAATGATAGTCTAAATGGGAAAAGATATGGAGAGGGGGTAAAGGAGGGAGTGATGGGTGATCAGAAGGTGACAAAACAATAGAAGTTAATGGCCTGTCTCTTCATTTAACTTGTAATCTGATATTTCAATATCTACAGTTCAGTTTTGGAGACCATATCTCGCAAAGAATATAAAAAGACTGAAAATGGTTCAGAGAAAAGCGACCAAAATGATTTGGAGCCTGCATCAGAAGACATATGAGAAGAGACTTGAAGACCTAAATATGTACACTCTGGAGGAGAGGAGGGACAGGGGAGATGATTTAGACCTTTAAATACTTAAAGAACATTACTGAACAAACAAACCTCTTCCAAAGACAGGGAAGCTGTAAAACTAGAAGGCATAACATGAAGCTGCAAGCGGGTAAACTGAAAGGCAATGTCAGGAAATACTTTTTCACTGAAAGGGTGGTAGATGCTTGAAATGCTCTCTTGATGGAAGTGGTGGGGGCAAATACAGTAACATAATTCAAAATGGCATGGGACAGACACAGTGTATCCTTTATAGCAACAGGATAAAATCAAAATAAGCATAACTATCTTTATATCTCAACACAGAGCGGTGGGTACACCCCTAAACAAAGGAATGGAGGGGGTGACCTACTCAGCAGGTGCACCTACTCTTACAGCCTTGCTGGGCAGACTAGATGGACCATGTTGTTGATGTGGTTGTGCCGTCAAGTCGGTGTCGACTCATGGTGACCCTCTGGACAGTTGTCCTAAATTGTGTTTCGTCTTCAGTCAGGTGGCTCTTTGTTGACAGACTGGCACCCGTAGCTGCTGTTATTGTATTGATCTATCTCATTACTGGCCTTCCGTTTTTGCACTGACCTTCTACCTTGCCAAATATGTTGTCTTTCTCTAATGATTTCTTTCTTCGCATGATGTGTTCAAGGTATGAAAGTCGAAGTCTCATCTTCGGAGCTTCTAAAGAAAGTTTAGGTTTGATCTCTTCTAGTACTGATTGGTTTGTTCTTCGGGTAGTCCATGGTATAGACCGTATTCGTCGCCAGCACCATAATTCAAAGGCATCAATTTTCTTCCTGTCTTATCTTTTTTACTGTCCAACTTTCGCATTCATATGACGTTATTGAAAATGGCATGGCTTGAACAAATTGAATCTTTGTATGGAGAGAGACATCTCTGATCTTGAGAATCTTGTCTAGGTCCTTCATAGCCATTCTGCCAAGAGCAATGCATCGTCGGATTTCTTGACTGCTTGTTGCTTCTTTATTGATAGTTGATCCAAGAAGGTTAAAGTTGTCCACTATTTTGATTTCTTCACCATCAACAATGAACTTATTCATTTTGCCAGTTGTCATGATCTTTGTCTTCTTAATGTTAAGGTACAGACCCATTTTAAGACTATATTCCTTGATCTTGAGAAGCTTGTTTTCAGCCAGCAATATCATATCATCAGCATAGCGAAGGTTGTTGATGAGACTTCCACCAATCTTCACACCTTGGTTATTTTCATACAGTCCTGCTTCTCTGATGATTTGTTCTGCATGTAAATTAACCGGTTTTGGACCAGCGTATGTTTTACATACATAAGGTTTCCATACTTACTACTCAACTGTTTACTAATTAATGGTTATAAATTCAATGGAACTATGTTTAGCTATTATCGTTATATCAAAAAGCGTTATATACAGATTTTTTTTTATCTGAGATCTAGTTAAATAGGTATTCGAAGTTTGCTGATTTTGACGGTACTGGCGGCTCAATATAAAAAGATCACAAAAAGAGCGAGAATCAGCTGAGTTTGAGACCGGTGCTGTGAGGCAGTGAATACCATCTGATTGGCTGCAGCAGTCTTCTCCCGTCTGCCCCGGCTGTTCTCGGCAGCATATTTCAGCGTCGGCTGCCTTGGGAGAGCGAGAATCAGCTGAGTTTGAGAGCGGTGCTGTGAGGCAGTGAGTACCATCTGATTGGCTGCAGCAGTCTTCTCCCGTCTGCCCCGGCTGTTCTCGGCAGCATATTTCAGCGTCGGCTGCCTTGGGAGAGCGAGAATCAGCTGAGTTTGAGACCGGTGCGGTGAGGCAGTAAGTACCATCTGATTGGCTGCAGCAGTCTTCTCCCGTCTGCCCCGGCTGTTCTCGGCAGCATATTTCAGCGTCGGCTGCCTTGGGAGAGCGAGAATCAGCTGAGTTTGAGACCGGTGCTGTGAGGCAGTGAGTACCATCTGATTGGCTGCAGCAGTCTTCTCCCGTCTGCCCCGGCTGTTCTCGGCAGCATATTTCAGCGTCGGCTGCCTTGGGAGAGCGAGAATCAGCTGAGTTTGAGACCGGTGCTGTGAGGCAGTGAGTACCATCTGATTGGCTGCAGCAGTCTTCTCCCGTCTGCCCCGGCTGTTCTCGGCAGCATATTTCAGCGTTGGCTGCCGTCGCGGTCCGCGGTCGCTCGCCTGAAGGGGGCGTGACCAAAGGGGGAACGCCCCTTTGGTGCCCCTTCGGTGCCAATTCGGGGCCATTTGGGGGCCTCGAATCTTTTGTTGCCGCTGGTATGCTGCGAGGCCACGCGAAAAGAAAGAGTAAGAAGCTCCAGGGAAATCAATCTGCTGCACAACCTACAACAGTTACTTCTACTCCTTCTACTATCACTGGACCTATGGATCAACATGTTGTGGTTCTTTCTCAGTCTGCTCCTGTAGTCCAGCACTCTTCGTCGCCTGGTTCCGGCATTACCTTAAGTTCCATCGAAAGGACTCCTCCACCTAACCCAGGATCTTCCCACGCGTCTGTGGATTCTTTGTCTTCAGTGGGGGTGTCCTCTTCCTCGGGAGAGGAGGAAGAGCCTCTTGTTTCTCTTTCTGTGTCTTCACCAGAGGTACTTTCTTTAATTCCTATCTCCCCGGTTGCCGGCTTTGAAGTTCCTAGTTTTCCTCAAGTTGAAAATCCTGATACTGTTACTTTAGCGGACATTTGGAAACAGGTTACAGCAACTAATTTAATGATATCTCAATTTATGAATCAAACGGCTGTGTTTTCTCAACAGGTTTCAAGTAAATTTTAAAAAGTAGAGGCTTCTGTTAATCAGCTGTTTCAGCGTGCTGATCAGCTGGATTCGCAGGTAGCCTCACTGCAATCCGCTAATATGCTAGCTTCAAAGGAAACACTATTGTTTTATCAGCAGCTTGAAGTTTTAGATAATGCTTCTCGGGCGAAAAATTTGCGAATTCTGAATTTCCCCAAGATTCACTTATTGACATCAGTTCTGTTATTTAGACAATATTGTAAAGAAGTATTGATGCTTCCTAATGCCGACACTGTTGTGTTAGATAGGACTTTTTATTTGTCTGCCCCAGCGACTTCCGGGGAATTTGGAGTGGCACGACAAGAGGAGGGAGCCTCTATGGATTTAACAAATTTCTTGGAACACTCTCAGACTCCCATCTCTACTCGTGCCACTTTGTTAGTCTCTCTGGCCCATTTTTCAGATAAGTCTTCTATTTTGAAGGCTTTCTATAGAAAAAAGGACTTTCTTTTTTATGGCCAGAAGGTTTCCATCTTCCCGGATGTCTCTAGACAGACGCAGAACCGTAGGAGGTCCTTCCTTCAGTTGAAATCTCGAGTTTTGGCTGGAGGAGGTACCTTTCTTTTACGGTTTCCATGTAAGTGTCTGGTGACACTACAAGGCTCTAGTTATGTTTATTTTGACCCCTCTTTGTTAGAGTCACTTTTGGTTTCTCTACAGACTTGAGTGACATTGTTTTCTATTGCTTCTGTTAAGGAAAGGGTGGGTGTAGTAGCTTTATAACTTATGCTCCGGTATCTCTTTCTTAGCTGGTTTCTCCTTGATGTGGGTGGTTAATGTGATATGTTATTGTTTCTATTTCTTTGATTGAAGAGTTTGTGATATTTTTTGACTCATATCACTTATTTTCTTTTTTCTGTATTCTTTGGATGTAAAATTTGAAATTTCAAAAAAAAAAAAAAAATCACAAAAAATAGTAAGTAGCTTATAATGCTGTAATAGCTACTATTTTGCAAATAAAAGTATTTGTAGACTTTAGAAAATAGGTTTAGATAACTAAGTTACTTAGTGTCAGAGTTATTGGTGCGTATATCGGCCTTGTATGTTTTTCATACGCTGGGCTAATATGTCGCTGAAACTAATTGCTGTCAAGCATTCTGTTCTAGGTGTTTCAATGGTGCAATATCGATGCACTGCATCAGAGGTGTTTTCACGTGTATCATATTCCGCGGTCAGAATGGACTGTTGACAAACTATATTATATCATAATAGTGTTTTAAATGAAAACTGCAGTTTCAATAGTATCATACAGTATGTTTATGTCAATGAATATTGGAACTGAATCCTATCTTTTCTGAAGACGGACAATATACTATATTGGACCAGTGCATAAAAAGCATACACTATGTGAAACTTCGATTTTCTACAAAGTTTTAATATTTTTTATTATTGCCGGTATTTCATAGTTGTTCGAGTGTAACAAATCTAATAAATCATCCAGAACAGAGAGAGAGCATATGCGAGCTGTCCAAAACACATATGCGAGCTGTCCAAAACGGGTTAAAGAGGTAAGGGGAAAATATACAGCCTTGTCGTACACCTTTGCTAATTTTAAACCATTCTGTTTCTCCTAGTTCCCTTCAAACTGTTGCATCTTGATCAATGTAAAGGTTGTGCAAAAGAACGATCAAGTGTTCTGGTATACCCATGCTTTTTAATGTGGCCCAGAGTTTCTCATGGTTTACAGTCTAAAGCTTTGCTGTAATCAATAAAACACATATGGATATCCTTTTGGAGTTCTTTTATCTTTTCAAGGATCTATATGGACCATACTGCCGTCAAATACTATGATACACTGAACAAACTCAAGTCTTCATCTCAGTTTCCTATAAACAAATGCCTCTAAGTCTGAACCTCTCCTCTGGACAAGAGGTTCTTCATCAAATATAATTCTTTATGCTTTTTCTGCTTAACGCTGACCTCATAATTGTTTCCCCTCTCTGTAACTTTGGAATTAGTTCTTTAATATATGTAAACCTGCCTTTTGCTCTATACAGCAGTGGTTTTCAAGTCTATTTTGGAGAACCATCAGCCAGTATGACAATCAGGATATGCACAATTAATATGCATGAGATGTAGCCTTATTTCTTTCAAGTAATCTGGGCTATCTTAACGGCTACCTTTTCTTTGGCAAATATATGCAACATCTGCCTTTGAGTCAATACTGACTCCTGGTGACTCAGCAGCTCTTGGGTTTTCTTGGCAGTGTGAGCAGAAGTAGATTGCCAGGCCTTTCTTCGAAGGCAATGGATGATTAAGTGACATGCCCAAGGCCACAAGGAGTGCTAGTGAGAATTGAACCCTGGTTACTAAGCCAGTGTTCTAACCATTAGGTTACACCTCCATTAGGCTACATCCTTTCTTAATGCAGTACGCTTTGTTTAGAATTGCCTACCAGCATCTTTACCTCTTACTCTTCAGTTTCACTTTGCATCCCTTGTCAACGTGTGAAAGGTTTTATTTTCACTATTTTCTCATTTGGTTTTCCAACAGAGTAAAGTTTTACTACTCATAGGGATTTCTGTAATTTAACACTAGAAGCCGCAAAAGGAATTTTACCTAGAAACCCCAAAGTGTGTCAACTGACGCATTATCACGACGACTGCGTTTAGCATGGAATGCAGATGTAAATTAATGTGAAGTTACTTATTTGTTAAATATGTGCAGTATGTGACATCATTACATGACGTTGTCAGCATACATCAGCAGGACATAATGCCTAGCATAGGTGTCATGGCTGTTCCCAGACCTTGGATTTCAAGCAGCTTTGTTACTCTGGTGATGTCAGTCTCCAAACTTAATGAGGGTAGTTTACAAGATGAGATTAGCTCTGACCCCCTGGTGATGTCAGTCTCCGGGCCTGATGAGATTGGTCTGCAGCCCCTCCTTGCTAAATCAAGAATAGCAGACCTCAAAGGGAGGTGACTGGAAACAATAGCAGACCTCAAAGGAAGGTGCTAGAGAAAATTCACTATAAAGGACAGAAATACTTCCTCTTTCTCTCTCTCTTCCTATTTTCATCGGACACACCTTGCCATGAGGCTCTGACACCCACTTCTCTCCCCTCCCCCTTGTTCTCTCCCTATTCTTCTTACTATGAGGCTCTCTCTCTCTCTCTCTCTCACACACACACACACATAGATTCATTGAAGTAAACTGAAGCAGCTTTCTAACAACCTCCTACCTCTTCTGTAACTTTGTAATAAGTCTATTTCTATATAAAACCCTTTTTCCAAGCCACACCTGTTTGGTTATCTTATTTGTGCTGCTTACCATACTGTCTCTGTGAAATGAACCCAGGACCAAACAGAGAGTAGACCAGAAGATTACATATTCAGAAGATTACAGACGTCATCATGTGTTTATTGTTTGTAATGTCGGATTAAAACTATAAGCAGTGATTGAGAACCGCTACCTAGTGGGAACATGAATTTATACCTAGAAGCTCCAAAGTATGTCAATTGACGCATCCAAGACAATTGAGTGCGTCAATTGACATACTTTGGGGCTTCTAGGTATAAATTCATTTTCCCGCTAGGTGGTGCATCTGTCATTAATTTTCGATGTACATATTTGAACATCTTGACCTTGCTAACAAAGTCATGGAAAATGACTGACATGGTTCTAGCAGTGGTGCTGGTATACAACTTCGAAGAAGCATTTGCGTCAACTGACGCACTTTGGGGCTTCTAGTGTTAAGAATCTTTCGGTTGTCAGAAAAAGCATAGTTACTCACCTATAACAGGTGATCTCCGGGAACAGCAGGAATTTAGTCTTCACATATGGGTATCGCCAGCGTCCAATTAGAAAGCTTTGGGGAACATCCCACAGCGCCCGCGTGCTGCCTTCCCGCCTTTCCCAACTGCCTCTCTCCAGTTAAATTTTAAAGCTGAGACAAAGAGAGAGAGAGAGGGAAAGAAAAAGAGATAGAGAGATACAACTCCTAGGGGAGGTGGGTGGGTTGTAAAGACTAAATTCCTGCTGTTCCCGGAGATCACCTGTTACAGGTGAGTAACTATGCTATCTCCAGGACCAAGCAGGAATGTAGTCTTCACATATGGGGACTCCCTAGCTTTAGATGACAGGGAGAGACCCCAGAGGTTGTGTGCCCCTGAAAAAAGGGCTCCACTTCCTCCCATGGATCTCTGGCATCCAACCATGGATGGTGGGTAGGAGTTGATAAGGTATGGAACAGGTGTTGGAGAACAGCCTGACCAAACAAGGCATCCTGGCGGGAGTCCTTGTCCAAGCAGTAATGGGCTGTGAAGGTATGAACCGAGGCCCAGGTGGCTGCTCGACAGATGTCATCGATAGACACAGAGTGCAGATGAGCCATTGAAGCTGCCATGGTTCTCACATTGTGAGCTGTAACATGGTCCTCCAGAGGAAGATTCTTACTCTGATAGGCAAAGGAAATACACTGAGCAATCCAGTTAGATAGTGTTCTCTTGGAGACTGGAAGTCCCAAATGAGAAGGATCTAAAGCAACAAAGAGTTGAGAGGACTTTCTATGTTGCTGTGTTCTTTGTAAGTAAAAGGCTAAAACTCTTTTACAGTCCAAAGTATGAAGATTCCTTTCTGCATTTGAGGCTTTGGAAAGAACACAGGTAGGTAGACCGCTTGGTTTAGATGAAAAGGCGAGACCACCTTTGTCATAAAGTGTGGATGAGTCCTAACGACTACCTTGTCATGATGGAATCTTGTATAAGGTGGATCAGTCACTAGTGCCTGCAACTCACTGATGCGACATGCTGATGTGATTGCAATGAGAAAGATAACCTTCCAAGAAAGGAATTTCAAGGAGGTAGTAGCCAAGGGTTCGAAAGGTGGCTTCATGAGCTGACCAAGAACAAAGTTTAAGTCCCATGCCACAGGGGGTGGCTTAATGGGAGGCTTAGTTAGCAGAAGGCCTCTCATAAATCTTGCTATAAGAGGATGGGAGGAAATTGGTTGTCCATTTAGGGGCTTGAAGGAAGCTGCAATGGCACTCAAATGGACCCTCATTGAGTTAGTCTTAAGTCCTGCATTGGATAAATGAAGGAGATACTCCAGTAATGATTCCAGAGGTACCACAAGGGGGTTAAGACCCTTCTGCGAACAACATATGGTAAAACATTTCCACTTGAAAGCATAAGAGGGTCTTGTGGAAGGCTTCCTGGAAGCATAAAGGATATCCTTTACCAGCTGAGGGAGGTTAAGATCATGGAGATGTAGGCCTTCAGCAACCAAGCCCTGAGATGCAGAGACTGGGGATTGGGATGCCATAACATTCCGTCCTCCTGAGACAGGAGATCTGGAGCAGACCCTAACTCCAGGGAGGGAGCTTGAGAGAGATGTAGAAGCAGAGGGTACCACACTTGTCGTGGCCAATGTGGAGCTATGAGGATCATATAGCCTCTGTCTCTCTGAAGCTTGAACAGGGTTTTGGGAATTAGGGGAATGGGTGGAAAGGCATACAGGAAGTCTTGATCCCAGTAAAGGAGGAAAGCATCCCTGGCCTGAGCCCCCTGAGGCGGAATTCTGGAACAGAAAAGTGGAAGTTTGGCATTTCTTGTAGCTGAGCAGGGTATGGAACACTCGAAGAGCAAGGAAGATTGCTCTGAGCTCCAAGAGACTGATATGTAGATGAGTCTCCTGTGGAGTCCGGGTGCCTTGGGTGGAGAAGTCTTGCAGATGAGCTCCCCAACCCATCGGAGAAGCATCTGTTGTGAGAGTTGCCTGGGGTAAGGGTGGTTGTTGAAATGGGGACCCCAGCAACAGGTTTTGAGTGGACATCCACCATTGGAGGGACAAAATAAGGCGATTTGTGTTTGCTATTTTGTCTGACAGGCATCCTGATGCCTGGGTCCACTGAGTTGATAAAGTCCACTGGTCTCCTCTCATATGGAGGCGAGCATAGGGAACCACATGCACGGTAGATGCCATGTGGCCTAGTAACTGTAGCATTTCTCGGGCAGTGAGATGAGGCTTTAGCACTGCTTGAGAAGCTAACTGCACCATGCGAAGGCAACGGGCTGGGGGAGATAGGCCCTTGCTTTTCTGGTATCCAGCAAAGCTCCTATGAACTCTACAGACTGAGTGGGAGTTAGACTGGATTATGGGATGTTTATGACCAGACCCAAATACTGAAGGATACGCATTGTGCAGGATAGAGAAGTCCTGGCTTCTGACTCTGTTGGGGCTCGAATGAGCCAGTCGTCTAAGTAGGGGAAGACGAATATTCCTAGAGTGCGGAGAAATGCTGCTACCACTGCCATGCATTTCGTGAACACTCTTGGTGCTGAGGCCAGGCCAAAAGGAAGCACCCTGTATTGGTAGTGCTTTCCTTGAAAAAGGAACCAAAGGAACTTTCTGTGAGTTGGATGGATGAGAACATGGGTGTACGCATCCTTGAGATCTAGAGAACAAAGCCAATCCTGACTCTGAAGGTATGGCAGCAGAGTTCCTAGAGAAATCATCTTGAATTTCTCTTTGAACAGGAATTTGTTCAATTCTCTGAGGTCTAAAATAGGTCTGTATCCCCATTTTCTTTGGTATAAGGAAATAGGGGGAGTAAAACCCTGTACCCTGTTGATGAATGGGTACTTCTTCTATTGCCCCTTGGGCAAGAAGCATAGTGACCTATTGATCTAACAGGTTGATGAGAGAGGTGTGAGAATTGAACTGTCTTATCATTGTGGAAGGGGGCATGCTCAAAAATTGAAGCTTGTACCCCTCTTTTATGATGGAGAGTGTCCAATGCTCTGCTGTTATCTGCACTCATCTGGGGGCAAAGTGACACAACCTTCCTGGAATTGTGGAAGGCTCTGGTCCATTGAGAGCCAGGAAGGCTAAGTTTTCTAGCTGAAAGTCAAAGGCCTTGTGGAGACTGAGACTGCTGGGACGGTTGAGGCTTAGCAGTCTGCTTTCCTTTGGGTGGTTGCTGACCTTTCCGGACATGTTGACCTGCAGAACATCCCTGTTGGGAATAAGCAGGATAAAACCTTTTCTTTTTGGAAAAGAATGGTTTCTTGAAAGATTTCTTTCTTGCAGGATCAGCTGTGGCCTTGGATAATCTATCTAAGGTGGAGTTGTCAGCATCCAACTCATTGGCTTTTTCTTGCCAATCTTTGCCAAACAGGTTCTCACCAGTACAAGGAATATTTCCCAGTTTGTCTTGTACCCAGAGCTCCAGATCAGATGCCTGGAGCCAAGCAATTCATGTGCACCTATGGCAATGGCAGAGGTTCTGCTTATGCACTCAAAACAGTCAAAAGCTGCACGGTTGACAAATTTAGAAACATCCTGGGTATGTTTGACCAATGTGAGAAAGTCCTGCCTTCTATCCTCAGGAAGAAGAGGGCTCAACACCTCTAAGTCTCCTGTGACTTCCTTCAGGAACATTCCCATATATAAAATATCGGAACTGATCCTGGCAGAAAGCATGGAAGCTTGGAAGATACGAAGTCCAAAAGCATCCAAAGTTCTGCACTCACGTCCTGGAGGATTAGAGGCATGCCTCTTTGCACTCCTGATCCTTCTCATAGCTGATTCCACTACAATAGAGTAGTGAGGAAGCTGAGTTTTCTGGAAACCAGGACAAGGAGGGACTCGATACATAGTATCCAGTCTACGAGAGTGAGGAGAGGTGGTAAGAGGTGTCTCCCACATTCTTAGCATGAGATCATGCAAGATCTCATGGATGGGCAAAGTAGCTGCCTCCTTAGAAGCTTTGGGATATTGTAAAATTTCCAACTCCTTTGCTCTGGGCTCTGTTTCAGGAGCCACAGTAATGGACAGACCTCGAGCCACCTTCCTGATGAAGTCCTGAAAGGAAACGTCCTCTGGAGGAGACATCCTGCGTTTAGGGGAGGAAGACTCCTCTGGGAGAAGTATTCCCGCATCGACAGAACTGTCAGAATCCTCAGATTCCTCAGAGGACTCAAAGTACCTTCTGTCCGGATGCTCTTGAAGATCCCGATACCCGTACTGACCGAAGTCGGTACCGGGGGGAATCGGTACCGGTGTATCGGTACCGGAAAGCATCGCATGACTGGGTGCTGGCAATGCGGACACCGATGTCGATGCTGTCGGTACCGGTACCGATACCGGAGTCGGTAACGGTTGAACTGTCTGACGCGGTTCCGAGGGTGTCGATGCCGCAAGGAGAGCCGCCAGACTGCGTTCAATAGCCAGGAACCTCTGGTCTATCGACGCTGCCAATGCCTGGGTGTCGGTACCGGAGAAAACAGCTGGTACCCCAGAGTATTGCACCAGTAGTTCTGCTGAGGTTGAGGCCTCGAGAACGTCCTGGAGCCCCGATAATGCTTTGGAAGCCGAAGCCTCCCGCCGGGGCAATTTTGCCGGTGCAGAATCCTCAAGGGCAACGCCAGAGGCATCTCGATGCTTAGAGGGAGATCTACCCTTTGAGGACCGGCTGAGATCCACGGGAGGAAGACGAAGCCTTGGAAGACGTCGATGCCACCGAGGCTGCATCAGAGGGAAACAGGGTACTGAGCTTAGCAGCACGGTTCTGTCGACCTCTCTTGGACATCATGGCACAGGCCATACATTCCGTGATGGAGTGGTCAGGACCTAAACATTTGAGACCCCACTCATGGGTGTCGGTGACGGAGATGGTACTGCCACACTTGGTGCACTTTTTAAAACCCGAAGTGGGCTTTTCCATTGTGGAAAAGATTTTTGTGCCTAAGGCCCAAAATGGCGCGTGCACCTGGAAAAAGTGGGAAAAAAAGTACTACTTTTTTTTTTTTTTTTTAAAGAAAAGAAAGAAAGAAAGAAGAACTGGCGGTACTGGTAAAGCGTCGAGGAAGGCAGACGCGACCACAAAACAGAAGGTTATAAGGAAAACTTTCTGCGGTGAGAGGAACACGACCTGCTGGCTCCGTGGAAAACGAAGAACTGGAGAGAGGCAGTTGGGAAAGGCGGGAAGGCAGCACGCAGGCGCTGTGGGATGCTCCCAAAAGCTTTCTAATTGGACGCTGGGGGGCGTTCCCGCGCAGGCTCCGTCGGTACCGACGATACCCATATGTGAAGACTACATTCCTGCTTGTTCCTGGAGATTAAATGCAATAAAGATGGACAATTCATTTATCGGTTACATTAACCTTTCATACACCGATTGCTCAGTTGTGGTTTTTTCCACTCATACGATTTATTTATTTATTTATTTTATTTAACAGTTTTTATATACCGCACTATTCATCATCAGTGCGGTTTACATTAAACAACAAAATACCTATCAATATATAACTGATCTAGGTGTACAGATAACAGGGAAGGTAAACTGGGAGTGAACCGGGGATAACTATATACAATTAAATATGTTACATCAAGGTTTGGTATTTGCAGGGATGCAGTATTATGGCAACTACGATACTGTGCCCAGTTACTTTTACAGATTTTGCAATACTATTTTTATTTGATCTTAAAACTGCAGCACTAGCTGGATGGAGCAGGAGAAAGAGTTGACCCAATGCTCCGTGCACCAGACCGAGAATCTCCGCCACTTGAAAGTGTACACCCGATGGGTGGAGGTTTTGCAGGAAGCGAGGAGGACATCCTCCACTTCAATAGAGAGACTTAAAGGGGTCAGGGCTGCCCTTTTGGCAGTCAGGCTGTGAGTGTCAGAGACCCCAGGTTGGGGATGCAGAAGAGAGCCCCTCCTCCTGCATTAGCAGGCCTGGCTTGCACCTCAGAGGAACCGGGGGTAATGTGGCCAGGTGGAGGGGGCAGGGGAAACCATGGTTGCCTGGCCCATCGGGGGGGTCACCAGGATCATTGTGGCCCTGTTGCACTGGACCTTGAACAGGGTCTTGGCAATCAGTGGCGGGGGCAGGAAGGCGTAAAGGAGACCCTCCGCCCAAGAGATCAGAAATCCATCCGTTACCACCTGGGAGGGGTGTGGCAGCCAGGAACAGAAGCAGGGCAGTTGTGCATTGGCCGGACTGGCAAAGAGGTTCACCATTGGGAGCCCCCAGTGCTGGAAGAGTTGGCTGGTCACCCTGGGATCCAGTCTTCACTCGTGCAGCTGGAGGACCTGGCTGAGCCGGTCTGCCAGATGTTGTCCTGGCCCAGGAGATAAACTGCCCACAGGAGAATCCCACTGTTGCTGGCATATGAGCAGAGGCTCACTGCTTCCTGACAGAGCAGGGCCGAACCCTTGCCCCCCTGCTTGTTTATATAGAACATTGCCACCTGATTGGCAGTCTGAACCAGCACCGCCTGGTGCTGCAGATGGTGGAAAAAGCCCAGAGGGCTAAGGCTATGGCTCGGAGCGCCAGGAGGTTAATTTGCTGGAGACTCTCTGCCAGTTACCAGCTGCCCAGAGTGCAGAGGTCATTGCAATGTGCTCCCCACCCCAGCTTGGAGGCATCCCTAGTGAGGATCCTTTGGGGTGCGGGGGGCTGGAAGGGCATCCCAGCCAGTAGACACTGGAGGTTTTGCTACCAGTTAAGAGACAGAGAGAGACACCTTGTCTTGCAAGCATCCCATGGCCTGAGCCCACTGGGCCGTCCGCATCCGCAGGCGAGCATCTGGAGAGACATGCACTGTGGATGCATATGTCCCAGAAAACAGAGCATAAGGTGGACCGATGCCGAGCGATGGCGCAGTGTGCTTGCAGCAAGCATTTGGAGGCATAGGGCCCTGTCCCGAGGGAGAAAGGCCCTGGCTTGGATGGTGTCTAGCTGAGCCCCTATAAACTCCAGGTCCTGGGTTAGCTGGAGATGGGACTTTGGGTAGTTTATGATGAAGCCGAGGCGCTCCACAGTAGGAGGATAGTGCGTGCCATTGCCTGACGGGCCTCGATGGCTGTGCTGCCCTTTACGAGCCAGTCCAGATAGGGGAAGACAAATACTCCCTGGAGTCTGAGATGGGCTGCGACAACTGCAAGGCACTTGGTGAATATCCTTGGGATGGAGGCCAGGCCGAAAGGCAGCACTCTGTACTAATAATGTTCTCACCCGAATATGAAGTGGAGGTACTGCCTGTGTAGGAGGTTGATGAGGATGTGTGTGTATGTATCCTTTAGGTCCAAGGAGCATAGCCAGTCTCCTTGCTGGAGGTATGGCAACAATGTTTCAAGAGAGAACATTTTGAACTTTTCCCTCACCAGGAATCTATTGAGGTCAAGGATGGGGTGGACCCTCTGGTCCTTTTTGGTAACAGGAAGTAGTGGGAGTAGAACCCTGTGCCCCTGAAATGGGCTGGGACGGGTTCCACTGCCTGGTCCTCAAGAAGACCCATGAGTTCCTGCCGGAGCAGGTCCTGGTGGAGGGGAGTCCTTGGGGGCTCTCCCAGGAAGAATGGTGGGGGTGTCTGGTGGAGGTGGAGGAGGCAACCGTCTCTCACCATCCAAAGGGCCCATGTATCAGTGGTAATGGAGGGCCACCTGTGGGCAAAGAGCACCAGACGCCCCCCTGTGTGTTGCAGGGCTGTGCCTCCTGAGGGAAGAGAGGCAATGCCCAAGGAGTCAAAAACCCCCTCCAGGTTGCACCGGGGACGCAGGCTGGGGTTTGAGGATCTTAGCCTTACATGGGCCATGCCCATGTCCCTTGGCCTGCTGGCCCTGTTGGGGAGCAGGGTAGGCCTGGTATTTTGGGTAGTTTTCATAAGCCTGCCTTTTCTTTGGGTATGAGGGCTTTCTACCCAAAGCCTTCTGCCCGGAAGGGTCAGCAGTCTTCTTGGAGAGCCTGGTCCTAGTTAGAAACTCAGACTCCAGCTCAGCGGCCTTGTCTGTCAGGGGTTTGCCAAAAAGGTTCTCTCCATGGCAAGGGGCATTGACGAATTTGTCCAGGACCCCTTGCTCCAGGTCGGAGGACTGTAGCCAAGCCTGGCGCTGGACACTAATGCCCGCTGCATCTTCTCTAGCCGCTGACATGAAGTCATTGCAGGCCGCTCGAGTGATAAACTTGGAGCACTCCCTGACCTGCTGAGGCCAGGGTCCAGAACCACTGGAAAGGTTCCTCCGAGAGACCAGCCGAGAACCCATCGAGGGCTGTGGGATTTCCCCACTTTCCCCAACTCGCCGCTCTACAGGGTCCTTGAGGTCTTCTGACCCTTCTTGGCGCGATCCTCGTTGCGGGAGCTCCAGCCGGAGGTACTATGTTCTCGAGGCTCCGAGGTTGCACAGTCTCCATGGGTGCTCGAGATTCTGGAAGACATCTCGGAGCGGGCTCTCGCTGAGGACTCCAGGGCTGAGTCGGTCATCTGAAAAATTGACTCATGCTGCTGCTGACATTTCCTGAGGACCTCAGGGATCATCTGCTTACAGAGACTGCAGACCAGACCATCGTAGTCCAGCCTGAGGCATCGAAGACAACAATCATGTGGATCTGTGCACAACATATGAGCGCAGTGGTGGCATGGCTTGAAGTCACTGGCCGAGGCCGTGGTGGGGAAGACATCCCTTGCAAGGTCAAATTCACAGGGCTCGACCAGGAAAAAGGCATGAAGACACGCCCGATGAAAAAGTAAGAAAAGAAAAGGAAAAGAATACCGAGTATATGATGCCGAGTCAAGCGGGCTCAGGGGCAGGAAAAGGCACCGATACGTTACGGAGAAAGCAAACAAAAGACAAACAGAAATCACCAACTTTTTCTGGGAGAACAGACACAGATCTGATGGGTTCTGCGGACAAAAGGAGACAGGCAAGATGACACCCTTGGGCAGGAAGGGGACCACGCATGCGTGGTACATCTCCCAAAGACTTTCTTTGAAAGCTGGGGAGAAGTTATCTCGTGGTCTCCATTGGTACAGTCACCCATATATGAGGACTGACTTCCTGCTTGTTCCAGGAAAAAGACCACATGGCCTATCCAGTCTGCACATCCATATAAACTACTACATGGTATAATGTTTTCTTCTCTCTTAGAGATCCTCTGTGGTTGCCCCATTCTTTCTTGAATTCAGATATAGTCCCTGTTTCTGCTATCTCCGTTGGGAGGCTATTCCATGCATCCACTACCATTTCTGTAAAGAAATATTTCCTCAGATTACTCCTGAGTCAAGCCACCTTCACCTTCATCCTATGACTAGATCTTCCTTTCAATTGAAAAAGGCCTGCCTCCTATGCACTTATGCCATAAAGGTATTTAAAAGCCTCTATATCTCCTCTCTCCTGCCTTTCTTCCAACTATACATATTGAGATCTTTAAATCTGTCCCCATATGTTTTATGATGGAACGACACTATCCTGCTTATATCGTTTTGAAGGTGTGGTCTCCAGAACTGCACACAATACGCCAAACAAGGTTTCACCAGAGATATATGTAGAGACACTATATCACCACTTTTTCCTGCTGGCCATTCCTCTTCCTATGCACCCAAGCATCTTTCTGGCTTTTGCAGTCACCTTCTCTACCTGTTTGACCATCTTAAGATTATCAGATATGATTACCCCCTCACTCATATTTCATGCACAGAACTACTTTATCACAGTTTTTACTGCTCTCTTGTGTTTTTATAGCCAAAATGCAATGACCTTGCATTTCTTTTCGCGTTAAATCTTATTTGCTAAATTCTAGACCAGTCTTCAAGCTTTATTAGATATATAACAAAGGCACATGAAAAAGAAAAAAGTTTTCTTTGAAACACTGCAACCTAATAATGACTTTTAGTAAATTTTGTAGGAATTAGTACATGTTACTTTCAGAAGAAAGGACATAACTCCTGCTAAAATTCTGCACACAATTCAAGATTTTGCACTTTTTGTGATAATTTAAAATACAATACAGAAAATATAAGTATAACTCAAAAACAATATGCTTTGTTATTTTGACAAAGCATGCAGAATTTGCATAATTTAAACTTATTGACATAGAATTTTGACTTTTGTGTGCAAACTTCCAGCAGGAGTAAGGTGACATTTTATTTACCAGTTAATGTCCTTTCCTTGAGTCCTGCTAGACCAGTGCAGACAAGTGGGTTGTGTTCCCCTTCCAGCGGATTGGTGGAGACAACCAATGAAAAGTCCAGGTTTCAATGACATCATTCCTATGCCTCTATTCGCCTCAGCCATCAGAGGTTTCTTCAGTATTCATCCTAAAACATAAGCGAGAAACATGGCAAGCCTCACACAACTTCAAATGTGGGCAACAATGAATAATCAACAGTAGAGAACTATGTACAGGAACCATAAACAGAAGGCTGTCAGTAGAAGATGAACCTGCAGAGCCAAGTATAAAAATCACAGCGGACCCAAGGGTACCGCAGCAGAAGAACAAATCAAATACCATTTCAAGTGTGGGCCCTGGACTGATTAGAACAGAACAGTACTAGCCAATCCAAACGTCTTTTGACCTTCTTATTTGACAGGAAAACTCTGCCCATTCGAGTATTGAAATATGCCCCCAAGAACTGGGAAAATAACAGCCGGCTCTTTCCCTGATTGATCACCCAGCTATGGCTTTCCAAAAAAGACACCATTCAGGATGCTACCCAAGATGCCTCTGAAAGGGAATGGGCCCGGATGAGCCAGTCGTCCAGATATGGATGGACACAGATCCCTCGGTGCCACAGCCACTACCATCATGATCTTGGAGAACATCCTTGGGGTGGTGGATAGCCCGAAAAACAGGGTGGCAAACTGACAATGAGAGCCAAGCAATGCAAAATGCAGATACTTTTGCTGATCTTCCCGGATCGGAATATAAAAATATGCTATGGCCAGATCCAGAGAAGCCAAGAATTCCCCTCGGCGCACTGCTTGAATCACAGAGTGTATGGTTTCTATTTGGAAGCGCAGGATGTGCAAGTGCTCGTTGACTCCCTTGAGGTACAGAATGGGCCGGAAAGAACAGTTATTTTTAGGTATCATGAGATAGACGGAGTATTTGCCTTTGCCCCACTCATCTGGGGGGGATAGGCACCACTGCCTTTAGGTGCTGCAACTTGTCCAAGGTTGTATACTGTGGTAAGGAGAGTGCAGCTCAGCATGGAAATAAAAGAGAAAGAAGAACTTTTTCTTCTTTTCGGGGGATGGGTGCACTAAAACACATACACCACAGCAAAATCCCTGAGAGAAACCAAGAGGGTAGAGCTAGGTTTAAGCCACTCCCAGACTCCATGATTACCCCAGGTAAGAGTAGGAGGTACAAGTGGGTGGAGTCAGAGAGGGAGGTGCCCTGCTCAACGTTTAAGTGTGAGAGAACAAACAAAGTTAAGAGAAGCAGGCAAGCGAGAAGCAGCCAAGTAAGAAGCAGCCAAGAGAGAAGCAGCCACAAAGAGAGCAGCAGCAGAGACAAGAGCTCTCTGCCGAGCCATCTCAGAAATGATACTGATCTACTATCTTTCAGAAAACTAAAAACCATCCTCTTCCAAGAATACTTCAATACGACTCCCATCAAAAAATGCCCTAACCCCTGACATTGCCCACCATGATCCAGTGACTCAATATGCCTCTAACTCTGTCCATGTCCAATGTTTATTTATCCCAGAATCATCAATGTTGCCCCCTGGTGAAGGCCCCACCCTATATTGTAATTTCCCCCCCCCCTTTTTATGTAACGCCGCTTTGACCCGGTGAAAAGCGGGATATAAATACAGTTAAATAAATAAATAAAGAGCAGCCAGCACTGCAGCCAAGGAAGCTACAGAGAAGGTTCCAGGCAGAGGGAGAGAGAGAAAAGGTTGGCTTTGAGAAGGCTAAGGCAAGAGTGCTTAGACTCCTCTGATGAAGGGTCTGTCTGCAGGCAGCAGAAGCCCCAGGAAGGGAAGTGGAGATCTTACCCTGATTCCCTGTCTAGCTCAGAGGCAGAGAAAGTCACAAGCCACAGAAGCCTCAGCTAGGAAGGGGCTGCAACTAGACTCCAAGGTAGGAGAAAGAAAGCAGTAAAACCAAAACCCTGTGTTTCTTGCTCTGACTCTGAAGAGAGGTTTAGGCCTGAGAAAACCCGGATTAGGAAAAAGGGGTTTTCAGGAGAAACTGAACAGGAGAAGCCCGTTGAAGTCCTACCTAGAGGAGAAGGGGCCATTCAGTGGAATAGGCTGTTTAACCTGTTAAAGGACATTAAGCATAAAGTGCCAGAGCGTTTTCAAACTTTGCCAAGATACAGCTCAGCAGAAAGCATGGAGGTAGAAAGTAAAGAAAGTGACCTGACTTCAGCTTGTTCTGAGATGGACTGTGATATGTGCATTGTGGCTAAGTAATGAAAGTCTGAGAACAGTGAGAAGTTAGGAATTGTAAATACATGTGAGAAAGCCTGTGTAAATAATTCTACTACAACACTGGTTGTAAGTTTTGCTTTAATGGGAGAAGATTATCCTTTATTTTCTTTGACTTGAGTGTACAACTGCTTTAAAGATTTGTTACCCACTTGCCACAGAAGCTAATAAAATTCCTGTGTGCTTTGAAACCACCACTTGGTTCATTTATCTCTATACACAACTACAATACTTGGTAAAGAGGAATTCAAGATGGCTTCCCGTCCCTACTAGGTGACCGCCTGGTAGGGGCGCGACCGCCACAATACACAGTGGCATTTTTGATCGTAGACCCACAAGGGGAGATGATGAAAGCATCCAGAATCGGCTCTTTGTAGTCAAGGACACAGCCAAACTGAATGGTGTCTAACACCCAGTGATCCTTGGTAGCTCGGGCCCATTCCTGAAAGAAAAGGCGAAGCCTGCCTCCAATTGGAGGAACCAGGGAATGGGTCCACAAGCCTTCAATGTGCAGCTCGGGAGGGTCCTCCTCTGGAGGGAACAGTCCCTGAGCCCACATGCTTCACGAAAATACTGAGAACATACCGGAAGCCCAGAAGCAGAGGCAAAGAAAGGTTTCCCAGGTCGGTAATGATCAAAGTCCTGAGACCCCTGGGGATCTGGCTAGCACACCCTCGAACGGGTGGAGGCTGATGAGAAAGGAGCACTAGCCCACTTCACAGTCCCTCTGGACCTGTCTTCCAGAAGGCGGTAAGATTTCGTCTCGCCCAGGACCCTTTAGCACTTTCTCCCAATTGGCTCCAAAAAGAAGTTTCTCCTTAAAAACCTGGTTGGGCCAACTGGGCTTTAAAAGAGGAGCCTGCTGCCAAGTGCCAGAGACAAATCCAATGCCGTGACACCATCGTCAGAGCTCCATCCTTGACTGCAAAATGCACCAGGTCATATATGGCATCAGAAAGGAAGGACGTAGCCAACTCCAAAAGAAGGGTAGTATCTGTCAGCATACAGCATGACATTATGCCTAGCATAGGTTTCATGGCTTTTCCCAGACCTTGGCCTGCAGGCAGCTCTGACACCCTGGTGATGTCAGATAGGACGTCTCCAGACTTGATGGGCTTAGCATGCCTGATGAGATTAGTCTGCAGGACAACAGCCTCTCCTTGCTAATCAGGTGATAACAGACCTCAAACAGACCAAAGTATGACAAAGGGAGGTGCTGTAAAAGGAGAACTTCACTATAAATACAGAAAAGGACAAAAATACTCTCTCTTCCTATTCATCGGACACTTCTTACTATGAGACTCTGACACACACTTCTCTTTACCCCCCCCTTTTTTTCTCTCCCTCTCCCACACCCAGGCACACACATCGAGTCACTGATATACACGGAAGCAGCTCGGTAACCACTATATAGCTCTGTTCTGTACCCATGTAAGAGGCCTATTTCTCTATAAAAACCTTTTTTTTAAACCACACTAGTTTGGTTGTCTTGTTGTGCTACAAACCCTACTGCCTCTGCGAAGTGGACCCAGGACCAACAGGAGAGTAACTGAACATAGGAAGCAGCGAAAGGTTACATTTCCAAAAGAGGGGTAGTATCATCCAGAGGAAGAGACTGAATCCACTGAAGCAGGGCTTGAGACGTTAGAATGGCACATACCGCCAGCTGCAGCATAGCAGCCACCACCGTGAACAGGCTCTTCAACAATGAATCCACCTTAAGGTCCAGAAAATCCTTTAAAGGTTGATCTGCCTTCCACAGGAATAGTGGTCTGTCTTGTAACCACCGTGACTTGCATATTCACCTTGGGGATACCAAACCACTTAATGCACTCCTTCTCTGAGAGAGCGCAGATCATTTTACAGAACCTTAGCCCCTTAGGCGGGGAGTTGGGAGAGCCGCAATCCCTCCGGGTCATATCCTTGATCACCTCTGGGAACGGAAAGACAGTAGTAGATTTCCGCACCCCTTGAAAGAGTGGGTGTATCTTCGGCTCATGCCCCATGCCAGAAGCATCCGTCAAGTTCAACGCCGGATGAGACCCTGGCAATCAATGTCGCCAGCTCTTCCTTCAGGAATAGGCGGATCACTCTGGCCTCTTCACAATCTTCTGAAGGCGAGAGCACTTCTTCCACGTCAGAGCCCAGAACCAGGCCATCTGAATCCCAGCCATTGTCAAAATCTCAGACAGCTCCCAACTGTTCTCCCTCTTTGGGGATGTTTAGCCAATTGTAATCGAACAGGGCTTCTGCTCTCAGCTTGCCCCGCAAGAGACTGTGCCAGGGGGCACCCAGAGGCTAAAGGGTCCGAATATCCACTCCAGAAGAGCCAGGCCTACTGCAAAAAAGAAAAGAATCTGAGGAGAACAATCAGGAATCTGGAAGCGCTCCTCTCGAAAATGACCCCCCAACACCAGGGGACACAGCCGCCGAAGACCCTCTAGAGGACGAGGAGTGACTCACAGCACAGTCTCTGGACCTTATGGCCAGCAGGATATCCTTACCCATAGCGCCACCCATCACCTCCTGCCGAGGCAGGCAAGATTGGACTGACTGCATCCCCCAGTTCAGAAAGGGGGAGCAAGCCCTCCAGGGATGATTCAGAAGTTACCATGCAAGAGCAGAGTCCAGAATTCGGAGACAAAGCACTTCGCTTGCCACGGGTCAAACAACGTTTCATGGAAGAAGACGGAGAGAGTTAAGGCAAGTAAAACATGATACGTTAAGGCTGCAGCAGCTCGAAGGCGAATGTTAACTATGCTTTTACTGTCATATGCGTTAACTGCACTTATACTGCTATGCATGTTACATGTGCTAGGGTAGTAATGACCTTTGGAGCCGCTTGGGCAGAATGTGCGCACACACCGCACGGTTGCTAGGTGCACAATAGGAGAAAATGCTACTAACGTGTGCAGTAAACAGCGGGAACTCCCCACACCGCATCAACGGTCACCAGCGGTCCACCCCAAATTGCATCTCAGGAAAAGGGAATCTGGAGCCTCCAGCAAGGACAATGACAAGGTCAAGCCTTGGTACTCATTCCCTGAGAGCCTCAGGCAGAGAGGATCCATGCTGGGCTCAGCTCTACCTCCCTGAAACTATTTTACTGGCTTTTGCAGCACCATGTTTAAGGTGGCCAGCAGGCAGATCCCTCTGAGAGCCTTCTGCATTCTTCAGAAGAGAGGGGAGGGGGGGGGGACAGAGGAAGAGGGAGGAATTGTTGAGGTTGTGTGAGGCTGCTGAATTCTTCCAATTCCTTCCAATTTTCTGGCTGCTCATCAGGCTCTTATCCAGGGTAAAAGCGTAGAGCAGAACCAATTTTCCCTCCTCCTATGGTTACAAAAAAAGACTGGTCTAGTGGAGCTTCCCATGTCACACTCAAGTGAGAGAGTCACCCTCACAGTGGTCTGTCAAGAATGTTTTTATCAATCTTTTCCTCTCAATTCTTCAGATTTTCTTCAGAGAGCAGAAAATCCATCCACCATCTGTTGGAGACAAAGAAATACTGAAGAGACCTCTGGTGGCTGAGGCGAATAGAGGCATAGGAATGATGTCATTGAAACCTGGGCTTTTCATTGGTTTCTTTGAACCAACCAATTTGCTGGTAGGGGAATACAGAACTATCAGGACGATATGGAACTGTTTGTTCCCATTGCTGTACACTGGGCTTATTTATTTAATAGATTTTTTTATACTGCTTTATCATTTCAGTCAAAGCAGTTTACATTATAATTTAAACTTGGTAATGCACATTAAACGGGGACATTGATAACTTGGATTTTTCTGAGGCAATGGAGGGTTAAGGGACTTGCCCAAGGCTACAAGAAATCAAACCCTGGTCTCTTGGTTTCCAAGCCAGTGCTCCAACCATTAGGTTAACTCCTCCACTGCATCAAAAAACATCACTTTATCATACACCTTCCCCTAAGTTCTTACCCTGTATACCTAAAAAGCATGAAAGAAATGGATGAGACGTATTAATGGATAATATATATTGTCAGAAATTTCCAAAAATTTAGCGTTAAATTCAAAAGAATACTAAGCATGCTATACTTTGAATTCACCTTTTTACCATGTTTACTTAAGTAGTATTTCTTGTCAGCTAACAAGTTTAGATATTGAATAACTCACTTGAAACTGGATTATTCTCTCCTGGGAAAGGCACAAGTACATTCTTTCAGTATCCTTCAGGTAAAATGCACATTTATGGAGTTGTGATACTGGATCATCTGCATCTAATAAAGCTGTCTGTTTATCCACCTTTCGAATTATCTAATGAAAATAAAAAGATAACAGACATAATGAAGACAAAAATCTCCATTTTCATAAACTGAAAGGCAAAAATATTGTTTTACTTCATAAATGATAACAGTATACTTGAGAATATGAATGCATACAAAGAGTAGTTACTTACCTGTAAGAGGTGTTCTCCAGGAGCAGCAGGAATCAGTCCTCACATATGGGTGACGTCGGCGCCGACGGAGCCCCCGTGCGGAGCATTTCCCCAGCTTTCAAAGAAAGCCTTTGGGAATTGCAGCGCGCATGCGCGGTTCCCTTCCCGCCCAAGGGTGCCATCTTGCTCAGTCTGATGACATAGCTAAAAGACAGCAAAAATAGCAAAAATTAAATCATATGACTGCAACTCCAAGGGGAGGAGGAGGGTTGTGAGGACTGATTCCTGCTGCTCCTGGAGAACACCTGTTACAGGTGAGTAACTACTCTTTCTCCAGGACCAAGCAGGAAGTCAGTCCTCACATATGGGACTCCCCAGCTTAAGGCTACCGGAGACCCCAAGCCGAAAAAATGAGCTCCCTCTAGAGCAGGGGTCTGCAACCTTTAAGACGTAAAGAGCCACTTGGACCCGTTTCCGAAGGGAAAAAAAAAACTGGGAGCCGCAAAACCATAGCGACATTTAAAACAAATCTAACACTGCATATATTGTTTCTTACCTTAATGCTATATACGACCCCCTACTTTTCCTGTTAAAATATAGGTGTTTGGCCTATACTCGCCGTATAAGACTACCCCTCTTCCTTCACACACCAAAAAAAAAAAACGCCAGAAAATATCACAACAACAAGTAACAATATTTGATTTCAAAATTATGATGATTTTGTAGTCAAATCACTAATATGAAATAAAATTATTTTTTCTACCTTTGTTGTCTGACCAATTTATTCTTTGATCATGCTGGTCCCGATCTGAGGCTTCTGCTTTCCTGTCTTCTCTTAGCTCTCTTTCTGTGGTCTATGGTCCATCTGCCATTTCTTATCTCTTCTTTCGTTTTCTTCACTTCTTTCCATCAGCCTATTTCCAGTCCCAGTAACCCTCCCCAATATCAGCCCCTTTCCAGTCCTCACTCCCAGTACCTTCCAGTGCTAATCCCCCCTCAACCCCATTACCAGTGCTAGCCTCCCCTAATCAGCCCAATACCAGTCCTACCCCCCATCAGCTCATTACCAGTCCTAGCCTCCCCTAATCAGCTCATTTCCAGTGCTCGTCCCCTCAACCCCATTACCAGTGCTCCATCCCTCCATGTCAGCCCCCTCCCGCCCTCCATCCATATCAGCTCCCTCCCTCCATGTCAGCCCCCTCCATCCCTCCATGTCAGCCCCCCTTCCTCCATCCATATCAGCTCCCTCCCTCCATGTCAGCCCCCTCCATCCCTCCATGTCAGCCCCCTCCCTCCCTCCCTCCATCCATATCAGCTCCCTCCCTCCATGTCAGCCCCCTCCATCCCTCCATGTCAGCCCCCCTCCCTCCATCCATATCAGCTCCCTCCCTCCATGTCAGCCCCCTCCATCCCTCCATGTCAGCGCCCCTCCCTCCATCCATGTCAGCCCCCCTCCCTACATGTCAGCCCCCCCCCTCCCTCCATCCATCCATATCAGCTCCCTCCCTCCATGACAGCACCCCTCCCTCCATCCATCCATATCAGCTCCCTCCCTCCATGTCAGCCCCGTCCATCCCTCCATGTCAGCCCCGTCCATCCCTCCATGTCAGCCCCCCTCCCTCCATCCATATCAGCTCCCTCCCTCCATGTCAGCCCCTCCTCCCTCCATCCATCCATGTCAGCCCCCCTCCCTCCATCCATGTCAGCCCCTCCCTCCATCCATATCAGCTCCCTCCCTCCATGACAGCCCCCCTCCCTCCATCCATCCATATCAGCTCCCTCCCTCCATGTCAGCCCCCCTCCCTCCATGTCAGCCCCCTCCATCCCTCCATGTCAGCCCCCCTCCCTCCATCCATATCTGCTCCCTCCCTCCATGTCAGCTCCCCTCCCTTCTTCTGCAGCCGCGGCTCCCTGCCTCTTACGGAACCGCGGCTGTGCTTTTAAAATCATCTCGGAGCCCTTCCTGTCTTGACGGGCTCCGTGCAGCATTGTCCCGCCTCCAAACTTCCTTAAGAGGCGGGACAATGCTGCACGGAGCCCGTCAAGACAGGAAGGGCTCCGAGATGATTTTAAAAGCACAGCCGCGGTTCCCTAAGAGGCAGGGAGCCGCGGCTGCAGAAGAAGGGACGGAGCCCATAACGCCATAAATACCGGGCGGGCAGTGTGCTCCGGAGCCGCGGCAAAGGTGAGAAAGAGCCGCATGCGGCTCCGGAGCCGCGGGTTGCCGACCCCTGCTCTAGAGTGTCAGAACGTAAGGAAGGAATCTTCTCTGAGAACGCCCCCGACCGGTAGCCCAGCATCAGGGCCAGAGGGAAGGAGTTGCCTAAACCCCAAAGAGATTATGGAGTACTGCCTGTCCGAAAGCACTGTCCCTTCGGGACTCCCTCTCAAGGCAGTAATGGGCCGCAAAGGTCTGGCTTGAAGACCAAGTAGCGGCCCGGCAGATGTCTGCCAATGGAACAGAACGGAGATGAGCCACTGATGCAGCCTTCGCCCTGACACGATGAGCTGTGACACGACCCTCCAAAGAGAGGCCGGCTGCCCCATAAGCCCAGGCGATACAGTCAGCGACCCATACGGAAAAAGTACACTTGGAGACAGGTAACCCCAACTTATTGGGGTCAAAAGAAATGAAGAGCTGAACAGCCCTCCGGTGCTCCCACGTACGGTCAAGGTAGAAGGATAACGCCCTCCTACAGTCCAGGGTATGCAGGACCATCTCAGCCCGGCTGGCATGTGGCCTGGGAAAGAAGGTCGGAAGAACCACCTCCTGACTGAGGTGGAAAGAGGAGACAACCTTAGGGAGAAACTTAAGGTGAGTCCGTAAGACTACCCTATTCCTGTAGAACCTAGTGTAACGGGGATCAGACACTAGCGCCTGAAGTTCACTTACTCGCCTAGCAGAGGTAAGAGCTACCAGAAACAAAGTTTTTCAGGAGAGAAAACGGAGAGGACAGGTAGCCATAGGTTCAAATGGCGGACAAGTAATCCGCTGTAAGACCACATGTAAATCCCACTCAGGGGCCGGCGGGCGTAGAGGAGGCTTAAGCAGGAGGAGGTCTCTGAGGAAACAAGCCACCAAAGGGTGGTTGGAAAGAGACCTCCCGTCCACCGGCGAGTGGTGCGCTGAGAAAGCACTGAGGTGAACTCTGACAGAATTGGACTTAAGGCCTAGATTGGAGAGGTAAAGCAAATATTGCAATACTACCGCTACCAAGCACGAGAAGGGATTCTTGCTGTGCTGAGCACACCATGCGGAGAATCTACGCCACTTAAGAGCGTAGGATTTCCGGGTGGATTGCCTTCTAGAGGCTAAGACTACGTCTTCCACCTCTCTAGGCAGTAGTAGGGGAGCCAGAACTACCCTTTCAGCAGCCAGGCCATCAGATGAAGGGACTGGAGGTTGGGGTATAAGAGAGATCCCTGTTCTTGAGACAGGAGACCGTGTTGAATCCCCAGAGGAATAGGAGTGTCCACCGCCAGTTGCAGCAGAAGTGGGAACCACGGTTGCCTCGGCCACCTGGGGGCTATCAGAATCATGGAGGCCCCGTCCTTGAGTACTTTGAACAGTGTTCTGGACACTAGTGGCATGGGAGGAAACGCAAACAAAACAAGGAGCACCGCTCTTGCACCAGACAACAGGATACACAATGAGCAAGAGTTGAAAGACGTTAGGATTGGTTCAAAGTTCTTTTATTGAGGTAGTCCCCAACGCATTTCGGCATGAATTGCCTTCCTCAGGGGGTAACAACTAAAACATAAACATAAAAACTCATAACAATAATAACATAAATAGTGATGATAAGCCCCATCAACACTTAAAATTCACTAAAAAACAAAAAGATACTTAAAATGCAAACTTATAGCTCCAAAATTGAATATAAACGCAGGACATAAAATTTACTTATTGTAAAATGTTAATGACTTATATATATAAACATGTAAATGATAAAAATAATGTATATAAACACAGGACCAAAATTTACTTATTGTAAAATGTTAATAACTTATATATGTACATGTAAAGTTGTAAAAATAATATGTATTAACAAACATATATAGCAGAACCAAAAAAAGACAGAGTTAAAAACATCGAAATGTACTCACATTAACCCAATTTAAATTTTCTAATATATCCTGGGTAAATGATGATGACGTGCTGAATCTGAAGCACTAGTCTAGCATAGCATCAATCGTGATTATACTGGAAATGAACCATCTTTATGAAACACCAAATAAATAGTAAGTAATAAATAATAAAAACCTATATACATATTAAGAATTACTATAAAACCCAGTATGGTATTAAAAATAAAATATGCTTTCATATTACTTTGATAATGTGATCATTACACACGAGAGGAAGTGATGTTGAATGTTGATCAATAACTTATAATTGTAATAGAGTAAAAACCAAAACCCATTGATACCTTACTCCTCTAAAGGATATGAACCTTAACTCGATGACATTTCTGAACTATATTATAAATGTTAACAAAAGACTCGATGACCATGATAGTGTACACTTTGATCTTGTTGCACTAGTGAGAATCATCCTAGCAATCTACTTCAACCTCTGCTTTAGTGCTAACAATGTTGCCCAATTTGTGCTACATTGCATAATAACCGGATAAACTAAGGCTATCAACTACTGTTATCCAAAGTATTATGTCTTAACATGATGCCCAAAAACCAATGTAGTGTAAGTAGACGATGAATTATGGAGTTAATGTAAGGAAATAACTACAAAGTTATAACCTGGCCTAAGGTTGAGCTACTTCTTAAAAAGGGTAAACATTGTGACAATGTGGTATCAACTCTATTGTTTGTTGTTGTAAAATAAAAATGATAAAACTTCTTCCTAAAATATACTGGTAATGCACTAGTATTGAGACTTTAAAATTAATTACATGCCGAACTTATGCTGGCCTGAACAAGTTTCTTACTAAAGATGTTATAACCCTGCAATTTACTAAATGGAACAACTATATATGATATCTGTAATTAGTGTACAACTAACTTGTATGTATATCGATGAAAAAACTATATAAGTGAAACTAAAACAAAGTAAAGTAAAAAGCAATTTGCTATGACCGTATGGATGTAGTTGAAATCGTATTATGATCAACAGCTTATCTAAATATCATATATGTACTGGCTATGTAAACAGAGATTATCCATAGTCGAGATTATGTATCTCAATTGAATATTAGAAGTGCAGAAGGACATTATGTGATATAGTATTAGACAGAACACTATTTGTAGTGTTAAATTCCACAGTTGAGCATTATAGCCTTGCCACCTAACTTAAACAGCATAGTATGACATAGGAGTTACCTCAAAAGAACGGAACCACCATCAAAAGTGACGTCTTGCATGTAGAAACAAATTGTAGAATGCTAAAACCGCATAAAAACATACATTATTAAAAAGGCTCTTTCGCCGTGCTAACTTGCATGGGGTAAAACTAACACCTAACAGCTCATAAAATTAAATAGTGCTGGCTTGACAATGATATTACCAAGTATCTGTTCTGATACTTTAACGATCAAAAGGATCAACAAACTTGTATGTCACACATACGGAGGTTGCAGCTAGCCAGGTATTTATTTAGGCATCGAAACGTTTACACTAGACATGATGTACCTAGTGTAACATAAAGGTACCTCTGGAGGGCTGAGTACCCCGTCAGCCGTGCTTTATTGTGTGAATAAAAACTGTGCACTGAATGCTAAAACCGCCTAGGTATACATTCTTCATGAAATTAAAGCCACTATCGAACGTACTGTCCTGTATACAATAAAACTGATTACTAGAGACTATTGACTCATAAGGATCAGCTAGATAAAAAGTCCGGGTCTATATTCAAATATTTTGTGATAAAAACTCATCATCAGAAAGATGTCTCATCATGCAAGAATTAAAGGTTACCTCGGGAGAGCGGAAACCGCTGGCAATCGTTGCGTATTTCAGGAAGTGAAACCAGAATTGCTCCAGGGTAAGCATTATAACACCTGTTATTCGCGCCAAAAGAGGAGGAGAATGAGTGGGTGGAGCTACCAAAGCCTAGCAGTTCATTGGTCCATCACCTTAATACAGCCAAGATTTATTTCTACGATCCAGTATTACTGCTGCTGGCTTTTGAAGTAAACTATTGTGCCTTGACCAATGATGAATAAATGGATGATTAGATATATCATATGAACAGAGAATAATAATCTCTGATCTAATGATTATTGCATTATTTTGAAGTATTCAAAGAAAAACAGAGAGGTCTATTTCCTGGTTAAGACCATGTGGAGTCATACTTTTAAACTCATAAATATATCTCTGTTCTAACTTCAATAAAATCTTATTTATATCTCCTCCTCTCCAATGTGGTCTTACTTGTTTAAGAACTAAGTATTTCAAATCATTGATCTTATGATCTGCTGAGATCCAATGAGATACCAGAGGTTTGTCAGGGACCTTCCTATGAATACTGCTCTTGTGTTCAATTATCCGGGTGCGAACTTCCCTTGTAGTTTTTCCTATATATACAAGATTGCATGGACACTGTACAAGATATATTACATTAGAGGTTCTACAGTTAGTATAGTCGTGCAAATATACTTTATGTCCTGACTTAAGATTAGTGAAACTATTTTTAGCAATAATGGTGTGTAAGCAAATGGAGCAGTTCCTGCAGCTGTAATGTCCCTTGATTTTAGGAGGTACTTGTGATCTCGTGAGCGCTGACGGTACTAAAATGTTAGCCAAATTAGTAGTCCTCTTGTACGCAACCATAATCTGCTTAGTATCAAAGGCTGGCATAGAAGTGAGAAGATGCCACTCTTGTTTAAGAATATTAACTATTGTTCTAGAATGCTGTGAAAATGTCAAGGCACAGACTACTTTGTCTGTTTTCTTTGGATTGTTTTTCTTTTGCAGCAGAGAGGAGCATTCAGTAGTGCAAGCTCTTAAATAGGCTTTTTTTATGCATTCCTTCGGATAACCTCTTGCTTTAAATCTACAATGCATATCAACAGAGTGTCGTTCAAAGTCTCTATCAGTAGTGCAAAGCCTCTTGATTCTAAGAAATTGACTGATGGGAAGGTTATTTTTAAAGGACCTGTTGTGGCAACTCTCATAGTTAAGTAAGGTGTTCCGGTCTGTCGGCTTCCTATAAAGGTCAGTAATTAATCCATTGCTGTCTTTCCTAATCATTATATCCAAATATGGAATCTTTTCGTTACTGAAAGTGCCTTCAAACTGTAGATTTGGGTCTAGAGTATTGAGCCACATGAAAAAGTCTTGTAAAAAGGATTCCGAACCCTCCCATATTAACAACACATCATCTATGTATCTTTTCCATAATAAGATGTTAGACTTAAAGGGATGAAATGCTAGATGTTGTGATTCAAAATTTGCCACATATAGGTTGGCAACATCAGGGGCCATGGGTGACCCCATGGCCACTCCTTTTATCTGTTTGTAAAAGAGGCCTCTAAAATTAAAGTAATTCTCCGACATTACTAACATAGCTAGTTGCACCAGGAAAGCAGTAGGTATCCGCACTGGTTGGGGTCTCTGTATGAGAGTGTTTGCCAAGACTTCTAGCGCTGCCTGTTGAGGTATGTTTGTATAAAGTGAGTTGATATCTAAGGTGACCATTATGAGGTCTTCATGATATCTTTCAAAGTTATGCAGAATATTGATTATGTGTGTGGAGTCTCGCACATACGAAGGTGTCTGAGAAACAAACGGTCTAAGGAATATGTCTAGAAATTTGGAAAGAGGTTCCAACACCGAACCGATAGCGGAAACAATTACAATTATAAGTTATTGATCAACATTCAACATCACTTCCTCTCGTGTGTAATGATCACATTATCAAAGTAATATGAAAGCATATTTTATTTTTAATACCATACTGGGTTTTATAGTAATTCTTAATATGTATATAGGTTTTTATTATTTATTACTTACTATTTATTTGGTGTTTCATAAAGATGGTTCATTTCCAGTATAATCACGATTGATGCTATGCTAGACTAGCGCTTCAGATTCAGCACGTCATCATCATTTACCCAGGATATATTAGAAAATTTAAATTGGGTTAATGTGAGTACATTTAGATGTTTTTAACTCTGTCTTTTTTTGGTTCTGCTATATATGTTTGTTAATACATATTATTTTTACAACTTTACATGTACATATATAAGTTAACAACATTTTACAATAAGTAAATTTTGGTCCTGTGTTTATATACATTATTTTTATCATTTACATGTTTATATATATAAGTCATTAACATTTTACAATAAGTAAATTTTACGTCCAGCGTTTATATTCAACTTTGGAGCTATAAGTTTGCATTTTAAGTATCTTTTTGTTTTTTAGTGAATTTTAAGTGTTGATGGGGCTTATCATCACTATTTATGTTATTATTGTTATGAGTTTTTATGTTTATGTTTTAGTTGTTACCCCCTGAGGAAGGCAATTCATGCCGAAACGCGTGGGAGGAAACGCATACAGTAGGCCTTTGGACCACGGGAGCAGAAACGCATCCGCTGCTACTCTGAGAGGATGCGGTTGTCTGGAACAGAATCTCGGGAGTTGCCGGTTCAGAGGACTGGCGAAAAGATCCATGGTGGGGAGGCCCCACCTCAGAAAGATCTGTTGAACCACCAATGGATTCAATCTCCATTCGTGTGGTTGCAGGATCCTGCTCAGTCTGTCCGCCAGGTAATTGTCTTGACCTGGGAGGTAGACTGCCTTGAGAAGGATGCCGTGATTGACAGCCCAGGAGCACAGCCGTCGTGCTTCCTGACATAGAAGGAAGGAGCCTGTGCCTCCTTGCTTGTTCACGTAAAACATGGCAACTTGATTGTGCGTCTGGACCAGTACAGACTGGTGAGACGTAAGATGGGAGAAGGCCCTCAGAGCTAAGCGTATCGCCCACAGCTTCAGGAAATTTATCTGCTGTGCAGCCTCCCAAGGGGTCCAGAGACCCTGAGTACATGCCCCTTGGCAATGCGCTCCCCAACCTTGAAGAGAAGCATCGGTTGTCAGCACTTGAGAGTGCGGAGGGGTTTGAAAAAACACTCCGAGCACCAGATTCGGAAGATGAAGCCACCATTGCAGAGAGGAGGCAAGCAGTGTGGATATTCTTACTGAGTCTGCAAGGCTCCCTGTGGCCTGATGCCACTGAGTCCGAAGACTCCACTGAGCAGGCCACATATGCAGGCGGGCATTGGGGGTTACATGAACCGTGGAAGCCATATGGCCGAGAAGTCTCAGGAATTGCCTGGCAGAGACCAGGGAATTGCTGCGAAACTGCCTGGCTAGATCCATTAATCTGTAGGCTCGGTCCACGGGCAGAAAAGCCTTCGCCTGAAGGGTGTCCAGCCTTGCTCCTATGAACTCCATGTTCTGGGACGGGAGCAAAGTGGACTTTGCGAAGTTTATGACAAACCCCAAGTGCTGAAGCAGAGCCACAGTGCGAAGGGTGGCTTGACTGGCCTCCTGTAAAGACTGGCCCCTTATGAGCCAGTCGTCCAGGTATGGGAACACAAAAAGACCTTGAAGCCTTAGGTAGGCCGCCACCACCGCCAGGCACTTGGTGAACACCCTGGGGGCGGAGGTTAGGCCAAAGGGTAGTACTCTGTACTGATAGTGGTTGCCTCCCACAACAAATTGGAGATATTGTCTGTGGTCTGGATGAATAAGGATGTGAGTATAAGCATCCTTTAGATCTAAGGAGCATAGCCAATCTCCCTGCTGGAGGTAGGGCAGCAGGATTCCAAGGGTAAGCACCTTGAACATTTCCCTCTCGAGGAACTTGTTGAGGTTTCGCAAGTCTAGGATGGGTCTGAGGCCTCCTGTTCTTTTTGGTACCAGAAAGTACCTGGAATAAAAGCCGTGACCTCTCAGGTGGTGGGGCACCGGTTCCACAGCCTGTTCCTTTAGCAGACTTGCTAACTCCTGTAGGAGTAGGTCCCTGTGCAGAGGGGGTCTTGGAGGCTCCCCTGGAAAAAAGGAGGGAGGTACCTGGTGAAAATGAAGAAGATAGCCCTTTTGGACTATATGGAGCACCCAGGTATCTGATGTGACGGCTGACCACCTGTGGGCAAAAAGGGCCAGCCGGCCTCCTGTGCTGATGTGAGCCAGCTGAGGAGGAGAGGCTATGCTTTCTGAGTCAAAAACCCCCGCCCTGCTGTACAGGAGCCGATGTTGGTGGCTTGGGGGCCTTCTGCCTACGGGGACCATGACCCTGCCCCTTGGCCTGCTGACCCTGTTGGGGAGCTGCAGAGGCCTGAGAATGAGGGTATTGCTTATAGGCAGATGTCTTCCTCGGGTAAAAGGTCTTTTTTCCCCGAGCCCTTCTTCTTCTGAGAAGGGGCAGAGGTTTTTCTGGACAGCCTAGTCCTGGTCAGAGTCTCGGTCTCGAGTTCAGCAGCCTTTTCAGCCATGGGTTTGCCAAAAAGGTTTTCACCTCGGCAGGGGACATCGACCAAATTGTCCTGTACCCATGGCTCGAGGTCGGATGACTGTAGCCAAGCCTGTCGGCGGGCACCGATGCCGGCCCTGGCTACTCGGGCCGAAGCCTCGAAGCCATCGTAGGCTGCTCGAGAGATAAACTTCGAGCACTCTCGAATACCAGTGGACAAGGCCTGGAACCTCTGCAAAGGTTCCTTGGAGAGACCAGCAGAGAACCCGGCAATCTCCTTTGCCAGGTCTCGAAGGTACATGCCCATGTAGAGCTGGTATGTCTGGACACGGCAAGCAAGCATAGAGCCCTGGAAGCACTTCTTACCGAGGGCATCCAGGTTCGGGCCTCCCGGCCAGGAGGCACCAAGGAGTGCATCTTCTGACTTTTCAGTCGATGCATAGCCGATTCCACAACCATGGAGTGGTGTGGTAATTGTGCCTTTTGGAACCCGGGGCTCTTGTGGACTCGATAGATGGAATCAACCCACTTGCTTAACACTGGCGTCGAGGCCGGGGTCTCCCACATGTGGAAGAGCAGCTGCTCCAGCATCGGAGGAACCGGAACAGTAAAGGCCTCCTTCGGGGGAGAGTCATACTGGAGGGCCTCGAGCTCCTCGGCTCGAGGCTCCTCCTCGGGATCCGCGGGGAATGCCAAGGCCTTGGCCATATCCCACACGAAGTCCGAGAACCGGGTATCCTCCGGTGGGGATCGTCTCCGAGGTTCGGACTCCAGTGAGTCCGATGGGACACACCGAGTCCGAAAGGTGTCGGGTGACTCTTCATCCTCCGTCTCCCAGCCCGACTCCTCGGAGGAGGAATCGAGCGGTTCCGGTTGGGTGGGCACCGATACCCTCCGCCCCGACGCCGAGGGAACCGGCGTCGACGACCTCGGTCCCGAAGGGAGGCCGAGGGAGACCGTGGCCGAGGATCGACTCAAGCTCGCATGGACTCGAGGATTGGCTCGGCCTCCGGGGTCGACTTGGACGTCGATGTCCCGGTGGTCGGGGCAGATGCACCGGTGAGACCGGCGATCAGTGCCCGCTGCTACTCCATGAAGGCAGCCAAGCTGCTCTCCAAGGCCGTCAACCTGAGTCCGAGCTCAGGAGACTCAGCAGCCCCCGACTCGGGCCCCGATGGCGTCGGGACCGACATCGGCTCCCCTGGAGGAGAGTCCACGAGGACTACAGTACTCACGTGCCCAGGAGACTCCATCTCGAGACGAGGTTGTTTGGCAGGCCTCTCCGACTCCGAAGACCCGGGACGGCGGTCGGGGCTATGCGACCTGGCCCTCGAGGAACAAGATGCGTCCGCCGACGCCGCCCTCGTGGGTTTTTTCTTCTTGCGCTGCTCCCGCGAATGAGACCCCCGCTCAGAGGAACCCCGACGCTGCTCGGGGCCAGAGTCCCGAGACGTCGAGGCCTCTGACGAGGTCCGGGCCCGTCCGGACACAGAGTCAGAGAGGATTCTGTCCTTTTGGTGCTGCCGACTCCTCAACGCCTTCGAGGACATTTTGCCACACGGACCACAGAGCATCAAGTCATGATCGGGTCCGAGGCAGCGGAGGCAGCAGTCATGTGTGTCGGTAAGAGACATAAGTTTCTTCCACCGATCACACTTTTTAAACCCGCTGGCAGCCATCGGGGGAAAAAGGGCTCCTGTGAAGTCGAAAGACAGGGCTGCCAGTGAAAAAGAAAAATGGCACGAACGCTAGTCACGAAGGACAAAAAAACAAAAAAGAGAGAGTGGGCTCGATACCGGCGTATCGGGCCCCGGCGGGAAAAGGATCCGGCGTCGAACCGAAGAAGGAAGACAAAAACAGGGTAATCAACTTTTTCCTCGGCGAAAAATGAACTATGTCCGTCGGGCTCCGCGGAAAAAAGAAGACTGAGCAAGATGGCACCCTTGGGCGGGAAGGGGACCGCGCATGCGCGCTGCAATTCCCAAAGGCTTTCTTTGAAAGCTGGGGAAATGCTCCGCACGGGGGCTCCGTCGGCACCGACTTCACCCATATGTGAGGACTGACTTCCTGCTTGGTCCTGGAGAAAAATGACATATTTGTAGATAAGTCAGCAAAAGATTGGTTATATATTGCACAAAAACATATCACAAGATGACTATATATTCTATAGTTTCATGTGTTCCCCTGACAAAAACTGTGTGGCTCAGGCGAATTGAAGGTGTTGTGCCTGCTGTCTGAGTTGCCATCTGCTGTCTGCTGCTTATCCTGTCACCTGTATTCGCTACCAGGAGACAGCGCTGGGGTGTAAGGAAGGAGAACTGTGTTGGCTCTGTCCCCTTGCCATTGATGTCATCCGCGGTGACACTGTGCTCCCCTGATAAAATTCTGTGTGACCCAGGTGGGCCCTGTCTGGCAGACCCCAGCTAAGGGGCATGCCACTTAACATGCCACTTGGAAAGCTGCTTGGACTGCTGCTGATTGGGATATTGTGTTTAAAGTGTATGTTGGATATGTTTTATGGTTTATTTACTATTTACCGTCTTTAATCAGTGGCAGCAAAGCAGTTTACAAAGTAATACTAATAATTCTAATAACTAATTCAAGTAAAATCTCCCACGCATATCTTGATATGTTGCCTAAACATATTACACCTTACGAACTTCAGGTTTGTGTGTGTTTGTTATGGTGAGTGTTTGGGATGTGTTTTGTGGGAGTGAATGTGGTTGGAGGGCAGAGCACTGAGATCATTCGTAGTCAGGGTGCTTATGCAAGGAAGAGGGGTCCTTGGAAGGATAGGCGAGATGGGGCAGGTGGTGCATTGCCACAGGGAAGGGGGGAGAAGAGTGGTGGAGGTGGTGAGGTGTGTGTTAGTGAATGCCCATTTGGTGAGCGAGAAGTGGCATATTTTGTCTGATGTCATTGTGGATGAGGGGTTGGACTTTTTGTTTATTACTGAAACATGTTTTTTGTCGGGTGGGGGTGTTGGGAGTACTTTGCTGTGCCCCGATGCGTATGCGTGTTGTCAGGTAGCATGGGAGGGGAAAAGAGGTGGTATCAGTCTATAACAAGAGGCGAGTTTTAAGTCAACATACTTGGGAAGCCTTTAAAGTTTGTGAGGGCTGTCGGTGGAGCTGCAAGGGTGGGGTAAGCTGGGGGTGTTGCTACTGTATTGCTCCCAATGGTTGTCTCAGGTGCAATGGGAGGAGTTGGGGGATAAGATAGCGATGCTTAGATGGACTATCTGATGATGTTAGTATTGGGGAATTTTAATTTGGTGAGTTCAGGTGGTTTAGATACATTTTTCCTCTCTCTAATGTCGGATATAGGGTTAACTCAACTGGTGCTGGGCCCTATGCATTGTAGAGAGGACACTTTAGACTGGGTTTTTGGTTCTATGGAGCTGGTGGGTCAGTTGGCTTTGGTAGTTCGGGGCGGGGGGGGGGGGGGGAACCAGTTCCCTGGTCAGATCATTTTTTGATTCTTTTTGGATTCTGCTGGGAAGGGGGGGGGGGGGGAGGTGACGGTAAAGCTGTGCTCACTCGGTGGTGCCGTGGGACTAAAATAAGTTGTGGGCGGCGGCGGCTTCGCATTGGAAATCTGGGGTGATGGAGGATTCTGTGGGGGACCAGGTGCAGGAGTAGGTGGTGGCCTTCAGGAAGGCTTTAGAGGAAGTGGTGCCACTGCGGTGGATTCATGTCTGGGAAGACAGACTTTGCAATAGGGCCTAGATTTTGGCAGAGTTTATTTATTTAATATTTCTTATAAACCGCCTTTCATGATATCAAGGCGGTTTACATTGAACAAACTGAAATTACATTGAACAGGGCATTATAACTTGGTGATAACTATTTTACAGGGAACATGGGGAAACTAAGCAGGGTTTGCGTCAGCACGAGCACTGATGGCGGAAGTCGGGTTGCAATGAGGATAGGCGGGTTTGGTGCTTAAGAGCAAATGAGTATCACCGCCGCCTGCAGGAGGTGAAACAGAGTGCATGCTCCACTCGGCTCTTGGCAACTGGGAGTAAACCGCAGGAGGTGTTTTGAGTCACTCATCAGTTATTGGGGTTGGGACAGGCGAGTGTAGCTGGGGTTGGTTCTGATGTGGATGTAGAGGAGGTAACAGACTATTTTGTAGGGAAGGTGGAGGGGTTGCGGGTGGGGGGGGGTTGAGTCCTGTAGTTGGGAAAGTTGTGGGGAGTTCGGAATCAAAGTGGGTGTCCTTTGCCCCCCTGACACCTGATGCCTTGTCCACTCTGATCCATGGTTTGTATCTCATGTGGATGCACTTGGATTCTGTCCTTTGGCAGCTTCTGCGGAGGATCCCTAATGAAGCTTTGTGTTTGGCAATGGACCTAGTGAATGCCTCCCTGAGCCAAGGCTGTTATCCCTTGGATTTCAAGGAGGCTATGGTGATTCCAGTCCTGAAGAAAGGGGCTGATTATAGTTGTTGAAATCTATGTTCCATGTCTTCTCTGATGAGTTTTGCCAAGGTTGTGGAAAAGGCTGTTTTGTGGCAACTCTCAGAGTTTCTGGATTAGGTAGGTGACCTTGATTAGGGCCAGGTGGGATTCAGGAGGGGGTCTGGTATAGAGTCCTTGATGGTGGCTGAACCTGACCACCAGTTGGGTAGGGTGAGTGACACAGGGAAGATGGCGTTGGTGGTGACTTTATATTTATCTGCAGTTTTTGACCTGGTGGCATGGGACATCTTGCTGGCAAGGTGTTGGGACTTGGGGTTGGGTGCTATGGTCTTGCAGTGGCTGGCTTCTTTGCTGTCGGTGTGAAGGTCTCGGATGAGGTGGGGGTGTCATCTATTAACAGCTCAGAATCTGTTTTGTGAGGTCAAGGGCTCAGTAGGGGCCGTTTTTTGTAAATAGGTGTACCATGGGCACTTATATGCCGGCAACATTCAGGTGGTCATTGTGTTGGATGATGATGATGAGGTGAGGGTTCTGCAGCAGGCGTCTGTGTAGCTGCCTTCCTGTCTTTCCAGCTCTCCCTCCTCAGTTGAGTATGTAGCTGAAATAAAAGGAGAGAAAGAAAAGAAGACCTACAACTCCTAGGAGAGGAGGGTGGGTTGTGAAGAATAAATTCCTGCTGTTCCTGGAGATCACCTATTACAGGTGAGTAACTACGGTATCTGTAGGAACAAGCAGGAATGTAGTCTTCACATATGGGACTCCCTAGCTAGAAGATGCCAGAGAGATGACCTCAGAGTCGGCTGTGGATTTCACAGGTATGTCTGAAGAGGTCATGTATCCTCCATGGATGTCTGGTATTGAAACCCAGGACGGAGGGTAGGAGTTGCTCTAAGTCTGAAAGAGATGCTGGAGAACAGCTTGGCCAAACATGGCATACTGGCGGGAGTCTTTGTCCAGGCAACAGTGAGCAACAAAAGTGTGGATTGAAAACCAAGTTGCTGCTTTGCAGATCTTGTCAATAGCTACAGAGCGTAGATTTGCCATTGAGGTAGCCATGGCTCGAATATTATGGGCAGTGACATGACCCTCGAGAGAGAGTCCTGCCTTCTCATAAGCAAAGGTGATGAACTCAGCTATCCACTTGGAGAGAGTTCGTTTGGATACTGGCAAGCCAAGGTGACTTGAGTCAAAGGAAATGAAAAGCTGGGAAGCTTTTTGGTGTTCTCGAGTTCTCTGGAGATAAAAAGCTAAGGCATGTTTACAATCCAGAGTGTGGAGGGTTGCTTCTGCCCTAGATGAATGTGGTCTAGGGAAAAAGACAGGAAGGTAGACTGACTGGTTCAAATGGAAGGGTGAGACTACCTTCGGCATGAAGTGAGGATAAGTCCTAAGGACAACCTTATCATGGTGAAACCGTGTGTAAGGAGGGTCAGCCACTAAGGCCTGGAGCTCACTAATGCGCCTTGCTGAAGTGAGGGCAATAAGGAAGATGATCTTCTATGTGAGAAACTTAAGCGAAGTAATGGCTAGAGGATCAAAGGGCGGCTTGAGAAGCTGTCCTAGAACAACATTAAGGTCCCATGCCACTGGAGGTGGCTTAATGTGAGGTTTGGTTAAAGAAGACCCCTCATGAAGCGTGCTACGAGTGGCTGAGAAGAGATGGGCTGGCCATCTAAGGGCATGTGAGAGGCCGCAATTGCACTTAAGTGTACTCTTACCGAATTGGTTTTGAGTCCAGAAGAAGATAGGTGGAGGAGATACTCAAGAAGTGCCTCCACTGGAGCGGAGAAGGGATTAAGATTCTTCTGAGAACACAAGAAAGAAAACCTACACCACTTGAAAGAATAGGACCGTCTGGTGGATGGTTTCCTAGAAGCTAAGAGGAAGTCCTTAACCTCCTGAGGAAGGTTAATGTCCTGGAAGGCTAAGCCTTCAGCAGCCATGCTGTGAGGTGGAGAGACTGCAGATTGGGATGGAGCAGCATCCCCTCCTCCTGAGAGAAGAGATCTGGAGCAGACTCCAGATCTATGGGTTGAGCCTGAGACAGATGTAGGAGAAGGTACAACGGTTGACGTGGCCAGAGTGGGGCTATGAGCATCATGGAGCCCTTGTCTCTCTGGAGTTTGAAAAGAGTCTTGGGAATTAGGGGAATGGCAAGGAAGGCATATAGGAAGCCTTGACCCCAGTGGAGGTGAAAAGCATCCACATTCTGGCTGTCCGGTTCAGGAGTCCTGGTGCAGAAGCGGGGAAGCTTGGCATTCTGAGGACTTGCGAAAATGTCTATCTCTGGAGTCCCCCAGATTTGAAAAAATGTGAGAGACTTGGTCTACATGAAGAGACCACTCATGGGAAGAAGGATTCGACTTAGTCTGTCCACTAAGACATTGTGTTTGACTGGAAGATACTTTGCATGAAGGTGAATGCGATGATGTATGGCAAAGGACCAGAGATGTAGAGCCTCGCTGCAGAGGGTCCAAGAGCCTGTTCCACCCTGCTTGCTCACATAGAACATGGCTACTTGATTGTCTGTTTGGACTAGGACTCTGCGGGAACAAAGATGGTCCTGAAAGACTCAGAGCATTGAGAATGGCTCAGAGTTCCAGCAGATTTATGTGGAGTTGTGACTCCTGCTGAGACCAGAGTCCCTGAGTGGAGAGAGATTCCAGATGAGCTCCCCAGCACAATCTGCATGCATCCATCATCAGGGTACACTGATGTGCTGGCATCTGAAAAGGTGATCCTACAAGGAGGTTTTCTGGAGATCGCCACCACTGGAGAGACAAGATCAGGAGGGTAGAGACCATTATCTTGTCACCCAGGCGACCTGATGGCTGAGACCACTGGGATACCAGGTCCATTGGGCTGTGCGCATGTGTAAGTGGGCATATGGAACAACATGCAGCGTTGATGCCATATGTCTCGGAAGCTGCAGCATTTCTCGAACAGTAAGAAAGTACTTGAGGCATGCTTGAGATGCTAACTTATTGAGTTGAGCACAGCAGAGCTGGGGCAGAAATGCCCTCGACTGCTGAGTGTTTAGGAAGGCACCTATGAACTCTAGTTTGAGAGGGGACGAGTTGGGATTTTGGAAGATTTATGACAAATCCCAAGTGTTGTAACACCTGCATGGTATGTGAGAGGGATGGGCTGGCTTCTGGAGAGGTACTTGCCCGTATGAGACAGTCTAAGTAAGGGAAGACAAATATCCCTAGAGTCCTTAAGAATGCGGCTATTACCACCATGCATTTTGTGAAGACTCTTGGGGTAGAGGCGAGGCCGAAAGGGAGGACTCTGTATTGATAACGTCTTCCTTGGAAGATGAATTGCAGAAACTTTCTGTGCTCTGGATGAATAAAACTGTGAGCATACATTTCCTTTAGATCTAGTGAATACAGCCAATCCAGACTCTGGAGATAGGGGAGAAGGGTCCCTAGGGAGATCATTTTGCATTTCTCCCATAGGAGGTGCTTGTTCAATTCTCTGAGGTCCAGAATGGGCCTGTATCCTCCTGTTTTCTTTGGGATGAGAAAGTATGGAGAATAAAAGCCCATTCCCTGTTGGGATGGTGGAACCTCTTCTATTGCAGTGAGAGGGGGTTGAGACCGGAACTCTCTTGGAGATGTCTGGGGGGGGGGGGGGGGTAGACTTTGTAGATGACATTTGTATCCCTCCCGTACTATGAACAATGTCCACTGCTCCGAGGTGATGAGATGCCATCTGTGGGCAAAGCGACAGAGTCTGCCAGAAATGTGGACAGGATCGGGACTCTCTAGAGGCAGGACAGCTATGTTCTCTAAAAAGGAGTCAAAAACCCTGAGCATTCTGGGTCTGCTAAGGTGGCTGTAACTTGGGAGTCTGAGCCTTCTTTTGCTGTTTTGGAGGCTGTTGCCCCTTCTGAGGGGCATGATGCCGATACTGAACAGCAGGGGTATAAGAAGGATAGCACTTCTTATTAAAGAAAGCTTTCTTTGCTGCTTTTTTCTTAGCTGGGTTGGCAGTAAATCTAGATAGCCTATTGAGGGTAGTGTTCTCAGATTCCAACTGAGAGGCCTTGCCTTGCCAATTCTTGCCAGAAAGGTTTTCACTGGTGAAAGAAATATTACCCAGCATATCTTGAACCCATTGTTCAAGATCCGATGCTTGAAGTCAAGCAATCCTGCATGCACCAATGCAGATGGATGAAGTCCTGCCGATGCACTCAAAGTAATCAAAAGTTGAAACATTCTGAGCATGCTTCACAAGGGTGAGATAATTTGACCTCTTGTCATCGGGGAGAAAAGGAGCCATTAACTCCAAATCCTTAGCCACCTCTCTAAGGAACATACCCATATTGAGTATGTAGGAACTAATCCTGGCCCTTATCATGGAGGCCTGAAAACGTCGTCGACCAAAAACGTCTAGGGTTCTTGATTCTCTACCCGGAGGGTTTGAGGAATATGTTTTTGCATACTTGATCCGAAGCATTGCCGATTCCACTACCATGGAATAGTGCGGAAATTGTATCTTTTGGAAACTGGGACACTCCGGTACCTGGTACATGGTATCGAGCCATCTGTATAGGGAGAAACAGTTAGAGTTCTGTCCCACATACGAAGCATGAGGTCGTGAAGTATCCGATGGATAGGGAGTGTAGACACCTCCTTTGGAGCTGTGGGGTATTGAAGAATTACCAATTCTTCGGCCTTAGGCTCTTTCTCCGATGTCACTGTTATGGACAGACTCCTAGCAACATCGCAAATAAAGTCTTGAAAAGACATGTCCTCTGGTGGGGACATGTGACAATGTGGGGATGGAGACGGGTCTTCCGGGATAGTTCACATGTCTCGGGTATCGGCCAATTCATCATCTGATGAATTGGAATCCGAAAACTCAAAGTATCGACGGGCAGGGTGTTCCCACTCCTTACGAACTCGGTACCATTCAAAACTGGTACCTGGAATCTGTGTGGTTGGAACCTCTGAACCGGAAACGGATTTGAGGGCCGGCATGGGCAGTAGCGTGGAAAGCGGCAAAAAAGTTGATGCAGGTTGTAACAGTACTGAAGCTGGTAATGACGCCTGCGGAACCGACTGTAAGGGTTTTACTGGTACCGAGGCCGCCAGTAAGGCTGCTGCTACGCTCGATGGCATGGATACGTTGATCCATGGAGCTTGCCGATGCCTGGGTATCTTTACCCGAATTGCGGGCCACGATCCCTGAGCATTGCAGCAGGAGCTCTCTGGAGGTGGAGGCCTCGGGAGCATCCTGGGACCCCACTAAGGCTTTGGAGGGAAGGTCCCCCCGCCGGGGTTGTTTGGCCGGTGTGTCCCCCTCCAGGGCAACGCCCAAGGCATATTGATGCTTAGAAGGAGATCTACCCTGGGGGGGGGGGAGGGGGAGCAGCAAGGCTTCGATGAAGACTTAGGTTTCGATATGTGAGATCCTTGCGAGGAAGATGAAGCTCGATGACATTGATGCTAAAGAGATGGCGTCGGAGGCAGAGGGTGCCCAGCTTTGCAGCTCGATTCTATAAACCTCTCTTCATCATCGTCCTACAGAGAGGACATTCTGATGGCTGATGATCAGGTCCCTAAGCAGTTTAAACACCAGTCATGGATGTTTGTGGCCGAGATGGTACCGCCTCACTTAGAACACTTTTTAAAACCACTAGATGGTTTTTCCATTGTGCCTGACAAAATGGAAGGCCTAAGATGGCGCTGATGCACCTGAAGAAAATAAGAAATTCTTTTCTTCACAGATTTTTTTTTTGAAAAAGAAAGAAAGTACCGACAGAGGCTGGTACCAGTGTCAACGGGAAGGCAGATGCGAACCACAAAAATATGAAAAAAAGCCAGGAATTTTCTGCGGTAACAGGAATTGCTTCGTGTCGGCTCCACGGAAAATGAAGAACTGAGGAGGGAGACCTGGAAAGGCAGGAAGGCAGCTATGCAGATGCAGTGGGATGCTCCCAAAAGCTTTCCTATTGTACGCTGGGCAGAGTTCCCACGTGGGCTCTGTCGGTACCGACGTCAACCATATGTGAAGACTACATTCCTGCTTGTTCCTGGAGATTAAATTAAACTGACTACTAGAGTGATTTAAGTGCTATGGGGGCTATTCATGCCCTTCCCAAAGGCGTCTAACTTCCCTGTCTGTTATATGGGAAGATTAGACAGGGACAGGGAAGGGGTGGATCGGGGGCAGAGGCAGGGCAGTCAATGGGCGGTTGGCGGTCCTGGACGTACAGGGTCAATTCCAATGTTGGCCCTATACGTCCAGGGCCGATGGCTTAGACAGAGAACTTATTCCACCTTTGAGGTGGAATAAGTTCCCTGATCTTGCAGGGGACGGCGGCCCAGGGTTCAAAAGAAGCAGAGGAAATTCCCTGCACCCAACCCTAGCCTTGGGAGGCCAGATCGGGGGTCAGGCTACGGGGAAAGCATTTTTCTGTGCCGATGCCGGGGATTGTGGGTTTTCAGTGGAGCCGTGGTGCCATGGCACCATGGCTCCATTGTAGAGTCCTGACTGAGTTAGCCGGGTATAGGCTTGTAGGCGCAGGCCGGGCTGAATCTCAGTCCTGGCGTGCATGTATAGGCTTGTTTGCGATTCTGATCCCGCAGGGCTAGATGTGCCCCACAGGATCAGACTCACGAACCCCTCTGTACATCCTGCTCAGACCGGACGTAGAGGGAATGAGCTCCTATGTGTCTGTACTTGATGGAATGATTCTATTTATAACTTTTTAAGAAGTAAGCAGTGCTCTGTATTGTATTATAACATACAGCACACCATTGAAAAACTAAGGGATTTATTTTCTCATTTGGGTGGGCAAAACAAAACTGAATTTTATGTCAGTTGTCTTCTGGATTTAAGTCAAAAGTCTCTAAACAGAGATAAAATGAACATTAGTTTCTACAAGATTTAACTGCATCATTAAAACATTTCAGTATGTTTCAAAAACATATTTATTGCTCCAGGAGAATTTCCAGGCAAAAAAACCCATCTCTTTGAAGCTGCTTTTGCATTCTGATGCTCCTTACTCTCTTGCCCACTACTTACAGTATGTGTACCTTACCATACTCTAGTCCCCAGTTTCGCCATGTGTTTTGTCTTGATTAGACTTGTAAAAGGGAGTGCTTGTTATGAAGGTACCACCATCTTGGCAAGTATGTAAATTGTCTTGCAAAGGATTGTGGTTATTGAAGTCCATTCACACAAAGCTTGCCTTTTTAAAATAAATGAAAACTCTTGTAGTTGGTCGAGTGTAAGGCAAAATTAGAGTTTATTTATGGGGTGATTATTCCACACACAGATATGCTTGGTAACACCATCCAGATAACTTCTCCAGGGTTTAGTCAACACAAAATAAGGCAACTGAAAAATTTATGCAAATAAGTATCAAAGTCCTTTATGGAACAGAAAGGCTTCCTTACAGCCACTGCTAATAAACTCCTTAGCAGTGCTGAGGTAGAAATAAATCAAAGAGGAACACTTCTTTATACAAAAACATAGCTCACTTTCTCCATACAGAAAAGAACTTTTAAACCCCATGTGTGCACGGCTTGTGCTGGGCTCTCCTCCACCAACAGGTGACAATTAACTGCAATCAGTAGCTTGATTTCAGCACACATGCAAAACTTTCCCAAAAGCTTTTTCTTTTCAACAAAACTTTATGGGAAGCCAATACTTAGAATGTTTCCTTTTGATGTTTGCTCTTATATTTAGGATTTTCCTAAAATAACAACCTACTCAAAGAACAGTCCATATAATTATCCTCTGCATCAGATATTAAACCTTGCTCTTGAAATTGCATAGATTCAGTTTCTCCGTCTCGCTCAGAGGGCTTTAGGAACTGACCTCTATACGGAGAGAAACTGTTTCCCTGCTGTTTGCACTGCTCAAAGCTAGAGAAACGTTCACAGTTCATACCTGAATCCAGGCAAGCGTCAGGCTGCTTCTTCTGGTATTCTGGCTAGTATGCAATAGAGCTTGTGTGTCCTGTCCTCCAGTTGGTATCTCTGGACCTCAGGATCTTTTCTCCAGACATACTCCTTGAGGTATTTGGGCTCCTTAGCTGCAACAGACCTCTTCCTAGGGGTTGCTTGAGGGTCCCTGGCTGTGGATCTACAGACCTCTGGCTTTCTCCAGTCCTCTGAAGGTTCTTTCCCCCAGGTATCTCTCCAGGCATAGGTACTTCTCTGAGCTCCTCTCTTGGACCGTCTGCTTTCTTGTCCTTGTTCCTTCAGGTTCTGGTTGTTCTTCCTTCTGTTCTGGTTCTCATTCTCCGTCCATCTTCCTGAAGATTCCCCTCTAGTTTTAAAGGGCTTAGATTGCAACTCCTCCCTTGCATTCTTCAGGTGTTGTGGATTAAGCATTCTTCTAGAGGCTGTTTGATTAGGGATGACATAATGCTTTCTCTGATTAGACTCATGCTTTTCCACTCTAGCTCCCCTAGGGACTTTCTGCATACTAGTGCATTCTGGAACATGTAGTCTTTTAGGGAAACAAGCTGTCTTATTTCTATAACCTGCCAGCACAGGTCCCTTGATCAGAGTAAATTCTCCTCTTTTTTCATTACTCCCTGAGCTTTGATAAGCTTCCTTATCACAGACTGTAAGCTCTGATGAGCAGGGACTGTGTCTTACATGTACAGCGCTGTGTATGCCTTGAAGCGCTAAACAAATGACTAGTAGTAGTAAAAGAAAAAAAAGGGACTAGCAGTTTAAAGACTGCATGGTTAGCATTCTGTGCTGTTAAGCAGATGTGGGACTGATCTTTTGATTAGATTCTAGCTCCCCAGGTTGGATGAGGAGGAAAGAAAAGCCAAATGGCTATTCAAAGGCAGCATTTATTAATTTTTTTATTTATTTAACGTCTCTTCTATACTGCGCTATTCAATATCAGTGCGGTGTACATTCAACAGAATCTTATACAATGCAGTCGTGGCTGCATTGTATTTACAATAAACAGGAAATATAACTTGGACAGAGAACTGGGGTAACTTTCTACAAATTATTTACATTAATAACTGTACTGTACATAAAGATATTTACATGGGGTTGCAGCGGTGGGGGCTAGCTGCCCTCTAGTGTGTTAGGTGTGCTGGTGAGGGGGTCTTGGTGGGCCTATTTGCGAGCTTACATGTGGGACTGTCGTCTGAGTAATGCTGTATGAATAGGTGGTGCTTCAGTGCCTTCCTGAAATGGGCCCAGGTCGGTGATTGCTCGAATGGCCATGGGAGGACATTCCAGCATCTGGGTGCGTAGAGCATGAAAGCTCTGTTAGATGTCATGCGGGTGCATTTTGTTGTTTCCTTTGGAATTATCAGTGTGTTGACAGCTGTGGATCTTCTGGATCTGTTAGGGGGTGTGGGGTGGATTAGCTCGGTGATGGAGGTGGAGGGTTGATTGTTTATGGCCTTGAAGGTCATTACTAGGATCTTAAAGCATAGTCTGCCATGGACTGGTAACCAGTGGAGTTTCTTTAGGATTGTTGTGATGTGGTCAATTCTAGCGGCTCTGTATAGAATTCTGGCGGCTGTATTCATCGCCAGCTGAAGTGGGTTCAGTGATGCTTGCGGGAGCCCATATAGGATCGCGTTGGCGTAATCAAAATGTGGGGTTACTAGGGCTTGATAGATTGTTCGGAAGTCTTTGGGGTCCAGTAGAGGTCGTAGGTGTCGTAGTGTCCGTACTTTGTGGTATATTTTCTTTACTGTATTTTTTCTGAGTTTTCATGTCCAGCCGTTGGTCTAAGGTGACACCTAGGTAGCGGACTGTGGGTTTTACTATCAGTTCGGCGTTCTTCACCTTTAAGGAAGCTAGGGGGGGGGGGGGTGAAACCTTGGTTCCTCGTGATGAAGAGGACGTCTGTCTTGTTGTGGTTTATTCGGAGATTTTGTGTATGGAGTCAGTCGGCCACTGCGTCAAAGCAGCTGGTTAGTGGGGAAACGTCTGGCTGGTCCGTTGAGAACGGCATGTAAAGTAGAACATCATCTGCATAGACCAGGCTGTTGACGTTGAATGAGCAGATCAGGGTGCAGATGGGCTGCATGTATATGTTGAACATTAGAGCTGATAGCAAGGATCCTTGTGGTACACCCTGTTTTTGTGGGAACGGTTCCGAGGTTGTGGTGCCAGTTCTTACGTGCTGCCATCTGTTGGTCAGGTAGGATTTGCACCAGCCTAGCGCTTAGTCTTGTATTCCCTTATCCTCGAGACGCCCCAGGAGCATCTCGTGGCTTACGGAGTCAAAAGCCGCTGCGATATCCATGAAGATCAGGGCAAACCCTTGTCGGATGTTGTCGATTCCGGAAATTATAGTATTAAATAGAGTGGTGAGGAGGGTTTCAACGCCATGTGCCTCCCTGAAACCGTGTGGACAAGAGTCCAAGGGGGCGTGAGTCTCGATATAGGAATCGAGCATGGGAAGAAGCATTAAAGGAAGCACAGGTCATTTATTAAATATTTGATTCAGATTATTAGATTTGAACATTATTTATCCTGTCTTTATATACTGTAGATTGTTAAACTTATATGGACTGCTCTTAATGTTATGATTTATATTTGTTTATGCCTATATACTGTATGTAGATATCTACTTGTAATATACTCTAAATGTTGTCATTAAGGGTGAAATACTAAGAATAAGAAAGGATGTGGAAGCGAACAGGCAATATTGGAGGCTGTACATGAATATCTATGGAGTGCCTAAGGTGGTACTTTTAAAACTGTTAGGGCATTTATACATTTAAAAAGCAACTTACATATGTAAATAGGCATATATGAGCAAGCAGCAATTTTAGTTAAGCTGCTGCTTACATGTGTATAAGCGTAGAATGCACATATTTCAAGGGGGTCTGGATCAAGGTACACTTCTAAAATAACGGTATATATGTATTTTCCTTTCTACAAATAAGGGATCTGTTTACTAAACAGCGATAGCGGCGATCGTGCGAAATCGGTGCAGCGGCCCCACTGAATAAAACGGGGATGCGGCACCCATTTCACGCTATCACTGTTTAATAAACAGACCCTTAAGTACAAGCTAACTATCTGCCTGGACTTGGGGCTTTGAATGAGTGAGTAATCTGGTTTCTCTCTCTGGTCTTAAAATCTACCTTAAAAAGTCAAAAATTTGAGGTGTGGAACTCAGCTTCTTAATTACTCCCTCTGGTAAATGCAGTTTTACAAAATCCTGCACTTACATGTGTACATGCTGGCAAATACACATATAAAACCCCTAGGGAAAGTGCTCTCTTTTGGGCAAGTTTTTTTTTTGTAAAATGCTCTCACTCTATGTGCCTGCAAATACATATCTATTCCTACATGTCCTTGTACGTACTTTCATTTATTTATTAACAAAAAACTCCACATTCCACAAGCCTTCTGTAAAATACCAGGGAAAATCTTGAACATTCTGACTTGGATATATCTTTTTTGACCTAGATGTCCTATACAAAACATGTAAACAGAAAAGTATTAGAACAGATGTTAAAAAATGAACTAGAGAAGCTTGACCCTGATGTCATTGTAACTGGGTTTGTACAATTCTGCAGTGGAAATATGATTGTAATAAAGCAAAGCACAGCATGCTATGTATACAGCCCTGATATCTAAGTGACATCATCTTACAGAGCCCCAGGATTGACAAACTGTGGTAACTAGCTCTGAAAATTTTGTGCTTTCTAAAGCACAGATTTTTTGTACAATCCACTGGGTGAAGTCCATGTGTACAGTCGCCTCTTGTGTTGCTGGAAGATGTTTGAGATGAATAGATCGTTGGTCTTGCAGAATTCTATCAGTCTTTCTCCAGCTTCATTTCTGTTGCCAAGTCCATATTTTCCAACCATTTTGCCTTTTTCTTTGTTGCCAACTTTTGCATTCCAGCCAGCCAGAACTATCAGGAGCAGAACTATCAGGATATCCAGTTTGCATGTTCTGTCAATTTCAGCTTGTACTTGTTCATAGAACTCATCAATTTCATCCTCTTCTGCAGCTGTTGTGGGGCATATACTAGTTGTGTTAATAGGCATTCCTCGTAGACGAATAGAAATAAAGCGTTCACTGAGTGCATTGTATTTCATTACAGTTCTTGCAAGTTTCTTCTTAATTATAAATGCAACTCCATTTATTTTGTCTTTCATTTCTAGCATAGTAGACCATGTGATCATCTGATGCAAAGTGCCCAATGCCAGTCCATTTCAGTTCGTTGACACCCAACACATCAAGTTGTACACGTTCCATTTTATTCTTGACCACCCAAAGATTAAAGAATACCAAAAGGATATCTATTTGTGTTTTACTGACTACAGCAAGGCTTTTGACTGTGCAACCATGAGAAACTCTGGGCCACATTAAGAAGCATGGGTTGTAAACGGGGGTGCTTGTTGTGAAAGTTCCACAATCTTGGCAAGGACATGAATTTACTTGACTTGCAAAGGATTGTGGGGGTTGTAGTTCATTCACACAAAACTAGCTATTAAGCAAGAATAAAGAATTGTAGTTGCTCGAGTATAAAGCAGAAAACAGATTTTATTTATGAGGTGTTATTCCCTCGCACAGATATGCTTGGTAACATCAACAGGATGATTTCTCCAGAAGTTTTATTCAGGAAACAAAACAAATAAGGCAACTGAATTATTTATGCAACAACTTAGTAAAGACCTTGATGGAACAGAAAAGGTCTTTCTTCTAGCCCCTGCTAATAAACTTTCTTAGCAGTGCTGGAATGAAAAATAAACCCAAAAGGAAAATTCTCTTTATCAAAAACACAGCTTTCTTCCATTCACACAAAGAAGCTTTTTTCCCTAAAGTCCCACGTGCACTTGTGCCTTGCTCTAATCACAGGTGCTTAACCAGCTGCAAACCATTGCTGGTTCACTCTCCACGTGGCTCCAACTTTCCCCAAAGCTTTCTCTCAAAGAAACTTTTCTGGGAAGCTAAAAATCAGTGCAGTTCCTTTTGGTGTTTGATCCTTATCTGAGGATTACTTTAGAACAGCAGCTTAGAAAGAGAACAATCCATACATTCAACTTCCTCATTTGATATTTCCCCTTGCTCTTGAAATATCATAGGATCACTTTGAAACACTGGCTCAGAGGATTTCTCTAACTGATCTCTACCAGGATAGAAACTGTTTCCCTGCTGTCTTCCTTGTGCAAAGCTAGGGAACAGATCAGAGTTCATACCTGAGATCACGTTGTCATTAGGTTTCCTCTCTGGGTATTTTGGCAAGTAGGTAGCAAAGCTTCTGTGCCCAGCTCTCCAGTCAGAATCTCTGGACTTCAGGTCTCTTTTCCCATACCTCCTTGAATAGGTATTAGAGCTCCTTCTTTCTGTAAATGCAGCAGTCTCCCTTACAGGTGCTGTCCGAGGGTTCCTGGCTGTATATCTCCAAACCTCTGGCTTCTTCCAGTCCAATGAAGAATGCTTGCCCCAGGAATCTCTCCCAGCATACGTACTGCCTTGGGCTCCTTTCTTAGACCTTCTGGACGTCTTGCTGTTCTTCCTTCTGTTCACGATCAGTCTCTCCTTCTCCAGCTCCCGTTGCTGTCCTTGGTCTCTTTGCTGTCTGTATGATGAATTTCTTCTAGCTTTAAAGTGCCTAGATGGCCGCTCCACCCTAGCACACTGCAGGTGTTCTGAATTAAGCCCTGCCCTAGGAGATGTGTGATTAGGGATTACATCATTGCTTCTCTGATTAGGCACACGTTTCCCTACTTCAGCTCTCCTAGAGGCTTTCTGTGAACCAGTGCATTCTAGGTCTGGTAGTCTTTTAGGTAAACACTCTGTTTTAGTGCTTTTACCAGCCAGCACAGGTTGCTTATTCAGAGCCAATTCACCTCTTGTACTATTTCTTCCTGAACTATGATAAGCTTCCTTATCACATACCTCCCTGCTTAAGTTATTATGGACTGGTGCAAATTGTGAAACCTTCCTCCTACAGTCCGTAATACCTACGAGAGTATTATCTTTTGGACGCTCACCTACTTCTTGGCTTGTTTTAGGGACATCATTATTTACAGGCCTCTCCTTCCAAGATTTAAGTACATTAATGTGGTAGGTCTGTCTACGACCTCTTGTGTTTTCCACCACATAAGATACTGGGCTCACCTGCCTAAGAACCTTCTATGGCCCTTTCCACTGTACTTCAAATTTTAGTGCTGTACCTGCTACTTGTACCAAAACCTTTTCACCAATGCTTAATTGGCGGCTTTTGGCCTTCCTGTCATACCACCCTTTTTGGCGCACTTGACTGTCCTGCAGGTTTTTCTCAGCAACCTGCGAGGTCCTTTTTAAATGTGCTCTCAAGTCACGTAAAAACTGTGGCACCTCCTGATTCTCTGGTTCAGGATCAATCCATTGTTCCCTCAAAATATTATCTAACAAACCACGTGGGGCTCTACCATACATCAATTCAAATGGGGCTACACCTAGGGAAACCTGAATTCGTTCCCTGCAGGCATATAAGGCAAAGGGCAATAACATATCCCATTCTTTTACATCTCCTGTTATCCCCCTTCTCAACATTTGTTTGAGAGTTTGGTTGAATCGCTCCAACAAACCGTTTGACTGAGGATGGTAGGCCGAGGTTTTTACATGACGAATGCCAAAGGCATCCCAGACCTGGGCCAAATATTTGGATACAAAATTGGACCCTCGGTCAGTCAACACCTCTCTTGGGAATCCTACTTCACAAAATAATTTGACTAGCTCTAAAGGAGAAATTTCACTTACCGTTAATTTCCTTTCCTGGAATACTGCTAGACCAGTCCAGACAAACGGGTTATGCACCCCTGCCAGCAGATCTTGGAGACAGAGAATTCTACCAGAGCTCTGATAGGCTGGAGCCTGGTGATATAATCCTACCCCTAGGGGTCTCCCTCAGTTACGTCCACAAGCTAATGCAACATGAACTGTAACATCACCCCAGAGGGTCTCAAGTGAACTATATACAAGGGAGCCGAAGAACTCCCTAGAGCTGAAAACAGTATCCACCTATGAACCCATGGACTGCCCATGGCGAGGCATACCGGCAAAGAGAAGAACCGCGGTCGGCGGCTGCACCGCACCAGCGGCACTCCAACCAACAGCAGGGCGGGTCCTGGACTGGTCTAGCAGTATTCCAGGAAAGGAAATTAACGGTAAGTGAAATTTCTCCTTCCAGTTCATACTGCTAGACCAGTCCAGACAAACGGGCAGTACCCAAGCTACCTGCTTTCAAGGGGGGGGGGGGGGGGGTAAGGGCGCCGACAGCTCAGCAACTCCAAAACGGACCTCCTGACGGGCATGAACGTCCAACCTATAATGACCGACAAAGGTGGACAGCGACGACCAAGTCGCTGCCCGGCGAATATCGAGAGGAACTACATGAGACCTTCTGGCCTACAAAGTTGCTTGCGCAGGAGAGGAGTGAGCACAGAGTCCCGGTGGAGCTGGCTCTCCCAGAAGAAGGTACGCCGCCTCAATGGCCTCCGTAACTCATCTAGAAATGGTAGATTCGGAGGCTGCGGATCCCCGACGAGAACCCGCGAACAAGACAAAAGAGCAATAGTCATATGGAAGGGTCCCGCGACCCCCAGATACCGAAAAAAACCTTCGTAAGGTCCATCGCCCGCAACGGAGACCGACCACTGTCACACTGCGCCTTTGGAAAAGACGGAAAGAAAAGAGGCTAGTCAACAGCGAACGGCGTCAGCACTTTGGGCAACAAAGGAAGGGACAGTTCACAGAGAAACGCCTTTAGAGGAAAACGAGAGATAGGGATGTCGACACGAGAGAGCCTGGAGCTCAGAAACATGGCGTGCCGAAGTTATGGCCACCAAGAAGACTGCCTTCAGAGTCAAATCTAGAAGAGAACATGCCCTCAGAGGCTCAAAGGGAGGAGCAACGAGGGCACAGAGGAAAAGCACGAGAGCCAACGCCTGTATAGGCGACCGCAGAGGAGGCCGGAAGGCCTAACTCCGCGGAGGAACCGAGACACGTCCAAATGCGAAGCTATCGATCGCCCCGGTATAGGACCCCGAAAACAAGTTAAGGCGACCACTTGTACTCGCAAGGAATCGAGCGCTAATCCCTTATCCACTCTGGCCTGTAAAAAGGACAGGATGTCCAGAACACCGCAACGCCAGGGTGAGAAGTTATTTCGCGAACACCAACCATCAAGAGACGTCAAACTCGAGCGTAAGTCAGCGTCGTGGTAGACCGCCGCGCCGCGAGAAGCGTCATGACCACGCTAGGCGAATAGCCGTAGCGAGCAAACCGGCGGCGTGGAATTGTCAGGCCATAAGCGAGTAAGGAGCCGGGTCTTCCATCTTCACTGGTCCCTGAATCAGAAGGCCGAGCAACGCCTCGAGGCGGAGCAGCGACGCCCCAGACAGACGGAAGAGATCCGCATACCATGGTCCGCAAGCCCAATTCGGAGCCAGCAGGAGCACAGGGTCGCGACGGTCTCGAAGCCGCTGGAGAACCATGCATATCACGGATCAGGGAGGGAAAACACAAAGGAGAAGATGAATTGGCCACGGTTGAGAGAGCATCCATGCCGTGTGCTCCCTCGTCCCTCCAATGGCCGAAGTACAGCGAAGCCTTGTCAGTCTGCGCCGTAGCCATTAGATCCATGGTCGGTAGTCCCCACAGGCGAAAAATGGACCGGAACGCATCCGGCTGCAGAGCCCAGCCCCCGGGCTCCAGAGAGTGCCGGCTGAGAAAATCGGCTTACACATTGTTCACGCCTGCGATGTGGTGCGCCGACAGCCTGAAGAAGTTCCTCCGCCCACGGGAGGAGCAAACACCTCTCCTGTGAGACATCCGGACATTGCGTGCCGCCTAGGCGGCTTAGGTAAGCAACCGTCGTGGCGTCGGACAGGATCCGAACCGCACACCGCCGCAGAAGAGGCTGAAACTGAAGAAGGGCGAAGCGCACTTTCCGCGTCTCGAGACGATTGATAGACCCTTGGGCTTCGTGAGGTGACCAACTCCCTTGCGCCGAGGCCAAGCCGCAAGGCGCTCCCCAACCGGAGAGGTCGGCGACTGGCGTCACCAAGATCCAGCGCAGAGACTCCAGAGGGACCGCCCGTAGAAGATTGTGCGCCTGAAGCCACCAGCGGAGACTGCGGCGCACCGGCAGAAGCAAAAGCAACCGGATTCGATAACTCTCCGATACCGGCGACCAATGAGATAGAAGCGCCGTCAGCAAGCAGCGCATGAGCGCTCTTGCCCACGGAACAAAGGCTATCGTTGCTGCCATGGACCCCAAGAGTTGAAGGTAACCCCAAGGCCGAGGCGCCGCTTGATCCAAGCAGCGGCGGAGCTGAAGAGAGAACTTCTGAAAACGTTCCTGAGGTAGAAACACCCGTCCCCTACGAGTGTCGCACCCAGCCCCTAGAAAATCCAGGACCTGAAGCATCCCAAAATAGACAGAGTAACGGCCCAGTCCTCCATACAACGGTGGACCGGGACGAATGGCATCTAAACGCTGGAGCCTTTAAATGAAGCAACATCCGCTGCCCATTGACGCAGGCTGAGCCATCTCCGAGCTACCGACACCGGTGCTAGGAAGCGAGCTGACAGCCGCAAGAGATCACAGAATGCTTCTGCCCGGAATGCAGCGATGGATTCGAAATGAACCAACTCGGGAACACCGGGAAGCTGCTGAATCCATCGAAGGGAGGCCCGAGCTGCTAGACCTCCGCACACCTGCAAGAAGGAAATAGCGGGCGAAGGAAAACAGGTCTTTAGCAGCCTCCCAACTCTTTAGGTCTTGCTGGTCGCGGAGCGCCTCTCCGCCCTCAACCGGAAGTGTGGTATGCCTGATGACTCTGGTCAGAATGCATCAACTGTCGGGTATGTCAGCCAACGGTCCAAGTGAAAGGGAGACCAAGGGTATAACTGACCAATACCGCGTGCCGTACGAATGCTCTGGAAAATGGGATCCGGCTACAACCAGATTTGAGAATCCGGTGGAGCAGGCGTGTCGGCTAGGGGGAGCGACTCGATCACCTGTGTGATTAGAGCCGGCAACTCCTCTTACCGAAAAAGGCTGAGAACCGTCAGCAAAGAAAACAGACGGAGAATATTCCCCATCTCCGTACTCCAACGAGTCAGGGCTGACCTCCGAAGATTTAAAGTCTTCTTGAATATCCATAGTACCCCGCAAGGCACATGCAACGCCCCAAGGAGGACGTACTGCTCTAAGGTCTGAGGACTTATGGGACCACTTGCGAGACCACGCCATATGCTCGCCTGCTACTGGGCAGGCATAGGAGATATTCCAAAAGACTCCAAAAGGCACAGGCGTCATGTCAGATGGAAGAGTGTGAGGAAGGCACTGTCAGTTAAGGCTGCTGTGGCCTCCAGCGGCTGTGGAAGCGACATGGGAGCTGACTGAATCCTTTCCTGCAGGAAGATCCTGCAGCAGGGGCTCTGAGGAGGGAGGAGATAAGGTGCTGATGAACCCATCTAGCAGCGCAGTGGGAATGGGGAAAGAGTCTCCGGGATGCAGCGTGCAGGTGGAACACAAGCAATCTATTAATTCCCCCTTCGGCTGATTACATATCACATATAATACAGCCAGAGAAACAAGCATTGTAGAGACTTAAACCACCTTTCCTCTTCCTTTTTTTTTAAGCAAGGTAGGCTCAGGGAAACCCAAGATCTTCAAAGAAAAGGATTTTGAAACTCCACGTGCCTCCACAGCATGTTTAAATGTGTGGAAACTGCTGTCTAGAGCTGTTCCCTCCAAAAAGAAACACTGAAGAGAAAAACAAAATGGCCGCTGGCACAGAAAAACTGTCAGGTATTCACTGAGCTGAGAAGGGAACTGTCAGTCATTCACTGTGCTGGTACTGAGAAACTTTCAAAGTCAGGGTAAGGCAATTACAGTGACTGAAAGTAGGGAAATAGAGTGTGATCCCTCTGCAGCCACTCAGACCTCCATGGTAGGGGCTGAAAGGTGTTTCTGGGGAGGGATGTAGAAGCTGAAACCCAGCTGTATGAAGATTACAGTGAGTATGCTTAATTAGGCCGAGTCCAAAACAGTCAGGATCCAAAACACTGACTTAAAATTCCAATCAAATGGTATATTGAATAAGACAGGTACAATATTCAGTAAGACGTACAAAGTAACCCGGCTGCAGTTTGTGGATTAAAAATTTAAAGTAGGAACTTCAAAACTCAGAGGCAGCCGGTCCGGATGCAGTTGAAATCATCCCAGAGCAGCTGAGGCAAGTAAGAAAAAAACAGGCTACTCACAGTTTTCTTTCAGAAAATGATACCTGAACTTCCTGGGATGTCCAAACTCTCGTGGCAAAGACTCAGCGCAGCGTAAAGCCAAGGGAGAGCTCCACTGAAGCCAGGCTCAGGAGTACCCAAGTTCATCCGGGGAAGCAAGATGCTGGGGGAAGAGCACAGCTGATTCATGAGGTCCCTGTGTTTCTTCGGACAGCCTATGTAGCATAAACCTGAATAAGGCATAGTGAGAACTAAAAAAAAAAATAACTCTGTCCCACAGGAACAGGCATTTAACAATATTCCCCATAATAGGTAATGCCTCAGCCGGCCATGTTTGTTGGGCACAGTGGGGGATGGAACCCATGAGCCCTGCACCAGTGGTCAGTGTCTTAGCATTGTACTGTGGCTCTGAATTGCATCCTGTTCTCTATCCATGCCTTCCGTACTTTTTATTCATTATGTTAATACATAGGCAGAGAAAAAAGGAACCCCTTCACAACTCACAGCTAGCAAGTGTTGTGGAAAAAAACTTAAACAGCAATAGAGCTGTTAGAAGCCAGTAGAGAAGGAATCTGGCTTCCCGCCAAAAAACGGGGCTCATTAGCTATTCAAAATGGCCGCCGGCAAAAATAAACCTCAAAAAGAGTGAATTAAAACCCCCAAAAGCTAAGGAATTAACTTAAAAAGTCCAAGGAGAAGGTGGGAGGGTTGCAGGCATGAGAGAAATGCCTAAAATCGCTGAAAACTCAAGAAAAATAAATCGAGTTACCACAGAGTTGCAGACAGCAGTGGGAGAAAGACAGTTTCTGTACTCACAGTACTGAAAGTGCAGAGAAGCCACGGACCGCTGCTCAAACCACTGCCAGCTGCCTCACCACTAAAATCAGCCCCAGGGACTGGATTTTAGGAGGCTTACCATCCAGCTAAATAGCCCTCATGACTAGTGCTGGGGAGTCTGCACATCAGCGATCTCTACTGTGACAGGACACAGGAGCTTCAGCTGGAATCATCCTGGTGCTCAGATAAGTACACTGGCAACTCAGGGGATAATCTCTCCAAGAGAAATCACAAAGAAATAAAGCATTTTAAATTTATTTGAAGGAGCAAAAAAAAAAAGCATCCAGATCTGCTGGAGACAGAGAAAAACTGAGGGAGACCGCTAGGGGTAGGATTATATCACCAGGCTCCAGCCTATCAGAGCTCTGGTAGAATTCTCTGTCTCCAAGATCTGCTGGCAGGGGTGCATAACCCGTTTGTCTGGACTGGTCTAGCAGTATGAACTGGAAGCTATCGTTTTAGCAGAAACATTCCTTAATGGTATGGCCCAGGGAAACCTTGTTGCCTGATCTACCATAACTAGGATGTATTGGAAACCTCGGGGTGTTTTGACTAATGGGCCTACAATATCCATAGCAATGCGACCTATTGGGTCTGTTATAATTGGTGTGGGAATCAAAGGCACCACCGGTGGGTGAGACGCTGAAACACGCTGGCACGCTGGACATGCAGCACAAAACTGGTCAGTTTCTTTGAAAATACCTGGCCAGTAAAAACGTATATGTATTTGATCCAGCGTTCCTTGCATCCCTTTATGACCTCCCACTGGATGATCATGTGCTAGTCTAAGAACTAGTCCCTTAAAAGTTGTGGGCACCACTAATTGTTTATGTATGGTCCCATTTCTGGGGTCCTGACTCTCTCTATATAATATTTCATTATCTAGTATGAATCTGGGCAAATCCTCCCTGACGTCCTGAGCATATTTAAAAGCTCTGGTGAGAGCTTGATCAGCTCGCTGTTCCTGTGGAAAGTTGGGAAACTTTGCCACTAACTCAGCTGGCACCCAGGGTAAACTTTTACCAGCCTCCATCTCAGCCCTACCCTGTACTCTACAAAGTCTCTCATGACGCTTTTGTGCTTTCAATTTCCTTACTTTCCCAGATGGTGGAGTTATTAAATCATCATGAGAGGGTAAGTCTCCTAATAACTCTGCCTGCTCCCCCTCCTCCTGGCTCTCTACCTTAGCCTGTGAACGGGTGGATACAAGGCCCCTCTTCTGCCCTAGTTCTTTCACTAGCCCTTGCTTAAATTTTGGCCAGTCTCTTCCTAGAACCAAATCAAATGGAAGCCTAGGTACCACTGCTAAAGGAATTTCCTCTTGTACCCCCAAGCCCTTAACCATTAGCTTGTACGTGGGATATGATGAAGCAGCACCATGAATGCATCTAATGTAAACCTTGCTTTCAGGGGTTCTAGGCTCAAATCCTTCTTGGGCCTCTATCCGCTTCCAAAGCCTCTTTGACAGCATACTCTGGTCTGCCCCAGAGTCTAACAGAGCATTCGTGGTAATTCCCTGCACATCAACTACCAAAAGGAACCCTTCTTTAGGCTGTTTTAAATCAACACCTATCAAGCTAGTGTAAATCTGGCATTCCTTTTCCAAATGTCCCCATTTTCCACATTTGTAACATTTCTTCTTACTCCACTTTATAATCTGGGTAGGTACAGTACTATTATTCTCAGAAACAACATTTTTAACCGTTTTCTTTTCTGATATAGCACAGCTTGCCTCAGCACCAACCTTCAGTGGGCCACCCATTCTATGGCAAGCCTGTGTGGCTTCCAAGAATCGCTCTGCTAACATGGTTGCCTCTCCCAGGTTCTGGCAATTTTGCTGTATAAGGAAAGTGTGCAAGTCTTTTGGTACAGCAGACATGAATTGTTCAAGCATAATAATGTCCTATAACATTTCCATATTCTTTCCCTCAGGCTCCAACCATTTTATAGTCAATCCTCTGATTCTCTGACTCAGAGCCCTGGGTGTTTCACCCACTCTTAATGTAGTAGCTCTAAACATTCGCCTATATTCTGAAACAGACAACCCTAGGCGATCTCTTATAGCAGATTTCACATCTCTATAATTTAAAGCTTGAGCTGCTGGCATTGCCCTATAGGCGGCAAGCGCCTCCCCAGTTAATGAGGTTGCCAGCCTTACTGCCCACTGGGTCTCTGGCCATGCTAATGCTTGTGCCACTCTCTCAAAAGATTCAAGGAAATCATCAACATTATCTTCTGGTGTGAGTTTCCCAAAACTGTTGTTGTTAAGTGCCGTTGAGTCGGAGTCGACTCATGGCGACCCTCTGGATAGCTATCCTAAATTGTGTTCGGTCTTCAGTCAGGCGTCTCATTGTTGACAGACTGGTACCCGTAGCTGCTGTTATTGTATCGATCCATCTCATTGCTGGCCTTCCTCTTTTTCGTTGACCTTCTATCTTGCCAAGCATAATGTCTTTCTCTAATGATCTCTCTCTTCGCATGATGTGTCCAAAGTATGAAAGTCGAAGTCTTGTCATCTGAGCTTCTAAAGAAAGCTTAGGTTTGATCTCCTCTAGTACCAACTGGTTTGTTCTTTGGGCAGTCCATGGTATACACAGTATTTGCCGCCAGCACCATAATTCAAAGGCATCAATTTTCTTCCTGTCTATCTTTTTCACTGTCCAGCTTTCACATCCATATGATGTTATTGAAAATACCATGGCCTGAACAAGTCGAATCTTTGTATGGAGAGAGACATCTCTGCTCTTGAGAATCTTATCTAGGTCTTTCATAGCCATTCTGCCAAGAGCAATGCGTCGTCTGATTTCTTGACTGCTTGTTGCTTCTTTATTGATAGTTGATCCAAGTAGGTTAAAGTTGTTCACAATTTCAATTTCTTCTTCAACGATGAACCTGTTGAGTATGCCATTCAACATAGAACCTTGAGCATCTTGTAACATTCCAATTCGAGGCTGGAACTTTTTCTTTAACTCTCGTAGCTTTAGGAAAGCCGATCTTGTTCTTCCTCTAATAGTTTCTGCTTCTATTTCCTTGCAAGTGTCATTGTAGTACTTTTCCTTATCCTGTCTTGCTGCACGTTGGAAATCTCTGTTGAGTTCTGCAATTGTCTTTCTTTCTCCTCTGGCTTTAGCTTCTCTGCGTTTCTGGGCAATTTTCAGAGTTTCTTCTGTCATCCATGTTGGCCCAAAACTAAATGCCCCAATTCCCTGACTGAGTCCCACATTGTCCACATGTGGAATACCAGGTGTTACTGCTGGTCTTGCACCACCTTGGGTGTGAAGTGCAATTAAGGCTTCCACAAGGTCAAGCACTGGCTTCTGCTGCTCCCTCAGGGCTTTGATTGCAGAGTCCTGAGCCTGCTGCGTGACCTCTTGTTGCTTGGCAAATTGAGCTGCCATCCAGCTGGCCAGTTCCCTAGGATCCATCTCTGTATATCCCTGCAAGAAAAAAAACCCACAGAGCAGCACCCTACAAACAGGTGTTTCCTCCTATATTTTTTCTTTCAATTACCCCTGTGTCTTACTCCTATCCACCACTAGTCATGCCCAGGTACTTATTACCTTATGCCAGTGATGAATCAGGCTCACACACGGTCTTTTCCTCCTTGGAACAGCTCCTGGAACAGCTTCTTTTTTTCCTCCAAGGCGTTGTTAAGGGAAAAATCCACTCTCCAGCTTTTGACTTGAACTTTTTTCTTTCACTTTTCAGTTGTAATCCTTATAAATCCTGGAAATCCTTTGTGTAAAAGCAATCCGAAAGACTACGCCACTGTAAACGGGAGTGCTTGTTGTGAAAGTTCCACAATCTTGGCAAGGACATGAATTTACTTGACTTGCAAAGGATTGTGGGGGCTGTAGTTCTTTCACACAAAACTAAACGTTTAGCAAGAATAAAGAATTGTAGTTGCTCGAGTGTAAAGCAGAAAACAGATTTTATTTATGAGGTGTTATTCCCTCGCACAGATATGCTTGGAAACATCAACAGGATGATTTCTCCAGAAGTTTTATTCAGGAAACAAAACAAATAAGGCAACTGAATTATTTATGCAACAACTTAGTAAAGACCTTGATGGAACAGAAAAGGTCTTTCTTCTAGCCCCTGCTAATAAACTTTCTTAGCAGTGCTGGAATGAAAAATAAACCCAAAAGGAAAATTCTCTTTATCAAAAAAAACAGCTTTCTTCCATTCACACAGAGAAGAAGCTTTTTTCCCTAAAGTCCCACGTGCACTTGTGCCTTGCTCTAATCACAGGTGCTTAACCAGCTGCAAACCATTGCTGGTTCACTCTCCACGTGGCTCCAACTTTCCCCAAAGCTTTCTCTCAAAGAAACATTTCTGGGAAGCTAAAAATCAGTACAGTTCCTTTTGGTGTTTGATCCTTATCTGAGGATTACTTTAGAACAGCAGCTTAGAAAGAGAACAATCCATACATTCAACTTCCTCATTTGATATTTCCCCTTGCTCTTGAAATATCATAGGATCACTTTGAAACACTGGCTCAGAGGATTTCTCTAACTGATCTCTACTAGGATAGAAACTGTTTCCCTGCTGTCTTCCTTGTGCAAAGCTAGGGAACAAATCAGAGTTCATACCTGAGATCATGCTGTCATTAGGGTTCCTCTCTGGGTATTTTGGCCAGTAGGTAGCAAAGCTTCTGTGCCCAGCTCTCCAGTCAGAATCTCTGGACTTCAGGTCTCTTTTCCCATACCTCCTTGAATAGGTATTAGAGCTCCTTTTTTCTGTAGATGCAGCCGTCTCTCTTACAGATGCTGTCCGAGGGTTCCTGGCTGTGTATCTCCAAGCCTCTGGCTTCTTCCAGTCCAATGAAGAATGCTTGCCCCAGGAATCTCTCCCAGCATACGTACTGCCTTGGGCTCCTTTCTTAGACCTTCTGGACGTCTTGCTGTTCTTCCTTCTGTTCACGATCAGTCTCTCCTTCTCCAGCTCCCATTGCTGTCCTTGCTCTCTTTGCTGTCTGTATGATGAATTTCTTCTAGCTTTAAAGTGCCTAGATGGCCGCTCCACCCTAGCACCCTGCAGGTGTTCTGAATTAAGCCCTGCCCTAGGAGATGTGTGATTAGGGATTACATCATTGCTTCTCTGATTAGGCACACGTTTCCCTACTTCAGCTCTCCTAGAGGCTTTCTGTGAACCAGTGCATTCTGGGTCTGGTAGTCTTTTAGGTAAACACTCTGTTTTAGTGCTTTTACCAGCCAGCACAGGTTGCTTATTCAGAGCCAATTCACCTCTTGTACTATTTCTTCCTGAACTATGATAAGCTTCTTTATCACAGGGTATAGCAGAACACCTGATCATTCTCTTGCACAAACTGTACATTGATCAAGAAGGTACAGTTCGAATGGAACAAGGAGAAACAGAATGGTTTAAAATCAGCAAAAGTGTATGACAAGGCTGCATACATTCCCCCTACCTGTTTCATTTATATGCAGAACAAATCATCAGAGAAGCAGGATTGTATGAAAACAACAGAGGTGTGAAGACTGGTGGAAGACTCATTAACAACCTTCGCTATGCTGATGATACCACATTATTGGCTGAAAGTGAAGACGAACTGAAATATTTGTTTTTAAAGATCAAGAAACAGTCTTAAAATGGGCTTGCACCTTAATGTAAAGAAGACAAAGATCATGACAACTGTCAAGATCAATAAGTTCATTGTTGATAGAGAAGAAATTGAAATAGTGGACAACTTTAACCTACTTGGATCAACTATCAATAAAGAAGCTACAAGCAGTCAAGAAATCCGATGATGCATTGCTCTTGGCAGAATGGAAATGAAGGACCTAGACAAGATTCTCAAGATCAGAGATGTCTCTCTCCATACAAAGATTCGACTTGTTCAAGTTATGACATTTTCTTTTTATTTATTTATTTATTTATGCAATTTAAAAAAATACAACAAGAATCAATCTTGAAGAGAAAGGGAGACACTAAAGAAACAAAAGAAATCCAAACTATTAAAAAGGAAAAACAAGATACATAGCAGCTCCCACAAGCTCCCTAAAGGAAGGGAAAGATACACAATACACAGGATATTACAACACAATCAAGAAAAACTGGCACACATAAGTAGATTTAGGAGCTACCCAATACCAGCAGCTTACCCCAAAATAAAAAGGGGCTTGCATCAAGGGGACTTAAACAGCAGATTGGACCTCCATAACTTTTGAGGAAATAAGGGCAGGTAACTGCTGGGGTTCAAAGAAAACAATTATTCCTGGCCAGCCTAACCAGGCATTCACAAGGAGAAAAAAAAGAAAAAAAGAAACCACCCAACTGAAGCACCCCAGGTTTAAAAAGCATTAACTGCCGTCTCCTTTTCTGTGTTGCCCTAGATACATCAGGGAAAAACCTAATAGAAAAACCCATTAATTCTTTAACAGATGATCAAAAAAACATTTTAAGGAGCCAGTTGCAGTTTACGTCTAAGGCCTATATGACACAGACCTTTCCAAAAACCCTGTCAATTGCGGCGCTCCTGCCCGGCCTTAGGGCTAAAGACAGGAGCGGCGGTCTGATGCTTCGTGAGGAAGGAGAGTAACCTGTATCCCTGGAATGCTGGGTATTGTAGTTTCCTGCTCCTTTCGCTCCGAAATAAAGAGTTGTAGTTATGGGGTTTCCAGTATGTTTATTATAGTAAAGGATATTGTTCCATCGCATGGCAAATAAATGCAAACAAAATAGGTGCTTCAAATGCTAACAGGAAAACTTAGGATAAAGGCAACTTAAAGTATAACTGCTGCTTTTCACTTCTAAGCAAATTACTCACTTTGCCCCAAGAGGTCAGTTAGTTTCACTGCAGCCTCTTTCAGCCACTGTTACCTTCACAGTGCTGGGGAAAATCAGGTGCACATAATTAGAGCTTTCTCAGCAAGGCAATACAACAGCTCCGTAGCATTCAATTCACATACGGTAAAAAGCAGTTTCCTTCAGCTTGGCATTTCTACACAGCAGACCGTGCAATCCATGCTCTCACAATCTGGTAAGTCTGTATTATCTTGTGTTAATTCTTCAAGCTGTATGGAATTACTGGCTTCTGGTAACACTGGCTGTCTTCTAGCTTGCAACTCTAAAAACTGCTTAAAACTCTGTAGGAGCAATTCAGCCTGCTGTTTGTGAGATAGGGAATTGCTATCAGCTATACAACTTCCCTCTGGCTTAAGGCTGTTTATTTTCTCCTCTCTTACATTAATTGTGTCAGAGTAACTGCTAGTCTCTTTTGCTAATGTTTCACACACAGGAGAGTTAGCTTTACGTTCAGCCTGGAAACTTTGTGGCCATTCACTTACTTGTTGCCATGCCGTTCTGACTTCAGATGGCTCCAACGTTCTCCAGCTGTTAGAATGTTTGTTGCTCTCTGGCTCAAACGGTACTTCACAGAATGATTGTTTTCTTTCTTGTGCCTGCCTTGAAGGCTTTCTTTCCCAGGGCTGTGCCTTCCAACGGTTGTCTATTTCAGGGCTAGGTCCTCTCTCCTTGGGACTTCTACTCACTGCCTCTGAATAGAACTTTGCAGGTCTCCTTCCAATGCCAGGTTCCCAAGTATCAGCATACTGTCTTCTGGACTTCCAATCATTCTCCTTCTTAATCCTCCTCTCCTTCTTCTTCTTCTCTATCTGACTAGCAAAGCCATGCTCTGGTTTAAAACCACGTTCTCTCCTGGACACGCCCCTTCCAAGGGCAGGGTGTGCCCAATCAGGACTGCAGGACTCCTCCCCTGGGCTGGTCTCCATGCTCAGCTCTGTGGAATAGAGTCTCTCTTTCTTCCTTGGTTTCTCAAATAGGCATAAATCCTGCTGAACCTCAGGATTTTCATCCGTCTCCATAGGCTCAGGAGGGCGCTGTTCACCACACAATCAATCTGAAGGCCTCTTGCAAAGGACCATAGGTGCAGAGTTTCAAAACATAACGCCTGAGAACCTGTTCCACCCTGCTTGCTCACATAGAACATGGCTACCTGATTGTCCGTCTGGACAAGAACTGTCTTGTAAAACAGATGGTCCTGGAATACTCAAAGAGCGTAGAAAATGGCTCTGAGTTCCAGTAGGTTTATGTGAAGACAAGCCTCCTACTGGGTCCAAAGATTGTCTAGATGAGCTCCCCCAACCCAACTTGTCAAGGTAGCTTGGTGCAGTGGCTGCTGAAAAGGTGACCTTACGAGTAGGTTTTCTAGCAATTGCCACCACTGAAGGGACAAAATGAGGCGTGCAGAGTTTCTGATTCTGTCCCCAAGACGACCCGACACCTGAGTCCACTGAGAGGCTAGGATCCACTGGGCTGCCCGCATATGTAGGCGAGCATAGGGGACCACATGTACAGTGGACGCCATATGACTGAGCAACTGAAGCATTTCTCAAGCAGTCAGGAAGGTTTTCATAACTGCTTGAGAAGCCAGTTGAACTATTCGAGCACAGCAGAGCTGTGGCAGGAAAGCCCTTGACTGCCGTATGTCTAGAAGAGCACCTATGAACGCTAGAGATTGAGAAGGAATAAGATGGGACTTTGGGAGGTTTATGACCAATCCCAGATATTGAAGAACTTGCATTGTACAGGAAAGAGCAGAGCTGGCCTCTGGAGCTGTTGATGCTCAGATCAGTCAGTAGGGGAAGACAAATATCCCTGGAGCCGAGGCACCAAGAGGGGAAAGACCCTCAAGAAAAAAGGCTTTTTTTATTTTTATTTTTTAAAGAAAAAAGAAAGAAAGAAGAAAACACCGATGGTACCGGTGTCAGTGTTGACGGGAAGGCAGACGCGACCGCACAAAAAGAACATTTTCTGCGGTGACAGGAATTGCTGCCTGTCGGCTCCGCGTAAAACGAAAAACTGAAGAGGGAGAGTTGGAAAGGCGGGAAGGCAGCAACGCAGGCGCAGTGGGATGCTCCCAAAAGCTTTCCTATAGGACACTGGGGAGCATTCCCGGACGGGCTCCATTGGTGTCGACGATATCCATATGTGAAGACTACATTCCTGCTTGTTCCTGGAGAAAAATAATCAACTTTTTACAGGGACAAGACAGACAACGTCTGAAGGGCTCTGCAGAAAAAAGGAGACTGAGCAAGATGGCACTGTTGGGCAGGAAGGGGACCACGCATGCGTGGTGGTATCTCCTAAAGGCTTTCTTTAAAAGCTGGGGGGATGCTTCCGCAAGGGCTCCGTTGGTGCCGACATCACCCATATGTGAGGACTGACTTTCTGCTTGTTCCCGCAGAACTACTGTTTCTACTTTTTTCTTTTGAACAGTATACCTGTAGCTCCTGAGGGAGTAGATTAACAATGATATTTTTGCAGAAATGTGTCAGTATACTCACATAAAATTACTCATAAATTTGCCCCACATGTAAAAGTACATTCATAGTTGCATGCAGCTCTGCTGGAAAGCATACTTGGCATGGATTTTGGGAACAGTATGGGTGACGTCGTGATTTATGTACATACTTCATAAAATACGCACATTTACACCAGCTGCCAAGCAGGTGTAAAATGTCCATACATAGTAACATAGTATATTATGGCAGATAAAGACCATCATGGTTCATCTAGTCTGCCCATCAAGGTGGCAAGAGTAGGTGCATCTGCCGCTCCATGCGGGTCACCCCTCCCCATGCCTTTGTTTAGGGGTATACCCACCGCTCTGTGCAAGTCATCCCTATTTGTTGAGATAGCAGAGTCAGTTAAGGTTATTTTGATTTTATGCTGTTGCTATAAAGGGATCCACTGTGTCTGTCCCATGCCATTTTGAATTCTGCCATTGTATTTGCCCCCCACAACTTTCATTGGGAGGGCATTCCAAGCATTCACCACCCTTTCAGTGAAAAAGTACTTCCTGATGTTGCCTTTCAGTTTACCCCCTTGCAGCTTCATGTTATGCCCTCACGTTTTACAGCTTACCCATCTTTGAAAAAGATTTGCTTGTTCATTAATACCCTTTAAGTATTTAAAGGTCTGTATCATATCCCCCCTGTCCCTCCTCTCCTCTAGAGTATACATATTTAAGTCTCTTCTCATAAGTCTTCTAGTGCAGGTACCAAATCATTTTGGTCGCCTTCCTCTGAACCTTTTCCAGTTTTTTATATCCTTTGTGAGATATTGTCTCCAAAACTGAACACAATATTCCAAGTGAAACCTCACCAGCAACTTGTACAGTGGCATTAGTACCTCCTCCTTTCTGCTGGCAATTCTTCTCTGTATGCAACCCAGCATCCTTCTGGCTTTGGCCACCAGCTTGTCACACTATTTCACCACCTTGAGATCCTCAGAAACAATCACGCCGAGGTCCTTTTCCTAGTCCGTGCAAATCAACCTCTCGCCCCCTGTAACATACAATTCCCTTGGATTTCTGCATCCCAAGTGCATGACACTACACTTCTTCACATTAAATCTTAACTGCCAAGCATTAGACTATTCTTCCAGCTTTTGTAGATCTTTCCTTATGTTATCCACTCCCTCAGGAGAGTCCACACTGTTGCAAATTTTCGTGTTATCTTCGAAAAGACAGACTTTTCCATTCAGTCCTTCAGCATTATCACTCAAATACATTGAATAGTACCAGTCCCAGGATCGATCCATCCCTGGGGCACACCACTAATCACCTTCCTTTCATCCAAGTGAGGTCCGTTTACCATCACCTTCTGTCATCTGTCAGTCAACCAATTTCTGATCCAGTTCACCACCTTGGGACCCATCCCCAGGCTATTTAGTTTATTGATAAGTCTCCTAATGAGGAACAGTATCAAAGGCTTTGCTGAAATCTAGGTAGATCACATCCATTGCATGCTCTTGATCTAGTTCTTTGGTCACCCAGTCAAAGAACTCAATTAGATTTGTTTGGTAATGATCGTCCTTTGGTAAAAACGATGTTGCCTCGGATCATGTAACCTATTAGTTATTTTTCCTGCCACTGAGGTAAGGCTTACTGGCCTGTAATTTGCCACTTCTCTATTACCACTTTTGTGAAGAGGTACCACATCAGCCCTTCTCCAGTCCTGTGGAACATCTCCTGTCTCCAAGGATCTATTAAAAACATCCTTTAAAGGCCCTGCAAGAACCTCTCTGAGCTCTTTCAGTATCCTGGGATGTATCCTATCCATGGCTTTGTCCTTTTCAGTTTTGCAAGCTGTTCAAACACATCATCTTCCGTGAATGGTGTAGTATTTACTCCATTCCATTTGCATATTTGTCAATCACAGGTGGCTCTTCTCCAGAATTTTCTTTAGTAAAAACAGAAGTATTTGTTTAGCATTTTCGCTTTCTCAATGTCACTTTCCTCAAATCCGTTCTTGCCACTTTTGAGTTTTGCAATTCCACCTCTGATCTTCCTCTTTTCCTGAATATACCTGAAAAACATTTTGTTGTCATCATGCTTTAGATCTTTAGCCATCTTTTCTTCTGCCTTTGATTTTGTTATCCTTATTTCTCTTTTGGTCTCTTTTAGCTTTATCCTGTATTCTTTTTGGTGTTCCTCTGAATTTTGTGAAAGCTGTGTTTTTTGCTCAGCCACTTTTTTGGTGAACCAAATAGGTTTCCGTTTCCTCTTGTTTTAATTTACTTTCCTTACATAGGTATCTGTTGTCCCTTTTTATTGCCTCCTTTCGTTTAGCCCACTGCAATTTCACTTCCCTTACCTCCTCCTACCCTGCCAACTCCTCCTTCAGATGCTTGGCCATTTAACTGAAGTCAGCGTTTTTAAAGTCTAGGATTTTGACTTTGCTGTGATTGGACTCTGCCTTGGCTTTATCTCAAATCACACCATGATCGCTGCTGCTTACATGGGCTCCCACCCGGACATTCGATACGCTATCTCCACTGGCAAGTACTAAATCCAGCATCAAACTTTCCCTGGTCGGTTCGATCACCATTTGTTTAAGCAATGCATCTTCGAAGGCATCCACATTTTTTTTTTTAATTCTTTCCAGATTTGCAGAAGAAATACTCCAATCCACATCAGGTAGATTAAAGTCCCCCAATATGCTCACTTCCCTCTTCATGGCTACCTTTGCAGTATCAACAATCAAGTCTCTATCCATTTCTTCAGTTTGAGTTGGAGGCCTGTAGACTACACAACTATGGATGATAGTGCCATTTCCTCTTTCAAACACAATCTTTAGCGCTTCTTCTTTTCCCCCACGTCCCCTGCATTTCAGCACTTTTAATATTGCTTTGGCATATAGGGTTATTACTCCTCCTTTTCTGCCTTTTCTATCTCTCCTAAATAAATTATAGCCAGCTATGGCTATATCCCATTTATGTGACTCGTTAAACCATGTTTCTGTAATGGCCACATCCATTTCTACCATTAGGGCTTCCAGGTCAGGAACTTTGTTGGGTAGGCTTTGAGCATTTGTGCTCATTGTTTTCCAGCATTTGTTGACTGGCTTGCCTGTATTTTGCATGGTTTTTGTTCTACACACCTCTTCCCACTTGCCACTGATGTGTGGGTTAATAGTGGGTCTGTTTCCAATGTTATTATGTTTTTGCTGGGAGTGACATCCTAAACACGTTCTTCTCCATCAGTCACCCCCTTTCCCTAGTTTAAATGCGTGTTCACTTAATGTCTGAATTTATTTTTTACTTAGGATCCTTTTCCCTGCAACAGAGAGATGCAGTCCAAACACAGTATAGCCTTTTGTTATTCCATCTATTTCCCCAGTTGCCCATATATCTAAATCCTTCTTGTTTGTATCAGGTTTGCAACCATGTATTAAAGTCGATTATGCGATTCAGTCTTTCTGCCCCTTACCAAGAACAAGAAGAACTTCTGAGAATGCTCTAGTGTTAACCATGGGTTTGAGTTTCTCTCCCAGAATCTGGAAGTCCCTTTGAACTGAAGAGGCGCTGTATCTATCCAGGTCATTTGTATTCAAGTGGATGATAACATCAATCTTGCAGTGTTCCCCTTCTGTACTAACTACACCAATAATTTGGTCCATATTCCTGCTGGTTGAAGAGCCTGGGAGGCATTTGACCATCTTCTTTCCTTTGAATTGTGTTCCCAAGTTGGTGTCTCTGATGATGGAATCTCCAAGTAGTAGTAGTTTCCTGTTTTGTGATTTTTTTCTTCATATTTAGTGCATTATCAGTAGATTGGGCACTAACCTTCTCATTTAAGGGCACTTCAGTTTCCACTAATTGGGCACTTTCATTTTACAAAGCAGAGAAGGCATTATGCAGGGGATATCTCTTGATGGAGAGGGTGTTTCTGTGTTACAGGTCGCAACCTACCAGAGCCCACTGTGATTCAATTGTTCCTGGGCTATTTGATTCTTTGTGGGAGAGGTGGTGGATTTTTTTCAATTTGTACCCTAGAGAAGGCTTCATTATAGCTATAATTTCTGCAGCTTTACAGGAGCACTTTTAAAAAGACACACCCTTATATATGTGTGCCATCGCGTTAGTGCTGACTCCTGGCCACCCAGCAGTTCCTGAGTTTTCTTGGCAGTATGACCAGAAGTAGATTTTCCAGGACTTTCTTCTGAGGCAATGGAGGGTTAAGTGACTTGCCCAAGACCACAAGGATTGCTAGTGGGAACTGAACCCTGGTCATTTGGTTAGCAAGTCAGTGCTCTAACCACTAGGTTACTCTTCCAGGTGTCTTTAGGTCTTCATAAAACATGCTACTAACAAGTGCCAACTTGACCTCTCCCCCTTAGGTGACCTATTATAAAATTACCATCTAAATGCCTCTGAATGGCTTAAAATACAGGTCATACATCATTTTGGTTGCCCTCCTTTCCATTGCCATCATCTTTTGTGGGTGTGATCTCCAGACTTGTACAGAGTATTCTAAAGTACGTTCTTACTCAAGACTTCTAGAGACTTGTGAAGGAGTAATAATTACTTTCCTCTTTTCTAAGAATGAAATATAAGATCTCTGGCACACTTATCGATGTCACACAGAAGAGAGAGTTTTTTTGGTTATTATTTAAGGCATTTTGCTTTTTAACACTTTTGGTTAATATTTTGATCAGAAGACTCCATCACCTGCTAACGTTATTTCACATTGTTAGCTGTGCGAGAGGAACTTTTTTTTTTTTTAGGATACCTTCATAATTACTAAGCTTTTTCAATTAACTTTCACACATTTCTTTCAAAAAGCAATGACCAAGCAACAGCTCTCTCTAAAGATAGCAGAAAAATGATAATGAAGAAATTCTCTGAACATATGGAATATCACAACTTTCGACATACTCAAAATAAAGTCTGATCTTGAATTATAAGGTCAGATCATTTATTAAAATGTAGAACGTGAATCCTACCAATCTGGGGAGAGCCATTCCAGTTACAGAACACACAAGTTTGACCGTCTGTCCATAATGAATGTAGCCATCTCGCACCGTGAATTCTTCTCCCTCAGACTCCTCATCGTCCACTGCAAATTGAAAACAAATATAAGGTCCCTCACCATGAGAGAGAAATCTACACACTAAATTCTGAAACCTTTTCCCATTATTGTTATCTAGGTTAGCAGATGGTGTTGTTGGGGTGCTATTTTACACCAAAAATACCAATCACCAAGCTATCATCAGTGGTCAATAGTTACAAAAGAAGTAGATGATCAAAATGTCATATTTAATTTTCTTCAATTTAATTTGGATTCATTTCCTTAAAATAGTGTTGCAACAAGAAATCACACTGGCCCAAGAATTATAACGATTGGCCCCCTATGATTAGACATTCACAATCCAGTTTCTTATTTTTTAGATTTTTCAAATAAAGCATTAGCTACTCACTATAACATGTGTTTTCTGGGGACAGCAGGAATAAGTCCTCACATATGGGTGACGTCGGCATCGACAGAGCCCGTGCGGTAATCACACCCCAGTTTTCAAAGAAAGCATTTGGAAGTTAGGTCATGCATGTGCACTTGTGCAGTCACCTTCCCGTCCAAAGGTGCCATCTTACCTCAGTATGATGACATAGCGTAATCAAGCATAAAATAATTCACTCCACAGGGAGGTGGGAGGGTTGTGAGGATTTATTCCTGCTGTCCCCAGAGAACATCTATTACAGGTGAGTAACTACGCTTTCTCCAGGAACAAGCAGGAAGTAAGTTCTCACATATGGCATTCTCAAGCTACAGGCTACGATAAAACCTATAGGAGCCACTGGCGACCCAAAAGGCGAACTGTGAAGGGCAGCAAGAAACGCTGAATGGCTTTAAGTCCAGTGATGCAGCCCCAACATTGACAATAGAATCCCCTCTCCAGTAGCCTGGACACAAAGGGCCAGAGGGAAGGAACTGCACTATTCCTCAAAGAGGTGATGAAGTACTGCCTGGCCGAAGGCGTTGTAATCCTGTGAGCCCTCCTCCAAGCAGTAATGCGCTGTGAAGCTATGGACCGAAGACCAGGTGGCAGCCTGACAGATATCCTGCAGGAGAATAGAGCGTAGGGGAGCCATCGAGGTTACCATAGTGCGCACATTATGTGCAGTGAAATGACGCTTCAGAGGAGTCCAGCCTGCTCGTAGGCGAAGGAGATGCAGTCTGCACCCAGGTAGACAGGGTACAATTAGAGACCACAATCCCAAGAATGTCGATGTCATAGGAGACAAACAGTTGTGACGAGTGGCGATGGGCCTTTGTCCTCTTGAGGTAGAAGGCTAGTGCCCTTCTGTAATCCAAAGTGTGAAGTAAGGCCTCCACCCTGGATGTATGAGGCCTGGGAAAGAAGATGGGGAGAACCACCTCTTGGTTAATATGAAAGGCGGAAACCACTTTAGGCAGGAATTTCGGTGAGTCCGGAGAACGACCCTGTTTTTGTGGAACCTGGTGTAGGGGACGACGTGAGCGCTACCAGGAACACTACTTTCCATGACATGAACTTCAGATGGCATGAAGTCATAGGCTCAAAAGGGAGAGCCATGAGCTTCTGCAAGAGGAGAAGCCCCCTCATAAAATGGTCCACAAGGGGGAGACACAGAGACGGGCTGGCTGCCGATGAGGTGGTGTTGTGCAGCCAGGGCACTGAGGTGCACCCTAATGGAAATGGATTTTAGACCAGCCCGGGAGAGGTGCAACAGATACTGGAGGATGTCTTGCACACTGAGCAAGAGAAAAGGTTGAGATTCCTGTCTGTGCACCAGACTGAGAATTTACGCCATTTGAAGGCATACACGTGCCATGTTGAATCCTTGCACGATGCCAGTAGGATATCCTTCACATCCCGAGAGAGGTGAAAGTGCGCCAGTGCTAACCATTCAGCAGCCACGCCGTCAGGGGGAGGGACTGGAGGTTGGGATGGAGAAGGGTCCCATCCTGCTGCGAGAGCAAGTCCATAGCATGACCCAGGGGTTTCGGGGTCACCCGTGATAGCTACAGGAGTAGGAGGGAACCATGACTGCCGAGCCTACTGAGGAGCAATTAGAATTACCAAGGCCTGGTCCGACTGCACTTTGAGTATGGTCTTGGGAACCAGGGGAGTAAGCAAGTACGCCTACAATAGGCTCCCAGACCAAAACAGAAGGGGTCGCTCTCCTGGAGCAAAGCGCAGCAGCTGCACGTTCCCAGATCTGGCAAAGAGATCATTGGGATTCCCCAACGTCGAAAGATGGAGATTGCTACCACTGGGTTGAGGCACCAATTGTGGGGCTGAAGGACTCTGCTGAGTCTGTCTGCAAGCAGATTGTCCTGGCCCGGCATGTAGACCGCTTGGAGGATCATGCCCTTCTCTGCGGTGAAGGTACAGATGCAGATTGCCTCCCAAAAGAGAAAGTATGAGCCCGTTCCACCCTGCTTGTTGATGTAAAACATCGTTACTTGGTTGTCCGTTTGAACAAGGACTACCTGTTTCATCAAATGGGTCTGAAACACCCAAAGGGCATTCACCACAGCATGGCGTTCCAGGAGGTTGATCTGGAAGGCACTTTCCTCCCAAGTCCAGGCGCACTGAGACTGAAGACCGTCGAAGTGGGCTCCCCAGCCAAACTTGGAGGCGTCTGTGGTAAAAATGTGTTGGGCCAGTGGGTCTTGGAAGTGTAGGCCGGCCATGAGATTCTGCAGGTTCTGTCACCAGGTGAGGGAGGCCGCTAGGGGAGGAGTGATCCAGACCCATTCCTCCAGTTGGCTGGTGGCCTGAGTCCACTAAGAGTTGACGGTCCACTGGGCCTGTTGCATGCATAGGCGGGCCTCCGGGGTTAAGTGAACCATCAAAACCATGTTCCCCAATAGGCGCAGCAAGAGACAGGCGAATGTCATTGAGTGACCCTGCACCTCTTTCGCTAGGGTTGCCAGACACTGAGCCCAGTCCAGAGGGAGGAAGGTCCTGGCTTGGGCTGTCCAGAAAGGCTCCTATAAACTCCAGGCACTGGGTCTGCTGCAAATATGACAGATGTTGCAGCACTCCGATGGTGCGGTGGGCCGTGTGACAGACCTCTTCTGGCGAACTACCCTTTAGGAGTCAGTCATCCAGATAAGGGAAGATGAAGACTCCCAGCAAGCGGAGGTGAGCAACGACTACCGCCAGGCATTTGGTGAAAACCCTGGGGGCGAAGGAGAGGCAAAAGGGGAGCACTTTGTACTGGTAGTGGCACCTTCCATGATTAAGCAGAGGTACTGATGGTGCCGGGGGTGGATCAGGATGTGGATATAAGCATCTTTGAGACCTAAGGAGCATAGCCAATCTCCCCGCTGGAGGTAGGGCAGCAAAGTTCAAAGGGATAGCATCTTGAACTTCTCCTTGACCAGAAAGCAGTGTAGGTCCCGCAGATCCAGGATGGGCCAAAAGTCCCCTGTCTTTTTTGGGATGAGGAAGTACTGGGAGTAGAGCACCATGCCCCAGAGTGGCCGAGGAACTGACTCTACCACCTGATCCTGGAGTAGGGACTAGAGTTCCTTCTGCAGGAGCTCTCTATGCAGGGAAGTCATGGGAAGTGCTCCTGGGAAAAAGAGAGGAAGCGTCTGGTCGAAGTGAAAAAAATAACCTTCCTGCACCACCCAGGCATCGGTGGTGATGCCCAGCCAGAAGTGAGTGAAGTAAACCAGACATCCTCCTATGTGCCTTGGGCCTTGGTCCTCGAGGAGAAGGGCTATGCCCAAAGAGTCAAAAGCCCCCACCAGGCTGCAGCTGAGGTGCTGTTTGAGACTTGGGGGCTTTCGGCTTATTGGGGGGGGCGTGCTCCTGGCCCTTGGTCTGCTGACCCTGTTGGGGAGCCTGATAGGTTGGAAATTGGGGATATTTTCCGTAAGCCTTTTTCGCCTTCAGGTGGAAAGGTTTTTTCCCCAAAGCCTTCTGGCAAGAAAGATCAGCAGTCATCAGGGACAGCCTAGTCCCAGTCATAAACTCAGACTCCAACTCAGCGGCCTTGTCGGTCATTGTTTTGCCGAAGAGGTTCTCTCCTCAGCAGGGGACATCAGCCAGTTTGTCCTGTACCCATTGCTCCAAGTCCAAGGACTGTAGCCAAACCAGGCGGTGGGCACTAATGGGCACTGCAGCCACATGAGCCAAAGACTCAAAGCAGTCATAGGCTGCTCGAGTCTGAAAATTGGAGCATTCCTTGACAGAGAATACGAGGGCATGGAAGAACTCGAGAGATTCACCTGCACTCGAGAGATTCACCTGCCAGAGAAACCGGCGAGCTCCTTTGCAGGTCCCTCAGGTACAGGCCCATGTACAGCTGGTAAGCCTGGATACAGGCCAGGAGAAATGAGCCCTAGTAGCACTTTCTGCCAAACCTGTCCATGGTGCAGGCCTCCCTACCAGGGGAGCACAGAGGAGTGATCTTTTGACCCTTTATAAGATGCATGGCCAACTCCACCAACAAGGAGTTGTGAGGCAGCTGTGTCCTCATAAATCCCAGGCTCTTGCCAACTCGATACTAAGAATCGAGCCGCCAGGTCACTACAGGCACGGTCACCAGGCTCTCCCACAACCTGAATAGCAAGTGCTCCAGGATGGGAGGTATTGGCACCATCAGTGCCTCCCTCAGAGGGGTCTTGTACTGGAGGATCTCTAAGTCCTCAGGACAAGGTTCGTCCTCCGACTCTGCCAAAAGTCCAGGGCCTTCGACATTCCCCAGACAAACTCGAGGAATGCGAGGTCCTCGGGTGGGGACTTCTGGTGCTCCTGAGGGGGAGACAGGTCAGAGGGGCTATCTCATATTCTGGTGTCAGATGACTCATCATTGGTCTTCCAGTCCAACTTGGAACCGGACTAGGCCTTGAACCCCGGACTGTCATCGGAGCGATGAGCAGCCGGTGCTCAGAGAGAACAAGGTGCCCAACGAGTAGACCCCAAGGTACTCGGGGGCAAGTTGCGCCTTGAGCGGGAGGCCGACCGACACAGCTTCGAGCAGGAAATGAATTGCTCAAGCACAGGCTGAACATTCTTTAGGGAGGTCCTCACAGTGGAGGTCCAGATGTCTGCACCGATGACCCGATGACTGATGTTGAAGCTTTGGTGGGAGTGGCCGACTTGGATTTAGTGGCAGTTACAGAAACATGGTTCACAGAAAACCATGACTGGGATGTAACTATACCTGGCTATACTTTATTCAGAAAGGACAGGGTAGGAAGAAGGGGAGGAGGAGTGGCACTATATGTAAAAAATACTATTAAAGCTTTGGAATTACAGAGCTTAAAAGAGAGAGAGGAGGCATTGTGGGTTAAACTAGAAAGAGGGAAAGAGAAATCTATTTGCATTGGTGTGATATACAGACCTCCCTCACAAGAGGAAGAGGTGGACAGAGAGTTAATTGAAGACATACGTAGCATTGCTAGGAAAGGGGAAGTGCTACTGATAGGGGATTTCAATATGCCAGATGTTGATTGGCACATTCCTGCTGAAGTATCATCTAGAAGTAAAGAGATCCTGGATTCTCTACAGGGAGAACTATTCAAGCAATTGGTAACAGACCCCACACGTGAAGGGGCCATACTGGACATGGTGCTTACCAATGGTGAAAGTGTTTCTGATGTTATAGTAGGAGATCATTTTGCATTCAGTGATCACCAGATGGTGTGGTTCAGTATTAGGACTAGGGCTGTTAGAATCCATTCAAAGGTGAGGGTCTTAGACTTTAGGAAGACTAACTTTGCCAGGATGGGCCAATACCTCAGGGAGTAGTTAGCAGGATGGGAACAGCTGAGGGATGTAGAAAAACAGTGGGCAAAACTGAAAGGATATTTTAAGGGCAACAAACCTTTTTGTTAAAATGGTAAATAAAGGTAAAAGGAAAAGGAGACCGCTATGGCTTTCGAAAAAGTAGCTGAAAAATTGAAGAAAAAGAGGGAGGGCTTCATGAAATACAAGAGATCACAGAGAGAGGAAGACAGGCATCTATATTTGGAAAAACGTAGAGAAGCAAGCAAAGTAGTCAGGAAAGCAAAGATTCAAAAAGAGGAGGAAATAGCCAATGCAATAAAATGGGGGGGGGGATAAGACATTTTTCAGATATGTTAGTGAGAAGATGAAGGGCAAAAGTGGTATTGTCAGACTCAAGGGTGAAGGGGAGGCATATGTAGAAGCTGATGAGGATAAAGCAGACTTGCTTAATAAATATTTCTGTTCTGTATTCACAGATGAAGAACCAGGAGCAGGACCTCAGAAAACACCCACAAACAGGAACAGAAGCGAGAGACATCTTGAACAATTTTCAGAAGACTGTGTTCGTGAGAAACTAGCTAAACTTACAGTAGACAAAGCGATGGGACAGGATGGGATACACCCTAGAATACTGAGGGAACTTGGGGACGTTCTAGCAGCTCCACTGACTGACCTATTCAAAGCCTCAAGGACTGGAGAGAGGCTCATGTGGTGCCTTTACACAAAAGCGGAAGTAAGGATGTGGTTGAAAACTACAGGCCGGTTAGTTTAACCTCGGTGGTGGGTAAATTATTGGAAACGCTGCTGAAAGAGAAAATAGTGAGGTTTCTGGAGTCCAGCGGATTACAGGATCTGAGGCAGCATGGATTCACCAGAGGCAGGTCTTGTCAGACAAATCTGATTGATTTCTTTGACTGGGTGACCAGGGAGTTGGACCGAGGGAGAGCCCTAGATGTGGTGTATTTAGATTTCAGTAAAGCCTTTGACATTGTTCCTTACAGGCGACTTATAAACAAACTGAGCACCCTAGGGATGGACCCTAAAGTTACTGCTTGGTTAGAAATTGGTTGGGTGGGAGGTGACAAAGAGTACAAGTAAATGGAGCTCACTCTGAGGAGAAGGATGCTACCAGTGGTGTGCCCCAGGGATCGGTCCTTGGTCTGATTCTTTTTAACATCTTTGTTAGCGATATAGCGGAAGGGCTGTTGGGTAAGGTTTGCCTCTTTGCGGATGATACCAAAATCTGCAATAGAGTAGACACCCACGAAGGTGTAGATAACATGAGGAGGGATCTAGCTAAGCTTGAAGAATGGTCTACAATTTGACAGCAGGGATTTAATGTTAAAAAATGTAAGGTCATGCATTTGGACTGCGGCAATCCAAGGGAGCTATATAGTATAGGGGGTGAAGTACTTTTGTCCACTAAAGAAGAGCGGGACCTAGGCGTAGTTGTGTCTGATGATCTTAAAGTAGCTAAACAGGTAGAAAAGGCGACGGCAAAAGCTAGAAGGATGCTTGGGTGCGTACGGAGAGGAATAGCTAGCAGAAAAAAGGAGGTGATAGTACCTCTGTAGAAGTCTTTGGTGCGACCTCATTTGGAGTATAGTGTGCAATTCTGGAGACCGCACCTTCAAAAGGATGTGAACTGAATGGAGTCAGTGCAGAGGGTGGCTACTAAAATGGTTAGTGGTCTTCACTATAAAGCATATGAGGACAGACTTAAGGATCTTAATATGTACACCTTAGAGGAAAGGCGGGATAGAGGTGATATGATTGAGATGTTTAAATACCTCCGTAGCATAAATGTTCAGGGGGAGAGCCTCTTTCAATTGAAAGCAAGTTCTGCTACGAGGGGACATGGGATGAGGGTGATGGGGGATAGATTCAGGAGTGATATGCGGAAATATTTCTTTATGGAAAGAGTGGTGGATCCGTGGAATAGTCTCCCTGTGGAGGTGGTAGAGATGAGGACAGTAACTGAATTTAAAAAAGCATGGGACAAACACAGAGGATCTCTAAAGGAAAAAAGCGGACTCTTGTAGTTGTTGATATGGAAGGATAGACTAGATAGGCCATGTGGTCTTTTTCTGTCGTCATATTTCTATGTTTCTATGCTCCGGGCATCAGGCTCCACGGCACCTTGAGGAAGGCAGCCAGGCTGCGTTCCAAGGCCGCCATCCTGGCTTCGATGCCAATAGGCTCTGTGGTGACTGGTTCAGGCATTGAGACTGAAGCCAGCTCTTTCAAAGGGGAATCACCAGTGGTGACCGCATCAGAGGACCGAGCCTGATCCCCCAACATGGTGGGAGTCTCCTCCCATGATGGCAGCTTTGAGGGTCGCTCCTGGCCATTGCCCTCAGCGTCGGGTTGAGGGCTCCAAGGCCCGGGACTAGGGGTCTTACCCCTGGCTTAAGGATCGGACTTCAGCTTGGACGATATCTTGGACCCATGGCTATGATGAAATACATACGCGTGCCACCAAGTTGTTGGACGCAGTCTCCAAGGGCAGCAATTCCAGGCTCGATTCCGGAACCGCAACAGAGGCCTTCAAGTCCAAAAGCTCCCCCCGCTGCTTTTCATGATTCCTCCAGCTCTTGCTCGACATCTACAGGCTGAGCAGGCAAGTGGAGTTGTCATGATCTGTACCGAGGCACATGATGCAGCAACTGTGGCAGTCCGTGATGGACATAGTACAGGGATATTTGCCACACTGCTTAAATCTGATGACCGAAGATATAGTAGGGAATACAGCACCTGCAAGATTGAACTCAGATGTCTCAGTCCGGCTGGGCACAAGAAAAAACTTACTTTACTTTAGCCCATAGAGCTATCTACCTGTCTACACCTACTTACCTCTCGGATCTGCTTACTTATCATACTCCCTCCCGCAGTCTTCGGTCCATTCACATCAGCCGCCTTCACCTACCAGCACCCTCCAAAGCTCACTTGCAATCTACTAGGAAAGCAGCATTTTTCTACTTAGCTCCATCTCTCTGGAACTCCCTTCCCACTGCCCTCCGTACAGAAGAATCATACCCCAAATTCCGTTCCCTCCTTAAGACCCATCTGTTTTCCCTAGCCTTTCCCTCATGAGTCTTAATAGTCTGTTACTTATAACTCTATTTGTCTAACTGTCCTGTTCTTCCTCTCTTCTCTGCTCTATCATATATTGTAGTTCTATTTTTCCTTTTTCTATAATTGTAATTAATTTTGTCTTTGTAAACCGCCCCGATGTTATGGGGGGCGGTATAACAAGTGTGAAATAAACAATAAACAATAAACCCACGAACCGGAAAAAGGACCCAAGAAAAATGTGATGCAGAGGCAAGGGCTGACTTGGGCAGTGACAAGGTGATTGGGAACCAATCCACAAAAAGAACAGAGAAAAAAATATTAAGAATAAGGGTAGAAAATATAGACTTTTACCGGGGAAGACAGACAGGGTGTCTGCAAGGCTCCATGGAAAAAAGACAACTGAGGTAAGATGGCACCTTTGGGCGGGAAGGTGACCACACATGCAAGGCCTAACTCCCAAAGGCTTTCTTTGAAAACTGGGGCGTGATTACCACACGGGCTCAGTCGATGCAGACATCATCCATATGTGAGGACTTACTTTCTGAATGTTCCTGGAGAATCATGTATACACATATGCATATGTTTAGACATCCCCAGTATATTTCAATGAATCTCTTAAGTAAAAAGGAACCGACACAATCATTGCATTGTATAAAGTAAAACATGTCAACTTTTGCAAATATTAATTCATAATTACTATTTGCTGATTTAGACAGATTGAAAATAAGTTGAAAAGTGCATGCCGTAAGCATGGAAAAGGCAGAAGTGCGTGGCTCCATATGTGAATGAGTAGAGGAAGTATTTATGACTTGCAAGATTAATGTACTTACAGTGTCACAAAATGGCATGTTCTTCCTTCCTTTACAAACTCATATATTGTATGCCAAGTGTGGGGAGAGGGGGGTGAAGTCACATTATAAAGTGTTGCTCATTAAGGCAGCAGGGGCTGTATGAGGCATCTTTATGAATGGTGGTGTCTATATATTTGTGCATATCTTGAGAGAGCGTAGACAGATTTCATGTTGCTTATCCGAGAGGTAAGCAGTGGTTTTCCCAGTTTCCTTTAATAATGGTTTATGAACTTTTCTTCCAGGAACTTGTTTAAATCTCTTCTAAACCCAGCTACACTAACTGCTTTTACTATATCCTCCACCAAAACATTTATGCATTCAATGAAAAAATATTTTCTCTGATGTGCTACATTGCAGTTCATTGCGTGTCCCCTAGTCTTTCTACTTTTTGAAGTAGTAAATTATTGATATAAGTATACTTGTTCTACTCCAACTCATTAAGTTATAGACCTCCTATCATGTCTCCTCTCAGACGTCTCTTTCATGCTGAAGAAACCTAGCCTTTTAAGCCTGTCTCCATCCCCTTTATCATTGTGGTTGCTCCTCTATTTACTTTTTCTGATTCTACTATATCCCTTTTCAGGTATGGTGACCAGAACTGCACACAATATTCAAGGTGCGGTTGCACTATGGAACGATCCAGAGACATTATAATATCCTTTGGTTTATTCTCAATTCTTTTTCTTATGAATCCTAGAATTCTATTTGCTTTCTTGGTTGCCTCTGCACACTGGGCAGAAGGTTTCAACATATTATCCATGATGACACTTAGATCCTTTTCCTGGGTGATGGTTCCTAATATGGAACCTTGCATTGTGTAACTTTGCACTTGTCCATATTAAATTTCATCTGCCAGTTGGATACCCAGTCTCCCAATTTCTCAAGGTCCTCTTGCGATTTTTAATAATCCTCTTGTGATTTAACAATTTTGAATAATTTTGTGTCATCTGTAAATTTAATCTCACTCGCTGTTCCTATTTCCAGGTCATTAATAGATATGTTAAAAAGCAGCAGGCCCAGCACAGATATCTGGATGCACCAAGCGGGGGACATGCGCTGCCACTTTTCAAAATGGCGGGACAAGAGCGGAAGCTAAAGGTACCAGGAGGGGAGTTTGGGATTGCTGGGCTACCAGGTTTATTTTCAGTTGGGAGGAATAGGGTGTTTTGGGCTGCTGGGCCACCAGGTTTATTTTTAGTTGGGTGGGGATCAGGGCCACTGGGCTACCAGGGATTTGCTTTCTGTCAGGGACACTGGCCAACAGTATTATGATGCATCAGAAAAAGCTCCCGATGCCATCAAAATACCATCAGGGCTTATATGCAAAATACCCACACAGTGCCCCTATTTCTCTGAGATAGCATGCCAAACCTGCGCCAACTTCTGTGCGCGTGTGTTTGGCTTGCTCTTCCAGTTTAAAGAATGGCTAACACGTGGCTAATTTGCATATGAGCCCCTTTCTGCATGCTGGTGTTAAAGTTACGTGCTATTGGTGCGCTGCAAATAGGCATAAAACGTTGATAGCGTGCAATTTCAGCACCGACTTTCTGCATTGGCCTATAATGCTTCAATCTTATTTTTTAGACTTCTATCATTTGCATATTTGCTGCAATATAAGCAATAGATTAATAGCTTTAAAATATTAATGTTAAAATGTGGCTGGCATATAGTCACCCATCAAGAGAATGAAATTGCTGAATTATCTTAAGAAAGAGAAAGGGGTTTTTTCGCTTTTTGTTTACAGAAGGCCCATCTTATTGCAGCGGAAGTGGAACACCGTAGGTTGCAAAGACATCTGGTGGAAGATATGGGCTTCTTGGCTTACAGCAACAGGCAGAGAGGGGTAGCCATGTTGCTACATAAACACCTCTTATTTACCCTCCACAAGGGAATCCAAGATCCAGAGGGTCAATATTATATTATGGTGGGGATATTACAGGGAATAAAGGTGGGGTTGTGCAATGTTTACGCACAAAAGATCTACAATCACAGATTTTTTTTTTCCTCCCGGGTGGCAAAACCTTTGGAGTTTGAGGATTACTAGTTAATAACAGGGAGAGACTTTAATATCCCCAAAGACCCTCTCATGGGATGCAAGCTGCCAAGGATTTCAATAAGACACAGTGAAAAAAGGAAGTCAGGTTTCTGACTGATGAATTTGGACTCACTGATGCTTGGAGAACCTTACATCCATCTAATGTAGACTTCACTTTCTATTCTCCCATCGATTATATCAACATAAGCAATAATATATATTTTGATGGAGAATCTTTCACCCATTTGGGATTTCACAATGAAATTGAGTGGAAATGTTTTTTCAAATGAAAGTCTCTTTAAATCGTAGATGTAGTAAGTTGATGACATGCATGTGAAGGTAAGCCGTGTTCTTGTCAAAAATAATGTACAGTCAAACCTCGGTTTTCATTTGCCCCGGTTTTCATACGCTTCGGTTTTCAACGTCTTTTCTGACTGAGATTTTGTCCTGGTTTTCATGCATTGCTTCGGTTTTCAACGTCTTTTGACTGAGAATTTGTCCCGGTAGCAGGGAAGAAAAGCTGTCAACGTAAGCAGGAGATGTTGCATGAATGTGGGAGGCAGTTCTTTCTCTTGCAGGGTACGTCTGAAGCTATATCATTAAGATTTTCTGCCATTCTGAAGCATTGAGCAGATAATGTAAAGGTATTTTAATGGACTGAATTCAATGTGATTCCGAAGAGAGCTGGGCACAGCAGCTTGTCAGGGGTGGCTAAGGCCAGATGTTAACATACTGTACTGTACAGTACTGTACTTAGCTTGCTTTCAGTGATGTTAAATGTTCATTTATCCATTTCATTAGTCATTTATATTTATTTCTCATTGTTTTCTGTATGTAAAAATATAGTTATTCTCTATAAAATGTATTTTTTGTGAATATTTTTGGGTGTCTGGAACGGATTAATTGGATTTACATTATTTCTTATGGGAAATATTGCTTCAGTTTTCATACGTTTCGGTTTTAGTCAGACTTTTTCGAACGGATTAATCATGAAAACCGAGGTTTGACTGTATATTTTTTCGGTTCACTGATGCATGCTTTTACTTCACAGTATCACTCCCTGAAGAAGCCACATGGCAAAACTATTTTATGTTGCCTTCATCAGGGGGTAAAATGAAGTGCACAAAAGCAATAAAGATATGGCACAAACCAATCAATGGTGGATATTGCTGGCCGTTGGTGTTCAGCAATATCCACCATTGATTGGTTTGTGCCATATCTTTATTGCTTTTGTGCACTTCATTTTACCCCCTGATGAAGGCAACAGCCGAAACGCGTTGGGGTTTGCTTAACTAATAAAGTGCCTGTGGCTTCCACTACTGCTCGGTTTTGTGGTTTCTCAGTTTGTTTGCGAGCAGTGCTCCTGTTTGTGTTCAAAACTATTTTATGGCCAGGTCGGTGTGGATGGAGATACATTAAATGGATTGTAGGATAATACTGGGGTAGAGAACTGATTCTGCAGTAGAGATTGACAGCAGTGATGAAGTCCACTCGGTTATCAGAAAATGATATGGATATGACAATTGGACCATACTGGACTTTGTTGAGAAAGATAAGTACTGTCTCTCTACTTGTTATTATGCTCACACATGCAAATATGACAACATGATTGTAGGTGTGTAGCCCACTTGGATATTTGAGCTCTTTCCCATTCACTTTTTTTAAGAAATCTCTGCATTTTGAAATCACTGAATTATTGTATGCAATGTACTGAGTATATAAATAATTGAAACACAAATCCCTTTTGGTATCTAAGCAAGTGAGGAAGTCACACTGGCAAAGATTGGGGGCATGGGCAAGTTTCTTACATCTGTTGGGGAGAACATGGGAAGTGGCAAGGAAAACTGGCAGGGACAGGGGGGAACTTACTAAAAGGGGACAAGGCCATAGCGACGAGACTGAATGAATTCTTTTTTTCAGTCTTTACTGAGGAAAATGTAGAGACATTACCCATGACTGAAATGGTATTTAAAGGTGATACATTGGAAGAATTGAAAGAAATATTGATAAACCGGGAAGATGTATTAGAACTACTTGATAAACTAAAGAGTAGCAAATCACGTGGACCAGATGGTATACATCAGAGGGTGTTGAAAGAACTGAAATACGAGACTGCAGACCTACTATAAGTAATCTGTGAACTAATCATTAAAATCATCTGTAGTACACGAAGACTGGTGAATGTAATGTCAATTTTTAAAAAAGGTTCAAGTGGTGATCCGGAAAACTGCAGATCAATGAGCTTGACACATCAGTACTAGGCAAAATGGGTGCAAATACATGGGTCACTTGAAGGGTGTGGGGTGCATCAGGGTCATACCAAGGGCTGTGCAAGCACAGAAGGCAGCACAGATATCATCAATGGGCTTCCAGGAAGCTCAGAAAGAGTGAGTTACTGAATGTGGCTGGGTGGAAAGGGGCACCAGATTTGTAAGTCATACAGGGCGCATTTCTAGCTTGGTACGGTCCTAGGGTTCATATTCCCTACTTTTGATCAGGTCAAGGAAAATGTGATATACCAAACACTTAAATGGCTTACTTGCAGGTCCGACACTATGTATGGTCATTACAAGAGGTAAGGGAAGGATTTCTGTCCTATATGCAGCTGGATAAAACTTAATGCAGTTGCTGCAAAGGCTCAATAAAACGTAGTTACTCACCTGTAACAGGTGATTTCCAGGAACAGCAGGAATTTAGTCCTCACATATGGGTATCGTTGGTACCGACGGAGTCTGCGCGGGAACGCTCCCCAACGTCCAATAGGAACGCTTTTGGGAGCATCCCTCAGCACATGCGCGCTGCCTTCCCGCCTTTCCAACTGTCCCTCTTCAGTTAAGTTTGTAGCTGAGTGAAAGGATAGAGGGAGAGAGGAAAGAGACAAAGAGATAGAGAGACAACTCCTAGGGGAGGTAGGTGGGTTGTGAGGACTAAATTCCTGCTGTTCCCGGATATCACCTGTTACAGGTGAGTAAAGCACAGTTACTTACCTGTAACAGGTGATCTCTGGGAACAGCAGGAATAAGTCTTCACATATGGGTATCATCGGTACCGACGGAGCCTGCACGGGAACGCTCCGCAGCGTCCAGTAAGAAAGCTTTTGGGAGCATCCCACAGCGCCTGCGCGCTGCCTTCCCGCCTTTCCTAACTGCCTCTCTCCAGTTCGAGTTTTAAAGCTGAGACAAAGAGAGAGAAAGGAAAGGAAAGATAGGTAGAGAGATACAACTCCTAGGGGAGGTGGGTGGGTTGTGAAGACTTATTCCTGCTGTTCCCAGAGATCACCTGTTACAGGTAAGTAACTGTGCTATCTCCAGGAACAAGCAGGAATGAGTCTTCACATATGGGGACTCCCCAGCTAGAGATACCTGGGAGATCACCCAGATTGTGAGTCCCTGGGAAGGGCTCTACCTCTACCCATGAATCTCAGGCATCCAGTCAGGGATGGAGGGTAGGAGTTGATTAGGTATGGAACAGGTGTTTGAGAACAGCCTGACCAAACAAGGCATCCCGGCGGGAGTCCTTGTCCAAGCAGTAATGGGCTGTGAAGGTATGAACCGATGCCCAGGTGGCCGCTCGACAGATTTGGTCGATGGACACAGAGTTTAGATGAGCCATAGAGGTTGCCATGGCTCTCACATTGTGAGCTATGACATGGCCCTCCAGAGAAAGGTTCTTACTCTGGTAGGCGAAGGAAATACACTGAGCAATCCAATTGGACAGAGTTCTCTTAGAGACTGGAAGTCCTAAATGAGAAGGATCAAAAGCAACAAAAAGTTGAGAGGACTTTCTATGTTACTGTGTCCTTTGTAAGTAGAAAGCAAGTGCTCTTTTACAATCCAGGGTATGAAGATTCCTCTCTGCACTTGATGCATGAGGTCCTGGAAAAAAGACAGGTAAAAACACCTCCTGGTTCAGATGAAAAGGTGAGACCACTTTAGGCATAAAGTGTGGATTAGTTCTGAGGACTACCTTGTCATGATGGAACTTTGTATAAGGAGGATTAGCCACTAAAGCTTGCAGCTCACTGATACGGCGAGCTGAGGTGACTACAATGAGAAAAATAACTATCCAGGAAAGGAATTTTAAGGGGGTAGTGGCTAAGGGTTCAAAGGGTGGCTTCATAAGCTGGCCAAGAACCAGATTCAAGTCCCATGCCACTGGCGGTGGTCTAATGGGAGGTTTAGTCAAAAGAAGGCCTCTCATGAATCTTGCTATAAGAGGATGAGAGGAAATAGGTTGTCCATTGAGAGGCTTAAGGGATGCTGCAATAGCACTCAAATGGACTCTGATTGAATTTGTTTTAAGGCATGCATGGGATAAATGCAGTAAATAGTCTAGTAAAGAATTCAAAGGTATTGCAAGAGGGTTGAGACCCTTCTCTGCACACCAAATGGAAAACCTTTTCCATTTAAAAGCATATGAACGTCTTGTGGAAGGCTTTCTGGAAGCATGAAGGATATCCTTCACTTGCTGAGAAAGTTGTAAATCTTGAAGGTCTAGGCCTTCAGCAACCAGGCCCTGAGATGAAGAGACTGAGGATTTGGGTGCCACAAGGTTCCCTCCTCCTGGGAGAGGAGATCTGGAGCAGACCCCAGGTCTAGGGAGGGAGCTTGAGAGAGATGCAGAAGTAGAGGGTACCACACTTGGCGTGGCCAAAGTGGTGCTATGAGGATCATAGTGCCCTTGTCTCTCTGAAGCTTAAACAGAGTTTTGGAATTAGGGGAATAGGTGGAAATGCATAGAGGAAGTCTTGCCCCCAATGGAGGAAGGCATCCCTGGCCTGAACTCCCTGACCTGGAATCCTGGAACAGAACCGGGGAAGTTTGGCATTCCACGGACTTGCAAACAGGTCTATGTCTGGGGTACCCCAAATCCGAAAAATTCTGGCTATCTGGTCCCCATGGAGGGACCATTCGTGCGGAAGCAGAACTCGACTGAGTCTGTCTGCCCAAGAGTTTTGAACCCCTGGAAGATATACTGCCATGAGATGGATTTGATGCTCTCTGGCGAAGGCCCACAATCTCAGAGCTTCGTTGCAAAGCGACAGAGAGCCAGTCCCTCCCTGCTTGTTCACATAGAACATGGCTACCTGGTTGTCCGTGTAGATGAGGACTGTCTTGTAGCTGAGCAGGGTGTGGAAGACTCTGAGAGCCAGAAAGATTGCTCTGAGCTCTAAGAGGTTGATATGAAGAGATGTCTCCTGTGGAGACCAGATGCCCTGGGGGTTGAGAGATCTTGTAGATGAGCCCCCCAACCCCTTGGAGAGGCATCTGTTGTAAGGGTGGCTTGGGGTAACACCTGTTGAAAGGGGGACCCCAGCAACAGATTCTGAGTGGACTTCCACCAGTGGAGGGACCAAAAAAGGCGACTGGAGGTTGCTATTTTGTCTGACAGGCAACCTGATGCCTGGGTCCATTGGGAGGATAGGGTCCACTGAGCTGCTCTCATGTGAAGGCGAGCATAGGGAACCACATGCACCGTGGATGCCATGTGGCCTAAGAGTTGCAACATCTCTCGAGCAGTTAAATGGGATTTTAACTGAATCTGGGAGGCTAACTGCACCAAGCGTAGGCAACGGGCCTGGGGAAGATAGGCCCTTGCAGTTGTGGTATCCAGTAAGGCCCCTATGAACTCTAGAGACTGAGTAGGGGTGAGATGGGATTTTGGAATGTTGATTACCAGTCCCAGATACTGCAGAACACGCCTTGTGCAGGCCAGGGAAGTCTGGGCCTTTGACTGGGATGGAACTCGGATGAGCCAGTCGTCCAGATATGGGAATACGAATATTCCTAGAGTGCGCAGGAATGCAGCTACTACTGCCATGCATTTTGTGAACACTCTTGGAGCAGAGGCCAGACCGAAAGGAAGCACTTTGTATTGGTAGTGCTTTCTTTGGTAAAGGAATCTAAGGAATCTTCTGTGTGTTGGATGGATGAGAACATGGGTGTACGCATCCTTGAGATCTAGAGAACAAAGCCAGTCCTGACTCTGGAGGTATGGAAGGAGAGTTCCGAGAGAAGTCCGAGAGAAGTTCCGAGAGAAGTTTTTGTACATAGTTACAGGTTTTTTTTTTTGGTTTTTTTTTTACCCTGTTGTTCCAAGTTTAAGTTTCCTGTTATAATGTAAGCACACAATTGTCCTCTGAATGTGCAACCTTTGTTATATGTAAACCGCACTGACAACAAATAGCGCGGTATATAAAAGATGTTAAATAAATAAATAAAATAAATAAATAAGTCATCTTGAATTTCTCCTTGCATAGAAACTAGTTCAATTCTCTGAGATCTAATATGGGTCTGTAGCCCCCTGTTTTCTTTGGAATGAGAAAATAGGGGGAGTAGAACCCTGAGCCCTGTTGAAGAACGGGTACTTCTTCTATTGCCCCCTGGGCAAGAAGGGTAGCAATCTCTTGACCTAGAAGGTTGAGGAGAGATGTTGGAGAATTGAACCGTTTCACCATGGTGTGAGGAGGAAGGTTTAAGAAATGAAGTTTGTACCCTTCCCTTATGATGGAGAGGGTCCACTGCTCTGCTGTGATTTGTTCCCATCTGGGAGCAAAGTGAGCTAACCTTCCTGGGATGGTGAGAGGCTCTGGATGTTCTAGAGCCAGAAAGGCTAAGTTCTCTAGTGGAAAGTCAAAGGCCCTGAGGAGGCTGAGGCTGTTGGGCCGTAGCAGTCCTCGCAGCCTGGGTTTTGGCCTGTTTTGGTTGTTGCTTTCTCTTTGTAGCAAAACGACCTTGAGAAGAGGCCTGACCATAAGAAGAAAATTTCCCTTTCTTTGGGAAAGATCCCTTTTTGAACAACCTCTTTTTAAAAGGAGCAGTAGTAGACTTTGAAAGTCTATCTAAAGCAGAGTTTTCAGCATCCATTTGGTTGGCCTTTGCTTGCCAATCTTTGCCAAACAGGTTTTCGCCTCTACAGGGAAGGTTACCTAGACCATCCTGTACCCAGGATTCCAAATCAGAGGCTTGCAACCAAGCAACTCTGCGTGCACCTATGGCAATAGCCGAGGCTCTACTGGCCCCCTCAAAAGAGTCAAAGGCTGCACGGTTGGAAAACTTGGATACATCCTGTGCATGTTTAAGCCAGGTGATGTATTCTTCTCTCATCTTCTGACATAAAAGGAGATAAGGTTTGCAGATGATTTGTAACTTCTTTTAGAAATATCCCCATATAGAGACTATAGGAGTTGATTCTGGCTACAAGCATACTGGCCTGGAAGATTTTCCTGCCAAAAGCATCTAGAGTTCTGCATTCTCTTCCTGGAGGAGTAGAGGAGTGCCTTTTTGTACTCAATCTTTTTCATAGCAGACTCTACCACAATAGAGTGGTGAGGAAGCTGAGTCTTATGAAACCCAGGACAAGGAGGAACACGATACATGGTGTCCAACCTTCTGGAATGAGGGGAGGTGGAAAGAGGAGTCTCCCATATGCCCAGCATGTGATCATAAAGAATCTCATGTATTGGCAAGGTGGCTGCCTCTTTAGGAGCCTTAGGATACTGTAGGATATCCAATTTTTTGGCTCTAGGTTCAGTCTCAGAGGTCACTGAGATGGACAGGCCTTTGGCCATCTCCCTAATGAAGTCCTGAAAAGACAAGTCTTCAGGAGGAGACATTCTTCTTTTTGGAGAAGAGGGTTCCTGAGGAAGGATGCCCGATGCTTCAATTGAGGCCTCTGAAGAATCAGAGTCTTCAGAGGAATCGAAGTATCGACTATCTGGATGCTCTCGTAGAGCCCGATATGCATACCGGGAGGTATCAACATCGGGAGTAATTGGTACCGGGTCGGTACTGATGGGCATCACTGGATAGCGTACCGCTGCGGTCGATGCTGATGTCGATGCAAGCGGTACTGGTATCGGTACTGGTATCGGGACCGATATCGGGTCCGGTACCGGAATCGGTACAGGTACCGACAACGGGGTTTGTTGCGGTACCGTAGGCATCGCAGCTTGAATGAATATTCTGATCCATTGACGCCACCAATGTCTGGATGTCGGTACCGGTAGAAACTGCCGGTACCCCAGAACATTGTAACAGATGATCGGTCGAGGCCGAGCCATCGATGTCAACCTGTGACCCCATAGGTAGTGCTTTGGAAGCCGGAGCCTCCTGCCGGGGTAATTTTGCCGGTGTGGTATCCTCAAGAGTAAGCCCGGGGGCATCTCGATACTTAGAGGGAGATGAACTCTTTGAGGACCGGCCAGATTTAAGTTTGGTTACCTGAGATCCATGGGATGAAGAAGAAGCCCTGGAAGACGTCGATGCCACAGAAGCTGCATCGGAGGGAAACAGGGTACTGAGCTTAGCTGCTCGATTCTGTAACCCTCTTTTAGACATCATGGAACAGGACTCACAATCCGCAATGGAGTGGTCAGGACCTAAACATTTTAGACACCAGTCATGGGTGTCAGTGACAGAAATAGTGCTGCTGCACTTTGTGCATTTTTTAAACCCGGAGGCGGGTTTTTCCATGAGGGAAAAATATATCTGTAGGCCTAAGGCCCCAGAAGAAAATGCACTGAAAAGAGTAGAAGTTTTTTTTTTTTAAAGAAAGAAAAGGACCGGTGGTACCGGTGCGGAATCGAGAAGGCAGACACGCGACTAAAGAAAAATAAAAGAAAATAAGAAATTCTTCAGTGGTGACAGGAAACATGACCTGCTGTCTCCGCGGAAAAGAAGAACTGGAGAGAGGCAGTTAGGAAAGGCAGGAAGGCAGCGCGCAGGCGCTGTGGGATGCTCCCAAAAGCTTTCTTACTGGACGCTGGGGAGCGTTCCCGCGCAGGCTCCGTCGGTACCGACGATACCCATATGTGAAGACTCATTCCTGCTTGTTCCTGGTGATCTATGCTATCTCCAGGAACAAGCAGGAATGTAGTCCTCACATATGGGGACTCCCTAGCTGAAGATGCCAGGGAGATAGCCCCAGGAAGGTGCCACCCTAGAAAGTGGGAATCCTTCCTCCCATGGATCTCTGGCATCCCACCAGGGTTGGTGGGTAGGAGTTGGTTTAGGTTTGAAAGAGATTTTGACGAACAGCTTGGCCAAAGGAGGCATCCCGACAGGAGGCTTTATCCAGGCAGTAGTGGGCTATGAAGGTGTGTACCGAAGCCCAGGTGGCTGCTCGACAAATGTCATCGATAGACACAGAGTGGAGATGAGCCATAGAAGCTGCAATGGCTCTCACATTATGAGCTGTGACATGGTCCTGAAGAGGAAGACCCTTACTCTCATAAGCAAAGGATATGCATTGGGCAATCCATTTAGATAAAGTTCTTTTGGAGACTGGAAGTCCCAAATGACTAGGGTCAAAAGCTATAAAAAGTTGTGAGGACTTTCTATGTTGCTGTGTTCTTTGTGTGTAAAAGGCTAAGGCCCTTTTACAATCCAAAGTATGAAGGTTTCTTTTTGCATTAGATGCGTGAGGCCTCGGAAAAAATACAGGAAGATAAATTGATTGATTTAAATGAAAAGGCGAAACCACCTTTGACATAAAGTGTGGGTGAGTTTGAAGAATAACCTTATCATGATGAAACCTAGTATAAGGAGGATCAGTCACTAAAGCTTGCAATTCACTAATGTGACGGGCGGAGGTGATTGCAATTAGGAAGATGACCTTCCAGGTCAAATCCTTAAGGGCTGTAGTGGCTAAAGGCTCAAAAGGCGGCTTCATGAGCTACCCGAGAACTAGATTTAGATCCCATGCCACCAGTGGTGGCTTGATGGGAGGTTTAGTTAATAAAAGGCCTCTCATAAATCTTGATAGGAGTGGATGAGAGGAAATTGGTTGTCCATTTAGAGGCTTATAAGAAGCTCTTATCGAATTGGTCTTTAGACCAGAATTCGATAAGTGAAGGAGATACTCTAGTATCAATTCTAAGGGTATAACATTGATTCTAAGGGTATAACCAGGGGGTTTAATCCCTTCTTGGAGCACCATACAGAAAACGTTTCCACTTGAAGGCATAAGATCTTCTTGTGGAAAGTTTCCTAGAAGCCTGAAGGATACCTTTTACCTGTTGGGACAGGTTGAAATCTTGGAGGTCTAAGCCTTCAGCAACCAGGCCATGAGGTGCAGGGGACTGGGGGCTCGAATGAGCCAGTTGTCTAAGTAAGGGAAGACGAAAATCCCCAGGGTTCGTAGAAATGCAGCTACTATGGCCATGCATTTTGTGAATACTCTTGGTGCTGAAGCCAGACCAAAGGGAAGAACCCTGTACTGGAATTGTCTTCCCCTGAAAAGGAAACGTAAGAATTTCCTGTGATCTGGATGGATGAGAATGTGAGTGTATGCATCCTTTAAGTCTTAGAGAGCAAAGCCAATCCTGGCTTTGAAGGTATGGCAGAAGAGTTCCTAGAGAAATCATTTTGAACTTCTCTGGAAACAGATATTTGTTCAATTCTCTGAGGTCTAGAATGGGTCTGTGTCCTCCTGTTTTCTTTGGAATAAGAAAATAGGGGGAGTAGAACCCTGCACCCCGTTGAAGAATGGGTACTTCCTCTATTGCCCCTTGGGCAAGAAGTGTGGAGACCTCATGATCTAGCAGATTCCCATATATAGTATATATTAACTGATCCTAGCTGAAAGCATGGAAGCCTGAAATGTTTGGCGCCCAAAAGCATCCAGAGTCCTGCATTCACGACCTGGGGGATTGGATGCATGCCTCTTTGCACTTTTCATCCTACGCATGGCTGACTCCACCACCATTGAATGGTGTGGCAGCTGAGTCTTTTGAAATCCAGGACATGGCGGAACTCGATACATAGTATCAAGTCTCCTAGAATGAGATGTAGTCAGAGGCGTCTCCCACATTCTGAGCATCAAGTTATGCAGAATTTCATGGATGGGCAGAGTAGCTGCTTCCTTTGGAGCTTTAGGATATTGGAGAATCTCCAGTTCCTTTGCTCTGGGTTCTTCTTCAGGAGCTACCGTGATTGAAAGGTCTTTGGCCATATCACGAATAAAATCCTGAAAAGACATGTCCTCTGGAGGTGACATTCTGTGTTAGGGAGAAGAGGGATCTTCCAGGAGAAACCCTCTGGTACCAGCAGAATTGTCAGAGTCTTCGGAATCGGAGGATTCAAAGTATTCCTGACCACGATTCTCAGCAAAGCACGGTCACGGTATCGATCGAAGTCGGAACCGAGTTGATCCGGTATCGATCTGTCGATTCCAGCTAAAGATGGCGTGGGAAGAACTCCCACCGGGGCCGGTACCGTCGGTACCGGTACCAGTGTCTGTACCGGCGTAGGAACCAGCATCGGTATCAATGTCGGTACCGGTGCCCATTGAACCATAGATGTCAACAGTACCGCAGCTGTGAGCAGAGCTGCGATACTGCGATTGATAGCAAGGAACATCTGGTCTATCGACGCTGCCGATGCCTGGGTGTCGGTACCGGTGAAAATGGCTGGGACCCCTGAGCATGGCACAGGTAGTTCTTGCGAGGTCGAGGCCTCAAGAACATCCTGAAGCCCACTGATGCTGTGAAAGCCGAAGCCTCCTGCCGGGGCTGTTTTGCCGGTGTGGTTCCCTCAAGGGCAATGCCAATGACCTCTCGATGCTTAGCAGGAGAGCTACCCTTTGAGGACCGGCTTTTATGTTTAGTTACCTGAGATCCATGGGAGGAAGAGGAGGCTCTTGAAGATGTTGATGCAATGGATCTGGCATCCGAAGAAAAGAGGGTACAGAGCTTTGCAGCCCGGTTCTGTCTTCCCCTTTTAGTCATCCCCATACAGGAGAGACATTCAGCTGGAGAATGTTCAGGCCCTAAACATTTACAACCCCAATCATGGGTGTCAGTGACAGAAATGGTACCGCCACAGTTAGTACATTTTTTGAAACCACTAGTTGGTTTTTCCATGTTTCAGGAATGTGGGGCCTAATGCCCAAAATGGTGCCTAGCACTGAAAAAGAAAAGTTTCTGAAGAGAAACAGTTCAAGTTTTTTTGTTTTGTTTTTTAAAGAAAGAAAGAAAAGAAAAGAACCGGCGGTACCGGTAGGCGTCGTGCGGAGGCAAACGCGACCACAAGAAAACAATTTTAAAGACGGAATTTTCTGCGGTGACAGGGTATGGGTCCTGTCGGCTCCGCGGAAAACGAAGAACTGAAGAGGGACAGTTGGAAAGGCAGGAAGGCAGCACACATGTACTGAGGGATGCTCCCAAAAGCGTTCCTATTGGACGCTGGGGAGCGTTTCTGCGCAGGCTCCGTCAGTACCGACGATACCCATATGTGAAGACTATATTCCTGCTTGTTCCTGGAGATTTCTCATTCATTTATTTTCATGAAGGCTGATGTATGAACCGTCACAGGATGCTGACCATGCTCCTACATGGCCTCTATGGTACACGTCACACCCATGACTTGTCTTTCAATGAGACAGGCTCAAAGGACACTGAGGACAGTTGGACTAGGCCACCTGCCGCCTTCGGGACCGGGTATCTGTCACCAGCCCTCCCTGCACTGGTCATCAGAACCTGCTCAGGGGTCTCCCTTTCAGAAGACATCATCTCAGAAAACATTGAAACTGGGTTGAGGAGTGCATCTGGATAGTCTTTACACTCAAGGCATCTGGTCCAAACAGGAGAGCCTGCACCAGATCAATTTTTTGAAATTGAGAGCCATAGAGAATACCCTCAGGGCTTTCTGAGAATGGCTAGTCAACCAGATTGTCCTGATTCAGACAGACAATCAATCAGGTCGTGACATGGTCTTATGTCCACGCATTCACGTCTCACTATTGTCTGGATGGGGATTTATGACGTGACAGCAGCTTCAGCCAATCTGTACTTTGGTATCTGTTTGGGGAGTAAAATCCAACTCCATTCCCCCAAGGTTCTTCTGTCCATCCAGGCTATCAAAAAAAAAATGGTGAAGAAGCTGAATCAGATGAGGTCCTTATTGTGAACTACCACTACTGTACATAGTTGATTCTCCAATTCTTAGTTCAATTTTGTCCCTGTTGAGCTTCTTGGCAGCCTACTCGGTTTTTGGTAACCTGTAGCTTGGGACTCTCACATGTGAGAACTTACTTCCTGCTTGTCCAGGGAGAAAAGATAGTTACTCACCTAGAGCAGGTGTTCTCCTTGGTCAGCAGGAACATGTCCTCACAACCTTTCTGCCTCCTAGAGGAGCTGTATTATGCTACGGCTTTGTTATCAAACTGGATAACACGGTGTCACAGCGGGAGGCAGGAAGGGAGGTGCGCAAGCGTGGTTGAGCCTCCCAAAAACTTCCAATAGAAGTTGGGAAGCATTCCCATGTGGGGCTCCATTGGAGCATCACCCATACGTGAGGACTTATTCCTGCTGTCCATGGAGAACACCTGCTACAGGTGAGTAACTACCTTCTTGCATATACATCCCAGTCACAAGAAGTGTCAGCGATTTGTTGCAGGGAAACAACACATCCAGTACCATGTACTGCTTTTCAGCCTCATGTCTGCTCCTTGTGTATTCAAAAAATGTCTTTGCAGTTGTTGCAGCCTTTATACACAAACCAAGGGTGCATGAGTTTCCCTACTTGCAAGATTTGCCTGGTCAAGAGCACCACTCTGGAAGGATTCAAGAATCTGTATACCTTACAATTCAGAAGCTAGAACTACAAGTCCATTCTCAGTCCATCACACCAATTAGCGTTCATTAGAACTCTGCTAGACCCAACTCAGGTGAAAACCTTTCTTCTGCAAAACAGACTCACACAACTTGTTGCCACTGTAGAGGAAGCACAATAGAATCAACAGAGGTCAGCCGAGAAACATTTTGAGAATGTTGAGCTATAAGGTTTCGACAGTTCACATAATTCCCTTGGCATGTCTTCAAATGAGACAATCTGATTGGACCCAGGGAACTCAATGGATTCAATCTACTCACAGACTCAAGAACGTGATCTATGCCACCACTTCTCTCTGGGATACACTGTCCTGACAGATGAAACATTTCAATTTGGCATAAAGTCTCCCTATCAAAAGTTACTGATGAAGATTCATTCAAGCTGGGCTGGGGAGCTCATGTAGATGAGTTCCATACTCAGGGTCTCTGGTTTAGCCAAGAGAATCTCCAGCAAATCAGTTTCCTGGAACTCAGGGCCATTTCAGATACACTAAAGGCTTTCAGAGATTGGTTAACCAATCAAATTATTGTGATCCAAATGGACGTTCAGGTTGCAATGTACTACATCAACAAGCAAACAGGAACAGGCTAGTATCTCCTATGATAGGAAATAGCCAGGATGTGGAACAGCCCTCTCTGAAGAGATGACACTCATAGCTACTTATCTGCTTGGTGATGACAACACTCTGGCAGACAGACTGAGCCATGTCTTTCAACCTCGCTTATGAACTCTGGATTGTGGAGTGGCTCAGACCATCTTTCAGAAATGAGGCAGCCCCTCAATATATTTGTTTGCCACTCCTTTGATGGATAAGTGCCTCAGTTTTGCCCTAGAGTGGGGACACACAGCAAACTAGCCTCTGTTGCCTTACTCCTCCGCTGGGGCAAGGGTCTTCTTTTCACGTATCCTCTTATCCCCATACTGGCCCAGTGAACTGTGGTTTCCTCCTCTTCTCAAACTTCCTATCAGGGACCCTGGTTGTCTGGGCAAATCACCAATTCTTATTATGCAAGTTCAGGGGGCTCTGTACATCCCAACATCAAGTCCCTAGTTCTCACAGCTTGGACGCTGAGACACTAACTTTGTCTGGTCTGAACCTGCCAAATGGTATTACCACCATCGCCTTGGCTTCCATACGAGATTCTGAACGGTGGTCTTATAGTTTGAGATTGAAAATATTTGCCATATGGGGTGAGAGACAGGCCCTAGATTCTATTTCATGTCCATCACAAACTTGCTTGAGTACCTTCTACATCTAAGTCCGATTTGAAAACCAACTCTGTAAGGGTTAATCTGAGTGCAATTGGCACCTTTCACCATCATGAAGACAGTAAACCCATCTCTCTACAGTCATTAGTTATTCTTCATGCAGGGCTTGTTTCTTACGAAAATTCCCAAGATTCCCGCAGTGTCTTGGAACTTCAATGTGGTACTAACTTAGCTGATGAAAATTCCCTTTGAGCCAATGCTGCTTTATCCCAACCTCCAGTCCCCTCACCTTCTTGACTTGCTTATTAAGAGTTAAATAACTAATTTCTATGGTATCTTCAACACGGTTTTAGATTTCTTCTGCCTTCTAAATAGGAATTCACTAGATTGCAAATTGAGAAGACTTGCTATCTAGTATGAGGGCAAGTTCTCAGATTCTTAATCCTTTCCCACACATAAACTGGTTGTATAACCTTTGCAAATTTCAGAGATGGATCTCAAAACCATCTCTGAGTAGAAGGGAGACCCATTTCTGCATAACACTTAATTGTGTGACTTAAAGCATGCTTTTGAAACCTCTCATCAAGCTGTATCACGGGACCTGTGTGATTTTGACCCAGCCAATGAATTTTTTGCACCTCTAACCCTAACTCTAGTTGTGTCACAGGGCCAGCAGCAGCTTGTCTCTTCTCCTCCGTTTGATGTTGCCCCTGAAATGGGAAGTGTCTTCTGCAAGCAGGAACAGTATGCAGACTGCAGCAGGTGGAGCAAATTCAGCCACTGCTATGCCATTGGCCACAACAAAAGCAGCTCTGTCAGAGAATTCGCTGCTGGCTGCTTAAAAGAGCAAAATATATGTGGCAGGACATTCACCACTGAGCAAAATAAAGCCATTTCTGTTGGAGGACTCACCCTGCTGAGCGGAAATAAGATGTAGGGAAGGATCAACCAGAGGGGAGAAAACTGATTTTCACATTTGGGATTTTTTTTTAATTGAACCTGTGTATTGTCCAGACTTGGGGAGATGGGTGGAGAGTTGGAGGGGATTTGCTGGACATGAAAGGGCTATGGGAGAGAGGAGAGACACACAGATGGGGATAATACTAGATTACAAGGAAAGGGAGGAGGTGTAGGGACACAAATGGCAAATGATGGATCACTTAGGCAGGAAGGACTATGAAGATTGAGAGAGGATACTGGATGTGGGCAGAGGGGTTAGAGAGACAGAATGGATGCTGGATGTAAAATCCTGGATTGGGGGGGGAGAGGAGAGTAAGGGAATGCTGGGCCAAAGGAAGGAGGAGAGAAGGGAGATACTGGACCTGAGGAAGAGGACAGGGGAAGATGCTGGGCATGAGGAAGAGGGGTTGGGAGAGAAAGCATAGTTACTCACCTGTAACAGGTGTTCTCCAGGAGCAGGAGGAATCAGTCCTCACATATGGGTGACGTCGGCCCGATGGAGCCCTCGTGCGGAGCATTTCCCCAGCTTTCAAAGAAAGCCTTTGGGAATGCAGCGCGCATGCGCGGTCCCCTTCCCGCCAAGGGTGCCATCTTGCTCAGTCTGATGACATAGCTAAAAGACAGCAAAAAATCAAAATGAAGGATAGGACTGCAACTCCAGGGGAGGAGGGAGGGTCGCGAGGACTGATTCCTGCTGCTCCTGGAGAACATCTGTTACAGGTGAGTAACTATGCTTTCTCCAGGACCAGCAGGAAGTCAGTCCTCACATATGGGACTCCCCAGCTCTAGGCTACCGTGAACCCAGAGCTGAAAAAATTGGCTCCCTCTCAAGAGCCTCAGCATCCGTGATAAGAATTTTCTCTGAGAACGCACCCTGCACGGTAGCCCAACACAAGGGCCGGAGGGGAGGAGTTGCCTAAACATCAAAGAGATTACGGAGTACCGCCTGGCCGAAAACACTGTCCCACCGGGACTCTCTCTCCAGGCAGTAATGGGCTGCAAAAGTCTGGCTTGAAGACCAAGTTGCGGCCCGGCAAATGTCTGCCAACAGAACAGAGCGTAGATAAGCTACTGACACAGCCTTCGCCCTGACATGGTGGGCCGTGACCCGACCCGACCCTGCAAGGGGAGGTCGGCTGCCCTGTACGCTCAGGCGATGCAATCTGCCACGCAAGTGGACAACATACGCTTGGAGACAGGTAACCCTATCCTATTAGGGTCAAACGAGACGAAGAGCTGAATAGCCCTTCGATGCTCCCGCGTACGTTCTATGTAAAAAGACAACGCCCTTTTACAGTCCAGGGTATGCAAAACTGTTTCAGCCCAGCTGGCATGCAGCCTGGGAAAGAAGGTTGGAAGAACCACCTCCTGATTGAGGTGGAAAGAGGAGACCACTTTTGGGAGGAACTTGGGATGGGTCCGGAGGACCACCCTGTTCCTATAGAACAGTGTGTACAGACTATCAGAAACCAGAGCTTGTAGCTCACTCACACGTCTGGCTGAGGTAAGAGCCACCAGGAAAAGCGCTTTCCAAGAGAGGAAGCACAAATGGCAAGTAGCCATCGGCTAAAATGGTGGGCGAATAAGTTGCTGCAAGACCACATTCAAATCCCACTCAGTCGCCGGTGGACGAACCGGAGGCTTGAGTAGAAGCAGACCTCTGAGAAATCTGGACACCAAGGGGTTAACCGATAGAGACTGCCCTTCCACCGGTGAGTGGTGCGCTGACAAAGCACTGAGGTGGACCCGAACAGAGTTAGACTTAAGGCCTAGGTCTGAAAGGTGAAGTCGATACTGCAGTACTACTGGCACAAGGCAAGAGAAAAGATCTTCATTGCGCTGAGCACACCATAACGTAAACCTATGCCACTTGAGGGCATAGGACTTTCTGGTGGACTGCCTCCTAGAGGCCAAGACCACTTCCTCAACCTCCTTAGGTAGAAGTAAGGGAGCTAGCACTATCCTTTCAGCAGCCAGGCCATCAGATTGAGGGACCTGAGATTGGGGTGCAGAAGGGAACCTGGATCTTGAGACAGGAGATCGTGTTGCAGCCCCAGAGGGAAAGGAGTTTCCACCGCCAACTGTAGAAGAAGTGGAAACCACGGTTGCCTCGGCCATCTGGGGGCTACTAGAATAACCGAGACCTTGTCCCGGAGGATCTTGTTCGGGCCACCAGGGGCGTGGGAGGAAACGCATACAGGAGGCCTGTAGACCAAGAGATCAGAAAAGCATCTGCTGCCATCCTCAGGGGATGCAGCTGTCTGGAGCAAAACCTGGGCAGCTGACGGTTTAGTGGACTTGCAAAGAGATCGATGGATGGAAGTCCCCAGTGGAGGAAGATCTGCTGGACCACCAATGGATTCAACTGCCACTCGTGGGGCTGGAGAATCCGGCTTAGCTTGTCTGCTAGGAAGTTCTCCTGCCCAGGTAGATAAACTGCTTTGAGAAACATGTCTTGTTTGACCGCAAAAGAGCAAAGGGCCAGTGCCTCCTGACATAGGAGCCTGGACCCTGTGCCTCCTTGTTTGTTCACGTAGAACATTGCCACCTGACTGTCCGTCTGAACTACGAAAGACTGCTGAGAGAGAGCATGACAGAAGGTTTGCAGAGCTAAGCGGATTGCTCGCAGCTCCAAAAGGTTGATCTGCTGTGTGGCCTCCTGAGGGGTCCACAGGCCTTGAGTGCATTAGCCCTGGCAATGTGCACCCCAGCCTCTCAAGGAAGCATCTGTCATCAGCACCCTTGTTTGTGCTGGAGGCTGAAAAGGTACACCTTTGAGAAGGTTTGGCAGCTGTAGCCACCACTGTAAGGAGTTCAGAAGTCGTCTGGACACCTTTACTCTGTCTCGGAGGTCGCCGGTGGCTTGTGTCCACTGCTCTGAGATACCATTGAGCCGTCCACATGTGCAGACGGGCATTCGGGGTCACATGTACAGTGGAGGCCATGTGGCCCAGGAGTCGCAGGTATTGCCTGGTGGAAACAAGAGACTTGCTTTGGAAATGGCAGGCCAAGTCCATAAGCCTGTGGGCTCTGTCCTCGGGCAAGTAAGCTCTTGCCTGAAGGATGTCCAATCTGGCCCCTATAAACTCCAGGTTCTGAGAGGGGAGCAAAGTGGACTTTGCGTAGTTTATGACAAAGCCCAGATGCTGAAGAAGAGAGACAGTGCGAAGAGTGGCCTGTCAGGCCTCCTGGAGTGACTGGCCCCTGATGAGCCAGTCATCCAGGAAGGGGAAGACAAAAATCCTCTGATTTCTGAGAAAAGCCACCACCACCGCCAGGCATTTGGTGAAAACCCTGGGAGCAGAGGTCAGGCCAAAGGGAAGCACTCTGTACTGAAAGTGGTTTACTCCCACCACAAATCTGAGATATTGTCTGTGGTCTGGATGGATGAGGATGTGAGTGTAAGCATCCTTTAGATCTAAAGAGCATAGCCAGTCTCCCTGCTGGAGGTAGGGCAGCAGTATTCCAAGGGTAAGCATCTTGAACTTTTCCCTCTCCAGAAACTTGTTCAGATTTCGCAAGTCTAGGATAGGTCTGAGGCCTCCTGTTCTCTTTGGTACCAGGAAGTACCTGGAGTAGAAGCCTTACCCTTCCAGGTTGTGTGGCACCGGTTGCACCGCCTGTTCCTGTAGAAGACTTGCCAACTCCTGAAGGAGGAGGTCGCTGTGTAGAGGGTCTTGGAGGCTCCCCTGGATAGTAGGAGGGGGTAGCTGTTGGAAATGGAGCATGTAGCCCTTCTTGACTATGCTCAGTACCCAGGTATCCCCTGTGATGGCTGGCCACCTGTAGGCGTACAGGGTCAGCCGACCTCCTGTGCTTAGTGAAGCTACCGGCGGAGGAGATGCTATGCTGTGGGAGTCAAAAACCCCCTCCCTGCTGTGCAGGAGCCAGGGTCAACTTGTCCTTCACCCATGACTCCAGGTCTGATGGACTGTAGTCAGGCCTGACAGTGTGCACCAATGCCGGCCACGGCTACCCGGGCCAAAGCCTCGAAGCCATCATAGGCTGCTCGAGAGATAAACTTCGAGCACTCTTGGATCCCTGTAGACAAGGCTTTGAATCTCTGCAAGGGATCCTCGGAGAGGATAGCTGAGAACCCGGCAATCTCCTTTGCCAGGTCCCGTAAGTACATGCCCATGTACAGCTGGTAAGTCTGGACACGGCAAGATAGCATAGAGACCTGGAAGCACTTTCTACCGAGGGCATCCAGGTTCCGGGCCTCCTGGCCGGGAGGCACCGAGAAGTGCATCTTTTGACTTTTAAGCCTGTGCATGGCCGATTCCACAACCATGGAGTTGTGCGGTAGAGGCGCCTTTTGGAACCCAGGGCTCTTACGGACTCGATAAATGGAAACGACTCACTTGCTAAGAACTGGCGCCAAGGCCGGTGCTTCCCACATACGGAAGAGCAGCCGTTCCAGCATCAGAGGAACTGGAACAGTAAAGGCTTCCTTTGGAGAAGAGTCATACTAGAAGGCATTGAGCTCTTTGGCTCGAGGCTCCTCCTCGGCCTCTGCTGGGAATGCCAAAGCCTTGGCCATGTCCCTGACGAAGTCCGAGAACCAGGTATCCTCCGGGGGGACCTTCCCCGAGGCTCGGACTCCTGGGAGTCCGATGGGACGCACCGGGTCCGGAAGGTGTCAGGAGACTCCTCATCTTCCGTCTCCCACGCCGACTCCTCCAAGGAGGAGTTGAGAGGCTCCGGCCGTGTGGGCCTCAATGCCACCCGCCCTGACGCCGAGGGCACTGGCGTCGACGACCTTGGCCCTGCACGGGAAGTCGAGGGAAACCTTGGCCGAGGATTGACTCGAGACTTGATGGACTCGAGGATTGGCTCGGCCTCCAGGGTCGACTTAGACGTCGAGGTCCCAGTGGTCGGGGCAGATGCACCGGTCAGACCGGCGATCAGTACCCGCTGCTGCTCCATGAAGGCAGCCAGGCTGCTCTCCAGGGCCGTCAACCTGAGACTGAGCTCAGAAGACTCCGCAGCCCCCGACTCGGGCCCCGACGGCATTGGGCCCGATGTTGGTCCTCCCGGAGGAGGGTCCACGAGGACAACAGATGTTACCTGACTCAGGGACTCTGGCTCCAGGCGAGACAGTTTGGTCGGCGGCTCCGACTCCGAGAGCCTGGGACGGCAGTCAGAGCTGCACGACCTGGCCCTCGAGGATCCCGGTGCCTCCACTGACGCCGCCCTCACAAGTTTCTTCTTCCTTTTGTGCTCCCGGGCGGGAGACCCCCTTTCCGAGGACCCATGACGGCGCTCGGGGTCAGACTCCCGAGATGTCGAGGCCTCTGATGAAGTCCAGGCCCGGCCGGATGCGGATTCCGAAAAAATTCTTTCACGTTGATGCTGATGGCTCCGAAGCGCCTTCAACTACATCTTGCCACACGGGCCACAAGCATCGGAGGCAGCAGTCGTGTGTGTCGGTGAGAGACATACGTTTCATACACCGATCACACTTCTTAAACCCGCTGGAAGTCAGCAGGGGGAAAAAGGGCCGCTGCAAGGTCAAAAGACAGGGCTGCCAGTGAAAATAACCGAAAAAGCGCGAACGCTAGTCACAAAGGACAAAAAATGAAAAAGAAGTTCCGGGCTCGATACCGGTGTACCGAGCCGAGGCGGGATGGGGAACCTGCGTCAAACCGCATAAAGGGACGTGAAAAATCGCAGAAAAATCAACTTTTTACTGGGTGACATGAACTATGTCCGTTGGGCTCCGCAGAAGAAGAAAGACTGAGCAAGATAGCACCCTTGGGCGGGAAGGGGACCGCGCATGCATGCTGCATTCCCAAAGGCTGGGGAAATGCTCAGCACGAGGGCTCCATCGGTGCCGATGTCACCATATGTGAGGATTGACTTCCTGCTTGGTCATGGAGAAGGGGGAGTAAGTGAGAGACTTGAAAAGGAGAGAGCGATAAGGAATGGGAGGAGCTAGAATCAGGGAATGATGAAAGCTGTAGGTAGGTGTAACAAAGTAGAAGACAGAGGACTGGTTGGTAAGTGAAACCTAGATAGCGCAGCAGAAAAACTGAATGGAAGAAAGCTGAAAGGAAGAGATCAATATTAAAGATGGATAAAGGGGAGGAAGTAAAGGCAGGAGGAGAAAGACATGGCAAATCCACAGGAGATTTTGGAAAGAGTTAAAAGACAGAGGAAAGCAGAAAGGTGGAATTAGACTTACCTGCTAATTGTTGTTCCTTGAAGATCTCCAGTCTAGTCCCGAACCTCTGTGTTTTGCTCCTCCTCCAGCAGCTTGGAGACTGAGAAACGTCATCCTTTTGATGACACCAGTATAAAGACAAAGGATCTGCCTCCTGACTCCAGTAACCTATTGACAAAGCAGACTCACCGGAGCAATAATTAAGTAGTAAACATTACTAACAAACTTAACATAACTTTACTAATAACTTTATGAAATAGAAGAAAATCTTCCGGACACCTTCATGTTCCACTTAAGACTTAATAATCTTCTCTGAAATGCTGAGATCCCCATTCCCGGTTAGAAAGGAAATTGACCGGAACTGAATTGCTATCAATCCAATCCCCCCCTTTATGGGCTATAACCTTCACAGGAACCCAATCAGCTTACCTGTAAAATATCGTTTGCGTCAGGCTATAGTCCAAGGAAAATACTAGGGAGGGATACGGAACTAGACTGGAGTTCCTCAAGGAACAACAATTAGCAGGTAAGTCTAATTTCACCTTCCTTATCGTCCCTCCAGTCTAGTCCCAAACTTCTGGGGATTTAACAGAGCAGTGAACAAAAATCAATGGGAGGGACCAGCTAAACCAGCCTGAAGCACCGCTGATCCAAAACAGGTATCCCTTTCCGCTTGTACATCTAGCCGATAATGTCTGACAAAGGAATGTAAAGACGACCAAGTAGCCGCCTTACAAATCTCAACTGCTGGTACCAAACTGCACTCTGCCCACGACATTGCTTGCGCCCTAGTAGAATGAGCTCTAAGTCCTTCCAGTACTAATTTACCTTTTAAGACGTATGCGGACGCTATCGCCTCTTTAAGCCATCTGACAATGGAAGCTTTTGACGCTGCTTCCCCTTTCCTTGGTCCTCCGAACAAAACAAATAATCTATCCGATCTGCGGAAAGACGCTGTACAACTTAAATACTTCTTTAAAGCTCTGCGAACATCCAACCGATGTAACCGCTTCGCAGATGCACCAGCACTGCCTTCCTCAAAAAACAGTAGCAAAACTACCTGATTCACATGAAAAGGCGATGCCAGTTTGGGTAAAAAGGATGGCATGGGCCTGAAGACCACTTTTGTATCACTAAAAAACAGAAAAGGCTTTCTACACGACAACGCTTGTAACTCCGAGATTCTTCTGGCCGAAGAAATAGCCACCAGAAACACCACCTTGAGCGATGCCCTAGACAAAGGTTTGAAAGGCTCGAGCACCAAAGCCTCCAGAACTAAATGTAGATCCCACGTTGGAACAACTTGCATACAGGGCGGCGCAACAGCAACACTGCCCTTAAAAAAACGTTTGATATCTGCATGACCTCCCATCGTCTCTCCTTTTTTTTTTTTTTTTCAAAGGTTTATTTATTGAAAAGATCGAACACAATACAAATATAGCATAACTCTTTTCATTTTCCAATATAATATAACAAAGCAGGCATATCCAGGGCGGGGCTGTGTCTTGTCCACCGCCCTAGGAAATTACAACAACACAAACCCAAGAAGAAAGAAAAAACCCCCCACTTAAGAACTGTCAGCCCCACCCCTCCCCCCACCCCCCACCCCCCTCCCACCCATACCCCCCACTCCCTCCCCCCCCCCGGGACCTACTGGACCTATTAACCATCCTCTCCACCATTATCAAGAGACCTTCTAAGCATCTTTACACACCCAGAACCTCACTGCGCGTTTTTGGTCTCAATGCTTGGATGTAGGGGGTCCACAATAAGAGGAAGAAGGCCCAACTCCGAGGGTGTCTCTTCGCACTCCTTCGCTCCAGAAGCATAAACTGATGGAACCCATTGCGCCACTCCCAAAAGGAGGGAGCCGAAGGCTCCAGCCATCTCCGCAACACAGGACCCTTCCCCACCAGACATGCTTTCCGTATCAGCAATTTCTGCCACCTGCCTTTGGGTTGGAGTGCTCCCAATTGATCCAGTACCACTAGTCGCCCTGTCCAGCAGACCTGTTGCTGTAGTAAGCCGCTCAGGTAATTGGCTATCCTAAGCCAATAGCGGCGTATATGAGGGCATCCCCACCACATATGACCCAAATCTGCTAGTGGACAGGCGCATTTCAGGCATCCACCAGAGGTTGCCAGGTGGCTACGCAGGGCCCGCCTAGGGGAGAAATGGGCTCGCAATATACATTTAAACTGCATTTCACGCCATCTAGCCCCCTCTGCTAACTGAGTTATCCGAGTTAATGCAGCACGAACAGAACCCGGTTCCACCTCACAGCCCAATTCCCGCGCCCATGAAGCCTCCTCTGCCGAGTAATCCAACGGCTTCACATAGGGCTCCAATGCTTTTTTATAGCTAGCGATGGAACGTGTAGTTCCCTCCCCGAGAGCGAAGAATTCTAATATCCGCACAGAATGGTCGCCCCTCAGCTCCGGGCTCGTAACTGACTTCACGTAATGGGAAAGCTGCCGGTACGCGAACAAGGAAGTTGCGGGGCACAAGTCGTACTCCCGACATAAAGTTACCAAAGGTTTACATCGTCCTTCCAGGTCGATTACATGCCCCAACGACCGCATTCCCAATTTCGCCCAGCGACGGAAGGAGGCCGAGTCCGAGCCCGGGAGGAATTGGGCGTTACCTTGCAGCGGTAGCCAGCTTGAAATCTCCGGCGAGCTCCCCCACAGTTGATTCAAGCGTTGCCAGGTATACCGTGCTGCCTGAACCAGCACACTGCCTGATACCCGACTCGGCAGGACCGCATGCCTTAAATGTAGGGCCGCCAGCAAGGAGTGTGGCGCTACTAAGGCCTCTTCAAATGCCCTCGGAGTGTAAACCTCAGTATTACCAAGCCAGTCTCCCAAGTGCCTAGCCTGAGAAGCCAAGGCATATATCCAAAGGTCGGGCACTCCAATGCCCCCAGATCTCCATCCCCTCTTCAAACGGTTCAGTGGTATGCGTGCTCTAGCCCCCCTCCAAAGAAACCGTCGGAGTTCATGCTCGATGCGCTGGAGATCACGCCGCAGTAGTCGCACCGGCAAAGTTTGCAGCCAGTAAAGGACCCGTGGCAATATCATCATCCCCACTGCGGCTGCTCTGCCCAGTAAAGATAGGGGGAGAGGTGCCCATGCATGGAGCTGTGAGCGAACTTTAGACCAAACACGCTCAAAATTCCGCTTGTACAATGCCGCCGTATCCTTAGTTAGCTTGATCCCCAAATAAATAAAAGAGTCGCCAGACCACCTCAGGGGGAAGTTCCCCCCCCATTGTCGTCGGAGCCGTCCGCCAACATCCATAGCCTCTGATTTGTCATAGTTAATACGCAACCCCGCAAAGTCGCCATACCGGGAGAATTCGGTAAGTAGACACGGCAGTGACTGCTGAGGGTCGCGCAAATGAACAAGGATATCATCCGCAAATGCGGCTACTTTAAAGTCGTAAGACCCGATACGGACGCCGCGAATATCATTAGATTCCGCTATACTCCTCAGCAGTGGGTCCAAGGTCAGCACAAACAACAATGGGGAGAGCGGACAGCCCTGACGAGTGCCCCTCTCCAGGGGAAAACTATCAGACAGCACCCCATTGCATAAAATACTGGCTGTGGGGTTGGCATACAGCAATTCCACCATCCCAATAAAGGGGTCACCCAGCCCATACCAAGGCAGGAGTAGCTTCATATATTCCCAGCTAACCCGATCGAACGCCTTTTCGGCGTCAAAACTGATCAGCAGTGATTGCTCCTCTCGCGCCCGCACCCATTCCATAGAGGCTAATATCTTTCGTAAGTTCTGCACTGCATGCCGCCCTTGGACAAAACCCACCTGCGACTCGTGCAATAGGCCCCCCAGGACAGCGGCAAGCCGGTCAGCCAAGACCTTCGCTAACAATTTCAAATCAAAATTTAGCAATGAGATGGGGCGGTAGGAAGCCGCTTGTGTGGCGTCTTTACCCGGTTTGGGTATTACTGTAATAAACGCGTGATTTGCTCCCCACGTAAACTTCCCCTGCTCCACCCTCCGGCGGTACACCGCAGTCAGGACAGGGGCAACCCGGCCAATCAGTAACTTGTAGCACTCCGCCCCGAAACCATCCGGACCGGGTGATTTATAACAACTAGCTCCTTGAATAACTTTACACACTTCCTCCTCCGTCACTGGTGCATCCAACACTAAGCGCTGTTCCGTGGTCAGCGTGGGAATCTGCAGCCCCCGAAGGTAACTGGCCATTGCTACCGGGGACCCCCCACCGCCTTGGTATAGTTTCTGAAAGAAAGTACGGAACACATGGGCTATCGCAGGGCTATCTTTATGCAGTTGGCCCTGATCGTCACGCAGCGCTGCGATAGACCGGGTCCCCCTGCTGCCACGCAAACAGCGCGCCAGTAGTCTCCCCGGTTTGTTCCCAAAACGGTGAAGCTGATACCGATAATATAACAAAGATTTCTTCGCCCGTTGATGGAGCAGCTCGTTAAGAGAGGATTGAAGTTCCCAAAAGAGGCGTTTGTTAGCCACTGTGGGATTACCCGCACACCGCCGCCGGGCTTTTACCACCTGTTTCTCTAGCTGGACTATACGCGACGCGATCAATTTGCGTTTCCGTGCTCCATAAGCAATAATATCGCCACGTAGGACCACTTTCGCTGTTTCCCACAGCAGCTCAGGTTCATCACTATGCTGTATGTGGATATCCATAAACTCCTCCCATCGCTGTGTGAGGTAGGCATGAAATTCGGTATCAGTGTACAGTCCCATAGGGAATCGCCAGACGCGCTGCGAGGTAGGAGCACCCCCCCACCGCAGCTCCACCCAAATTGGTGCATGGTCCGAAACCATCATTGGGCCGATCCCGGCTTCCCCAACCTGTGCAAACAACCGTTCGGAGACCAAGACATAGTCGATTCTTGCATTGGAATCGTGGGCTCTCGACTGGTGGGTGAAGTCACGCTCCCCGGGGTGCAGTAGACGCCATGGGTCCACCAACTCCAATCGGCGTCTTAGTTCCTGAAGCGCTCGGGTAGCCGGAAGCCGCCAACTATCCCTCCCTCCTCCAGATGTGTCCAAATCAACATCCAACACCCCATTGTAATCTCCACCTAAAATCAAAGGGACATCTGGTAGCTGCTCTATCTTGGAGGCCAAGCAGGCAAGTAAAGATTTGTCCAACACATTTGGAGCATATAAGTTGCCCAACACCACTGGTCTCCCCTCTAGGTTACCATATAACAGGATATATCTTCCTTTTGGGTCTACATATTGCCGCTCGAGGTCAAAGCGCACTTTCTTATGGATCAGCAGGAGCACCCCACCCTTTTTCCCCAGCGCCGGGGCACCCCAACATTGTCCCACCCAATCTCTCTGCAGTTTCGCATGTTCTTCAGCAGTCTGGTGGGTTTCCTGTAAGATGGCAATGTCGCACTGCATTCTGGCCAAAGCCTGCAGCACCTTGTACCGTTTAACAGGGTTGCCTATGCCACACACATTCCATGAAACGATTTTCAGCTGGAGGTACAACTCACCACAAGGAAGCCGTTATTCCAGTTCATTCCCGAGTGAACCCCCCCAGCCTGGGGTTCACTTGTAGTCCCTAGCAAGGTCTCAACCTTCCCATCCCATTGGGTCCAGGGGTCCCATCCCACCCTCAGTTCCACCCTCCCCCCAGTCCCCCCACTGTCCCCCTCTACCCTCCCGCTTAATCCCCCTCTATCCATAGTACAATCTCCCCTCCCCTCTCCCCAATCCACTAAACCCTAATGGCTCTCTTCACCTACCACTCCGAAAAAGCCCCACCGAGGCCCTTCCGAGTGGCACCGACCCCCCACCCCCCAATAATGATCAATACAGAATCCCGCACCCTAACCCGGGGCCCAGAGTGCTCTGCGCTCTCCTCAACGCACTGCAGGGTCAGTGGCCCAAAACCCATCAGCCCCCACTTACTTAAGACTCATCATATAGTTATAACCCAATCCCCTGTAACAGCCTTCCCCGTGGTAGTGCAATATTGCAATGAAAAAGGCCATGTCCCGTATTCGTGGAAAGGTAGGGCTCCCTCTACACCACATCCGGCGCTAAGCAGTACCTAAATATCGATTACCTCACACCCCCAAAACACCGGGGGCACACCAGTGCCTTCTTTGCTACGTGATGGCACAAGAGGGGAGTCCAAGAAATTAAGGAGATTAGTCCCTCCCAGAGAACAAACCTCAAATATGACAAACATACCTCCTGGGCTCCCAACTATCCACACTGTCGGAAGGGTTTCGCAGCTCCCCTATCACTCCAGACATCCGAGGGTCCGTTAAAGGCCCTGTGGGCTGGTGTGGGACCACGCCTCTACTCCTCCCCCCTCACCCGTGCATCCAAGACCTCTCAAACTAGCATCCGCAGATGCCGGTCCCCTCCCCCCGGTGGTAAGGATTGACCGGTGGGACGGTTGAGGGATATAAGTCTCCCCCCACCCCAGCCCCTGGGAGCGAGGGCGGAGCCGCAAGCAGGCTGCTCAGTACGGCGAGGCCCAATTATCATCACATCGGAGGGTCCTTTCCCACGGGCTAGGCAGGACCGTCCGGGCAAATCGCCCCGGCTACCGGTCCCACCCAACCCGTCAGGCCGCAAGAAGCCCCGATACTCCCTCCTCTCGTTCCAGCCGCCCACGCTGTAAAGCAATATGAAGCAGCGTATGGTCCCAGAACACCCACATGCAGAGATCAAGGGAGGGGGGGAGCCACGGGCCACCGTAGATATATATAGGAATTAGTATGTAAAAAGGGAGCACCCCCCCCCCCCGCGCCCCACCAGGCACCCGGAAGAGACAAGGCAAAGTACAATTATAGCTAAGGGAACTTCTGATAGAATGATAGAAGAAAAGGAAACAAACCTCCACCGAGTCTCAGATGGTAGCAACCATACTAAATGTTGCAAAGGAGGCTTATAAAACTGGTAACATTAGTTAAAGTTCAACATGTAACAAAATTGTGTCGGATGGACGGCCCTCAGGGACACAAAGTAACTTGGTTACAATGTCCCTGTAGCAACCATTCAGAGTTAATATGTCTCTTGTCCACAATCGCATCATGGTGTCACCAGAAGCACATTTATCACACAACTATCATCCTGCTGAAATTCACTGTGGGGACGCTGAGGCTGCCCGCTCACGAGCAAGTAGGTGGTTTACATAACCTTCAGCCTCCGCGGCCGTCGCAAAAGTCCGGTGGGCTCCTTCATGGATCACATGTAGCTTAGCTGGGTATTGAACAGTAAAGCGGATGCCTGCGCTGATGAGTTTTTCACATATGGAAGCATAATCCCGTCGTTTCCGACTCAGCGCCGCCGAGTAGTAGTCCTGTGCCACGCGGATTTTACTGTTGCTGTGGATGATTTCACCCTGCCGTCGGGCAGCTCGTAGAATCAGCTCTTTTTGGGGGAAATAGAGGAATTTTGCGAGAACTATTCTGGGGCGGCCATCTCGTGTCTGTTTGGGGCCTACTCGGTGTACTCTCTCAATTCTGAGCTTGCCACCCAACTCCTCTGCCCCCAAGAGTTGCGCCGTTAATGCCTCCAAGTAACTGCTCAATTGCTTGTCCAATACTGTCTCCGGGATCCCCATAAACCTTAGATTATTTCTCTGCGATCGATTTTCTAAATCATCAATTTTTTCTTCCTGCAGGCCCAGTTGGGTCTTTAGACCTGCCACCTCGGGAAGCCAACCCCTCCACCGTGTCTTCAGTCTGGCCCAGTCGCTCCTCAGCTTCGCGAAGTCTGTTCCCCAGGGTGTCCACAGAAGAGCGCAGCCCGTCCATTTTTTCGTGCAAGGCTTCGAATTGGGGCGACAGAGCCACAACCATCGCTGCTGACATCTCTTCAAGAGAAGCGGGGGATCTAGGTGAGCCGGGCAACGGAGTTGACTCCGCCATCTTACTCGTGCCGGCTGCTCGTCTCGTTGTTTTACTTGCTGTCGCCATGCCACTCAGCAAAGAAAGCCGCACTGTGGGAAGCTGTAGACCCTCCGATACACCGTAGGCGAATTCCTACCGAGTTTTTGCGGTTTTACACGGTGCTTTTATGCCGGCCTGGGTGGGGGGTGTCGGAGCACACTCGAGATGCGACCACTACCTCAGCCGCATCACGTGACCTCCCATCGTCTCTCCTTTTATCTTACCTCTATAACAGGAAAGAGCCGCTAACTGCACTCTTAAGGATGTAGCCGCCAACCCTTTGTCAAAACCATCCTGTAAAAATGCCAGCACCTGAGGTATCGAAGCTTTTAAGGCCTTAACCTTCTTGCCTACACACCAGGCTTCAAAGACACGCCAGATACGAATATATGCCAAGGAAATTGATCTCCGACGAGCCTTCAACAAGGTGGCCACCACCGCTGAAGAATAACCTTTCGCTGTCAACCTTGCCCTTTCAATAGCCATAAGCGAGAATCGATCCACCTGAGGCATGAGCAGCAGCCCCTGGAATAACAGGTCCCTGCGAACTGGAAGCCACCACGGCTTACCTACCAATAGCCTCATTAGATCCGCATACCAAAGGCGTCGTGGCCAATCCAGCGCAATTAAGCTCACCTGTCCTCTGTGAAGTTCTATGCGCTGCACCACCCGACCTATTAACACCCAACACGTACAGGAGTTGTCCCCTTCTGGCCAGGGCTGTATGAGAGCATCTAAGCCTTCCAACATTCTTTCCTGTCTTCTGCTGAAGAACCGACTGGCCTTCATGGATTGAAACGTCGCCATGAGATCCATTACTGGTGGGCCCCAGCGGCGTACCACCATTTCGAACACTTGCGGATGGAGAACCCACTCCCCCGGGTCCACTCGTACCCGACTTAGAAAAATCGGCCTCTACGTTTTCCACTCCTGTGACATGCGCTGCCGACAACGCTAGCAGATGCATCTCGGTCCACTCGAACAACTGCTCGGTCTCGGCCTCCAGCGCTATAGGGCTGGTGCCCCTTGCCGGTTGATGTAGGCCACCATGGTTGCATTGTCGGAAAATACTCGAATGGCTTTCCCCTGAAGACACCGCCAAAATACTCGAAGAGCCCGGACTACCGCACGCAATTCCAACCTGTTGATTGACCAGATCTTTTCCTGATCGGTCCAAAGACCTTGCGCGAATCTCCCTTGGACATGAGTGCCCCAGCCTGATAGGCTGGCATCCGTTGTCAGGGGTACCCAATCCGGTGTTTCTAAGGGCATTCCCTTTTCCAGATTTTCTGGCTGCAGCCACCATTGAAGAGCCTGACGCGTCTCCGGCAGACAGGGTAATATCCGAGACAGACTGTCTGCCTGATGCGACCACCGTCTTAGCAATGGTCTCTGCAAGGGTCGCATGTGGGCCCTTGCCCATGGCTCCAATTCAAATGTCGCTGCCATGTGTGATGAGGAAGCCTCTAGTGAGCGTATGGAAGTAGAAGAAAAGAATGATTTTACCTTTAAGAAAAGTGACATCCCTGCAGTACACACGTTTCAGCGTTTGCCAAGAGAAAGCAAGCACAGAGAAACTGAAGCTAGGCTGCCACACCCAAGCTCTGCTGACGTAGTAGCAAGCTTGGAACCTAATTACAGACACCTGTCCAGAGAGGCAGAGACATGGCTCAGAGAGCAGGAATATAAACCCTGGCTAGAGAGAGAGTCAGGACGAGAGGGAGGACGATGAGAACAAGGAAGAGACAAGAACAACGACGACAGCACACGAGAGGGAACACAGTTGGAGACGTGGAGGTGAAGCAATCAGAGCTGAAGGGGAGAAGAGAAACCTTTAAACCCCAGTGCCGGATAGAAAGGTTCAGAGGTGGGAGCCCAGGACTCAGTCCAAGAGTCTACAAAGCCTAGCCTGGAACAGGGAACCGGGGCAGAGCTCCAGGGAGGAACTCCAACAAGGGAACCAGAGACTGCTTCCACATAGTTGGAGAGAGATTGCTGAACAGAGCCAGAGAGGAGTCTCCACAACCTCAGGTACCTGTAATCCCTATCACATAGAGCTGTGCTCAGAGGAGACACAGAACCCCTTAGGGAGGAGTTACCCTAAGATGTATGGTAGTAGCTTGAAGCAAAACACTGCAGTTCAGGAGTTGGAGGAAATGCAAGTGGACTGTAATGAGAATGATTCATTATCATCTGAAGTACCTATGGACTGTACGTTGTGTTTAGCTGATGACATTGAATCCCTTGCTAGTTTATAGTGGAGAGCTGAGGGAAGATAAAGGAAAAGAGAATATCTTTCTTTGTTGAAGGAAGCTGCTATGTTTTTCTTTATGTTAAGCAGTTGCACTTTTGAGTAAAGAGTGTGAAGCTCAGCCAGCATACTTGTGTAAATAACCTTGAGTGAACAACTGAAAAATTATCCTGATGCAACCTGCATAGAACCTTTTGTTTGGGGAATAAATTTTGTCATCTTTGCCTTTATCACTGGTTTCACGACTATTTCTTCTTAGAAGGCAAAAGAACTACCACTCCCAGCAGTCTTAGCTGAAGCAAAAATAGTTTATCCCACCTTCTATAAGGAGAACATAATGGCAACCCTAACCCTCTTAGCCTGAGGTGGAGGGCTAGGGCATGACACATGTTGACTAGAAATCTGTGGATTAGCTTTCTCATACCTTGTGCCCGTTGCTGTGGCAGAAACACTTTCCCCGACAGCCGTATCGAAGTGAGCACCCAGGTATTCCAGCTTCTGCGACGGATTCAACCTGCTCTTGGAAACATTGACTACCCAACCTAGACTCTGCAAGACTGCTACCACTCTGGCTGTAGCAGCCGCGCTCTCCTCTTTGGACTTCGCTCGAATCAACCAATCGTCTAGATAGGGGTGCACCAGGATCCCGTCCTTTCTCAATGCTGCCGCCACTACCACGAACCAGATCATAATGAATATCGGCCAAGTAAGCCGCCCCGACTCTATTCTGGCTGCCTCCGTGGTCACCTCTATCTGTTCTCCTTGAAGCCGTTGAGACCAACGAAGGCAGGCTCTGGCTACCCAAGCTCCACAAATGGACGCTTGGATGGATAGCGCATTTACGTCAAAAACCTGTTTCAACAAGGTATCCAGTTTTCTGTCCTGCGCATCCCTCCGTGCCACACTACCTTCTACCGGAATGGTAGTCTTCTTGGTAACTGCCGAGACGGCCACATCCACTTTAGGGGACCTAAACAATTCTCGATCTTGTTCTATTAATGGGTAGAGCCAAGACATAACTCTGGACCCTTTCAGACCAGCCTCAGGCATATCCCATTCTCCTTGTATCATCTCTCCAATCACTCTGTGAACCAGAAAGGCCTTCTGAGTCTTTCGAAAAACCTGCAACAATGGGTCATCCAATGTTGTATCTTCCGCCAGACCACCCGTCGGCATATTAAGCGCCTTAAGCATCTCCAATATGAGTGCTAGCAATTCGTCTCTCCTGAAAACTCGGACCACTCGGGCTTGATCCTCCTGTTCTGCGAGCTCTCCTTCTTCTAAGTCCTCCTCCAATTCCAAGTCCTGCTCCAGGTCCTCCGAATGGACACCTTCTGATGCCACGGACTGTTCCGGCCGCTCCTTTTCGGTCCTGATCCTCTTTGATGGGATTCCTATCGCTCCCGAGCTCAGAGGTGTCCCCGGCCTCTTTTCACCCAGTACCCGCCTCTCTCCTCTGCGTCCCACCGAATGCCTGCTGGATCAGAGATATGAATTCCGTCAAGAAGATCGCCGCCAATCCCTCCGGCAAAGGCACTTGAGGAGAGGGAAAGTCCGGTGTGGATGAAGGCCCCGCCACCAGCTCTAGATGTGGCACAGCAGGAGACCTCGGCTCTGGCATGTCCAAATTGGCTCCTTTGTGGCCCTCAACTCCCCCTTCTAGTTCTTTCTCCATAGAGGCTACTTCCTGGACACAGCCTCTATATACCCCCATCTCTGACACCACTCCCCTTTTAGTACCACAGATTAAACACTGTGGCTTAGAAGGCATCCTGCCTGAGTGGGTATTTAGGGTACTCTTCTTGCCCTTTAAGGCTGACTAACTTCCCCTAAAGCGTCTGCTGACTGAAAATGCTTGAACCGCTGAAGAGAAGTTTTTTTTTTTACTCCCCAGGGTCCCCCACGCCTAATTTAGGAGAAGAATCATGAAAACGAAGCTGCCCCGCCGAATTAGAAGCTCCTGAAAAACTCCTTGCTACAAACTGAGTTTCCTGCGCGCGCACACCCGCCACGCAGCTCGGCCTACCCCATTCTCCACATGCGGCTTCCACACACGCGTCTGTCGTTGAGCTTTTCCCGACGATCCGGGCCCCCTTACCTTGCGGACCAAAGATGTGCAGCTTGGTTCTTCACTCTCCCCGCACTCAGCCGGGATTGCAGCTTCCGCGTCGGGGAAGAGCCTGGACGTCACAGGAAAGGCTACAGTGAGCCGCCAGAATCACTCTTCGACGCTCCAAGCCAAGCAGGTAAACCTCTGCTAGCTCTGCTGCTGTTATGCTGCTGGCTCCTCACTCATAACTGTGAGTTCGGGAGCCAGATCCTTCCTCTCTCAAACTTACTGCTCCTTCTACCAAATCAAAGCAGGTTGGGGGGGGGGGGCAACGTAAGAAAGAAATAAGCACTTCAGCACAGAAATTCTTAAAGAGGTATACTCTACTAGTTCAATCTTTTAAAAACTCAGTCAATTAAATCACTTAACTACTCTAAAGCCTGTACAGCTGCCGTCATAGCATTCGTTGTTGAAGGTGGGGCAGGAGGCACAGCAGTGGCAGAGCACAAGTAACTGCAGATGGTTGGTTTCTCTTTCAAAAAATTGGCAACCCTAGCTGAAGGCAGGAGCAGCAAACATCTTCCCCCATTCAGACTTGCTGTTGCTGTGTGTCCCCTGAATCTCATGCTATTTGGTTTCCTATTCACAGCACTTCTACTCCTTCACTTCCAAGGTCAGTTCTCGCCTCTGTTGCCTTTGCGATGCCAAGGACAAACTCCTCCATATTTGCACTGCTCCCCACCCCCCAACACTGTGAAACACAGCACAACTTCTGAGGTTTTTCTCTGCATCCCACAGTGCTCCCAATGGCCTGATGCAAGACAAAGACTGTAGGTCTAAATCTGAGCTTCCCAGAGATTGCCAGGAAAAACTGAAACCTGCTGCACGAGACTGTTCAGAATACAGACTCCTTAAAGGGGCAATGCCTCCCTTATAATAAGAAGTCCCAGAGATAAGTCTGCTGGGCAGTATGGGGGAGAGAGGACCAGGCCCTGCTGATCATAGAGTAGCAAAGGGAAAGTGGAATAGAGAGAGAAAAAACATAGCATTCCAGTCCAATGCAGGTACACAACTAGCCCAGTATAACAACTTTCCCTAGGCCATGCCTTCCCCTTCTCTGATTGGCTGATCTGCTGGGCTATCATGTGTGACCACATCCACCCCACATGGCTCTGCCATCCTCTTCCCTGATTGACGGGAATCTGGCAGTCAGTTATTCTCTCCCATACTGCCACATCTCATTGGTCAACTCCAGATATGCTGCTGTGGGACCTAACCAAGGACATGGAGGCCAAGGGCTTTTACTCTTGTTTGCTTCATTTTCCACAGTTTTCGTGCCCAAAGCAGCGGCAGGCAATGTACAATTTGTGAGGAAGTGACTGAAGAGAGATAGTGGAGAGAAATGAGGGGATGGCTGCAAAGAAAGGATCAATGTGAGGATGATGGTGGCATCAAATGAGGGTAGGGGATGATAGGGTGAAAGAACCATAATACGTTAGTTTCAAGGTGTTAAGGACCACCTCCGCCCTGCTGGAGCGAGGCCTTGGGAAAAAGGTAGGCAGCACCACCTCCTGGATGAGGTGGAAAGGAGATACCACCTTCGGAAGGAATTTGGAGTGTATGCATAGCATGACCCTGTTCCTATAGAATCTGGTATACGGCACCTCTGCCACTAGGGCTTGGAGCTCGCTGACCCTGCGAGCGTAGGTGAGCACCATCATGAACATGAACTTCCACGAGAGTTATCATCTCAGGTGGCAAGTAATCAGAGACTCAAATGGTGGGCTAGTGAACTGCTCCAATACTACGTTTAGGTCCCATTCTGTCACTGGAGGGTGGATGGGGGGTTTGGACAGCAGAAGTCCTCTCAAGAAGCGGGTCACCAGAAGCTGGATCGAGTGGGGCTTGCCTTCAACTGGATGGTGATGCACCGCCAGGACACTGAGGTGCACTCTAACGGAGTTTGATTTGAGCCCGGATTGCAACAGATGGGTTCACCCATTGCTCTGAGCAGCAGACCGAGAACCTGCGCCACTTGAAGGCATAAGCTCTCCTGGTGGAGGCCTTACTGGAGGCCAGCAGGATCTCTTCCACTTCTCCCGAAAGGTTGAAAGGGGCTAGGGTCACCCTTTCAGCAGGCACACTGTCAGTGATTGGGACCCCAGGTTAGGGTGCAGGAGAGAGCCCTCCTCTTGAGACAAGAGCCCTGGGGAACTCCCCATTGGGATTGGAGTCTCCACTGACAGTCGGAGGAGCAGCAAGAACCACAGCTGCCTGGGCCAGTCACTGAGGAGCCAACAGGATCAATAAGGCTTTGTTGCGAAAAGCCTTGAAGAGTGATTTGGCAATCAGCAGCATGGGTGGGAAGGCATAGATGAGACCTTCCGATCACGGAATGAGAAACGTATCTGCCCCACCCAGGATGGGTGGGGTTGCCGGGAACAGAAACAGGGCAACTGGTCCGGGCTGGCAAAGAGATCTGCCCATGGAGTCCCCCAGAGCTGGAAGGGCCGGGTGGCTACTCGGGGGTCCAGCTGTCACTTGTGCGGTTGGAGAACCCTGTTCAGTTTGTCCGCCAGAGTATTGTCCTGGCCTGATCGGGCGGTATAACCTGAGTATTCTCTGTTGAACTGCGTAGGAGCAGAGTATCATTGCTTTGTGGCAGAGGGTGCAGGACCCCATACCCCCCTGATTGTTCACATAGAACATTGCCACCTGATTGTCTGTTTGGATCAGCACCAGCTGGTACCTCAGGCGGTGACAGAATGCATGGAGGGATAGATATATTGCCCAAAGCTCCAGGAGGTTGATCTGCTGGTTGCTCTCTGCCTGTGACCAGCTGCCCTGGGTGCGGAGTTCTTCGCAGTGGGCTCCCCATCCCAGCAGGGAGGCGTCCGAAGTGAGGACCCTTAGAGGGCTTGGAAGGGCATCCCTGCCTGAAGGTGCTGGGAATTTTGTGACCAAGTCAGAGATTACGCCAACTGGTGGGTTACTGAGACTCTGTGTTGGAGACGGCCCATGGCCTGTGTCCATTGGTCCTGAAGGCACCACTGAGTGGTCCTCATGTGCAGACAGGCATCTACTACTACTACTATTACTGAGCATTTGTATAGTGCTACAAGACGAATGCAGTGCTGCACAGACATATAAGAGACAGTCCCTGCTCATCAGAACTTACAATCTAGTCAAGACAGACAACACAGTAGGTGTAGACATGGGATACATCTAGGGGGAATGGTAAGGAAACACAAGGAGATCAGGCGAGTCAAGATCCGAAAGCAGCAGCGAAGAGGTGAGCTTTTAGCCTAGATTTGAAAAGGGCCAGAGAAGGCACCTGACGTACAGACTCAGGTAGTTTGTTCCAGGCATAAGAAGCAGCAAAGTGAAAGGAGCGAAGTCTGGAATTAGCAGGAGAAGAGAAGGGCACAGAGAAAAGCAATTTGCTAGAAGAGCGGAGTTCCCGAGGAGGGGTGTAGGGAGAGATAAGAGAGGAAAGGTAGTGGGGTGACATGGACCGTAGAGGCCATGTGCCCGAGTAAACGCAGTAGAAGCCGAGCTGACACCGAGGAATGGTGTTGCACATCTACGGCAAATGCCCTGAGATGGTCAGCTCGGTCAGGAGGGAGGAAGGCCTTTGCCAGAAGAGTGTCCAGCCTTGCTCCTAAGAACTCTAGACACTGTGCCAGGAGGAGGTGGGATTTGGGGTAGCCCAGATATTGCAGGACCTGGATGGTGCGTGCCGTGGTCTGCTACACCTCTGTGACCATGCCTCCTTTTATGAACCAGTCACCCAAGTAGGAGAAGACAAATACACCCTGTAGGTGGAGGAAGGCGGCCACTACTGCCAGGCATTTGTTGAAGACCCTGGGGTGGAAGCTAGGCTGAAGGGTAGTACCCTGTACTAGTAGTGGCCACCCCCCCCCCCCCCCACCATGAAACAAAGGTACTGCCTTTGGTTGGGGTGAATGAGGATGTGGGTATAGGCATCCTTCAGATCCAAGGAGCATAGCCAGTCTCCCTGCTGGAGGTAAGGCAGCAATGTTCCAAGAGAGAGCATCTTAAACTTCTCCTTCACCAGGAACCTGTTCGGATTGCGCAGATCCAGGATGGGCCTTAGGCTCCCTGTATTTTTTGGCACAAGGAAATACCTGAAGTAGAACCCCTTTCCCCTGAGATGTTGGGGTACTGGTTCTACTGCCTTGTCCTGGAGAAGGCCTGTGAGTTCCTTCAATAGGAGGTCCTGGTGAAGGAGAGACCTAGGGAGCTCTCCCGGAAAGAAAGGAGGTGTCTGAGCCACATGGAGGAGGTAGCCCTCCCTGACAATCTGGAGTGCCCAGGAATCTGTGATGATGGCTGGCCACCTGTGGGCATAGTGGATCAGACATCCATCTGCGGGCTGCTGTCCTCCTTGGGGTAGAGAGGCTATGCACAAGGAGTCAAAAGCTCCCTCCTTGCTGGGCCGGAGCCTGGGGCTTGGAAGCCTTCTGCTTATGAGGGCCTTGCCCATGTTCCTTGGGCAGCTCACCCTGCTGGGGAGCTGGGGGAGCCTGAAAATGTGAGTTGTGTTTGTAAGCAGCCCCTTTCCTCGGGTAAAAGGGCTTTTTACCCAGGCCCTTCTGTCAGGTAGGGGCAGTGGTCTTTTTAGAGAGCCTAGTCGTGGTCATGAACTCTGTCTCCAACTCGGCAGCCTTTTCCGTCATGGGTTTGCCAAAGAGGTTCCTTGGCATGGGACATTGACCAATTTGTCCTGAACCCATTGCTCTGTAGCCAAGCCTGGCAACGGGCTCGGATGCCCCCCGCCGCTACCTGAGTCACCAACTCAAACCCATCATAGGCTGCTCAAGAGATAAATTTGGAGCACTGATGGACAGCTTTGGCCAGGTTCTTGAATTGCTGCAGGGGTTCCTCAAAGAGACCAGCTGAGAACCTGGCGATTTCCTTCACCAGGTCTGTCAGATACATGCCCATGTACAGCTGGTAGGCCTGTATCCCGCCGATGAGCATAGAGCCCTGGCAGCACTTTCTGCTGAGGGCATCCAAGGTGGGCCTCCCTACTAAGGAGTGCATCTTCTGGCTCTTCAGTTGACGCATAGCCAACTCCACCACCATGGAGTTATGCGGCAGCTGCGCCTTTTGGAATGCAGGGCTCCGGCGGACCCGATTCATCGAGTCTGCCATTTGCTCACAACTGGCACCGACGTCGGTATTTCCCACATGCGAAGCATTAGCCATTCCAGGATGGGTGAAATGAGTACCATGAGCGATTCCCTCGGAGAGGCCTCATAATGGACGATTTCCAGCTCCTCCGTCCAAGGGTTCTCCTCCGATTCCATCAGGAACGCTAGGGCCTTTGACATGTCCCGCACAAAGTCAAGGAATGCCAAGTCCTCGGGCAGAGACCAATGCCGGGGCTCAGGAAGAGGAGAGTTTACTCATCCACAGTCTCCCATTCCAAGCAGTAGGTTGAAGACTCGAGAGAAGGGTGATCCGCAAGCTCCAGGCCTAAGCCCTACCTGCATCCCTCAAAGGCCCCGTGGCTAGTTCCATGTGTGCTAGCCGAGGAGGACCTCGGTCTCATAGAACAGGAGCCAGATCGAGACCTCGGCCGAGGATCAACTTGAGGCCGTATGGTCTCAAGGATCGGCTTGGTTTCTGGGAACATCATCGATGTCGATGGCCCGGTGGTACCGGACAACGCCGCCCGCTGCTGGTCCATGAAGACAGACAGACTGCGCTCCAGCACAGCCATTCTTTTTTTTTTTTTTTTGACTTCTTTATTTGCATTTTCAAACAAATTACAACAAAAAACCAAAAAGTTACAATTAAAATGATACATCTCTTGAAACATAAGAGCAAGAAAACAAAGGCCTTAACAGCCTACCCCAACACTAACTCTCCCCTCATCATGCGATCATCATAGAAAGAGACTATGAAAAGGAAAAAAGAGGCTTACAAGGGCTATGACACCACCAAATCTGCCCTATACCATGTGCAACATGATTGATTGACTAATTACCCCTTAATTTACACAATAACGTGCTTTCGAAATATAACCATGTAGGGGGTTCCATTTAAGCAAGGTAGAAGGCATGGGAGTTGTACCATAATGTGGCATTTGCTCATATTTACAACATAAGCATAGACGATTCCACCATGTGTGCCAGTTAAGATCTGCCGTATGTTTCCAGTTGGCAATAACGAGATGCAGCGCCACTCCCATCATAAAGTCAAATAGGAAATGACAATCCCTCTGTAACAACGAGATGCCAATTGTTGACTGGAAAACTATAACAGACCAAGAGAGAGTGGCCCTGAATCCCAAGAAATCTTGGATTTGGTTCCAAATCTAAATCCAATAAGACTGAACATTAGGGCAGTCATATACCACATGCCTTAAAGTGGCAACATCCCTCTGACAAGACCAATACTAATTTCCAACTGACTTATCCCACTTGGAAACCTTTATTGGGGTAAAATGAGCTCTGTGTGCAAAGAAGTATAGTGCTTGGGAGATAGAAGCAGTCAGAGAGACCCTAATTAGTTTGCCCCAATATTTCACCCACAATTCTGGAGAAAGAGTCTCCCCAGTATCATGCTCCCATATCTGCTGAGCACCAATGGACTGTGGGGTGGGGCGATGGGCAACCAATTTATAGTAATAAGAAACCACTCCTGAAGCCTATTGGGCTGTACCTATGATATTCAGTAACCCCCATTCTTCAGGTAAAGATCTGATAATCAATAAGGAATTTCTCTATGCAATGTCTCAGCTGAATCCACTGAAAGTATAAGGATTTAGGCAAGTCAAATTCACGCTGTAGACATACAAAAGGCTTCCACCTGCCTTCCAGTATCAATTGTCTATAGACCAAATGCCCCTGCTAAACCATTGCTTCCATGCAAACGGACTTTGATGAATTTTTAAAAGAGGACTGTACCAAATGGGGATAAGCTTCGACAAGCATTTCTTCCGAGGAATTACACTCGCTAACTGCTGGAAAGCCTTTTGGGTGTCTGTTATAATCCTATGAAACTTCAACCTCTCAGAAGACACCATGCCAGGGAGGAGGCTCAAGGGGAATGGAGCAATCAATCTCTTTTCCAAATCAAGCCACACTGGGCGTTGCCCCTTATCCCCCTCCACCCATCTTGAACCCTGTTTTAACAGAAAAGCGCAGTGGTAGGCCTGAAAATCAGGGAAGTTCACACATCCCTCCTCTTTTTTAAACTTAAGCTTCCTAAGAGCAATTCTAGGTGGTTTATTTTTCCATAGAAATTGGACAAGAGTCATTTCAACTTGGCGATATGTTTTACTCGAAAGGAAAACTGGCAACATTTCTGACACATAGTTCACCTTAGGAGTGATAGTCATTTTTATCGCTTCAAGATGACCACACCAAGAAAGATAGACCGGCGACCATTTCGCAGTCATATTTTGTACCATGGAAAGGAGCGCCCCTTTATTATATTGCAGAGTTTCACTAAGTGGATGACAATAGTGAACTCCTAAGTATTTCACCATTTTGGGTTCCCACACAAAAGAGTAATCTTCCAAATCCGCACTACAAACTTTGACCAATTAATTTTGTAACCTGATAATCATGAGTATTGATCTATCAACTCTAGAACAGCCGGAATTGAACTGGGCATGGTGAAAAGCAGTAGATCATCAACGTAAGCAGAAAGCTTAATTTCCATGTCAGCTATGGGCACACCTTTAACCGCAGAGTTTTGTCTCAACAATAGGGCCAAAGGTTCCAAGGCCAGATTGAAAAGGATAGGTGAAAGGGGGCAACCCTGATGGGTGCCATGCCCTAAGATAAAATCTCTAGACTGAGTCGCATTCACAGAAATATTAGCGCTTTGTCTCGCATACATAAGTTTAATTAGTTTAAGGAAACCCTCACCAAAACCAAACCACCTCAAGACGGCAAATAAGAATGGCCACTCCAGTCGATCGAATGCTTTCTCTGCATCTAGCGATAATCCCACCTGTGGGCCCTCTGCACCTTCCAAGACATGACAAAACACTCTGGCATTGTCGGCTGTAGAGCGTCCCTTGGTGAAGCCACATTGATCTGGGTGAATCAAAGATGGAATTAATTTGGAGAGATGACCAGCTAAAGTGGCAGCGAATATTTTATAATCTGCATTTAGTAACGAAAATTGGGTGGTAGTTACTAACCATCTGAGGGTCTCTCCCAGGTTTTTCAAGAATTACAATATTCGTGGGGGAGTGTATTGCCTGCAACCTGTTTCTCCCGCGGAGGGGGTGAGTGCAGCTGGTTTCTGAAGTCTGCCGGCTTGTGTGGGGCAGCTACCCTGATGTCATCTAAGGCCCCGATAAATGTGGAGCTGCGGATAGTACGGCGCCTGTGGTGGGCGTATCCTAAGGGGCGTATCGAAAGGGGTACAATAGGCCCCTTGTGAGCCCCTTAGGAGCCGATTAGGAGAGGAAGTTTGTTTGTGAGTCATCATGCCTGGTGGTAAGAGAAAGAAGAAGCCCACTACAGTGGAGCCTGCAGAGGGCCCTATGGATAAACACGTGGTATCGACGCCGGTAGCAGCAAAACCAGGTACTGTCCTCCCTGTTCCCGTCATTGAGGGGGCTAGCCTTAGCGTACCCCTCCACTTCCGCCGGGTTTTTTGGAATTACCAGATGTATCCCAACCCTGTCTGAGTTCCGGTGATGTTGGCGTTCTCCCCAAAGCTGTAGATTGGAAAGAGTCCGCCTCTCTTGCTGGTAATCTTCAGACTTCTCCAATTTTGTTGCTGGACATTTGGCAAGTTGTCAAATGAACTGAGCAGATTTTAGTTGAGACAGTTCCTTCACTATGCCAATTTACCAAAGACGCGATTGTGAAGTTTCAGGGTTTGGACTCACAAGTGGATAATTTAACTTCTGGCCTTTTAAATGTTGATGTCCAAGTTAAATCGCTTTCTTTGTCTCAAGCTAACACTATGAAAGATAGTTTGGTGCTGCATCAGAAAGTAGAAAATTTTGAGAATTTGTTATGGAGTAAAAATTTGCGATTGCGTAATTTTCCCTGTATATCGTTGCTTTCTCCTTTAATTCTCTTTAGGAAATACTTGAAGGATGTATTGCTTCTATCTAATGCTGACACTGTTGAATTAACTAAATGCTATTACATTCCTACTAAAGTAGCTTTACCTAATATTGATGCAGAATTGGCTGTTTTGGAAGAACAAAATACCTTTAATTTGACTGCATTTTTGGAGGACACACAAGATGTTATTTCAACTAGGGCTACTTTACTAGTTCCTTTGTCTGCAGAAAATGACAATCGCTATTCTTAAAGCATACTTCAGGAGCAAAGAAACTCTGTTCTGTGGAGACAGGGTATCTATTTTTCCAGATGTATCCCATTTAACACAAACTCGCAGGAAATCTTTTCTAGCTTATAAATCTAGAGTTTTAGCTCTTGGTGCCACTTTTTTTTAACGTTATCATTGTAAATGTTTAATTTCTTTAGGCCAGGATAAATTTGTTTTTTTGTCCTCTTCTGATTTAGAAAAATGGATCTCCGATAGGGAGAAGGTATGATGGGTCTCTTGCTTAGGTATTTCTTTATTTTTTTTTCTTCTCCGGTGGTATGGGAGGGTAATAGGCTGGGGAAAGAGTAGTTACTCACCTGTAACAGGTGTTCTCCAGGAGCAGCAGGAATCAGTCCTCACATATGGGTGACGTCGGCGCCGACGGAGCCCTCGAGGAGCAATTTCCCCAGCTTTCAAAGAAAGCCTTTGGGAATTGCAGCGCGCATGCGCGGTCCCCTTCCCACCCAAGGGTGCCATCTTGCTCAGTCTGATGACATAGCTAAAAGACAGCAAAAAAATTAGCAAAAACGAAATGATAAGACTGCAACTCCAAGGGGAGGAGGGAGGGTTGTGAGGACTGATTCCTGCTGCTCCTGGAGAACCCCTGTTACAGGTGAGTAACTACTCTTTCTCCAGGACCAAGCAGGAAGTCAGTCCTCACATATGGGACTCCCTAGCATAAGGCTACCGGAGACCTCAAGCGGAAAAATGAGCTCCCTCTAGCTCAGTAGCACAGAAGGAAGGAATCTTCTCTGAAAACGCCCCCGACCGGTAGCCCAACATCAGGGCCGGAGGGTAGGAGTTGCCTAAACCTCAAAGAGATTATGGAGGACTGCCTGACCGAAAGCACTGTCCCTGCGGGACTCCCTCTCCAGGCAGTAATGGGCCGCAAAAGTCTGGCTTGAAGACCAAGTAGCGGCCCGGCAGATGTCTGCCAACGGAACAGAGCGGAGATGAGCCACTGACGCAGCCTTCGCCCTAACACGATGAGCCGTGACTCGACCCTCCAACGAGAGGCCGGCCGCCCCATAAGCCCAAGCGATACAGTCAGCAACCCATATGGACAAAGTACACTTGGAGACAGGTAGCCCCAACTTATTGGGGTCAAAAGAAACGAAGAGCTGAACAGCCCTCCTATGCTCCCACGTACGGTCAAGGTAGAAGGATAAGGCCCTCCTACAGTCCAGGGTATGCAGGACCATTTCAGCCCGGCTGGTGTACGGCCTGGGAAAGAAGGTCGGAAGAACCACCTCCTGGTTGAGATGAAAAGGAGATACCACTTTTGGAAGAAACTTAGGGTGAGTCCGTAAGACGACCCTATTCCTGTAGAACCTAGTGTAGGGTGGATCAGACACTAGGACTTGCAGTTCACTAAGCGCCTAGCAGAGGTAAGGGCTACCAAGAACAAGGTTTTCCAGGAAAGAAAACGAAGAGGGCAGGTAGCCATAGGTTCAAAGGGCGGGCAGGTAATCCGCTGCAAGACCACATTCAGATCCCATTCAGGGGCTAGTGGGCGCAAAGGAGGCTTAAGGAGAAGGAGGCCTCGGAGAAAACGAGCCACCAAAGGGTGGTTGGAAAGAGGCCTGCCATCCACCGGTACGTGGTGCGCAGAGAGAGCACTGATGTGGACCCTGACAGAGTTGGACTTAAGGCCCAGATTGGAGAGGTAAAGCAAATATCACAAGACCACTGCCACCAAGCAGTAGAAGGGATTCTAAGACTGCTGAGCACACCACACGGAGAACCGACGCCACTTAAGAGCGTAGGACTTCCGGGTGGAGGGCCTTCTGGAGGCCAAGACGACCTCTTCCACCTCCCGAGGCAGCAGGAGGGGAGCAAGGACTACCCTTTCAGCAGCCAGGCCATCAGATGAAGGGACCGGAGGTTGGGGTGTAGGAGAGTCCCCTGATCCTGTGACAGGAGATCGGGTTGAAACCCCAGAGGAAGAGGAAGAGGAGTGTCCACTGCCAGCTGCATCAGAAGCAGGAACCAGGGCTGTCTCGGCCACCAGGGAGCCACTAGGATCATCGAGGCTCTGTCTCCGAGAACCTTGAAGAGCGTCCAAGACACCAGTGGCATGGGATGAAAGGCATACAAGAGGCCTGTGGACCATGGTATCAGAAAAGCATCCGCCGCTACTCTGAGAGGATGCGGTTGTCGAGAGCAGAATTTGGGAAGCTGCCGGTTCAGAGGACTGGCAAATAGATCCATGGTGGGGAGGCCCCACTTGAGAAAGATCCGCTGAACCACCAACGGATCCAATCTCCACTCGTGGGGTTGGAGGATCCTGCTCAGCTTGTCTGCCAGGTAATTTTCTTGACCTGGGAGATAGACAGCTTTGAGGAGGATGCCGTGAAGGACGGCCCAAGAGCACAGTTTTTGTGCCTCCTGACAGAGAAGGAAGGAGCCTGTGCCTCCTTGTTTGTTCACGTAGAACATTGCAACTTGATTGTCCGTCTGGACCAGCACAGACTGGTGAGAAGTGAGGTGGGAGAAGGCTCTCAGAGCTAGGCGGATGGCTCTGGGTTCCAGGAAGTTTATCTGCTGAGCAGACTCCCAAGGAGTCCAGAGACCTTGAGTACATGTCCCTTGGCAATGTGCTCCCCAACCCAGGAGAGAAGCATCGGTTGTCAGTACCTGAGAAGGCGGAGGAGATTGAAAATCCACTCCCAGTACCAGGTTTGGCAGATGAAGCCACCACCGCAGAGAAGAGACCAGCATGTCGGACACCTGTACTGAGTCCGCCAGGCTCCCCGTGGCCTGATGCCATTGAGTGCGAAGGCACCACTGAGCAGGTCGTATGTTCAGGCGGGCATTGGGGGTCACATGGACCGTGGAAGCCATATGGCCGAGCAGTCTCAGAAATTGCCTGGCAGAGACCAGGGAATTGCTGTGAAAGTGGCTGGCGAGATCCATGAGCCTGTGGGCCCTGTCTAGAGGCAGGAAGGCCCGCACCTGAAGTGTGTTCAATCTTGCGCCTATGAATTCGAGATTTTGAGAGGGGAGCAAAGTGGACTTTGCGAAGTTTATGACAAATCCCAAGTGCTGGAGTAGAGTCACAGTGCGATGAGTGGCCTGAGTGGCCTCTTGGGAAGACTGGGCTCTGATGAGCCAGTCGTCCAGGTATGGAAACACAAAAAGGCCTCGAAGTCTTAGATAGGCCGCCACCACTGCTAGGCATTTGCTGAACACCCTGGGGGCGGAGGATAGGCCAAAGGGCAGTACTCTGTACTGGTAATGATTTCCTCCCACCACAAACCTGAGATATTGTCTGTGGTCTGGATGAATAAGGATGTGAGTATAGGCATCCTTCAGATCTAAGGAACATAGCCAGTCTCCCTGCTGGAGGTAGGGCAACAGGATTCCAAGGGTAAGCATCTTGAACTTTTCCCTTGCCAGGAACTTGTTGAGGTTTCGCAAGTCCAGGATGGGTCTGAGGCCTCCTGTTCTTTTTGGTATCAGAAAGTACCTGGAATAAAAGCCGTGACCTCTCAGGTGGTGGGGCACCGGTTCCACAGCCTGTTCCTGAAGACGACTTGCTAACTCCTGAAGGAGTAAGTCCCTGTGCAGAGGGAGTCTTGGAGGCTCCCCTGGAAAGTAGGAGGGAGGTACCTGGTGAAAGTGTAGAAGATAGCCTTTCTGAACTATATGAAGCACCCAGGTATCTGAGGTGATGGCTGACCACCTGTGGGCAAAGTGGACCAGCCGGCCTCCTGTGCTGAGAGAAACCAGCGGAGGGGAAGAGGCTATGCTGATGGAGTCAAAAAACCCCACCCTGCTGAGCAGGGGCCGGTGTTGTGGGCTTGGGGGCCTGCTGCCTAGGGACCCAATACCCCGTCCCTTGGCCTGCTGACCCTTTTGGGGAGCTGCTGAGGCCTGATACTGAGGGTAGTGTTTATAAGCAGCCGCCTTCCTCGGGTAAAAGGGCTTTTTCCCTGAGCCCTTCTTCTTCTGAGAAGGGGCCGAGGTTTTCCTGGACAGCCTAGTCCTGGTCAGAGTCTCGGTCTCGATCTGTGCAGCCTTTTCAGCCATGGGCTTGCCAAAGAGGTTTTCACCTCTGCAGAGGACATCAATCAACTTGTCTTGTACCCATGGCTCGAGGTCGGATGACTGAAGCCAAGCCTGTCGGCGGGCACCAATGCCGGCTCCGGCTACTCGAGCCGATGCTTCGAAGCCATCGTAGGCTGCTCGAGAGATAAACTTCGAGCACTCTCGAATACCAGTGGACAAGGCTTGGAACCTCTGCAAAGGTTCCTCGGTGAGACCAGCAGAGAACCCGGCAATTTCTTTTGCCAGGTCTCTGAGATACATGCCCATATAGAGCTGGTAGGTCTGGACTCGACAAGCAAGCATAGAGCCCTGGAAGCACTTCCTACCGAGGGCATCCAGGTTCCGGGCCTCCTGGCCGGGAGGCACCGAGGAGTGCATCTTCTGACTCTTGAGTCGATGCATGGCCGATTCCACCACCATGGAATGGTGCGGTAGTTGTGCCTTTTGGAACCCGGGGCTCTTGCGGACTCGATAAATGGAATCGACCCGCTTGCTTAACACCGGCGCCGACGCCGGGCTCTCCCACATGCAGAAGAGAAGTTGTTCCAGCATCGGAGGAACCGGTACAGTAAAGGCCTCCTTCGGGGGAGAGTCATACTGGAGGGCATCGAGCTCTTCGGCTCGAGGCTCCTCCTCGGGATCCGCGGGGAATGCCAAGGCCTTGGCCATATCCCGCACGAAGTCCGAGAACCGGGTGTCCTCCGGGGGGGGACCGTCTCCGAGGTTCGGACTCGGGTGAGTCTGATGGGACGCACCGAGTCCGAAAAGTACCAGGTGACTCTTCGTCCTCCGATTCCCAGGCTGAATCCTCGGAGGTGGAATCGAGCGGCTCCGGTCGGGCGGGCACCGATGCCCTCCGCCCTGACGCCGAGGGTGTCGGCGTCGACGACCTCGGTCCTGAACGGGAGGCCGAGGGAGACCGCGACCGAAGATCGACTCGAGCTCGCATGGACTCGAGGATTGGCTCGGTCTCCGGGGTCGACTTGGACGTCGACGTCCCGGCGGCCGGGGCAGATGCACTGGCGAGGCCAGCGATCAATGCCCGCTGCTGGTCCATGAAGGCAGCCAAACTGCTCTCCAAGGCCGTCAACCTGAGTCTGAGCTCAGGAGACCCAGCAGCCCCCGACGGCGTCGGGCCCGACTTCGGCTCCTTCGGAGGTGAGTCCACGAGGACTACAGTACTCACGTGTCCAGGAGACTCCATTTCGAGATGAGGATGTTTCGAAGGCCTCTCCGACTCCAAGGACCCGGGACGGCTATCGGGGCTATGCGACCTGGCCCTCGAGGAACCAGGAGCGTCCACTGACGCCGCCCTCGCGGGTTTCTTCTTCCTATGATGTTCCCGGGCAGGAGACCCCCGCTCAGAGGAACTCCGACGATGCTCAAGAATGGAGTCCCGGGACGTCGAAGCCTCTGACGAGGTCCGGGCCCGGCCGGACTCGGAGTCAGAGAAGATTCGTTCTCTTTCATGCTGCCGACTCCTCAACGCTTTTGAGGACATCTTGCGACACGGACCGCAGATCATCGGGTCCGAGGCAGCGGAGGCAGCAGTCCTGTGTGTCGGTAAGAGACATAAGTTTCTTACACCGATCACACTTTTTAAACCCGCTGGCAGCCATCGGGGGAAAAAGGGCCCCTGCGAGGTCAAAAGACAGGGCTGCCAGTGAAAAAGAAAAAAATGGCGTGAACGCTTGTCACGAAGGACAAAAAAAACCGAAAAATAAAGAACGGACCCGATACCGGCGTAGCGGGTCCGGGCGGGAAAAGGATCCGGCGTCGAACCGAGAAAAGAATAAGAAATAAAATCAACTTTTTCTGCGGCGATCACAAACAGCGTCTGTTGGGCTCCGCGGAAAAAAGAAGACTGAGCAAGATGGCACCCTTTGGCGGGAAGGGGACCGCGCATGCGCGCTGCAATTCCCAAAGGCTTTCTTTGAAAGCTGGGGAAATTGCTCCGCGAGGGCTCTGTCGGCGCCGACGTCACCCATATGTGAGGACTGACTTCCTGCTTGGTCCTGGAGAAATGTGTTAGCCAGAGTTGCCCTTAGTGGGAGGGCTTTCCCTGGTTAGGTTTTCTTCATTACTTTATGTGGTCTGGTATCCCCGAGATGTGGGCTAATGTATCTTTTTTTATTTCCTTGTATCACATATAATGGATGCTATTTTGTCTTTCCGTCGTTTCTTTTTTATTCTGATAATTGTATTGTCAGTTAAAAAACCTAATAAACATAACTTTAAAAAAATATATAAGAATTACAATATTCGCAGAAGCGAACGCTCCAGTCTGGCCCTCCGCTTCTAAAAGAAGCCTATAATATTGTTGACGATATGGCCTAACACTTTGGAAAAGGTTCGATAAAATTCAACCGGAAGGCCATCTGGTCCGGTAGCCTTGCCCACTTGCAAAGAGTCAATAGTCTGGATAATTTCCATGACCGTAATCTGCCTATCTAGACCTGCAGCTGTTTCCTGATCCAACATAGGCCTCTGTATATTGGCCAGTAATCTCTCAAAAACTTCCTCAGAGAATTCTGTCTCTGGGGGTTATAGCTGAGCATAAAATTGAGGAAAGGTTTCTGCAATTTCAGAATCCTCGACAATCAATTGTTGCACCTGAGGGTCTCTCAAAGCAGCAATGCGAGAAGCTTCTTTGTGACCTTTTAACGAGTTAGCTAATAACCGTCCAGCCCTGTTACCTTCCAAATAATACCACCCTTTCTGCACCTGAATATTCTGTGAAGCTTTAGTAGTCAAAAACGAGTTATATCTAAATCTAAGACACTGTAACCGTATCAGAATGTTAGGATCAGTTTTCCGACCTATGATGCGTTCCCCCGCTTTGATCTGCTTATCCAAAGCTTCTAGTTCTGCTTTACGTTGCTTGGCCTGTCATATAGCAAAACTGGTTATGGTGGCCCGCATGTTAGCTTTGAAATCCTCCCACCAAGTATAAACCCGAAGTGTCATGAGGTAAATTAAGTTGAAAATACTCCTCTATAGCCATCAGAATGGTTCTCCTGGAACTCCTGATTGCCAAGAAGAGTCCAGTCAAAATGCCAACATGTAAAAGATGGGCAGCTCGTTGAGTCCAATAGGGAGAATGAGATTGCAAGGGGTCTAGCGCGAGGTTGAAGTCTCTCCCCACAATCGTTGAGTATCTGGACACCTCTTGCGACAAAGCTGCAATGGAGCTAAAAAAAGTAGGGCAATCTATATTAGGGGCATAGATATTGATTAAGGCCAGTTCAGTGGATCCCAACTTAATGACAACCATTGCCCATGCCCGCCCTTCAGTATCAGATCTGGTTTGCAGTACAGTAGGGGATAAAGATTTCCTTACTAGAATGGATACCCCAATTTTTTTATGATTGCAGCTGAAAAAGCCACAAGTGAAAAGGGTTTCATATCTAATTTCAACACTAGAAGCTCCAAAGTGCGCCAATTGACACAAATGAATCTTCGAAGTTGTATACCAGCGCCACTGCTAGAACCATGTCAGTCATGTTCCGTGACTTTGTTAGCAAGGTCAAGATATTCAAATATGTGAATTGAAAATTAATGACAGATGCACCACCTAGCGGGAAAATGAATTTATACCTAGAAGCCCCAAAGTACGTCAATTGATGCACTCAATTGTCTTGGATGAGTCAATTGACTTACTTTGGGGCTTCTAGGTATAAATTCATGTTCCCACTAGGTGGCACATCTCAATCACTGTTTAAGCATAGTTACTCACCTGTAACAGGTGATCTCCGGGAACAGCAGGAATTTAGTCTTCACATATGGGTATCGTCGGTACCGGCAGAGCCTGCACAAGAACGCTCCCCAGCGTCCAATAGGAAAGCTTTTGGGAGCATCCCACAGCGCCTGCGTGATGCCTTCCCGCCTTTCCCAACTGTCCCTTTCCAGTTGAGTTTAAAGCTGAGACAAAAGAGAGAGGGAAAGAGAGAAAGAGAGAGATAGAGAGATACAACTCCTAGAGGAGGTGGGTGGGTTGTGAAGACTAAATTCCTGCTGTTCCCGGAGATCACCTGTTACAGGTGAGTAACTATGCTATCTCCAGGAACAAGCAGGAATCTAGTCTTCACAAATGGGGACTCCCTAGCTGCAAATGCCAGGGAGAAGACCCCAAAAGTTGTGTGCCCTTGTGAAAGGGCTCCACTTCCCCCCATGGATCTCTGGCATCCTACCAGGGATGGTGGGTAGGAGTTGATTAAGTATGGAACAGATGTTGAAGAACAGCCTGACCAAACAAAGCATCCCGGTGGGAGTCCTTGTCTAAGCAGTAATGGGCTGTGAAGGTATGAACCGAAGCCCAAGTAGCTGCTCGGTAGATGTCGTCGATAGACACAGAGTGAAGATGAGCCATAGAGGCTGCCATGGCTCTCACATTATGAGCTGTGACATGGCCTTCCAAAGGAAGGTTTTTACTCTCATAGGCAAAAGATATACACTGTGCAATCCAGTTGGACAGTGTTCTTTTGAAGACTTGAAGTCCCAAATGACTAGGATCAAAAGCAACAAAAAGGTGAGAGGATTTCCTATGTTGCTGTTTCCTTTGTAAGTAAAAGGCCAGAGCCCTTTTACAATCCAAAGTATGAAGATTCCTTTCTGCATTTGAGGCATGAGGCCTTGGGAAGAATACAGGAAGGTAAACCGCTTGGTTTAAATGAAAAGGTGACACCGCTTTTGGCATAAAATATGGATGAGTCTTAAGGACTACCTTATCATGATGGAATAGATGTGGTGTATTTAGATTTCAGTAAAGCCTTTGACACTGTTCCTCACAGGCGACTTATAAACAAACTGAGCACCCTAGGGATGGACCCTAAAGTTACTGCTTGGGTTAGAAATTGGTTGGGTGGGAGGCGACAAAATGTACAAGTAAATGGAGCTCACTCTGAGGAGAAGGATGTTACCAGTGGTGTGCCCCAGGGATCTGTCCTTGGTCAGATTCTTTTTAACATCTTTGTTAGTGATATAGCGGAAGGGCTGTCGGGTAAGGTTTGCCTCTTTGCGGATGATACCAAAATCTGCAATAAAGTAGACACCCAGGAAGGTGTAGATAACATGAGGAGGGATCTAGCTAAGCTTGAAGAATGGTCTAGAATTTGGCAGCTGGGATTTAATGTTAAAAAATGTAAGGTCATGCATTTGGGCTGCAGCAATCCAAGGGAGCAATACAGCATAGGAGGTGAAGTACTTTTGTCCACTAAAGAAGAGCGGGACCTAGGCGTAGTTGTGTCCGATGATCTTAAAGTAGCTAAACAGGTAGAAAAGGCGACGGCAAAAGCTAGAAGGATGCTTGGGTGCATACGGAGAGGAATGGCTAGCAGAAAAAAGGAGGTGATAATGCCTCTGTATAAGTCTTTGGTGCGACCTCATTTGGAGTATGGTGTGCAATTCTGGAGACCGCACCTTCAAAAGGATGTGAACAGGATGGAGTCGGTGCAGAGGGTTGCTACTAAGATGATTAGTAGTCTTCATTATAAAGCATATGAGGACAGACTTAAGGATCTTAATATGTACACCTTAGAGGAAAGGCGGGATAGAGGTGATATGATTGAGATGTTTAAATACCTCCGTGGCATAAATGTTCAGGGAGAGCCTCTTTCAATTGAAAGCAAGTTCTGCGACGAGGGGACATGGGATGAGGGTGAAGGGAGATAGATTCAGGAGTGATATGCGGAAATATTTCTTTACGGAAAGAGTAGTGGATCCATGGAATAGTCTCCCAGTGGAGGTGGTAGAGATGAGGACAGTAACTGAATTCAAAAAAGCATGGGACCAACACAGAGGATCTCTAAAGGTAAAAAGTGGACTGTTGTAGTTGTTGTTATGGAAGGACAGACTAGATGGGCCTTGTGGTCTTTTTCTGTCATCATGTTTCTATGTTTCTATGAACCTTGTATAAGGAGGATCAGCCACCAATGCTTGCAACTCACTGATGCGACATGCTGATGTGATTGCAATAAGAAAGATGACCTTCCAGGAAAGGAATTTCAAAGAGGTAATGGCTAATGGTTCAAAAGGCGGTTTCATAAGCTGCCTAAGAACCAAATTTAAGTACCATGCCACCGGTGGTGGCTTAATGGGAGGCTTAGATAAAAGAAGGCCTCTCATAAATCTCGCTATGAGAGGATGAGAGGAAATAGGTTGCCCATTTAGAGACTTGAAAGAGGCTGCAATAGCACTCAAATGAACTCTCACTGAATTGGTCTTAAGCCCTGCATTATATAAATGAAGGAGATACTCCAGTAATGATTCCAGAGATATTATCGCAAGAGGGTTAAGACCTTCTGCGAGCACCATATGGTAAACCTTTTCCACTGGAAAGCATAACAGCGTCTTGTGGAAGGCTTCCTGGAAACATAAAGGATATCCTTTACCTGCTGAGAAAGGTTAAGATCATGAAGTTCTAGGCTTTCAGCAACAAGGCCCTGAGATGCAGAGACTGGGGATTGGGATGCCACAGCATCCCGTCCCCCTGAGAAAGGAGATTTGGAGCAGATCCTAACTCCAGAGGCGGAGCTTGAGAGATATAGGGACAGAGGGTACCACATTTGCAGTGGCCAATGTGGAGCTATGAGAATCATATGACCTCTGTCTCTCTGAAGCTTGAACAGGGTTTTGGGAATTAGGGGAATGGGTGGAAAGGCATAGAGGAAGTCATGGCCCCAATGGAGGAGGAAAGCATCCCTGGCCTGACAACCCTGAGCCAGAATTCTGGAACAGAACCGGGGAAGTTTGGCATTCAGCAGACTTGCAAAGAGGTTTATGTCTGGGGTTCCCCAAATTTGGAAAATCTTGGCCACCTGGTCTGCATGGAGAGACCATTCGTGTGGAAGCAGAACTTGACCGAGTCTGTCTGCCCAAGAGTTTTGAATGCCTGGAAGATACACCGCAAGGAGATGAATCTGATGCTCTCTGGCAAGGGCCCATAGTCGCAAAGCTTTGTTGCAGAGTGACAGAGAGCCTGTTCGCCCTGCTTGTTCACATAGAATATGGCTACCTGATTGTCCGTTTGAACTAGGACTGTCTTGTAGCTGAGCTGGGTGTGAAATACTCGAAGAGCAAGGAAGATTGCTCTGAATTCCAGGAGATTGATATGTAGATAGGTCTCCTGTGGAGTCCAGGTACCCTGGGTAGAGGGGCCTTGCAGGTGGGCTCCCCAACCCACCTGTGAGGCATCTGTTGTTAGAGTGGCTTGGGGTGGGGGTTGCTGAAAAGGAGACCCCACCAAAAGGTGATTGCCACCATTGGAGGGACAAAATAAGGTGATCTGAGTTTGCTATTTTGTCTGACAGGCAACCTGACGCCTGAGTCCATTGAGTGGATAAAGTCCACTGGGCTGCCCTCATATGGAGGCGAGCATAAGGAACCACATGCACGGTGGATGCCATGTGGCCTAGCAACTGTAACATTTCCCGAGCAGTGAGGTGAGGTTTCAACACTGCTTGGGAAACTAACTGCACAATGCAAAGGCAGCGGGCCTATGGAAGGTATGCCCTTGTCTGTCTGGTATCCAGCAAAGCTCCTATAAACTCCAGGGACTGAGTAGGAGCAAGGTTTGATTTTGGGACATCTATGACAAGTCCCAAATACTGAAGGATGTGCATTGTGCGAGAGAGAGCAACCCTGGCCTCTGGCTCTGAAGGGGCTCGAATGAGCCAGTCGTCTAAGTAAGGGAAGACGAATATTCCTAAGGTGCGAAGAAATGCTGCCACAGCCATGCATTTTGTGAACACCCTTGGTGCCGAGGCCAGTCCAAAAGGAAGCATCCTGTATTGGTAGTGCTTCCCTTGAAACAGAAAGCGAAGGAACTTTCGATGAGTTGGATGGATGAGAACATGAGTGTACGCATCCTTGATTTCTAGAAAACAAAGCCAATCCTGACTCTGAAGGTATGGCAGCAGAGTTCCTAGAGAAATCATTTTGAACTTCTCTTTGAACAGGAATTTGTTCAATTCTCTGAGGTCTAGAATGGGTCTGTGTCCTCCTGTTTTCTTTAGAATAAGGAAAAAGGGGGAGTAAAACCCTGTACCCTGTTGGAGAATGGGTACCTCTTCTATTGCCCCTTGGGCAAGAAGCACAGTGACCTCTTGACCTAACTGGTCGTTGAGAGAGGTCTGAGAATTGAACTGTCTTACCATTGTAGGAGGGGGCATGCTAAGGAAATGAAGCTTGTACCCCTCTCTTACAACTGACAGAGTCCAACTTTCTGCTGTAATCTGACCCCATCTGGGGGCAAAATGACAAAACCGTCCTGGAATGGTGGAAGGTTCTGGGCCATTCAGGGCCAGGAAGGCAAAGTTCTTTAGATAGGAGTCAAAGTCCCTGTGGAGGCTGAGTCTGCTGAGCCGGATGAGGCTTAGTTGCTTTTGTTTTTCTTTGTCTAGGTTGTTGCTGCTGTCCCTTTTGGGCAGACTGACCTAAACAATGGCCCTGCTGGGTATGGAGAAATTTCACTTACCGTTAATTTCCTTTCCTGGAATATTGCTAGACCAGTCCAGACAAACGGGTTATGCACCCCTGCCAGCAGATCTTGGAGACAGAGAATTCTACCAGAGCTCTGATAGGCTGGAGCCTGGTGATATAATCCTACCCCTAGGGGTCTCCCTCAGTAACGTCTACAAGCTAATGCAACATGAACTGTAACATCACCCCAGAGGGTCTCAAGTGAACTATATACAAGGGAGCCGAAGAACTCCCCAGAGCTGAAAACAGTATCTACCTACGAACCCATGGACTGCCCATGGCGAGGCATACTGGCAAAGAGAAGAACAGCAGTCGGCGGCTGCACCGCACCAGCGGCACTCCAACAGACAGCAGGGCGGGTCCTGGACTGGTCTAGCAGTATTCCAGGAAAGGAAATTAACGGTAAGTGAAATTTCTCCTTCCAAGTCATACTGCTAGACCAGTCCAGACAAACGGGCAGTACCCAAGCTACCTGCTTTCAAGGGGGGGGTCAAGGCCGCCGACAGCTCAGCAGCTCCAAAACGGACCTCCTGACGGGCATGAACGTCCAACCTATAATGACCGACAAAGGTGGACAGCAACGACCAAGTCGCCGCCCGGCGAATATCGAGAGGAACTACATGAGACCTTCTGGCCTACAAAGTTGCTTGCGCAGGAGAGGAGTGAGCACAGAGTCCCGGTGGAGCTGGCTCTCCCAGAAGAAGGTACGCCGCCTCAATGGCCTCCCTTACCCATCTAGAAATGGTAGATTTGGAGGCTGCGGATCCCCGAGGACCCGCGAACAAGACAAAAGAGGATCAGTCATATGGAAGGGGTTCGTGACCCTCAGATACCGAAAAAGAACCCATTTAGGGTCCACCGCCCGCAACGGAGACCGACCACTGTCACACTGCGCCTTTGGAAAAGACGGAAAGAAAAGAGGCTGGTTAACAGGGAACGGCGTCAGCACTTTGGGCAAAAAGGAAGGGACAGTTCGCAGAGAAACGCCTTCTGAGGAAAACGAGAGATAGGGATCTCGACATGAGAGAGCCTGGAGCTCAGAAATACGGCGTGCCGAAGTTATGGCCACCAAGAAGACTGCCTTCAGAGTCAAATCTTTAAGAGAACAGGCCCTCAGAGGCTCAAAGGGAGGAGCAACGAGGGCACATTAGATCCATGGCCGGTAGTCCCCACAGGTGAACAATGGACCGGAACGCATCCGGCTGCAGAGCCCAGCCCCCGGGATCCAGAGAGTGCCGGCTGAGAAAATCAGCTTTCACATTGTCCACGCCTGCGATGTGCTGCGCCGATAGCCTGAAGATGTTTCTCCGCCCACGGGAGGAGCAAACGCCTTTCCTGTGAGACACCCAGACATTTTGTGCCGCCTTGGCGGTTTAGGTAAGCAACTGTCGTGACGTCGGACAGGATCCGAACCGCACGCCGCCGCAGAAGAGGCTGAAACTGTAGAAGGGCTAAGCGCACTGCCCGCGTCTCGAGACGATCGATAGACCATTGGGCTTCGCGAGGTGACCAACTCTCCTGCGCCGAGGACAAGCCGCAATGCGCTCCCCAACTGGAGATGTTGGCATCCGGCGTCACTAAGATCCAGCGCAGAGACTCCAGAGGGACCCCCCGTAGAAGATTGCGCACCTGAAACCACCAGCGGAGGCTGCGGCACACCGGCGGAAGCAGAGGCAACCGGATTCGATAATTCTCGGATACCGGCGACCAACGAGATAGAAGCGCCATCTGCAAGCTGTGCATGTGCGCTCTTGCCCACGGAACGAGGGCTACCGCTGCTGCCATGGACCCCAAGAGTTGAATGTAGCCCCAAGTCCGAGGAGCCGCTTGATCCAAGCAGCGGCGGAGCTGAAGAGAGACCTTCTGAAAGCGTTCCTGAGTTAGAAACACCCATCCCCGACGAGTGTCGAACCAAGCTCCTAGAAAATCCAGGACCTGAAACACCCCAAAATAGACAGAGTAACGGCCCAGTCCTCCTTCCAACGGTGGAACGGGACGAATGGCATCTAAACGCTGGAGCCTTTAAATGAAGCAACATCCGCTGCCCATTGACGCAGGCAGAGCCATCTCCGAGCCACCGACACCGGTGCTAGGAAGCGAGCTGACAGCCGCAAGAGATCATAGAAGGCCTCTGCCCGGAATGCAGCGATGGATTCTAAACGAACCAACTTGGGAACACCTGGAAGCTGCTGAATCCATCGAAGGGAGGCCCGAGCTGCTAGACCTCCGCACACCCCTGCATGAAGGAAATAGCGGGCGAAGAAAAAACCCGTCTTTAGCATACTCTCAACTCTTTTGGTCTTGCTGGTCGCGGAGTGCCGCTCCGCCCTCAACCGGAAGAGTGGTATGCCTGGTGACCCTGGTCATAATGCATCAACTTTCGGGTATGTCAGCCAACGGTCCAAGTCAGAAGGAGACCAAGGGTATAACTGACCAATACGTGTGCCGCACGAATGCCCTGGAAAATGGGATCCGGCTGCAACAGGGTTTGAGAACTCTGAGGATCAGGCGTGTCGGCTAGGAGTAGCGACTCCATCACCTGTGTGATTAGAGCCGGCAACTCCTCTTTCCGAAAAAGTCTGAGAACTGTCAGCGAAGAAACAGACGGAGAATATTCCCCATCTTCTTACTCCAACGAGTCAGGGCTGACCTCCGAAGATTTAAAGTCTTCTTGAATATCCATAGTACCCCGCAAGTCACATGCAACGCTCCTAGGAGGACGTACTGCTCGAAGGTCTGAGGACTTATGGGATCGCTTGCGAGACCATGCCATATCCTTGCCTGCTACCGGCGGGTGCAGGAGATATACCAAAAAACTCCAAACGCCACAGGTGTCATGCCTGATGGAAGAGTGTGAGGAACGCACTGTCAGCCAACGCTGCTGTGGCTTCCAGCGGCTGTGGAAGCGAAATGGGAGCTGACTGAGTCCTGTCTGCAGGTAGATCCTGCAGCAGGGGCCCTGAGGAGGGTGGAGATAAGGTGCTGATGACACCAGCTAGCAGCGCAGTGGGAATGGGGGAAGAGTCTCCCGGATGCAGTGTGCAGGTGGAACACAAGCAATCTATTAATTCCCCCTTCTGTTTATTACATATCACATATAATACAGCCAGAGAAACAAGCATTGCAGAGACTTAAACCACCTGTTCTCCTTTTTTTTTGTTGTTCTTATTGTTTAAAACAAAAATCAAGGTAGGCTTAGGGAAACAGAAGAATCTTCAAAGAAAAGGATTTTGAAACTCCCCGTGCCGTCACAGCATGTTTAAATGTGTTGAAACGGCTGTCCAGAGCTGTTCCCTCCAAAAAGAAACACTGAAGAGAAAAACAAAATGGCCGCTGGCACAGTAAAACTGCAAAATAGAAGTTTCCTAAGCTCCAAAAACCTGAAAAAAAATGCAGCAAAATTTGCAAGGAGTGCTGCTGTCAACAAACATTCCAATCCTGATGAACTCTGAATCACCAGAAACGGAGGGGAGAAGGAAACTGTCAGTTATTCACTGAGCTGAGAAGGAAACTGTCAGTCATTCACAGTGCTGGTACAGAGAAACTTTCAAAGTCAGGGTAAGGCAATTACAGTGACTGAAAGTAGGGAAATTAGAGTTTGATCCCTCTGAAGCCACTCAGACCTTCATGGCAGGAGCTGAAAGGTGCTTCTGGGGAGGGATGGAGAAGCTCAAACCCAGCTGTACTGAAGATTACAGAAAACACAGTTATTAAGCTTGTTTAGGCCGGGCCCAAAACTGTCAGGATCCAAAACACTGACTTAAAATTCCAATCAAATGGTATATTGAATAAGACAGGTACAATATTCCGGTAAGACGTACAAAGTAACCCGGCTGCAGAATGTGGATTAAAAATTTAAAGTAGGAACTTCAAAACTCAGAGGCAGCCGGTCCGGATGCAGTTGAAATCAACCCAGAGCAGCTGAGGCAAGTAAGAAAAACAGTTTACTTACAGGTTTCTCTCAGAAAATGATACCTGAACTTCCTGGTGATGTCCAAGCCCGCGTGGCAAAGACTCAGCGCTGCGTAAAGCAAATTGGGAGCTCCAATGAAGCCAGGCTCAGGAGTTCCACAAGTTTATCTGGGGAATCAAGTCGCTGGGGGAAGCGCACAGCTGATTCTTGAGGTCCTTGTGCTTCTTCTGACAGCCTATGCAGCGTAGACCTGAATAAGGCATAGAGAGGACTAAAAAATAACTCTGCCCCGCAGGAACAGCCAGAGACTCTGTCCCTTAATTCCATCCTTTTCTCTATTCCTGCCTTTCCTACTCTTTATTTATCATGTTAATACATAGGCAGAGAGAAAAGAACCCCTCCACAACTCACAGCTATCAAGTGCTGTGGCCAAAAGCTAAGGAATTAACTTAAAAAGTCTAAGGACAAGGTGGGAGGGTTGCAGGCATGAGAAAAATGCCCAAAATCGCTAAAAAAATGAATAAAAATAAATCGAGTCACCACAGAGCTGCAGACATCAGTGGGAGAAAGACAGGTGCTGCACTTACAGTACCGAAAGTGCAGAGAAGCCATGGACCGCTGCTCAGACCACTGCCAGCTGTCTCACCACTAAAATCAGCCCCAGGGACTTGATTTTAGGAGGCTTACCATCCAGCTAAATAGTCCTCTTGACTAGTGCTGGGGAGTCTTCACATCAGCGATCTCTACTGTGACAGGACACAGGACCTCAGCTGGAAACACCCTGGTGCTCAGATAAGTACACTGGCAACTACAGGGGATAATCTCTCCAAAAGAAATCTCAAAGAAATAAAGCATTTCAAATTTTTTGAAGGAGCAAAAAACAAAGCATCCAGATCTGCTGGAGACAGAGAAATACTGAGGGAGACCCCTAGGGGTAGGTTTATATCACCAGGCTCCAGCCTATCAGAGCTCTGGTAGAATTCTCTGTCTCCAAGATCTGCTGGCAGGGGTGCATAACCCGTTTGTCTGGACTGGTCTAGCAGTATGACTTGGAAAGGAGGGATAAAACGTCTTCTTCTTACTGTAGAATGGTTTCTGTAGGATTTTTTCCTTGCAGGATCAGCTGTAGATTTAGACAATCTATCCAGAGTGATATTGTCAGCATCTATCTCATTAGATTTTCCTGCCAATTCTTGCCAAAAAGATTCTTTCCTGTGCAAGGAATATTCCCCAGTTTATCCTGTACCCAAATTTCCAAGTCAGATGCCTGGAGCCCAGGCAATCCTACGTGCACCTATGGCAATGGCAGAGGTTCTACTTATGCACTCAAAGCAGTCAAAGGCTGCACGATTGACAAATCCTGGGCATGTTTGACAAGGGCGAGGTAATCTTGCCTTTTATCATCAGGAAGGAGAGGGCTCATAAGCTCTAAATCTCCTGTGACCTCCTTAAGGAACATTCCCATATATAAAATATAGGAACGGATCCTAGCAGAAAGCATGGAAGCCTGGAAGGTTCGACGTCCAAAGGCGTCAAGAGTCCTACACTCACGTCCTGGAGGATTAGATGCATGCCTTTTTGCACTCTTTATCCTTCTCATTCCACCACCATGGAATCTTGAGTCTTTTGAAACCCAGAACAAGGAGGAACTCGATACATGGTGTCAAGTCTTCGAGAGTGAGGAGATGTGGTTAGAGGTGTCTCCCACATTCTCAACATGAGATCATGCAAGATCTCATGAATAGGTAAGGTAGCTGCCTCCTTGGGAGCTTTAGGGTATTGCAGGATTTCTAATTCCTTTGCCCTAGGCTCTTTTTCAGGAGCCACTTTGATGGCAAGACCTCGAGCCACATCTCGGATAAAATCCTGAAAGGACATATCCTCTGGTGGAGATATCCTACGCTGAGGAGAAGAACCACCTCAGGAAGAAGTTCTCTGGTATTGGCAGATCTTTCAGAGTCTTCAGACTCATCCGAGGATTCGAAGTATCTCCGATCCGGGTGATTGTGCAAGGCATGGTACCGGTACCGATCGAAGTCAACATCGGAGGGGTCCGGTACCGACTTGTTGATACCGGATGGATAGGCATGACTTGGTCCCGGTAGAATACCTGCCGATGTCGATGCAGTCGGTACTGGTACCGGAGCTGGTGCCGGTACCGGTTGAATAGTCTGAAGCGGTTTCAGGAGCATCGAGGCCATGAGAAGAGCCGCCAGACTGCGTTCAAAAGCCAAGAATCTCTGGTCTATCGACGCTGACGATGTTTGGGTATCGGTACTGGATGAAGCAGCCAGTACCCGAGAGCATGGCACCAGTAGTTCTGCCAAGGTTGAGGCCTCGAGAACATCCTGGAGCCGTTAGTGCTTTGGAAGCCGAAGCCTCCTGCCGGGGCAATTTTGCCGGTGAATGTCCCTCAAGGGCAAAGCCAGAGGCATCTCGATGCTTAGAAGGAGATCTACCCTTTGAGGACCGGCTAGATTTATGTTTAGTTACCTGAGATCCATGGGAGGAAGACGAAGCCTGGAAGATGTCGATGCCACAGAGGCTGCATCGGAGGGAAAAAGGGTGCTAAGTTTAGCAGCTCGGTTCTGCCGGCCCCTTTTCGTCATCATCCCACAGGCAACACATTCCGAAATAGAGTGGTCAGGACCTAAACATTTGAGGCACCACTCATGGGTGTCGGTGACGAAGATGGTACCGCCACACTTGGAAATTTTTAAAACCCGAAGAGGGTTTTTCCATTTTAAAAGGAAATAGTTGGGCCTAGTGCCCAAAAAGGCATGTGGCACCTGAGGAGAAAATAACTGGAAAAGGCTCCAGAAGAAAGGCGTTTGGTTTTTTTTTTTGGAAAAAAAGAAAGAAGAACCGGCGTAGCGTCGAAGGAAGGCAGACGCGACCACAAAAAAGAAGAATAGAAGGGAATTATTTTCTGCGGTGACAGGATGTGCGACCTTTCGGCTCCACGGAAAATGAAGAACTGGAGAGGGACAGTTGGGAAAGGCAGAAAGGCAGCACGCAGGTGCTGTGGGATGCTCCCAAAAGCTTTCCTATTGGACGCTGGGGAGCGTTCCCACGCAGGCTCCGTCGGTACCGACGATACCCATATGTGAAGACTACATTCCTGCTTGTTCCTAGAGATCAGTTTTACTCAGACATTACAAACAATAAACACACGATGATGTCATGTAACGACGTCACATACTTATTTGTTAAATACGCGCAGTAACTTCACATTAATTCACATCTGCATTTCATGCTAAACGCAGTCATCGTGATAATGCGTCAACTGACGCACTTCGGGGTTTCTAGGTAAAATTCCTTTTGGGGCTTCTAGTGTTAAAGACTCCTTCACATTCAAATGTGTCTCTTGCAGAAATAGGATGTCAGCACTTTACTTGCGCCCATATAAAAATATCTTTTCCTCTTAATGGGATTGTTAATGCCCTTAACATTCAGTGAGACTATCTTAAAGGAAGACATAGTGACAATATAGCACCCTGTGATAAACAAATGTTGCAGAAACATACCAGTTTGTAACATATGATCTTACATTATTAATCCACACCTTTAAGGCACCCAGAATAGTAGCTACATTAATAGCCCAAGGGAAAAACACAAGCAGAAATACCACCTCTTAGCCATAGACCTTATAGAAGATTGCTCAAAAGAAAAACACATGATTCTAAACACCAAAAGCCACCAAAACCCTGGGGGGCTATATCAAACTCTGAACTTAGCGGGTGAGCCCAAAGGGACAAGACAGACACGGAGGGTGTAACTAACTAATTCACTTCAACTCCTCTGCCACATAGGGCTTCTTATACTGACCACTACCCACCACTAGAATAGCGTCCCCAAACCCTAGGCTCTAAAACATTAGAGCAAAACTGCCCCTACCAATACACTGTACGATCGCTAAAGGCTACATGTAGATAGATGAGGGCCATTTTGCCTTACAATGCCCTGACGCCCTCCAAACCAACCCAAACACCACAGACAACACAAAACATTAAAAAAGAGAGAAAACGAGCAAAATAGAAGGACAGTGTGACCAGAGCAATACCCTGGAGCTGCCCCGAGACAGCCACATTGAATATCAACTCTGCATGATTTAAATCACAACTTCACGACCTCAAATCCAGTCAAAACACCCATATGAAGTATTAGAGAACTCTGCAAGCTTATGTCCACTGCTGATTGTAAGGCAGGTTTTCACCGCATCAGCAACAACTCTTTGTCCTCCAAAAACGCGTGCAATTCCCCTGGATCATCAAAAGTCCTGGTCTGGTTGTGCAGCGTGACTCTCATGCGAGCAGGATAAAGCAGCCCGAAACGGGCCTGCAGTTGCAACAGGCGTGGCCGTAGCGCCAAGAAACGTTTCCTCCAATCTACGTCGCCTTCGCGAAGTCAGGGAAAAAGAGGAGTTTATGCCCTTGGTATTCTAAAGGAGAGTGCAATCTGGCTGCTTCCATTATTTGCATGACTTGTTGAAATCGTAGAACTTTTAGAATGATTGGGCATGGACACGTGCCCGAAACCACAGACTGAGTAGGGACTCGATGGGCCGCTCAATCTCAAAAGGCATAGCAAACTTCACTTTCAGCACACCCGGGATCATTGATTGTAAAAAGGCCAACATATCTGGGCCTTCAGCTCCCTCGGGAACTCCCATGATCCTAATGTTATTTCTTCGAGCGCGATTGTTACCATCTTCCAACTCTCTTTGCAGTGACCGGATCAGCTTTGCTTGCTTCTCAATGGCCCTGAACCGCTCCCCATTTGTTGCTACCACGTTCTCCACCTTCTCCAATCTCACCGTAATTGACTCCAAACTGTTTTTAAGGCATTAATATCCTCCTGCATTGTATTCAGCAAGTCTCCATTTGATTTAACCATGTCTTTAACAGCATGGATCTCAAAGAGAAGTTCCTACAAGGCCTCAGGACAATCTCGGATGACCGCCATTTTGTGAGGTGAGAGAGGCTCCATTTTAGTTCGCTTTGCACTGGTGTTTTGAGTTCCTTGGTAATCCAGACACGTGGGTTTGGGGCCAGACATATCCGTAGTCGACTGATTCTAAAATAGGCAGGATCCACTTAATTAAAAGCAGCAGAAGTCAGGATTCTTGACCATTACCCTCTGAAGCATAGCTCTTATACGTCCATCTTGCCCGAAGTTAGGCTCTGCCCCCTCAGCGCCGCCATTCTAGTTTTGAGTCCAGAAGCCTCTGCAGCCATCAGCGTGGGCATCAAGGAACTCGGGCCCTGTGCTGATTCCCCCGAGGGGAGTCCTCAGCGAGGACAGGTTCTGGCATCCAAGACCTATCTGTGATCGATTCTTTCCAGGGGACTCGGATAGGCCAACCCTGCTCCAATCCCTCGCCTACTTGTGTCCCGCATCTAGGACTGCGGGACTTGGTTTGGGGCTTACTCAACCAGTTGGACCCAGCCAGGGACGCCACCTTCGAGGTTTTCTTCTTCTTATGTTCTCTAGAGGGAGACTGACTTACTGAGGAGCCACGGCATCGATTAGGGTCCAGAAGGGTGCCCCAGGATTCTGTGGTTTCTGAGGAGGCCTTGGCTTTCTGAGGGACCAGGGACTCTAGGAAAAACCTATCTTGCTGCTGCTGGCGGCTCTTGAGGGCTTTGGTGGATATATCTTTTTGCAAAGACTGGACGCCACAGGATCGTGGTCCGGGCGTAGGCAGCAGTCGTGTGTATCAGTAAGGGACATGATTTTGGCACACCAATCATATTTCTTGAACCCCATTGGTAGCCATGAGGGAAAAAAGTACTCCAGCGAGGTCGAAGTCCCACAATGCTGCCAGCTGGAAAAAAGGGTGCGAAGGCGCCTAAAAGGAAAAAATGTACGAACCCAAAACTCTATGCCGAAAGAGCAAAATTGGATGGCGGGAAGAGTACCAGTACATAACAGGAGAGAGTATGAAAATGAGATCGAGAAAAAAAAATCAACTTTTCCAGGGGAAACCAGAGAGATGTCTGAAGGGCTCCGCGGAAAAAAGGAGACTGAGTAAGATGGCACCCTTGGACGGGAAGGACACCACGCATGTGTGGTGGCATCTCCCAAAGGCTTTCTTTGAAGGCTGGGAAAGCACAGTTACTAACCTGTAACAGGTGATCTCTGGAAACAGCAGGAATTAGTGGGGCCTCCCACTGGGCATGCGCGCTGCCTTCCCGCCTTCCTGACCAACTCTCCTCAGTTCGAGTTTAAAGCTGAGACAATAGAGAGAGGAAAGGAAAGAGAGAGATAGATACAACTCCTAGGGGAGGCGGGTGGGTTGTGAGGACTAATTCCTGCTGTTCCCAGAGATCACCTGTTACAGGTAAGTAACTGTGCTATCTACAGGAACAAGCAGGAATAAGTCCTCACATATGGGGACTCCCTAGCTAAGATGCCTGGGAGATCCCCTGAAGGGTATGAGACCCTGAAAGGTTCCTCATCTTCCTATGGATCTCAGGCATCCATTCAGGGAAGGTGGGCTGGAGTTGTTCAAGAATGGAACAGGTGTCTGAGGACAGCCTGACCAAACAAGGCATCCCGGCGGGAGTCCTTGTCCAAACAGTAATGGGCTGTAAAGGTATGAACCGAGGCCCAGGTAGCTGCTCGACAGATCTGGTCAATGGACACAGAGTTTAAATGAGCCATAGAGGTGGCCATGGCCCTCACGTTGTGAGCCGTGACATGGCCCTCCAGAGAAAGGTTCTTACTCTGGTAAGCAAAAGAGATACACTGAGCAATCCAATTGGAGAGTGTTCTTTTGGAGACTGGAAGTCCGAAATGAGAAGGATCAAAAGCAACAAAAAGCTGAGAAGACTTTCGATGTTGCTGTGTCCTGTGGAGGTAAAAGGCAAGAGCTCTTTTACAGTCTAGAGTATGAAGGTTCCTCTCTGCACTGGATGCATGAGGAGCTGGAAAAAAGACAGGTAAATATAATTCTTGATTAAGATGAAAAGGGGAGACCACTTCAGGCATAAAGTGGGGATTGGTCCTAAGGACCACCTTATCATGATGGAACCTTGTATAAGGTGGATTAGCCACTAGAGCTTGCAGTTCACTGATACGGCGAGCTGAGGTGACTGCAATAAGAAAAATAACCTTCCAGGAAAGAAATTTCAAGGAGGTAGTGGCTAAGGGTTCAAAAGGTGGCTTCATAAGCTGACCAAGAACCAAGTTTAAGTCCCATGCCACCGGAGGAGGTCGAATGGGAGGTTTAGTTAAGGTTAGGCCTCTCATGAATCTTGCAATAAGAGGATGAGAGGAAACAGGTTGTCCATTGATGGGCACTCAAATGGACTCTTACTGAATTCGTTTTGAGTCCTGCATTGGAGAGATGCAGGAGATATTCCAAAAGAGAATTCAATGGGAGTGCTAGAGGGTTAAGACCCTTTTGAGCACACCAAATGGAAAATCTTTTCCATTTAAAAGCGTAAGAACGCCTAGTGGAAGGTTTCCTAGAGGCATGTAGGATATCCTTCACTTGCTGCGAAAGATTGAAGTGTTGAAGGTCTAGGCCTTCAGTAACCAAGCTCTGAGGTGAAGGGATTTGGGGTTTGGGTGCCACAAAGTCCCCTCCTCCTGAGACAGAAGGTCTGGAGCCACTCCCAAGTCCAGGGAGGGGGCTTGGGAGAGATGCAGAAGTAGAGGGTACCACACTTGGCATGGCCGGCGTGGAGCTATGAGGATCATGGACCCTTGATCCCTTTGAAGTTTGAACAGAGTCTTGGGAATCAAAGGAATGGGAGGAAAGGCATACAGGAAGCCCTGACCCCAATGCAGGAGGAAGGCATCCTTGGCCTGAACTCCCTGACACGGAATTCTGGAACAGAACCGGGGAAGTTTGGCATTCCACGGACTTGCAAAGAGGTCTATGTCCGGGGTTCCCCATTTCTGGAAGATTCTGAGTCTGTCTGCCCAAGAGTTTTGGATTCCTGGAAGATATACTGCCAGGAGATGGATTTGATGCTCTCTGGCGAAGGCCCATAATCTTAGAGCTTCGTTGCAAAGCGACAGAGAGCCAGTCCCTCCTTGTTTGTTTATGTAAAACATGGCTACTTGATTGTCCGTGTGAATAAGGACTGTCATGTTGCTGAGGAGGGTATGAAAAACGTTGAGAGCCAGAAAGATTGCTCTAAGTTCCAAGTGGTTGATATGAAGGGTGGTCTCCTGTGGAGACCAAGTGCCCTGAGTGGAGAGATCTTGGAGATGAGCCCCCCAACCTGTTTGGGAGGCATCTGTTGTGAGGGTTGCTTGGGGCAACAATGGTTGAAAGGGGGCCCCCAACAACAGATTTTGAGTGGATATCCACCATTGGAGAGACCAAAAGAGACGATTGGAGTTTGCTATTTGGTCTGAGAGAGCTCCTGATGCTTGAGTCCACTGGGTGGATAAAGTCCATTGAGCTGCTCTCATATGTAGGCGAGCATAAGGCACCACATGCACTGTGGAGGCCATGTGGCCTAATAGTTGTAGCATCTCTCTGGCAGTCAAGTGGCTTCTGGACTGAGTCTGAGAGGCTAAATGCACTAGACGTTGGCAACGGGCCTGAGGTAGATAGGCCTTTGCAGTGGTGGTATCCAACCAGGCCCCTATGAACTCCAGGGATTGCGTAGGGGTGAGTTGAGACTTTGGCAGATTGATCACAAGTCCCAGATACTGCAGGATGCGTCTGGTGCGATCCAGGGAAGTCTGAGCCTCGGACTGAGATGGAGCTCGGATGAGCCAGTCGTCCAGGTATGGGAAGACAAAAATTCCCAGGGCGCGTAGAAATGCAGCTACTATTGCCATGCATTTGGTAAATACCCTTGGAGCAGAGGCTAGACCGAAGGGAAGTACTCTGTACTGGAAATGTTTTCCCTGGAACAGAAACCGTAGGAATTTTCTTTGGGATGGATGGATGAGTATATGTGTGTACGCATCCTTGAGATCTAGAGAACAAAGTCAATCCTGACTCTGTAGGTATGGAAGGAGAGTACCTAGAGAAAGCATCTTGAATTTCTCCTTGTATAGAAATTTGTTCAATTCTCTGAGATCCAGAATGGGTCTGTACCCCCCTGTTTTCTTGGGAATGAGAAAATAAGGGGAGTAAAAACCTGATCCCTGTTGAGGAAGAGGAACCTCTTCTATTGCCTTTTGGGCGAGAAGAGTGGTCACCTCCTGACTCAACAGGTCTAGGAGAGATGGGGGAGAATTGAAACTTCTCACCATGGTATGGGGAGGAAGGTTGGAGAAATGTAGTTTGTAGCCCTCTCTGATGATAGAGAGGGTCCATTGTTCTGATGTGATTTGCTCCCATCTGGGAGCAAAATGAGTTAACCTTCCTGGAATGGTGAGAGGTTCTGGTTTTAGAGCCAGAAAGGTTAAGTTCTCTAGATTTAAGTCAAAAACTCTGAGGGGTTGGGACTGTTGGGCTGTAGCAGCCCCTGCAGGTTTTGCCCTGGCCTGTTTAGGCTGCTGACGCTTAGGAGCAAAGCGAGCTGCAGAAGATTGTTGGCCAGTATTTGTGGCAAATCTGGCCTTCTTGTAGAAAGGCTTTTTAAAAGATTTTTTCTTGACAGGGGTAGAGGTAGACTTAGAAAGTCTATCTAAAGCAGCATTTTCTGCATCCATTTGAGTGGCTTTGATTTGTCACTCCTTACCAAACAGATTCTCACCTGTACAGGGCAAATTTCCCAACCCATCTTGGACCCAGGGTTCTAGGTCAGAGGCCTGGAACTAAGCAATTCTGCAAGCCGCAATGGCAATACCTGAGGCTCTGCTAGCACCCTCAAAGGAGTCAAAGGCTGCTCTGTTGGAGAACTTTGAAATATCTTGGGTATGCTTCAGCAAAAGAAGGAACTCCTCCTTTCTATCCTCTGGGATAAAGGGGAGAAAATGGTGTATCTTTAATGCAATCTCCTTCAGAAACATGCCCATATAGAGGCTGTATGAGTTGATTCTGCCAATAAGCATACTTGCTTGGAAGAATTTTCTTCCAAAAGCATCCAGAGTCCTACATTCTCTTCCTGGGGGAGTAGAAGAGTGTCTTTTAGTACTCTTTATCCTTTTCATAGCTGACTGCACCACGATGGAGTGGTGAGGGAGCTGAGTTTTTTGAAACCCAGGAGAAGGGGGGACATGATACATGGTGTCCAGACGACGAGAATGGGGAGATAGGGTGAGAGGAGTCTCCCATAAGTCCATCATGTGTTCTTGAAGAATTTCATGGATGGGCAAGGTGACTGCTCTTTGGGAACCTTAGAGTATCCTAAAATGTCTAACTTTTTTGCTCTAGGTTCTTTTTCAAAGGATACAGAAATAGAAAGACCTTTAGCTACTTCAATGATGAAGTCTTGAAAGGATAAATCCTCTGGAGGAGACATTCTCCTCTTTGGAGAAGAGGGCTCCTCAGGTAGAGTAAGGGATACTTCAGCAGAGTCATCTGATGAATCAGAATCATCAGAAGACTCAAAGTATCGTCTGTTTGCTTCCAGGGATCAATAAGCGTATCGACCGGTATCGACATCGGTATCGGGAAAACCCCCGAAAACGGGAACCGGAATCGGTATCCTGGTCGATGTGGATGGCCTGGGTACCGGTATCGGCTGTGGTACCGGAACCGAGGGCGTCGCAGCCCTAATGAAAGCGAAAATGGCCTGCTGCATGGATTGAACTGTATGATCCATGGACGCCACGACTGTCTGGATGTCGGTACCGGATGAATGAGCCGGTACCCCAGAACAGTCTAACAGGTGATCGGTCGAGGCCGTGCCATCGATGTCAACCTGTAACCCCATAGGAGGAGCTTTGGAAGCCGGAGCTTCCCGCCGGGGTTGTTTGGCTGGGGCAGGGTCCTCAGGGTCAAGCCCAGGGCTATCTCGATACTTAGAGGGAGATTTGCCCTTTGAGGACCTGCCAGAGGAATGTTTGGTTACCTGAGATCCATCAGGAGAGGAAGACCTGGAAGATGTCGATGCTGGAGTATCTGTAGAAAACAGCATGTGAAACTTGGCTGCCCGGTTCTGTAAGCCACGTTTAGACATCAAAGAACAGGATGGGCAATCCGGAATGGAATGGTCAGGCCCCAAACATTTAAGACACCATTCATGGGTGTCTGTGACTGAAATAGTACCGCTGCACTTGGTGCATTTTTTAAACCCAGAGGCTTGTTTCTCCATGAGGGAGAATTTGTGAAGGCCTAAAGGCCTCACAGAACAAACACACCAAGTGAGGAAAAAAGAAGATTTTTTTTTTTTTAGAAATAAAGGAAAAAAGACCGGCGGTACCGGTCTGGAATCGGGGAAGGCAGACACGCGGCCAAATAAATAAATTAAAATAACAACTTCTTCAGCGGTGACAGGAACACGACCTGCTGGCTCCGCGGAAAAAGAAGAACTGAGGAGAGTTGGTCAGGAAGGTCAGGAAGGCGGGAAGGTCAGGAAGGCGGGAAGGCAGCGCGCATGCACAGTGGGAGGCCCCAAAAGCTTTCCTTCTGGGAAGCTTTCCCGCGCAGGCTCCGTCGGTACCGACGTACCCATATGTGAGGACTTATTCCTGCTTGTTCCTGGAGATGATGCTTCCACGAGTGATCCATTGGCGTCGATGTCACCCATATGTGAGCACTAACTTCCTGCTTGTTCCTGGAGAATATATATACTATTTTCCTTGAGTTGGATCATCGTCCTCTGTTGTCAGGTATGATTTGGATCAGGGTTTGGAGATGGAGTCATTGAGGACTTTGAAGGTGGTGAGTATGAATTTTAACTTTATATGTTCTATAATGGGGAGCCAGTGCAGGTGTTTGAGAAGAGGTGTGATGTGCTCTGTTCTTTTTGCGTTGAAGAGGGTTCGTGCAGCCGTACTGAGTGCAAATTGGAGAGGGTGGATGCAGAGATGTTGCAGAGTATAAAACTTTTATTATTTCATTGCATCCATTGTTTCTTTCTATTTTCAGTACAGAGCATCTAGTGCAGTGGTTCTCAACACCCAGGCCAATCAAGTTTTCAGGATATCCACAATGAATATGCATGAGATAGATCTGCATACAATGGAAGGAGTGCATGCAGATCTATCTCATGCATATTCATTGTGGATATTCTGAAAACCCGACTGGCCTGTGAGTCCCAGAGGACTGGGTTGAGAACCACAGATCTAGTGCATGAAACACTCACAAACATGGTATGGAGGTCTTCATGTAAAAATAAGGTGTGGTGCTATGAGTGATACTTTGTTAATATGTCAGAAGCTGAACTGCATACAAAAACAAACTGAAGGGGGTCCCATGAGCCAGCACTGTCACGAGTCATGCTACAGATGCTCTATAGAGCAAGAGAAAAAAGCTCTGGAAGCTTTTTAGTTCTGTGCCTTGTTATGTTGATGTTACCCACTTGTGTAGACTGTTATCCTGCTTATCTTCTGAGAAAACCCATATCCTTTTCCAATAGTGGGACAAGTTTGCCACATGGCCTTCTATGAAGGAAGATATTTCCAATCTTTTTAGAAGGCAGTCAGGCCTGCTAAGGGCAATGTGATGGGATTTCCAAAAGATGAAATTTATATGCAGGTTTGGCTGCTATTTTTCTGGGGGGTGATGTCCCTTCTGCAAATCTTCCCTCTACTACTCCTCCACACCTTCACAATCTGCTTTTCCTTCCTTCCTTCTTTCTCTCTATGAAGGCCATACCCTATCTCAATCATCTATCAACTCAATACTCTCCCCACTACCACATGATCATCTGTCTCTGGAACCCTCCTCTCCAGGCTGGCAGGAGAAAAGTACTGCTTAGTGCTGCATTTTAATCCTCTGGCAGTTAGTTGATGCAGCAATGATTTAAAAAAAAAAGCAGCAGCAAGATAAAGTTTTGAAAAAGCCAAAATGTTTAACCAGAATCAATAAAATTAAAATCAAGAAAATGGAAGAAAATAAATCTATGAAAATCAAGACTTGGAGAAAAACAGATAAAACTGCAGTGATCTGGCAAGATGCTTCTCAGCTGGCAGACATCAAAATTAATAGCCTGTCCAGTGTTCTGCAGAACTTTACCAGTAAATGCACAAATCCCATTCTGAAAAACTTGCAACATTTGTTCACCGACAACAGATCATAACTTATGTACGCTCCACTGAGCTGCTTGGATTCAGAGAGCACCTATTGATATTTTATACGGCCCTGACAAAACATATATTTGTAGGAGTTTTTATTTAAGAAGTGCTACAAGGAAAGATACCTGCAGTGAAAATGTCAAATTGTTATTCCTTTTCAAGTGTTTATAGTATCAGAGATACAAGCAAGAGACCATTGTCGGCCACAAGAATCACCTGACTGGCTGACTGCCATCTGGTACGTTCTAATTCAAACATTAAGGGCAAATCACTCCCTATAGGTGTAATATGAGATACACTGAACTCAAAAATCAATAATTTGCACATGGAAGGAAGTATTGCAATACAAAATTAAAAAAAAAATCTCCAACAAAGACATTTTAAGGTGTATGAGAGGCATAATTGCTAAACATCATGAAAACACTGTCAAAAATTTTCATCACCCCATCTGTCATACACATGGTAGGACTTCTACATGACTATAGTGTCCCATGCTCCAAGACAAGATGGAGTAACAGAGTAGCTTTCCCTCTCCTATACATCCCTCTAATTATATGCTATCCATATTGTTGTTCATATTTTACTCTCAGAAAATTCTGTGCAATTGTGTAGAGTTCTGCACTTGCCATGCAGAAAAAAGCATGAGGAGAAGACAGAAGATATAGTGTAGCTGGGAGACAAAATAGGACCTCAGGAATGCATTTAATTTCCTCCCTCTAATCCTCTTGCACCCCTCCTCCTCCCTGAACTGACCACAGGGCAGGAGAAGAGCAGTTGCACACTGGACTATGTCCACTACTGCTGCTATCCTAGGCTTGACTGTTGATCTGAACTCCATCAACACCAAACACCACGTGGTGTCAGGCCCCAGACAACAGAAGAGGAGAATGTGACCCAAACAGCACTGAAGGTAGGAAGGATACACTTGAAAGGAGTTGGAATAGAAATGTGGAGGTGTGGGGTGGGGAAAGAGCTAGAAGGTCAACTATGGAAAGTGAGAGAGTGCAAGCTGAGGCTATGTGCTCAGGGGAGGGAGAGGGAGACAAAATACCGACAGCCTTGCGGGAAGGGGAAGTTAGAATACGAGTTGGTAGAGAGAACAGGAGAACAGAAACAGGAAAAGAAATCTGGGAGGCATGTGGGGTAGATAGCTCTGTGTATCAAGCTTGCAGAGAGGGTTGAACCTGCAGGGTAAGGGAGAAAGCTAGAAGGGTATCAGGCCTAGAGTACGAAGGAGCCAGGCTTTATGATGTGGGAATTCAGCACAAAAAAATAGGAATTACACTTACCTGGTAATTGTGGTTCCTTGAGTGACTCCAGTTTAGTCCTCAACCCTCTGGGTAGTGAACCTCCTCCTGCAGCTTGGAGACTGGGCATGTCAAACTCATGACATCACTGGATATAGCCTGCTGGTCTCTCCCATCAGCCCCCCGTGAACTACTGACAAAGCAGACTCAAAGGAGCAAAAAATCAGTAACTTTTTTTTAAACTTAACATTATATTCAAGGGCATGCAGAACATATAACCTATTTACCTACTACTCCCCTTCCAGAAGGAAAGGGACTGTTTCCTGCATGCTCTTCTTTCCGTCGCATGCCTAGCCCTAAACAATCCAGAGCAATATAGCAATATATATATATAACAATATCATAATATAATAATATAACAATATAGCGCAAACCAAATGGAAGCATCAAAACGACTGAACCCCAGTGAAAGCCTATATCCACTTTTAACCTTGCACTTCCCCCAACAGAAAGACCACTGCTAAGACCCCATCCCCGGGCGGGAATGAGGACTAAACTGGAGTCACTCAAGGAACGACAATTACCAGGTAAGTGTAATTCCTATTTCCTTATCATTCCTCCAGTTTAGTCCTCAACCTCTGGGATGTATCAGAGCAGTAATCATTGGGAGGGACCTTTCCAGCCGGATCTCAACACCGCCTCCCTGAAAACGGCATCCTTAGCCGCCAGAACATCTAGGCGGTAATGCTTACTGAAAGTATGGAGAGACAACCAAGTGGCCTTCTTACAGATGTCCACTGGCGGACCCAAACTGTGCTCCGTCCAAGAAGACGCTTGCACTCTGGTAGAGTGAGCTTGTAAGCTCCCTGGGACTGTATGGTCCCATAGAAGAGAAGCCAACGCACTCGCTGCTCAAACCCATCCAGAAATGGACTCCTTCGCCGCCGCTTCCCTTTGCGGGGCAACTCCGAACACCCCGAAGAGAGACAAAAGTTTCTGAAACCTTTACACACTGCCGCAGCACTCTTGACATCCAAACAGCGCAAGCTATGGTTCAATACACTCTCCTCCGCCGCACCTAGCGCTGGGAGACCATTTTAGTTAGGTGAATGTAGAAACCACCTTTGGCAACAACGGAACCAGCCGCAGGCCACCTTCTGTCTGGAGACAGACAAAAAACGATTTCTGACAGGTCAACACCTGCAACTCCGAAAATCGCCTCGCCGAACAGATGACCATCAAAGATACCGTCTTCAAGGCAAAACCCTTAACCTACGCCTGTTGCAAGGGCCCCAATGGTGCGCTAGCTAACGCTCCTAAAACCAACTTGAGCTTCCCCGGTGGAATTAATATCCTACCAGAGGATTACAGTCTGGTAACCGCCTGAGAAAGCGTACCACAACGACCTGAGCATGAGAGCCACTCCCTGTCCTTTGCCCCTATAGCAAGACAGAGCTGCTAACTGAACTCTCCAGGACCTGCCTTTACCAAACCCGTCCTGCAGAAAACTTAACACCAAGGGAACTGACACTGTTGTCGCACGAGCGTGCCTCCGTGAGCACAAGTCCTCAACGATGCGCCATATACGCACATATGTAAGGGACGTAGACTTATTTTTTTTTTTGGCTGCAAGGTGGCAAAGACTGCTGCCGAGCAACTCTTTTGCCTTAAGCTTGCCCTTTCAACGGCCACCCCGTAAGCAAAAACCGATGCACCTGAGGCATTCGAAGGGAACTCCACAGAAACAGAATCTCCAATGTCGGAAACCTCCATGGATTCCCGCCGAGCAACTGTATGAGGCAGGCATACCACGGGCGCCTCGGCTAGCCCGGGGCCCCCAACCACACGTTTCCCCGAAGCGCTTCGATACGCAGAACCACTTGACCTATGAGTGTCCCCGGTGGAAAGACATACAGAAGACTGGACGACGGCCGCCGTTGAAACAGTGCTCCGATGCCTTCCGACCTCCTTTCGCGTTGTCTGCTGAAGAAGTGATCCGTTTACGCAGAGTGAAACGCCTCCATGAGGTCCATTACTGGCTGTCCCCATATGCGACCGATCTGTGTGAACACATCCGGATGCCACTCCCATTCTCCGGCATCTACTCGGACCCAGCTGAGGAAATCCGCTGTCACAATGTCCTTACCCGCAACATGCGCCACCGAAAACATAGAAATATGATGACAGAAAAAGACCACATGGCCTATCTAGTCTGCCCTTCCATATCAACAACTACAACAGTCCCCTTTTACCTTTAGAGATCCTCTGTGTTTGTCCCATGCTTTTTTGAATTCAGTTACTGTCCTCATCTCTACCACCTCCACTGGGAGACTATTCCACGGATCCACTACTCTTTCTGTAAAGAAATATTTCCGCATATCACTCCTAAATCTATCTCCCTTCACCCTCATCCCATGTCCCCTAGTAGCAGAACTTCCTTTCAATTGAAAGAGGCTCTCTCCCTGAAAATTTATACCACGGAGTTATTTGAACATCTCAATCATATCACCTCTATTCCGCCTTTCCTCTAAGGTGTACATATTAAGATCCTTAAGTCTGTCCTCATATGCTTTATAATGAAGACCACTAATCATTTTAGTAGCCACCCTGTGCACCGACTCCATCCTGTTCAGATCCTTTTGAAGGTGCGGTCTCCAGACTTGCACACTATACTCCAAATGAGGTTGAACCAAAGACTTATACAGAGGCATTATCACCTCCTTTTTTCTGCTAGCCATTCCTCTCCGTATGCACCCAAGCATCCTTCTAGCTTTTGCCGTTGCCTTTTCTACCTGTTTAGTTACCTTAAGGTCATCAGACACTACCACACCTAGGCCCCGCTCTTCTTTAGTGGACAAAAGTACTTCACCCTTGGATTGCTGCAGCCCAAATGCATGACCTTACATTTTTTAACATTAAATCCCAGCTGCAAAATTCTAGACCCTCCTTCAAGCTTAACTAGATCCCTCCTCATCTTATCTACACCTTCCTGGGTGTTTACTCTATTGCAGATTTTGGTATCATCCGCAAAGAGGCAAACCTTACCCGACAGCCCTTCCGCTATATCACTAACAAAGATGTTAAAAAGAATCGGACAAAGGACAGATCCCTGGGGCACACCACTGGTAACATCCTTCTCCTCAGAGTGAGCTCCATTAACCTGTACTCTTTGTCGCCTCCCACCCAACCAATTTCTAACCCAAGCAGTAACTTTAGGGTCCATCCCTAGGGTGCTCAGTTTGTTTATAAGTCGCCTGTGAGGAACAGTATCAAAGGCTTTACTCTAAATACACCACATCTAGGGCTCTCCCTCGGTCCAACTCCCTGGTCACCCAGTCAAAGAAATCAATCAGATTTGTCTGACAAGACCTGCCTCTGGTGAATCCATGCTGCCTCGGATCCTGTAATCCGCTGGACTCCAGAAACCTCACTATTTTCTCTTTCAGCTGCGTTTCCAATAATTTACTCACCACTGAAGTTAAACTAACCGGCCTGTAGTTTTCAACCACATCCTTACTTCCGCTTTTGTGTAAAGGCACCACATGAGCCTCTCTCCAGTCCTTGGGCACCACTCCCGACTCCAACAAGGCATTGACAAGGTCAGTCAGTGGAGCTGCTAGAACGTCCCCAAGTTCCCTCAGTATTCTAGGGTGTATCCCATCCGGTCCCATCGCTTTGTCTAATTTAAGTTGAGCTAGTTTCTCATGAACACAGTCTTCTGAAAATTGTTCAAGATGTCCCTCGCTTCTGTTCCTGTTTGTGGGTGTTTTCTGAGGTCCTGCTCCTGGTTCTTCATCTGTGAACACAGAACAGAAATATTTGTTAAGCAATTCCGCTTTATCCTTATCAGCTTCTACATATTCCTCCCCTGCACCATTGAGTCTGACAATACCACTTTTGCCCTTCCTCTTCTCACTAACATATCTGAAAAATGTCTTATCCCCCCATTTTATTGCACTGGCTATTTCCTCCTCCTTTTGAATCTTTGCCTTCCTGACTACTTTGCTAGCTTCTCTAAGTTTTTCCAAATACAGATGCCTGTCTTCCTCTCTCTGTGATCTCTTGTACTTCATGAAGGCCTCCCTCTTTTTCTTCACTTTTTCAGCTACTTCTTTCGAAAGCCATAGCGGTCGCCTTTTCCTTTTACCTTTATTTACCATTTTAACAAATAGGTTGGTTGCCCTTAAAATATCCCCTTTCAGTTTTGCCCACTGTTTTTCTACATCCCCCAGCTGTTCCCATCCCACTAACGACTCCCTGAGGTATTGGCCCATCTTGGCAAACTTAGTCTTCCTAAAGTCTAAGATCCTCACCTTTGAATGGATTCTAACAGCCCTAGTCTTAAAACTGAACCACACCATCTAGTGATCACTGGATGCAAAATGATCTCTCACTACAACATCAGAAACACTTTCACCATTGGTAAGCACCAAGTCCAGTATGGCCCCTTCACGTGTGGGGTCTGTTACCAATTGCCTGAATAGTTCTCCCTGTAGAGAATCCAGGATCTCCTTACTTCTAGATGATACTGCAGCAGGAATGTGCCAATCAACATCTGGCATATTGAAATCTCCTATCAGTAGCACTTCCCCTTTCCTAGCAATGCTGCGCATGTCTTCAATTAACTCTCTATCCATCTCTTCCTCTTGTGAGGGAGGTCTGTATATCATACCAATGCAAATAGATTTCTCTTTCCCTCTTTCTAGTTTAACCCACAATGCCTCCTCTCTCTCTTTTAAGCTCTGTAATTCCAAAGCTTTAATAGTATTTTTTAACATATAGTGCCACTCCTCCTCCCCTTCTTCCTACCCTGTCCTTTCTGAATAAAGTATAGCCAGGTATAGTTACATCCCAATCATGGTTTTCTGTGAACCATGTTTCTGTAACTGCCACTAAATCCAAGTCAGCCACTCCCACCAAAGCTTCAACATCAGGGATCTTATTTCCCATGCTACGGGCATTTATACACACTGCTTTCCATATGTTACCCCTATCACCCAATTCCATAAAGGTATTTAATGTATCACCTACCTGGGGGCTTTCTTCACCCATCTCCAACGAATCTAGTTTAAAGCCCTCTTTAGTAGATTAGCCAGTCTACTACTGAAGACGCGTTGACCTTTCTTGGACAGATGGATGCCATCTCTGCTCTGCAACCCTTGGAAATGCATCCCATGGTCTATGAAACCAAAATGCTCTTGATGACACCATCCACGCAGCCATGCATTCATCTCCAGGATGCGAGCTTCTCTGCCTTGGCCTTTACCCTCAACAGGGAGGACTGAAGAGAACACCACCTGTGCACCTAACTGCTTCACCCTCTGTCCCAGAGCCATGAAGTCACTTTTGATACATTCCGAGGTATACCTGGCAGTATCATTTATTCCAACATGGATTAGCAACACTGGATAATAGTCAGTGGCCTTGATGAGTCTCGGCAAACTCTCCGTAACATCTTGGATTTTGGCATCAGGCAGACTGCATACCTCTCTGGACATCAAGTCTGGTCGGCAGATGGACGCCTCAGTACCCCTCGGAAGAGAATCTACAACAACCACTACCCTTCGTTTCCTTGTGGTCACTGATTCTGCAACTTTGGGGTACTTGAGCTCTGGTTCTTCCCTTTCCAGGGATGCTTTTACCTCCTCCACTTCCAGGGCTGCACAATTTTTCTTCAATTCAAGGGCTGGAGAAGTTGGATTGGTGATTTTGCAGGCCCTGGTGACTTGTGTCCAACCATCGACTTTCTGTTGGCACCCATCTTCTCGTCTGCTGGAGAGCCTGGCTGCTGCAAGAAGCATCTCATCAATGTACTTCTCATGGTCTTGAATGCTCCTCAGCCTCGCCACCTCCTCTCTGAGTTCCTCCACTTGTTTCCTCAGAGCTGGCAGCCAAAGCTCTATCCACACACACAGACCCTCTGCCGCGGCCTCTATGGCTACACTTCCGGTTCTGCCCTGCCGATTGATGTAGGCCACCGCTGCGGAGTTGTCCGACAGTACTCGCACCGCTCGACCTGTCACCGTAGCTTTGAACGCCTGCAACGCCCGGCGTATCGCTCACATTTCCAGTCGGTTGATTGACCACTGGGTCTCCTGTGTACTCCAAGAACCTTGTGCGAAACGATCTCCGAACGTAGCGGAGTTTAACAAAGTTTTTGGCCAAACACCCGGAGGAAAGGTCCATAACCTTTTATTAGAGAGAAGCTGGAAAATTATTATTATATATATATATTTTTAACAACTTTCACCAATTTAAGATGTTCTACAAGGCACACAACACAACTCAACAGAGCGTCACATCTGTTGTACATGCAACGGAACCCTTAAAATATGAGCATACATGAATCCACCGCTTTCTCCGCTACAAGCATTGAGTAGCCTATTCGTCTTTTTGGAAACCAGCCAGGTCCTTAAAACCTGGATTGGCTACCCTAGGAAACAGGATACTGAAACTGAAAGAGCTTGGTCTGACCCAGTATGGCATTTCTCGTATCCTTATGAACGGAACCTCCCCAAGGTCTCTGCCTTGGAAGTAACAGGCTGCGTCTGGCCCTATGGCTAGCTCACACGGAGCAGTGCGGCCTAGTGGTTGAGGCAAGTTGCCAGAGGACCAAGAGTTTGAATTCCAATCGAGACCACCAACCTTGGGCCATAAAAACTGGAGTTTCTGGTCCCACAGGTGGTCCTTCTAGCCTTCGTTAAATGACTTAACCCTCTGCCTCAGGTACCAAAACATAAATTGTGAACCCTTCAGGGACAAGGGAAATAGAAATATCGTAATCGACTGCTTGCCACCCTGACCTGTAGGCTATCAGTATACTTAAATAAATAACTGACTGGGAATATGTGACCGTAGCAAACACTGGCAGTGGAGAGACATCAGAGCTGGTACTGGTACCTGGTCTTCCTTTCTCGCTCTCCCAGTCCTTCTGCCAGCATTGAGAAAAGGCTGAGAATAGATTGTCCAGTGGGCCGGGGACCTTCCGTCCTGGACATCAGAGAGAAAGAGGGGCTAGAATCTGGGAGCAAAGCCCAAAGAGAAAGGGAAACTGGTGACTGACACTGTAGCTCCTCTGGACGGCTCACTGCACGGCAGATCCCACGACTGCATCTCCAACCCCATGTAACACCATGAGGACCTCACGCACTTTATTACAATCGACATCCCCCCATTACTGGAGAAATTACCTTAGCGTGATACTACAGTCTGAGCAAAGAAATGTAGTCTCACTCTGCAAAGAGTGCACCCAAAACTCATGCCTAACCAATTGTGAGCACATACAAAATGCACATCTACATATACAGGTGACCCAGCACCTGTCACCCAAACACAGTGCAGTGAGCACGCTTGAACATACACTGAATGCATGGAGCATACACAGAGTATTGACTTCCGCTATGAAGCCTTCCAGTGCCCTGGAGCGCTAAGCCCCAGACTGTGCTACCTAGACATCCTTCTCTTCACCCTCAGCACGGGCCCTTTAACAAGATGGCACAGATGGGTCAGTGCCCCTGCTAAGTGCTTAAAGCCCTGCTCTGACAGCACAGGCTCTAGAAATAGATGAGAATTTCCTGGGAAGGGCATGCTAAGTGGAGCTATGAAACACACAGGCACGCCCCCCCCCCCCTCCCCGGCCTTCCTGCAGTCAGAGAAACAGCGGTGGGATACACCGACAACCTTGCACGTGGAGGTCTTAGAGGTTGCTGCCTGTGTGAACCTGACGAAGAATACGATTTCGTATTTTACAACCCCCCCCCCAGGGATGGGGGCACTATATGTGATTAATGAGCAGCGCTGCCATCCAGTGGCCTTTAGGGCACCAGAGCCCGACAAACGATAGAGAAGTTAAGAGCTTTAAATCTTGGTCATATAATCTTGATTTGCAGAACATTACAGTTGCTTGTTTAGTCACTAACCCCTGAGTGCCCATGAGGTGGCCCTGTGGTTATTTCTTCCCTGACTTGCAGAGATCAATCTGATGATGGCTGCATATACACGGTCACAGAAAGGCACTATTGAGTGTACCAGCTGCCCTCTGGTGGCCATAGACCGTAGCACAGGCACTTCTTGGTTGACAGTTTAACTGTTATTATTATTATATATTTTTTTATATCCTAAGGTTTCCTAAACCTGTCCCTGTGAAACCAAGGCGTTTGAGCAACTTTCACTATAGAATACATTTGCAGACCGTGAATACAAAAAAGAGCTACTGTCTCAAGCACACTTCCAGCCTGTCCCTCCTTCCAACTACAAGTTAGGGCTGTGCCCTTGAAGAACCTAAAAGCTGGAAATAGAGTTGTTACTCACCTGTAACAGGTGTTCTCCAGGAGAAGCAGGAATCAGTCCTCACATATGGGTGACATCGATGCCGATGAAGCCCCAGCGGAGCATTTTCCCAGCTTTCCATGAAAGCCTTTGGGAATGCAGGCAAGCATTCGTGGTTCCCTTCCCGCCTAAAGGTGCCATCTTACCTCAGTCAAATGACATAGCTAAGAACAGCACATAAAAAACTAAAAAATAAACTATGTACAACTGCAACTCCCAGGGGAGGAGGGAGGGTTGTGAGGACTGATTCGTGCTGCTCCTGGAGAACACCTGTTACAGGTGAGTAACTACTCTTTCTCCAGGACCAAGCAGGAAGTCAGTCCTCACATATGGGTCACTCCCAAGCTCTGGGCTACCGAGGAACCCAGGCTGAACAAGAGAACTCCCTCTAGTCTCAGCAGCAAAGAAAGGCTTTTCACTGACACAACCTCCACCGGTAGCCCAACGGAGGGCAGGAGTTGCCTAAACCTCAAAGAGATTCCGGAGTACTGCCTGGCCAAAAGCACTGTCCCTACAGGACTCCCTCTCCAGACAGTAATGGGCCGCAAAAGCCTGGCTTGAAGACCAAGTTGCAGCCCTGCAGATGTCTACCAACGGTACAGAGTGGAGATAAGCCACTCAGGCAGCCATTGCCCTGACATGGTGGGCCGTGACCCGACCCTGCAAAGGAAGGTCAGCCGCCTTGTAAGCCCAGGTGATACAGTCAGACACCCAGATGGACAAGGTACACTTGGACACAGCTAACCCTAAATTATTAGGGTCAAAAGATATGAAGAGCTGAGTAGCCCTTCTGTGCCCCTGCGTACGGTCAAGGTAGAAGGATAAGGCTCTCCTACAGTCCAGGGTATGCAGAACTGCTTCAGCCTGGCTTGCATGAGGCCTAGGGAAGAATGTTGGAAGAACCACCTCCTGGTTGAGGTGGAAGGAGGAGACAACCTTTGGGAGGAACTTTGGATGAGTCCTGAGGACCACCCTGTTCCTATAAATTCTGGTGTAAGGCCTATCACAGACCAGAGCCTGAAGCTCACTCACTCGTCTAGCCGAGGTAAGGGCTATCAGGAAGAGTGTCTTCCAGGACAAGAAACATAGTGGACAAGTAGCCATCGGCTCAAAAGGTGGGCGAGTCAGTTGTTGCAAGACCACATTCAACTCCCACTCAGGGGCAGGAGGACGGATTGGAGGCTTGAGCAAGAGCAAGCCCCTGAGAAACCGGGACACCAAAGGATGCTTTTCTGTCGTCATGTTTCTATGAACCGATAGTGTTCTTCAACCAGAGAGTGGTGAGCTGCTAAAGCTGAGAGGTGGACCCGAACAGAATTGGACTTAAGACCCTGATTGGATAAGTGCAGCAAGTACTGAAGCATTACTGGTACTGTACAGGAGAAAGGATCCTCTGTACGTAACTGACACCACACTGAAAACCTTTTCCATTTAAGTGCATAGGTATTCCTAGTGGACTTGTTCCTAGAAGCTAGGAGAACCTCTTCAACCTCCTGAGGTAGGCCCCAGGGAGCCAAAACTACCCTTGCAGCCTCCAGGCCATCAAATTTAAAGCCTTGAGGTTGGGGTGCAGAAGGGTACCCTGATCCTGAGAGAGAAGGTCGGGTTGAAATCCCAGAGGCAGAGGGGATCCACTGCCAATTGAAGTAGAAGTGGAAACCAGGGCTGTCTGGGCCACCTGGGAGCCACCGGAAGGACAGAGGCCTTGTCCTGAACAATCTTGAACAGAGTTCGGGCCACCAAGGGCGTTGGAGGAAATGCATACAGGAGGCCCTGAGACCAGGGAATCAGAAAAGCATCTGCTGCTACTCGCAGAGGATGCGGTTGCCTGGAGCAGAGGTTTGGCAGCTGTTTGTTCAGAGGACTGGCAAAGAGGTCTATGGATGGAAGTCCCCATTTCAGGAAAATATTCTGAACTACCAAAGGATGAAGCTGCCACTTGTGGGGCTGCAGAATCCTGCTCAACCTGTCTGCCAGGTAGTTCTCCTGGCCGGGTAGATATACTGCTTTGAGGAGCATGTTGTGTCTGAGAGCAAACAAGCAAAGGTCCTGTGCTTCCTGACAGAGGAGTCTGGACCCAATTCCGCCCTGCTTGTTCACATAGAACATGGCTACCTGGTTGTCTGTTTGAACTAGGACAGACTGATGAGCCAGGGTTTGAGAAAAAGCCTTTAGGGCTAAGCGAATAGCTCTGAGTTCCAGGAGATTGATTTGCTGAGCAGATTCGCATGGAGACCACAGGCCCTGGGTGCACTTGTCTAGACAATGAGCTCCCTAGCCTTGGAGGGAGGCATCCGTGGTCAAGACCACTGTGAATGCAGGACTCTGAAAAGGTACTCCTTTCAGCAGATTGGGTGGGTGTAGCCACCGTCTGAGGGAGTGCAGCTAGTGTCTGGACACCCTTATCCTGTCTGTGAGGTGGCCTGAGGCCTGTGACCACTGAGTCCGCAGGCACCACTGTGCAGGCCTCATATAGAGCCTGGCATTGGGGGTCACATGTACTGTCGAAGCCATGTGGCCAAGAAGCCTCAGGCAGAGTCTGGCGGAGACCAGCGACCTGATGAGAAACTAATTTGCTAAATCTATCAGTCTCTGGGCTCGGTCTTTTGGCAAGAAGGCCTTTGCCAGCAGCGAGTCCAACCTTGCTCCTATGAACTCCAAGTTCTGGGAGGGGAGCAAAGTGGCCTTTGCGAAGTTTATTACAAACCCCAGACTTTGAAGAAGAGCAATAGTTCTGAGGGTGGCTTGTCTGGCCTCCTGGCATGTCTGACCCCTGATGAGCCAGTCGTCCAGATAGGGGAAGACAAAGATTCACGGATTTCTCAGGTAGGCCGCCACCACTGCCAGGCATTTGGTAAAGACTCTTGGGGCGGAGGTGAGGCCAAAAGGTAGTACTCGGTACTGATAATGGTTTCCTCCCACAATGAACCCGAGGTACTTTCTGTGGTCTGGACGAATGAGGATGTGAGTATACGCATCCTTTAGATCTAAGGAGCATAGCCAATCTCCCTGCTGGAGGTAGGGCAGAAGTGTTCCAAGAGTAAGCATCTTGAACTTTTCCTTCTCCAGGAACTTGTGGAGGTTTCTGAGACCCAGAATGGGTCGAAGACCACCGGTTCTTTTGGGTACCAGGAAATACCTGGAGTAGAACCCTTGACCTTGCAAGTGGGGAGGCACAGGCTCCACCGCTCTGTCTTGTAACAGCCCCTGAAGCTCCTGAAGGAGAAGGTCTGTGTGCAGGGGAGGCCTTGGAGGCTCCCCTGGAAAATATGGAGGAGGTAGTTGTTAGAAGTGTAGTGCATAACCCCTTCTGGACTATGCTTAATACCCAACTGTCTCCAGTAATGAGTGGCCACTGGTGGGCAAACAGAGCGAGGCGACCTCCTGTGCAGGGTTGGGAGAGCAGGGACGGAGAGGCTATGCTGAAGGAGTCAAAAACCCCCACCCTGCTGAGTGGGAGCATGGGCCGGAGGCTTGGGGGTCCTCTGCCTACGGGGCCCATTACCCTGCCCCTTGGCTTGCTGACCCTGAGGGGCAGCTTGGGCAGCCTGATATTGCGGGTACTGTTTGTAAGCAGTGCCCTTCCTCGGGTAAAAGGGCTTTTTACCCGAGCCCTTCTTTTTGTGAGAAGGGGCAGAGATCTTTCTGGTCAGCCTTGTCCTTGTAAGGTGCTTGGTCTCGAGCTGTGCGGCCTTCTCGGCCAGGGGTTTGCCAAAAAGGTTCTCACCTCGGCAAGGGACATCGACCAACTTGTCCTGAACCCATGGCTCGAGGTCCGATGACAGAAGCCATGCCTGGCGTCAAGCTGCGATGCCGGCTGCCGCAACTCAGGCCGAAGCCTCGAAGCCATCGTAGGCGGCATGGGACATAAACTTGGAGCAGTCCCGAATCCCCGAGGACAAGGACTTGAATCTCTGCAAGGGTTCCCTGGAGAGACCAGCAGAGAACCCAGCCAACTCCTTGGCCAGGTCTCGCAAGTACATGCCCATGTACAGCTGGTAAGACTGGACACGGCAAGCAAGCATCGAGCCCTGGAAGCACTTCTTACCAAAACCATCGAGGTTCGGGGCCTCCCTACCGGGGGCACCGCAGAGTGCATCTTCTGACTCTTCAGGCGATGCATGGCCGATTCCACAACCATGGAATGGTATGGTAGCTGTGCCTTCTGAAAGCCAGGGCTCTTCCGGAGTTGATAGATCAAATCAACCTGCTTGCTTAAAACGGGCGCTGAGGCCGGTGCCTCCCACATCCGGAAGAGGAGCCGTTCCAGCATCGGAGGAACCGGGACTGTAAAGGCCTCCTTCGGAGGAGAGTCATACTGCAGAGCCTCGAGCTCCTCGGCTCGAGGCTCTTCCTCGGGGTCCACCGGGATAGCCAACGCGGTGGCCATATCCCGGACAAACTCCGAGAACCGGGTATCCTCCGGAGGGGATCTACACCGGGGTTCAGACTGTGGTGAGTCCGACGGGACGCACCGAGTCTTGAAAGTGTCGGGGGACTCCTCATCCTACGTCTCCCAGGCGGACTCGTCCGACGAGGAGTCAGGATCCGACCCCGTGGGGCCCTGGAGCACCCGCCTCGACGCCGGAGGCACCGGTGTCGACGCCCTCGGTCCCGGACGGGAGGTCGAGAGAGACCGCGACCAAGGTCGACCTCGAGCCATCATGGACTCTAGTATCGGCTCTGTCTCCAGGGTCGACTTCGATGTCGATGTCCCGGAGGTCGGGGCAGATGCGCCAGACAGGCTGGCCATCAGTGCCCGCTGCTGCTCCATGAAGGCAGACAGTCTGCACTCCAAGGCTGTCATCCTGAGACTCAGCTCGGGAGACGCAGCAGCCACCGACTCGGGCCCCGGCGGTGCCGGGCCCGACGTCGGCTCTCTGGGAGGAGAGTCCTCGAGGACTACAGGGCTTACGTGTCCAGCAGACTCCGGCTCCACGTGAGGAACTTTAGCAGGCTTCTCTTGCTCCACGGGCCCAGGGTGACGGTCGGGGGTCTTAGACCTGGCCCTCGAGGACCCAGGGACCTCTTCCGACGATGCCCTCACGAGCCTCTTTTTCCTCTTGCGTTCCCGGTCGGGGGACCCCCTGTCCGAGGAGCCACAACGACGCTCGGGATCCGAATCCCGAGATGTCGAGGCCTTAGACGAGGTCCGGGCCCGGCCGGAGGCTGAGTCAGAGAAAAGCCTTTCTTTCTGCTGCTGGCGACTTCGCAGTGCCTTGGAAGACATCTTCTCACATGGTCCACAAGTCTTAGGGTCGTGATCAGGACTGAGGCACCGAAGGCAGCAGTCGTGTGTGTCGGTGAGAGACATCAACTTCTTACACCGATCACACTTTTTAAAACCGCTGGAAGCCATCGGGGAAAAAAGAGTCCCCGCGAGGTCAAAGGACCGGCCTTCCAGGGAAAAACGAAAAAAGGGCGCGAACGCCAGCCACAAAGGGCAAAAACCGAAAAAGAAGAAACGGGCTCGATACCGGTGTACCGAACCCGGCGGGAGGGGAACCGGCATCGAACCGGTAGAGAAAAAAATAGCGAGAATCGCCGAAAAAATCAAACTTTTATCCGGGATGACAGGACACATGTCCGGTGGGCTTCTCGGAAAAAGAGAGACTGAGGTAAGATGGCACCTTTAGGCGGGAAGGGAACCGCGCATGCATGCCTGCATTCCCAAAGGCTTTCATGGAAAGCTGTGGAAATGCTCCGCTGGGGTTTCATTGGCGTCAATGTCACCCATATGTGAGGACTGACTTCCTGCTTGGTCTTGGAGAATTGCCTAATATCCTGGGACTTAACAGATGCTCCTCAGAGACATGATTAGGAGGGAAAGAACATGTGGCATCAAATCAATGCCAAAACTGCTGTCCTATAAAACTAAGAATAAACTTAAAAATAAAGAGGACTGACAACAGCCCCCTTAAGGCTAAGGAACCCTCCGAACCTCAAAAAACCTACAAACCAAAGAAAGAAACACTAGACCTAAAAATCTAGCTATTCTGTCTGTCTTCCTCACACAGGCAGCTCGCTGCAACTCTCGCCATACGGTCCAAATACCTAGAGAGAAAATGGCTGCCCCTTTGCCAACGAATTTTGGCACCAAGAACAGCCGCCGCTGCAAAAAGGAGGCCAGAGCAGACTGACAGAGCCCAAAGGCCTTACCTGCAAGGCCAAAAGCCACGCAGTCTTGAATTCATCCGATCCTCAAGCCATACTGCCGCACCCGGCAGCCACGGCGAGGACCACTCAGCCGGTTCCACAGAGTAAAATTAAAATCTCGCAGCAACGGAGAGGCTCCGTCTCACACAGCTTCAGTGTGGTTGTACGGGTCCCGGAGCTCTGTCCTGTACCGTCAAGGGAGAGAGATCTGCACCGGCGAATGCCTGCAGTAAGTGAAAATAATTGACAAGGAGGGAAGGCGGGAGCTGCAACTAATTTAAAGAGCCAGGCTCAAATTTAAAATTATTGTAAATATAAGGAAATTTGCTCCTAACAACTAAGGGGAACTAATCCCTGATTGCCAATTAACCAAAGGTAACTGAATTAAAAGTAAAATTAAAGGTAAAAATCAAAAGTAAAATCAGAATAGAATTTGTCACACTAAATGCTCCTTATCTGTTCCCCCAAGTGAGCCCAGAAGCTAGGCTCACTACGTCCTCCTGCTGCATGGAGACTGGACACACTGGGGGCTGATGGGAGAGACCAGCAGGCTATATCCAGTGATGTCATGAGTTTGACATGCCCAGTCTCCAAGCTGCAGAAGAAAGTTCACTACCCAGAGGTTGAGGACTAAACTGTAGGAATGATAAAGAATTACAAATAAAGAGTTAGAAATATAGAAACACAGAAACATGATGGCAGAAAAAGACCACATGGCCTATCTAGTCTGCCCTTCCATATCAACCACTACAACAGTTCCCTTTTTTCCTTTAGAGATCCTTGGCTGTCTGATCGTGTTTCCTAAAATAATCATTTTAAAAACCTAAGGGCCTGAATATTTAAAAAAGCTAGTCTCCTAAGTTAGGTCACTAAATTTGTGCCCTATTTTCAGCCATAATTAAGAGCTTAAGTTTTCAGCTGAAAATTCATCACAATTTAGGAGCTTAAAATATATGTTCCTAAATTTAGGACTACCATTCATTTGCTTAGATTTATGCACATAATTTAGGTGCCTAGTACTGAAAATCAGCGCTAAGCTCCTAACTTCTTTTCCCTGCCCTAAATTCATCCTTGTTGCCCACTTTTTATGTCTCTAAATTTAGGAGTTTAGTGAAATTTTTAAGAAAATATTTAGGCACTTAGCCCTAGTAAATTTTCAGAGAGGCAAATTTAAGAGCATAACTCTAAGTTAGCAGCATATGTTCTTTAAATATAGGGCCCTACGTTTCTTGCTTTTTACGCCAGTGTAACCAATTAAACTTTAACCAGTGAGCAGAGCACGTAATGGCCTCCTGTGGATGATGAATTATTGCAGAGGTAATCAATCAGGTTATTCATACATTCTATAATGGTAAAAGTGCCAAGAAGCAATGTGTGACATATTTATGCTTTGTCCAGGATACATCTTCCTGGTTTATCAATATTTCTTTCAATTCTTCCGATACATTAGGTTTCTTTCAATTTCTTTCAATTCTTCCGATACGTTAGGTTAGATTAGATTAGATACTGTGGGATACAAAACAGACTTTTGACACAGCATTCTTATGATACTTCCTTCCATATGCATATTATTTAAATTTGAATTCAATGGATCTGATTGTGCTGATGGTCTTTTTTTTTTTTTTTTTTTTTTTAAACTGTTGACATTATGGGGGGAGGAGTTTATAAGCAGTAGAGTGACCAATTTTTAGGCACCAAGAATGTGTACAAATGCTGTTATTTTAGTCATTTATGTATGTATATGGCCACATATGTATGTAAATGACCTCATAAAATACTGCTCAAAGAACGTGCATTAATTTGATGGTGTGTACTTTCACTATGGGCATAGTCTGAGTAGAGGAGGGACAGGGTGATTTAGTATGCATGTTATTAAAAAAAGTACTTTATGTACTTGCTTGAAAAATGTAGGTGTGGTCATTTACATCAGCATTAGAACTGGTGTTAAGTGATCGCACCTTAATTCAAGGAAAATTCTTTGCCACATACGCTATTATATAATGAGAAATAGGCCCCTACTTATCTCTATAAAAATAGGCTTAAGCATGTTAAAGCACACTTTAACTAGGCATCCCCTTACAAAATTACCCTATATAATACTTTTCATTGGCTCAATGTATTATTTAACAAGAGTTAAACCCTGTTCCCTCACCCCTTGCAAAATGGTATTTTTACACACATACTTACAGAGATGAATGTAAAATGCTCCCCACTGCTGTGAACTAGCATGGAAGTTACCTCCTTCTACGTGCAAATATCGCGTACTAACAGTTTGAGATCGAAGTCTATTAAATAGTGCCACTTTTGTCCCTGATGCAATGCATACTGCAAAAGAAAGTTTATCATACATTTTACACAATCTAACATTTTAGCATCTCATACATATATCCCAAAAATGCTTTACAACTGAATAATAAATTCAAATCTTATATTTTGTTGTCACTCATCTGTAACAGGTGTTTTCCATAGACAGCAGGCTAGATCAGATATACAAGTAGGCGATGCTATTGCATGGCACCGGGACAAAATTTCTCTCCTAGAGCTTTGAACTAAATATAAAAGTTCTGAGCAATGGGCGGCTTTTCTCTTGTGCAATGGTCTCCTCAGTCTCTCATTTAGTTCCTTAAGAAATGCACCTTTCAAGAAGGTGGAAGGAGGGACTATGTGTTCCTGATCAAGCATGTTGTCTATGGAAAATACCTGTTACAGGTGAACAACAATGCTTTTTCTGTTGATGAGCAGGACTGAGGCGGGAACACAACTCCCAGCTTAGAGCCACTCAGTTATTAGATAATTTTTCCATTTTCTATGAATGGCCCATTCACAGGCAATGATTCAAGAATTGCTGGCATACAGATACAGGTCAGACAGTACAGTGTCAAAGAAAAGTACTGCCCCTGACTGAAGACTGGTCCAAGAAGTAGTTAGCAGTGTACATATGAAGTGAGAGCCCTATAGCTGCTTTGCATGTGAGGGTAATTTTATAAAGAACTTTTATAAAATTGTGCGACTGCATAGGCATGTAAAAAGCACGTGCACAAAATGTGTGCTCTTGCTTTCATGCAATCTGCACACAGGCCTTTGTAGCAGAATGAAGGCAGAGTTACGATGTGCACACATTTTATAAAAGAAACACAAACAGCGAGCAGAGAGGGGGTCACAGGCGCTTTATTAATACTCAAAAAACACCCTGAGGACTGCAAACAACAAAAATAACAATAACATTATGACAAAAGAATGGAAAGCAAAAAGCTTAGTCAAAACCATTGAATAATGAGAAACCAAATATTCATTCTTAAAAATATGTCGTGTTTTGTGGACGGTTTGATGAATGTTTTTTTCCAAACATTTGGTTTAATACTCTTCAATTTATAATACATGAGGTTTACTAATATTTTGGTGTCTTTGGCATCTTTTGTTTGTCTACACTTATCACGCGGTTACATATATATTTCTTTTGGCAAGAGTCTCACCCCCTTTTTGGCCAGTTCCAATGAAAAATTTTTCATTCAACTATTTGGTTTCAAACTCTTTGGTCTAATATATATGTACGGCATAATAGTGCATTTTACCTTTCTCTATTACATTTTTATCAATGTTTTACATTGTTTAATGGATCTCATATTTATCATTTTTGAATGAATTTAAATGAACAAAATGTATAGTATGGTCTGGTTTTCTCCTTTTTTGGTTCTGGGTTTCCCATTATTCAATGGTTTTGACTAAGCTTTTTGCTTTCCATTCTTCTGGCTATTAATGATCTTACTATCTTTTAGTTATAAGATTGTTCCTGTGCCACGAATTTATATTCCACTGTGCGCTACATTCTGTATACGATATACATAATATGTAAGTATGCTCTTGCTTTCTTGGTGTCTCTTTTTGTTGATTTAGTCAATGTCCTTTTACACTTTATTGTTCCTATTATTACAATATACATGTATTTTAGTCAATGTTCTTATTTTTATGCTTGTTAATGTTTTTAATATACATATTTTTATGAATTGTGTTATTTATATTTATTTATTTATTTAACAGTATTTCTATACCGCCTTATCATACAATCAAGGCGGTGAAATAACAATACATACAAAAGTAGTGAGAGTGTGATTCATGCAGTGAAGGAGATTTTAAAATATACATGTGAGTGGAAAGTGTATTAGATTATAATGAACTATAAACATTAAGCGCTATAGTACAGCATGAGCTAAACTACAAGGCTATATACAATTAGTGTTAGATAATATCATGGGTCACTGTATAAAGATTAAATGACAGGACCATAATGTTATTTTTGTTGTTTGCAGTCCTCAGCCCCCTGATGAAGGCGTTTGCCCAAAACGCGTTGGGGTGTTTTTTTGAGTATTAATAAAGTGCCTGTGACCCTCTCTCTGCTTGCTGTTTGTGTTTCTTGAGGTACTTTGCGAGTAGGTGCTCCAGTTTGTGGTTTTTCACATTTTATAAAATACATGTGTAAATGCATAGAATGCACGCACAAAGTTATATTTGTTAGAGCAGGTGTAAAAGTGTGCATTGGCATTTGTGTGCCGGACTCGATCTCACCAGGGAACTGGTCCTGCTGTGTGCTCCTCTCGTTACCCAATTGCTCCCGCCTCCCTGGAACCGGAAGTAGCCGGACTCGATCTCACCAGGGAACTGGTCCTGCTGTGTGCTCCTCTCGTTACCCAATTGCTTCCGCCTCCCTGGAACCGGAAGTAGCCGGACTCGATCTCACCAGGGAACTGGTCCTGCTGTGTGCTCCTCTCGTTACCCAATTGCTCCTGCCTCCCTGGAACCGGAAGTAGCCGGACTCGATCTCACCAGGTACCCCATTGCCAATATATTCAAGCTGCCTGCGGCGGTCCAGCTGTTACACTGCTCCTGCCTCTGCTGTTTGCTGTGTTATTTTGCCTCCCGTTGCTGTTAACTACCTGTTCTCTCCCTCCAGGGAACTGGTCCTGCTGTGTGCTCCTCTCGTTACCCAATTGCTCCCGCCTCCCTGGAACAGGAAGTAGCCGGACTCTATCTCACCAGGTACCCCGTTGCCAATATATTCAAGCTGCCTGCGGCGGTCCAGCTGTTACACTGCTCCTGCCTCTGCTGTTTGCTGTGTTATTTTGCCTCCCGTTGCTGTTAACTACCTGTTCTCTCCCTCCAGGGAACTGGTCCTGCTGTGTGCTCCTCTCGTTACCCAATTGCTCCCGCCTCCCTGGAACCGGAAGTAGCCGGACTCGATCTCACCAGGTACCCCGTTGCCAATATATTCAAGCTGCCTGCGGCGGTCCAGCTGTTACACTGCTCCTGCCTCTGCTGTTTGCTGTGTTATTTTGCCTCCCGTTGCTGTTAACTACCTGTTCTCTCCCTCCAGGGAACTGGTCCTGCTGTGTGCTCCTCTCGTTACCCAATTGCTCCTGCCTCCCTGGAACCGGAAGTAGCCGGACTCGATCTCACCAGGTACCCCGTTGCCAATATATTCAAGCTGCCTGCGGCGGTCCAGCTGTTACACTGCTCCTGCCTCTGCTGTTTGCTGTGTTATTTTGCCTCCCGTTGCTGTTAACTACCTGTTCTCTCCCTCCAGGGAACTGGTCCTGCTGTGTGCTCCTCTCGTTACCCAATTGCTCCTGCCTCCCTGGAACCGGAAGTAGCCGGACTCGATCTCACCAGGTACCCCGTTGCCAATATATTCAAGCTGCCTGCGGCGGTCCGCGCGCGCCGAAGGAGCGCGCCCAAGGAGCAGGTCCTGCTCCTTGGTCGAGCTCCTTGGGGCGAGCGAGGGGCGAAGGCTGTCCTTTTACCATTTTGGCGAATTCAATGTTTATTCATCTTGTCTCTCTGGGTCTCTTTACCATTTTTTTGTATTGGTTCTCTTAGCCTGGCCTTTCCTGCCATGTCTGCAATCCCCGTCTCCTGGGGTTGGCACCCAGCTTCTACATTCGAGGCTCCCTCTGGTTTGCTAGCACGCTGTACTGCCAATTTGATTCCCTGCAGTACTCACTCTCCGCCGATTTCTCGCTCCCCCCGGCCACTTGCTTCTCTGCCCCTCCCCCTGACTCTTAGTTTTGTCCTTTTGAACTGTCGCTCCCTTAAATCAAAGTCTGTACTAGTCCAAGATCTCATCAGCCAGCACGCACTTGATCTCCGTTTCCTTACAGAGACCTGGCTTAAGGATGGTGATCACCTTGTCCTCTCTAGCTCTCTCCCCCCGGGCTTCACGGCTCTTTCCTGTCCCCGGCGGGGTAGGGGTGGGGGTGGGGTGGCCCTCCTACATCGCACCTCCATCTGTATTGAGGAAATTCCTTCTCCAGTAACACTCTTCCCTGAATCTCTCTTCCTGAGGCTATCTGCCTCCTCCCCCCCTCTTTATTTCCTTCTTCTTTACTTACCTCCTTCTCTTATTCCCACCCGTTGGGAGGCAGCCCTCCAGACTATTTCGGACCTCATTCTTCATTTCCCCAATCTCATCCTCCTGGGCGATTTTAATGGCCATATTGATAACCCCACTAGGCTTAAAGATCGAGCCTTCACTAACCTTATCCACGATATTCACCTGCAGCAACATGTGGTTGGCCCTACTCATGTGGCCAGTCATACCTTGGATCTCATCCTGTCACCTCTGTCATTGCATCCAGTGATCTCGCCTCCCTCTACCCTCAGTATTCCTTGGTCAGACCACTTTTGTGTTTTCTCGTCAATTTCTTTCTCTCTTATTGAAGATGGTCCCCCAGTATCTCCCCCTAAGCCTCTACTTCGTCGCCGCATCACTGCGGACACGCTTCTGGCTTTTCCTCCAGCATCCACAATCTTCCCAGCCGATTTTGCCACTCGTTCCATGGATGATCAGGCTGCCCTTTGGGATTCCCTTTTAGCAAATGCTCTGGATGAGCTAGCACCTCTTCATTCAACTTCTCAGTCCTCCAGATCGCCCTCCTCGCCCTGGTATCATTCTGCTCTGCGTCTTTTGCGTTCCCAGTTGCGTCAAGTCCAACGTCGCTGGTCTCGGCATCCCTCTCCAGAACTGCACCTTCGCTTTAAACACCTAGCATCCGAATATCGTTCAGCTATTCAATCTGCTAAGCTTACTTTTTATTCCACCCAGATCTCAGCAGCAGCTAGCTCTTCGCGACAACTTTTCACCATTCTACGGAAGTTGTCGTCCACCAGTTCTAAGAGCCCACGGGCATCCACTGCCCCTGACCCCCAGTCCCTCGCCACCTTCTTTTCCGATAAGGTGCTCACCTTGCGCTCCTCTTTCTCCACTCCCCCTCCTCCTCCTCCTCTCTCTCCCTCTCCCTCAGTCGCATCTCCTACTTTTCTTCCGGCTCTTCTTCCTGCGCATCTATCAGCAACCCCCACCCCAGGTGATCTAGTTTTTGCCCATACTTGGTCATCCTTTCACCCGGTCCTCTCAGCAGAAGTATTACTGTCACTGTCCAAGTCTTGAAGAACCACTTGTATACTCGACCCCATCCCTTCTCAGTGGCTCGCAGAACCTTCTCTTCAATTGGTACCACTCATCACCACCATTATTAATTCCAGTTTCTCCTCAGGCCACTTCCCATCACGCTGGAAGTCTGCAGTTGTACACCCTCTCCTGAAGCAACCCTCCCTGGACCCATCTGTTTTGTCCCACTGGCGTCCGGTGTCCAATCTTCCTTTCCTTGCTAAACTCCTTGAGCGTTGTGCTTTCAACCAATTGAGCACTCACGTCGCATCCACAAACTCACTCCACCCAAGACAAGCTGGCTTTTGCCGGGGCCATAGTACTGAAACCGTCCTCCTTGCAATATTAAATGAACTACATATCACTCATGACCGTGGTGGCATTACACTCCTTGTATCATTTGACTTATCTGCAGCCTTTGACCTGATAGACCACCATACACTACTGTCCCGGCTTTCTGATATTGGGCTTCGAGGTACTGTCTGGCATTGGTTTCGCTCCTTTCTTGCATCCCGCTCCTTTTCTGTATGTGTTAATGGCCAGTCCTCATCTACACTTCCTCTCACCTGTGGTGTTCCGCAGGGCTCCGTTCTTTCCCCTCTTCTGTTTAACATTTTTCTCGCTCCACTTCTCTTGATTATTCAGCAATATCCAGTCTCGTCATACTTCTACGCGGATGATATAGTTCTACTATTCCATACCTCACCAGCGTCCCCTGATATCTCCCAGCTAAATCTTTGCCTCTCCCACATTGCCTCCTGGCTCTCAGAAAACTTTCTCCATCTCAATCCAGCGAAGTCCTCAGCAATGTGGGTGTCTCTGAGTGGCTCATGTCCTACCCTTGCACCTACTATCGGCACATCTAGCGTTCCCCTCACATCTTCTTTCCGCTATCTAGGTGTCCTTCTAGACTCCTCTTTGTCCTTCCACGAGCACATCTCTATGGTTTCCCGCCGTTCCTTTGCTGCCCTACGGCAAATTAGGGCTGTCCGCACTGTGTTACCCCCCAGTTCCTTAATTACCCTTGTGCTTGCTTTAGTCATCAGCAGGTTAGACTATTGCAACGTTCTTCTGGCCAATCTTCCTAACTATCAACTTCAAAGATTACAACGCATCCAGAACACTGCAGCGCGTCTGGTCACCTTTTCTCGTTCTTTTGAACATATCACCCCGATTCTTCTCCGGTTACATTGGATGCCCCTCCGCTACCGCTTTCACTATAAATTTTTGATTTTGGTTCATCGCGCTATCCATACCAGTAACCCCCTCTATTTAGCTGACTGTATTTCATTACACTCCCCTCACCGACAACTTCGCTCCATCCATACCAATCGTTTATCCCTACCTTCACCTTCTCATGCCCATCTGGAACAGACACGCCATTCAGCTTTTTTCTTTCTCGGACCTTTATTATGGAATATGTTACCAACTCACCTCCGGCTAGAACCATCATATCCTCAGTTCAAGTCTTTGCTCAAAACTCATCTTTTCCAGAAAGCCTTTGACCTCACCCGAGGCTTTTCCCTGAGTATTGTCTGTCCTTGTCTTGTGTCTTGTCTGCAGCCGCCCTCCCCTTATCCCTGTTTTTGTGATCTCTGTGGCACAGTTTAGGCCACTTTGTTTATGATTTGATATTTGTGTGCAGTGCCCTGTCTCACTTTGCTCCCCTCTTTCCTGTCTATTTTTTGGCGTTCATTTTCTAGGTTTGCAGTGTGTAACCAGTTTTTATTGTACACCGCTTAATGTTTGTACAACAGCGGTCTATCAAGTGCTAATAAAGATAAAGATATTAAGGATAGATCTGGGAATTTATTTTATAATGCACACAGGAACTTCTGGGCTTGATATTCAGAAGGGTTTATTCAGTTAGTAGGACCTTTGAAACGTATAAACCCCACTGAATTAAATATTCAGAAAACTTTATGTGATTTGGCTATCTGGATAGCCAGCAGCAGTGAATGCTAAAACTGGATATTCAGTGAACGATATTATCTGGTTTCATTTTGACTGCAGCAGCTGGTATTTAAAAATAAGCTGACTGCTGCAGGCTGAATACTAGGCGGTATGTTTCTTTTACAAAATGGGAACCTCTCTGGACTTCTCACATAGGTGCCCTATTGTACAATTGAGCTCATATTGTCCATTGAAGCACACTTCAAGAAACCTAGCGTGGTTGCAGTGGTTCCGGTGGAATAAGGATTAACTTTACTAGCTAGAGAAGTACCAATCTGTTCTCAATAGAACTTAACTTAAGATACTAATCAGTTAGTTACGGTCCACTTAACCACTGGAATGCTTTACGTCTGCTTCTGCTTCCAGTCTGGGCAGTCACCTCTTATCCCACCTCGACATCCGCTGCTTCTTCCATCCCCACAGCTGCTTGATGCTGCTACTGCCATCATTACAGCTACTGCTGAACCTGCTTTTACAGCAACCTCTGTACTCTGTTTTTATGGATTATAGCAGCATGAAAAGAGTTTTTCTCTTTTCTGTTTCCTGCGGACCCCCTATAATGGTCTCATAGACCTCAAGGAATCCACAGACCACAGGTTGGGAATCATTGATCTAGAGGATGATGAAGATAGAGGAGCTACTATTGAAAAATAGTGTAGAAATAGTGACATTTTACTTACCAGATAATGTTCTTTCCTTGCGTCCTGCTAGACCAGTCCAGACAAGTGGGTTGTGTCCCCCTACTAGAAGAGGTGGAGACAGAGAAAATATTCCAGAGGTTTCTTATGATCTCATCCTGCTATATCAGTCGATGCAGCTAGGGGCACACCTCACAGGCCTGCAAATAGCATAAATAAATGGTCTGACTTGCAGAAGGAGTTAGTAACTTTGAGATACCGGAGAAGCACGCTCCTGACATCCATCAGGTGAAGGTCCTTTTCCTTCCCTTGACAGAAAAGAAGGGCAGGCAGGCAGACCATGTGATTAACATGAAAGGATGATGCCACTGCGGGCAAGGAGGAGGAGACTGGCCAAATTTACACGACTTCCTCAGAGAAAGACAAATAAGGATCCCCACATGGCAATACTTGCAATTCTGGGATACATCTCGACAAGCACAGCACAATCAACAAGACAGTCTTAAGAGACAGATCTTAAGTGTGGCCTGCTTCAGGGGCTCAAAGGGTTCCAACATCAAGGCCCAGAGAACTAAATAGAGATCTCAAGAGGGAATGGCTGAATATATGGAAGGATGAAAGTGGTGTACCCCCTGAAAGAAATGCGCCGCATTTGGGTGTGAGGCTACAGGAAGCCATGCCACTGATTCCCTGAAGCATGACAAGGCAGCTATCTGAACCTTCAGGGAACTAAGGAAGAGGCCCTTGTCAAGGCCATTCTGAAGAGAGGCAAGCAAGGAAGGTAAGTCCACCTTACTAGGCCCATCCTGTCATTCATGCTATCAATGCTCAAATAGGTACCAGATGTGCATGTAGGCAAGACTAGTAGAACCTCTCCTCACTTTCAGGAGCGTGGAAACCATGGCAGAAGAATAGCCCTTACGTGCTAAATGTCGTCTCTCAATAGCCAAGCCATAAGCAGAAAGAGTGCTGGGTCATCTAGAAGGACTGGCCTCTGCTACAACGGCCCCCAGGCTGTAGGAAGTTGCAGATGGGGTTCCTTATGTATCATTTCCTCAAACAACAGCCTTTGTGGCCAATTCGGCACCACCAGGACAAACCAACTGATATTGCTATATGTGGCAAAGTATGCACCCCACAAATGCCCACGGATGGAACAAATATTGTGGGGCAGTGCTTTGGCCAGATCTGAACTAGGGCTGAACTAGGGCAACACCCTTGGAGCCCGTTTAATTGCAATGACCAAAAATCTTGCAAAATCTGGAATTGGACCGGGTCGCCATCAGATTCATCTCGGGATGATCCCAGAGGTCCAGAACCTACCAAAATACCAACTGGTTAAACTCCTACTCCCTGTGATCAAGAGAGTGAGAAATGAGAAAGTATGCCTCCACTGCTGATGCTAGGAGGCTCTTTTCCATCCAAGCAAAGGAAAGAGTCATCTCTAGGAGCACTCTGGCACTAGTGCCTCCTTGCCAGTTGACATACACCACCACCATGACATTGTCTGAGAACACCCAGACTGCTCTGCCCCAGACTAAGGACCAGAGGCATAAGTAGGGCAAAACAAATGGCACTTGCCTTGATGGACTATGCCGCCTCCCGGCTGTGCTAATGGCCATGAGCCATTCGGCTTTCCCAATGGGCTCCCCAGCCAAACAGGCTGGCATCTGTCGATAGGAAAAGCCACAAGCGATTGGCCAGTGGCATGCTCTCTCTCGGATGCTGGGGCCATCTCCAGCAACGCAGGCTGGACCTCACCAAGGGAAGGAGGGGAAGTCTGACCTCAAAATCCTGAGAGCTTGGAGATCAGCGAGTCAGCACGGACCTCTGCAGCAACCTCATATGAGCTTGCATCCAAAGGACCATTTTGATTGATGCTGCTATCTAACCAAGAATCTATAGGTAATCCCAAACTTTGGGACCCTGCTGTACCCGAAAGGCTGCCAAATGAGACAACAGTTTTTTCATTCTCTCCTTGGGTAGGAAGCCTTTGCCTACATGAGTGTTGAACAGCTCTCTCAGGTATTCTAGCCACTGGAAAGGCTGAAAGTTTATCATAGTTTATCATATCTTCCCATAGTTTATCACCCAGCCAAGACTGTCCAGGAACTGTAGCACTCAGGCTGATACCCAAAACGCTTCCAACTGCAACCTGGCTCAGATGAACCAGTGATACAGATATGGGTGAACACAGGTCCCCTCGCATCTCAGCACTGCAGCTGCCACAACAATGACTTTCAAGAATGTCCTCTGAGCTGTGTAAAGGCCAAAGGGAAGAGCGGTGAATTGAAAATTAGAACAGAGAATGATGAAATGGAGGAATTGCTGTTGAACCTTGAGGATAGGAATGTGAAAAATGGATCTTGGTTAGGTCCAGGGAGGTGAGAAACTCTCCATGCTGCACTGTGATGGAAGGATCAGTCCTCCTTCAGCACCACAAAATATATGGCATACCGGCCCTTGCCCTGCACAGCAGAAATGACCAGGACCTGTAGACTTAGCAATCATTATAGTGTAGCCTGAACGGCAGCCCTCTTGGCTGTAGAGCCATATGGAGGAGACAATGAAGGTATCTGAGATAGGCTCCTTGCATTCCAGAATGTAGCTGCACTGAATAGTGTCTAGCACCCAGCAATTCTCAATAATCTAGTCTGCCGCTCCTAGGAGGAGACTGAAAACCAGAGGATGAAAAAAGGTGGGCTTTCCAGAACGATACTGATGGGAATCCCAGGCATTCCAGGTATCAGGAATGAGGATAACAGGTGGACGTCATGGAAGAGGGCGTACCCATTCACTTTCTAGGTCCCATGGATTTATCCCCCGGGAGGCGATGAAGTTTAGACTTACCCAAGCCTTAACCAACTTCTCCCCAAACAAAAGCTTCCCCTTAAAGGCAAGCCAGGGCAAACAGGACTTAGAGTCTGAGTCCACCCCCCAGTGACAAAGCCACAGCCAGCAATGAACCACTGACAAGAAAGCAATATCTTTAGCCACCAAGCAGACTAGATCATACATGGTGTCTTTATTTAAACAGATTTGTATACCACTTTATCCTACAATCAAAGTGGTCAAATCACAATTGGAGGGTTACATTTAACATAGGGGAACTTAACAACATCTAGACGGTACAATTGGAGGGTTACATTTACCATAAGGATAACATTTAGACAGTATGAGGTAATTAACAACGTTATATTATGTCTTTTTGGGGTGAGTGGGTATTGAGTTGGTGTTATGTCATTACCTTGTATGCCTATTTGGGATGCGTGAGTATCGAATTATCGGCAGTAGATGAATTACCGTTTGGGTGGGGACTGTTTTTCTGTCTGCTGATAAGTTTCAATAAAGAGATAAGTTTTGAGGTCCTTTCGGAAGTCTATTAGGTCATCTAATGCTCTCAGGCTTGTTGGGAGGGAGTTCCAAAGTGTGGGCGCTAGTAAGGAGGGAACGTTTTTTTAAGTTGTTTGTTTAGTCTTGTGGAATCCTGCAGGTGTGCGGATCATGTTGTCTTTATTGGTTCTTCTCAGTCTGTTGCAGGTATCCTTCGTTATGATGTACTGGAGTGCCTCTGCTGAGAGCGGGTGGATGATTTTAAAGATTTTAAAGAAAGGTTGCTGCAGTTCCAGGATGACAGAGGTATACTCTGGAGGGAGGGAGTGACTGAATCCACTGAAGGAGAGTTCGAGTTGTCAGACCCACACATACCATTAACTGGAGAATAACAGAGGAAGCTGAAAACTGACTCTTCAGGAGAGCTTCCAACTTGTAGTGCAAGTGGTCTTTTAGGACTGCACCACCCTCCACTTTGTAACCACTGTGACATGCATGTCTACTTTTCTTAGGCTGTTTGCAAAGATGTTTTAATTTCTTTCCGGTTAGTATGGAAAAGTGCCTTTGTTGGCAGTGGGCCAAAAAGAAAAGTTTTAAACTTTAGCTTTTGATGGCAGTCAGGAAGGGATCGTGGTACATGGCTCTGTGTGTCTGTTCATATTAACAGGCAATGAAACATTGTGCTTTAACTCAAAATCAGAGTTTAGCAGAAGCTGGGCTTTGAGAGTGAAGCCTAGAGGTGCACCCCCCCCCCCCCCCCCCGCAAGGGCTCAATTCCCAGCTCTTCTTCACTAACCTGCGCAGGGCTAGAAGGACTGCTTTTCACCTCCCTGAGAATCCTGCACTCCCAGGGTCAGTGGAGAGAATTTATGTCTTTCTGCTTCAAAGTCTGTAGCAGCGGAAGATGGGAGGAGCTATTTCTCAGAGCTAACCTGCTCAAGGATATCCTCTGCAGAGTTCCCATTATCTGTCATTTCTAAAGGCAGGAAGGAGTTAAAATCAGGTTCTGGATGATTTATGGGACTCAAAGAAGCAGTACTGGCATTAGTGAATTGCTGCTTCACTGGCTATGACTCAGAGGAAACTACAGATTTCTCTCAGATTTCCCTTTCAACCTCCTGAAGTTTCGATTCAAAGGAGGCATGGTACTCTCCCAAGAATCCTAATATATCCCTAAGGCGTCTTTCATTTTCTTCTAAAGGAACCCTTAATTCTTCTAAAGCATCACGCTCACACAGCTTCTTTGTCTATTTTGAACAGATAAAGAACCTGTTCCTGCATGAGCCGTACATACTGCAAAATATGCTGCTTCTCATTGCCTATAAGAAACACATTTTCAGCAGTCTACACGACATCCCTCAAATAATGATGTACCTCAGTCAGTTGTGACAAAATCTGCATTCTTTCATTTTCACAGACAAAGTCTGGCAATCACCTGAATTGCCTGCATCTGAGTACAGTTGAGGTCATTAAGGAATTGCTCATACAATGCTTGCGTATCTCGCATGTCTTCCAGTAACTTATTTTTACGTACATGGGGTTCTGTAGTAAATACATTCGAGAGTCCTGTAGGGATCTCTTGATCTATGGCAAGTACACTGATCCACATAGAGGAGCGCATGTTCTCAGGAATCGGTTCTTGCGCAAGGCTATCTGGGACTAAACCCCCAGAAATATATGTATGTCTTGTCACCTATGTTGAATGTAAAACCCTCGTTATATCCCTAATCACTTTGATTGAAGGATAAGGTAGTATACAAAACTGGCTAAATAAATAAATATCTCTGTCAGCAGTAGCCATCATAAATCAGACAACCAGTCTTAAAGGGGAAAACTCAGGGTTAGCTCATTCAGAACTGCTCATTCCAGTTCTGTGAAACGTGGTTTATTCAGAACTGCCTATCAGGAATATGAGGCCCCAAAACTGTGAGGGTTATTGTCAGTAATAACTAAATATATGAATACTCGCTAGGTCCATGGGTAATTGCTACATCTCTCTTTTCCCAAGATTCTATAGGTCTATCTGGCAAATAAACCATGTGAGATAAAGGGAACCAACCCAGTATATAACTTAGACTTTATTGCTGATAGAAAAATAATGCAGATATAGAATAAAAAATAATGCAGATATAGAATAAATTCGTTTTCTGAGGTAGTAAGTTATGTAGCCCTATGATTGCAATTACTAAGATAATAAATCACTGTTTTAGCAACCAATGTCATTGATTCGCTCTTCACTCAGACACACAGAAAATTAGCTGTCTGGCTAGGCCCACACCAGGAGAATTCAGACCAGTACTTTAGCTTTTGCTAGAAGGACAATTGTGGCTGGGTTTGAGAAGTCGTCTCCGGAATGGCACAAAGTCCATAGGATGGCAGTGGTCCAACGCAGGCTGCAGGCAGTCTGGGTGAACTGTGTGATAACCCAGAGCTTCAGGTCTGTGGGAGAGATTCACTCCTTCCCGAGGTTAGTACTTGTCCTTGCACATTGTCTGACTTTCCAGCCGGAGACAAGTAGGCAGTAGGGCTAGAGACTGTAGAATGGCAGAATGTGGCAGAAAGTAGCAAGAGAGTCCACAGGTGTCTCTCAAAAAGTCTCTCAAAGTGTGTACCCAAAAGTGTCTCTGTGTTGAGTGTATAATTCTTCATCCTGACTTCACTGGTCACGGCATCGTGACTGGCTGATCTCAGCTACAGTATGTCATCTTCAGTGAATCAGGTGTCAGGCGGTCCTTCTCCAAACAAAGGTCCATAGTGAGAGAAAGTTGCTAGTATGCAGGTTCATACATTGTTGCAAATCCTAGGACCAGTAGTACAGTCTCTGTATGAGAGCGGCGATAAGGTGGAAAAACACTTTATTTGAAATCTCAGACCTAGCAACCCGACACAGGCCGTGTTTCGGAGACCTTCGTCAGGGGTTGTCTACATAGGTACTAAAAACATAGAAACAAACAGTATTAGAAAATCAAATAATAGTGAAAGAACAAATACTCGTAGATATTCAATCAACTCTAATATACAGAAATAGAAATAAATATATAATAATAAATAGATAAAAATTATATAATAAATGGTAAAAAAAATGATAAATAATAATACTCTCATAATAAATAATTAAAAAATAAATAATATAATAAATAATATATAATAGAACTCAAATGCTCGAAACGCGATACCCAAATATAATATAAATAATAAAATTATATAATAAAAAAAATTCCACATAATAGACCACAACTAAATCCATACAGACACAATGAAATACAGTCCTTGTAAAAATCATCAACAGCTTGTTTGCATTATTACTACCTTGTTCGTAGAGATGATGACATACAAACCTCACGAGGGTTATATGTATAGATGATGACATATAATACTTGCAAGGAGGTAAAAAACTAAAATGAAGAAGACATAAGTTAAAGCATACGTATACCATTGGAGATAACTCTTATATATTCAGAGCACAAATTAAACCTCACTGGGAACTGGAGACTGGAAACATAAAAAGAAACGCAGCAGGCAATGTTCTAAGGTCGGATGAGGGAGGAGGGACAGCCGAGAAAGACTCAAATGTTAATTAACCATCTATTGTATTTGAGAAAAATGGTGGGAAAAATAATAGTACTACATCCCAATTATTTTAAACTTCTGTCTAAGAATATTAATAGAGAATTATATTGTATTTATAAAATTGGTATGGAGTAGGGCCAAGGTGGCACCGCAGGGACAATGAGCCAAAATCATTTGCATCAAATATAATAGTATACATACAGGAAATAAACCATCGGACTCCTGATAGATTCTTTAAAAACAGTGGGGCACAAGGGGGTCTTGATTCACAGAAAATTTGATGCCTCTAGAGGTCCTTTTATAAAGACTGCGATGTCATTTATCCTTTTTATTTTTGATTATTTCTTTTGTGTGAAATTAACGATAGCGTTATAAGTTAAAGTTTGGTGCAAACGCTACAGCAACTATGCTAGTTTTTCACGATTGGTTCTTTAAAGTTTTTTCGGGTCTGGCCACGCCCCCTTTGTTTCCCGCCTTTGAGACTAATAAAAGGCTTGCGCATGTGCCGGCGTTTTTCATAGCTATTCATGGTGACAGTCTGAAGAACTATTTTCAGCCCACTGACAATTTGAAAGATTTCTCTTGCTAGCGGTTCAGATTGGTAAGTTTTATAATCATTAAGATGACGTCCCTAAGAGCCTCCGATCCGATATAGCTATGAAGTAGGAGAGTAGCGATTCTGCACACCTCCGGTTTTGATTGTTTTTTGATAATCTAACACACTATGAGCCTTCGATGTACAGGGGTAAGGAGTAACAATGTAACATATTATTCTCCTAAGAATCTGGATTCTCTCCTCTTCCCATTGTTTTTTAGAACTTGCAAAGTGTTTGTTGTTTTTATAGAGCCGTCGATTTGTTATCAATAATGAGTAGGAGGGTAGCGATTCTGCACACCTCCTTTAAATTAAGGTTTAGATTACCACACATATTAACAGAAACAATAGAACATATCTTTTTCTAATTATTAGAACATTGCCTGCTGCGTTTCTTTTTATGTTTCCAGTTTCCAGTTCCCAGTGAGGTTTAATTTGTGCTCTGAATATATAAGAGTTATCTCCAATGGTATACGTATGCTTTAACTTATGTCTTCTTCATTTTAGTTTTTTACCTCCTTGCAAGTATTGTATGTCATCGTCTATACATATAACCCTCGTGAGGTTTGTATGTCATCATCTCTACGAACAAGGTAGTAATGATGCAAACAAGCTGTTGATGATTTTTACAAGGACTGTATTTCATTGTGTCTGTATGGATTTAGTTGTGGTCTATTATGTGGAATTTTTTTTATTATATAATTTTATTATTTATATTATATTTGGGTATCGCGTTTCGAGCATTTGAGTTCTATTATTATATTTTTATTAATTTTTAATTATTTATTATGAGAGTATTATTATTATTTATCATTTTTTTACCATTTATTATATAATTTTTATCTATTTATTATTATATATTTATTTCTATTTCTGTATATTAGAGTTGATTGAATATCTACGAGTATTTGTTCTTTCACTATTATTTGATTTTCTAATACTGTTTGTTTCTATGTTTTTAGTACCTATGTAGACAACCCCTGACGAAGGTCTCCGAAACACAGCCTGAGGTTGCTAGGTCTGAGATTTCAAATAAAGTGTTTTTCCACCTTATCACGCTTTGGACTGTGTGCCTGCATCACGTGATAATTTGCCCTGTGTTGGACATCTGTATGAGAGCGGGCCTCGGCATTGAGTTCTCTTGCATGTAGTCATAAACAATAACTCTGTTGTGTGGTACATAACTTTGCAGAATTGCTTGATCTTCAGGTTTAATGCTGGCACAGCAGAAAAGAGTTCCCTCTTGTAACAGGAAGCCATATTGCATGGTTCAGGCTTTGGTTCAGAATAGGCCCCAGATACTAGCCCTACACTTCCTGAAAAGGTGGATAGTACAGGAATCATCTTGATCCTTTGAAGGAGACGATAGTTCATTCTCAAGACTTATACCAAAGAACTGGCACAAGACTGAAAGCAGTTCAGAGGAAGGCGACCAAAATGATTTGGCGCCTGCGTCAGTAGGCTTATGAGAAGAGACTTGAAGACCTAAATATGTACACTCTGGAGGAGAGGAGGGACAGGGGAGATATGATTCAGACCTTTAAATACTTATAGTATTAATGAACAAACAAATCTCTTCCAATGATGGGGAAGCCGTAAAACTAGAGAGCATAACATGAAGCTGCAAGGGAGTAAACAAAGGCAATGTCAGGAAATACATTTTCACTGAAATGCTTGGAATGTCCTCCTGATGGAAGTGGTGCGGGCAAACAAAGTGACAGAATTTAAAATGTCATGGGACAGACACAGTGGATCCCTTTATAGCAACAGGATAAAATCAAAATAAGCATAACTATCTCTTATATCTGAACAAATAGGGGAGACCTACACGGAGCGGTGGGTGCACCCCTAAACAAAGGCATGGGGAGGAGTGACCTGCACAGAGCGGCAAATACACTTCTTTTGCCACCTTGCTGGGCAGACTAGATGGACCATCCTGGTCTTTATCTGCCATCATAAACTATGTTACTATGACTCTGGCCCTCAGGCAAAGGAGAGACAGTCTGAACCTCTGGACTCCAATCTCTGCCAAGATTTCTTAGTAGCGAATCCTGGGCCAGGCTTTGAATATCCTATGTCACAGGACCCTCTTCAGATTAAGTGGAGAGAGAGAGTGAGGCCCCAGGGTCTGAAATGCCTTGACAGAAAGACCAAGCTTGCTGAAGAAATGAAAAGAATTCTGGAGAGGACAACCCAGAGACTGGGAACTCTGTCAGGATTAGCTCCACCACCAGCAGAGGGCAGACTTGCTGTCAGGCCCTTAAGAGAAGAGGAGCATCCAGCAGAGCGAGAGCTCGAGCCAAGGCTTACAAAGTGTTATTCTAGTTAATGTTCATAACGTGTTCAATGTAACAAAACGTGTATATAGTTAACACAAGTTCCATGTAAAATATACAGATGTATATTGATTTTTGTTCAATGTGAACCGCCCCTGATCTCTGGAAGGGGCGGTATATAAAAAACTGTTAAATAAATAAATAAAATAAAATTGTCCTCCTTCACTTCTGTGTCCGCTGTCTTCTGCAACGAGGACAAGAAGGGTAAGGCACCCGTGTCCTCCTGTTGCAAGAGGGGGAACAGGCCCTGCAAAGGTGCATCAGGAACTTCCATGCAGGAAGTGCAGAAACTGGAGCCATACAATGTAACTTTCTGCAGATTAGGCAGTGTTTCTTAGAAGGTGGCATGCGTCTACCAACAATGTACACTTTCTGCGTTGCCAACAGCCTGGCTTGACAGGCTCAGGGTGCCTTAATAAGGTGTGTTGCAATGCACGCTCTGGCCTCACAGAAATCACTACTGTGCGCTCTGGCCGCACACAGATACAAGGTGCATAAGACTACCGCGCCGTATTCAGGTGAATACTTAGCGCATTTAGTACAGCTAATGCATGTAGTCAACACAATAAGGCGGGAACTAGCAAAAAAACCCCGCACCTCATCAATGGTCACTCTAATTGGCCCAGAACCTGACATACATACCACCCAGCGGATAAGGTCAGGTATCCCCTGCAAAAATCAAGTCAGAAAAGAGAGACACTTAGCTTTTTGGTACTCACCCCCAGGGAGCCCAGGCAGGAAGACCGTGCTGGGCTCAGTTCTATTCCCCTGCTACCAGGGCCTGCAGGCACATACCTCTGAAGAGCTTTCTTCTAATCTTCAGGGGAGAGTTTGTGGGGGAGATGAAGTAGGGAACACTGAGGTTATGCAATGCGAAAATTCTTTTTGCAAACTCATTTCTGAAAATTCTGGCTGCTCAACTTGCCCATAACAAGATAAGGCTGAGGAGCTGAACCCATTTCCCTCCTCCATATGGCAATACCTAAAAGAGCACTGATTTTAAGGGCAACTCTAGTGGAGCCTCCAGCATTGCGTTCCAGTAAGGAAATCACCTGCAATGATGATGGTTGCTGTTGCTGCTGCTGTTATTGTTAAGTGCCGTCGAGTTGGTGTCAACTCCTAGCGACTCTCTGGATAGCTGACCTAAACTTTATTCAGTCTTCAGCCAAGCGGCTCATTGTTAAGAGTGGTATCCATAGTTGCTGTTATTGTATTGATCCATTTCATTGCCAGTCTTCCTATTTTACAGTGACCTTTTACCTTGCCAATAATCTCCCTCTTCACGTGATATGTCCAAAGTATGAAAGCTGAAGTCTTATCATCTGAGCTTGTAAGGAAAGCTTAGGTTTTATCTCCTCTAATACTGACTGGTTTATTCTTCGGGCAGTCCATGATATACACAGTATTCGTTGCCAGCACCATAATTCAAACAAATCAATTTTCTTCCTGTCTATCTCAACTTTCGAATCCACCTGACATTATTGAAAATACCATGGCCTGGACAAGTGTAATATTTGTATGGAGAGAGACATCTCTGCTCTTGAGAATCTTGTCTAGGTTCTTCATAGCCATTCTACCAAGAGCAATACGTCATCAGACTTCTTGACTGTTAATCCTTTCTTTATTGATTGCTGATCCAAGTAAGCTAAAGCTATCAACTATTTAAATTTCTTCTCCATCAATGATGAACTTATTGATTTTGCCAGTTGTCGGGATTTTTGTCTTCTTAACATTAAGGTGCAGACCCATTTTAAGACTATATTCCTTGATCTTGAGAAACAAATGTTTCAAATCATCTTCACTTTCAGCCAGTAATGTAATATCATCAGCATAGCGAAGGTTGTTGATGAGTCTTCCACCAATCTTCATACCTCGGTTGTCTTCATACGGTCCTGCTTCTCTGATGATTTGTTCTGCATGTAAATTAAAGAGGAGGAGGAAAGTATGCAGCCTTGTCGTATACTTTTGCTGATTTTAAACCATTCTGCTTCTCCTAATTCTGTTCAAACTGTTGCTTCTTGATAAATGTAAAGGTTGTGCAAGAGAACAATCAGGCGTTCTAGTATACTCATGCTTCTTAATGTGGCCCATTTTCTCATGGTTTACACAGTCAAAAACCTTGCTGTAGTCAATAAAACACATATGGATATCCTTTTGGTAATCTTTTGTCTTTTCAAGGATCCATCTCACATTCACGATAATGTCTCTCGTTCCTCGTCCTTTCCTGAATCCTGCTTGCACTTCAAGCAGTTCTCATTCCAGGTACGGTTGTGGTCTCTGCTGAATGATCTTGAGTAGAATTTTGCTGGCATGTGGGATCAGAGCGATTGTGCAATAATTTCTACTGTCAGTCGGGTCACCTTTCTTCAATATTGGTATAAATGCAGATCTTTTCCAGTCAGTTGGCCATGAATTTGTCTTCCAAATTTCTTGGCAGAGCCTTGTAAGTATGGTAACAGCTTCATCCGATTGTTGTAATACGTCAATGGGAATGCCATCAATGCCCGGTGCTTTGTTCTTTGATAAGGTTTTCAATGCTGCTTCGACTTCTTCTTTCATCACCAATGGTTCCTGATCATAAGGTACAGGTTGAAACGACTGTTTTCCACTTGATCTTTATGGTATGACAACTCTGTATATTCTTTCCACCTTTTCTTGATCTTCTCAGTATGGATCCTTGAGCATCTTGAGCATTCCAATTTAAGGCTGATTGCTCATGAGCAAAATCAAGTTTCTTCCAAATTTTCACCAAAGCTGCATCAAAGTATCCACCATCTGCTGGAGACAGAGAATTACTAAGGTGTGCCCCTAGCTGCATCGACTGATATAGCAGGATTTATTTATTTATTTACATTCTCTTATATACCGCACTATTCTGCATCAGTGCGGTTTACAGTGAACAAACTGAAATTACATTGAACAGGGCATTATAACTTGGAGATAACTTATTTTACAGGGAACATGGGCTATGGAGGGTTAAGTGGCTTGCCCAAGACCACAAGGAGCACCTGTGGGACTAGAAACCCCAGTCCTTCCGGCCCAAGGTTTCTGTCCTCTAGTGGGATTTGAACTCCTGACCTTCCGGCCTGAAGTACCTTGCCCCCAACCACTAGGCCACTCCTCCACTCCACTCCACTATGAGGTCATAAGAAACCTTTGGAATATTCTCTCTGTCTCCACCTTTGCTGGAATGGTCCAGCAGGATGACATGGAACAGTAAAGTTTGATGGCGCCTACAGTCTCTTTAACCTTATTGAGAAAAAAAGAGAATCATTGGTGCATGGTGCATTTCCTAATCATGTATAAACATCCTCATGCAAACTAGAAGCATATAGCCAGGAAAGTTGTCTAGCGGCAAAGGCAAACGCTGAGATTCCCAAAGAGATGTCAAATACATCATATGCTGAGCATGCATGTTCGACACTCATTGGGCTCTGCAAAAACTGCTACCAGTTCAGACTGTGAATGGGGAAATAAGGTAGATGAAAACCCTTAACCTCGTGAAGATGGTGTGCATGTTCTGAAAACATGTAGAATTGATAAGCTGCAATTTGTGCAGATTAACAGATATTTCACAGTTCAATATTATTTAAATGATCTAACAGGCTGGGATTTTTAGAAGATGGCATATTAGAAAAATCTGCAACTGTTTCTCCTTCTTCACTGCCGATTTGACTACTACAGAATGAGAAAGCTGGATTTTACTGCACTCAGATGATAGTTGAACTTTGAACTTCAAGTACATTCTTTTAGAGATGGACTGAATAGTGATGATTGATAAAAATGAAGTTGCTAATCATGTAAATGATCATGCACTGGAATGGCTACTGTGGCTTTTGGAGCCTATACATTCTGGGATGTCAAAAATATCTATCAAGGCTCTGGTTCCTATTGTATGGAAAAATAATCTCTCTAGACATTAACTAAATAAATTGGAGTAAAAAGGTTACTCACCTGTAGCATGTGTTCTCTGTAGACATGTTTGAGTGACATCACCAATGGAGCACCTTGCGAGAACCATTTGCCAGCTCTTCCTGGAAACCGTTGGTATTGTCTCAGCACACATGCATGTCAGCTTCCACCTGCTGCCGCTGCAAGTGAACTCCTCAGTCTATCCACTACCTCGAGGTGGGAGTATTCTCCTGCTCTCCTTGGAGAATGCCTGCTACAGGTGGGTAAAGCATAGTTACTCACCTGTAACAGGTGATCTCCAGGAACAGCAGGAATTTAGTCCTCACATATGGGGTATTGTCGGTACCGACGGAGCCTGCGCGGGAACGCTCCTCAGCGTCCAATTAGAACGCTTTTGGGAGCATCCCACAGCGCCTGCGTGCTGCCTTCCCGCCTTTCCCAACTGCCTCTCTCCAGTTGAGTTTTAGAGCTGAGACAAAGAGAGAGAGCGAGGGAAAGGAAAAGAGAGAGACAGAGAGATACAACTCCTAGGGGAGGTGGGTGGGTTGTGAGGACTAAATTCCTGCTGTTCCCGGAGATCACCTGTTACAGGTGAGTAACTATGCTATCTCCAGGAACAAGCAGGAATCTAGTCATCACATATGGGACTCCCTAGCTTTAGGTGCCAGGGAGAGACCCCAGAAGTTGTGTGTCCCTGAGAAGGGCTCCACTTCCCCCCATGGATCTCTGGCATCCTACCAGGGATGGTGGGTAGGAGTTGATTAGGTATGGAACAGGTGTTTGAGAACAGCCTGACCAAACAAGGCATCCCGGCGGGAGTCCTTGTCCAAGCAGTAATGGGCTGTGAAGGTATGAACAGAGGCCCAAGTGGCTGCTCGACAGATGTCGTCAATAGACACAGAGTTCAGATGAGCCATTGAGGCTGCCATGGCTCTCACATTGTGAGCTGTGACATGGCCCTCCAGAGAAAGGTTCTTACTCTGATAGGCGAAAGAAATACACGGAGCAATCCAGTTAGATAGTGTTCTCTTGGAGACTGGAAGTCCCAAATGAGAAGGGTCAAAAGCAACAAAGAGTTGAGAGGACTTTCTATGTTGCTGTGTCCTTTGTAAGTAAAGCTAGAGCTCTTTTACAGTCCAGGCTATGAAGATTCCTCTCTGCATTTGATGCATGAGGTCCTGGAAAAAAGACAGGTAGGTAGACCTCTTGGTTGAGATGAAAAGGCGAGACCACCTTAGGCATAAAGTGTGGATGAGTCCTAAGGACTACCTTGTCATGATGGAACCTTGTATAAGGTGGATTAGCTACTAGTGCTTGCAATTCACTAATGTGGCGTGCTGATGTGATTGCATTGAGAAAGATAACCTTCCAAGAAAGGAATTTCAAGGAGGTGGTAGCTAAGGGTTCGAAAGGTGGTTTCATGAGCTGCCCAAGAACCAGGTTCAAGTCCCATGCCACCGGAGGTGGTCTAATGGGAGGCTTAGTTAGAAGGAGGCCTCTCATGAATCTTGCTATAAGAGGATGAGAGGAAATAGGTTGTCCATTTAGAGGTTTAAAAGAAGCTGCAATAGCACTCAAATGGACTCTTACTGAATTTGTCTTAAGGCCTGCATTAGACAAATGAAGGAGATACTCCAGTAATGATTCCAGAGGTATAGCAAGGGGGTTAAGACCCTTTTCTGAACACCAAATAGTAACCTTTTCCACTTGAAAGCATAAGAACGTCTAGTGGAAGGTTTTCTGGATGCACAAAGAACATCTTTCACTTGCTGAAAAAGATGAAGATCTTGGAGATCTAGGCCTTCAGCAACCAAGCCCTGAGATGCAGGGACTGGGGATTGGGATGCCATAACATCCCGTTCTCCTGAGATAGGAGATCTGGAGCAGACCCTAACTCCAAGGAGGGAGCTTGAGAGAGATGTAGAAGCAGAGGGTACCGTGGCCAATGTGGTGCTATGAGGATGATTTGGCCTCTGTCTCTCTGAAGCTTGAAGAGGGTTTTGGGAATCAGGGGGAATAGGTGGAAAGGCATACAGGAAGTCTTGACCCCAGTAAAGGAGGAAAGCATCCTTAGCCTGAGCCCCCTGAGCCGGAATTCTGGAACAGAACCGGGGAAGTTTGGCATTCCACGGACTTGCAAAGAGGTCTACGTCTGGGGTTCCCCAAAGTTGAAATATCCTGGCCACCTGGTCTGCATGCAGAGACCACTCGTGTGGAAGGAGAACTCGACTGAGTCTGTCCGCCCAAAAGTTTTGAATGCCTGGAAGATATACTGCCAGCAGATGAATCTGATGCTCTCTGGCGAGGGCCCATAGTCGCAAAGCTTTGTTGCAAAGCGACAGAGAGCCCGTTCCCCCCTGCTTGTTCACATAGAACATGGCTACCTGATTGTCCGAGTGAATGAGGACTGTCTTGTAGCTGAGCAGGGAGTGGAACACTCGCAGAGCCAGGAAAATTGCCCTGAGTTCCAAGAGATTGATATGTAGACAACTCTCTTGTGGAGACCAGGTGCCCTGGGTGGAGAAGTCTTGCAGATGAGCTCCCCAACCCTTTGGAGAAGCATCTGTTGTGAGAGCTGCTTGGGGTAAGGGTTGTTGGAAGGGGCACCTCAGCAACAGATTTTGAGTGGACCTCCACCATTGGAGGGACAAAATGAGGCGACTTGTGTTTGCTATTTTGTCTGACAGGCACCCTGATGCCTGGGTCCATTGGGTGGATAAAGTCCACTGAGCTGCCCTCATGTGGAGGCGAGCATATGGAACCACATGCAGGGTGGATGCCATGTGGCCCAGCAATTGCAACATTTCACGAGCAGTTAGCTTCGCAAGCAGCGCTAAAGCCTCACCTAACTGCACTAAACGAAGGCAACGGGCCTGGGGGAGATAGGCCCTTGCTCTTGTGGTATCCAGCAGAGCTCCTAGGAAATCTAAAGATTGAGTGGGAGTCAGACTGGATTTTGGGATGTTTATTACCAGCCCTAAATACTGAAGGATACGCATTGTGCAGGATAGAGAAGTCTTGGCCTCTGACTGTGTTGGAGCTCGAATGAGCCAGTCGTCCAAGTAAGGGAAGATGAATATCCCCAGAGTACGGAGAAATGCTGCTACCACAGCCATGCATTTCGTGAACACCCTTGGAGCAGAGGCCAGACCAAAAGGAAGCACCCTGTATTGGTAGTGCTTTTCTTGAAAAAGGAACCGAAGGAACTTTCTGTGGGTTGGATGGATGAGTACATGGTTGTACGCATCCTTGAGATCTAGAGAACAAAGCCAATCCTGACTCTGGAGGTATGGAAGCAGAGCACCGAGAGAAATCATCTTGAATTTCTCCTTGACAAGGAATTTGTTCAATTCTCTGAGATCTAATATAGGTCTGTATCCCCCTGTTTTCTTTGGGATAAGAAAATAAGGGGAATAGAACCCTGTGCCCTGTTGATGAAGAGGCACTTCTTCTATCGCACCATGGGCCAGAAGAATGGCAACCTCCTGACCTAAGAGGTTGATGAGAGGTGTCAGAGAATTGAACTGCTTCACTATTGTGTGAGGGGGCATGCTTGAAAAATGAAGTTTGTACCCCTCCTTTATGATGGAGAGTGTCCAATGCTCTGCTGTTATTTGCCCCCATCTGGGGGCAAAATGACATAACCTTACTGGAATGGTGGACGGTTCTGGTCCTTCCAGAACCAGAAAGGCTAAGTTCTCTAGTTGAAAGTCAAAGGCCCTGAGGAGGCTGAGGCTGCTGAGCCGGTGGAGGCCTAGCAGCCTTTGCTTTCTTCTGTTTGGGTGGTTGCTGACGTTTAGTTGAAAACTGACCTGCAGAAGAAGCCTGCTGAGTATAAGCAGGATAAAATCTTTTCTTTTTAGAAAAAGGTGTTTTCTTGAACAACTTCTTTCTAACAGGATCAGCAGTGGACTTGGATAGTCTATCCAAGGTGGAATTTTCAGCATCCATTTCATTGGCTTTTTCCTGCCAATCTTTCCCAAACAGGTTCTCACCAGTACAAGGGATATTTCCCAATTTATCTTGTACCCAGAGCTCTAAATCAGATGCTTGGAGCCAAGCAATTCTACGTGCACCTATGGCAATAGCCGAGGTTCTGCTTATACATTCAAAGCATTCAAAGGCTGCACGGTTGAAGAATTTAGACATCTTGGGCATGTTTGACCCAAGTGAGAAAATCCTGTCTTTTCTCCTCAGAAATGAAAGGACTTAAAGTCTGTAAATTATCTGTGACCTCCTTTAGGAACATTCCCATGTAGAGACTATAGGAACCGATTCTTGCAGCTAGCATGGAAGCTTGAAAGACTCTACGTCCAAAAGCATCCAGGGTTCTGCATTCATGTCCTGGAGGATTGGAGGCATGTCTTTTTGCACTTCTAATCCTTCTCATAGCCGACTCCACCACAATAGAGTGGTGAGGAAGCTGAGTTTTATGGAACCCAGGACAAGGAGGGACACGATACATGGTATCTAACCTACGAGAATGAGGAGAGGTGGTAAGAGGTGTTTCCCACATCCTCAACATGAGATCATATAGAATCTCATGAATGGGTAAGGTAGCTGCCTCCTTAGGAGTTTTGGGATATTGTAAAATTTCCAACTCCTTGGCCCTTGGCTCTGTTTCAGGGGCCATAGTGATGGACAGGCCCCGAGCCACCTCTCTGATAAAGTCTTGGAAAGACATGTCCTCTGGAGGAGACATCCTGCATTTAGGGGAGGAGGACTCCCCTGGAAGAAGTATCTCTGCATCAACAGAACTTTCAGAATCCTCAGATTCTTCTGAGGATTCGAAGTATCGTCTGTCTGGATGCTCCTGCAGAGCCCGATACCCGTACCGACCAAGGTCGGTACCAGGAATAACTGGTACCGGAGAATCGGTACCGGAGGGCATCAAAGGACAGAGTACCGGCATAGCAGACACCGATGACGATGTCGATGCTATCGGTATCGGTACCGGTGCCGATACCGGTGCTAGTGCCAGTACCGGTGGAGTTGTCTGTCGCGGTACCAAGGGCGTCGATGCCGCAAGGAAAGCCGCCAGACTGCGTTCCATGTTCAGAATTCTCTGGTCCATGGACGCCGCCAATGCCTGGAAGTCGGTACCGGTGGGGGCCACCGGTACCCCAGAGCATGGCACCAGGAGATCTGTTGAGGCCGAGCCATCTACAACATCCTGGAACCCCAATAAGGCTTTGGAAGCCGAAGCCTCCCGCCGGGGTAATTTTGCTGGTGCAGAATCCTCGAGGGCAACGCCAGAGGCATCTCGATGCTTAGAAGGAGATCTACCCTTCGAGGACAGGCTGGATTTATGTTTAGTTACCTGAGATCCACGGGAGGAAGAAGCAGCCCTGGAAGACGTCGATGCCACCGAAGCTGCATCAGAGGGAAACAGGATACTGAGCTTGGCAGCTCGGTTCTGCCGACCTCTTTTAGACATCATGGCACAGGACACACAATCCGTGATGGAGTGGTCAGGACCTAAACATTTTAAACACCATTCATGGGTGTCGGTCACGGAAATGGTACTGCCACACTTGGTGCACTTTTTAAAACCTGAGGCAGGTTTTTCCATGTTAAGGAAGTTTTTGGGCCTAAGGCCCAAAAAGGCGGGTGCACCTGAGGAAAATAGAAAAAGAATATATATATATATATATATAAATTTATATATATATATATATATATATATATATATATATATATATATATATATATATATATATATATATATATATTTATTGTTTTTTTTTTTAGAAATAGGAAAAGAAAGACCGGCGGTACCGGTAGAGTGTCGAAGGCGGCAGATGCGACCACAAAAAGAAATAAAGAAATTCTTCTGTGGTGACAGGAACACAACCTGCTGGCTCCGTGGAAAAAGAAGAACTGGAGAGAGGCAGTTGGGAAAGGTGGGAAGGCAGCACGCAGGTGCTGTGGAATGCTCCCAAAAGCGTTCTAATTGGACGCTTGGGAGCGTTCCCACACAGGCTCCGTTGGTACCGACGATACCCCATATGTGATGACTAGATTCCTGCTTGTTCCTGGAGATCTTTGTTTTCTCCATGGACAAGCGGGATAATGTCCTCATGTACAGGATTCCCTAACTACAGGCTGCCTTAAAAGAAAAAAGGGAAAATAACCAAGGTTGCAACCAGATTAAAGACTAGAACAACAAGAGAACTTATTTCACTCTATATTTTTTTGGTAGGAGGCAGCCTGGAAAGAAAAATAACTGGGCCCGAGTTGGATCTAATGGTTGGGGCAGTGGGCAGAGAAACATAGAAGCAGCAAAGTTTTAATCCTACTGCTAGTCCTTATGATCTTGGGAAAGTCATTTAACCCCCCCCCCAACTGTCTCATGTACAAACTTAGATTGTAGGACCTTGGGGGAACAGAAAATATCTGCTGTACCTCAATTTAACTTGCCTTGACCTTCTGAAAAAAGACATGAGCTAAAATCAAATTCCCCTTTCTTTTTCCAAAAAAATTCTGAAAAACAGATTAAGAACGTAAGAAGTGCCTTACTGGGTCAGACCAAGGTCCATCAATCCCAGTATCCTGTTTCCAACAGTGACCAATCCAGATCACAAGTATCTGGCAGGTTCCTAAAGAGAGACACAGGTTCCACAATGCTTGTCCCGGGGCAAACAGTGCATTTCCCAAGTCCTCCAGGAACTTGTCCAAACCTTTTTTAAACCCAGCTACACTAACAACCTTTACTAAATCCTCCAGTAATGAATTCTGGGGTTTGATTATGCGTTGAGTAAAAAAATATTTTCTCTTATTAGTCTTAAATGGGTTGCATTGTAGCTTCATTGTGTGTCCTCTTATCTTTCTAATTTTTGATGGCGTAAACGACTGATCTACATTTACCCGTTCCTCTCCATTCATTAATTTCTATCATATCCCCTCCTCAGCCGTCTCTTTTTCTAAATTGAAGAGCCCCAACCTTTTAAGCCTATCCCTCATATGGTATCCTTCCATTCCCTTTACCATTTTTGTCGCTCTTCTTTGTACCTTTTCTAATTCAGCTATATCCTTTTTAAGAAACGGAGACCAGAATTGCACACAATATTCAAGGTGCAGTTGCACCATGGAATGATACAGCCTTAATCACAGAGGCATTATGTGTTGAATCTACTGTTCCATCTGAAGCTCCTTTCCAAAAGTACTGAGATATGAATGTGTGGACAGAAGTCCATGGCAGTTTTGTAAATCTCCTCCCTCCATGGTGGTTGACTTCAAGTGTGCTACCAACGCAGCCACAGCTGGAATATTATGAGCCGTGACATAACTCGCAAGGGTCAAACCAGCCCTGGGCATAAACAAAGGTGAAGCAATCCGCTAACCAACTGGATAGTGTATGCCTATTTCCCCAGAATGCTCAAGTCTTTAAAAATAAAAAAGGTTAAGAGGACTTTCTATGGGCTATAGTCAACTCCATGCAATGTGCTTTCCCCTTTGTAAACATGTCTGGGAAAAAATGTTGGTAGGACAATTGACTGATTAAGGTGGAAATTGGACACTACCTTAGGAAGGAATTTAAGATGATTGGTCAAAAACCACCTACTGTTGTAAAACTTAGCATAGGGAGGGATCTATTACTAGAGCCTGAAATTTGCTTACTCAGTACTGAAAACACCTTCTAAGTCAGGTATTTCAATCCACAGGTATCTAGCAGCTCAAAAGGAGCCATCATCAGCTGAGTAAAAAATACACTAAGATTCCAAGACGCTGCAGGCAGCTTCAGGTGAAGGTTCGTAAAAAGTAAGTCCCACGAGAATCAAGCAATTAAAGGCTGCAGAGAGATGGATTTACCTTCAACATGCTGGTGATTTGCACCAATCACACTTAGGTGTACCCTTACAGCAGTGGTTCGCAACCTTTTTTGTACTGTGACCCCTACCATTGGTCAACTTGTGGTGACCCCAAAGATAAAATCAAATGCGTCTCTCTTCCTTTATCGTTAACGCATTGTCACTGTAATCATTTGTTGAATTAATATATTATAGGCCTTTGCAATATGTTTTTATTTTTAAAATTTACTTATTTAAACCACAATAATTAATCACAATAACAAGTAACAATATTTCAAAATTATAATGATTTTGTAGTCAAATCACTAATATGAAATAAAATTATTTTTTCTACCTTTGTTGTCTGACCAATTTATTCTCTGATCATGCTGGTCCCAATCTGAGGCTTCTGCTTTCCTGTCTTCTCTTAGCTCTCTTTCTGTGGTCTATGGTCCATCTGCCATTTCTTATCTCTTTTGTTTTCTTCACTTCTTTCCATCAGCCTATTTCCAGTCCCAGTAACCCTCCCCAGTATCAGCCCCTTTCCAGTCCTCACTCTCGGTACCTTCCAATGTCAACTTGCATTCCCATGACTGCCACTGGTGTCCATTCCCTTCCAGTCCCCCTCCTTCCACACTGACCAGTCCATTCTAGTACAAATACCATGGCAGCCCCTCTCAGATCCACTCCCTTCCAGTTCCATTCTCCCATCCCCTCGTATCAGAGTATTTGTAGCCTTAGCTCCCAGTTTTCTGCAAGGGCCAGCAACTCTATCCTCCCCTCCCCACAATCAGCCCATTCCCAGTCGAAGTCCCCCAATCAGCTCGCTTCCAGTGTTAGTCCCCCCTCAACCCCATTACCAGTGCTAGCCTCCCCTAATCAGCCCAATACCAGTCCTACCCCCCCATCAGCTCATTACCAGTCCTAGCCTCCCCTAATCAGCTCATTTCCAGTGCTAGTCCCTCCTCAACCCCATTACCAGTGCTAGCCTCCCCTAATCAGCTCATTTCCAGTGCTAGTACCCCCTCAACCCCATTACCAGTGCTAGCCTCCCCTAATCAGCTCAATACCAGTCCTAGCCTCCCCTAATCAGCTCATTTCCAGTGCTAGTCCCTCCTCAACCCCATTACCAGTGCTAGCCTCCCCTAATCAGCCCATTACCAGTCCTACCCCCCCATCAGCCCATTACCAGTCCTAACATCCTCTAATCAGCCCATTTCCAGTCCTAACCTCCCAAATCAGCTCATTTCCAATGCTAGCCCCTCATCAGTCCATTACCAGTCCCAACCCCCCCTTGATCAGTCCATTCCCAGTCCTAGCCTTCCCCTCAACCCATTACTAGTCCTAGCTCCCCCATCTGCCCATTATAATCATAACCCGCACTGTCTCTCCCCTCTGTCCAGCATTTATCCCCCGTCTGTCCAGTATGTCCCCGTCTCTTCCCTTTGTCCATGTCAGACCCTCCTCCCACCATGTCAGCCTCCCTCTGTCCATGTTAGCCCCCCTCCCTCCCTCCATGTTAGCCCCCCTGTCCGTGTCAGCCCCCTCCCTCCCTCCATGTCAGCCCCCCTCTGTCCATGTCAGCCCTCCCTCCCTCCATGTTAGCCCCCCTGTCCATGTCAGCCCCCTCCCTCCCTCCATGTCAGCCCCCTCCCTCCCTCCATCCATCCATTCAAATCAGCTCCCCTCCCTCCCCCCTTCCATGTCAGCCCCCCTCCCCCATGTCAGCACCATTGCAGGTTCCCTGCTCCCCTCTCCCCACGTCTGCCTCCTTCTTCTGCAGCCGCGGCTCCCTGTCTCTTAGAGAACCGCGGCTATGCCTGTAAAACCGTTGCAAAGCCTTTCTGTCTCTAAACGGGCTCCGCGCAGCACTGTCCTGCCTCCAAAGGAAGTGGTAAACAACTTCCTTTGGAGGTGGGACAATGCTGCATGGAGGCGGGACAATGCTGCATGGAGCCCGTCGAGAGGCAGGAAGGCTCTGCAAGGGTTTTACAAGCACAACCGCAGTTCCCTAAGAGGCAGGGAGCCGCGGCTGCATTAGAAGAGAGGCGGTGAGTTTGCCGCTGCCGAGAAGCGGACTTGGCAGCGGCAACTTGTGCGCTTTATTTTTTAACGGCGGAGTGAGGCGACCCCCGCTGAATCCTGTGGCGACCCCCATGGGGGTCGTGACCCACAGGTTGAGAACCGCTGCCTTACAGAGTTAGTTTTTAGGCCTGATTCTGATAGATGGAGAAGGTATTCAAGCAGTTTTTATGTGGGGCAAGTAAAAGAATATAGGGCTTTTCTGTCATACCAGATGGCAAAAATCTTCCATTTGAAATTGTACAACCTCCTAGTGAAATCTCTCCACGAAGCCAGAACAACGCTGGCTACTCTAACCAGCAAATTCAAAGAGGATAAAGTCAGGCCTTCAACATATAAACCGTGAGGGTGAGAGACGCGATGTTGGGATGTAACAGTGTCCCCCGTTCCTTTGTGATTAAGTCCTGCGCCTAGATCAGGGGTTCTCAACCCAGACCTTAGGACACAACTAACCAGTAAGATTTTCAAGAGAAAGACAATGAATATACATGAGAGAAATTTGCATGAACTTCTTCCATTGTAAGCAGATCTCTCTTTTTGATATTCATTGTGGTTATCCTGAAAACCTGACTGGCTAGGTGTTTCCTGAGGACTGGGTTAAGAACACCTGGCCCTGACGAATAGGCTGCCTAACAGTTTCAGAAGCAGAGGGAACCAGGGCTGTCTTGGCCAGTAAGGAGCTATGAGACTCACAATGCCTCCATTGTCCCCGAGTTTCAGGAGCATTTTTGCTATGAGAGGTATTGGATCATATGCGTATGGAAGAATCTCCCCCTCCCCCTCTCCTCCACTTCCCAGTCAAGGAGGAAGGCATCCAAAGCTAGTTTGCTATATGTCCCTACCCTGGAGTAGAACTAAGGAACCTGCCTGTTTTGAGAAATGGTGAGCAGATTGAGCATCTTTCAAGAGAGGGGAAATCCCTCAATGTCAAGCCTCTATCCAGGGTCTATTTCTGAAGTTGAAGGTCACGGTTCAGTTTATTCATAAGGGCATTGTCCTTGACAGCCAGATACATGACCCTGAACATCATCTCATAAGAGACAATATAGTTCTACATTCTTACTGTCTCCCAAACAGGAGGTACAATCCTGTTCCTCTTTGCTTGCTGATGTAGTACATGGCTACCTGGTTATCTGTTTGAATCATCACAATTTGGTTGATCAACCAATCTCTGAAACCCTTTAGAATGTTCAAAATTGCTCTCAATTCCAGGAAACTGATCTTAAGAAAACTCTCCTTGTAGGACCATAAAGCATGGGCATGAAATCCATCTACATGGGCTCCTCAGCCTAATTTGGGTGTGTGGATATTCCTCCAGACTGACCGGAAAGCACAGTTACTTACCTGTAACAGGTGATCTCTGGGAACAGCAGGAATTAGTCCTCACATATGGGTATGTCGGTACCGACGGAGCCTGCGCGGGAAAGCTCCCCAGCTTCCCAGAAGGAAAGCTTTTGGGGCCTCCCACTGCGCATGTGCGCTGCCTTCCCGCCTTCCTGACCAACTCTCCTCAGTTCGAGTTTAAAGCTGAGACAATAGAGAGAGGAAAGGAAAGAGAGAGAGAGATACAACTCCTAAGGGAGGTGGGTGGGTTGTGAGGACTAATTCCTGCTGTTCCCAGAGATCACCTGTTACAGGTAAGTAACTGTGCTATCTCCAGGAACAAGCAGGAATAAGTCCTCACATATGGGGACTCCCTAGCTAAGATGCCTGGGAGATCCCCTGAAGGGTATGAGACCCTGAAAGGTTCCTCATCTTCCTATGGATCTCAGGCATCCATTCAGGGAAGGTGGGCTGGAGTTGTTCAAGAATGGAACAGGTGTCTGAGGACAGCCTGACCAAACAAGGCATCCCGGCGGGAGTCCTTGTCCAAACAGTAATGGGCTGTAAAGGTATGAACCGAGGCCCAGGTGGCTGCTCGACAGATCTGGTCAATGGACACAGAGTTTAAATGAGCCATAGAGGTGGCCATGGCCCTCACGTTGTGAGCGGTGACATGGCCCTCCAGAGAAAGGTTCTTACTCTGGTAAGCAAAAGAGATACACTGAGCAATCCAATTGGAGAGTGTTCTTTTGGAGACTGGAAGTCCGAAATGAGAAGGATCAAAAGCAACAAAAAGCTGAGAAGACTTTCGATGTTGCTGTGTCCTGTGGAGGTAAAAGGCAAGAGCTCTTTTACAGTCTAGAGTATGAAGGTTCCTCTCTGCACTGGATGCATGAGGAGCTGGAAAAAAAGACAGGTAAATATACCTCTTGATTAAGATGAAAAGGGGAGACCACTTTAGGCATAAAGTGGGGATTGGTCCTAAGGACCACCTTATCATGATGGAACCTTGTATAAGGTGGATTAGCCACTAGAGCTTGCAGTTCACTGATACGGCGAGCTGAGGTGACTGCAATAAGAAAAATAACCTTCCAGGAAAGAAATTTCAAGGAGGTAGTGGCTAAGGGTTCAAAAGGTGGCTTCATAAGCTAACCAAGAACCAAGTTTAAGTCCCATGCCACCGGAGGAGGTCGAATGGGAGGTTTAGTTAAGGTTAGGCCTCTCATGAATCTTGCAAGAAGAGGATGAGAGGAAACAGGTTGTCCATTGATGGGCTTAAGTGATACCGCAATAGCACTCAAATGGACTCTTACTGAATTCGTTTTGAGTCCTGCATTGGAGAGATGCAGGAGATATTCCAAAAGAGAATTCAATGGGAGTGCTAGAGGGTTAAGAACCTTTTGAGCACACCAAATGGAAAATCTTTTCCATTTAAAAGCGTAAGAACGCCTAGTGGAAGGTTTCCTAGAGGCATGTAGGATATCCTTCACTTGCTGCGAAAGATTGAAGTGTTGAAGGTCTAGGCCTTCAGTAACCAAGCTCTGAGGTGAAGGGATTTGGGGTTTGGGTGCCACAAAGTCCCCTCCTCCTGAGACAGAAGGTCTGGAGCCACTCCCAAATCCAGGGAGGGGGCTTGGGAGAGATGCAGAAGTAGAGGGTACCATACTTGGCGTGGCCAGCGTGGAGCTATGAGGATCATGGACCCTTGATCCCTTTGAAGTTTGAACAGAGTCTTGGGAATCAAAGGAATGGGAGGAAAGGCATACAGGAAGCCCTGACCCCAATGCAGGAGGAAGGCATCCTTGGCATGAACTCCCTGACACGGAATTCTGGAACAGAACCGGGGAAGTTTGGTATTCCACGGACTTGCAAAGAGGTCTATGTCCGGGGTTCCCCATTTCTGGAAGATTCTGAGTACCTGATCCATGTGCAGGGACCATTCGTGTGGAAGCAGAACTCGACTGAGTCTGTCTGCCCAAGAGTTTTGGATTCCTGGAAGATATACTGCCAGGAGATGGATTCGATGCTCTCTGGCGAAGGCCCATAATCTTAGAGCTTCGTTGCAAAGCGACAGAGAGCCAGTCCCTCCTTGTTTGTTTATGTAAAACATGGCTACTTGATTGTCCGTGTGAATAAGGACTGTCATGTTGCTGAGGAGGGTATGAAAAACTTTGAGAGCCAGAAAGATTGCTCGAAGTTCCAAGTGGTTGATATGAAGGGTGGTCTCCTGTGGAGACCAAGTGCCCTGAGTGGAGAGATCTTGGAGATGAGCCCCCCAACCTGTTTGAGAGGCATCTGTTGTGAGGGTTGCTTGGGGCAACAATGGTTGAAAGGGGGCCCCCAACAACAGATTTTGAGTGGATATCCACCATTGGAGAGACCAAAAGAGACGATTGGAGTTTGCTATTTGGTCTGAGAGAGCTCCTGATGCTTGAGTCCACTGGGTGGATAAAGTCCATTGAGCTGCTCTCATATGTAGGCGAGCATAAGGCACCACATGCACTGTGGAGGCCATGTGGCCTAATAGTTGTAGCATCTCTCTGGCAGTCAAGTGGCTTCTGGACTGAGTCTGAGAGGCTAAATGCACTAGACGTTGGCAACGGGCCTGAGGTAGATAGGCCTTTGCAGTGGTGGTATCCAACCAGGCCCCTATGAACTCCAGGGATTGCGTAGGGGTGAGTTGAGACTTTGACAGATTGATCACAAGTCCCAGATACTGCAGGATGCGTCTGGTGCGATCCAGGGAAGTCTGAGCCTCGGACTGAGATGGAGCTCGGATGAGCCAGTCGTCCAGGTATGGGAAGACAAAAATTCCCAGGGCGCATAGAAATGCAGCTACTATTGCCATGCATTTGGTAAATACCCTTGGAGCAGAGGCTAGACCGAAGGGAAGTACTCTGTACTGGAAATGTTTTCCCTGGAACAGAAACAGTAGGAATTTTCTGTGGGATGGATAGATGAGTATATGTGTGTACGCATCCTTGAGATCTAGAGAACAAAGCCAATCCTGACTCTGTAGGTATGGAAGGAGAGTACCTAGAGAAAGCATCTTGAATTTCTCCTTGTATAGAAATTTGTTCAATTCTCTGAGATCCAGAATGGGTCTGAACCCTCCTGTTTTCTTGGGAATGAGAAAATAAGGGGAGTAAAAACCTGATCCCTGTTGAGGAAGAGGAACCTCTTCTATTGCCTTTTGGGCGAGAAGAGTGGTCACCTCCTGACTCAACAGGTCTAGGAGAGATGGGGGAGAATTGAAACTTCTCACCATGGTATGGGGAGGAAGGTTGGAGAAATGTAGTTTGTAGCCCTCTCTGATGATAGAGAGGGTCCATTGTTCTGATGTGATTTGCTCCCATCTGGGAGCAAAATGAGTTAACCTTCTTGGAATGGTGAGAGGTTCTGGTTTTAGAGCCAGAAAGGTTAAGTTCTCTAGATTTAAGTCAAAAACTCTGAGGGGTTGGGACTGTTGGGCTGTAGCAGCCCCTGCAGGTTTTGCCCTGGCCTGTTTAGGCTGCTGACGCTTAGGAGCAAAGCGAGCTGCAGAAGATTATTGGCCAGTATTTGTGGCAAATCTGGCCTTCTTGTAGAAAGGATTTTTGAAAGATTTTTTCTTGACATGGGTAGAGGTAGACTTAGAAAGTCTATCTAATGCAGCATTTTCTGCATCCATTTGAGTGGCTTTGATTTGCCACTCCTTACCAAACAGATTCTCACCTGTACAGGGCAAATTTCCCATCCCATCTTGGACCCAGGGTTCTAGGTCAGAGGCCTGGAGCCAAGCAATTCTGCGAGCCGCAATGGCAATACCTGAGGCTCTGCTAGCACCCTCAAAGGAGTCAAAGGCTGCTCTGTTGGAGAACTTTGAAATATCTTGGGTATGCTTCAGCAAAAGAAGGAACTCCTCCTTTCTATCCTCTGGGATAAAGGGGAGAAAATGGCGTATCTTTAATGCAATCTCCTTCAGAAACATGCCCATATAGAGGCTGTATGAGTTGATTCTGCCAATAAGCATACTTGCTTGGAAGATTTTTCTTCCAAAAGCATCCAGAGTCCTACATTCTCTTCCTGGGGGAGTAGAAGAGTGTCTTTTAGTACTCTTTATCCTTTTCATAGCTGACTGCACCACAATGGAGTGGTGAGGGAGCTGAGTTTTTTGAAACCCAGGAGAAGGGGGGACACGATACATGGTGTCCAGACGACGAGAATGTGGAGATAGGGTGAGAGGAGTCTCCCATAAGTCCATCATGTGTTCTTGAAGAATTTCATGGATGGGCAAGGTGACTGCCTCTTTGGGAACCTTAGAGTATCCTAAAATGTCTAACTTTTTTGCTCTAGGTTCTTTTTCAGAGGATACAGAAATAGAAAGACCTTTAGCTACTTCAATGATGAAGTCTTGAAAGGATAAATCCTCTGGAGGAGACATTCTCCTCTTTGGAGAAGAGGGCTCCTCAGGTAGAGTAAGGGATACTTCAGCAGAGTCATCTGATGAATCAGAATCATCAGAAGACTCAAAGTATTGTCTGTTTGCTTCCAGGGATCGATAAGCGTATCGACCGGTATCGACATCGGGGGTACCCGGAACCGGATCGGTATCGGGAAAAACCCCGGAACCGGGAACCGGAATCGGTATCCTGGTCGATGTGGATGTCCTGGGTACTGGTATCGGCTGTGGTACCGGAACCGGAGTCGGTACCGCAGGGTGCGGTACCGAGGGCGTCGCAGCCCTAATGAAAGCGAAAATGGCCTGCTGCATGGATTGAACTGTATGATCTATGGACGCCACGACTGTCTGGATGTCGGTACCGGATGAATGAGCCGGTACCCCAGAACAGTCTAACATGATCGGTCGAGGCCGTGCCATCGATGTCAACCTGTAACCCCATAGGATGAGCTTTGGAAGCCGGAGCTTCCCGCCGGGGTTGTTTGGCTGGGGCAGGGTCCTCAGGGTCAAGCCCAGGGGTATCTCGATACTTAGAGGGAGATTTGCCCTTTGAGGACCTGCCAGAGGAATGTTTGGTTACCTGAGATCCATCAGGAGAGGAAGACCTGGAAGATGTTGATGCTGGAGTATCTGTAGAAAACAGCATGTGAAACTTGGCTGCCCGGTTCTGTAAGCCACGTTTAGACATCAAAGAACAGGATGGGCAATCCGGAATGGAATGGTCAGGCCCCAAACAATTAAGGCACCATTCATGGGTGTCTGTGACTGAAATAGTACCGCTGCACTTGGTGCATTTTTTAAACCCAGAGGCTTGTTTCTCCATGAGGGAGAATTTGTGAAGGCCTAAAGGCCTCACAGAACAAACACACCAAGTGAGGAAAAAAGAAGATTTTTTTTTTTTTTTTTAGAAATAAAGGAAAAAAGACCGGCGGTACCGGTCTGGAATCGGGGAAGGCAGACACGCGGCCAAAGAAATAAATTAAAATAACAACTTCTTCAGCGGTGACAGGAACACGACCTGCTGGCTCCGCGGAAAAAGAAGAACTGAGGAGAGTTGGTCAGGAAGGCGGGAAGGCAGCGCGCATGCGCAGTGGGAGGCCCCAAAAGCTTTCCTTCTGGGAAGCTGGGGAGCTTTCCCGCACAGGCTCCGTCGGTACCGACGTACCCATATGTGAGGACTTATTCCTGCTTGTTCCTGGAGATTGAAGCATCCATCTAGATAGGGAGTCCCAGATTGGAGCTGTGACAGAAACGATATCTCGGAATTTTGAGTGGCCTGCGTCAATTGCGTTCTTAGGGTCCACTACGGAAGTCTCATCTTGAGACCTGCCAAGGATTTTAGGTGAATCATTAAAGCATATGGCCCAACAAATCCTCACATGTTGCTCACTGATGTCTGCTTTTATAGAACCAGCCTGGTGAGTCCTGTGGAAGAAAGACCTTCATCTGAGCTGTGTCTAGCAGAGCTCCAATGAATTCAAATTGGTGTGATGGGTATACACTGGACTTGGACTAATTCACAATGAACCCTTGTAATCTGTGTGCACAAGCATCCTAGCACCAGGATGGTTGTGTGCATGGATTCTTGAACTCCTTACTGAGCTGTGCTCTTGACCAGCTAATCACCCAAATAGGGAAATATGTGCATGCTCAGTCTGTGTAGATATTCTGCGACTGCTGCAAGACATTTTGTGAACATGTGAGGTATGGATGAAAGGTCAAAAGGCAGTATGTGCTACTGTTTTCCCATGATGAATCACAGATACTTCCTGTGAGTGGGATGTAACCGACTGTAGGTATATGCATTCTTTAAGTTGAGAGAATATAGCCAAGCTTTCTTTTTAGGGTAGAGTGCAGAGGGAAACCATTCTGAACTCTTCTCAGACCAAATATCTGTTCAGATTCCTCAGATCTCAGATAAAACAGAATGTCCCCTTCTTGCTTGTGACCAAGAAATATATGAAGTAAACTCCCTGCCCTTCTTTCCCCAGTGGAATGGGTTCAAGCGCATTGGCCTGTAGAAGTACCTGGCAATCTTCAAAATCCAATTGTTGGAGGTTAAAAAGGGCCATCAGTTTGTGAAAAACATCAGCCTCCCTCCTACTAGAAGGGTATCTGGAACCAATATTAGGAAGTTAGCTATGTTCTGCTGGAGCCAGTCAAAACCCTGCCCCTGGTTTTGGCTGGAGAGCAGCCTGGGACTTCTGGAACCTCTGCTGATGAGGACGAGAATGAGGGCCCTGTTGAGTCTGGGTTAAATGGGAAGCAGGATGATACCTATTCCTATGAGAATAATAGGACCACCTATGCTCCCTGCTGTGACACCTCCTAGATGTTGTGGAGGCTGGGTCATAAATGGGCCTGGAGAGGGTCTTACGAGGATCACTGTGCTGCTTGACAAGAGTTGAAGCCTACTGCACCTTATCTCTGAAGAAATTCTCTGCAAGGCAAGACACACCAGTGAGCTTCTCCTGGACATCAAATTACAAGTCTGAGGTCCAGTGCCATGATATTCTCTGGGATCCAGTATTCATAAAGGAGGCTCTCGATTCCTATAATGAACATCATAAGTTGCTCATGATATGCATTTTCTGCACCCCTCCCCCTTTATTCACTAGGAAATAGAGTTGTCTAGGTCTTCTCTGGAGAAAGAGCATTGGCAAACTCCTGCATGCTGTGCATGGATGTTCCGCAAGGGCATGCCCATGAAGAGCTGATAGGATGTCATGCAGGTTGTTAGCCTAGCGTTCTGAAACCTTTCTCCCAAAAGACTGCAAAGTCCTAGCTTCCCCTTCCAGGGCCATCAAAGAGTGAGTCTTGGACTTCTGGCCCTTTTGAGAGTGAATTAGACTACCATGGAGTGGCATGGCAGCTGAAGTTTCTTGAATCCAAGAGTCTTCTGGACTCTGTAGATCCAGTCAACCTTCTTGTTCATATGCTGTATAGAGAGGGGATTTCCACATTTTCATCTGCAAATTCTTCAGGATCCTCTGACATCACAGCCTCCTTAGGGCGATTAAGGAATTTAAGAATTTCCATGCTTTGGCCCTTGGCTCCTACTACATCTCTAACTTAAATGGAATGGACTTAGCCATTTCCCACACAAACTCAAAGGACAGTTCCTCTAAAGGTGATTATCTTCTCTCATGAGGAAGTGAAGAATCTGAGGGCAAGAAGGAAACCTTCCTTCCGAGATGTACTTTGAGTCATACTCAGAGCCCCAGAAGCAATCTGAACTAGATTCAGAAAGTACTCTAGAGCAATGTCAGAGTCTCTGCCTGGGCCAACCCATCCCCTCTTGGAGTTTGCATTCACAGCATCGGTATACTAATACCATCCAATGCCTTGGAGAGCAGTCACTCACTGATGAACTGGATATAGAAACTAGCTGGGTAAATCACCGATATCAAAGCTCTTCGATGTCTCAATGGCAGTGAATTCTGACAGGCAGATGGTGAGTCATGAATCAGCTCGATGACTCAATTTACCGGCTTTGTTGCAACTGGCATAGCCACTTTGTGCCATAGAAGACTTCCATCCTGTCCCCTAAGCTCTTCAGAAAACACTCTTCAAAGGCTGCCATTGGCAGAGGTAGAAGGGCTACAGCAGAATCAGCTGATGTCTGCGGAATCTGTGGAGAAGTATCGGCAGGCTGGTCCTGTGAAGACTGTCACAGTCTCTCCAGTACTGAGAAGGATGAGTGTTCCTTATGTCAGGGTCACTTTAATGATACCTGTTCCTCTAAAACTTTGATGCTCAGGACATCACATGACAATGAAATGTGATGTCAATGCACCTCGACCGCTGTCCATCACTCAGTGTCTCAGAGTCCTTGATGCCTATGAAGTTGAGGATGAATCCTTCCTGTTCTTTGGGAGGGAATCAGTGGATGACCACTCCCCAGACTCCCTATCGATGCATGACTGACTGAGCTTGATGATTCCTCAATACTGTTGTACCTCCAGCATTCAGTGCAGCTTCTGGGGCCATAGGGACGGATATCAAAATCGATAGACTGGACTTACACACACCAAAAATTATTTTGTGCTGTTCTTGATCTTTGAGGCCTCTCTTTGTTATCTACAAACACAAAAGAGAAGGTGGTTCACAGCAAGGCCCAAGCACTGCAGATACCAATAATAGATGGCTGTCATGGACATGGTCCTCTTGCACCGAGAACACTTCTTAAACCCGTTGGAGAGTTTCTGGGATGCGCCATCTGTAAAAATAGTCGCAGTAAAATCAAATGACTCAATGTTAAAAAAAAACGTTTCCTGGTTAGGGGGCTTGAAGTATAAATGTGCCCTGTAGTGGTAATGAAGGAAAAAGAAAGGAAACTAACACCAAAAAAGCCCACTTAAGGTAAACTAAAGGGTTAAGAAAAAAAATGGCAGCGGCAGGAGGAAGAGGAAACATGTCTTTCAGTGAAAAATGAGAATAATACACACAAGCAGCAAACCCCATAGAAATCTGCCAGACAACAGAACTTGCATGTCCATAGGGCTCCATGGAAAACAGAAGCAGAGTTGCCAAGTTACCCAGTTCGAGGAATGAGAAATCAAGCCAGTTCTGGATTTCTGACAATCTCATTCAGATGCACCATGGGACCTGCAGCACTGATTCCAATGGGTAAAATCAGGGACTACAAATACCACATCATTTCAATGCAAATTTAAAACCAGAACTGGCTTAAAATATCACTCCTGGAACTGGGTAATTTTGCAACTCTGCTGAAGACTATGGAGATCAAATGCAGCAGCGGCAGGCAGGAACTGATGCTCATGTCTACTGGGACCATTCCAAAAGTTTTAAGAAGGAGCTAGAAAGTCGTTATTGTGCAGGGCTTCATCGGTGATGCCACCCATACAAAAGGACATTATCCTACTTGTTCTTGGAGAAATATCTTAATAGGGAGATTTATTACAAGAGGGCAAAGTTAGAAAAAATCCCTATCAAATAGTCCCCTTTCTCCAAAGATGATTCCAGTGGCATAAAGTCAAGATCTGGGTAATCTTCCAATCTATACTGAGAAATTTCAGAATGTGGTGAAGGAGACAGCCTGCACTCTTCTTGTGGTTCAGAAAATGAGGTGTTTCCTGCTTTGCATAGTATATAGAACTATAGTACTTATAGTAGGTGATTGCCCTTTAATGGTCTGCCTGAACCATCTGAGTGCTGCTTGTTCTTACTAACTGCTGGATTAGAAAAACATAGCACAGTTATTCTAAACCACATTTGTTTGTACATTTGGTTACCACACAAATAAAATAAAATATAAACCTTGTGTTCTCCATGGACAAGCGGGGATGAGTCCTTACATGTGGGTGACGCCCCTAACGGGGCTCCATACAGGAGCGCTCCCTGGGTTCTGTTGGAGGCTTCTGGGAGGCTCCACCCCTTCCCGCCTGCCACTATCTTAATTTAGTCTTTTGTCTTCTGTGCCGCTCCATGGACACGTTCTGGACATCCTCCATTTGATAAAATTCTTTTCTCCTCTAATGGGGTTTTATCACCTAGGGGTTTTTTAACCTAGTCACCTGCCATAATGATTCACTCCTTCCTTTGCTTTTCTTCTTTCCATCATGTATTTTTATTTTTGCTGCGGCACCTCAGCCCTCACGGTGCCAGTGCTCTGGCAGTCTTGGGTCCTTGTCATTGAGTCATTTGACTTTGCCATGGCTAGTTTTTCCAGACGACGTGTCCCAGAAACCCACCAGCAGATTCAAGAAGTGTTCCCAGTGCTCTAGGACCATATCTGTTACAGATACTCATAACTGGTGCCTACAGTGCCTGGAACCCGTTCATCAGCCCTCTTCTTGTAATTTGCTTTTACAAATGACAAAAAGAGGACTCAGGGGTCATGAGAAGCAGTGCAAATCACGTTTTGGCATTCAGAAGTCCGATCTTTTGACATCGGCATTGGTCTCCATGGCTTCCAAGGCTGCATTGGACGCGGTGCTGCATCGATACAGAGGGGCTCTCGAGCTCAATCGGAGCCAAACACTCATAGTGACCCAAAGCTTCGGCCATCAATCTATCTCCACCTGATGACAAGGAAGGATATGGCTGTGTCTTCTTCAATGTCAAAGGGTGACCACACCAAACATCGGGTGAAGACTCTGATGTATTGGTGTCAAAGTCCATCGAGGCATGATATCAAGAGCGATGGGGTCCATTTGAGCGCCCCTCGAAGGTGCCCTGAAGAGAGGAGTGCTCATCCTCCGGGATACTGGAGGGGCACTAACAGTCTACTGACAGCCGAGACCCAGCCACCAATATCCCTGTACACCTACTGGGTACATCGGTCAAAGTTGCTCAGGGCCCCACAGCCTACGGAATCGACAACCATGGAGAAATGCCTTCTGCAAGAGCTTGAAGAACGCATTGCGGCACTACTAGCAAAACAGCAGGCCAGAGCTTTGACACTGGTTGCATCGATATTGGCCACTATGCAGCCATTCCTAGAGACGCAAGCACTGCCTGCGGGAGAAGCATAGATATCGGGCCATTGAAGGACCGCGATACCAGTGCCTGCCTGGCTGATATCCTTGTCTAGCGTCTCCAGGTCTGATGCACCCTCGAAGTCTAGAAGGGTATCGGTGCATCATCACTCCCGAAAGAGCTCCTGACCCCCTCAAATCAGAAGGGAGATCCAGGCAGAGACTCAGTAATACTCTGACTTCCTCTCAGGTTGTGTCGCCGACATGGAATTGAAGGATTTGTCAGAGGGCAAGTCCTCTGAGCTCCCGTTGGATCCTTGTCCACTTCATGAGTGGTGCAAGTCCCGTCTGAGGACATGACGTGAATGTAAATAGTTCCCCAAGTTCTCCTCCATGTTAACCCCCCGTTTTATGTAAACGACGGCCAATGTATCTGGTCAAGTGTTCTATTGTTTTGATGTAAACCGCGCTGATGACAAATAGCGCGGTATATAAGAAATGTTAAATAAATAAATAAATAAATAAATGACTTTCCAATAGTTTGTAAGGGATATGGGCAAGGCCATTCCATTTTCTTTGGAGACTGTGGATGAGCCCAGGGAAGAAGAATTTGAGATCCTGCAGTACTCATCGGCCCCTGCAGAGGGTACAGATGAGAATTTGGGAGAACCCCCTCACTGTACCTCCAGTTAGTAGAAGGCTTGCCTCCATATACAGAGTTCAGAAGGCTCCTGAATTCAAGAAATACCAGCTTCCTCACTATTCCTTGATGGTCAAATCCATTCTAAAGAGAATCAAGAATATGAAGACGCATTACTTGGTGCCCCCAGGGAGGGAGGCTCGAGCATTGCACTCTTTAGGAAGAAGGTGTTTCCAGAGTTCCATGCTTGTAACCCGCGTAGCCTCTTAGCAGCTCTACATTGGCATGTTCTTCAAGAACATCATGTGCAATTTGGCTGATGTGGCCCAGTTCCTTCCTCCGGAGAAATTGGATCAGTATCATTCTCTAGTAGCCCACAGCAAGGACTGCTCGGTTTATGGTCCGAGCGACCTAGGACATCTTTGAGGCGGCATCCATAAATGCTGCCATAGGTATTGGTACCCAGAGACTCGCTTGGCTCCAGTCGTCAGACCTGGAACAATCAGTGCAAAACAAGCTGGCAGATGTTCCATGCCACGGAGAGAATCTCTTCAGGGAACAGGCCGAAGAGAAAGCTGGCCATATCAAAAAGCAGCATGTTACTCTTACCAGGCTCTCCAGGTGCACATCTGAGCACACCTCCGAACGTAGGAGGTACCAAGGTGGAAACTAGAAAAAGACCTATTACCTTTGCAGGTATAGGTACTTTCCTGAGCCCCAGACCTGCCAACCCAAGCAGGCTCCTCGCCAGCAGCAGCGGCGTGAGAAGGCTCAAAAGACCCAGTTGGCTCCTCAATCAAAACCTGGGGCGGGGTTTTGACTGGTTCCTGTGGAGCATAACCAATCTTCCAGCAACTACAGTAGAAAGCCCTCCGATCGGGAGGGGGGGGGGGGAGGCTCACTCTTTTTGCAGAAAGGTGGCCCCTCATGGGTTCTACAGATCATCAAAAGCAGTGGTGGAATAGCCTAATGAAATGGAGTGGATGAATAGTTTAGTGGTTAGAGCACTGGCTTGGTGGCCAAAAGACCAGGGTTTGATTTCCGCTAGTACTCTTTGTGGCCTTGGGCAAATCACTTAACCCTTCATTGCCTCAGAAGAAAGTTTTGGCAATCTACTTCTGGTGACACTGCCAACAAAACCCAGGAGCTGGCTGGGTTGCCAGGAGTCAGTGCTGACTCAAAGGCACACATTTGAGTGTTTGGTGCAAGCAAAGGAGAGAAGACAGAGGCATTGTTTCACTTGAGAATTTTTCAACAACCATTTCGAGTGGAGGAATATCCTAATGGTTAGAGCACTGGCTTGGTAACCAAGAAACCAGGGTTCAATTCCCACTAGCACTCCTTGGGGTCTTAGGCAAGTCACTTAACCCTCCATTGCCTTGGAAGAAAGGTCTGGGACTCTATTTCCAGCCACAAAAACAAGAAAATCCAGGAGCTGCTGGGTCACCAGAAGTCAGCATTGACTCAAAGGCACACAAATTACTTCTAACTGTAAATGTGGAAAAAGGAAAAAGTTAAATCTTTGAAAAAAAGAACGTGAAACTTTGGGACCAAATGGGATACATCCGAGAATACTGAAGCAACTTGGGGACGTTCTAGTGGCTCCACCGACTGACCTTTTCAATGCATCTTTACAATTGGGAGTAGTGCCAGAGGACTGGAGAGAGGCACATGTGGTCCCTTTTACACAAAAGCGGAAGTACGGATGAGGTTGAAAACTACAGGCTGGTTAGTCTAACCTCTATAATAGATTGTTGGAAACGCTGCTAAAAGGGAGGATAGTGAGGTTTCTAGAGTCCAATGGATTGCAGGATCAGAGGCAGCATGGGTTTACCAGACGCAGGTCTTGTCAGACAAATCTGATTGATTTCTTTGACTGGGTGACCAGGAGGTGGGACCAACGGAGAAACACAGAAACATAGAAATATGATGACAGAAAAAGACCACATGGCCTATCTAGTCTGTCCTTCCATAACAACAACTACAACAGTCCCCTTTTTACCTTTACAGATCCTCTGTGTTTGTCCCATGCGTTTTTGAATTCAGTTACTGTCCTCATCTCTACCACCTCCACTGGGAGACTATTCCACGGATCCACTACTCTTTCCGTAAAAAAATATTTCCGAATATCACTCCTGAATCTATCCCCCTTCACCCTCATCCCATGTCCCCTCGTAGCAGAACTTGCTTTCATTTGAAAGAGGCTCTCTCCCTGAACATTTATGCCACGGAGGTATTTAAACATCTCAATCAAATCACCTCTATCCCGCCTTTCCTCTAAGGTGTACCTATTAAGATCCTTCAGTCTGTCCTCATATGCTTTATAATGAAGACCACTAATCATTTTAGTAGCCACTCTCTGCACTGACTCCATCCTGTTCACATCCTTTTGAAGGTGCGGTCTCCAGAATTGCACACTATACTCCAAATGAGGTTGCACCAAAGACTTATACAGAGGCACTATCACCTCCTTTTTTCTGCTAGCCATTCCTCTCCGTATGCACACAAGCATCCTTCTAGCTTTTGCCATTGCCTTTTCTACCTGTTTAGCTACTTTAAGATCATCAGACACAACCACGCCTAGGTCCCGCTCTTCTTTAGTGGACAAAAGTACTTCACCCACTATACTATATTGCTCCCTTGGATTGCTGCAGCCCAAATGCATGACCTTACATTTTTTAACATTAAATCCCAGCTGCCAAATTCTAGACCATTCTTCAAGTTTAGCTAGATCCCTCCTCATGTTATCTACACCTTCCTGGGTGTCTATTCTATTGCAGATTTTGGTATCATCCGCAAAGAGGCAAACCTTACCTGAAAGCCCTTCCACTATATCACTAACAAAGATGTTAAAAAGAATCGGACCAAGGACAGATCCCTGGAGAGAGCCCTAGATGTTGTATACTTAGGGGCTTGTTTACAAAGCCGCGGTAGTGGTTCGCGATCGCGATCGCAGCCGCAGCCCCATTGAAATCAATGGGGCAGCGGCTCCGATTACGATCGCAAACCGCTACCGCGGCTTTGTAAACAAACCCCTTAGATTTCAGTAAAGCCTTTGACACCATTCTGCACAGGCAACTTATAAACAAATTGAGCATGGACCTTAAAGTGACTGACTGGGTTAGGAACTGGTTGAATGGGAGGCGACAAAGGGTACAGATAAATGGAGCTCAATCTGAGGAGAAGGAGGCTACCAAAGGTATGCTGCAGGGATCTGTCCTTGGTCCAATTTTTTTTTTTTTTTACATCTTTGTTAGTGATATTGCTGAAGGGCTGTCAGGTAAGTTTGCCTTTTTGCAGATGGTACCAAAATGTGCAATAGAGTAGACACCCAAGAAGGAGTAGATAACATGGAGGGATTTAGCTAAGCATGAAGAATAGTCAAGAATTTGGAAGCTGAGATTTAATGCTTAAACATGCGGGTTATGCATTTGGACTGCAAAAATCCAAGGGAGCAGGACAGTGTAGGGTGCAAAGTACTTCTGTTCACGAAAGAAGAGTGGGACCTGGGCGTGATTGTTTCTGATGATCTTAAGGTGGCTAGACAGGTAGAAGAGGTGATGGCAGAGGAAGTGCCATCAAAGGATGTGACAGAGGTTTAAGAGCTTAGCTCTGTAGCTGGCCCCGAGAAAACAGTGCATTTCCCTTTACCAGCAACAAACAAGAGACTGAAAAGCGCATTGGAGGAAGGAGAGAGTCAGGCGGTGCCAGCAATGACGACGCAGCAGTAGGCAGCGCATTTAAGAGACTTCACTTATGCGGGATGAGGTATGGAGGGCCGTTGAGAGCGGAAAACGGTGGCAGGGAAACTAGCAGCTCCAAACTGTCAGTGTGGGAAGAGCGAGCAGAGGAAGGTGCATTGGAAACAGTGGCCCAACTACGAACAACAGAATTGTGAGAATGGTTTAAAGAGCTCAGGACCGAGCTAGCAGCTATGAAAGCTGACCTGAGGACATTTTCAGGAGAAATCCAACAAGAACTTACAGATATGGGGAGCCACGTGGGCGATCACGAAGACAGACTCCAGCAAATGGGAGAGGACTATGATATTATGAAGCAAAAGCTAGATGCTGCTAAAGAGTGGAAGGAGCAGATGAGTTTGAAACTTGATGACTTGCAAAATAGGACCCGCAGAAATAATCTGCGCATCCGTGAGATCCTGGAGGAGAATGAGTTCACGGACTGCCAGAAGGTGGCAGTTGCAGTGTTCAAGGAAGCCCTGCAGAGTGGAGGGAATGAGGAGGTTCGAGAAACCATTGTCAAGGACAAAGCCCATAGAACTTTGGGGACACTGCAAAAACATGCACCGTGGGACATTGTGGTATGCTTCCAGGATTATAAACTAAAGGAGAGAGTTGTAGCTAAGATGCAAGGCTTAAACAACTCTCATCTAACTAACTCTCTTGCTTCTGACCTCGTTATCTCTTTACAACTCTCAACTCTCTCAAGGTGCCTCCGCCATCAATCACTCCCTCCCTTTCTGCCCAAATCCTGGCTGACTTACTTCCATGACAAAATCCACAAGATCACACTCCAATTCCCCACAAGGTCAGCTTCTCTCCCTCCTCCTCCTCTTCATTCCCAGCTCCCTCCACCCCCCCCCCCCACCTCTGCTACCCTTTTCTATCATCTCTGAGGAGGAAATCACTCACCTTCTTTCCTTATCCAAACTCACTACCTGCTCCTCTGATTCTATTTCCACCCATCTTTTTAGCTCCATCTAGTGGGAGGAGTGGCCTAGTGGTTAGGACAAGGTACTTCAGGCCGGAGGGCCGGGGGTTCAAGTCCCACCTGGGGACAGCAATCTCAGGCCGGAGGGACTGGGATTTCTAGTCCTATAGGTACTCCTTGTGGTCTTGGGCAAGCCACTTAACCCTCCATTGCCTATGTTCCCTGTAAGTATTAGCGTATGTGTGTCATATCCCCTCGTGTTAAATGTATCTCCCAATTGACCGCTTTGACCCGGTGAAAAGTGGGATATAAATACAGCTAAATAAATAAATAAATAAATAAAATCTCCTCCTCTGTAGTCCCTTCCATCTCTCATATTCTTAACCTATCGCTCTCCACTGCAACTTTCCCTGCAGCCTTCAAGCATGCTGTGGTCAGTCCTCTCCTCAAGAACCTCTCACTAGACCCTACCTGCCTTAACTATCAACCCATCTCCCTCTTCCCCTTCATTTCTAAACTACTTGAATGTGCGGTTCACCGCCGTTGCCTCAATCTTTTCTCCTCTCAAGCCCTTCTGGATCCTCTACAATCTGGCTTTGGCCCTTTACATTTTACTGAAACGGCTCTTGCCAAAGTCTCCAGTGACCTGCTCCTGGTAAAATCCAAGGCCTTTACTCAATCCTCATCCTTCTTGACCTTTCTGCTGACCACAACCTTATCCTTGATACCTTGTCCTCGCTTGGTTTTAAGGGCTCTATGTTATTCTGGTTCTCTTCTGATCTCTCCCATTGCTCTTTCAATGTCTGTTCTGGTGGACCCTCCTCTACTGCTATCCCGCTCTCAGTTGGTGTACCCCAAGGATCTAGCATGGGTCCACTCCTTTTCTCCCTCTATGCCCAGTACTTTGGTGCATCATCTCTTCCCATGGCTCTTGGTACCATCCTTATGCCGATGACGCCCAGATCTACCTCTCTACACTTAAACTCTCTCCAGCAATCCAGGCCAGGAACACTGCCTGCCTTTCTGACACTGCTGCTTGGATATCTTACTGTTGCTTGAAATTGAACATGGCGAAAAAGCATAGTTACTCACCTGTAACAGGTGATCTCCAGGAACAGCAGGAATTTAGTCTTCACATACGGGTATCGTCGGTACCGACGGAGCCTGCGTGGGAACGCTCCCCAGCGTCCAATAGGAATGCTTTTGGGATCATCCCTCAGCACATGCGCGCTGCCTTCCCGCCTTTCCAACTGTCCCTCTTCAGTTAAGTTTGTAGCAGAGAGAAAGGCTAGAAGGAGAGAGGAAAGAGACAGAGAGACAACTCCTAGGGGAGGTGGGTGGGCTGTGAAGACTAAATTCCTGCTGTTCCCAGAGATCACCTGTTACAGGTGAGTAACTATGCTATCTCCAAGAACAAGCAGGAATGTAATCTTCACATATGGGGACTCCCTAGCTAAAGATGCCTGGGAGATGGCCCCAGGAAGCTGCCATCTAGAGTGAGGTCATGCTTCCTCCCATGGATCTCTGGCATCCCCCCAGGGTTGGTGGGTAGGAGTTGAATTAAGTCTGAAAGAGATGCTGAAGAACAGCCTGGCCAAAAAAGGCATCCCGACGGGAGGCTTTATCTAGGCAGTAGTGGGCTGTGAAGGTGTGCACTGAAGCCCAGGTGGCTGCTTGACAGATGTCATCGATAGACACAGAGTGAAGGTTAGCCATAGAGGCTGCCATGGCTCTCACATTATGCGCTGTGACATGGCCTTGGAGAGGAGACTCTTACTCTCATAAGCAAAGGATATGCATTGTGCAATCCATTTAGATAGAGTTATTTTGGAGACTGGAAGTCCCAAATGACTAGAATCAAAAGCAATAAAAAGTTGAGAAGACTTTCTATGTTGCTGTGTTCTTTGTAAGTAAAAAGCCAAGGCTCTTTTACAGTCCAAAGTATGAAGGTTCCTTTCTGCATTAGAGGCATGAGGCCTCGGAAAGAACACAGGAAGGTAAATCAATTGATTTAAATGAAAAGGCGAAACCACCTTTGGCATAAAATGTGGATGAGTTCTGAGAACAACCTTATCATGGTGAAACCTTGTATAAGGAGAATCAGCCACTAAAGCTTGCAATTCACTAATGCGACGTGCGGAGGTGATTGCAATCAGGAAGATGACCTTCCAGGATAAAAACTTTAGGGTTGTAGTGGCTAAAGGTTCAAAGGGCGGTTTCATGAGCTGCCCGAGAACTAGATTTAAATCCCATGCCACCGGTGGTGGTCTGATGGGAGGCTTGTTAATAGAAGACCTCTCATGAATCTTGCTATGAATGGATAAGAGGAAATTGGCTGTCCATTTAGAAGCTTATAGAAAGCTGCAATTGCACCAAGATGGACTCTTACTGAATTGGTCTTTAGACCAGAATTTGATAAATGAAGTAGGTACTCTAGTACCGATTCCAAAGGTATCACAAGGGGGTTTAAGCCCTTTTGAGAACACCATATAGCGAAATGTTTCCACTTAAAGGCGTAAGAAGGTCTTGTGGAAGGTTTTCTAGAAGCTTGAAGGATATCCTTTACCTGTTGTGAAAGGTTAAGATCCTGTAGGTCTAGGCTTTCAGCAACCAGGCCTTGAGATGCAGGGACTGGGGATTCGGGTGCCATAGCATCCCGTTCTCTTGGGAGAGAAGGTCTGGAGCACACTCTAACTCCAGAGGTGCAGCTTGAGAGAGATGTAGGAGCAGGGGATACCACGTTTGTCGTGGCCACCGTGGCGCTATGAGGATCATACGACCTCTGTCTCTCTGAAGCTTGAAGAGGGTTTTGGGGATGAGGGGAATGGGTGGGAAGGCATAGAGGAAGTCCTGACCCCAGTGAAGGAGGAAGGCGTCCCATGCCTGGCAATTGTGAGCCGGAATCCTGGAACAGAATCGGGGAAGTCTGGCATTCAGTGGACTTGCAAAGAGGTCTATGTCTAGGGTCCCCCAGATCTGAAATATCTTTGTCACTTGGTCTAGGTGGACAGACCATTCGTGAGGCAGCAGTACTCGGCTGAGTTTGTCTGCCCAAAGGTTTTGAATGCCTGGAAGATATACCACGAGAAGGTGAATTTGATGCTCTCTAGCGAGGGCCCATAGTCGTAAAGCTTCGTTGCATAACGACAGAAAGCCTGTTCCGCTCTGCTTGTTCACATAGAACATGGCTACTTGATTGTCCGTTTGGACTAGGACTGTCTTGTAGCTGAGCTGGGCATCGAATACTCGAAGAGCTAGATAGATTGCTTTTAATTCTAGAAGGTTTATGTGAAGACAAGCCTCCTGTAGAGTCCAGGTAGCCTGGGTAGAGAGATGGTGCAGGTGTGCTCCCCAACCTACCTGTGATGCATCTGTTGTTAGGGTGGCCTGGAATAGGGGTTGTTGGAAAGGAGACCCCACTAAAAGATTCTCCAGTGATTGCCACCATTGTAGGGACAAGATCAGTCGTTGAGTTTGATATCTTGTCTGACAGATGTCCTGTGGCCTGTGTCCACTGTGTGGATAGGGTCCACTGGATTGCTCGCATGTGGAGGCGAACATGGGGAACTACATGAACTGTGGATGCCATATGTCCCAGTAATTGTAGCAGTTCTTGAGCAGTTAGGGAGGATTTTCCCGCTGCTTGAGAAGCTAGTTGCACTATGTGAAGACATCGGGGCTGTGGGAGGAAAGCCCTTGACTGTCTGGTATCTAAACAGGCTCCTATGAACTCCAGGGACTGGGAAGGAACAAGTTGGGATTTTGGGAAGTTTATTACCAATCCCAAGTATTGGAGGATTCGCATTGTGCGAGACAGTGCAGAGTTGGCTTCTGCAACCGTGGTGGCTGGCTCGAATAAGCCAGTCGTCCAAGTAAGGGAAGACGAATATCCTTAGGGTTCGCAGGAATTCAGCTACTACTGCCATGCATTTCGTGAATACTTTGGTGCCGAAGCCAGACCAAAGGGAAGAACCCTGTATTGGAAGTGTTTTCCCTTGAAAAGGAATCGTAAGAATTTCCTGTGATCTCGATGGATCAGAATGTGAGTATATGCATCCTTTAGATCTAGAGAGCAAAGCCAATCCTGACTTTGAAGGTATGGCAGTAGAGTTCAAGAGAAATTGTTTTGAACCTTTCTCGGAACAGATATTTGTTAAATTCTCTGAGGTCGAGAATGGGTCTGTGTCCTGTTTTCTTTGGAATAAGAAAATAGGGGGAGTAGAACCCTGTACCCTGTTGGAGAATGGGTACTTCCTCTACTGCTTCTTGGGCAAGGAGTGTTGAGACTTCTTGATCCAGTAGATTGTCTTCAGAGGTTTGGGAATTGAACTGTCTTACGATTGTAGAAGGGGGCATGCTGTGAAAATGAAGCTTGTACCCCTCTCCTACAATGGACAGAGTCCAATTTTCTGCTGTTATTTGGTGCCATCTGTTGGCAAAATGACACAACCTGCCTGGAATGTTTAGGGGTTCTGGACCTTTCAGAGGCAGGAAGGGCAAGCTCTCTAGGAAGGAGTCAAAGTCCTTGAGGGGGCTGAGCCTGTGGAGCTGGTTGAGCTCTCGGGCCTTTTGGCTTCTTTTGTTGTCTGGATTGTTGTTGTTGTTGTCCCCTTTGGGCAACTTGACCCTGACCTTGCCCTAGCTGGGTATAGAACGGATAAAACTTCCTCTTTTTGCTGAAAAAGGGTTTTTTATAGGGTTTCATTTTGGCTGGAGTGGCTGTAGATTTTGACAATCTGTCTAAAGTGATATTGTCAGCATCTATCTCATTAGCCTTTTCCTGCCAATTCTTGCCAAAGAGGTTTTCTCCTGTGCAAGGGATGTTTCCTAATTTATCCTGTACCCAAATCTCCAAGTCTGATGCCTGAAGCCAGGCAATCCGACGTGCACCGATGGCAATAGCAGAAGTTCTGCTGATGCATTCAAAGCAGTCAAAGGCTGCACGATTTACAAACTTGGAAATGTCTTGAGCATGCTTGACAAGAGTAAGGAAGTCTTGTCGTTTGTCATCAGGGAGAAGGGGGCTCATAAGCTCCAAATCTCCTGTGACTTCTTTGAGGAACATTCCCATATATAAAATATATGAGCTGATCCTAGCTGAAAGCATGGAGGCCTGAAAGGTTTGACGCCCAAAGGCGTCAAGAGTCCTGCATTCACGACCTGGAGGATGGGATGCATGTCTTTTTGCACTTTTCATCCTACGCATGGCTGACTCCACTACCACTGAATGGTGTGGCAGCTGAGTCTTTTGAAAGCCAGGACATGGTGGAACTCGATATATGGTATTGAGTCTCCTAGAATGAGGAGATGCGGTCAAAGGAGTTTCCCTCATTCTGAGCATCAAATCATGAAGAATTTCATGAATGGGCAGAGTGGCTGCCTCTTTGGGAGCCTTAGGGTATTGGAGAATTTCCAATTCCTTTGCTCTAGGTTCCTTTTCAGGAGCTACCGTGATTGAAAGGCCTCAGGCCACATCACAAATAAAATCCTGAAAAGACATGTCCTCCGGAGGAGACATTCTGCGTTGAGGAGAAGAGGAGTCTTCCGGGAGAAGCACTCTGGTACCGGCAGAATTATCAGAGTCATCGGAATCGAAGGATTCGAAGTATCTCTGATCCTGATGTTCATGCAAAGCATGGTATCGGTATCGATCGAAGTTGGTACCGAGTTGGTCCGGTACCGATCTGTCGATGCCAGAAAAAGTCGGCATGGGAAGAATTTCCACCGGGGCCGGTACCATTGGTGCTGGTACCGGCATCGGTATCGGTACCGGTGCCCACTGAACCTTCGGTAGTGGTGTCAACAGTACCGCAGCTGTAAGGAGAGCTGCAAGACTGCGTTCGATAGCAAGGAACCTCTGGTCTATCGACGTTGCCGATGCCTGGGTGTCGGTACCGGTAGAAGCGGCCGGAACCCTTGAGCATGGCACCAGTAGTTCTGCCGAGGTCGAGGCCTCGAGAACATCCTGGAGCCCTGTTGGTGATTTGGAGGCCGAAGCCTCCTGTCGGGGCTGTTTTGCCAGTGTAGTTTCCTCAAGGGCAATGCCAATGGCTTCTCGATGCTTGGAAGGAGATCTACCCTTTGCGGACCAGCTCTTATGTTTAGTTACCTGAGATCCATGGGAGGAAGACGAGGCTCTGGAAGACGTTGATGCAATGGACATCGCATCTGAAGAAAAGAGGGTACCGAGCTTTGCAGCCCGGTTCTGTCTTCCTCTTTTAGTCATCCCCATACAAGAGAGACACTCCGATGGAGAATGGTCAGGGCCTAAACATTTGAGACACCAGTCATCGGTGTCGGTGACGGAAATAGTACCGCCACACTTAGTACATTTTTTAAAACCACTAGCTGTTTTTTCCATTTTTCAGGAAAATGGGGCCTAATGCCCAAAATGGCGCCTAGCAACAAAAAGAAAAAGTTTCTGAAGAGAAAATGCTTAGAAAGTATATATACATTTTTTTTTTTTGAAAAGAAAAAAAGAGAACCGGCGGTACCATTAGGTGTCGAGCGGAGGCAGATGCGACCACAAGAAAACAAGTTTAAAGAAGAAATTTTCTGCGGTGACAGGGTATGTGTCCAGTCGGCTCCGCGGAAAACGAAAAACTGAAGAGGGACAGTTGGAAAGGCAGGAAGGCAGCGTGCATGTGCTGAGGGATGCTCCCAAAAGCATTTCTATTGGACGCTGGGGAGCATTCCCACCTAGGCTACGTCGGTACCGACGATACCCATATGTGAAGACTACATTCCTGCTTGTTCCTGGAGATCAGGTGTTCTCCAGGGACAGCAGGAATCATTCCTCAGTTATGGGTGACGTCAGCACCAATGGAGACCGCGCGGAGCAATTCCCCAGCTTTCAAAGAAAGTCTTTGGGATTGCTGCTACGCATGTGTGGTCCTCTTCCCACAAAAAGGTGCCATCTTGCTCAGTCAGGTCCCATAGCTAGAGCCCTACTAAGCAGATGGCAAGGGAAGGACAAAAATAGCAACTCTTCAGGGGAGAGGGGAGGTGGGAGGGTAGTGAGGACTGATTCCTACTGTCCCTAGAGAACAACTGTTACAGGTGAGAAACTACGCTTTCTCCAGGAACAAGCAGGAAGTCAGTCCTCACTTATGGGACTCCCCAGCTACAGGCTACTGAGCCTGTAACCCAAAAATGCCTCAGCGAGGCCATGAGCAGATGTCGATGCCCAAAGGAGCCCGAGTCTTCGGGTCCCCGGGGCGAAGCTCTTGGTAGCCGCTGAAGAAGGGGCGGAGGGCAGAAGTTGCTTATACCTCGAACAGATTACGCAGTACAGCCTGGCCGAAGGCACTGTCCTGGTGGGACTCCCTCTCCAGGCAGTAGTGCGAAGCGAAAGTATTTGCTGAAGACCAGGTCGCAGCCTGGCAGAAGTACATTAGAGGCACTGAGCGCAGTGAGGTCACCAAAGCCGCCTTGTCCCGGACACCGTGTGTGGTGACCCGTCGATCCAGCGCTCGCCTTTGCTTGGGCAAAGGCGATGCAGTCCACCACCCAGCTGGAGAGGGTGTGCTTTGTGACTGCCTGCCCCAGGCGGTTGGGATCATAGGTAACAAAGAGCTGATCGGACTTGCGATGAACCTGGGTGCGGTGCAGGTAGAAGGCGAGAGCCCTCTTTCAATCAAGTAAGACCGCTGATGCCTGGTTGGCATGAGGGTCTCAGGAAGAAGGTCGGCAACACTATCTCCTGATTGAGATGGAAGTCCGAGACAACCTTCGGTAGGACACCAGGAAGACTACCTTCCAGGAGAGGTGCTGAAGCGAGCACGTCACCATCAGTTCGAAGGGTGGCTGTGTAAGCTGCATGAGCACAAGGTTCAGGTCCCACTCCGCCAGGGGAGGCCGGATGGGAGGCTTGGAAAGTAAGAGGCCCCGCATGAAGCGAGAGACCAGGGGCTGCCCCGAGAGGGGTTTACCCTCGATGGTGAGGTGGTTAGCCGAGATGGCGCTCAGGTGTACCCTGACCAAGTTGGATTTCAGATCCTCCTTTGAGAGGTAGAGGAGGTACTGAAGAACATCCTGGAGAGAGCAGGAGAACGGGTCGATCTGGAGCTTGGAGCACCACATCGAGAAACGCCACCACATCAAAGCATAGGCCCGCCTCATCGGGTCCTTCCTTGACGCGAGGAGGATCTCCTCGACCTCCTCCGATAAGTGCAGCGGGGCTAAGGAGACCCGTTCAGCTGCCAGGCTGTAAGGGACAATGAGGCAGGGTTCGGGTGGAGCACCCGTTCCTCCTCCTGCATCAACAGGTCCAGAGGCACAGCCTAGGGGAACTGGAGGCTCGGATGAAAGCCAGAGCAGAAGCGGGAACCATTGTCGAGGCCACGAAGGAGTCATGAGAATCATGGAAGCTCACTCCCGCTGGACCTTGTGCAGGGTCCTTGCAATGAGAGCAGTGGGGAGAAGGGCATAAAGGAGTCCGGAAGCCTAACTCACGAGGAACGCATCCAGAACCAGCCTGCTCGGATGTGGAACCAGTCCACAGAATCGGGGGAGATGCGAGTTTACTGGACTGGCGAACAGGTCCATGGACGGAGTCCCCCACCGATGAATAAAAGGCTGGCCACCTCCGGGTCCAGGTGCCACTCATGTGGGAGGAGGACTCTGTTGAGTTTGTCCGCAAGGACATTCTCCTGGCCCGGGAGATAGACTGCTTTGAAGGTTATGACCCAGCGAACGGCAAAGGAGCAAAGGAGGACCGCCTCCCGGCAGAGGGGGTGAGAACCTGTTCCCCCTTCCTTGTTTATGTAGAACATCGACAACAGGGTAGCTGTTTGCACGAGCACCGACTTTCCCCTTAGGTGGTACTCAAAGGCCTTCAGGGCACACCGAACTGCCCGAAGCTTGAGCAGCTTGATCTGCTGCTGAGCTTCTTTGGGCGACCACTGCCCCTGGGTGCGTAGATCACCACAGTGGGCTCCCCAACCCAGCAAGGAGGTATCCGTCATCAGGACGAGCTTGTGCTGCGGGGCCTGGAAGGGCATTCCCCGGAGAAGGCTTCGGGGATCCTGCCACCAATCCAGGGAGGTGTAAAGACTGTGGGAGATCCGGACAAGGTCCCGGAGGCGACTGGAGGCCTGGCTCCATTGTGTCCTGAGGCACCACTGAGCCGTCCACATGTGCAGGCGGGTGTGGGGAACAACGTGAACGGTGGAGGTTATGTGCCCCAGGAGGTGCAACATGGCTCGTGCTGGAATCCGAGCCCGGCCTTGGACCTTGGTCGCAAGGGCACGGAGACCATCCACACGATCCCAGAGCAGGAAGGTAGTCGCCCGCTCCGAGTCAAGAAGTGTGCCGATGAACTCCAGGGTCTGCACTGGATCGAGGTGGGACTTGGAGTAATTCACCAGGAAGCCAAGGCGTTCAAGGAGGAAAATCATGCGCGATGCCACAAGGCGGGCTTCCTCGGTCAATGCCCCCATGATGAGCCAGACCCTTACCTAAAGAGAAAACGGGAATGCCCTACCACCAGAGATAGGCGGCGGCTGCGGAAAGACGCTTGGTGAAGACCCGCGGGGTAGAAGCGAGCCTGGAAGGGGGGCACAATGTATTGGCAGTGCTCTCCCTGCACCCTGAAGAGCAGGTACTTACTGTGCTGGGGGTGGACCAGAATATGGGTGTAAGTGGAGTGGAGGAGTGGCCTAGTGGTTGGGACAAGGTACTTCAGGCCGGAAGGTCAGGGGTTCAAATCCCACGAGAGGACAGCCACCTTGGGCCGGAAGGACTGGGGTTTCTAGTCCCACAGGTGCTCCTTGTGGTCTTGGGCAAGCCACTTAACCCTCCATAGCCCATGTTCCCTGTAAAATAGTTATCTCCAAGTTATAATGCCCTGTTCAATGTAATTTCAGTTTGTTCAATGTAAACCGCACTGATGCAGAATAGCGCGGTATTATAAGAGAATGTAAATAAATAAATAAATACATAAAATAAAGTGTCCCTGAAGTCCAAGGAGCATAGCCAATCGCCCTGCTGGAGTAAGGGCAGCAGGACACCAAGCGATAGCATTTTGAACTTCTCCCGCACCAGAAACTTGTCTAGGTTCCTGAGATCGAGGATGGGGCATAGGCCCCCTGTCTTCTTTGGAACGAGGAAGTATCGGGCGTAGAACCCTCGACCTCAGAGGTGCGGCGGTACCCTTTCGACTGCCTGCTGGCCGAGGAGGCTGGTCAGTTCCTGTTGCAAACAAGCCTGGTGCGAGGGAAGCCGAGAAGGCTTCACTGGGGAGAAGGGAGGCTGTCCAGATGAAGATGGCAACCATCCCGGACCAACCTGAGGACCCAGGTATCTGACATGATCGACGTCCATTGGGGCGTGAAAAGGGACAGGCATCCTTCCCACAGGTGGAAGCCCCACCGGGGGGGTAAGAGGCTATGCCATCGGCGTCAAACCCCTGTGCGGGTTGAGGTAATGCCGGTGATTGGGCTTTAGGCCCATTAGGCTTGCGATGGCAGTGCATACCCCCCTTACCCTGTATGCCAATGGGTGGTGCAGGGGTGGGCGGGTAGGGTGAATATCTCTGGTAGGGGAGCTCCTTTCTCTGGAAGAACGGCTTTTTCACTGGCTGCTTCTTCCGTGGGAGAAAAGAGGTCTTACGTGAGAGGTGGGATCGAGTTACGAACTCCATTTCAATTTCGGTGGCCTTATCCTCCATGGGCGTCCAAAGGGCTCCGCAGAAAAAGGGAGACTGAGCAAGATGGCACCTTTGGGCATGAAGAGAACCACACATGTGTGGCAGCAGTCCCAAAGGCTTTCTTTGAAAGCTGGGGAATTGCTCCGCATGGGCTCCGTCGGTGCCGACATCACCCATAAGTGAGGACTGACTTCCTGCTTGTTCCTGGAGAACTGAGCTTTTTTATTTTTCCCCCTAAACCCTTCCTCCTTTCTCAGTCTCTATGGATAATTCTCTACTTCTCAGCTCGTTACCTCTCTCTTCTTCTCCACACACATCCAACTGATAGCTAAAACCTGCCATTTATTTCTCTACAACATCAACAAAATTCACCCATTCCTTTCAGTACATACTACTCAGACACTTATCTACTCCTTAGTCACCTCCCGTTTGACAATTGTAATCTACTCCTTGCTGGTCTCCCTCTGAATCATCTGTCTTTCCTTCAATCTGTTCAACACTCTGCTGCGTGGCTAATCTTCCGCCAGCCTCATCATGCTCATATTACCCCTCTTCTCAAATCACTTCATTGGCTCCCTATCTGTTTCCACATCCAGTTCAAACTTCTGCTGACTTACAAGTGCATTCACTCTGCAATTCCTCAATGCCTTTCCTCTCTTATCTCTCCCTACATCCCTTCTCCAGAACTCTGCTCTTCTGGCAAATCACTTCTATCTGTGTCCTTCTCTTCTATTGCTAACTCCAGACTTCGCTCCTTGCACCTTGCTGCTCTTTATGCCTGGAACAAACTACCTGAGTATGTACGTCAGGCGCCTTCTCCAACCATTTTCAAATCCAGGCTGAAAATTCCCCTTTTTGCTGCCGCTTTCGGATCTTGATTCACCTTTTTTTTTTCCTTACCATTCCCCCTAGCTGTATCCCATGTCCCGGTCGTGATTAGATTGTAAGCTCTGATGAGCAGGGACCATCTTTTACATGTGTCTGTGCAGCACTGAGTACGTCTTGTAATGCTATACAAATATTCTGTAGTAGTAGTAAATAAATTTGACTGGCAGGTGTATCAAATGGCCATTTTTGCAGTCGTAGCTAGTGAGACCTTATAGCGGCACAGGGATATGATGCATATCACAAGGGCCCTTCAAAAGGCCCAGCTGAGTACAGATGGCTTTACCCTTTTGGCCTTGCATTCTCTAAGGATGGACATATGTGGTGAGCGAGGTCGCTTGCAGAGGCCGAAAAAGTAATGAGAGAGGTTGAAGTATCAGTGAAGCCCACAATGGCAGAACGCAAGCGCCAGTTGGGTAGAACTGGGAAGAGATGGACTCTCATGGCAGGGCATTGCAGCAAAAAAAAGCAGGAGGAGCAACAGCGGAGGACGCAGACTTGATGTCAGCTTGAAGGACTGGGTTTATGATGTACATGGTATATATTGAGTAGGCTGTTGGTGTAAAAGAGGTGGGGGGAGAATGGTTGTGAAGAGTGAAGACTGATGGCTAGGTCATGTGTGTTAATAGTTTGGGGTATTTTGAAGGGGGAGTGGTATATAGATAAGATGGGGTGGAGAGGGAGTGGGGGAGGACATGAGCTTGGTGAGCACCACTCTAGGAGATCCTCTGGAGGAAGAGGCGGGAAGGGATGGGGGGGAGGAAGAGGGGGAAGGGGGTGGAGGGAGAGAGGGAGTTTGCAGGGGGAGAAAGGGAGGGGGAGGGTGAGAGGTTAGTGTTGGCCATGCTCAATGTTAAAGGGCTGGGGTCATGACCCAAACGGAAGTTGCTTGAGAAGAAGAGGGGCAGCTTAAGGTGGACATATTATGTATCCAGGAGACGCATCTGCGAGTGGGGCAGAAAAAAATGACACAGTCTGGCGATACTCTCGAGTGTTGCTAGCATCTCAAAGGAGGGGTAGCTATAACATTGAGCAAGGAGGTACGAGGGGAAGTGGGTATGGTGGTGAGAGATAAAGGGGGGGTGGTGAGAGATATATTTGGGGGAACTTGAAGCTGGAGGAGGGGGAATTGTTTGTGGTCAACTTGTAAGGACCAAATGAGAAACAGGGACAATTTTTTTCTGATATGCAGGTGGTGCTGGAGGGTCAAGGGGATATCCCCAATGTGATGGCGGGGGATTTTAATTTGACGGTGAACCCTAGGGTGGACAACGGCAGGGGGAGCAGCTTGGGGGGGGAGGACAGGTGTGAAGGGGTTGTTGAGGTTAAAAGAACGGCTTGGGATGGTAGATGCTTGGAGGAGTAAAAGTCCTGGACAGAGGGTGTATACGTTCTACTCCCACCCGAATAAGTCATATAGTAGGATCGATATGATCTGGGTAAACGGGAGTCTCATGCATAAGGTAAATGCAATAGACCGCAGGAATACCACCTGGTCGGATCATGCCCCAGTTACGTTGACATTGAAAATGGGGAAGGTGGACAAGGGGAGATTTTGACGCATGAATGACTCCCTTGCTAGAGGAGGGTCAAAATATTGGGCAAATACTAGAGGTAATAGAAGAATATCTGCAATTCAATAAGGGGGTGAGGTGGAAATCGGGACAGTTTGGGATGGACTGAAAGCAGTGGTGAAGGGACATCTGGTGAGTATAGCTTCTAGAGCAAAAAAAAAAAAAAGAAAAGGTGATGGCAAAAGACAGAAGGATGCTTGGGTGCATAGGGAGACGAATGGCCAGCAGAAAAAAGGAGGTGATAGTGCCTCTATGTAAGTCTTTGGTGCAACCTCATTTGGAGTATTGTGTGCAATTCTGGAGACCACATCTTCAAAAGGACATAAATAGGATGAAGTCAGTGCAGAGAGTGGCTACTAAAATGGTTAGTGGTCTTCATTATAATCTTTATGAGGACAGAATTAAAGATTTTAATATGTATATGTCAGAAGAAAGGCAGGATAGAGGAGATAATGATAGAGACATTTAAAAACTTCCATGGCATAAATGCAGAATTGGAGAGCCTCTTTCAATTGAAAGCAAGCTCTACTATGAGGAGACATAGGATGAGGGTGAAAGGGGATAGACTCAGGAAATATTTCTTTACAGAAAGAATGGTAGATGCATGGAATAGTCTCCCAGTGGAGATAGTAGAGATGAGGACAGTATCTGAATGCAAAAAAGCATGCGACAAACACAGAAGATGTCCTAAAGGAAAAGAAGGAACTCAGGATTTGATATGGAAGGGCAGACTAGATAGGCCATGTGGTCTTTTTCTGCTGTCATGTTTCTATGTTTCTAAACCTAAGTAGAAAGGAAGCTGGGGACATTAGCAGCCACTGAGACACAGTATGAGCAAGACTGAAGCGTAACGAACCTGGAAGAGATAACTTGGGATGTATGGAGGAGGAAATTGCATAGCTCTCCTAGATAAAATAAATCATAGCATCATATAGGAAGCTAACAAATGGGGAAAGAGAAAAGAACTACCGCTTACAGATCAGAGAGGAGATACATTGTGACACTGAAGAAAACAAGCTGAAGGTGAAAATGCTGCTATAGATCGCAGAACATGCAAAATAGAAAGACAACACTGTCATATTTTGTGATACGCGACAAAAAAAGAGACAGGTATCAGAAAAAGCAAAGCAGGATTATGGTCAGAAATAACGGCAGAAAAGGCAAGTGGCACTGAGGCTTTTGAGCACTGGCAGTACAAGAACAATGGAGACAACTTTAAACCAAAACACAGAATTTTTAGAATCAATATTTTAAGAAGCAGAATGTATTCTAGATGTAAGAAAGATAAGATATTTAACTCAGAGAGATATATTGGCATCTCTGTGGGTTGTATAGTGCCTTGCGAAAGTATTCATCCCCTTGGTTTTTGTCCTTTGTCTCTACATACAACCTGGTATGAAAATGGAGGTTCATTTGGATGTTAAGTAATGGACCTAACAATATAGTCCAAATTGGTGAAGTGAAATGACAATAAAATACCTTGCATATATAAAAAAACAACTTAAAACTGAAAAGTTATGAGTCCATGTGTATTCCTCCCTTTTGCTATGAAATCCCTAAATAAGATCTTGTCCAACCAATTGACTTCAGATGTCACATAATTAGTTGATTAGGGTTCACCTGTGTGCAGTCAGTGTCACATGATCTCTCACATGAGATCAATATATATATATATATATATATACAGTCAAACCTCGGTTTTAATGATTAATCCGTTCTAAGCAGTCTGACTAAAACCGAAACGTACGAAAACCGAAGCAATATTTCCCATAGGAAATAATGTAAATTCAATGTAATCCGTTCCAGACACCCAGCTCCTGTCACTTCTCTCACCTGCCCGATCGTCCACAGGACAGCAAACACACAGATATTGTACTGTAGGGCACTGTAATCTGATCGCTGCCTCCCACATCCATGCAACATCTCCTGCTTACATTGACAGCTACCCTGCTACCTCCGAGCCTGAGGGGGCGCTCCAGAGAACAGGCAGGCGGTGGAGAGATCGGGGCCTTCCTCTCTGTGCAATCCTTGCATCTCTGGCTCGAGGATGTTGCTCAGCTGACAATGGCTTCTCAACACGCGATCGGGTGAGTCCGGGGGGGGGGGTAGTGCTGCCGGGACTGGGCGGGCAGACCAGCGCGAGGGTGTAGATTTTCAGATCTGGCAGCACTGGTTCCTGACGAAAACCGAGGCGAACACCGATAACCGAGACAAGATCTGAGTTAGAAAAGACGTCGAAAACCGAAACCAACGAAAACCGGGGCACACGAAAACCGAGGTTTGACTGTACCTGTTCTGAAAGGCCACTGACTCTGCAACACCACTAAGGCAAGCAACATGAAGCAACAAGGAGGTGGTAGAGATGAGGACAGTAACTGAATTCAAAAAAGCATGGGACCAACACAGAGGATCTCTAAAGGTAAAAAGTGGACTGTTGTAGTTGTTATGGAAGGACAGACTAGATGGGCCTTGTGGTCTTTTTCTGTCATCATGTTTCTATGTTTCTAAGGAACACTCCAAAAAGGTCAGAGACAAAGTTGTTGAGAAGTATAGATCAGGGATGTGTTATAAAAAATTATCTCAAATTCTGAATATCCCACAGAGCACCATTAAATCCATTACAACAAAATAGAAAGAATATGGCACCACTACAAACCTGACAAGAGAAGACCACCCACCAAAACTCACAGACCAGGCAAGGAGGATATTAATCAGAGACACCAAGGATAACACTGAAGGAACTGCAAAGATCCACAGCGGAGATGGGAGTATCTGTCCATAGGACCACTTTAAGCCATACACTCCACAAAGAGGGCTTTATGGAAGAGTTGCCAGAAAAAAGCCATAGCTTAAAGAAAGAGAACACATTTGGAGTTTGCGCAATAGCCTGTGGCGGACTCCCCAAGCACATGTAAGAAGGTTCCCTGGTCAGAAGAGACAAAAATTGAACTTTTTGGCCATCATGGGAAATGCCATGTGTGGCACAAACCCAACATTTCCCATCACCCCGAGAACATCATTCCTACAGTGAAACATGGTGGTGGCAGCATCATGCTGTGAGGATGTTTTTCATTGGCAGGAACAGGAAAATTGGTCAGGACTGAAGGAACGATGGATGGCACTAAATGCAGGGCAATTCTTGAGGAAAACCTTTTTTAGTCTGCCAGAGATTTGAGACTGGAACGAAGGTTCACCTTCCAGCAGGACAATGACCCTAAACATACCGCTAAAGCTGGTTTAAAGGGGGGAAAAAAAAAAAGAATAAATTTTGTTTATATGTATATATTGTTCTGCTAATTGCTTGTATTGTTGCGATCTCTATGTACATTTATAACCTGCTCTGTTTGCTCAATTCTGTAATTTATTGAATAATCAATTGTATAACTGAACTGGTGGTTGTTAGTCCCCCTACCGTAATCATACTGTATTCCTAAATTTTGTGCTGTACATATTCCCTTGTCTTGTCTTCCTAAGGACCGCTTCTGATCGCTGGAAGGAGCGGTGTATAAATTTATGCCAAATAAATAAATAAACATTTAAATGTCTTTGAATGGCCTAGTCAAAACCCAGACCTCAATCCAATTGAGAATCTGTGGCATTCTTGAAGATTGCTGTACACCAATACAACCCATCTAAGTTGAAGGAGTTGGAGCAGTTTTGCCTTAAGGAATGGGTGAAAATCCCAGTGCCTAGATGTGCTAAGCTAATAGAGACATACACCAAGAGACTTGCAGCTGTAATTGCAGCAAAAGGTTGCTCTACAACGTATTGACTTTGGGAGGTGAATACATATGCACACTCCTGCTTTCAGGTTTTTTTTTGTTGGTCTTAATTATTGTTTGTGTTACAATAAAAGACATTTTGCACCTTTAAAGTCGTAGGCATGTTGTGCATATCACATGGTGCTAACCCCCAAAACTCCATTTTAATTCCAGGTTGTAATGCGACAAAACAGGACAAACACAGAGGGGATGAATACTTTTGCAATGCACTGTAATACTTTAAAAGCATCAACAAGCCTTAACGTCCCCCATGAATAACGTCTCAACTATATATATATATATATATATATATATATATAGCATTCAATGTAACTCAATAGTTCTGTTGAATGTAACAACTAAAGTTCTGTTGTTCAATCCCCACGCACCACTATATATACGTTATTGTTCATTCTAACCATTAAAGGCTCTATTGATTGTAAACCACTTTGACTCGTAAAGTAGTATAGAAAAAAACAGTTAAATAAATAAAATAAAATAAATAATGTAGCGTACGAGCTTTCAGGTATCTCGGGCAAGACAGCCATAGGCAAGAAAAAACTCAAATATTCTGAAACATTCAATACTATTATTTTGCTATTACAGTATGACTTTATCAAACCCATGAACCTCTTTTAAACTTTATGCAAGAGCTGGTTTCCTCCAAAAATTGGCAGACCTAGAAATTCTTACATGTTTCAGAGACTGTAGACTGTTATTTTTAAACAAGAAGCACTGCTTTAAACCAAAGCTTGAAATAAAGCACTCACGGTCTGCATTTTTCAAAGACTGCTTCTTTTTTGAAGGTTTAGAGATGACTTTGATCCGTTTACTGAGGAACACACCAATGTCGTCACTGTTGCCATAGAACATTTTTACTGATAACATGAAGTGCTTTCTTTTGTCTGAATCAGATATATACAATGTTTTGGCTGTGCAATAGTTCTGTGAAAGAGAAAGATACTTCATTGCAACAGAAGAATAAGCTGATCTGTGAAAGTATATTTGTTAACTTTCAGATCTAGCTATCTCTTAATCTCTATAAGCAGTAAATTGTGGAAAATTTATATAGAATTCTCCTGATGCATGCCATGCTGTTAGTTCTGAATGTAGTTTATATCAGGCGTGACAACCTGACTCTAATCATCAAGTGAGATGGTGTTTACATAGAACAAATGTTAACTATGCGATTGTTAAAATGGAAAAAAAAAAGCATACCTCAAAAATTCACCTCACATATTTGAAACACTTCCCTACTGTTGTACTGTCTCAAAAATAACAAGATTAGTAAGAAGGGAAAATGAACCTAAGATATGAAAGGACAAAAATGCTACAGTTTTCTGGTATAAGAAAAATTGCTTACCTGCAATAGACATTCTCCGAGGACCATAGTTTACTTTTAATACAACTGGGTGACATCATTCGGATAGTGTCAAACTAAGTAGCCTCTTCCAGAACCTTTTAGGAGATTCTTCAGCTTTCCTGACATACACAGTAATTCCTACATAGCCATACATTCATAACATGTCACAATCCTATCTTTAAGTTAATGATCTCAACTCCAAGGAGGAAAGAAGGGTAGGTATGGGTGAATAGTAAACTGCTGACCTCAGAGAACACTCATTATAGGTACATAAGAAAATAAAAAACATAAGATATGCCATACTGGGTCAGACCAAGGGTCCATCAAGCCCAGTATCTACAGTAGTAGCAGTTTCCAACGGTGGCCATTCCAGGTCTCAAGTACCTGTCGGGTAGCGAAGGTATACATTCCATGCTGCTTGTCCAATGGATAAGGAGTGGATTTCCCCAGTCCTCTTCATGGACCTTTCCTCTAGGAACTCATCCAAACCTGCTTTGAACCCAGCTGCACTAACAGCTTTTACTACATCCTCAGGTAATGAATTCCAGAGTTTGATAATGCGCTGAGTGAAAAAAATATTATCTCTAATTAGTCTTCAATGTGCCACACTGAAGCTTCATTGCGGGTCCCCTAGTCCTTTCTACTTTTTAAAGGAGTAAACAACCAATCTACATTTACCCGTTCCACTCCATTATTTTATACACCTTTATCATATCTCCCCTTAGTCATCTTATCCAGGTTGAAAGCCCTAACCTTTTAAGCCTTTCCTCATAGGGATATCCTTCGATCCGTTTTACTATTTTGGTTGCTCTTCTCTGTACCTTTTCCAATTCTGCTATATCCTTTTTAAGATATGGTGACCAGATCTGCACACAATATTCAAGGTGCGGTCGCACCATGGAGCGATACAGAGGCATTATAATATCCTTGGTTTTATTTTCTATTCCTTTCCTTATGATTCCTAGCATTCTAGTTACTTTCTTGGCCACTGCTGCACAATGGGTGGAGGGTTTCAACATATTATCCACGATGACGTCCAGATCCTTTTCCTAGGTGGTGATTCCTAATATGGACCCTTGAATTGTGTAGCTGTAGTTTAGGTTGTTCTTCCCTAAGTGCATAACTTTTCACTTGTCCACATTAAATTTCGTCTGCCAATTTATTAAGGTCCTCTTGCAATTTTTCACAATTCTCTTGTGTTTTACCAACTTTGAATAATTTTATATCATCTGCAAATTTGATCACCTCACTCATTATTCCCTTTTCTAGGTCATTTATAAATATGCTAAAAAGCAGCAGGCCCAGCACACATCCCTGGGTTACAATTTATGCATAAGGAACAGCAGAAAAAGCATCATTATACACATGGATGATGGAGGCTGCCGGATACTCTTCATGTAGAAAGCGACTATCTCTGCAACCTGCCTCCAGATTTCCTTCTTGAAAGCAAAGCAAAGAGTTGATGGAAACCAGCTGTTGGTCTGATGTTCTCTGGAATGTTTCGAGGGGACACCGATGGCCTGAAGCTGGACTTGTGAAGACAGCTGCATCAACGAGAGGTAGAGCTATCCTCCAAAGGTAGATGCTTTGGAGGTCAGATGGAATACACCAGAATCCCCCTGCTTTCAAAGCCATAAACTGAAGAGCTGTGCCAACAATTTGTGTCTTTCAACAGGTCTTCAACACTGTTCACAAGCATTCAAAGTTCTCTGCTCATTGCAAGCTGAGAGAAGATTTAAGTGGAACTGGTCTTTTTCCTGAGCATGAAATGGGCCTGAAACCTTTCCTTCTGTGTCCTGATGGCCTTTAGTGACATCCTTGGGCAGATACTGCAATTGGTGGCATTATCTTCATGCATACACTTAGTAAGTTGCGTGGAGGTATGTGAAGGATATCATCCGTGAGCACACATGGAACTTCCTAAAGTTTATTTATTTAACAGAATTTGATATACCGCTTTTCTACTAGTCAAAGCGGTTTACCTGGAACTTATTTACAAGGAACAGAATTATAAAAGAAATTAGAACTTATACAATGAACATGGGAAATTTCAGAACAATGAACATTGTAAAAATATTTACAGATGTAACTATATGCAGTAGGCTAGTTGGTTAGTGAGGGTGGGGTCAGATAGGTTTCAAGGGGGTGGTGAGGAGAGGAGCTGTATGGTTTAAGGAGTGAGGTCAGGATGGTTGGTTGTTATCAAAATGCTTTTTGAAGAGTTGCATCTTGAGTTTACGAAAAGCAATGGTGGACTTGATGATCTGGATTTCTGGGGATAGTGCATTCCAGAGGGTGGTGGCATACATTGAAAAGGTTCTTGATCTTGTGGACTACCTGCAGTTGCGGGACTGTGGTGGGATGCAGAGGAGGTTCAGGGTGCTTTTCCTTTCTGGTCTGGAAGAGGTTGAGGTGTGAATTAGGCCGTGTATTTGCTCTGTTGAGTTGTTCATGGTTTTATGAATAAGGATTAAGACCTTATTTATTTATTTATTTCACATTCTTATATACCGCCTTATCTGACAATCAAGGCGGTTTACAATCAACAAAACAAATTACATCAAACATATTTAACTATGTACAAAAACAGAGTTAACTGTAAAACTATTTACATTGGTTGGTCTAACAGTACTAAGGGATGCAATGATAATTCAGGATTTCAAGTGAGAAGGCTTAAGAGGAAATGTGTATTAGTTACATTGAATAGGATGAGCGACGGTAAGGGTGGGCTATGAAGTAATGTTAAGGCACCTTCTAATATGTGGTATAGGAATCTGAGTGGGAATTACCATAGTGTTCATCGAAAAGGAATGTTTTTTAATAGTTTTCTGAAATCAGCAAGGTCTTTTATTTCCTTTATAGCTGGTGGCAAGGCATTCCAGACTGTTGGGGCATAATGGGAGAAAGCTCTTTTGTTTGTTGTTTTGGTTGTCTTATGGAAGTCAGTTGGATGACATAGTGAATTTTGTGTACAGCCCCTTCTCAGTCTGGATCTGGAGTTTTGGATATTAATGTGGTGATGTGTGATGGTGCTATGTCATGTAACAGTTTAAATATAATAACCAGGATTTTGTATTTAATTCGACTGGCTATTGGGAGCCAGTGAAGGCTGTGTAGGATTGGTGTGATGTGATCAGTATTAGATACATACATTATTACACGTGCGGCTGTGTTTTGTGCAAGTTGTACGTGTGATAATGTTTGCATTGGGAGACCATGGAGGATAGTATTACAATAGTCTAAATGGGGATTGATCATTGCTTGAATAACTGTTCTAAAGTCTGATGGTTCGAGGAGTGGTCTTAGTCATTGAAGCATTTTGTTTTTTTTGTATATGGCTTGTGTGCAATTAGTTATGTGGGCAGTGAATGTTAGGGCCCTTTTAATGATAACTCCTAGGTATTTTATCTCTTCTTTTACTGTGATTGTTGCTCTTCCAAGGTGTATCTGAGGTGGTGGGGTGAATTCTTTATCTCTTGTTATGAATATGGCTTCTGTTTTATTGATGTTTATTGTCAGGTTGTTAGAGGCAAGCCACTCTGAGGCTTCGTGGTAGCATGCCATGATTTGCTCTAGATTAAGTTTTAGAGTACTGATTGGGAGGTACATCATGATATCGTCAGCGTAAATAGTGTTTTTGGAAGATTTTGCATATTGGTTGAAGGTAGATATTAAATAGGAGGGCAGTCAGGGCTGACCTTTGGGGGAGTCCTTGGTTTTGACTAAAGGGTTGGGATGATGCTTGGTCAATTTTTACTTGTACTGTATCAGTTGAGGGGGAGTTAATGTAGATGTTTGAGTATGGGTGTGATGTGGGTATGCCGAGGGGTTTCGAAGATGGTTCTGGCAATGGTGTTTTAAGCAAGTTGCAGGGGAAGGATTGCGTATTTGAGTAAACCTTGATGGATGGAGTTACAGTAATCAAAGAGGTGTGATAGTGGCCTGGCAAACTGAACCGGGAGGTACACCGCTTGGAGGTGTATTTGATGGGCAATGGCAAAGGACCAGAGGTGTATTGCCTCCTCGCATAGGTCCCAAGAGCCTATTCCTCCCTGCTTGTTCACATATAACATGGACATCTGATTGTTCGTCCTGACTAGGACTTGTGCTCTGAGATGGTGTTGGAAACCCAGAGGACATTGGAGATAGCACGAAGTTCCAGGCGATTGATCTGGAGTTGTGAACCTTGCGTTGTCCAGAGCCCCTGTGTAGTCAGGTTGCCCAAATGGGCACCCCAACCCAGTTTGGAGGCATCCGTAATCAGGGTGCACTGACGTGAGGCATCTGAAAAGATGACCCTACGAGCAGCTTTTCTGGTGAACACCACTACTGAAGGGATGTGGTTGATGGGCAGTGACCTGGATCCTGTCCCAGAAATAGCCCGAGGCCTGCTTCAACTGGGAGGCAAGAGTCCACTGGGCTGTCCGCATATATAGTCAGGCATATGGAACAACATGTACTGTAGAGGCCATGTGCCCAAGATGCTGCAGCATCTCTTGGGCTGTCAGATGGTCTCATAGAAGCGTCTGGTATGCTAGTTCGACTAGATGGGCATAACAGAGCTGGGGCAAAAATGCCGTGGACTGTTGGCCATCTAGTTGGACTCCAATAAACTCTACTCTGAGTTGGAGTGAGCTGGGATTTTGGGAAGTTTATGACAAATCCCAAGTGTTGTAGTACTGTGATGGTAAGATGCAAGTAAAGCAGTACCTCTTCGGATGTGTCTGCTTTTATTAGCCAGTCATCTAAATAGGGGAAGACGAATATCCCCAGAATTCTTAGATATGCAGCCACGACAGCCATGCACTCTGTGAAGACTCTTGGGGCAGAGGCGAGTCCGAAGGGAAGGACTCTGTATTTATAATGTCTTCCCTGAAAGGTGAAGCATAGATATTTTCTGTGTTCTGGATGGATTAGGATATGTGTGTACACTTCTTTTAAATCTAGAGAACAGAGTCAGTCCTGGACTCTGAAGGTAAAGAAGAAGAGTCCCGAAAGAGATCATCTTGAACTTTTCGTGAACCAGAAACTTGCTGAGATTTCTGAGGTCCAGATTGGGCCTGTACCCTCTGGTTTTCTTTGCAATGAGAAAGTAGAGAGAGTAGAAGCCCATTCCCTGTTGCGATGTTGGGACATCTTCTATGATGCCGTAAAACAGAAGAGAAGACACCTCGTTCTGTAGGAGAGCAGTGAGTGAGGGTTGTGTTTGATATTCCTCCTTGAATGTGGAGGGGGCAGAGTTTGCAGATGAAGTCTGTACGCTTCCTGAACTATGGTGAGTGTCCGCTGCTCTGAGGTGATGAGGTGCTATCTGTGGGCAAAGTGACACAGTCTGCCTGCTATGTGGAGGGGGTGGGGATGCCTTTGGGTGCTTGGAAGCATCAACACCCAAAGGCATCAAGAGTTCTTGATTCTCCATCTGGAGGCTTAGAGGAGCGAGTCTTCAAGCTTTTGATTCAGCGCATCGCCGATTCCACCACCATGGACTGGTGGAGAAGCTGTGGCTTTTGGAAGTGGGACACTCCGGTACTCGATACATGGCATCAAGACATCGACTTTGAGGTGAGATCATAAGAGGCATCTCCCATATTCGTAGCATAAGTGCATGAAGGATGTGTGCACCGGTAAGGTGGCTGCCTCTCTGAGTGCTGTTGGGTATTGAAGGATCTCTAGTTCCTCTGCCCTTGGCTCCTTCTCCATGTTATCATGATAGAGAGGCCTTTGGCTAGGTTACGAATGAACTCCTGGAAGGACATGTCTTCCGGAGGCAATATAAGTCACTGTTACGGCGGGGAAGAGTCTGAAGGTAGGTCCCGGGGCCTTCGGGAATCAAGTGACTCTGCATCCGAAATTGGGGAGTGTGAATCAGAGGACTCGAAGTACCAACGCTCTCGGTGTCCGCCCGAAGATAGATGCTGGTACCGATGCTCTGAGGTATCGGCCTCAGTGAACCGCTTGGGCTTGGCACCAGTATCGATAAGAGCTTCAAGGGAGGGCATGGGTGGGAGCGATGTTGATGTCATCTGCAGCAACCCTGAGGCCATGGCCAGAACCGGTGTTGATGTCGGTACCGTAAGCAGTATCAATGGGGTAGAGTACCCATAGCTAAGGCCTTTATCGGTACTGAGGCTGCAAGAAGGGCTGCCAAGCTGTGCTCGATGGCCAGTATGCACTGGTCAATCGAGGTTGCCGATACTTAGGTATCCGTAATGGGAATTTGCGCTACCGTCCCAGAGCATGGCACCAGTAGTTCTCTGGAGGTAGAGGCCTCTGGAACAATCCTGGGGTCTCTCAGTGGCTTTGGAGGACAGGGCCTCCCGCCAGGGCTGATTAGTAGGCCGATCCACCTCCGAGGCAACACCTGAGGGGTCTCAATGCTTTTGAACGAGATTTTCCCCTGGAGCTGCCATCAGACTTCAATGCAGCCTTATGCTTGGACTTCAAAGATATCCGAGATCCATGAGAGGATGGATGAGACCCTCGATGAAGCGGATGCCATCGATACCACATCCAAAGCGAATAGTGCTCCAAATTTAGAAGCCTTGTTTTGTAGGCCTCTCCATGTCATTTTCTGACAGAGAGGACAGTCTTTTGGCTGGTGGTCTGGGCCGAAGCATTTTAGACACCAGTCATGTGTGTCATTCACCAAAATGGTGCTGGCACAATTAGAACATTTTTTGAAACCACTAGTTGGTTTCTCCATACCTTTGAGTGTGAAGAGTATGGTAGTCTTAAGGCCTAAAAAGGACGTTAGCGCCCAAGTAGCTTTTTTTTTTTTTTTAAAAGAAAATAAAGTAGTAAAATTAAAGAATAAGGGAACCAGCGATGTCCTAGACGGTCCTGGTGTCGACAGGAAGTCAGAGGCGCTATCCACAAAAATAAATTTTTCTGCGGTGACAGGATTTGCTTCCTGCTGGCTCCACGGAAAATGAAGAACCGAAGAGAGGGAGCTGGGAAGGCAGGAAGGCAGTCACGCAGGAGCAGTGGCGTGCTCCCAAAAGCTTTCCAATTGGATGCTGGATAGCGTTCCTGCCCGGGCTTCATTGGTAACGACATCACCCATATGTGAAGACTACATTCCTGCTTGTCCCTAGAAATAGCATAGTTACTCACCTGTAAAAGGTGATTTCCAGAAACAGCAGGAATCAGTCTTCACAGATGGGTATCATCAGTACCAGCGGAGCCCATGGTGGAACGCTCCCCAGCGTCTAATTGAAAAGCTTTTGGGAGCACTCCACTGTGCCTGCACAACTGCCTTCCCACCTTCCTCACAGCTCTCTTCAGTTGTGTTTGTCAATGAGTTACCATTTTAAGTTACTTTTATTTAACATCATTGCAGTGATCTATGGCACAGTGTACGGAAAAAGACCAGAGACAATATATACAAGCTCTAAAGCAATATAAAGACGCAATAAATACAAGAAAAAAAAGAATATCATACAACACTAATATACAAATCCCTAAACAAACAAAGAGAATTTTTCTCTCTAGTAAAAACCCTTACCAGAACCCACACCCCTGAAGATGAGACCATACAAATCCACCCACAAAAGCTAGCAAATTACTATATAGAAAAGATCACCCAACCTGGACCAGATATGGCTCCCACTGGATCGCCCAGTCCCACCACCACGCCCAGTCCCACCACACACTCAAACACACTGCAACTCATCCTGGACATCTTTCAGTCTCATGGACAACAAACGCCTGAAAAACATCATAACTAGCATTAACACCACCACCTTGCCAAATGACCATGCCCAGTCAGTTGGTTAAAATCAACAAAAGATGAATTTACTCCAACAATCTGCAAAATAGTTAATGCCTCACTGAACCAAGGATGCATGTCTGATGCTTTGAAACAGGCAACAATCCGCCCCATACTTAAAACTGCAAATTCTGACAAAAACCTAACGAGCTCATACCACCCAATATCAAGTTTACCCTTCCTATCAAAGGTGATTGAAAAAGTTGTGCAATTACAGCTCCAGGATTACACTGAACTAAATGCCCCCTTAGATGAAAATCAACATGGGTTCAGACCTCAACATAGCAACGAGACACTCATGCTCTCTTTATTTGACAAGCTTACACGTGGCCTTGACTCCTGTGAACAGGCCTTTATACTTATCTTCTTTGACATAGCATCTGTTTTTGACAGCATAAACCACAACCTACTAATAAACAGACTAAAACAAATTGGACTGCAAGATAATGTAATACAATGGTTTATCTCCTACCTAAACAACCAAACTCAAAAAGTACAAATAGGCCATTCATCCTCCTCAACCTCTGCCCAGAAACAAGGGATCCCCCAAGGATCCTCCCTTCCCGCACTTATTTTTAATATTTATATTCAGCCAATCTGCAACATATTCAAAACATATAACATCAACTATCATCTATACGCGGATGATATCATGATGTACCTCCCCTGTGAGACCAACAACCCAAACTTCTCTAAAATAACAGCATGCATGTCAGACATCTCATCTTGGCTGAACAGTCAGAATCTTAAAATTAACCTCAAGAAAACTGAGGCAATGTACATCTCAAGAAACCCAAATTTTACTGCACCTACACTACAAGACACAGACATTGAATTCAAGGATGAAGTCAGATACTTAGGATTAGTTCTAGATAAAAACTTAAATATGATTCCTCACATAAAATCAGTCACAAAAAGTATATATTTCAAACTGAAAACTACTCAGTGCCTTAGGCCACTCTTGGAAGACCACAATTTTAGGAATGTACTTCAATCACTAATAACCCCACTCTTGGATTACTGTAACAGTCTCCTCCAGGGGCTTCCTAAAAAAAACCACACACCAGCTCCAGCTCGCTCAAAACCTTGCAGCTCGCATAGTCACAAACTCAAGACGCACCGACCACATTACACCAATTCTGCGTGACCTCCATTGGCTACCAATAACCTCAAGCATGAAATACAAATCGGGGCAGCCCCCTGCTCCATAAAAGGCAGCGCGACCCGGACCAAAGCCTCTTGTGCCCTGCAGCTCTCCCAGGAGGGAGAGGAGCTGCCGACCGCCAGCTGATCACCTCAGCCGCATCACCTGCCTCATGCTGCCCAATCGGGGCAGCCCCCTGCTCCATAAAAGGCAGCACCAGGGGCGCACCCGCGCCTGAGGGCCTTGCCAGAGGGCCCTTTGGCATGGCCCTTAGGCGGAGGCCTGACACTGCCAGCGCAGACAAGATGCAACCAGAGACGGAAACTGCAGACTACCGAGACTAAAATGCAAGTAATACCTCATACATCACCTAGACCAAGAGGTGTTAACCATTAAGACATCACTACCGACTTGACTCTAGAGGGAAAAGATAATATATGCATGCCTGTCTAACTGCCTATATTGAAGCCAAAATAGCTTGTCTGTACTCAGATCAGATAGTGTGCTTGTTTAACTGCTCCCATTGTTACCACTATATCTAGACCAGAGAGTGTGCCTGACCGGTCCTAGATAGCATGCTTGCCGTTTTATTTATTTATTTAGAAGGATTTAGTATATCGCCTTATTGTTAAATCAAGGTGGTGTGGCACATCAATCAAAATCAATAATAAAGTGTGGTTTGTAGGATGCAGTGTGAGAACTGAGAAGTGTAGTGTGTGGGGCATTGCGTTGATTATATCGGTGAACTATTTACATAATGAGTTTTAACTGCATATATCCTTATCAGATAGTATGACTGTTTACATGTTGACCGTACTCAATACTAGATAGTGTGCCTGATTGCCTGCTGTTGGTAGGTCCTGCTGCAATAGGCCCAGTAGATCATCTGCTCACCCACGAACAAACAACATCCCACAGCAACCAAGACACCATAGGAGCAACCAAGAAGATGCACCCAATCATAGCATTAGCCAGTATCTACTCATCACCGGGCTCCCCAGTGCATCACACACCTTTAATCCATGCCCCAATTTTATCCCGATACTTCGGAGCGATGGGAAGAAATGGACAGAAAACCCTCACCACTACTCAACAGAAGCCAACCGCACACTGCACCCCCATTTATTGCACATCTCCCTACAACACATTAAGAAGACCCAAACCAAGAGACACCAACACCAACATCTGCTGAGGTGTGCTCTCATCAATGCCAGATCAATATGCACAAAATGGAAAGTGGTCTCTGACTTAATAACCCTCCACGACCTTGATATCCTAATGATCACGGAGACATGGCTATCCGACTGTGACAACATCCTTCTTAACCAGATGTTACCCCCCAAGTTCTCACTCTACACCTGCCATAGAGCCAACCAGAGAGGGGGCGGAGCACTCATCCTCGCAAAAGCTGAACTACAATTTCAACTGAGCAATGCCACCAGCACAACCCACTTAGACACAATCACCATAGTGAACAACCACTGCACAATCAACCTACTCTACAGAGCACCGACATCATCGCCGGAGGACCTCTCAACAATAATTGACCTCGCTTGTAGCACAAATAAACCACGATCCCCAAACTGGCTACTAGGCAACTTCAATTTACCTACCCTACAAGATACCCAAGCCACTGCCTTCTTCGAAGCACTTGACGAACTGGGATACAAACAACTAGTTAATGCGCCCACACACGTGAAGGGAAACAAATTGGATCTGATCTTCGCCCCACAAATAGTGGCAGATGCAACCCATGATCTTGCATTATCTATAACACCGGTACCCTGGTCCAATCACAGCTTGATTAGATTCCACATACCCACCCACCACTGCAATCAGAACACCAGCAGAGCTACTGCCTTTCTCAGGACACCAGCGAGACGATTTCGGCCCTTTGTTAAAGAAGAAATACTGGAGAAGGTCCTTCCACTCCTCAATAACACAGCCCATGGACTAGACGAAATGATATCTAATTGGGATGACAGCCTCAATTCCATCTCCCACCTCCCAGCCACGAACAAAAAAACCAAGAAAACGAGAGCATGCAGTATGGTACTCCAAAGAGCTACGATTATCACTCCTCCACCTGCGCAAGCTCGAGAGACGATGGTGCCGATCACGATCCACCGAAGCACACTGTGCATATAGATTGCACCTTAAAAAACATCGCAAAGAAATAATGGAGAGAAGGAAGCAGTTCCATACAGACCTCCTGAAGCGCTCAATAAGTAGGCCACATGACTTATTCAATACTGTAAAGACTTTAGCAAGAGAACACCAGACCAACCACACGTGCTACAGACCTACTCTGACTATCTACAATCAAAAATGATCTTGACTGACAAGAGCAGAAACCCCACAAGCCACACTCCATTGCATAAGCCACCACAGCCAACACCACTGTCCAATTTCAACAATATATCAAACAAAGAGATTGAAGACACCATTGCCTCTATCAACCCCACCACTGCACCCAACGACCCCTGTCCAGCGCTATGGATAAGAGAACTCCGTGGCGTCCGTTGCTATGGGTGGCATTGATGACATATTGTGGACTAGAGTGATGTGCTGCTATTTCGTGGTAACTTGCTGTTCCTTGTTCCTCCTCTTCTCCTATCTGTTTGACTGTCTCTGTCCTCTTCTCTGTCCTATCATATAAATGGCGTTCTTTTCTGTTTTTCCTCAAATGATATAGTATTGTAAACCGCTCTAATGCCTCTGGCCTGAGCGGTATATCAAATTTGAAATAAACATAAACATAAACATAAACTTAAGCCAGTTCCTGAGCAACATTTTGAATCAATCACTATCAACGGGATCCTTCCCACAGAGATTAACACACACATCCATCAGGCCGCTATTGAAAAACAACAGACTGGACCCATCAAAAGTTGAATCCTACAGACCGATTTCAAGCATCCCACTGCTTGACAAAATAATTGAAAAGGTAGTCCAACGCCAAATCCAACATCATATCGATACTGAAGTCCCACTGGATCCGTCCCAACATGGTTTCAGGGAAGCACATGGCGTTGAAACCCTCCTCACCACCCTTTTCAATAACTTAATCTCCGGAATTGATAACGTCCGACAAGGTTTTGCCCTCATTTTCATGGATATCGCAGCAGCTTTTGACTCTCTGAGCCATGAGATACTCATAGAACGTCTCAAGGAAAAAGGAATACAAGGCACTGCTCTAAACTGGTGCAAATCCTACTTGTCCAACAGATGGCAACACGTGAGGACCGGCACCATGACATCAGAACCATTTCTACAAAAACAGGGTGTGCCGCAGGTATCTTCACTATCGGCATTGATGTTTAACATTTACATGCAGCCCATCTGCGCCCTGATCCTATCATTCAACGTCGACTGTCTAGCGTACGCAGACGATATCCTCATATACATACCATTTGCGACTGACCAGCCAGATTTCTCCCCACTAATAAGATGTTTCGACGCAGTCGCGGACTGGCTCCTAACACAAAACCTCAGGATTAATCACAACAAGACTGACGTCCTCTTCATCACGAGGAACCAAGAATTCACTCCTCCATCCTCACTAAAAGTCAAGAATGCAGAGTTGATAACCAAACCCACATTCCGCTACCTTGGTATCACCTTGGACCAATGGCTCGACATGAAAACACACATAAGAAACACAGTGAAAACAATATACCACAAAATACGGACATTACGGCATTTACGACCACTACTTGACCTCAGCGACTTTCGAACAATCTACCAAGCCCTAGTAATCCCACACTTCGATTACGCAATCCTACATGGACTTCCGCAGGCAATGCTAAGCCCACTCCAGCTTGTTATGAACACAGCTGCAATCGGGGTATCAAGGACGGACCACATCACTCCAATACTGAAGAAACTCCACTGATTACCCATACAGGCCAGACTTTATTACAAGATCTTAGTCCTTACCTTCAAAGCCTTAAACAATCAGCCCCCCTCATCCATCAGCAAGATGATTCACCTCATTCCCCCTAACAGAACCAGAAGATCCACAATGGCGAACACCCTGGTGATCCCAAAAGTAATGACAAAATGCTCAAAGGCAACGTCCAACAGGGCCTTCATGATCTACGCACCCAGAGCTTGGAATGCCCTCCCCACAGACATGCGAGTCATCAATAACCTGACCCAATTCAGGAAGGCACTGAAGCATCATCTGTTCATAAGATACTACCCTGAAACCAGCTGTGGAAACCAGGCAATGAGCAATCATACCAGTCATTTAGAGCAACCTAATAAACAGACCCAGCAAGAAAAAAGATAGCTAGCCCAATCGTTCCAACCCGAATAGACTAGAGCCAGAAAATATAGGCATCAGTGCATAAACTGTAGATAGTTACCCTAGTTATATCCAAGTTCTAGTCCCTGTTTCACTGTAAATACAATGCGGTCCGACTGCATGGTATAAGGTTATTTTGAATGTACACCGCACTGATAAGAATAGCGCGGTATAGAAGAGAAGTTAAATAAATAAATAAATAAAATAAATAAATTACATTCAAACCTAACTACAACATTGCATCCACCACCCTATCCACTCTCCTCACAACAACTGACAACTATAGAGTAAGGAGAAACTGTTCCCAAAACACACATATTATTCCTTCACACATCCGCAACACAAGACAATACACCAGAACAAGAGCCTTCACCTATGTGGCCCCAACATTGTGGAACTCACTCCCCGACTAAGCAAGCAACAAAAGACCTTGTACAATTCCATAGGGACCTAAAAATGTACCTGTTTATAGAACATTTTGGTCACTCAGGTAACCTCACAAACTCCCAAGAAACGTAACGAGTTAACAAAGAAGCCCAACAGTGACTCCAACAGACTAAACATGTAATTTCACTTAAGACTGCCTTTGCAATGATATTGTAGATAGTTCTCTGCATATAGTTCAACCATGTTAAATGTATATAGTTCAATGTTTATTGTAAAAGTTGTACTTATGTTCGATGTAAACCGCCTCTGATCACAGGAAGAGGCGGTATATAAAACCTTTTAAAAATAAAATAAATAAAATAAAATGTGTAAGGAAAATGTTGTAACCTTGGCTACATTCGCTCCTTATGATTTTAAGTGTTTATAGGCTTTTATAAAATGTAATGATAACAGATACAATACCACCGTTTTATTGTTTTTTTATTTCCATTGTGTTTGATGAGTATTGTTTTTTTTGTGTAGCACACCAGGGATATGTTTTTAGTACTACATCAGCAGTTTTCTATGGTGGATTTTGTGACACGGGCTCATATGGTTTCTTTAAGATATGGCTTATACTAGGCTGCTCTTGGGGGTTCTTTCTTCAGGAATTTAGCAATGACACTCCTGTTCTTTTAGTATATTTACATTTTTGGTTTGATTTCTGATTTGTAAGGTCTTCACAATCCTTCTCATTTTTGCCTTCTGTTTTCCCTCCCCCCTTCCTTTCCCCTTTCCCCCCTTCCGATCAGTTTCTGCTACATCTGCTGATAAAAGGCAAGAGGCGAATGACTTATGTAAGTTTTTAAGTTGCATTTTTCAGAATGGACACTTACTTACTCCATGGGTACATCACTCTTTTCATGTATATGAGAGTTTGGAAAGGTTTATGATCTTTGTGTTATGGTTTTAACTTTGTCACAATGTTATTTATATATATATGCTTTTATAGTATTTATAAATGTATATGTATTTGTATATGTCTTTATGTTTCTTAATCGCTAATAATTTATAATGTTATATTAGATAATTATAAGAACATAAATAATCATGGTATATATATTTATTAATGGTTTACATATGCATTGCATTCAAATTTTATCCATTGACCTGATTTATGATGACATTATGATTTTAGTTTTATGCTAAATGAGAGTTTTTTTTATAGTATGTGATTCTGTTTTATAGTGTTTTCATGTGTGTTTTATTTGTTTTAGAAGATCATGGCCCCTGAAGGAGGCCATGCCAATTGCCGTGTTGGGCTTTGTTCCTTTTATCGTTTACCTTGCACCGATCGGATTTTAATAAAGTTATTTGCCTGTTAACTCGTTTCTTTGGTTGTTTGCTCTAGTACTTGCGAGTACCTGTGCCTCCGTTTTGTGGATGGCAAAACAGGTATGGACTCAAGTTGGCTTCAGCGGATTTGAGTTCAGTAGCCAAGAGCATAGGAGTCAGGTGCCAGAGATGGAACTGGTAGGAGTTGAAGTCCCAAATAGATGTTGAAGTACAGCCTGACCAAAGATAGCATCCTGACGGAAGTCCTTGTCCAGGCAGTAGTGAGTTGCAAAGATGTGAACAGAGGAACAGGTGGCTGCTCAGCAGATTTCCTGTATGGAGACAGAATGTAGGTTGGCAACAGATGTCGTCATGGCTCTGACATTGTGAGTGGTAACGTGACCCCCAGTCTGATCAAAGGCTAGAGAGATACAGCTGGCAATCCAGGTGGATAAGATGCGTTTTGATACTGGAAGACCTAAGTGGCTGGGATCAAAAGAAATAACTGTGAGAATTTTCTAAAATCCTTAGTTCTATGCAAGTAGAAAGAGAGCACATGCTTGCAGTCCAGGGTATGTAATGCTGCCTCAGCCTTGGAGGCATGCGGCTGGGGGAAAAAAACCATAGCATTACAGACTGGTTGCAATGAAAAGTGGAAACCACTTTTGGAAGGAAATGCGGATGAATTCAAAGAACCACCTTGTCATGGTGGAGTGTAAGGAAGATCCACCATTAAAGCTGTAGCTCACTGATGCAACAACCTGAGGTGAGGGCAATTGGGAAGATTACCTTCCATGATAAAAATTTTAGAGGCGTGGTAGCCAGGGGCTCAAACAGAGCTTTGATAAGTTGGGCTAGGACCACATTAAGGTCCCAAGCCACTGGCGGTGGTCTGATCGGAGGTTTGAAAAGCAGATGACCCAGCATGAATCGCTGCACCAGGGGGTGCGGTGAAATAGAAAGTTTATTTTGAGGGTTATGATAGGCTGCATTAGCACTTAGATGAACTCTGACAGAGTTAGTCTTGAGTCCTGTGGAGGACAAGTGGAGAAGATATTGTAGAATAAGCTCCACTGGGCAATCAGATAGGTTCACCTGCTTGGGAATGCACCAATGAGTGAACAGACACCACTTGAAGCATAAGATCACCTGGTAGAAGGCTTGTGAGAGGCAAGCAGGATATCCTTGACTGGTTGCAGAAGATTGAGAAGGCACAATGAGCAGAAGTGAACGATGACCACAATGGCTTAAAAGCTTTCCTTTATTGAAGATACCCTTGAAGATCCCCAACGCGTTTCGGCTTACGCCTTCCTCAGGGGGACTTATAAAAGAAAAACAATTATATTAAAATAATACACTGTTGTCTAGAGGGCAACCGGAACATGATTAAAAAACATTGAAATACATTGCATAATAAAAATAAAAGCAAGATAGGCAATTTTCTATGGTATTTACACATAAAAACTTAAAACAAGACACACATGAGAAATAACCAGAACTTGCAAATAAATAATTAAAACAACATTAAAAACTGGTTTACAAACAGAAAAAGGAGACGCAGGGCAGAAAGGCAGTTACTCACTGGAATGTGCACGGTAGTGCTGTATAGGGTTTGGAGACGTTATGGTCTTCAGTATTATATTAATTTTGCCACTAAATAAATGGAAAACCAAATCTTAATGAGTGCAAAGGGATAGTGTTGCAAATAAATATATAAAGGTAAGATTATGTGAAATCTTTAGGAACCACTACATCGTGGGTACCTGTCGTGATTGCAAAACCAAGCTGACGCTTTTTTTAGGAAGCTTCAAGAAACACCCAAACCAGGTAACTGCAAAACAACATGACAGATTTGTAGAAGCTCTGTATCATTAGAAAATGCAGTGACAACTATAATAGGAAATAATTTTTTATTACTTACTGTGGACGGCAAGACTGTAACTTGATGTGTTTCTCTGAATGGAGCAAACAGTATACTATGTGTTGTGTTAAAAACGCTAGTTTTCGTGACAAAAGGGGCGGAGCTTACATCTTCCAATCATTATCAGGAAAGTACGGAGAGTAAGAAACCCGTGTTGTTTAATACTGAAAGAGGAGGGCTATGTGAATCAAGGGCTATGTGAATCAAGAAGGGTTTCTAATTGTTATCAGCCAATATCTCAAAGATGGATGGGGTGTGTGATTGCAAGGGACCAGAGGCGAAGAGCTTCCTGACATAGGGGATAGGAACCAGTTCCTCCCTGCTTGTTCATGTAGAACATAGCTACTTGGTTGTCCATCTGGACTAATACGTATTTGCCCGATAGTTGGGGTTGAAAAACCCGAAGGGCATTCACAAGAGCACGAAGCTCCAAGAGATTGATCTCCATTTGGGATTCGTGGTCTGTCCATTGCCCCTGAATGGCGAGGTTGTTCAGATGCACTCCCCAACCCAGTTTGGAAGTATCCGTGGTTAGGTTGCACTGGGTTGGAGGCATCTGAAAAGGTTATCCTCCTAGATGATTTTGGGGAGGAACACCACCACTGAAGGAAGTTGACTAGAGAAGGTGTTACACGAATCTTGTCTGAGAGCCGGCCCATCACCTGAGACCACTGGGATGAATGTGTCCATTGGACTTGTCTCATGTGGAGACAGGCATATGCTACAACACGGCCATGTGTCCCAGAAGGCGTAGCATGTCTCGAGCTGTCACGACGCTTTGGCCTTGAATCGTAAGGGTCAGCTCAATGAGGCATGTAGAACGATCCTTGGGAAGGAAAGCTCGGCCCTGACATGCGTCTAGAAGTGCTCCGATAATTTCCAGCTGTTGTGCTGGAACAAGGGGTGACTTTAGAAAGTTTAGGATGAATCCTAAACTTTGGAACACATTGATAGTGCGATGAAGAGATAGTTTTACCTCTTCTGGGGACTCCCCCTTTATCAACCAGTCATCTAAATAGGGGAAGGTGGAGATTCCCAGTGTGTGCATATTTGCAGTGACGACTGACATGCACGTTGAGAAGAATCTGGGAGAAGAGGCTAGGCCGAAAGGTAGCACTCGATACTGGTAGTGCAGCTGTTGAACCCTGAAGCGCAGATATTTTCTGTAATGAGGGTGGATCAGCAAATGTGTGTAAGCATCTTTGAGATCTAGAGAACATAGCCAGTTGCCCTTCTGGAGATAGGGCAGAAGGGTACCGAGGGAAATCATTTTGAACTTTTCCTGAATGAGGAACTTGTTAAGATCTCTCATATCTAGGATAGACCTGTATCCTCTCATTTTCTTTGGGATAAGAAAGTAGGGGGAGTAGAAGCCTGTGCCTTCTTGGGTGGGAGGGACTCTTCTGATAGTCCTCTGAGACAAGAGGATGATCACCTCTGAGGATTTGCAGGATAAGCCTTTGGAGAGGTGGCTGGGGGTAAGCTGTGGAAGTGAAGCATTTAACCCCTTGTGATTATGTTGAGAGTCCACTTCTCTGATGAGATGAGATGCCACCAGGGCATATGGCACAAAGGCGGCCTGAAATGTGCAGGGGCTGGAGACCTAGCAGAGGTCGAATGACTACTTTCTTTAGAAAAGAGTCAAAATCCAGGTGCTTGCTGTTGTGCAGCAGCTGGTTGGGGTTTAGGAGTCTTGGCCTTTTTGGCTGACGAGGATATCGAGGCCTCTGTTGCTGAGGCCGATAAAAAGTAGATAGTTGGTAAGGAGAATATTCCTTCTTTTTAGCATAGAAAGGCTTCTTAGAAGTGGTCTTCTTTATAGAAAGGTTGGAAATCTTTCTAGAGGCGTTTGAGGGTAAGCTCATCTGCCTCAAGTTCCCTTGCCTTCTCTCTCCAGCCTTTGCCAAAAAGGTTTTCACCAGAGCAAGGAATGTTGGCTAACTTATCTTGAACCCATCGCTCCAGATCTGATGCTAGGAGCCAAGCCATTCTGCGAGCACCTATACAGACAGCAGTTGCTCTGCTAATAGATTCAAAGGTATCAAAGGCAGCTCTAGTAAGGAATTTAGAGGTATTTTGAGCTTGCTTGACCATAGTCAAGTAGGAGTCACATTTATCATCAGGGAGGATAGGGGCAAAGTTTCCTAGATCTCTGGAGACATCTTTAAGGTACATGCCCATATAAAGGATATAGGATGTAATCCTAGAAGCAAGCATGCATGCTTGGAAACAACGGCCTCCAAAGGCATCGAGAGCCCTGGCATCCTTGCCAGGAGGCACCAACGAATGAGTCTTAGAACTCTTAATGCTTCTCATTGCCGATTCCACTACCATAGAATGGTGTGGAAGTTGAGCTTTTTCAAACTCTGGGCATGGAGGAACTCAATACATGGTATCTAGATGTTTCCTTATAGGCGCAACAGTTAGCAGGGCCTCCCACATATGTAGCATTAGATCCTGTAGGATTCGATGCACCGGTAATATTGCTGCCTTCCTGGGTGTTGAGGGGTATTGGAGAATCTCCATTTCCTCAGCCCTTGGCTCCATTTCGGATGAAGCAGTGATTTGAAGACCCGCCGCCATATCTAGAATGAAGTCCTGAAAGGACATATCCTACGGCAGGGAGCAACACCATGTATGAGGAGGGGAAGCATCGGAAGGAATATCCTTGGTGACCCTGGAGTCTTCTGATGTTTCCTCAGACTCAGAGGAAGAAAAGCCCGACTCTGAAAGAAAATCAAAGTATTGACGGTCTTGAGCTGATGCCGATGCCGATGATGGTGTTTTGAGCATACAGTACTGGAATGGGGAACCCGTGAGGTATTGATGATGCCTACCAGTTCCAGGGGAGAAATCGGAGGGAGGGGTCCCGTCGATACCGTCTCAAGAAGTGGAATCGGCGGAAGTTGTCCAGATGCAACCAGTTAAAGAACTGGCATGGACCCACAGGTATGAGAACCGAAGCTGATAGAGGTATTGGAGTTACTGGGGCAGTCGATACCCGTGGTACTGAAGCGGCCAGTAGCTTCTCCAAGGTCCTTTAGACAGACAAAAAGCGCTGATCGATGAACTTAACCAATGCCTGGATTGATTGCAATACGGGGTTGATAACCACCGTCCCAGAGCACGGTACCAGTAGCTCTCCGGAGGTTGATGCCTCGGGAGTGTCCTGGCACCCCTGAGTCATTTTGGAGGGCTGGTCATCCCGCCGGGGCTGCTTGGCAGGCCTGTCAGCATCGGATGCACCTTTCAATGCATCCTTTGAACAATGAGACTTACCCTTGATACTCGGAATCGGACTTCGATGCTGATACCGATTTTAACTTATGTTTGAACTTTCTGGAGACCCTAGAGCCAGTAGAGGAAGCTGCACCCCTCGACAATGCCGAGGCCACTGAAATCGAATCCGGGGCAAAGAGTGATGCATATTGCTTGGCCCTGTTCTGTAGGCCTCGTTTGATCATTTGCTTGCACAAAGGACAACTGTCTGGGCCCAAACATTTAAGACACCAATCATGGGAATCAGTGACTGACAGTGCCGGAGTACTTGGAACATTTTTTTAAAGCCACTGATGTGTTTGTCCATGACAAACCAAAAAAATGTAAGCCTGAGGCCTAAAAGGGAGGTGGAACTGTCAGAAAAAAGATAATAACCTGAAATAAAAGAAAACTCTATAAAGAAGAGAGCCAGTATCCAGGAGGATATCGGCGTCGACAGGAAGGCAGAGCACAGTAATAAAACCAAAAAATAAGAAAGTTTTTCGGCGGTGACAGGAAGGCTTCCTCCTGGCTCCACGGAAAACGAAGAACTGAAGAGAGCTGTGAGGAAGGCAGGAAGGCAGCTGCACAGGTGCAGTGGCATACTCCCAAAAGCTCTTCTATTGGATGCTGGGAAACATTCCTGTGCAGGCTTCGTCAGTACTGACGATATCCATCTGTGAAGACTGCATTCCTGCTTGTTCCTGGAGATAATATAAAACATAACAGGCAAGAAAATGAACTAGGTACTGAAAGAGAAGAGAAAGCATTACTAAGACAAGTTACAAAGAGGATTAAGAAGAAATATTGCTGATTTATTTTTATTTATTTATTTTTTTTAAGTGAGTTGCCCTGTGAAGAAAAACATGTTTTGGGTAGAAGCCATGCACTATGGCCATGTCACCCTGAATAGAGTAGTTACTCACCTGTAACAGGTGTTCTCCAGGAGCAGCAGGAATCAGTCCTAACATATGGGTGACGTCGGCGCTGACGGAGCCCTCGTGCAGAGCATTTCCCCAGCTTTCAAAGAAAGCCTTTGGGAATGCAGCATGCATGCGCGGACCCCTTCTCGCCCAAGGGTGCCATCTTGCTCAGTCTGATGACATAGCTAAAAGACAGCAAAATTAAAATGAATCATATGACTGCAACTCCAAGGGGAGGAGGGAGGGTCGTGAGGACTGATTCCTGCTGCTCCTGGAGAACACCTGTTACAGGTGAGTAACTACTCTTTCTCCAGGACCAAGCAGGAAGTCAGTCCTCACATATGGGACTCCCCAGCTTCAGGCTACCGGGACCCCAAGCTGAAAATAAGCTCCCTCTAGAGCGTCAGCATCCGTGAAAGAATCCTTTCTGAGAACGCCCCCGTACGGTAGCCCAACACAAGATCCGGAGGGTAGGAGTTGCCTAAACCTCAAAAAGATTACGGAGTACCGCCTGTCCGAAAGCACTGACCCTACGGGACTCCCTCTCGAGGCAGTAGTGAGCCGCAAATGTCTGGCTTGAAGACCAAGTAGCAGCCCGGCAGATGTCTGCCAATGGAACAGAGCGGAAGTGGGCTACTGACGCGGCCTTCGCCCTGACATGGTGGGCCGTGACTCGACCCTGCAAGGAGAGGCCGGCTGCCCTGTACACCCAGGCGATACAATCCGCTACCCAAAGGGACAACATACGCTTGGAGACAGGCAACCCCAGTTTATTAGGGTCAAAAGATACGAAGAGCTGAGGAGCCCTTCGAAGCTCCTGCGTACGGTCTATGTAAAAGGACAACACCCTTCTACAGTCCAGGGTATGCAGGACTGTTTCCACCCGGCTGGCATGCAGCCTGGGGAAGAATGTTCGAAGAACCACCTCCTGATTGAGGTGGAAGGAGGAGACAACCTTCGGAAGGGTGAGTCCGCAAGACCACCCTGTTCTTATAGAACCATGTGTACGATCTATCAGAAACCAGAGCTTGTAGTTCACTCACACACCTGGCGGAGGTAAGAGCCACTAAGAACAATGTCTTCCAGGAAAGGAAGCGTAAATGACAGGTAGCCATCGGCTCAAACGGTGGGCAAGTAAGTCGCTGTAAGACCACATTCAAATCCCACTCAGTGGCTGGTGGACGGATCGGAGGCTTGAGCAAAAGCAGGCCTCTGAGGAAGCGGGACACCAAGGGGTGGCCCAACAGAGATTGGCCCTCTACCTATCAGTGGTGTGCCGATAGAGCACTGAGGTGGACCTGAACAGATTTGGATTTAAGGTCTAGGTCCGAGAGGTGGAGCAGGTACTGCAGCACCACTGGAACCAGGCATGAAAAAGGATCCTCCTGGCGCTGAGCACACCAGATGGAGAACCTACGCCACTTGAGGGCATAGGATTTCTGGGTGGATTGCCTCCTAGAGGCCAAAACCACCTCCTCCACCTCCTTAGGAAGAAGTAAGGGGGCTAGAACTACCCTTTCAGCAGCCAGGCCATCAGATTGAGGGATTTGAGGTTGGGGTGCAGGAAAGATCCCTGGTCCTGAGATAGGAGATCGTGATGCACCCCCAGAGGGAGTGGAGTGTCCACCGCCAACTGCAGAAGGAATGTAAACCACGGCTGCCTCGGCCATCTGGGGGCTACCAGAATCACCAAGGCCTTGTCCTGAAGAACCTTGAGCAGGGTTCGGGCCACTAGAGGCGTGGGAGGAAACGCATACAGTAGGCCCGTAGACCAAGAGATTAGAAACGCATCTGCTGCTACTCGCAGAGGATGCGGTTGTCTGGAACAGAACCTGGGTAGCTGACGGTTCAGTGGACTCACAAAGAGATCGATGACTGGAAGACCCCATCTTAGAAAGATCCCTTGGACCACCAGAGGATTCAACTGCCATTCGCGAGGCTATAGAATCCTGCTCAATCTGTCTGCCAGGCAATTTTCCTGGCCAGGCAGATAAACTGCCTTGAGAAACATGTTGTGTTCGATTGCCAAGGAGCACAGGGCCTGTGCCTCCTGACAGAAGTTTGGAGCCTGTGCCCCCTTGCTTGTTCACGTAGAACATTGCCACTTGATTGTCTGTCTGGACTAAGACAGACTGGTGAGAGAGGACATGAGAGAAAGTCTGTAGAGCTAAGCGGATAGCTCGCAACTCCAATAGATTGATCTGCTGTGTGGACTCCCCAGGAGACCAGAGGCCCTGAGTGCAAGCCCCCTGGCAATGTGCACCCCAGCCCTGAAGGGAAGCATCGGTTGTCAGCACCTGTGTGGGGGGAGGAGCCTGGAAAGGCACCCCCTGGACCAGGTTTGGGAGATGCAGCCACCACCGTAGGGAGGCTGTCAGCAGTTTGGACACCCTTATCTTGTCTTTCAAGTCGCCTATGGCTTGCACCCACTGAGCCCTGAGGCACCACTGAGCAGGTCACATGTGCAGGCGGGCATTCAGAGTTACATGGAACGTGGATGCCATGTGGCCCAAGAGCCTTAGGAAATTTTTCTAGCGGAGACCAGAGAACCACTCTGGAACTGATTGGCCAACGCCATCAGTCTGTGGGCCCTGTCCTCGGGCAAATAAGCCTTCGCCTGGAGGGTATCCAATCTTGCCCCATGTTCTGTGAGGGGAGCAAAGTGGACTTTGCGAAGTTTATGACGAAGCCTAGATGCTGAAGAAGAGAAACAGTGCAAAGGGTGGCCTGGCCAGCCTCCTGTGGAGACTGACCCCTGATGAGCCAGTCGTCCAGGTATGGAAAGACAAAGATGCCCTGGTTTCTGAGATAGGCTGCCACCACCGCCAGGCACTTGGTGAAAACCCTGGGGGCGGAGGTGAGGCCAAATGGAAGTACTCTGTATTGAAAATGATTTCCTCCCACTACAAATCTGAGATATTGTCTGTGGTCTGGATGAATGAGGATGTGAGTATAAGCATCCTTTAGGTCTAAGGAGCATAGCCAATCTCCCTGCTGGAGTTAGGGCAGCAGTATCCCAAGGGTAAGCATCTTGAACTTTTCCCTCTCTAGGAACTTGTTGAGATTTCGCAAGTCTAGGATGGGCCTGAGGGCTCCCGTCCTTTTTGGTACCAGAAAGTACCTTGAATAGAAGCCTTGACCTTTCAGGTGGTGAGGCACCGGTTCCACCGCTTGCTCCTTTAGAAGACTTGCCAACTCCTGAAGGAGGAGGTTCCTGTGAAGAGGGAGTCTTGGAGGCTCCCCTGGAAAATAGGAGGGGGGTAACTGGCTGAAGTGGAGCAAATAGCCATTTTGGACTATGCTCAGTACCCAGGTATCCACTGTTATGGCTGACCACCTGTGGGCATACAGTGTCAGCCGGCCTCCTGTACTGAGAGGAGCCAGCTGAGGAGTAGAGGCTATGCAATGGGAGTCAAAATCCCACTCCCTGCTGTGCAGGAGCCAGAGCTGATGGCCTGGGGTGGGTTTCTGCCTACAGGGCCCATGTCCCTGCCCCTTGGCCTGCTGACCCTGATGGGGAACTGCAGAGGCCTGAAAATGAGGGTAGGATTTGTAGGCAGTAGCCTTCCTCGGGTAAAAGGGGGTTTTCCCCGAGCCCTTCTTCTTCTGAGAAGGGGCAGAAGTTTTCCTGGACAGCCTTGTCCTGGTGAGAGTCTCAGACTCGAGTTCTGCAGCCTTTTCAGCCACGGGTTTGCCAAAAAGGTTCTCACCACGGCAGGGGACATCGACCAACTTGTCCTGTACCCATTAAGCCTCGAAGCCATCATAAGCTGCTCGAGAGGTGAACTTAGAGCACTCTTGAATCCCAGATAACAAAGACTTAAACCTCTGCAAAGGTTCCTCGGAGAGGCCAGCTGAGAACCCGGCAATCTCCTTTGCCAGGTCCCGAAAGTACATGCCCATGTACAGCTGGTAAGTCTGGACATGGCACGCCAGCAAAGAACCCTGGAAGCACTTTCTACTGAGGGCATCCAGGTTCCGGGCCTCCCGGCTGGAGGGGCACCAAGGAGTACATCTTCTGACTCTTCAGACGATGCATGGCCGATTCCACAACCATGGAGTGGTGCGGTAGCTGTGCCTTCTGGAACCCAGGGCTCTTACGGACTCGATAAATGGAATCGACCCGTTTGCTGAGAACTGGCGCCGAGGCCGGTGCCTCCCACATGCGGAAGAGCAGCCGTTCCAGCATCGGAGGAACCAGTACAGTAAAGGCCTCCTTAAGCGGAGAGTCATACTGGAGGGACTCGAGCTCTTCGGCTCGAGGCTCCTCCTCGGGATCCAGGGGGAAGGCCAAGGCTTTGGCCATGTTCCGCACGAAGTCCGAGAATCGGGTATCCTCCGGTGGGGACCGTCTCCGAGGTTCGGACTCTGGTGAGTCCGATGGGACGCACCGGGTCCGGAAAGTATCCGGGGATGCCTCATCCTCCGTCTGCTACTCGGACCCCTCCAAAGAGGAATCGAGCGGCTCCGACCAGGCGGGCACTGATGCCATCTGCCCTGACGCTGCGGGCACCAGCGTCGATGACCTCGGCCCCGAGCGGGAGGCCGAGGGGGACCTTGGCCGAGGATCGACTCGAGACTGCATCAACTCGAGGATCAGCTCGGCCTCCGGGGTCGACTTGGACGTCAAGGTCCCAGTGGTCGGGGCAGATGCAACGGTCAAACTGGTGATCAGTACCCGCTGCTGCTCCATGAAGGCAACCAAGCTGCTCTCCAAGGCCGTCAACCTGAGACTCAGCTCAGGAGACTCAGCAGCCCCCGACTCAGGCCCCGACGGTGTCGGGCCCGATGTCGGCTCCCCCGGAGGGGAGTCTACAAGAACAACAGCACTCACGTGACTCGGGGACTCCGGCTCCACTCGAGGCAATTTGGCAGGCCTCTCCAACTCCGAGGACCCGGGACGGCGGTCAGGGCTATGCGACCTGGCCCTCGAGGAACCAAGAGCGTCCACTGACACTGCCCTCGCGGGTTTCTTCTTCCTTCGGTGTTCCCTCAAAGGAGACCCCCTTTCAGAGGAGCCTCGACAGTGCTCGGGGTCGGACTCCCGAGATGTCAAGGCCTCTGGGCCGCGGAATCAGAAAAGAGTCTTTCACGCTGATGTTGACGGCTCCTCAGCGCCTTAGAGGACATTTTTCCGCATGGGACACAGACCACCGGGTCATGGTCGGGCCCGAGGCACCGGAGGCAGCAGTCATGTGTGCCGGTGAGAGACATCAGCTTATTACACTGATTACACTTCTTGAGCCCGCTGGCAGCCATCGGAGGAAAAAGGGTCCCTGCAAGGTCAAAAGACCGGGCTGCCAATGAAAAAGAGAAAAAAAAAGCGTGAATGCTAGTCACGAAGGACAAAAACCGAAAAACCTAGCTCCGGGCTCGATACCGGTGTACCGGGCCCAGGCGGAAAGGGGAACTGGCGGGGAACCGGGCAAAAAACACGAATCCACGCAGGAAAATCAACTTTTTACCGGGTAACAACACACGTCCATCGGGCCCAGCGGAAAAAAGAAGACTGAGTAAGATGGCACCCTTGGGTGGGAAGGGGACCGCGCATGCGCGCTGCATTCCCAAAGGCTTTCTTTGAAATCTGGGGAAATGCTCCGCACGAGGGCTCCGTCGGCGCCGACGTCACCCATATGTGAGGACTTACTTCCTGCTTGGTCCTGGAGAAAGCACAGTTACTTACCTGTAACAGGTGATCTCTGGGAACAGCAGGAATTAGTCATCACATATGGGTACGTCGGTACCGATGGAGCCTGCGCGGGAAAGCTCCCCAGCTTTTCAAATGAAAAGCTTTTGGGGCCTCCCACTGCACATGCGCGCTGCCTTCCCTCCTTCCTGACCAGCTCTCCTCAGTTCGAGTTTAAAGCTGAGACAATAGAGAGAGAGGACAGGAAGATAGAGGAATAGAGAGACAACTCCTAGGGGAGGTGGGTGGGTTGTGATGACTAATTCCTGCTGTTCCCAGAGATCACCTGTTACAGGTAAGTAACTGTGCTATCTCTAGGAACAAGCAGGAATAAGTCATCACATATTGGGGACTCCCTAGCTGAGATGCCTGGGAGATCCCCCTCCAAGGGTAACCATCTTCGGATAGATCTCAGGCATCCATTCTGGGAAGGTGGGCAGGAGTTGTTTAAGTATGGAACAGGTGTTTGAGGACAGCCTGACCAAACAAGGCATCCCGGCGGGAGTCCTTGTCCAAGCAGTAATGGGCTGTGAAGGTATGCACCGAGGCCCAAGTGGCTGCTCGACAGATCTGATCTATGGATACAGAGTGGAGATGAGCCATAGAAGTGGCCATGGCTCTCACATTGTGAGCCGTGACATGGCCTTCCAGAGAAATGTTCTTACTCTGGTAAGCAAAGGAAATACACTGAGCAATCCAGTTGGAAAGTGTGCGTTTGGTGACTGGAAGTCCCAAATGAGAAGGATCAAAAGCCACGAAAAGCTGGGAAGACTTTCGATGTGGCTGAGTTCTATTGAGGTAAAAGGCGAGAGCTCTTTTACAGTCAAGAGTATGAAGGTTCCTCTCTGCACTGGATGCATGAGGAGCCGGAAAAAAGACAGGTAGATATACCTCTTGATTAAGATGAAAAGGCGAGACCACTTTAGGCATAAAGTGGGGATTCGTCCTAAGGACCACCTTATCATGATGAAATCTGGTATAAGGTGGATTTGCCACCAAAGCTTGCAGTTTACTGATGCGGCGAGCCGAAGTGACTGCAATAAGGAAAAGGACGTTCCAAGAAAGAAATTTCAGGGAGGTAGATACCAATGGTTCAAAGGGTGGCTTCATAAGTTGACCCAGAACTAAATTCAAGTCCCATGCTACCGGAGGAGGCCGGATGGGAGGCTTAGTGAGGGTTAGGCCTCTCATGAATCTTGCAATAAGAGGATGAGAGGAAACAGATTGTCCATTTATAGGTTTTAAGGATGCTGTAATAGCACTTAAATGGACTCATACTGAATTCGTCTTGAGGCCTGCATTGGAAAGATGCAGGAGATAGTCTAGTAGAGAATTCAAAGGAAGTGCCAGAGGGTCAAGACCCTGTTGAGCACACCAAATGGAAAAACGTTTCCATTTGAAAGCATAGGAACGCCTGGTAGAGGGTTTCCTAGAGGCATAAAGGATATCTTTCACTGGTTGAGAAAGATTAAACTCTTGAAGGCTTAAGCCTTCAGTAACCAAGCTCGGAGATGTAGGGACTTGGGGTTTGGATGCCACAAAGTCCCCTGCTCCTGAGACAGAAGGTCTGGTGCAGCTCCCAGGTCGAGGGAGGAGCCCTGGGAGAGCTGTAGAAGGAGAGGGAACCACACTTGGCGTGGCCAGCGTGGAGCAATGAGGATCATGGATCCGTGATCCCTCTGAAGTTTGAACAGAGTCTTGGGAATCAAAGGAATGGGTGGAAAAGCGTACAGGAATTCCTGACCCCAATGCAGGAGAAAGGCATCGTTGGCCTGAGCTCCCTGACACGGAGTCCTGGAACAGAACCGGGGAAGTTTGGCATTCCACGGACTTGCAAAGAGGTCTATGTCCGGGGTCCCCCATTCCTGAAAGATTCTGCGTATTTGGTCCATATGTAGGGACCATTCGTGTGGGAGCAGAACTCGACTGAGTCTGTCTGCCCGAGAGTTTTGAACTCCTGGAAGATATACTGCCAGAAGATGAATTTGGTGCTCTCTGGCGAAGGCCCATAATCTGAGAGCTTCGTTGCAAAGCGACAGAGAGCCCGTCCCTCCTTGTTTGTTGATATAAAACATGGCCACCTGATTGTCTGTCTGAACTAGGACAGTTAGGTTGGCAAGGAGGGTATGGAAGACTGTGAGGGCAAGGAAGATTGCTCGCAGTTCCAGAAGATTGATATGAAGGGTGGTCTCTTGGGGAGACCAGATTCCCTGAGTGGAGAGATGTTGAAGATGAGCTCCCCACCCTGTTTGGGAGGCATCTGTTGTGAGGGTTGCTTGGGGCAACGAAGGTTGGAAGGGGGTCCCCAACAACAGATTTTTGGAGGATGTCCACCACTGGAGAGACCAAAACAGACGTTTTGAGGTGAGTACCTGGTCTGACAGCAGTCCCGATGCTTGAGACCACTGGGTGGCCAATGTCCATTGAGCTGCTCTCATAAGGAGACGAGCATAAGGTACCACATGAACCGTGGAGGCCATGTGGCCGAGAAGTTGCAGCATTTCTTTGGCTGACAAGTGACTTCTGGACTGAGCCTGGGAGGCCAAGCTTATTAGCCTTTGGCCTCGGACCAGAGGGAGGTAGGCCCTTGCAGTGGTGGAGTCCAATTGGGCCCCTGTGAATTCCAGGGACTGAGTAGGGATGAGTTGGGACTTGGGAATGTTTACCACAAGTCCCAGATATTGAAGAATACGCCTTGTGCGGTCCAGAGAAATCTGGGCTTCTGACTGAGATGGAGCTCGGATGAGCCAGTCGTCCAGATATGGGAAGACAAAGATTCCCATGCCTCTGAGAAATGCGGCAACGACTGCCATGCATTTTGTGAATACTCTTGGAGCAGAGGCCAGACCGAAGGGTAGTACTCTGTACTGGAAATGTTTTCCCTGGAACAGAAATCTTAGATACTTTCTGTGGGATGGATGGATGAGTATATGAGTGTACGCATCCTTGAGATCTAGAGAACAAAGCCAATCTTGACTCTGAAGGTATGGAAGGAGAAGGCCCAGAGAGAGCATTTTGAATTTCTCCTTGAATAGAAACCTGTTCAATTCTCTCAGATCTAGGATAGGTCTGAAGCCCCCTGTCTTCTTTGTTATGAGAAAGTAAGGGGAGTAGAAACCTAACCCCTGTTGTGGAGGAGGAACCTCCTCTATTGCCCCTTGGGCAAGAAGAGAAGAGACTTCCTGACCCAACAGGGTCAGAAGAGATGGGGGAGAACTGAATTGCCTCACCATGGTATGGGGAGGAAGGCTGGAGAAATGAAGTTTGTAGCCTTCTCGGATAATAGAGAGGGTCCATTGCTCTGATGTTATTTGCTCCCATCTGGGAGCAAAGTGAGCTAGCCTTCCAGGAATGGTGAGGGGCTCTGGCTGTGCTAGAGCCAGAAACGGCAAGTTCTCTAGAGGGAAGTCAAAACCCCTGAGGGGGTTGAGCCTGCTGGGATGTAGCAGACACTGCAGGCTTTGACTTTACCTGCTTAGATTGTTGACGCTTAGCCGCAAGGCGAGGCTGAGCAGATTGCTGGCCAGTATTTGTGGGAAATCTGGTCTTTTTATAGTAAGGCCTTTTAAAAGGCTTCTTTTTGGTAGGGGTAGAAGTAGACTTGGAAAGTCTATCTAGAGTGGCATTTTCTGCATCCATTTGAGCAGCTTTAATCTGCCAGTCTTCCCCAAATAAGTTCTCACCGGTACAGGGCAGATTCCTGAGGCCTTCTACAACCCAGGGTTCTAGGTTAGAAGCCTGGAGCCAAGCGAGACGTCGGGCTGCAATAGCAATTCCCGAAGCTCTGCCTGCAACCTCGAAGGAATCAAAGGCTGCCCTGTTGGAGAACTTGGAGACCTCTGAAAGTTGTGTCACCATAGAAAAGAAGTCCGCCCTTTGATCATCAGGGATAAAGGGGGCAAAATTCTGTATTTTTAGGGCAAGTTGCCCAAGATACATGCCCATATAAAGGCTATAAGAGTTGATCCTGGCTATAAGCATACTAGCCTGGAACATCTTTCTTCCAAAAGAGTCTAGGTTCTTACATTCTCGCCCTGGAGGGGTAGAAGAATGCCTCTTAGGACTCTTTATTTTCTTCATAGCAGACTTCACCACAATGGAGTGGTGAGGCAGCTGAGTTTTCTGGAACCCAGGCGAAGGAGGGACCCGATACATGGTGTCCAACCTGCGGGAATGGGGAGACAGTGTTAAAGGAGTCTCCCACAAATCCATCAAGTGTTCTTGAAGGATTTCATGGACAGGCAGAGTGACTGCCTCTTTAGGAGCTTTTGAGTATCCTAAAATGTCCAATTTTTTTGATCTGGGTTCTCTTTCAGAAGATGTAGTAATAGAAAGTGCTTTAGCTACATCAACAATGAAATCCTGAAAGGATAAATCCTCTGGAGGAGACATCCTCCTCTTGGGAGAAGAGGGCTCCTCAGGAAGAGTAAGCTCAGCAGAGTCATCAGAGGAATTAAATTCATCAGAAGAATCTGAGTACTCTTTCTGTGCTTCCAATGTACGATACGCATACCGATCGGTATCGACATCGGGCGTATCGGGCATGGGATCGGTACCGGGCGAAAGCCGGAATCCGGCATGCGAAACCGATCGACGTTTAGAAGTCGATGGTCTCGGTTCCGGTGTAGATACCGGAACCGGGGTCGGTACCGATGAAATCGGTACCGAGGGCGTCGCAGCCTTAATGAAGGCCAGTACGGCCTGCTGCATGGTCTGGACAGTACTGCCCATAGACGCCACTACTGCCTGGATGTCGGTACCGGTATGGGCCGGTACCCCAGAGCAGTCCAACAGGTGATCTGTCGAGGCCGTGCCATCGATGTCAACCTGTGACCCCATGATTGCTTTGGAGGCCGGAACCTCCCGCCGGGGTTTTTTGGCCTGGGCAGAATCCTCGAACTCAGAACTGAGAGCCTCTCGATCTTTAGAAAGAGATTTGCTTTTAGAGGATTTGCCCACAGAAGTTTTGGTTACCTGAGATCCATCCGGAGAGGAAGACCTGGATGACTGTGATGCTTCTGAAGGAAACAGCACATGGAGCTTGTTAGCCCGGTTCTGCAAACCGCGTTTAGACATCTGGGTGCAGGATGGGCAGTCCGGTATGGAGTGCTCAGGTCCCAAACATTTGAGACACCATTCATGGGTGTCTGTGACAGAAATGACAGCACTGCATTTGGTACATTTTTTGAAACCAGGGACTGGCTTCTCCATGAGGAGAAATTGTGTAGGCCTTAAGGCCTGACACCGGGTACCAAGCTGTGCTGAAGAAAAATAAAAAAGTCTTTTTTTTAATTTTTTTTTTATATAGAAAGAAAGAAAGAAAGACCGGCGATACCGGTTTCGGTATGGGGAAGGCAGGTACGCGGTCTAAAGAAACAAACAAAAGTAACAAATTCTTCAGCGGTGACAGGAACACGACCTGCTGGCTCCGCGGAAAAAGAAGAACTGAGGAGAGCTGGTCAGGAAGGCGGGAAGGCAGCGCGCATGTGCAGTGGGAGGCCCCAAAAGCTTTTCATTTGAAAAGCTGGGGAGCTTTCCCGCGCAGGCTCCGTCGGTACCGACGTACCCATATGTGATGACTTATTCCTGCTTGTTCCTAGAGATTAACCTAATCTCATCATAAGCTACTGTAAGCAGGATCAGGTCTGGTAAATAATTGTATGAGAAACCGCCTTTGAATACCAGGTACTGTATACTTACTTAGAAACATAGAAACATGATGACAGAAAAAGACTACATGGCCTATCTAGTCTGTCCTTCCATAACAACAACTACAACAGTCCACTTTTTACCTTTAGAGATTCTCTGTGTTGGTCCCATGCTTTTTTGAATTCAGTTACTGTCCTCATCTCTACCACCTCCACTGGGAGACTATTCCATGGATCCACTACTCTTTCTGTAAAGAAATATTTCCGCATATCACTCCTGAATCTATCTCCCTTCACCCTCATCCCATGTCCCCTCGTAGCAGAACTTGCTTTCAATTGAAAGAGGCTCTCTCCCTGAACATTTATGCCACGGAGGTATTTAAACTTGATGTAAGAAAGGCCTGACAATCTACAGTACCTCCGGTCTCAACTTACCAAAAAAATCCAAGGATGGGTTGCCAGGAGCCGGCACTGACTCAACGGCACACAACAGAAACCATATAAAATGCTAGAGTGAGGCATGCTGTGGGTAAGCAGATGCATGGAAGCTATGGTTCATGTCAGAAAGCTCTGGAAGAGGTGGTTCAGTTTGGTGCTGTCATAATATTACCCAGTCGTGTGATAGATGAACTACTTGTCCTGAGAGAAAGGAATCTAATGCTCTCCTATTAAGAGCCTAAGAACTTAAGAAAAGCTATGCTGAATCAGACCAAGGTCTATCTCGAAACATAGCCAGTTTGGGTCACAGGTATCCGACAGATCCCAAAAAGTAGATCAATTTCTCATAGCTCATTTTCTAGGATGAACAATGGCTATCTAATTATTTTTAATGGATTTTTCATCCAGGAAATTGCGCAAACCTCTTTTAAAACCTGCTATGTTAGTCGCCTTGATTATGTCCCTCTGGCAACAGGTTCCATTGCTTCATTATGTGCTGAATGACATAAATCTTTCTATGATTTGTTTTTAATCTGCTGGTAATTATTCTCATTGAGTGTCTTCTTCTTTTTCTATTCTTTGAAAGATTAAATACCAGTTCTACCCAACTCATGATTTTATAATCTATCATATTCCTTCTCAGTCATCTTTTCTCTAAGACAATGAGCCCTAACCTATTTAGCTTTCTTCATAAGAAAGGTGTGTAGTTTAGTTTGGTTTTGTTTTTTTAAAATCTGATATACCACCTTTCAGACCACCAAAGTAACTTAGAAATTAAAATAAGTAGTTCCATCCCCATTATTATTTTTTATTACTCTTCCAAGAGCCTTTTCTAGTTCCACTATATTTCTTTTTGAGCTGGGGTGACCAGAACTGAAAGGACCTATTATAGAGGCATAATGATATTCTCAGTTTTTTCTCCATCCTTTTCCAAATAATCCCCAGAATTATATTTGCATTTTTAGCAGCCACAACACTCTGGGCTGAAAATGTCAAAGTATTGTCCATAATGATGCCAAGATTTTTCTTTTGCGTGGTGACTTCTAACTCTGAACCCAGCATTTTGCAACTGTAGTTGGGATTTTTCCTTCTATATGCATCATTCTGCACCTGTCCACATTACATTTCATCTTCCATTTAGATGCCTCATCTCCCAGTTTCTCAAGAAACTTCTGCAAATCCTTGCAATCCTCTGCCGTTTTAGCAACCTTGAATAATTTTGTCTCTTCTCTTTGAAAAAAAGTGCTTGAAACAACCTTAGAATATACATTGATTTTATAGTTTTGCTGGGTCATTAATTTGCATAAACCAAGTAAGCTTTTTCCAATAGGCACCCAATAACTGGAAAGAGGTTTGTTTAAAAGGAAAATGTAAATTAAGTCAAGTTCCACCCTATGGCGATGTTCTCACATGAAACCATGCAGCACAGCCACTAGAAGATCAATTTTCTCAGTTCCCCACAGAAAACTACGAAGCTCTGATCCCAAAACAGTGTCAGACAGAATATTCAGCTGAAAAAATATCTAAAAAAGGACAGATAGATGACAGAGTCTAAAATCAGGTCAAAGCAATATATAAGACTTTGCCAATGTTTATCAAATTGAGAACATCTCCTTAGCAAGTCTGGCAAAATCATTTTCTTGTAAAGATGATTTTGCAAAAAGAAGAGGAGGTGGTTAACAGTTGAATGCTCTTTGTTTGCATGTCAAGTAGTTCTTTCCATAACAAACTAAATGATAGCAGTTGAGATTTATGTACTTTGGGTCGATATGCATACCAATTCCCAGTACAACTCAACCATAACACAACCCCCCCCCCACACACACACACACACTACCACCACCTATTTTCTACTCTGTCTATATCTGTCCATGCATGCACCAAAACCTGTTATAGTGATGGCCTACCCCCATAAAATCATACCACTGCTGTCTATGTTTGTACCACAACTCTATGCAGGTTACCCAAATGCTTTTCTTGGAGCAATGCAATCATACCACTGCTGTTTTCAGCTTACCACCACTCTGTGCAAGTTACTCCTATGCTTCACTTCCATCCCTCTGAACACTAGGGACCCTCTGTGTTTAGCTTACATATTTAAAAAACTCTAGCAATTTTTATTTCGAACACCTCCTCTAAGAGGGCATTCCAGGCATCCACCAACATTTCTGTGGAAATATTTATTGACATCGTTCCCAAGTCTACCCTGCAGGTTCAAATCATAACACCTACTTTTTCAAATCCCTTCCATCAAGAAAGGTTTCCTTCTTGTGCATTATTAATACATCTCAGGAATTTAAATAGCTGTCATTCCTTCTGTCTCTTCTCTAGGATATATAAATTTAGCTCCTTCCATCAGATAATGATGGGCACTTGGACCACAATAGAAACTTTTATGGCCTGGATGTGGTATTGAAGACTCCAAAGTAAACACAGCAGTATTTCCTACTCTAGTTATGAACAATCAGAAGATAAAGCGTAGTTACTCACCTGTAACAGGTGTTCTCCAGGAGCAGCAGGAATCAGTCCTCACATATGGGTGACGTCGGCGCCGACGGAGCCCTCGCGGAGCAAATTTCCCCAGCTTTCAAAGAAAGCCTTTGGGAATTGCAGCGCGCATGCGCGGTCTCCTTCCCGCCCAAGGGTGCCATCTTAGCCAGTCAGATGACATAGCTAAAAAGACAGCGTAAAAATATGCAAAAAAAACTAAAGCAGATAATCGCAACTCCAAGGGGAGGAGGGAGGGTTGTGAGGACTGATTCCTGCTGCTCCTGGAGAACACCTGTTACAGGTGAGTAACTACGCTTTCTCCAGGACCAAGCAGGAAGTCAGTCCTCACATATGGGACTCCCAAGCTTAAGGCTACCGGAGACCCTAAGCACAAAAATGAGCTCCCTCTAGGCTCAGCGGCACAGAAGGAAGGAATCTTCACTGAATTATTACCCACCGGTAGCCCTCATCCGGGATGGAGGGTAGGAGTTGCTCAAACCTCGAAGAGATTTCGGAGGACTGCCTGTCCGAAAGCACTGTCCCTGCGGGACTCCCTCTCGAGACAGTAATGGACCGCAAAAGTCTGGCTCGAAGACCAAGTAGCGGCCCGGCAGATGTCTGCCAGCGGAACAGAGCGGAGGTAAGCCACTGACGTAGCCTTCGCCCGAACACAATGAGCCGTGACTCGACTTTCTAACGAGAGTCCGGCTGCCCCATAAGCCCAAGCGATACAGTCAGCAACCCAGATGGACAGAGTACGCTTGGAGACAGGGAGCCCCAATTTATTGGGGTCAAAAGACACAAAGAACTGAGCAGCTTTGCGGTGCTCCCGCGTACGGTCAAGGTAGAAGTTCAACGCCCTTCTACAATCCAGGGTATGCAGGACCATTTCAGCTCGGCTGGAGTGTGGCCTGGGAAAGAAGGTCGGAAGTACCACCTCCTGATTGATGTGAAAAGGGGAGACCACCTTTGGAAGAAATTTAGGGTGAGTCCGTAGGACTACCCTATTTTTGTAGAACCGAGTGTAAGGGGGATCAGACACGAGGGCCTGCAATTCACTTAAGCGTCTAGCGGAAGTGAGGGCTATCAGGAATAAGGTTTTCCAAGACAGAAAACGGAGAGAACAGGTAGCCATAGGTTCAAAAGGCGGACAGGTGATCCGCTGTAAAACCACATTCAGATCCCAGTCAGGTGCTGGCGGGCGCAGAGGTGGCTTAAGTAGAAGGAGACCTCGGAGAAACCTTGCCACGAGAGGGTCGCTGGAAAGAGGTCTGCCGTTCACCGGCACATGATGCGCTGAAAGAGCACTGAGGTGAACTTTGACGGAGTTGGACTTAAGTCCCATATTAGAGAGGTAGAGCAAGTACTGCAAGATCACCGACACTGAGCAGGAGAAGGGATCCTGAGACTGCTGGGCACACCAAACGGAAAAGCGACGCCATTTAAGGGCGTAGCATTTGCGGGTAGAAGGTCGCCGAGAAGCTAGGACGACCTCTTCCACCTCTGCCGGCAGGAGAAGGGGAGCAAGGACTACCCTTTCAGCCGCCAGGCCATTAGATTGAGAGATCTGAGGTTGGGGTGTAGCAGGGACCCCTGATCCTGGGTTAGGAGATCCGGTTGAAACCCCAGAGGGAACGGATCCTCTACCGCTAATTGCAACAGGAGTGGAAACCACGGCTGCCTGGGCCAGCGAGGAGCCACCAGGATCATGGAAGCTTTGTCTCGGAGAACCTTGAAAAGAGTTCGAGAGACTAGCGGGATGGGAGGAAAGGCATAGAGAAGGCTCTCCGACCATGAGAGTAGAAAAGCATCTGCCGCTACTCGTAGGGGATGTGGCTGACGAGAGCAGAAGCGAGGAAGTTGCCGGTTGAGAGGACTGGCAAAGAGATCCATCGTGGGGAGGCCCCACTTCAGAAAAAGTTTCTGAATCACCAAGGGATCCAGACGCCACTGGTGCGGCTGGAGTATCCTGCTGAGTTTGTCCGCCAGGTAATTTTCTTGGCCTGGGAGATAAACTGCCTTGAGAAGAATGCCGTGACTGACGGCCCAAGAGCAGAGCCTCTGAGCTTCTCGGCAGAGAAGGAAGGAGCCCGTGCCCCCCTGTTTGTTCACGTAGAACATGGCAACTTGATTGTCCGTCTGGACAAGGACGGACTGGTGAGAAGTCAGGTGGGAGAAAGCCTTGAGCGCCAGACGGATTGCTCTGAGCTCCAGGAAGTTGATCTGCTGAGCAGACTCCCACGCGGTCCAGAGACCTTGAGTACATGCCCCTTGGCAATGTGCTCCCCAGCCTAGGAGGGAAGCATCGGTCGTCAGCACTTGAGCCGGCTGAGGCGACTGAAAAGGCATTCCGAGCACCAGGTTCGGCCGATGAAGCCACCACTGTAGAGAAGAGGCCAGCGGCCCGGAGATGCGCACTAAGTCGGCTAGTCCGCCGGTGGCTTGTTGCCACTGCTTGCGAAGGCACCATTGAGCAGGCCGCATATTCAGGCGGGCATTGGGGGTCACGTGGACGGTGGAAGCCATATGGCCGAGTAGTCTCAGGAAGCGCCTGGCGGAGACCAGGGACTGGCTGCGAAAACGGCCGGCTAGGTCCATGAGCCGTTGAGCCCTGTCGAGAGGCAGGAAAGCTCGTGCCTGAGGAGTGTGCAGTCTTGCGCCGATGAACTCGAGATCCTGTGAAGGGAGCAAAGTGGACTTTGCGAAGTTTATGACAAAGCCCAAGTACTGCAGAAGAGTCACCGTGCGGTGTGTGGCATCGGTGACTGCCGGAGAGGACAATGCTCTGATGAGCCAGTCGTCGAGGTACGGAAAGACATAGAGGCCGTGAAGCCGGAGATAGGCCGCCACCACCGCGAGACATTTTGTGAAGACTCGCGGTGCGGAGGATAGGCCAAAGGGCAGTACTCTGTACTGGTAATGATTTCCTGCCACCACAAACCGTAGGTATTGGCGGTGGCTTGGGTGGATGAGGATGTGCGTGTAGGCATCCTTTAGATCCAAGGAGCATAGCCAATCTCCCTGCTGGAGGTAGGGCAGAAGGATTCCAAGGGTAAGCATCTTGAACTTTTCCCTCACGAGGAACTTGTTGAGGTTGCGCAAGTCCAGGATGGGTCTGAGGCCTCCTGTCCGTTTTGGTATCAGGAAATACCTGGAATAAAAGCCTTGACCTCTCAGGTGGTGGGGCACCGGTTCCACAGCCTGTTCCCGAAGAAGACTTGCTAACTCCTGAAGGAGTAAGTCCCTGTGCAGAGGGAGTCGTGGAGGTTCTCCCGGGAAATAAGAGGGAGGGACCTGTTGGAAGTGGAGAAGATATCCTTCTCTGACGACTTGAAGCACCCAGGCATCTGAAGTGATTGTGGACCACCTGTGTGCGAAGTGAACCAGCCGGCCTCCGGTGCTGGGAGGAGCCAGCGGAGGGGGAGAGGCTATGCTGAGGAAGTCAAAAACCCCCACCCTGCTGAGCAGGGGCAGGTGGTGCAGGCTTGGGGGGCTTGCTGCCTACGGGACCCGTTACCCCGTCCCTTGGCCTGCTGGCCCTGTTGGGGAGCTGCAGAGGCCTGATATTGTGGGTAGTGTTTATAGGCAGCCGCCTTTCTCGGGTAAAAGGACTTCTTTCCCGAGCCCTTCTTTTTCTGGGAAGGGGCGGAGGTCTTCCTAGAAAGCCTAGTCCTGGTGAGAGTCTCCGTCTCGATTTGTGCAGCCTTTTCAGCCATGGGCTTGCCAAAGAGGTTCTCACCTCGGCAGGGGACATCGACCAACTTGTCCTGCACCCAGGGTTCCAGGTCAGACGACTGAAGCCAAGCTTGTCGGCGGGCACCGATGCCAGCTGCGGCCACGCGAGCCGATGCTTCAAAGCCATCATAGGCTGCTCGGGACATGAATTTGGAGCATTCCCGAATACCAGTAGTCAAGGCCAGGAACCTCCGCAAAGGTTCCTCGGACAGTCCAGCGGAGAATCCGGCTATCTCTTTAGCCAGGTCTCGGAGATACATGCCCATGTATAGCTGGTAGGTCTGGACATGACAAGCAAGCATAGAGCCCTGGAAACACTTCTTACCAAGGCCATCCAGGTTACGGGCCTCCCTGCCAGGAGGCACCGAGGAGTGCATCTTTTGGCTCTTAAGCCTATGCATGGCCGATTCCACTACCATGGAATGGTGTGGCAGCTGTGCTTTTTGGAAGCCAGGACTCTTGCGGACTCGATAGATGGAATCGACCCGCTTGCTCAATACCGGCGACGAGGCCGGACTCTCCCACATGCGGAAGAGTAGTCGTTCCAGCATGGGAGGAACCGGTACAGTAAAGTGCTCCCTGGCGGGAGAGTCGTACTGAAGGGCGTCGAGCTCTTCGGCTCGAGGCTCCTCCTCGGGATCCGCAGGGAAGGCCAAAGCCTTGGCCATATCCCTAACGAAGTCCGAGAACCGGGCATCCTCCGGAGGGGACTGCTTCCGAGGTTCGGACTCAGGTGAGTCCGAGGGGACACACCGAGTCCGAAATGAATCAGGTGACTCTTCCTCTTCAGACTCCCAGGCCGACTCCGCCAAAATCAGAAAAACCGAAAAATAAGAGAAGGACTCGCAACGGCGTCGCGAGTCCGGGCAGGAAAAAGACCGGCGTCGAACCGAAGGAAAAAAGAGAAATAAATCACGAAAATCAACTTTTTCAGCGGGGACACGACGGGTACGTCTGTAGGGCTCCGCGGAAAAAAGAAGACTGGCTAAGATGGCACCCTTGGGCGGGAAGGAGACCGCGCATGCGCGCTGCAATTCCCAAAGGCTTTCTTTGAAAGCTGGGGAAATTTGCTCCGCGAGGGCTCCGTCGGCGCCGACGTCACCCATATGTGAGGACTGACTTCCTGCTTGGTCCTGGAGAATCTACAGTCTCTGAGATATCCAAAGACCCAATAGATTTCAAGTCACCTACTACATTATAAATAATTTGCATAGTTCAATTTTTTTTCTTACTCCATCTCTGCATTAAAATAAAGCAGCACAGGAGAACCTTACACATTTTACCTTTCCTTCCAAGTTCAGCTGCTGCATTTCTTGGTCACTGTTTCCAATACCAATAAAAGCACATGGCTGTGACTCTTGTTCTGAACAACCATCACGCTCCATTTGTTCTTTCTTTTTCTTCCATCCACTGCCCATAAGGTACACACACGGAGGGGGACAGAAAAACCTAAGAAAAAAATGGCACACTATATGAAAACCCAAACTTCAATATTTACATTCCTAAAAACAAGGCACATTAAGTTTGCAAATAAAGATAAAGATAAAGGCATGGGCCAAGGGAAATTGTAAAAGCTCGGCAGAGAATTGAAAGCATTTTGGGTCTATTTCATATTACAACCAGTTAAGAAATTAGATTTGCATTGTATTTCTGTTAACAGAGTAAATTAAGAAAATAAAATGTTCTAAGGAACTCACAAAGTTAAGTTAAACCTCTATAATAAAACCACAGAGATCATGCTACTTAGATGAAATGTTCCTAAAAAAGTGATTATTTCTTGTTTTCCCTCCAAATGGCAACACTTCTCCTCAATTGTTTCTTATTATCAAAGATATTTAGCACAACCTTTCTAGCAGGTCTGTTCACTTCCTTTCTCTAATTCTTTCAAAGTGCTTTAGACTGCTTTTTCTGTTCTGAAATAGGACTTTTTCCTTATTGTTCAACCCTTTTTCAAACTCAGCCAGCCTTGACCAGTCTGACAACAAATTCTACAGCTTAATTGCACATTGATTAGAAAAATGCATTCTTTAATTTGTTATAAATCCACTATAGTTTCATGGAGTGCCCTCTAGTGCTAGTTATTTGAAAGAACAAAATAATCATTCACTATTAACTTTCTCCACACCCCACATTATTTCATAAATCTCTATCATAATTCTAGTTAGTCGTCTCTTCTCCAAGCTGAAAATCTCTAAAGTGCATAGCACTTTTTTCATAAGGGAGCCATTCCACACCCTTATTAAACATTATTGCTGTGCATCCCTAGTTCTGCTACATCATAAAGATGTAGTGACCAGAACTGCACACAGAGCTCAGTGTGTGATTGTATCATAGACTGATAGAAGCATTCTGTTATGCCAGGTTTATTTCTATTCCTTTCAGAATAATTTATAATAGTCTAGTTGTGGTCTACTGCTTCTCTCTGCCAAGATCAAATGTAAGGTACAAAAGATGTTCTCCCTTGTCCTTTTGTCCATGGTTGAGAACTTGTGCAGCATGGAAATATTAAAAAGTCTACCAAGATCTGTATCAAAAGTCTGATGAGATGAGACAAGATAGAGGATAAAATAAAGAAGCTCAAATGCTTCAGATATAAAAAAAATGCTCAAGAAGCAAACATTTTTCTGTGGATCAGAAATTCTAGAGCAAGAGATTCAAAAGGGGTATGGACAAGGGTAATGCTGAAAAACAAGTCTGCATGAAAAGGAAGGTGGATGCGTGGAATAATCTCAAAGGAAAGAGAAACTATATCACAATTTAAAAAGGCATGGGATAAGTACAGTGGATCCTTAGCTGTACAGAAGAGAAGAAAAAAAACAGAGGTTAACTATGACCTATGACATTGCAACAAAAATTAAATTGGCAGACCGTATGGGCTTTTATCTGCCACCATATTCTATGAGGTTATGTGGGGTTAATGAAACAGAGAAAAATATGATGACAAATAAAGAACATGCAGCCTATCCAGGCTGCCAATCTACACTTCTAAACTCTACGGACCCCTTCCTCTCCCTCAGTGTTTCCATGTTTTACTAAATTTACATACTGCTATTTTCTCCACCACCTCTGCTGGGAGGCTATTCTGCACATGAGCTGCCCCTTTAGTAAGGTGTTGTTCCTGGAGTGGAACCAGTCTAGTCCCGAAATCTCTGGGTTGCCCATCTCATCTAGCAACTTGGAGACTGAGAAACTCCTTCTTTTGTGACATCATCAGTATATCTCCCCGGTGTCCGCCTCCTGTCACCAGTATCCTATTGACAAAGCAGACTCACCGGAGAAACAAATAAGAATTTGCTCAACTATAATAAACCATATTAAATCAACTAGACCACAGTAAGTCACAACCAATGACCGAGGACTCGCAAGCCCATCCATACTGTGACTGGGAACTTGCACAGACTACTCCTTCACCCAAAGGGAAGAATAGGAAGTCCCCCAACAGAAAACAACAAACATAGCCATTTACCCCAGCTGTCTCTGTCATCTTTTTTTTTTTTTTAAACTACAAACAGCAAAACGAAAACATGTCTTACCTGTGATCCACGCAGAACCTTCAGGCTGCCATTTGCCAAGGCACGCTGGGAGGGATATGGGACTAGACTGGTTCCACTCCAGGAACAACAATTAGCAGGTAAGTCTAATTTCACCTTCCTGATCGTGTCCCCAGTCTAGTCCTGAAACCTCTGGGTCCGTACCAGAGCAGTGAAGAAAATCAACCACAGGAGGGACCTGGCAAACCAGCCTGAAGCACCGCTGAGCCAAAGGAAGAATCCCCCGCCATTTGCACATCCAGACGATAGTGCCTAATGAAAGAATTTAAAGAAGACCATGTTGCCGCTTTACAAATTTCTACCGGCGACACCAACCGAACTTCCACCCAGGAAGTGGCTTGAGCCCTAGTGGATTGGGCCTTCAACCCCTCCGGCACTACTCTACCTTTCAACACATAAGCCGACGCTATAGCTTCCTTAATCCAACGCGCAATGGATGCCTTCGATGCCGCTTCTCCCTTTCTAGATCCCGCGAACAGAACAAAAAGCCAATCCGACTTACGAAAAGATGCCTTCCGGCTAAGATACTTCTTCAAAGCCCGCCGGACATCTAACCTATGCAGATTTTTCAGCGAAGGACCACCACTGCCCTCGGCAAACACCATCAAGGAAATCTCCTGGTTCACATGGAACGCCAAAACCACCTTCGGGAGGAACACCGGAACAGGCCGCAGAACGACCTTAGCCGCAAAGAATGAAAGGTAGGGCTCCCTACAAGAAAGCGCCTGCAGTTCCGACACTCGTCTAGCTGAACAGATAGCCACTAGGAACACCACCTTAAGAGTGAGATCCTTGAGCGATGCACGCGCTAACGGTTCAAAGGGTTCCCGCTCCAACGCGTCTAATACAAAAGGTAGGTGCCACCTAGGAAACACTTGCCTCGCCGGCGGCCTAACAAGCGATACCGCTCTTAAAAATCATTTCACATCTTGCTGAGTCCCGAGCGACTGCCCTGCCAACCTGCCTCTATAGCAGGCCAAAGCTGCCACCTGAACCCGCCACAATGCTGCCGCTAGGCCCTTGTCGAAGCCATCCTGCAAGAATTCCAAAATCTGAGGAATAGAAGCCTTCAAAGCCTCGCACTTCCTTACCCCACACCATGCCTCGAAGATTCTCCAGACCCGAACATACGCTAGAGACGTGGACCGCTTCCTGGATCTCAATAGGGTAGCAATGACAGCCGCCGAATACCCCCGGGATCTTAATCGAGCCCTTTCAAGAGCCAAGCCGTAAGCGAGAATCGAGCCACATGACGCATGAACAGAGGCCCCTAGCTTAACAGATCCGCCCGGCCAGGAAGCCGCCAGGGACTTGCCACCAGCAACCTCACCAGATCCCCGTACCAGGGGCGACGCGGCCAATCTGGTGCTATCAGAATTATGTGACCTCTGAACTTCTCCACCCTTTGCAGGACCCTTCCTATCAGAACCCAAGGAGGAAAGACATACAGCATACCTGCATAAGGGCGTCCAGGCCTTCCGACATCCTTTCTCTGCGTCTGCTGAAGAAGCAAGGGACCTTTGCGGAAGCGAAGGTCGCCATGAGATCCATGACCGGCGATCACCACCTGCGAACCACCATCTCGAAGATCTCGGAATGGAGAACCCACTCCCCTGGATCCACCCTCACCCGGCTGAGAAAATCGGCTTCCACATTGTCTACCCCTGCTACATGTACTGCCGACAGGTCCAAGAGATTTGCCTCCGCCCAGCCACACAGAACTTCGGCTTCGGCTTCTAGCGTCACGCTGCTGGTGCCCCCTTGCTTGTTCACGTAAGCAACCGCCGTCGCATTGTCGGACAACACTCGGACCGCTTGCCCCCCGAGGAACACCCGAAACTCCTGTAATGCCAGATACACCGCCTGTAATTCCAACCGGTTGATCGCCCACGTCCTCTCCTGAGAGTTCCAAAGACCCTGAGCAAAGCTGCCCTGACAATGAGCCCCCCACCCTCACAAACTGGCGTTTGTCATCACTGCCACCCATTCTGGCACCTCCAAAGATTTCCCCCGCTCCAACGACTCGGGAAGCAACTACCAGTGCAGGGCTTGACGGGTCTCACCGGGCAAACCAACTTTCGGGACAGAGGATCTAACTGATGCGACCACCGACGAAGTAACGCCTTCTGCAAGGGTCTCATGTGAGCTTTTGCCCATGGCACCGTCTCTATCATTGCCGCCATGGTGCCCAACAACTGAAGGTAATGCCACGCTGAAGGAGCCTTGAGTTTCAAGAACCTCCCCCCACAAGTCTTCGCAGAACCTGTGCTCGCTGCTCTGTGAGAAACACTTTCCCAATCCGAGTGTCGAAGCGTGCACCCACGTATTCCAGATTCTGGGACGGTTGCAAATGACTCTTTGCCATATTGACTATCCACCCGAGACTTTCCCGGAAGGTTACTACCCGGGGAAGTGACCCTCTCGCTCTCGGCCTGCGACTTTGCTCGAATTAACCAATCGCCTAGGTAAGGATGGACAAGGATGCTTTCCTTGCGTAGAGCTGCCACTACCACCACCATGACTTTGGTGAAAACTCTCGGGGCTGTTGCAAGGCTGAAGGGCAACGCCTGGAACTGATAATGCCCGAAGGGCACTGCGAACCTCAGAAATTTGTGATGCTCCGCCCTTATGGGAATATGAAGAAATGCCTCCGACAAGTCCAAGGCGGTGAGATACTCTCCTTTATGCACCGCTACTATAAGGGACCGTAGCGCCTCCATGCGAAAATGCGACACCCGCAGACACCGATTGACACCCTTGAGATCCAGAATCGGCCGAACCCCTCCGTCTTTTTTTGGGACGACGAAGTAGATGGAGTACCAACCGCAACCGTACTGGTCTGCGGGCACGGGAACTATCGCTCTGAGGTCCATCAACCTTTGTACTGTCTCCCGCAGCGCCGCGCACTACACCACTGACCGGCCAGGAGACTGCACAAAGACTTCCCGCACTGGCCTCAGAAATTCCAGAGCGTAGCCCTCCCTTATGACTTCCAGCACCCATTGGTCTGAGGTAATTTGGACCCAGGCAGGACAAAACTCCTGCAAACGCCTCCCTACCGTAATCAGGGATGCCTGGGTCCGCCTCATCTCATTGTGACTTCTTGAAGGTAGAGGAGGAGGAGGAGGAAGGTCCGAAACCCCTCCCCGCTCCACGAAACCCTCGAAAACTTTGGTTTCTATTGGGGAAACGCCCCCTTTGACCTGCAGGGAACCTTTGGGCCCGGAACCGTCGGAAATCTCGAAACTGTCCCCTGTCCCCCAGGGCTCCACAAGACGGCTTAGGCTTATCCTCCGGTAACCTACCTCCCTTGGACTCCCCGAGATCCTTAACCAGCTTCTCCAAATCCTCTCCGAACAGCAGACGGCCCTTAAAGGGTAGTTTACTTAACCTAGCCTTTGAGGAACTATCCGCCACCCAATTGCGCAGCCACAGGTACCGTCTCGCTGCTACCGCCGATGCCATACTTTTTGACAGACCCCTCATAAGGTCCTAATGAATATCTGCCAGGTAGGCCGCCCCAGATTCTAACCAGGCTGCCTCTCCCGCTAAGGCACTCGTCTGCCCCTCCTGAACTTGTTGTGCCCAGCGAAGGCAAGCTCTAGCCACCCACGCTCCGTAAACAGCCGCCTGCAATGAAATCGCATTGACGTCAAAGACCTGCCTTAACAAGACATCCAACTTTCTGTCCTGACCGTCCTTTAGAGCCGCACTGCCCTCGACAGGAATTGTTGTTTGCTTGGTCACCGCCGAGACGGCCGCGTCCACCTTGGGCGACTTAAAGATTTCTTTGTCCTGATCCAGTAACGGGTACAAACGACCCATAACCCTGGAACCCTTCAAAGGTGCCTCTGGAACGTTCCACTCTTCCTGAATCATCTCCTGAAACACCCTGTGCACAGGGAGGGCCGTTTGAGTCTTTCTAAACACCTGCAACAAAGGATCCTCCAGCGTATCATCCTCCGCTGACCCCGGAACTGGCATATTAAGCGTCTTCAGAGTTTCTACAATGGGTGCCGGCAGCTCCTCTCTCCAGAAGACTCTCACAACTCTAGCCTGGTCTTCTCTCTCCGAAATCTCACCTTCTTCAAGATCTTCGTCCAATATCAAACTGTGGCCCTCCTCATCTGACAGAGGGCCCTCCGACGTCCCCGAATGCTCTCTCAAGTCCCCCTCACCACGAGGCCTCTTGCTCCCGCTGGGGGGATTGTCAACTCGAGGAGACACCGGGCGCTTCTTTGCTCCGCTGGTCTCCGTGGAAAGCTGCTGCGGCAGAGAATTCCCAAAGACTGTCTGTTGAAGCAGTGCAACAAATTGTTGCGAAAAAATGGAAGACAGTTCCCTAGGAAAAGACATCTGCGAGGGGGACGCGCCCGAGAAGGAAGAAGAGCCCGCCACCGGCTCTTCCTGTGCTAAATCAGGAGCTAGCAAGGCCGAGACTTCCGGGGCACTGCCAGCAGCCCCAGACTGCTGCGCTGGAGTCAGCTCCGAATCTGTAGACTCCCCCACGCAGCCCTTACATACTCCTGCGCTTGAGCCCTTCCGAGCCCCGCACACAACGCACTGTGGCTTGGAAGGCATCGTGCACCACGAACAGCCTGTCTGAAATCTGCACGTTCACTCTGTACCGCTCTAGGGAGAACAAGGAACACTAAACCCTTACAAGACTGAGGGAACAAATCTACTGCCCCAGGGCTAAGGTAACACCTGCCACACAGCCACCAGCTATCCACAAGTTCTCTTCCTTGCCTTTTTCCTTTTTTTTCCCCCCAAAGGAGTATCAATATCTTTGAACCCCAGCGGATCTATGCGGCTGGGTCTGCAGCCTGACCACGCCGCCGCCACGCGGTCGGGCCTGCAGCCTGGTGCGCGCCAAAACCGCGCTGAAGAAAAAAACTCCCACTGACAGCAGAAAGGCTTACCTCACATGGCCGCAGAGCGCGCTTGCAATTCTTTTGACAAACTGCGCTTGATCCCGGCACCGGGAACAATCTGCTGCTCCGGGCCTGATCGCTAACCCCGCACTGCAAAATTACACAGCAGGCTCCATGCGGCGGGGAAGAGTCACCAGGCGCGCTGGCAGACAGAACCTCTGCGCGGCGCCGGCAGACTCTTTTCTCCGTGTCCCGATCTCTTCCCCCCACTCAGCTGAACGCTAGCACTGCCCTGCCTCAGAGCTTACTCCCCGAGCCGGTAGGCCCCCGCCAACCCCAATACCGAGGCAGATGGAAGTAAGCAGAGGGGGGAAGGGGGGGAGGAACAAGATGAAAGAGCTGGTCTGATGCAAGCTTTAAAGTCACCGACCCTTAAAACACAAGGACACCTGCAAATTAAACAGAACCAAACTAAACTATCCCCTTTCAATCCTCAATCGTTTCTCCAGTGAGCCCGGATCCCCGGGCTCCCATCTATCCAGCTGCTTGGAGACTGAGGTAACTGGTGACAGGAAGCAGACACCGGGGAGATATACTGATGATATCACAAAAGAAGGAGTTTCTCAGTCTCCAAGCTGCTAGATGAGATAAGCAACCCAGAGGTTTCGGGACTAGACTGGGGACACAATCAGGAAAATAATATTTTCTTATATTACTTCTGCGTATATCCCCTTTTCACTCTCATCCTATGCCACCTCATTCAAAGCAAACTTCCTTTCAACTTCTTCCACGGGCCTATGACAAAAAAAACACTAAGCATTTTTAGTGCCGCCCTCTGAACCAAATCTATGCAGATAATAACTTTTTGAAGGTGTGGTCTCCAGAACTAGAGCTCACATTAAGGAAAGGGGTGTTACCAGTGGTGTTTCAAAGGGATTGGCCCTTTATTCAGTTCCCACTATTTTTGTAAGCAATATTGCATAAAGGCTATTGGAAAAGTTTGCCTTTCTGCAGATGATGCCAAATCTGCAACATGGCAGAATTACTGGAAGGTGGATATGGTAAACATGAAAAGGGACCTAGCAAAGATAAAAAAACTTCTTGAGCGTAGCAGCTAAGTTTAAATTTTAAAAAATGGGGAAAATATTGGAAGGACTACTGACCAATTAAGATTAAAATGTAATTCAGACAATTATTAGGGAGGAATTTAGGATTAGTTTGCAACATTACACTATTGTTGAAAAATTTTCTAAATGGCAGATCTGCTACTAGAGCCTGGAGCTCAGCTAACTCTGCGTGTTGAGTCAATGCCATCAAAAACACCTTCTAGGTTAGAGACTTTGCAGCACAGGTATACCCAATGGCTTGAAGCGTGCTTTAATCAGCTGAGTTAAAACCACGTTGAGACGCCAAGACACTGTGCCTTAGACTGTTCCTTCTGTCCCACATAAAAACTGCTTGAACACCTTCTACATTTGTCTGAGTCTGGCCTAAAGACCAACTCCATAAGAGTATACCTCGGTGTAACTGGCATGACCAACCATTATGTAGAAGGTAAGCCCATCGTTCTTCAGCCTTTAGTTGTTCGCATCATGTGGTGCTTGTTTCTTATGACACCTCCCCTTAAACTACAGACCGGTGAGCCTGACATCAGTACCGGGGAAAATGGTAGAAACTATCATAAAGAACAAAATTACTAAACATGTAGATAGTCATGGCTTAATGGGAGACAGCTAACATGGCTTTAGACAAGGAAGATCTTGTCTTATTAATCTGTTATGTTTTTTTTGAAGGTATGAATAAACAGGTAGACAAAGGTGAATCAGTTGATATAGTGTATCTGGACTTTCAGAAAGCCTTTGATAATTGATAAGGTCCCTCATCAGAGACTTTTGGCAAAACTAAAAAGTCGTGGGATAGGAGGCAATCTCCAGGAACAAGCAGGAATAAGTCCTCACATATGGGTACGTCGGTACCGACGGAGCCCGCGCGGGAAAGCTCCCCAGCTTCCCAGAAGGAAAGCTTTTGGGGCCTCCCACTGCGCATGCGCGCTGCCTTCCCGCCTTCCTGACCAACTCTCCTCGGTTCTTCTTTTTCCGCGGAGCCAGCAGGTCGTGTTCCTGTCACCGCTGAAGAAGTTGTTATTTTAATTTGTTTCTTTGGCCGTGTGTCTGCCTTCCCCGATTCCGGACCGGTACCGCCGGTCATTTTTCTTTATTCTTTTAAAAAAAAAAAAAATCTTATTTTTCCCCACTTGGTGTGTTTGTTCTGTGAGGCATCTAGGCCTTCACAGAATTCTCCCTCATGGAGAAACAAGCCTCTGGTTTTAAAAAATGCACCAAATGTAGCAGTACTATATCAGTCACAGACACCCATGAATGGTGTCTTAAATGTTTGGGGCCTAAACACTCCATTCCGGATTGCCCATCCTGTTCTTTGATGTCTAAACGTGGCTTACAAAACCGGGCAGCCAAGTTTCACATGCTGTTTTCTACAGATACTCCAGCATCGACATCTTCCAGGTCTTCCTCTCCTGATGGATCTCAGGTAACCAAACATTCCTCTGGCAGGTCCTCAAAGGGCAAATCTCCCTCCAAGTATCGAGATGACCCCGGGCTTGACCCTGAGGACCCTGCCCCAGCCAAACAACCCCGGCGGGAAGCTCCGGCTTCCAAAGCTCCTCCTATGGGGTTATAGGTTGACATCGATGGCACGGCCTTGACCGATCACCTGTTAGACTGCTCTGGGGTACCGGCTCAATCTTCCGGTACCGACATCCAGACAGTCGTGGGGTCTATGGATCATACAGTTCAATCCATGCAGCAGGCTATTATTAGAGCTGCGACGCCCTCGGTACCGCAGCCAGCGGTACTGACTCCGGTTCCGGTACCACAACCGATACCGGTACCCAGGGCATCCACATCGACCAGGATACCGATTCCGGTTCCCGGTTACGAGGTTTTCCCCGACACCGATCCGGTTCCGGGTACCCCCGATGTCGATACCGGTCGATACGCTTATCGATCCCTGGAAGCAAATAGACGATACTTCGAGTCTTCTGATGATTCTGATTCATCAGATGACTCTGCTGAAGTATCCCTAACTCTACCTGAAGAGCCCTCTTCTCCAAAGAGGAGAATGTCTCCTCCAGAGGATTTGTCCTTTCAAGACTTCATCATTGAAGTAGCTAAAGGTCTCTCTATTTCAGTAACCTCTGAAAAAGAACCTAGAGCAAAAAAATTAGATATTTTAGGATACTCTAAGGTTCCCAAAGAGGCAGTCTCCTTGCCCATTCATGAAATTCTTCAAGAACACATGATGGACTTATGGGAGACTCCTCTCACCCTATCGCCACATTCTCGTCGTTTGGACACCATGTATCGTGTCCCTCCTTCTCCTGGTTTTCAAAAATCTCAGCTCCCTCACCACTCTATTGTGGTGCAGTCAGCTATGAAAAGGATAAAGAGTACCAAAAGGCACTCTTCTACTCCTCCAGGGAGAGAATGTAGGACTTTGGATGCTTTTGGTAGAAAAATCTTCCAAGCAAGTATGCTTATTGCCAGAATCAATTCATACAGCCTCTATATGGGCATGTTTCTGAAGGAGATTGCATTGAAAATACGCCATTTTCTCCCCTTTATCCCAGAGGATAGAAAGGAGGAGTTCCTTCTTTTGCTAAAGCATACCCAAGATATTTCAAAGTTCTCCAACAGAGCAGCCTTTGACTCCTTTGAGGGTGCTAGCAGAGCCTCAGGTATTGCCATAGCGGCTCACAGAATTGCTTGGCTCCAGGCCTCTGACCTAGAACCCTGGGTCCAGGATGGGTTGGGAAATCTGCCCTGTACAGGTGAGAATCTGTTTGGTAAGGGGGGCGGAGCTAGCTGCGAAGCTTGATGGCCGCCTAAAATCTCGCTCCTGCCTAACATCATAGAATCCGCCCTTTCTCCCCACATATAGAGAAGATCAAATCATTTCAATCCATCGCATAAGTCAGTGAATATGACGACACTGAAACCGGCGAAGTTAGAGTTTCCACCGGCATCGGGGCAAGCTACAAAACACTTAAAGCAGGATGCGGCCTCCCCGCAGAAGACAAAGCCTGATAAGGAAGCTGGTGAAGGGGTACGTGAAATTCTGACGGAGCTAAGATTAATGAAGGAGATGCTGGTGAACAACGGGGAAACCTTAACTCAGGTGCAAGATGAACTACACGAGGTGCGTGAGAAATTGGGAGACCTGGGAGGCCGCTTGGAGAAAGTTGAGGCCTTGGTGCAAAAACACGAGAACGCGGTCTCGCAATTAGGCCCACTTGCAAAGAGAGTGTCCATGCTGGAAGGGCAGCTGGAGGAGCAAAGCAATCGATCCCGCCGGAGCAATATTCGGATAATCGGACTACCGGAGGGAATCGAGGGACCAGACCCTATAAGATACATGGAGCACATGATACCGGAACTCCTGCAGACTACATTCTCAGCCCCCTTTGAAATAGAACGGGCGCATCGTGTCCCGGCTGTGAGCTCGTCGGCAACGAAAAGACCTCGTCCGATGTTGATTAAGGTACTTCGATACCCCCAGGTGTTGCATATCATGCAAATCGCTAAACAGAGAAACTCTCTTACATGGAACGGCAACAAGATCGCTCTCTTTCCAGATCTGTCAAAGAAAACGGTAGACCGGCGTCGGGAGTTACTTGAATGTCGACCAATGCTCCAAAAAATACAAGCTAGATATGGACTTTTTTATCCAGCGAAAATGCGAGTGACGGTGGATAATGTCACCCGGAACTTTGATACTGCTGTAGCGCTGCGGGCCTTTCTGCAAGACTTTTCCCAGATGGAAGTGGGCCGTTGAGTATGGTCTCCGGATGCTTGCTCGCCTCGACGGATTAAGATTCGGCCATTACTGAGGCTGGAGAAACCGGAGGGCCCTGTGAGCCCCAACTGGCGGTAACTATGCAGGTGGACTGGAAGACCTGCAGGGAACACAACAACGGGTCCGTCGTTCTTCAGATCTCACTCTGTCCCTAAAGTTGTGGGGCAGGAGGGGCTCTGAAGATGTTCGGATCTGGGCCTATAATAATCTATGACGATGCTGTTTATGTATAATATAAAGTATGCATACAAGGGAGAAAGGGGTACCAAAAATGTTTTCTTTACTATTGTTAGGTGATACATGCAGGGGGGGGGAGGATGGGTGGTTTGATAGCTGAGGGGAGAGTACTCCACTGTACAAATGGTATGAAGTTTAACAGTTTGTTAGTTCCAGGGCTATGTGTATGTACTATTTGTGATAAATTGGATTGGCCTGTTGACACTTGGCGATGGACAGAAGTACCAGGGAGCTGTTTGTATCATGTCGAGTGGGGGATTTAAAATCTTAACCCTGAATGTCCAGGGCATTAATAACCCCATCAAACGCTCCAAAATACTACTATACTGTCAGAAGCAGGGGGCAGATGTTATATACCTCCAGGAAACGCATCTGACTCTTGCGGAGTCCTGCAAGGTCCGCAGTGGTACATATCAGAATATCCTGTCATCACCAGCACTACATAAGAAGGGAGGAGTTATTATTCTACTGCGGAAAACTCTTCAACCAATTATCTTGGAGACTAGGATAGATTCCAATGGTCGATGGGCTAAGGCGAGATTGCAGATTGGAGCAGAGGATTATGTCTTGTTAACGGCCTATGGCCCCAACATTGAAGACCCGGTTTTTTTCCAACAATTGGCGGATGAACTGCAGGCATCAACAACTCCTGCACACCTGATACTTGGAGGAGACTTCAATATGATTCAAGATCCGCTGTTGGACCGAACCCCGTATCGGCCCCAAAATAAACCCAAGGCGTTCGGAGTATTGCAAGGGTTAATGGAGACGTACGACCTTGTGGACCCATGGCGTCTGATGCATCCCAAGGCTCGAGAATACACGCACTACTCCATGCCGCATCATTCACAAACTCGAATCGATTATTTATTGATATCTACGACACTGGTACCTCGAATTGGCGAGACTGAGATTTTACCTAAAACTATATCAGATCATGCAGCTGTTGTACTGAGGTTGGGAGATAACATCACGGGACAACCACGTCCAAGCTTCAGAATGGACAAAGCATGGCTTGCAGATACGGAGTTTCTTGATTATATGCGTACCTGCATTGAAACGTATTTGGACTGTAACAAGATTGAAGATACGGCTACATGGGCATGGTGGGAAGCTCTTAAAGCGACTCTTCGTGGCCACATGATAACATATGATATCCGACAGAAGAAATTACGAAGGGCAAAGCTGACAGAACTGGAAACTTCAATAAGAGTAGGTGAGCGACTTCTTGCCAGGAAATCCGATCCAATGGTATTGATTCGATTGCAGTGCCTTCGCTATCACTATAATGCCATCCTGAGTGGTGAAGCTCAGCACTTACAGCGAACACAACAAAGTGTGTACTATCAAGAGAATAACGGGCTAGTCCACTCTTGGCAAGAGAATTGAGGGCACAACCATCGCGGACCCGTATTGCTGGATTGGATGATGGGCTCGGTCATGTTTTGGTGAAAGACGAGGATATCTTGGAGAAGTGTAGAGAGTTTTATCGGGACCTCTATAAGTCAGAAGTAACCTGGAAGGAGGAAACTTTTCAAGACTTGGTTTCCGATGTTCAGAGACCCCAGTTGACGCAACAGCAGATTCTGGGACTGGAAGCTGACATCACTTGTGCGGAGATAGATCAAGCAATGCAGCAGTTAGCCAACGGCAAAGCCTGTGGTCCCGATGGCATTCCATTGGAATTTTACCGTGCCTTCTCTGCCCTCATGACTCCCGAACTGCAGATCTATTACAGTCGACTGTATGATGAATATCCGGATACAGGAGCGCTCTCAGAGGCTACGATTGTCATCCATCCAAAACCAGGTAGAGATCCTCAAAAGATTGAGAATTATCGACCTATCTCCCTTCTCAATTCGGACTATAAGATTTACGCCAAAATCCTGGCTAATAGAGTAAACAACGTGTTGCCCACTCTTATTCACCCAGACCAATCGGGTTTCATGTCTGGAAGATCAACAATGGACAATGGAAGACTGTTGGCTCATGTGCTCTTGGAATCTCAACGACTACCGCACCCGCTGGTTGGGCTTGCTTTGGACGCTGAAAAAGCCTTTGACAGGATTGAATGGCCCTATCTTTTTCGTTCCATGCAATGGTTTGGCTTTCAAGACTCTTTTGTGAGACGTATACAAATGCTCTATGCCCATCCTGTGGCGCGGATACTGGCAAATGGGGCCCTATCTTCTGCTTTCCGTTTATATAGGGGTACACGACAAGGGTGCCCCCTGTCACCGCTACTCTTCAACCTTGCCTTAGAGCCGTTGGCCATACGAATCAGACAGCAAGAGGCTATCCGTGGTATAGATATACATGAGCACCAATACAAACTATCGGCATATGCTGATGATGTATTCATCTTTGTGAAAACGGACTCTATTGACGCCTTATTGCACATCATAACGCTCTATTCTACTGTCTCAGGATACAAATTAAATCTCGCCAAAACAGTGGCTATCCCGCTCAACAGCATGGTAATGGTCAGCCAGCTAGAGAAATTTCCCTTCAAAATAGAGCCGAGTTGCTTCAAATATTTGGGAGTCGAATATTACACTACCCTGTCGGAAACGGTGCGGCACAATGAGATCCACTGTGAGAAGCTAGTGCGTGAATGCGTACAAAAATGGAGCCCCCTACACTTGACGTGGTGGGGAAGATTGGAGACCATCAAAATGGTGATTGTTCCAAAAATCAATTATATTTTAAGTATGATACCTGTGTTATTTACACCCGGTTTTTACAAAACTCTGAATAAGATGCTGTTCACCTTCCTATGGCGTAATAAAACTCCACGAATTGCACAATGGAAACTAAAGCTGGCCAAAGGAGCCGGAGGAGTGCAATTTCCAGATTTTCATTGGTATCATGCAGCGGCTATTCTCCGACAGGGATGTCTATGGATTGATGAGAATATGGACCACAATGCACCCCACTGGCTACACATCGAATCTGCAATCTGTGAACCAGTTCCACTGATGTTCTGCATAGAGGCGAATGGGGTTCCTGGGGGGAGATCCAATCCGATAATACAAGCGACTCAGCAAGCCTTTCAAGAGCTTCAAAATATTGATCCAGGATGGCAACGATTCACTGCGGAGACCCCTATTTGGCTCAATCGCAGATTTAAGATAGCGGGGGAATCGTTTGTCTGGCCTAAATGGCTTAAATGCGGTATTTACGCTTTGGGTCACCTGATGGTCGGTGATCGGTTTAAAACCTATCGAGAATTACAACAAGAATTTGGCCTTTCGGATAGTGGGATGTTCCAATGGTGCCAGTTGCGGCATTGTCTGGGGAAGGCAGAAGTCGGTCCACTTGGTATCCCCACAACTAGCATTTGGAAGACACAGGTTCAGATGTTGCGAGAGGGATCGGGGGTTATCTCTAAAATAGTCACTATTTTCCGCGACGGACAGAACAAGTCCTGTGCCAGTATACAATCCAGGTGGGAAGCGGAAGTTGGATGCTTGGAAGGAAAGGACGACTGGACGCACTTTTGGCAGTCACAGATCAGGGTAGCCTGCTCCGCCTCCTTAACACAAACGCTGTTTTTCCTGGCCCATAGGGCATATCTGACTCCTAACAAATTGGCAAAATGGCAAGCTCCAGCTGATAATCTCTGTTGGTCATGCAAGGCTGCGCCAGGTACATTTGAGCACATGCTATATACCTGCCCCACATTGCGCAAATACTGGCGACAAGTATGGGACAGAATCACTATGTTACTGGGAATTCAGGTCCCTTTGTCATTTCGTATAGTAATCTACCGATCGCGATCGGGAATTCCTGACCTACCCAAAGAAGATTATCCCAGTTTGGATCTACTGTTGGGACTGGCGTTAAAAACCCTAATGTGCCATTGGAAAAATTTCGCCTCCTTACACTTTGAGCAATGGTGGAACTTGTTGTGCGCCCATCGCATGTACGAGAGACTTTATGTGCAGCGACACCCCTATCTCGCTAGCAAGATGATAAAGTGGGCTGCCCTGGACTCCAGGATTATTCCCAAATTGCAGTAAACGATCTCGGGGTCTTCTGTCCATCACCGATGGTGGTGCTGTTAACCTTAAGGAAGATAAAGCAATGTTTAGGACTGTGTATGTATTGAATATTAGTCTTGGTATGTATATTGGGCCATCTCTCTGCACGGTTACTGTGACACATAGCTGTGTTGGGTTGTTAGTTGTTCATGTTGTTTATATGTATGATTTGTAAGCTTTAAAAAAAAACTGCTAAATAAAGAATTTTAAAAAAAAAAAAAAAGAATCTGTTTGGTAAGGAGTGGCAAATCAAAGCCACCCAAATGGATGCAGAAAATGCTGCTTTAGATAGACTTTCTAAGTCTACCTCTGCCCCTGTCAAGAAAAAATCTTTCAAGAAGCCTTTCTATAAGAAGGCCAGATTTGCTACAAATACTGGCCAACAATCTTCTGCAGCTCGCTTTGCTCCTAAGCGTCAGCAGCCTAAACAGGCCAGGGCAAAACCTGCAGGGGCTGCTACAGCCCAGCAGACCCAACCCCCTCAGGGTTTTTGACTTAACTCTAGAGAACTTAACCTTTCTGGCTCTAAATCATCCAGAGCCTCTCACCATTCCAGGAAGGTTAACTCATTTTGCTCCCAGATGGGAGCAAATCACATCAGAACAATGGACCCTCTCTATCATCAGAGAGGGCTACAAACTACATTTCTCCAGCCTTCCTCCCCATACCATGGTGAGATGTTTCAATTCTCCCCCATCTCTCCTGAACCTGTTAGGTCAGGAGGTGACCACCCTTCTCGCCCAAAGGGCAATAGAAGAGGTTCCTCTTCTTCAACAGGGGTCAGGGTTTTACTCCCCTTATTTTCTCATTCCCAAGAAAACAGGTGGGTACAGACCTATTCTAGATCTCAGAGAATTGAACAAATTCCTATGCAAGCAAGGAGAAATTCAAGATGCTTTCTCTAGGTACTCTCCTTCCATACCTACAGAGTCAGGATTGGCTTTGTTCTCTAGATCTCAAGGATGCGTACACACATATACTCATCCATCCATCCCACAGAAAATTCCTACAGTTTCTATTCCAGGGAAAACATTTCCAATACAGAGTACTTCCCTTCGGTCTAGCCTCTGCTCCAAGGGTATTTACCAAATGCATGGCAATAGTAGCTGCATTTCTACGAGCCCTGGGAAGTTTTGTCTTCCCATACCTGGACGACTGGCTCATCCGAGCTCCATCTCAGTCCGAGGCTCAGACTTCACTGGATCGCACCAGACGCATTCTGCAGTATCTGGGACTTGTGATCAATCTGCCAAAGTCTCAACTCACCCCTACTCAGTCCCTGGAATTCATAGGGGCCTGGTTGGATACCACCACTGCAAGGGCCTATCTTCCTCAGGCCCGTTGCCAACGTCTAGTGCACTTAGCCTCCCAGACTCAGTCCAGAAGCCACTTGACTGCCAGGGAGATGCTACAACTATTAGGCCACATGGCCTCCACAGTACATGTGGTGCCCTATGCTCGCCTACATATGAGAGCAGCTCAATGGACTTTGTCCACCCAGTGGCCTCAAGCATCAGGAGCTCTCTCAGACCAAATAGCAAACTCCAAACGTCTCTTTTGGTCTCTCCAATGGTGGATGTCCACTCAAAATCTGTTGTTGGGGGCCCCCTTTCAGCCATTGTTGCCCCAAGCAACCCTCACAACAGATGCCTCCCAAACAGGTTGGGGAGCTCATCTTCAAGATCTCTCCACTCAGGGCACTTGGTCTCCACAGGAGACCACCCTTCATATCAACCACTTGGAACTTCGAGCAATCTTTCTAGCTCTCAGAGTTTTTCATACCCTCCTCAGCAACATGACGGTCCTTATTCATACGGACAATCAAGTAGCCATGTTTTACATAAACAAACAAGGAGGGACTGGCTCTCTGTCGCTTTGCAACGAAGCTCTAAGATTATGGGCCTTCGCCAGAGAGCATCAAATCCATCTCCTGGCAGTATATCTTCCAGGAATCCAAAACTCTAGGGCAGACAGACTCAGTCGAGTTCTGCTTCCACACGAATGGTCCCTACACATGGATCAGGTACTCAGAATCTTCCAGAAATGGGGGACCCCGGACTTAGACCACTTTGCAAGTCCGTGGAATGCCAAACTTCCCCGGTTCTGTTCCAGGATTCCGTGTCAGGGAGTTCAGGCCAAGGATGCCTTCCTCTTTCATTGGGGTCAGGGCTTCCTATATGCCTTTCCACCCATTCCTTTGATTCCCAAGACTCTGTTCAAACTTCAAAGGGATCAAGGGTCCATGATCCTCATAGCTCCACGCTGGCCACGCCAAGTGTGGTACCTTCTACTTCTGCATCTCTCCCAAGCCCCCTCCCTGGACTTGGGAGCGGCTCCAGACCTTCTGTCTCAGGAGGAGGGGACTTTGTGGCACCCAAACCCCAAGTCCCTTCACCTCAGAGCTTGGTTAATGAAGGCCTAGACCTTCAACACTTCAATCTTTCGCAGCAAGTGAAGGATATCCTCCATGCCTCTAGGAAACCTTCCACTAGGCGTTCTTACGCTTTTAAATGGAAAAGATTTTCCATTTGGTGTGCTCAAAAGGGTCTTAACCCTCTAGCACTTCCTTTGAATTCTCTTTTGGAATATCTCCTGCATCTCGCCAATGCAGGACTCAAAACGAATTCAGTAAGAGTCCATTTGAGTGCTATTGCAGCATCCCTTAAGCCCATCAATGGACAACCTGTTTCCTCTCATCCTCTTATTGCAAGATTCATGAGAGGCCTAACCTTAACTAAACCTCCCATTCGACCTCCTCCGGTGGCATGGGACTTAAACTTGGTTCTTGGTCAGCTTATGAAGCTACCCTTTGAACCCTTAGCCACTACCTCCTTGAAATTTCTTTCTTGGAAGGTTATTTTTCTTATTGCAGTCACCTCAGCTCGCCGTATCAGTGAACTGCAAGCTCTAGTGGCTAATCCACCTTATACAAGGTTCCATCATGATAAAGGTGGTCCTTAGGACCAATCCCCACTTTATGCCTAAAGTGGTCTCCCCTTTTCATCTTAATCAAGAGGTATATTTACCTGTCTTTTTTCCAGCTCCTCATGCATCCAGTGCAGAGAGGACCCTTCATACTCTAGTTGTAAAAGAGCTCTTGCCTTTTACCTTCACAGGACACAGCAACACCGAAAGTCTTCTCAGCTTTTTGTTGCTTTTGATCCTTCTCATTTAGGACTTCCAGTTTCTAAAAGAACACTCTCCAATTGGATTGCTCAGTGTATCTCTTTTGCTTACCAGAGTAAGAACCTTTCTCTGGAGGGTGTCAGACGGCTGCCTGGGTGAGAATCTTCACAGTCTTGGCAAGTGCATAATTGGCATGGGAATCAATGGCACCACCGGTGGGTGAGCCGCTGTAACTCGCTGACACGCTGGACATGCAGCACAAAACTGGGCAGTTTCTTTGAAGATACCTGGCCAGTAAAAATGCATAAATATTTGATCCAGCGTTCCTTGCATCCCTTTATGACCTCCAACTGGATGATCATGTGCTAATCTAAGTACTAGCCCTTTGAAAGTTGTGGGTACCACCAATTGTTTACGTATGGTCCCATTTCTGGGGTCCTGACTCTCTCTATATAATATTTCATTATCTAGTCTGAATCTGGGCAATTCCTCCCTGACCTCCTGAGCATACTTAAAAGCTTGGGTGAGAGCTTGATCAGCTCGCTGCTCTTGTGGAAAGTTAGGAAACTTTGCCACTAACTCAGCTGGCACCCAGGGTAAACTTTGACCAGCTAACATCTCAGCCCTACCCTGTGCTCTGCAAAGTCTCTCACGCCGCTTTTGTGCTTTCAACTTTCTTACTTTACCAGATGATGGGGTTATTAAATCATCATGAGAGGGTAAGTCTCCTAATAACTCTGCCTGCTCCCCCTCCTCCTTCTGCTGGCTCTCTACCTTAGCCTGCGAGCGGGTGGATACAAGGCCCCTCTTATTACCTATAGTTTGGCCTTCTGGAAGCTTAACCATCTTTTTAGCTAGGGACTGAGGACTTCCAAATAAAGGCCCGGGAGCTATTACCATTAAACCTTCTCCCTCCTTCTTTCCTAGTCCTTCCACTAGACCCTGCTTAAATCTTGGCCAGTCTCTTCCTAGAACCAAATCAAAGGGTAGCCTGGGCACCACTGCTAATAGGACTTCCTCTTGTTCCCCCAGGCACTTAACCTTTAGCCTATAGGTGGGATATGATGTTGCAGCACCATGAATGTATCTGATGTGAACTTGGCTTTCAGGGGTTCTAGGCACAAATCCTTCTTGGGCCTCTATTCTCTTCCAAAGCCTTTTTGACATCATACTCTGGTCTGCCCCAGAGTCTAACAAAGCATTCGTGGTAATTCCTTGCACATCAACCATCAAAAGAAATCCTTCTTTGGGCTGTTTTAAATCCACCCCCATTAAGCTAGTGTGTGTCTGGCATCCCTTTTCTAAATGTCCCCATTTTCCACATTTGAAACATTTCTTTCTACTCCACTGTGTCATCTGGTTTGATACAGTACATTCATTTTCAGAAACATTTTTAATTATTTTCTTTTCTGATACAGCACATCTTGCCTCAGCACCAATCTTCAGAGGGCCACCCATTCTATGGCAAGCCTGCGTGGCTTCCAAGAATCTCTCTGCTAGCATGGTTGCCTCTCCAAGATTTTGGCAATTTTGCTGTATAAGGAAAGTGTGCAAATCTTTAGGCACCCCAGACATAAATTGTTCAAGCATTATAATGTCTAATAACATTTCTACCGTCTTTTGCTCAGGCTCCAACCATTTTACAGCTAAACCTCTGATTCTCTGACTCAGAGCCCTGGGTGTTTCACCCACTCTCAATGTAACAGCTCTAAACATTCGCCTATACTCTAAAATAGACAACCCTAGGCGATCTCTAATAGCAGCCTTTACATCCTTATAATTCAAAGCCTGGGCTGCTGGCATTGCTCTGTAAGCTGCAAGCGCCTCTCCAGTTAATGAGGCTGCCAGCCTTACTGCCCACTGGGTCTCTGGCCATGCTAATGCTTGTGCCACTCTTTCAAAAGACTCTAGAAAATCATCAACATTATCATCTGGAGTTAGCTTCCCAAAACTAAATGCCCCAATCCCTTGATTGAGTCCCACACTGTCCACATGTGGTGTACCAGTATTTACTGCTGGTCTTGCATCTGTTCCACTTTGGTTCTGCAGCTTAACTAGGGCTTGCACCAGATCAAGCACTGGCCTCTGCTGGTCCATTAAGGCTTTCATAGCAGCGTCCTGAGCCTGCTGTGCTAGCTCCTGTTGCCTGCTAAACTGGGCTGCCATCCACTGAGGTAGTTCCTTTGGATCCATCTTGATCCCTGCAAGAAACAAAGAAAAAAAAACCAAAGTGCACCACCTTCCAAACAGGTGTGGTTTTTTTCTACTTTTTTTTTTTTTTTCAATTACCCCTGTGCCTTACTCCCATCCACCACTAGACATGCCCAGGTACTTATTACCTTGTGTCAGTGATGAATCCAGCTCTGCACAGGGTCTTTTCCTCCTGGGACAGCTTCTTGGAAACACCACTTCTCCTCCAAAGTGCAGTTGAGGGAAAATCTTTTTTTCCAGCTTTAAACTTGAACTTTAGTTGTAATCCTCAGCAAGTAAATCCCCTTTGTGCAAAAGCAATCCAAAAAACTACGCCATTTGTCAAACGGCTGCCTGGGTGAGAATCTTCACAGTCTTGGCAAGTGCATATATCTATATGATTTGCAAGGTATTGTGGGCAATGCAGTTCATTCACACCAGACACAGCTGCTGACAATAATTTAGTTGTGCTCAAGTGTTAAAACCAATAAGATATTTATTTATGGGGTTATTTCTCCCAACACAGATATGCTTGGTAGCACATAAATCAGGTTACTTGCTTTCAGTGTTAAACTTGAAAAAAACAAAATGAGGAAAACATTTGAACTTGTCAAGCAAGCAAAGCAAAAAGAAATAAGACCTGGTTGGTACAAACTGGTCTTTTCTGTAGGCATTAGCTAATGTTTTCTTAGCATATATCAAACAACAAACCAAAAGCCACAAAGAAAGAAAAAAACTGTTCTTTTCAGGTTAACTTCTGATAACTTCCCACATAGATTCAGAAGTGATTCTCTCCTAGCTCACAAGCAATTAGGTAAGGCTCAATTGCTAGCAGTTATCCAGCTGAAATCCCTTAGATGGCTTGCTGCTACTGCGTGGCTAGAAACCCTACTCAGTAGCTTTTCTGAGTAGATTAAAGAACAAGTTGGTATTTCTTTGTGATGGTTGCTGTACTTTATAACAGAAAATCACCAAAGGAGTTTAGACAGAGAGCAGTCCATGTAAACAGATTCTTCATCTGCTATCATTCCATCTTCTTCAACAAGCATGGGTTCAATATCATGGATTGGCACAGATGAATCTCCCAATGTAGCACTTTCAGGAGAATACTTGTTTCCCTGCTGTCTTTCAAGGTTATAGCTAGGGCATAGATCAGTGTTCATACCTGAGCTTCCATTGCTGTTAGAGTTCCTCTCTATATAGCCTGGCCAGTATGTAGTCCAGTTCTTATGTGCAGCCTTCCAATCCAGATCCCTGGACACTGGATCTCTCTTCACATACCTTCTGGCACGGGTCTTAGGGTCCCTTCCACGTGCAGCCGTCTCCCTCACAGGTACTGTCTGGAGATTCCTAGCTCTGCAGCACCATTCCTCTGACTTTCCCCAGTCCAATGGTGTACGCTGGCCCTTGGAGTGCCTCCCAGTATACGTACTGCTCTGGACTCTTCTAGACCTCTCAAAGGCTTTTCTCTTCCTTCTTCCAAAGGGTTTCTTTCCTTCTCTGTCTGTCCGGTTTGGCTTCTGCTTCTGATGATCCTTCAGATGAAACTGATGATCAAGCTCAAGCTGATTCTCAGGATAATGAGGATAATTCTCTGTAGAATAAACTCTACCTTTATTCTGCCTAGATGTGTGCTCCTCCCTAACACAGCGCAGCTGTGCTGAATCAGGCCCTGCCCTTTGAGATGAGTGCTTAGGGATTACCTCATAGCCCTCCTGATTGAACACACATTTCCCCACTTCAGCTCCTCTAATGGCTGTTGGAAACCTGGTGCATTCTGGGACTGGTAGTCTTTTATGGCAAAATTCTGTTTTCTTATTTCTACCAGAACTGACAGGTTGCTTGTTCAGAGTCACTTCACCTTTTCTATAGCTCCTTCCTGAGCTATGATAAGCTTCCTTATCACAAGGGCCATGTCACCGCTCACAATGTGAGGGCCATGGCCATCTCTATGGCTCATCTAAACTCTGTGTCCACTGACCAGATCTGTCGAGCAGCCACCTGGGCCTCGGTTCATACCTTTACAGCCCATTACTGTTTGGACAAGGACTCCCGCCGGGATGCCTTGTTTGGTCAGGCTGTCCTCAGACACCTGTTCCATTCTTGAACAACTCCATCCACCTTCCCTGAATGGATGCCTGAGATCCATAGGAAGATGAGGAACCTTTCAGGGTCTCATACCCTTGAGGGGATCTCCCGGGCATCTTAGCTAGGGAGTCCCCATATGTGAGGACTTATTCCTGCTTGTTCCTGGAGATAGCACAGTTACTTACCTGTAACAGATGATCTCTGGGAACAGCAGGAATTAGTCCTCACAACCCACCCACCTTCCTTAGGAGTTGTATCTCTCTCTCTCTTTCCTTTCCTCTCTCTATTGTCTCAGCTTTAAACTCGAACTGAGGAGAGTTGGTCAGGAAGGCAGCGCGCATGCGCAGTGGGAGGCCCCAAAAGCTTTCCTTCTGGGAAGCTGGGGAGCTTTCCCGCGCGGGCTCCGTCGGTACCGATGTACCCATATGTGAGGACTAATTCCTGCTGTTCCCAGAGATCACCTTTTACAGGTAAGTAACTGTGCTGTATACTATTGTGGATCAGGAACTGGTTAAAAGATAGAAAGCAGAGGGAAGGGCTAAATGGCCAATTTTCCCAATGGAGAAAGGAGAATAGTGGAGTACCCCAGGGATCTGGTGCTGGGTCCGCTGCTTTTTTAACATTCATAAATGACCTGGAAATGGGAATAACGAGTGAGATTATCACATTTCCAGATGACACAAAACTACACTAGAAGCCCCAAAAAAGCATTTTACCTAGAAATCTCAAAGTGCATCAATTGACGCATTATCACAACGACTGTGTTGAGCATGAAATGCAGATGTGTATTAATTTGAAGTTACTTATTTGTTTACTACGTGCAGTATGTGACATCATTACATAACTGACATGGTTTTAGCAGTGGCGCTGGTATAAACCTTTGAAGATGCATTTGCGTCAATTGATGCACTTTGGGGCTTCTAGTGTTAAAATTGTTAAAATCCATGAGGATTGTGGAAAATTGCAAGAGGATCTTGATAAATTGGAAGACTGGGCATCCAAATGGCAGATGAAATTTAATGTGGACAAGTGCAAAGTTATGCACCTAGGAAAGAACAACCCAAACTATGGTTACATGATGCAAGGTTCCACATTAGGAAACACCACCCAGGAAAAAGATTTAGGCATCATCGTGGATAACATGTTAAAACCCTCCGCCCACTAAGCAGCGGCAGCCAAGAGCAGCCAAGAGAGCAAATAGAATGCTAGGTATCATAAGGAAAGGAATGGAAAATAAAACAAAGGATATTATAATGCCTCTGTATTGTTCCATGGTGCGACCACACCTTGAATATTCTGTGCAATTCTGGTCACCGTATCTTAAAAAGTATATAGCATTATTAGAAAAGGTACAGAGAAGAGCCACCAAAATGGTAAAGGGGATGGATGGATACCCCTATGAAGAGAGGCTAAAAAGATTAGGGCTCTTCAATTTGGAAAAAAGACAGCTGAGGGGAGATATGATAGAGGTCTATAAATTAATGAATGGAGTAGAACGGGTAAACGTAGATCAATTGTTTACGTCATCAGAATAAAGAGAGACTAGGGGACACACAATGAAGCTACAGAGTAACCTATTTAAGATTAATAAGAGAAAATAATTTTTCACTCAACGCATAATCAAACTCTGGAATTTGTTACTAGAGGATATAGTAAAAGATGTTAGTGTAGTTGGGTTTAAAAAAGGTTTGGACTAGTTCCTGGAGGAAAGATCCATAAACCATTACACAGGTACACTACCAAAAAACTGCCTCCAGTTTTGCAACTGATTCCTATAGATTTTGGGGTGCTGAATCCAGGAAAAATAGCCAAAATGTTCCATCACGTCACGTTTTCTTGCAAAATTAGATTTCTTACCCATATAAGGAATGTTCACATAATTTCTTTTTAGCCGACTGCAGTTTATTTTCTTGGCCCAAAATAGAGGTTGTAATGGTTAACTAACTAGAAACACTCCCTCATGATATTTTAGAGTGTTTTGTATTCATTTTATACATTAACAGGACAATTGGGAGGCGGGGGGCTAAATCCAGTACTCGCGCTGGCGCATGTTCTTTCCTGTTCGCCTCGTTCGCTCGCTCAAACACGGTGGTTGCGACATGAACGTTCCTGTCAAATTTCAGTTTCTTGCAAGTTCATTATTACCTTTTGTTTGCTCAGTCGTAATCCAGCTTTATTCCGAAGTGGTTCACTACAGTTGTAGCTTGCAGTGCTGTGTATTTGTGATGGCTCACAGAGCAAGAGGTTGCGTCAACTCTCCGGACAGTTTTGGTTTTATTTGTGGGGAATATACCGTGAAAAAGCGGCAGAGGAACATTTCTGCATTTATTAAAAAAGTATATTTCGCCTATTTCGGTTTGAAGTTAGGCGATCAAGACAAACCGTGGGCTCCTCACAAAGTGTGCAAGACATGTGAGGAAGATCTACGCTTATGGATGAAAGGTAAAAAACAAGCATTTCGTTTCGGAATACCTATGATGTGGCGTGAACAAAGAGACCACAGCAGTGACTGCTATTTTTGCTCTTGCATTGTGAAGGGATACAACTTAAAAATAAGAACGTAATAAGTTACCCCAACCTTCCCTCAGCAATTAGGCCTATGCCTCATAGCAACGAAGTACCTGTGCCTGAACCACCAAAATCTTTGGATCATATTTGTGTGGACAGTTCTGATCATGATGAGACTCATCGGATGGCTTTTCCCGATGAGTCCAGTACTTCCGAGTTTGAAACTGAACCAGATCCGAAACCTGAACTTTTCTCTCAAGCTGAATTGAATGATTTAGTCCGGGATTTAGGACTCCCAAAAGATGCTGCCCAACTGCTAGGTTCTCGGCTTAAACAGAAAAATCTATTGTCACCAGGAACAACTTTTTATTGGTACCGCAACCGCGAGACACAATTTTTGAAGTATTTCAGCAAAGAGGAAGATTTGGTATTTTGCAACGATATATACGGAGTGATGGAAAAGTTTAAACTCAAGTATGATCCTGCTGAATGGCGGCTGTTCATTGATTCGTCAAAAGACAGCATAAAAGGTGTTCTTCTTCATAATGGCAACACATTCGCTTCAGTTCCTATTGCTCACTCTGTTATTCTCCAAGAAAAATACGAGAATTTGGCCCTGATTCTTCAGAAGATTCGTTATGATGAGCATAAGTGGATGATTTGTGGAGACTTTAAAATTCTATCCATGCTATTAGGGCAGCAATCCGGTTTCACCAAATATCCCTGCTTCCTTTGCTTGTGGGATAGCCGGGCCCGCGACCTACACTGGGGGAAAAAAGACTGGCCAATTCAGGAGTATTTGAGACCCGGTGAGAAAAATGTTCTTCATGAGAGCTTGGTACCTCGAGATAAAATTCTATTACCACCTCTCCACATTAAGTTGGGTCTCATTAAGCAATTCATCAAGTCCCTTCCAAAAGATGGTGAGTGCTTTCGGTACCTTTGCTCAAAGTTCCCCCGACTTTCTGAAGCAAAGCTAAAGGAAGGAGTGTTTGTTGGCCCTGATATAAGGAAACTCATTTCAGATGGAGCATTCGCTGAAACGATGTCTGAGAAGGAAAAAGAAGCCTGGGATTCCTTCAAGGATGTTGTTCTCAAATTCTTGGGGAACAGGCGGGATGAGAACTATAAGGATATTGTTGCCAGGATGCTCAATGCCTTCAAAGAACAAGGCTGTAACATGAGCCTGAAAGTCCATTTCTTGCACTCCCATGTGAACTACTTTCCCGAAAACCTGGGGGCGTACAGTGAAGAACAAGGTGAAAGGTTTCACCAGGACATCAAGGACGCAGAGAGAAGGTACCAGGGAAGATGGAACACCACTATGATGGCTGATTTCTGCTGGTTGCTGCTGCGGGAAACCCCAGATGAAAAATACGCCAAGCAGCACACCAAGAGAAGCATTCGGGGGAAGAAGAAATGGGCCCACCAGGAGATTGATTGACCCAAGAATGACTTTAAAATCTAAACTGTGTTGACAAATATCGTGTTTTTACTAAACTTTGAAATAAAAATTTGCTAGTTATTACCACAGTGTCGGATCTCATTTATTAGAATTTTATTTTCACACCATCGGGTGTTTGTCTTCATGTATTGCAATGGTGCGGTTTGCGGTTTCTATTCTTACATACATACCTGTACAACATTTTTTGCACATTTCTTTGCTTTGCTTTGTGTCTAACCTCGCTCTTATATGCTCAATGTTTGTGCACATGTATGTGGCTGTTTTAAGTGCAGACAATTTTGCTACCATCACAGTGTGTTTTGTTGACATTACTCTATTCTTATGTGCTGCCTTGTTACAATTTTTTTATTCTTATTTGAATAACTACTAAACAATTAGTATAAAGAATTCATCCAAGAAACTTTTATCTCGATCGCACTCAATCTGAAACGTTCACCTCAAACTGCTAACCCAATGTAGCAAAAAATCTGTACGTGATGGAGCAAATTGGTTACCAGATTTGGATTCAGCGCACCAAAAAACATAAAAATCAATCGAAACATTAGAGGCAGTTTAAAAAAAAATGTTTTAGTGTACCTGTGTTATTAAAGAGGACCCGGGAAATCCACTGCTTGCCCTGGGACAAGCATTATGGAAGCTCCAGGTACTTGTGAATGGGATTGGCCACTTTTGGTAACAGGATACTGGGCTTGATGGACCTTGACCTGATCCAGGTATGGCAACCCTTATGCTCTTACTGTATTGTTCTTATGCCTGTAATCAGGTGACTATAGTTTTTACTTGTTTGGTATTCCAACTCTTTAAAGATGTTTTCCCTCTTGTTTTGCAAATTCTTTTCTCTTTCTGGATTCTCAATGGTTTCTTCTTTTCATTTGAACGCTTGTCCAAGCTTAAGGACAGGTCTTCCTTCCTTATGCAATTTAAATGAGATGGCCTTAGCCTTCTCTTTAAAGAGGGATAGAAGATATCAACTAATAAAGACCTATTCTTGGCCTGTGGCAGAGAATCTGATGGGAGATTTGAAGAACCCGTCTGTTTAGTCAAAATCCTCAAACCTTTAGGAATGAAGGCTTATGGCACAGATCCCAGCCCTGTTACCGACTGAGTTGGAAGTACAAAGGAATAGGAGAAAACTGTTTTGTTAAAAAAAGGAAAGGAACACATACCTTTCTGTTTATTGTTCTGATGCTCAGAAGTTATGGAAGGTGGTTTTAAATGCTATTTAAAACATTTATATATTAACCCTAAATAGTGTGAGGCTATAATCAGCTTGATTCACAGTGATGTTAAGACAATAATAATAATTCAAAAGCTTGTCAAAAGTAATTTTATAAGGCGAAGCCTATTTTATATCTGAAAGTAGCTGTCTACAATGCACTGCAAAAGTATTCATCCCCTCTGTGTTTGTCCTGTGTTTTTCGCAATACAACCTGGAATTAAAATTGAGTTTTGGGGATTAGCATCATGTGATATACAAACATGCCTATGACTTTGAAATATATCCTTTATTGTGACACAAATAATAATTAAGACAAAAAAAAACAAAGCAGGAGTGTGCATATGTATTCACCCCCCAAAGTCAATACGTTGTAGAGCCACCTTTTGCTGCAATTACAGCTGCAAGTCTCTTGGGGTATGTCTCTATTAGCTTAGCATATCTAGCCACTGGGATTTTCACCCATTCCTTAAGGCAAAACTGCTCCAACTCCTTCAAGTTAGATGGATTGCGTTGGTGTACAGCAATCTTCAAGTAATACCACAGATTCTCAATTGGATTGAGGTCTGGGCTTTGACTAGGCCATTCCAAGACATTTAAACGTTCCTCTTTAAACCAGCTTTAGCAGCTTGTTTAGGATCATTGTCCTGCTGGAAGGTGAACCTTCGTCTCAGTCTCAAATATCTGGCAGACAAACAGATTTTCCTCAAGAATTGCCCTATATTTAGTGTCATCCATCGTTCCTTCAATCCTGACCAATTTTCCTGTTCTTGCCAATGAAAAACATCTCCACAACATGATGCTGCCACCACCATGTTTCACTGTGGGAATGATGTTCTCGGGGTAATGGGAAGTGTTGGGTTTGTGTCACACATGGTGTTTCCCACAACAATGTGTGCCTTCGAGTCAGTCTTGACTCCTGGCGATCCAGAAGCTCCTGGGTTTTCTTGGCAGTGTCACCGGAAGTAGATTGCCAGGCCTTTCCCATGATGGCCAAAAAGTTCAATTTTCGTCTCATCTGACCAGAGAACCTTCTTCCATGTGTTTGGGGGGTCCGCCATATGCAAACTCCAAACGTGTTTTCTTTTCTTTCTTTCAACAATGGCTTTTTTTCTAGCCACTCTTCCATAAAGCCCCACTCTGTGGAGTGTATGTCTTAAAGTGGTCCTATGGACAGATACTCCTATTTCCTCTGTGGATCTTTGTAGCTCCTTCAGTGTTATCCTTGGTGTCTTTGTAGCATCTCTGATTAATGCCCTCCTTGTCTGGTCTGTGAATTTTGGTGAGCGGTCTTCTCTTGTCAGGTTTGTAGTGGTGCCATATTCTTTCTATTTTGTTATAATGGATTTAATGGTGCTCCGTGGGATAGTCAGAATTTTTTTTTTTATAACCATAACCTTGATCTATACTTCTCCACAACCTTGTCTCTGATCTGTCTGGAGTGCTCCTTGGTCTTCATGTTGTTTGCTTAGTGGTGTTGCAGAGTGAAGGTCCTTTCAGAATAGGTATATTTATACAGGCATCATGTGACAGATCATGTGACACTGACTGCACACAGGTGGACCCTAATCAACTAATTATATGACTTCTGTGGTGAACTGGTTGGACCAGATCTTATTTAGGGGTTTCATAGCAAAAGGGATGAATACATACACACTCACACCTTTTCAGTTTTTACTTGGTTTTTTTTATATATACAAGTCATTTTATTGACATTTCACTTCCACAATTTGGACTATATTGTTAGGTTCATTACCTAACATCCAAAATCAACCTCCATTTCCAGGTTGTACGCAATGCAACAAAAACCAAGGGGATGAATACTTTCGTACTTAGACGCTATTTTATAAAGATAAGTAGGCGCTTACTTTCCTTCATAAAATACTAACTTAAGAGGTCAGAAACATGCATAAATTTAAGGCATGATCATGTATACCAGTCCTCCAGTACTTAGAGGTTGTCAGGACAAACTCCAAGGAGTTCTACACGGTTTAGCATTAGGTCCCGGTTGCCAGATAGTAGGAGGTTGAAAAAGTACAAGAATGAAGGTCAGGAGCAAGTTTGGACAATCTAGGCAATACAAGTGAATTAGGGACAATATTCCGGCAGAAATACTGGTAAAGGAACAACAAAGCTCCCACGAGGTAGGATCAGGATCTGACGAAGTAATACCAAGGGGAGAGGACCAAGCTCTGACTAAGAAGCCCATACAGGACTGGGGTCACATACAAAGCAAGCAGGAAGAAAATGGCTTCTGAGAGAATGTGGCAGGCTGAGAGCAGTGTAAGGTCACCAATCAGCCTAGTGGAGCCTGTTGACATCTGCAGTTTGGAGGCCTGAAGTTCATCCATGCAAACCTTTTCCAGGAAGCTGAGCCCGTTGCAGACTGGCAAGTAGCAATCACACCCATCCAGTCACTCATATACATACATGCACCCTTTGTTAGTCAAAAATGCCTTTGTGCAATGCTCAGAGCATGCACATTAGAACTTGTTAAAAATTGGCATTACACTGGCCATCCTCCAAACCTCAATATCATAGCTGATTTTAATGAAAGATGGCAGAGTGCTATTATTGGTCTGCACTTTCATTTAGGTTTTTTCTGAACACTAGGGTGTATACTATCAATTTGCTCTATTAGTTCTTACAGGTTCACTGTGATTGGATTCAGTTCTGCGAAATCACCACCATAAAAGGCTGTTTTCAGCATGGGTATCTCCCCAACATACGCAACAATAAAAACAGAAACACTTCATTTAGTTGTTAAGCTGCTCTTGATCAAAAACAGGCACTACATAGCACTCACATTGGTAATAAGATTGCCATTTCTTGAAAAGGAGCTAAACTGCTTCGCAGGATGCAGAGCATAAGGACTGCAATGTGGTACAATGATCCTTTATAAGGTCCATTGTGTTCTTGCCACAGAGACTGACACCGAAACAAGACTAAGGTATCGCCCTAAAGCTCCAAGCCATGTCATCCAGTGCATTCCTATCATCAAAGTTGTCACATGCTTCTTGGACAAAATGCTTGACACATTCCTTGCCCTTGGACATTAGGATAAGGACAGTGTGGCTTTCCTATCTCGGAGAAGTTCAGAAACTCCCTGGAGTTTTCCCATTTCTTCTGAATAGCATATAAATATTGCACCATTAAGCAGCTGATAGGAAAATCATTTCTTGTCAAAAGAATCTAACAGCTGTTGGGTCTCTGTCCAGTAGAACTGATGCATAATTTATCATTTTCTTTACTCTTTCACGATAGCTTTTATTACTTCTGACTGATGAGACAGTTGAGTACTACTGAACTGGAGTACATTCACCCTCTTCACTACAGCTTGGGAAAGGACTGACAACTTCCGCTTTTAAATCATAGGTCACAAGTAATGGCTCAAAACATATTGTTGATAAAGGCCTAGGAGGAAGAAGTCCAGGCTGGTGAATACATGCAGGGAGAATAGATCTTCTATAAAAATTGAGTTCAACAGACTATGTGAATAAAAAACTGGAGTAACAGCAGATGGCTGAAAGATATTGAGTCAGAAAATCCTCTTTTTGAAGACCACTCTGATAACTGATGCAGAACTCTGGACACAGGACAACGTGTCTCCCTGTGTGACTAACGCTGACAGAGTTCTTGAGGACACAAGTACAACAAATATTTTTGGCATTGGCAGTATCAATTGTCTATGATGTTGAGGTCTCACGACGTTGAGACTCCATGGTGCCCCAGGATAAGTCTCTTTGGAGAGCAAGCCTCCAGGATCTCATCTTCAGTTCCAGCAGACACATCCAATGGGTTGAGAAGAGGAGTAAACAGGTATAGGAGCTGTGTCTAAACTCTGCAATACTCTGTTAGTTGTTTTCTTGGATAAGGAATTTATTTTACTCAAACTCTCAGTCGGCCTCTGCATAACATTGTGTTTATAGTTCAATGAGTTTAATTATGATGCAATCTACTATTCAATTCAGAATGGTGTATTTTGTCAAAACAAATAAAATTGCATGAACCTCCTTTGTGCTTTAGTCCACTCAAGGTAAAAGGTGACAGCTCTCTTGCAGTCCAAAGCATGAGGGGCATGTTCATTCTTACGAAGATATGGCCTGTGAAAAAGTTATAGGAAAAATGACTATGGTGGAAATCCAACACCACCTTAGACAAGAACTAGAATGTGTGCAGGGCAGCACCTTATTTGATGAAACCTGTAATAAGATATATAAAGTGTAGTACAGGATGTGAACAAACCATACATGAAAATGGATTTGAGGGAGGGGGAGGGAGGATATATGATATAGAGAAAGCACTGAAAATTCAGGACAGGGTGTAGAAAGGACGCGATTACAGCAAAATAGTTCAGCTAAATGACTTGTGCTGAAAGTGAGAGAAACTAAGGACAGGAACTATAGCAGGTTTTCTTCATGGACTGCAGGAAAAGACCTCAAGTATGGGGGAGGTTATCCGGCAGAGTCCCTGCACAGGAGCATTCCCAGCTCCTTTTGGAAGCTTTTGGATGCCCACCGTACATGTGCATATCTTCCCTCCTGCCGCCACAGCGCCATCTTAGCTTCAGTCTATTTCAAGAGCTGAGGAGAATTCTTCTCCTAGGGGAGGTGGGAGGGTTGTGAGTACTTTTCCTGCTGTCTACAAAGAATATCTGCTACAGGTGCACAAACTACCTTTTCTCCATAGACAAGTAGGAAAGAAAATCCTCACATATGGGACTCTAGCTACAGGCTACCTTATTGTGTATTGTTTATTTTTCACTTGATATACCGCCCCCCATTACATCGGGGCGGTTTACAATATAAATAAAAGCTCTATGGCAGAAAGGGAAAAAGAAATTACAATAACTTACAGGAAAGAAAAGATGGTGAGGAAGAGCAGATTAGAGCAAGAAGGGGGAATGAGGGCATGAAGATTCGCAGGGAAACATCAAAAGCAGAGGAGAAGAAATGGGTTTTGAGAAGAGAGCGGAATTTGGGGTAAGACTCTTCCAGTCGGAGGGCAGTAGGTAGGGAATTCCATAGGGAGGGGCCATGGTAAAAAAATGCTGATTTTCGGGTGGATTGCAGGTGGGCTTGAGAGGGAGCTGGGAGGTGCAGACGATTAACATGAACGGATCGGAGGCTACGAGTGGGAGTGTGAAAACTTAGCAAATCAGATAAATATTGCGGTCTGTGGAGATAGATAGCTCAATGTACTAAGGTGAGAATCTTGAAGGGGATCCTGAATTTCATTGGCAGCCAATGAAGATGCTGCAAAATTGGGGTAATGTGGTCCCGTGGGGAGGCATGTAAGATCATTCGGGCAGCTGTGTTTTGTAATAACTGTAACCAATGTTGTTGATATTGAGGGATGCCAGCATAGAGTTACAGAAGTCCAATCTGGTAATGACCAATGAGAGGAGGAGGGTTGTGAGAGCTTGAGAAGATAAAAATGTCCTAATGGCACGAATTTGCCGAAGACAGAGGAAGGAGCACCGAGAAACCTGGGAAATATGGTCATTGAAAGTAAGATTGCTGTCAAGAATGACGCCAAGATAACAGAGTTTAGAGACCAGGGAGATAGGGGTGCCTGAAAAGAAGGGAGTAAGTGACGGAGTGGTGGAACCATGGGTGAACCAGATGGCTGCAGTTTTAGAAACATTGAGAACTAGACAGTTTGAGGAGAGCCAAGAAGAAACCAACGATAAACAGGTTTCCAAAGGAGTAATATCAGGGTGAGAAGAGGATGTATGGTACAAAAGAAAAATATCATCTGCATAATAACAACCTGAGATTCCTAGTTGTTGGATTAGTAAGGCTAAGGGAGCCATGAAGATATTAAACAGCAAGGGAGCCAGGATGGAACCTTGTGGAACACCACAAGTGAGGGGAAAATGATCTGTGGTAGAACAAGCAGAAGTAACTGCAAATGTCCGGGAGGATAGGAAAGAGTAGAACCAGTGATAGACAGTACCGCGAATACCCGCATCCCGTAATCGAGAGAGAAGAAGAGAGTGATCTACCAAGTCGAAAGCGGCGGAAAGATCAAGGGATACCCGCACCATGATGTCACCATGGTCGTGGGAGGTATGGATCTCATTCATAACTGCCATGATAGTAGTTTCAATGCTGTGTCCGGGGTGAAATCCAGATTGCCGAGGGTGTAGAAAGTGTGTAGAGTCCAGATGGTGTGAGAGTTGCAAGAAAACGACCTTTTCCAAGAGTTTGGAAGCAAAAGGCAGGTTGGACACCGGACGATAATTTGCAGGTATAGAGGAATCCAGGGAAGGATGTTTTAGGAGGGGGCGAACCAGAGTGTGTTTCCATGGGTGAGGAAAGATGCCGCATGACAAACTGGAATTGGTGATGGCAAGGAGTGGTTGAAATAGGACGGTAGAAGGCTCAGAAAACCAGGAGGAGGGTATGGGGTCTAAAGGGCAAGTGGTCTTATGTGTAGTCGATAGAAGTTTGATGAGTTCAGGGGAGGTAATAAGATAGAAGTTAGCCCAAGCGTGTGATAGCAAAGGGGACGGTGTAGGCGAAATGGGAGGAGGCGAAGACAAGGCTTGTGGGCAAAAGGGAAGAGATGAACGAAGGTCTTGAACTTTGGAGGAAAAGAAAGAAGCCAATCTAGTAGGACTAGGGGCTGACGCAGCAGTGGAAGGCTCACGAGTGGAGGAAGACTGTAATTGGGAAAGCGTGTTTAAGGTAGCAAAAAGATGCCGAGATCTGTTGGGAGCTGAGGCAATGGAGTCGGAGTAGAAAGAGCGCTTAGCCTGATGAATACTGGTACGATAATGGGTATGACAGGACTTAAAGTGTTGGTAGGAGGCTGAAGATCGGGATTTCCGCCAGAGATGTTCGGCCCTCCGTAGCTGAGAGCGTTGCAATCGAAGTCCTGAATGAAACCAGGGGTGATGGGCCTTATGACGAGGATTATAAGGTCTTAAAGGGGCAACCTGATCCAATGTATGAGATAATTCGGTGTTCCAAAGGGCAACTTGAGATGAAGGTGACAGGGATAAAAAAAATCGGTGACAAGCTGTAGAAAAATTTTGCAAAGTTGCAGAATTAATACAGCGAGAGAGACGAGTGGGCAATGGGGGAGGAGTAGGGGGGTATCGACTGAAGAGCAAATGCAAGATATAGGTGGTCCGACCAGGGGACCGACTTCGGGATAGGTAACGAGACCTGAACTGGGGAGTTTGCTGGGGAGATGACTAAATCTAAAGTGTGACCAGCAACGTGGGTAGGAAGAGCCACATGTTGATTCAGGGAAAGGTCTTGGAGAAGCGCAGAAAACGCGGTATCCCTGGCTGAGGTGGGCGAGTCAAAATGTACATTAAAATCTCCAAGTATAAGGAGCCGAGGGAATTGGAGAGTCAGATCAAAGATAGAAGAGAGAAGGGTATCCCAGAGGGGGGGAGGGGGGAGGGGGGGAGGGGAGGACGGGGGAAAATAGATTAACAGAAATTGAAGAGCTGAATGGTCATTCAGCTGGAGGAGGAGAGATTCCGGGTAGTGTAGGGAGGAGGAGGAAATTCTAGAGAAAGGAACCGAGGAGCGGTAAATAACCACGACTCCACCACCCGTTCGTGTAATGCGTGGGACGGAGATTGCCTCGTAATTTGGAGGAAGGCAGCGTGAAAGGAGAGGATCTTCCCCTTCTCTGAGCCACGTTTCTACTAAGAATAGGGCATCAAAACGTTCCCATTCGACAAGATTGTAAATGAGAGTAGTTTTTGACCGAAGAGACCGGCAATTAAGCAGGCCTAGTCGCAGGGACGATGGCGTCGCTGGTACAGGAGACAGAGGCAAAAGATCAGGAGTGGGGGCCTGAGAGGATAGGACTAAGGAAAGAGGTCGCAGACAAATCTGGGAAAGCACATGATTTCGGTGAGGGATAGGGAAGGGTTTGAGGGTTTCCTTGAACAAAAAAGGGGATAACAAATGGCCCAACTGGAGCAACAGAACTATTGGGGGGGTTTTAGCATCAAAAGGCCTTCTATGTATATTATTATTAGCAGCAAAAAGAAATGGGCTAGCAGGGATGGAGTTGGACAGATTTTGAAGTACTGATTGGCCGAAATTGCTGTCACGTTGGGAATCCCAATCCAGACATTAGTGAGATGTGAAGGTGTTTTACAAATCTCTTGCATAGAGACCGAGCACAAGTAGACCACTGATGCAGCCAGCCATGATTCTAATATTATGAGCCGTGATATGACCCTGAAGACTTAGGCCTACCTGGCCATAAGTAAAAGAGATGCTATCTGTAAGCCAAATTGATAAGGTAGGTTTGGAGATGGCAACCCCTAGGTTGCTAGGGTCGATAGAAACACAAAACTGGATGGATCTACTATGGGCTTTTGTCCACTCCAAGTGGAAAGTCAAGGCTCACTTGCAGTCCAACATGTGTAGTGCAGCTTCCGCTTTGTGAGAATGGGGTTTTGAAAAGAATGTTGGAAGGACAACTGACTGCTTACAATGAAATTCCATAATCATCTTTATAAGAAACTTGGGATGAGCATGAAGCACCACTCTGTTGTAATAATATTTAGTGTAAGGTAGATGTTTATGTTTATGTTTATGTTAGATGAACTAACAGGCCTTAAATCTCACTCACTCTGCACACTGAAGTGACCGCCATTAGAAATAAAACTCTCCAGGTCAAGAATTCCAGAGGACAGGTATTGGGCGTCTCGGAAACAGCTTTCACCAGCAGTGTGAGAACCACATTGAGGTCCCAAGACACTGCAGGTAGTTTATAGGGTGGTATGAGAAGTAGTAAGCCCCGCATGAAGCAAACAACTGAGGGCCATACAGTGATGGGTTTACCCTCTACACCATGGTTATAAACTTCACTCGCACTGAGACATACCCCTTACAGAGTTGGGCTTGAGTCCAGACTCTGAAAGGTACAAAAGGTGTTCAAGCAGTGTCTGTGTGGGACAGAAGAAAGGATCTGCGGAGTGTTCCTCACACCAAACAGCAAACCTATTCCACTTGAAAGAAGACAATTTCCTCAATGAAACCCTCCTCGAGGCCAAAAGGACATTGGTGACACCAGCTGGCAAACAGTGTGAATAACGTCAGCCTCTCAATGACCAAGCTGTGAGGGCTAGATACTTGATGATGGGGTGCAACATAGTTTCATTCTCCTGCGATATCAGATCTAGAGCTTGCCTGAAACATATTGGAGTTTAATTATGAAAGTTCCATAAGTAGAGGGAACCACAATTGCCTGGGCCAATAAGGAGCAATGAAAATCATTGTACCCTTGTCTGTTTGAGCTTTAGGAAGGTCTCGGCAATGAGAGAAATTGGAAAATACACGTACAGAGGATCCTTACCCCCAATCGAGGAGGAAAGCATCCAAGACTGGTTTGCTGTATGACCCCACCCTAGAGCAGAACTGATCCACCTGGGCATTCTGAGGAGTCACATAAAGGTCTATCAAGAGGGTGCTGCACAACATCCCTGTCCAAGGTCCATTCATGAGGCTGAAGGACTCAACTTGGTCTGTCTGCCAGTGTGTTCTGATCGTCAGGCAGGTAGATGGCTCTCAACTCCATCCCATGAGAGAAAGCGAAATTCCACAACACAACCTGTTTCCCAACACACAATGCAAGTACTACGCCAAACATTAGCAGTACATTTCAGAGACTAAAATCATACTCCACATACCCTGGCTTAGAAGTGAGATTCACGACTGCCATAGTATGTGTAAAACTAACCCATTTGGAGAAACTACCCCGAGGAACAGCCCCATTCCTCCCTGCTTAATGATGTAAAACATAGCTACCTAATTGTTGATCAGAATCAAAACAATTTGGTTGGACAACCATATCTTTGAAAGCCCTTAGAAAGTTTGCTATTGCTCTTATTTCCAAGAAGTTTATCTGATGGAGACTTTCTTGGAAGGATCAAGTTACTCAAGTGTGGAACCCATGGACATGAGCTCCCTATCCCAATTTGGACACAACTGTTGCTGGTAACGTTTGTGGAATTGGAATTTGGAAGGGAAGGCCTTTTGCCAGATTGTTGTGATTTGTCCACCAGGACAGTGACTGAATGAGTGGAGTGACGACAGATAGAACATCTTTGAGAATCCTTGTGGCTTTTGATCACTAGGTACTCAGGATTCACTGAGCCTGTCTCACTGAGATGTACCAAGGATGTTGCATGTACTGTTGAGGCCATGTAGCCTAGTAATGTCAATATTTATTTATTTATTTTATTTATTTAACAGTTCTTCTATACCGCGCTATTTTAGATCAGTGCGGTTTACATTTAACATCAACTATACAACACAGGCACTCTGAGTTGTATTTACAATAAAACAGGGAGATCAACTTGGAATTAACTGGGGAAACTATCTACATTGTATTTACACTAGTACCTTTTTTCAGGCAGGGTCTATCTACATCTTATTTACACTGGGAGTCTGAATTCTATTCCAGGGAGTACTTTTGAAGGATCAAGTTGATTATCCTTTTTCATACTGAGTCTGATTGTTTAGGTGTGGTGAGTGATTGTCTGAGGGGCAACATGTATGATTACTGAGGCTGGATTCGGGGTAGTATGTAGTGAACAGGTGGTGCTTTAATGCTTTCCTGAAGTGGGTTAGGTAGGTGATGTTTCAGATATAGGTGGGGAGGGCATTCCATGCTCTAGGTGCATAAATTGTAAAGGCTCTATTTGTTGTTACTTTTGTGCATTTCGTTATTGCCTTTGGGACCTCTAGGGTGTTTTGCATCGTGGGTCTTCTGTTTCTGTTATGTGGTACTTTGTGTATCATCTTGCTGATAGCTGTGGGAGTCAGAGTGTTTAAAGCTTTGAAGGTCAAGGTTAGGACTTTGTGGAGGGTTCTTGCTTGAACAGGTAACCAATGGAGGTTCATCAGTACTGGCGTTATGTGCTCTCTCCGTGAAGCCCCTGTTAGTAATCTCGCAGCAGTGTTCATTGCGAGCTGGAGCGGTGCTAGTGTTGTTTGAGGGAGACCGTGAAGAATTACGTTGGCGTAGTCAAAATGTGGTAATATTAATGCTTGATAGATCGATCGGTAGTCGCTGAAGTCGAGTAGTGGTCGGAGATGTTTTAAGGTCCTTATTTTCATGTATACTGTTTTTACGGTGTTTTTTATGTGGGTTTTCAGGTCCAGTTGTTGGTCCAGTGTAACGTAGCGGATTGTGGATTTGGTTTTCAGTTCTGTGTTGCCGATTTTTAAAGAGGGTGGAGGGGTGAAGTCCTGGTTCCTTGAGATGAAAAGGACATCTGTTTTGCTGTAGTTGATTCTTAAATTTTGTGTGTTGAGCCATTCTGCTACTGTCTCAAAACATCTTGTTAGAGGGGAGAGGTCTGGTTGGTTGGTCCTGAATGGGATGTATAGCAGGATATCGTCTGCGTAGGCTAGACAGTTGACCTTGAATGATCGTGCTAGGGCACATATGGGCTGCATGTAGATGTTAAACATCAATGCAGATAGTGAAGAACCCTGTGGCACACCCTGGTTTTGCAAAAATGGTTCAGAGGTTGTGGAGCCAGACCTTACATGTTGCCATCTATTAGTCAAGTATGACTTGCACCACTCTAGAGCTGTTCCTTGAATTCCTTTTTCGCTGAGGCGTTGTATGAGGATCTCGTGGCTCACAGAGTCGAAGGCCGCTGCAATGTCGAGGAAGATAAGGGCGAATCCCTGGTGAATTTTGTCAGTTCCGGAGACTAGGTTGTCAAATAGGGTGGTGAGGAGGGTTTCCACCCCGTGTGCTTCTCTGAACCCATGCTGGGAAGGATCCAGTGGGGCTTCAGTATCAATATGCTGTTGAATTTGGCGCTGTACTAACTTTTCGATTACTTTGGCAAGCATGGGGATACTTGAAATTGGTCTGTATGATTCCACTTTCGTTGGGTCAAGCTCGTTATTCTTCAGCAGTGGTCTGATTGATGTTTGTTTCAGGCTCTGTGGGAACGATCCGGTTGTGAGGGATTGGTTTATTAATTCGCTCAGATATTGGCTTAAGTCACATCGTAGCTCCTTTATCCATAGAGCTGGGCATGGGTCGTTGGGTGCGGTAGTAGGGTTGATTGCAGCGATGGTGTCTTCAATCTCTCTGCGTGATATTTTGTCAAATTTGGATAGTGGTGATGGTTGGGGCAAGTTATGCTGAAGGGTGTTGTTTGTGGAGCTCGAGGTTGCACCAGCCTGGATCACTCCTGGTTGTAGGTAGTTGGTTGAGGTTGCGCCAGTCTGGATCATTTTTGCTTGTAGGTAGTTGGAGTATGCCTGGGGCTGTGGCATATGTGATTGGTCTGTGGGAGGTTCTTTTATGAGAGATTTTACTATATTGAAGAGGTTGTGGGGCTTGTTTAACGATCGCTTCAAGATGTCAGAATGATATCGTTTCCGCTTCTTTGTTAATTCATCACGGTGTGCTCTTAGGTGAGCGATGTAAGTACTTTGTGCTTCGGTAGAGCGAGCCCGACGCCATCTTCTCTCGAGCTTGCGCAGGCACTGGAGTGAAGTTCGGAGGTCTTTGGTATACCATGGTGCGTGTTCTCGTTTCTTTGTTGTTTTATGTGTGGCTGGTATGCATGCGATGGTCTTGAGGCTCTCGTCCCAGGTGGACACCAACGTATCTAGGTCGTGTGGTATATTGTTGAGAAGTGGGAGGATCTTCCCTCGAATCTCTTCTTTATCAAAGGGGCGGAAGCGCTTCAGCGAGGTTTCGTGGACAGCGTTGGTTTTGTTGGAGTCTTGGTTGTAGGCGTTAATAGGTATCTGGAATTTGAGTATGCTATGGTCAGACCATGGCACAGGAGTTATGGTTGGTAGCATTGGTTGGGTGGTATCCTTATCTGTCTGTGGGGCAAAGATCAGGTCAAGTTTGTTTCCCTTGACGTGAGTTGGACTATTGACTAGCTGATCGTACCCTAGCTCTTGTAGCGCTTCTAGAAAAGCAGTGGCTTGAGATTCCTGTAGGGTAGGCAGGTTGAAGTCGCCTAGAATCCAGTTTTGGGATCGTGGTCTTTTTGAGTTGCAGGCGAGGCCAATTATCGTTGCGAGATCCTCTGAAGATGGTGTTGGCTCTCGGTACAGTAGGTTGATCGTGCAGGTGTCATTTGTTATAGTAAGGGAGTCCAGGTGGGCTGTGCTGGTTGCATTGCACATCTGGAAGCATAGGCAAGTTTTGACAAGGATGAGTGTTCCGCCTCCTCTCTGGTTGGTTCTATGGCATGCGTGGACTGAAAATCCTGTGGGTAACATCTGGTTGATGATTGCATTGTCGCATTCCGATAGCCAAGTCTCTGTGATCATGAGGATGTCAAGATCATGGGTCATGACCAGATCGGTGATTATTGGCCATTTAGTACGTATTGACCTGGCGTTGATGAGTGCACACTTCAGGGCATGTTGCTGTTGCTGACGGTCCAATTGTGACTTCTTAATGTGACATCTGCTGACTCATTTGAAATTCCCACACTATCGCTGTCAATCTGGATTAGTCTATCATGGAGAGAAAAGCTCTTGCCTGAGTTGTGTCAATCAGAGCTCCGATGAATTCCAATTGTTGGGTGGGATAAAGGTGCGATTTGAGATAATTGACTACAAGCCCTAGTAATTCCAGCACCTGAATGTTGATCTGTGTTGATTCCAGAGTGGTGCTCTCGAGCAATCAATCATCCAAATATGGAAAAATGTGCACTCCCAATATGCTAATATGGTGAGACATTTGGTAAAGGCCTAAAGAGTTGACGCGAGGTCAAAAGGCAGAAAGCGGCACTGGAAGTGTCGTTGCCCTACTACAAATCTGAGATACTCCCTGTGACTAGGATGTATCTGTATGTGGGTATATGCATAGCCAATGTCCTTTTTGGAGATAAGGGAGTAGGATGCCTAGAGAAATCATATTTAACTTCTCTGACTAGATATTTGCTCAGATCTCTTAATTCTAAGAAGGGATGTATCAGCCCTTTTCTTGGTGACCAAGAAATACATTGAATAAAATCCCCACCCTTCTTGCTCTGTTGGAAAAAGCTCAATCACTAGATCTTTCTGAAGGCGGTGACTTTTTGCAAAAGTAGGTCTTGATGCTGAGGGTTTCGGGACAGAACCTTCGGAGGGCAATTTGGAGGAAGGTCAAAAAGATAAAATTTGTAGCCTCTCTAGATAATATGCAAGTGTCTGAGGTTGCAAGGAGCCATCTCTGAGTCTACAGGAAGAGTAGCTATGCTTTGCAGGAACCAGCCAAAACCCCATCCCTGGTTTTGGCAGAGGAGCAGGTTGGACCTTCTGCAACTTCTCTCATTTCAGCTATGCTCGAGGAGTCTGCTTAGATTGTGAAAAGTGAGAACCTGCATCTTTGAGAGTTGTAGGTTTTTTCTCTGGTTGCCACCATGATACCTCCTGTTGTAGGAAGCCAGCTCAGACATGTGCCTTGAGAGATTTTGAAGAGTTATGTGTTACTTTTTGATGAAGCCTGCTTTCTCTTTGACTTTAAAGTATCTGAAGAGATTCTCTCCATGGCACAGTATGTCAGCAAGCTTGTCCTGATGGTTGGAAGTCTGAGACCCAGAGCCAGGCATGTCCCCAGGCACCAACACCTGCTTCAGGAGCTCTCGAAACCGTATCAAAAATGTCAAAGGTTGCTAAGACCATGAATTTCACACAGCCTTGCTGTGTCTCACTAGGGAATGATTTTGCTCCAGCTCCTCTTGAGGAAAAATCTGGGACATATCATCAAGGCTATGCATGATATCCTTCAAAAACATGCCCATGTCGAGCTGGTGAGAGGAAATGCAGGCAGGGAGCATGGGCATTTCTCTCAAAAGAATCTAATGTCCAACCCTCCATCCCTGGATCTTTTAAAGGCAGATTCAAAGTGTGGTATGGAAACTGGAGCGTCTGGAATCTGTGACCTTTTGAACTCTGTACATGGAGTCAAGCTTACTACTGACTAGAGCTACAGAGAGGAGGGCTTCCCACATTCTCATCTGTAACCTCTGAAGGATGTAGTGCATGGATACTATCATCATTTCCGGGGGGGGGGGGGGGCAGAGGAGTACTGTAGGATCGCCAGTTCTTCTGCCCTGGGCTCATCTTCAGTCTCCAAAGAAAATTATATGGCCTTGGACATATCCCTCAAGATTCTGGAATGTCATATCCTCGAGGAGACTCATCTTTCACGAGGAGGAAAATGATTAGAGGAGAATTCTAGAGATCTAACCTCTGATGGAGCTTCAGACTCCTCATCTGTGAGCAGACTTCTGAATTGTACTCAGAGAGGAAGTCAAAATACTTCTAAGCCTTGGCCTGGTTAACACTTCTCTCTTGCTGGGATTGGGAGCTCTTTCAGGCGTGTCAAGCCACAAATGACTTCTGCAAAGCAGGGATGCATTGGACCCCAATGCACTGAAGAGTGATATCGGCCGGGCAGGCACCAATGTCAGAGCCCTTCAATGCGTCAATATCGATGCCTCTCTTGCAGCACTTTGTGCTTTTCAAGGATAGGCTCAGTAACTGCAAGTGTCAATGCATCATTCATCAAAGCACCAAGCTGCTGCATGGCTTATAACATAATTATTTTTTCCTTGACTGCTCTCAGAAGGCGACTATCCAGGGCTACCCTCTCCAAAGGGACTGGGCATACAGCAGTATCGGCCAATGTTCCTGAAATCTGAGAGGGTGCATTGGCAGGCTCGTCTCAGCTATCTGGAGACTGTTGCTGCCCTTCCAGAATCATAGAGGTTGAGCTTTCCTCCCTTCAGGGCAGCTTAGAGGAGTACTATTGCGAACTCTCAATGCTCTCGACACCATGCCTCGGAGGATTCAGACAACGATGAATCGAGGTCTCCACTCAATGCATGCCATCCTTACCCTTCTGTGTTTAAGACTAATCCTTTTTCATCTCTGGGCAAACATCAAGAGATGATAGATGCTCCGGTGACCTATGGGCGCTTGGCTTCGAATAGGCTCAAGGCCTCGTCAAAGTCAAGACACCACCAGCATCCAGTGTAGCCTTTGAAGCCATACAGACTGATGCCGCCAATGCCAATGTTGATAGATCAGACTTAAAAGTTTCAAAAAAGATATTGTGCTGCTTCTATCAACCCTTCAGCCTTCTTTTTCTCATCTGTAAACACAATTTACAAGAAGACGGCTCATGATCAGGTCTCAAGCACTGGAGGCACCAATTGTGTGTGTCCATTATGGATATGGTCCTCAAGCGAATGGAACATTTCTTAAACCCACTGGCAAATTTCTGGGACATGTCCAGAAAAATAGCTGCAATAAAATCAAACTCAATATTCTTAGGAAAAACAGTAAAACTGTGACCGGAACATCAATGTTTAAGGGGGCTGACACATTTCAGAAAATTAAAAGAAACTTTAAACACTCAAAAATGCTAAGAGAAACTAAGAGGAAAAAATACTTTTATTGCAACAGCAGGAAAGCAATGGAGCAGCTGCAAGCATTAAAGGTTTACATCAAGCATGAGTGTTGCTTAAAAATGGTGACATTTTACTCACCAATTAATGTTTTTTACTTGAGTTCTCATACACCAGTCCAGATAAGTAGGTTGTGTTCCCCCTACCAGCAGACTGGTGGAGACAAACAACAAATGAAAAGCCTAGATTTCAAAGACATCGCTCCTATGCCTCTATTCGCCTCAGCCACCAGAGGTCTCCTTCAGTATTCATCCCAAAACATATGGGAAATACAGATCAAGCCTCGCACAACCTCAAATGTGGGCAACAATGAGTTATCAACAGTAGAGAAAGCATAGTTACTCACCTGTAACAGGTGTTCTCCGGGGACAGCAGGAATCAGTCCTCACATATGGGTGACGTCGATGCCGAATGAGCCCGCGCGGAGCAAATCCCCGGCTTTCAAAGAAATCCTCTGGGAATTGCAACCACGCATGTGTGGTCCCCTTCCGCCCAAGGGTACCATCTTTATCAGTTAAATGACATAGCTAAAAAGACGGCAAATAAAGAAATGGACTGCAACTGCAAGGGGAGGAGGGAGGGTTATGAGAACACCTGTTACAGGTGAGTAACTATGCTTTCTCAAGGAACAAGCAGGAAGTCAGTCTTCACATAAAGGCTACCTTGATCCTATAGCTCAAAAAAGGCTCCCTCATCGAGAGCCGCAAGCAGTCGCAATGAAAAACTCTAACCAGGGAAGTAGCTCCGGTAGCCTGAACACAGAAGGGTCGGAGGGTAGGAGTTGCCTAGACTACAAAAAGGTTACAAAGTACAGCCTGGCAGAAGGCACTGTCCCATCGGAACTCCCTATCCAGGCAGTAATGAGCTGCGAAGGTATGAACCAAAGACCAGGTGATGGCCCGGCAGATGTCTGCCAGAGGAACAGAGCAGAGGTGAGCCACTGATGCTGCCATGGCCCTGACCCTATGAGCTGTAACAGGGCCCTCCAATGGAAGTCTCGCTTCCTCATAAGCCCGGGCAATACAGTCCGCCACCCATGTGGACAGAGTACACTTGGCCACCGCCTCCCCCAGCTTACTGGGGTCGTAGGAAATGAAAAGCTGAGAGGCTTTCCGGTGACCTTGAGTACGCTGAATGTAGGACAGAGACCTCTTACAGTCCAAGGTAGGGAGGACCGCCTCTGCCCGACTGGCATGCGGCCTGGCAAAGAAGGTAGGAAGAACCACCTCCTGGTTGAGGTGAAATGAGGAGACCACCCTCGGAAGGAATTTGGGGTGCGTGCGAAGCACCACCCTATTCTTGTAGAACCTGGTATAAGGCCTCTCCGCCACGAGGGCCTGGAGCTCACTCACCCTCCAGGCAGAAGTGAGCGCAACCAAGAAGACCACTTTCCAGGAAAGGTAACGGAGGTGGCACATGGCCAGCAGTTCAAAGGGCGGCCGGGTGAGCAGCCCCAACACTACATTGAGGTCCCATTCGATCACGGGGGACAGACCGGGGGCTTCAGCAGGAGCAGGCCCTTTAGAAACCGGGATACCACTGGATGAACAGAGAGATGTTTTCCATCCACGGGATAGTGGTTCGCCGTTAGGGCACCGAGATGCACCCTGAGGGAGATGGACTTAAACCCCATCTCGGAGAGGTGGAGAAGGTATTGCAACACCACAATCACCAGGCAAGAAAAAAGGTCCACCCCTTGCCCAGTGCACCAAAGCACAAATCTGTGCCACTTCAAAGCATACGCCCGTCTAGTAGACGGTCTGTGCGAAGCCAGCAAGACTTCCTCTATGTCCTTCGGAAGGAGGAGCGAGGCGAGAGTCACCCGCTGTGATAAGGAAGCTTATCATAGTTCAGGAGGGAGCTATAAAAGAGGTGAATTGGCTCTGAACAAGCAGCCTGTCTTTGCTGGTAGAAATACTAAAACAGAATGTTTTCATAAAAGACTACCAGTCCCAGAATGCACCAGGTTTCAAACAGCCTCTAGAAGAGCTGAAGTGGGGAAACGTGTGTTCAATCAGGAGAGCTATGAGGTAATCCCCAATCACTCATCTCCAAGGGCAGGGCTTGATTCAGCACACCTGGGCTGTGCTAGGGTGGAGTGTCCCTCTAAGCACGTTAAAAGTAAAGGATATTCTACACAGAGACAGAACAGCAAGAACGGTGAGAGCAGACAGAAAGAAGAGAGAGGACTACAACAGCAGAGGCAACGTGGAAGGAAGAACAGAAAGACATCTTGGAGGTCTAAAGAAGGAGGCCACAGCAGTACGTGTGTTGGGTGTGATTCCAGAGGCAAGCATACTCCTTTGGACTGGAGGAAGCCAGAGGATTGGGGTTATAGAGCCAGGAACTCCCAAACGGCACCCTTGAAGGAGACGACTGCATTTGGAAGGGGCCCTAAGACCGGTGCAAGAAGGTATGTGAAGAGAGACCCAGTGTCCAGGGATCTTGATTGGAAGGCTGGACATAAAAGCTGGATTACTTACTGGCCAGGATACCTGGAGAGGAAACCTAACAGCAAGGGAAGCTCAGGTATGAACTTTGATCTATGCCCTAGCTCTTCACCTGGAAGACAGCAGGGAAACAAATATTATCCTGGGAGTGATCAATTAAGGAATTCCTCTGAGCCAGGGCTCAAGGTCAGACGACTGAAGCCAAGCCTGTCGGCGGGCACCGATGCCGGCTGCGGCCACTCGAGCCGATGCTTCAAAGCCATCATAGGCTGCTCGGGATATGAATTTTGAGCATTCCCGAATGCCAGTGGACAAGGCTAGGAACCTCCGCAAAGGTTCCTCGGACAACCCAGCGGAGAATCCAGCTAGCTCTTTAGCCCGGTCTCGGAGATACATGCCCATGTATAGCTGGTAGGTCTGGACACGACACGCAAGCATAGAGCCCTGGAAACACTTCTTACCAAGGCCATCCAGGTTACGGGCCTCCCTGCCAGGAGGCACCGAGGAGTGCATCTTCTGGCTCTTAAGACGATGCATGGCCGATTCCACTACCATGGAATGGTGTGGTAGCTGTGCTTTTTGGAAGCCAGGGCTCTTGCGGACTCGATAGATAGAATCGACCCGCTTGCTCAGGACCGGCGAGGAGGCCGGACTCTCCCACATGCGGAAGAGTAGTCGCTCCAGCATGGGAGGAACCGGTACAGTAAAGTGTTCCCTGGCGGGAGAGTCAAAGCCTTGGCCATATCCCTGACGAAGTCCGAGAACCGGGCATCCTCCGGGGGGGACTGCTTCCGAGGTTCGGACTCAGGTGAGTCCGAGGGGACACACCGAGTCCGAAAAGAATCAGGTGACTCTTCCTCTTCAGACTCCCAGACCGACTCCAACGAGGAATCGGTGGGGTCGGCCCGGGCAGGCCGCGGCGTCGGCGACCTCGGTCCCGAACGGGAGGCCGAGGGTGACCTCGACCAAGGATCGACTCGAGTTCGCATGGACTCGAGGATCGGCTCGGTCTCCGGGGTCGACTTAGACGTCGACGTCCCGGCGGTCGGGGCAGCGGCGCCAGCGAGGCTAGCGAGCAGTGCCCGCTGCTGGTCCATGAAGGCAGACAGTCTGCTCTCCAAGGCCGTCAACCTGAGTCCGACCTCAGGTGACCCAGCAGCCCCCGACTCGGGCCCCGACGGCGTCGGGCCCGACGTCGGCGGTCTCGGAGGCGAGTCCAGAAGGACCACAGGACTTACCCGAGCAGGCAGCTCCGACTCCATGCGAGGTCGCTTCGAGAGGTGCTCCTTCTCCAAGGACCCGGGACGGCTATCGGGGCTATGCGACCTGGCCCTCGCGGAGCCAGGAGCGTCCACCGACGCCGCCCTCGCGGGTTTCACCTTCCGTCGATGGTCCCCGGAGGGAGAACCCCTGGACGCCGAGGCCTACTACGAGGTCCGGGTACGGCTGGGGTCAGCGAAGATCCTATCCCGCTGATGCCGCCGACTTCTCAACGCTTTGGAGGACATTTTGCCACAGGCCCCACAGATCATTTCTTCATGATCCGGGCCCAGGCAGCGGAGGCAATTATCGTGTGTGTCAGTTAGTGACATATTTCGGTCACACTGACCACACCGCTTGAAACCACTGGCAGCCATCGGGGGAAAAAGGGCCCCTGCGAGGTCAAAGGACCGGGCTGCCAGTGAAAAAAAACGAAAACGAAACTGACTATATCAGGATAAACCGAAAAGAAGAAGAGGACTCGTGACCGGCGTCGCGAGTCCGGGCGGGAAAAAGACCGGCGTCGAACCGAAGGAAAAAAGAGAAAATTATGAATAAAATCAACTTTTTCGCGGGGACAAGACGGGTACGTCTGTAGGGCTCCGCGGAAAAAAGAAGACTGGCTAAGATGGCACCCTTGGGCGGGAAGGCGACCGCGCATGCGCGCTGCAATTCCCAAAGGCTTTCTTTGAAAGCTGGGGAAAATTGCTCCGCGAGGGCTCCGTCGGCGCCGACGTCACCCATATGTGAGGACTGACTTCCTGCTTGGTCCTGGAGAACAACTGGTATACCACATGTGGACAATGTGGGACTCAATCAGGGAATTGGGGCATTTAGTTTTGGGAAGCTGACTCCAGATGATAATGTTGATGATTTCCTTGAATCTTTTGAGAGAGTGGCACAAGCATTAGCATGGCCAGAGACCCAGTGGGCAGTAAGGCTGGCAGCCTCATTAACTGGGGAGGCGCTTGCAGCTTATAGGGCAATGCCAGCCACTCAAACTTTGAATTATAGAGATGTAAAGGATGCTATAAGAGATCGCCTAGGGTTGTCTATTTCAGAGTATAGGCGAATGTTTAGAGCTACTGCGTTAAGAGTGGGTGAAACACCCAGGGCTCTGAGTCAGAGAATCAGAGGATTGGCTGTAAAATGGTTGGAGCATGAGGGAAAGACTGTGGAAATGTTATTAGACATAACATAAGAACATAAGATATGCCATACTGGGTCAGACCAAGGTCCATCAAGCCCAGTATTCTGTTTCCAACAGTGGCCAATCTAGGTCATACGTACCTAGCAGTTTCCCCAAGGGACACAGGTTCCACAATGCTTGTATTGGTTCAAGCATTGATATCCTGGGTCCCTTCTTAATAATGGTTTATGGACCTTTCCTCCAGGAACTTGTCCAAACCTTTTTTAAACCCAGCTACACTAACAGCCTTTACTACATCCTCCGGTAACAAATTCCAGAGTTTGATTACACGTTGAGTGAAAAAATATTTTCTTTTATTAGTCTTAAATAGTTTACCCTGTAGCTTCATTGCATGTCCCCTAGTCTTTCTATATTCTGATAAGGTAAACAATCGATCTACGTTTACCCGTTCCACTCCGTTCATTAATTTATAGACTTCTATCATATCTCCCCTCAGCCGTCTCTTTTCCAGGTTAAAGAGCCCCAACCTTTTTAGCCTTTCTTCATAGGAGTAGCCTTCCATCCCCTTTACCATTTTGGTGGCTCTTCTCTGAACCTTTTCTAAAATTGCTATATCCTTTTTAAGATATGGCGACCAGAATTGCACACAATATTCAAGGTGCGGTCTCACCATGGAACGATATAGAGGCATTATAATATCTTTTGTTTTATTTTCCATTCCTTTCCTTATCATACCTAGCATTCTATTTGCTCTCTTGGCCGCCGCTGCACACTGGGCCGAGGGTTTTAACATGGTATCCACAAGGACGCCTAAATCTTTTTCTTGGGTGGTGGTTCCTAATGTGGAACCTTGCATCGTGTAACCATAGTTTGGGTTGTTCTTCCCTAGGTGCATAACCTTGCACTTCTCCACATTAAATTTCATCTGCCATTTTGATGCCCAGTCTTCCAATTTATCAAGATCCTCTTGCAATTTTCCACAATCCTCCTGGGTTTTAACAACTTTAAATAGTTTTGTGTCATCAGCAAATTTGATAACCTCACTCGTTATTCCACTTTCCAGGTCATTTATGAATATGTCAAAAAGCATTATGCTTGAACAATTTATGTCTGCTGTGCCTAAAGATTTGCACACTTTCCTTATACAGCAAAATTGCCAGAACCTTGGAGAGGCAATCATGCTAGCAGAGAGATTCTTGGAAGCCACGCAGGCTTGCCATAGAATGGGTGGCCCTCTGAAGGTTGGTGCTGAGGCAAGCTGTGCGGTATCAGAAAAGAAAATGGTTAAAAATGTTTCTGAGAATAATTGTACTGTGCCAACCCAGATTACAAAGTGGAGTAAAAAGAAATGTTTCAAATGTGGAAAATGGGGACATTTGGAAAGGGGATGCCAGATACACACTAGCTTGATGGGTGTTGATTTAAAACAGCCCAAAGAAGGATTTCTTTTGGTGGTTGATGTGCAGGGAATTACCACAAATGCTCTGTTAGACTCTGGGGCAGACCAGAGTATGCTGTCAAAGAGGCTTTGGAAGAGGATAGATGCCCAAGAAGGATTTGAGCCTAGAACCCCTGAAAGCCAGGTTCACATCAGATGCATTCATGGTGCTGCAACATCATATCCCACCTATAGGCTAATGGTTAAGTGCCTGGGGGAACAAGAGGAAATTCTTTTAGCAGTGGTGCCTAGGCTTCCATTTGATTTGGTTTTAGGAAGGGACTGGCCAAGATTTAAGCAGGGACTAGTGAAAGGGCTAGGAAAGAAGGAGGGAGAAGGAATGATGGTAATAGCTCCCGGGCCTTTGTTTGGAAGTCCTCAAACCCTAGCTAAAAAGATGGTTAAGCTTCCAGAAGACCAAACTATAAAGAAGGAACTAGGGAAGAAGAGGGGCCTTGTATCCACCCATTCACAGGCTAAGGTAAAGAGCCAGGAGGAGGGGGAGCAGGCAGAGTTATTAGGAGACTTACCCTCTCATGATGATTTAATAACTTCACCATCTGGGAAAGTAAGAAAGTTGAAAGCACAAAAGCGTCGTGAGAGACTTTGCAGAGCACAGGGTAGGGCCGAGATGTTGGCTGGTCAAAGTTTACCCTGGGTGCCAGCTGAGTTAGTGGTAAAGTTTCCTAACTTTCCACAAGAACAGCGAGCTGATCAAGCTCTCACCTGAGCTTTTAAGTATGCTCAGGAGGTCAGGGAGGAGTTGCCCAGATTCAGACTAGATAATGAAATATTATATAGAGAGAGTCAGGACCCCAGAAATGGGACCATACGCAAACAATTGGTGGTACCCACAACTTTCAAAGGACTAGTACTTAGATTAGCACATGATCATCCAGTTGGAGGTCATAAAGGGATGCAAGGAATGCTGGATCAAATACTTATACGTTTTTACTGGCCAGGTATTTTCAAAGAAACTGCCCAGTTTTGTGCTGCATGTCCAGCGTGTCAGCGAGTTACAGCGACTCACCCACCGGTGGTGCCTTTGATTCCCACACCAATTATCACAGACCCAATTGGTCGCATTGCTATGGATATTGTAGGCCCATTAGTAAAAACGCCCCGAGGTTTCCAATACATCCTAGTTATGGTAGATCAGACAACAAGGTTTCCCTGGGCCATACCATTGAGGAATGTTTCTGCAAAAACAATAGCTTTAGAGCTAGTCAAATTGTTTTGCGAAGTAGGATTCCCAAGAGAGGTGTTGACTGACCGAGGGTCCAATTTTGTATCCAAATATTTGGCTCAGGTCTGGGATGCCTTTGGCATTCATCACGTGAAAACCTCAGCCTACCATCCTCAATCAAACGGTTTGGTGGAGAGATTCAACCAAACTCTCAAACAAATGTTGAGAAGGGGGTTAGCAGGAGAGGTAAAAGAATGGGATATGTTATTGCCCTTTGCCTTATATGCCTGCAGGGAAAGAATTCAGGTGTCCCTAGGTGTAACTCCATATGAATTGTTGTATGGTAGGGCTCCACGTGGTTTGTAGGATATTTTGAGGGAGCAATGGATTGATCCTGAACCAGGAAATCAGGAGGTGCCACAGTTTCTATGTGACTTGAGAGCACGTTTAAAAAGGACCTCGCAGGTTGCTGAGAAAAGCCTGCAGGACAGTCAAGTGCGCCAGAAAGGGTGGTATGATAGGAAGGCCAAAAGCCGCCAATTAAGCATTGGTGAAAAGGTTTTGGTTCAAGTAGCAGGTACAGACCCAAAATTTGAAGTACAGTGGAAAGGGCCATGGAAGGTTGTTAGACAGGTGAGCCCAGTATCTTATGTGGTAGAAAATACAAGAGGTCGAAGACAGACCTACCACATTAATGTACTAAAATCTTGGAAGGAGAGGCCTGTAAATAATAATGACCCTGAAGCCAGCCAAGAAGTAGGTGAGCGTCAAAAAGATAATACTCTCGTAGGTATTACGGACTGTAAGGAAGAAGTTTCACCAGTTGCACCAGTCCGTAATAACTTAAGCAGGGGGGTATGTGATAAGGAAGCTTATCATAGTTCAGGAGGGAGCTATAAAAGAGGTGAACTGGCTCTGAACAATCAGCCTGTCTTTGCTGGTAGAAATACTAAAACAGAATGTTTTCATAAAAGACTACCAGTCCCAGAATGCACCAGGTTTCAAACAGCCTCTAGAAGAGCTGAAGTGGGGAAACGTGTGTTCAATCAGGAGAGCTATGAGGTAATCCCCAATCACTCATCTCCAAGGGCAGGGCTTGATTCAGCACACCTGGGCTGTGCTAGGGTGGAGTGTCCCTCTAAGCACGTTAAAAGTAAAGGATATTCTACACAGAGACAGAACAGCAAGAACGGTGAGAGCAGACAGAAAGAAGAGAGAGGACTACAACAGCAGAGGCAACGTGGAAGGAAGAACAGAAAGACATCTTGGAGGTCTAAAGGAGGAGGCCACAGCAGTACGTGTGTTGGGTGTGATTCCAGAGGCAAGCATACTCCTTTGGACTGGAGGAAGCCAGAGGATTGGGGTTATAGAGCCAGGAACTCCCAAACGGCACCTTTGAAGGAGACGGCTGCATTTGGAAGGGGCCCTAAGACCGGTGCAAGAAGGTATGTGAAGAGAGACCTAGTGTCCAGGGATCTTGATTGGAAGGCTGGACATAAAAACTGGATTACTTACTGGCCAGGATACCTGGAGAGGAAACCTAACAGCAAGGGAAGCTCAGGTATGAACTTTGATCTATGCCCTAGCTCTTCACCTGGAAGACAGCAGGGAAACAAATATTATCCTGAGAGTGATCAATTAAGGAATTCCTCTGAGCCAGACCATGATATTGATTCCATGATATTTGAGGAAGAAGGATATATCTCAAATGATCAGTTAGAATACATGGACTGCTCTCTGTCTAGGCTGCTGTTTTAAAGTACTTTCTCACTAATACAACAACCACCAAAAGGAACTGTAACTTGTTCTTTTATCTACCCAGAAAAGTCTCTGCAAGAAAGTTTAGGGTAGGATTGAGCCATGTAGAGAGAGTGAACCAGCAAAGGGGTTTGCAGCTGGCTAATTATTGGTAATTGAGCCAGGCACAAGTGCACGTGAGCTCTGGAAGGAAACTTCTTTTTGTGTGTGTGAATAGAAGAAAGTTATCCTTGATAAAGAACTGTTTTTTTGTTACTTTTGGGTTTTGTTTTTGCCTTTTGGAGCACTGCTAAGAAGGTCATTAGCAGGAGCCATCAAAAAGACCTTTTCTGTTTCCCATCAAGGTCTTTATTGATTTATTGCTTAAGTTCAGTTACCTTATATCATGTTTTGTTTTTCCTGAGTACAATACTTGAAGCAAGTGTCCTTTTGTGTTACCAAGTAAATCTGTGTGGGAGAAGTAACCCCATGAATAAAATCTATTTTTCTTTGCTTACACTCGAGCATCACAACTCATTATTTTGTGAACGGCTGATTCTGGTATGAATGAACTACAACCCCCACAATCCTTTGCAAGTCATAATAATATTTTGCCTTTGCCAAGACTGTGGACATTCACGACCAGCGCCCCCGTTTACACCGCTCAGCAGCCACGCCGTCAGCGAAAGGGAGCTGAGGTTGGGGTGCAAGAGAGAGCCCCTCTCCTGAGAGAGGAGCCGTGGAGACAAACCCAAAGGAATGGGGTTCTCCACCGCTAGCTGCAGGAGAAGTGGGAATCATGGTTGCCTGGGCCACCGTGGAGCTATCAGGATGACAAAAGCTCTGTCTTGAAGGATCTTGAACAGAGTCTTGGTGATCAGAGGCGTCAGGGGGAAAGCATACAGAAGACCCACCAACCATGAGACTAGAAAAGTGGGTGTGGCTGTCTTGAGTAGAAACGGGGCAACTGGCGATTGTCCGGGCTTGCAAACAAGTCCATCACCGGTTCCCCCCAAGTCTGGAAAAGCCTGCCGGCCACCACCCGGTCCAGCTGCCACTTGGGCAGCTGGAGCATCCTGCTGAGTCCGTCGGCCAGCAAGCTGTCCTGGCCCGGCAGGTATACTACCTGGAGGAGAATCCCCTGCCAGGTTGCAAAAGAGCACAGGTCCAGGGCCTCCAGACAGAGGGTACGGGATCCCGTACCGCCCTGTTTGTTCACATAGAACATGGCTACTTGGTTGTCTGTTTGGACTAGGACAGTCCTGTGACCCAGAAACTGCCTGAAAAGCCTTCAGGGCGAGACGGATTGCACGCAGCTCCAACAGGTTGATCAGTTGGGCAGTCTTGTCTGGGGACCAAACTCCCTGAGTGCAGTACCCCTGCAATGGCTACCTAACCCAGCAAGGAGGCATCCGTGGTGAGGAACCTCAAGAGATGAGGGGCCTGGAAGGGCATACCCGCCTCCAGGTGATGGGGCGAGAGCCACCAGGTCAGGGACTTTACCAGGCACCTGGTCACTCTGATCCTGTTCTTGAGATGTCCTGTGGCCTGGGACTACTGGTCCCTGAGGCACCACTGCACAGTTCGCATGTGGAGGCGGGTATCTGGAGTGACATGGACCGTGGAGGCCATGTGCCCAAGGAGGCGCAGCAGTTGCCTTGCTAGCACTGAGGTACGGTGACTCACGTGCTCGGCTAGGGCCACAAGCCTGCTTGCCCTGCCTGCAGGCAGAAAGGCCTTCGACTGCAGGGTGCTGATCCTTGCCCCAATAAATTCAAACTCTTGCGTTGGGCAAAGGCTGGATTTGGGGTAGTTGATCACAATCCCCAAGTGCTGTAGGACCTGGATGGTGCGAGCTGTGGCCTGCTGCACCTCGGTGGCTGAAGTGCCCCGGATGAGCCAGTCATTGAGATAGGGGAAAACGAAGATCCCTTGAAGCCTGAGGAAGGCGGCAACCACTGCCAGACACTTTGTGAATACCCTGGAGGCCGAAGCATGGCCAAAGGGGAGCACCCTGTATTGGTAATGGCTACCCCCTACCACAAAGTGTAGGTATTGCCTGTGGCTTGGGTGGATTAGGATGTGTGTGTAGGCATCCTTTAGGTCTAAGGAGCACAGCCAGTCTCCCTGGCGGAGGTAAGGCAGCAATATTCCAAGGGAGAGCATCTTGAACTTCTCCCTCACCAGGAATTTGTTGAGGTGCGCAGGTCGAGGATGGGTCTTAAGTTTCCTGTCCTCTTTGGTACGAGGAAGTGCTTGGAGTAGAAGCCCTTGCCCTGGAGGTGGTGGGGCACCTGTTCCACCACATGATCCTTGAGAAGACCTGCCAACTCCTTCAGAAGGTGGTCCTGGTGAAAGGGAGACCTGATAGGCTCTCCTAGAAAATAGTGTGGAGGCACTTGGGCTAGATGGAGGAGGTAGCCCTCCCTGACCACTTGTAATGCCCAGGAATCTGTGGTGATGGTTCCCCACCTGTGGACATACAAGGCGAGCCGACCTCCTATGGACTGCCCAGCTCCAGCTCGGAGAGGGACCATGCTGCATGAGTCAAAAAAACCCAGAAGGCTGGGCCAGAGCCTGTGGTTTGGGGGCCTTCTGCTTACGCGGGCCATGCCCCTGTCCCTTGGCCTGCTGCCCCTGTTGGGGAGCTGGGGAGGCCTGATAAGGGCAGTAATTTCGGTAAGCAGTGGACTTCCTCGGGTAAAAGGACTTTTTACCCGAGCTCTTCTTACAAGAAGGGGCAGAGGTCTTCTTAGAGAGCCATGTCCTCGTCATGAAATCTGTCTCCAGCTCCGCGGCCTTGTCAGTCATGGGTTTGCCGAAGAGATTCTCCCCTTCGCATGGGACATCGACCAACTTGTCCTGAACCCATTGTTTGAGGTTGGACGACTGCAGCCAAGCTTGGCAGTGCGCACCGATGCCCGCCTCGGCTACCTGGGCCGCCGACTTGAATCCGTCATAGGCCGCCCGAGACAAACTTGGTGCATTCACGGATAGCTTTGGACAGGCCCTTGAAGCACTGCAAAGGCTTCTCGGAGAGACCAGCCGAGAACCTGATGAGTTCCTTCGCCAGGTCTCTCAGGTACATGCCCATATACAGCTGGTATCCCTGGATCCGACAATTCAGCATCGCGCTCTGGAAACATTTCCTTCCGAGGGCATCCAAGGTGCGGGCCTCCCTACCGGGGGGGCACCAAGGAGTGTGTCTTCTGGCTCTTCAGCCAATGCACGGCCAACTCCACAACCATGGAGATGTACGGCAGCTGTGATTTTTGGAACCCAGGGCTCCAGCGGACTTGATAGATCGAGTCGAGCCGTTTGCTGATTACCGCGTCGACGCCAGCGTTTCCCACATGCGGAGCATAAGTCGTTCCAGGATCGGAGGAACGGGTACCGTGAGGGTCTCCTGAGGGGGAGCCTCATACTGGAGGATCTCGAGCTCGTCGGCTCGAGGATCCTCCTCGGACTCCGTGGGGAAAGCCAAAGCCTTGGACATATCCCACACGAAGTCCAAAAACCCCATATCCTCCGGTGTGGACATTCTCCGAGGTTCAGATACCGGGGAATCAGAATGGACATCCCGATGCTGTCGGCTGTCCGGGGACTCCTCGTCCTCGGTCTCCCAAGCAGAGGCCTCCGAGGAGGACTTGTGGGGCTCCTCGGGCATCGAGGGTCCAGGCGCCGTCCGCCCCGATGCCTGCAGGCTCTGCAGCAACTACCTCGGCCCCGACGAGCGGGAGGCTGAGTGCAACCTTGGCCGAGGATCGATTCGAGCCCGGAAGGTCTCGAGGATTGGCTCAGCCTCCAGGGTCGACTTCGACGTTGAGGGCCTGGTGGTTGGGGCAGAGGAACCAGACATCAGCGCCCGCTGCTGCTTGAAGGCGGCAGTAAAACTGAGCTCCAAAGCCACCATCCTAGACACCAGTCCGGGAGGCTCCGCAGCCTCCGGCTCAGGTACTGCGCTCGGCCCATAAGCCGGTTCCCCCGGAGGGGAGACCTCGACAAGGACAGTCGGTACTTGCCTAGGCTGATCAGCTTCTCTAAGAGGAACCTTGGCTGGGCACTCCTTCTCAGATGACCGGGCAGGCGCTCGGGGCTCTGCTACCGGCCCCGAGAGGAGCCCGGTCATTCGGAACCGTCCAGAGACACTGCCTTCAAGGGTTTCTTTTTCCTCTTGTGTTCCCTCGAGGGAGACCCCCTCTCTGAGGAACCTCGACAACGCTCGGGTTCAGAGTGCTCCTCCCGAGACGTGGAGGCCTCAACGAGGTCCTGGCTCTCGGAGGCCCGGGGAGGTCAGGAAAAATCTTATGCTGCTACTGGCGGTTCCTCAAGGTCTTAGAGGACATTCTCTTACACAGACCATAGACCGTCGGGTCGTGGTCCGGGTCGAGGCACTGGAGGCAACAGTCATGCGTATCAGTGAGGGACATCATTTTCCAGCAACGATCGCATTTCTTGAACCCGCTGGTAGCCATTGTACATTTCAAGGACCTCACATAAATTTTCTACCTCAAGACATTACAGGATCACGATCCTACCTCCAAGACATTACAGAATCTCAATCCTAGCACGCCTCTCAAACAGCCCCATTTTGTATATATGTATATAGCTCATTATGTAAATAGTTCACCGATATAATCTAACGCACTGCCCCACACACTACACTTCTCAGTTCTCACACTGCATGCTACAAACCACACTTTATTATTGATTTTGATTGATGTGCCACACTGCCTTGATTTAACGATAAGGCGGTATACTAAATCCTTCTAAATAAATAAACATTGGGGGGAAATGGATCCCAGCAAGGTCGAAGACCCTTCGGGCTGCCAGCAAGGGAAAAAAGGGCATGAAGACGCCTCAAAAAGAAAAACTGAAACAAAACTCAGAGAGACAGACCCGATACAAAGGTACCGAGGCCGGAGGCGGGAAGAGTACTGGTGTCGGACCAGAGAAGCCAAAAGGCATGAAGAAAAAAAATTAACTTTTCCCGGGACACTGCGGACGTCCGATGGGCTCCACGGAAAAAAGGAGACTGAGCAAGATGGCACCATTGGGCTGGAAGGGTACCACGCATGCGTGGTAGCAATTTCCAAAAGCTTTCCTTGAAACTTGGGGATTTGCTCTGCATGGGCTCCATCGGCATCAACGTCACCCATATGTGAGGACTGATATTCTGCTTGTTCCCAGAGAACTATGTATAGGAAGGTAGAAACATAAGGCTGTCCATAGAAGATAACCCTGCAGAGCCAAGTATAAAACTCATGGTGGACCTAAGAGTACCACAAGAGTAATACAGTTTGAGGAGGAGGACCTGGACTAGTCTAGCAGGACTCAAGGACAGGACATTAACTAGTAGATAAAATGTCATCTTCCATATTGTCCTGCTAGACTAGTCCACACAAGTGGGATATACCAAAGCTACAACTCCACTGGGTGGGAAGAAGACACAGCAGTTCGCAAAACTCTTCAGCTGAAGGCCATGTCTGCCTGCACATGGATATCCACCAAGTGGTAATGCTTGACAAAAGTGGAAAGTGATGCAAATGTCTGCAGGGGCCACTGAGCTCTGCTCTGCCCACGAGGACGCTTGTGCTCAAGTGGAATGGGTGCTCAAACCCTCCAGAACCAGCCAGTTCCATAACAGATAAGCAGATGCTATGGCCTTCTTAATCCAGCACCCCAAAATCGACTTGACAGCCACTTCACCTTTGTGCAGGCCGAAAAACGTCACAAAAAATGATCTGACTTATGAAAGGAATTCGTAACCTCCAAGTACTGGCGAAACACCCTCCAGACACCCACAAGGCAAAAGTCCTTATCCTTCCCCAACACTGCTCCTTAGAGAAGGAGGGCAGGCAAACCATTTGGTTTGCATGAAATGGAGATAGCACTTTAGGTAAGAATGAAGGCACAGACCGAATGGAAACAGCCTCCTTTGAAAAAGACAGATAAGGATCTTGAGAAGATAGAGCTTGCAGCTCGAAGATCTGCCTTGCAGACCAAATCACAACAAAGATGACAGTCTTGAGCGTCAAATCCTTTAAAGTAGTGTGCTTCAACAGTTCAAGGAGGCTGCCATCAGGGCCCTGAGCACCAGACATAGATCCCTTGGAGAAAATATCAAACCTCTGGATGCAAGGCCAAAGACTTGCCCCACTAGACCAAGGAAACAGGCCAGAGATGCCACATGAACCTTCAGGGACTAAGTGAGAGGCCTTTCTCTAGGTCACCCTTGCAGAAAGGCAGAGTAGAGATTACTGCTGGATAGCAGCCCTTATGTTCAAGCAGTACCTTTAAAGAGCCATTCCATAAGCGAGAAGGGAGCAGAGTCCTCCAGGACAATCAGTCCCTGTCGCAATAGCCCCCAAGACAGAGGCAGCTGAAGAGGCAGAACATACAGGAGCCAAATAAGGTCTCTGAACCTTGCTCTCCACAGCCAATCTGGTGCTACCAGAACAATCCTGCCTGGATGGTGCTCTATATGCCGAAGCACACACCCTACTAGGGGTCACAGAGAGAAAACATACAGCAGCTGCCAACTTGGCCAAGGCTGGGTCAGGGCATCGATGCCCTCGGACCCCATCTCTGTATGGCGAAAGAAATGTGGCAAACTTTGGCAATGGAGCGGGTCATCATCAGATACATTTCAGGGCGACCCCAGTGGCGCAGAATCAACTGAAATGCCTTTCGACTCAACTCCCACTCGCCAGGATTCAGAGGGTGCCAGCTGAGGAAGTGTAGTTATTCAGCTGCAGCTAATGTTCTCCATGGACAGCAGGAATAAGTCCTCATGTATAGGTGACATAACAGACACAGCCCACACGGAACGTTCCCCAGCTTCCATTGGAAGCTTTTGGGAGCTGCACAGCACATGCACATCTGCCGTGGCACCATCTTCTCCAGTCAAAAATCAAAGCATAGCCAAGAGAAGCAACTCCTGAGAAGTGAGAAGGTTGTGAGGACTTATTCCTGCTGTCCACAGGAAAACACCTGCTACAGGTGAGTAACTACGCTATCTCCATGGACATGCAGGAAGTCAGTCCTCATGTATGGGACTCCCAAGCGACAGGCAACTGTAAGACCGAGGAGGCCAATAGCTCGACAAGGGCAAAAAAACTAGAGAACAGGAAGAACAGCAACGCAGTCCCTCTAGGGATTCCACCAATTCAGTATCCTCAGCATATAGCAGCAGAGATTAGTCAACATTGCAGGTAGCCTGGATGGACAAAAGGGCCAGTGGGTAGAAGGTAGACCTACTACCCAAAAGGTTGCCAGAGCATGACCTGGCCAAAGTAGCTGTCCCATCAGGTATCCCCCCCATCCAGACAGTAGTGGGCTGTGAATGTGTGGACTGAAGACCACGTCGCAGCATTGCAGATTTCGTCCATGGATGCAGAGCGCAAGTTAGGGACAGAAGTGGACATGGCCTTCTAGGTTCAGGCCGCCCTGGGCATACACCAAGGCGATACAGTCCGCCAGCCACAAGGACAGCTTGCACTTAACAGCCATCCTCAGCTTATTAGGGTCAAAAGAGACAAACAGCTGGATGGACCACTGGTGGGCCTTGGTACACGTTCAATATAGAAGGCCAAGGCATGTTTACAGTCCAGCGTGTGCAACACTGCTTCCCCTCAGTTGGCAAGCACCTCGGGAAGAAAATCAGCAGTTTAATTAAGTGGTTGAGGTGGAACTCAGAGACCATCTTCGCAAAAAACGCAGGTGCATTTGCAGGACTACCGATTCTGGTGGATCCTGATGTAAAGGGGATGGGCCACCAGAGCCTAGAGTTCATTAACATGGTGGGCTGAAGTGACTGTTACCAAGAAAAGGACCTTCCAGGTCAAGTACTTCAGAGGGTAAGAGTCCAGTGGCTCAAAAGGAGCCTGCAGGAGCAGCGTAAGGACCACGTTGAGATCCCAAGCCACCACCTTGATGGGAGGCTTCGAGAGAAGCAAGCCTCACATGAAGGGACACACCAGCGGGCGAGTAGAGACGGGCCGGCCTCCTGGCCTCAATGGTAGTTGCCAATTGTGCTGAGGTGAACCCGAATGGAATTGGATTTCAAGCCAGAGAGAGAGGAGCAGTAGTTATTCCAGCAACTGATCCACCACGCAGGAGAAGGAATCCAGCGCTCTTGTCTTGAAGGATCTTGCAGCAAACCTCTGCCACTTGAACGCATAAGCCCAGCGCATCAAGAACTTGCGCGATGCCAAAAAAACATCCTGTCGGACAAATTGAGCTCCAAGAGGACTACCCGTTCAGCATCCAGCATTGAGTTTGAAGGAGTGGGTATGTAGGAATGCAGCAGGGTCCCTTCGTCCTGGGAGATGAGATCTGGGGCAGAGCCCAGACAGAGAGGCTCTCTCCAAGAGAGTTGAAGTAGCAGGGAGAACGATGGCTTCTGGGGCCAGTCTGGGGCAATGAGGATCATGGTGCCCCTGTTGGCCTGAAGTTTCAGCAGAGGTTTTGCCACAAGTGGGATCGGGAGACAGGCATAAATCAGACCCACAACCCCCAGTGGAGAAGAAAGGAAACCGAGGCCAGCCGGTCGTTAGACAGCCTCTTGGACATTCTGTGATGTGGCAAAGAGGTCAATTGTGGCAGTATACCACGCTCAGATGATGTGCTCTAACACCCCTCTGTGGAGGGTTCACTCATGCAGCTGGATTTCTCTGCTCAGCTGATTCGCAAGAAGTTGATCTAGGTCGCCCATAACTCCATCTCGTGGTCCAGGTCAAACCGTCACAGCCGGACCGCTTCCCAGCAGAGGGGGCATGAGCCTGTGCCTTCCTGTTTGTTCATACAGAACATTGCCATCTGGTTGTCTGATCAGGACCACCTGATTCACCAGGTGTGCCTGGAAGGCTCAGAGGGCATTCACTATGGCCCGCAACTCAAGTGTTGATCTGTTGCAGACTCTCCTGCTCGGACAATAGGCCCTGCATCCACAGGACATCCAGATGGGCCCCTAACCAAGTTTGGACGCATCAGCTGTCAGCGTCCTGCAGGGGGGCTCCGCTTGGAACAGGAGGCCCCGAAGCAGGTTCAGCAGCTCCAACCACCACCTGAGGGACTATACCAGGGGAGTGGTGACCACCACCCTGTCCCAGAGATGGCTTGTGACCAGCTTCCATTGCGTGCAGAGGGTCCAATGGCCTTGCCACATGGAAAGGTGGGTCAAGGTGGTAATGTGTACTGTAGAGGCCATGTGGCCATGCACTTTCAGCATCCCCCGGGCCATGGTGAGGAGCTGCATGCAGTCCAATGGCAGAAACATCCGGGCTCAGTGGTATCAAGGAGGGCTCTGATGAACTCCAGCCACTGCATGGGCTGGAGGTGGGACTTGGGGTAGTTGATGACAAACCCCAGCTGCTCGAGGACCTGAGCTAATCATCCAGATAGGGGAAAGCAAAGACTCCTATATGTTCAAAGATAGGTGACCACTACGGCAAGACAATTGGGGAAGTCCCAGAGTACTGATGCAAGCCTGAAGGGAAGCACCTGGTTCCAATAGTGTTGGTCTCCTAGTACAAAACTGAGGTATTTTCTGTGACTTGTGTGGATAGGGATGTGTATATATGCATCCTTGAGACCCAATGAGTAAGCTAGTTGTTCTTCAGAAGGTAAGGGAGCAGCGTCCCCAGCAAGACCATCCTGAATCGTTCAGGCATGAGAAACCAGTTGAGGTTCCAGAGGTCCAGAATGGGTCGAACCCCCACTCTCTTTTTGAGGACCAAGAAGTACCAGGAGAAAAACCCCTTTCCGACCTGAACTGGCAGAACTGGCTCAATGGCAAGGTCAGTCAGCAGAGTAGAAACCTCCTCCCACAACAGTCTTTGGTGCAGTGGGTCCATGACGTACTTCTCTTGGATGGAGGGAGGCGGCAGCTGGGCAACGTGCAGCCGGTAGCCCTGCTGGACGAGCTGCAGCACCCAGGCATCAGAGATTATAAAGAGCCACTTATGAGCGAAGTGGACGAACTGTCCCCCCTACCTCAGGGGAACTCTGACAAGTAAGGGATGGTTGGCTATGCTCCTGAAGAAGCAGTCAAAAGCCCACCCCTGGCTTGGGCTGCAAGGTTGGCTGGCTGGGCCTTCTGAGGCTTCTTCCACCACTGCTGGCGGGAAGCCTGAGCCTTTGGCTGAGCACTCTGGGGTGTTGGATAGTACTGGCGCAGGAGGAAGGCCCCCTTACCCTGGGACTACTTACACGAAGGGTCCGCAGTTTTCCTCAAGAGCATGGAGAGCACTACATGCTCCTTCTCAAGCTTGCCTGCTTTCTCTTCGACCAGCTTCCCGAAAAGGTTCTCCCCACTGCAAGGAACATTGGCCAGCTTATCCTGGACCCATTGTTCCAGGTTGAAGGACTGGAATCAGGCCAGCTGCCAGGCGCCGATGTCCACCACCACCACTCTGCAGGTGGACTCAAAGGCATCATACGTGGCTCACACAGCATACTCAGAGGGGATCATTCTGAGCAGCGCTTAGCGGGGATGTATGTCAGGTTTGAACATACATCCCCGCTAAACACCTGGCCCCATTGAAAGATCCAGAGCTCCCCGCATGTACAGAGGAGATGTGCAGGGAGCTCTGGATGGGGGCAGGAGGAGCGTGGGCGAGGCAGAGGCGGGACACTGACCCTGGATGTACAGGGCCAATTCCGGTGGCAGCCCTGTATGTTTGGGGCTGCAGGAATGCATGGGGAACTTATTCCACCTCAGAGATGGAATAAGTCCCCCCCCCCCCCCGCAGACAGGGAACTGTACTGGCAGACCCTCCACCCCTGAGGACTTGGGATGGAGAAGGTGGTCTCCCACTACCCAATCCAGGCATGGTAGGCTCTCTGGGGGTCAAATGGCAGGGAAAGGAAGGTATGTGGCTTGGTGGGGAATCAGGGCACCTGCATGGTGTCCCGGGTGCCATGGCGATGGGATGTCACAGCACCGGGGCTCTATACAGACACTCCGGCTGGGTTGGACGGGACGGGCAGTGTACGTATGGTAACACAAAATCGGGGCACATTCTGCACATCCAGGCCTGTTGCACCAGACTTTGGACATCTGGATGGGCCCCGATGGGAATTGGGCCAAGAGCAATCATTGTCGTGACCTATCAGGGCATGGAAGGAGTTGAGGCAGTCAGAAGGGGCATGGGTAGCACACTCCAACAGTAATAATATGATGTCCTTCAGGAACACACCCATATACAGCTGGTAGGAAAGAATCTGGGCCACCAGCATGAAGCCCTGGTAGCATCTCCTCCCAAAGGAGTGCAGGGTTCTGGCCTTCTGCTCCAGGGGTACTGAGGAGTGAGTCTTGGTGCTCTTCATGTGCTTCAAGGAGACTCAATCATGATGGAGTTATGTGGTAGCTGGGTTTCTCAAAGCCTGGTGCTTTCTGGACCCGATACATCAAGCCCAGCTGAAAGGGGGAACTGTGAGGGGATTTTCCCACAGCTGCAGCAGCAGTCTCTGCAAGACATGGTACACCGGCATCGTCACTGCCTCCCTGGGTGCTGAAGGGTACAGTAGGAGTTCAAGTTTCTCCATCTTTAGCTCGTCCTTTGCTTCAAGGGAGAAGGGTATGTCCTTGGCCATATTCCGCACAAAGCCCTGGAAGGACATGTCTTCCAGGGGTGATATATGTCACTTATACGGAGGGGATGGATGAGAGGGAAGGACAGGAGATCTCCTGTCCGAGATGGCAGAGCCCACCTCAGTTTCCCAGTCTTCAGACAAGGGCTCCAAGAAGAAATTGAAATAGCATCAGGTTTCCTCCCACCGCCTACTCCGGTCATGTGAAGAGGGTTTGGTAAGGCATTGGGACCCGTAGCACCCCGAGTGAGACCGAGGGTGTCTCAGGACATCAGAGCCTTATACGCTTGACAAGGAGATCGCAGCAAGAACTGGCGTCGATTCCAATCTCCCTCCCGATGCGCCTTCCACCACCAGCAATGCATGGGTCTCCTGGATGGGCTGGAGGGAGTGTTGTGATGCCACTGAAGTCATCGCAGAGCCTGCATGCCACAGAGCTAAGTTCACTGCCATGTGAGCCTCAGGGGCCTTCCACTACCCCTGCCTCGGAGGGGACCAGGGCTAGGATTGCAACTTCAGCCACTGGTGCCTACACCTCCAGAGGGGACTCCACAATGACAGGCTCATCGTAAGACATCTGGCTGCACTCCAGAGCTGTGGGGGGTCAATTCCTCCCATCAGGAAGTCGATTCCTCCCACCGGGGAAGTTTGGCAGGCTGCTCCCATCCCTCACTGTCCATGTCACACCGGGAAGGGCTGCGGTGCCCATGCACGCTGGGCTTGTCCCGGTGCTCGGGTGTCCCTTTCAATGCTAATGGATTGGTGTCAGGTCCTTCCTCGATTCTAGTTGGACATCAACGGAGAGCTTCCGTTTGATGCCCCAGCCCTTCGGATCCAAATGCGCACAGGCATCCCCCACCCAGTTGTTGCCTTGACGGAATTCCATGATGGCGTTGCTGATGCTGAGTAGAGGATGCTGAATCAGACACCGACTCGCCGGCACTTAACAACAACAACAACAACAACCAGCTTAGACACGTCCAGGAAGACCATATCAGCGAGGTCAAAGACCTCGAATGAGATGGCAGGAAAAATGGCCCAGAAAGAGAAAAGCACAAAAATTAACAAAAAAAAACAAAAAAAAGGAAAAATAGTCTGGGAGCCGACTAACCGACGACAGGCAGTGAAAATCACTCAAGAAAAAATACCCATGGGGGGTAATAGAGAAAAAATGTTTCTGCTGGTGCAGGATACGTCCTATAAGCTCTGCGGAAAAAAAGGAAACTGAGAAGATGGCACCGCGGCAGGTGGGAAAGCAGGCACGCAACCATGGTGCAGCTCTCAAAAGCTTCCAATTGAAGCTGGAGAGCATTCCACATGGGCTGTCGATGATGTCACCCATAAGTGAGGACTTTCTTTTACTACTACTAATCTTTGTATAGCACTACAAGGCATAAACATCGCTGTACAGACACATGTAAAAGACGATCCCTTCTCAACAGAGCTTGCAATCTAGTTAAGACAGAAAGCACAACAGCCGAGGACAAGGACACATCTAGGGGCGAGGCAAGGAAACAATAAGGGACCAAGCGGATCAGGATCCAAAACTAGACTCGAAGAGGTGAGTTTTCAGCCTGCATTTGAAAAGGGCCAGAGCTTAAACCTGCTTGTCCACAGAAAAAGTCTGCTTCTACATTGTCCACCCCAGCAATGTGCTGGGCTGACAAGGCTAGGAGGTTCTTCTCTGCCCAGGCAAGCAAGAGATCCATATGTGAAGCCACTCTGATGCTCTTGTGCTGCCTTGCTAATTGACATAAGCTGCTGCTGTGGCATTGTCAGAAAACACTCGAACCGTCCAGCCCTTGACTAGGGGTCAGAAATGCAGAACAGCCAACTTGATGGCCCTTGCCTCAAGGTGACTGATAGAGCACACCACTTTCCTGTCATTCCAACGGCCCTAGGCCGTACAGTCTTGGCAATGGGCGCCCCAGCCCGAGAAACTGGCATCTGTCATCAGCAGGATCCAGGAGAAATCGTCCAGTGGTACATCATTCCTCAGATGACTGGGTGCTGCCGGTGCCGCCACCACCACCACCACTACCATAGGCTAGTCTTCACTATCAATGGGAGCGGAAGCCTGCGCTCAAACTCCTGAGAACTCGGGGACCATCGAGTCAACAAGGACCGCTGGGAGTTGCTGCATGTGAGCACATGCCCACGACAACATCTCTATGGTCACCGCTACCAATCTGAGGAGCTGAAGATAATCCCAGACTCTGGGGACCTGCTGTACATAGAACAGCACCAGGCAATCCAACAGTCTTCTGACTTTCTCCTCTGGCAGGAAAACTCTGCCCACTCGAGTGTCGAAACGTGCTCCCTGAAATTCCAAGGACTGGGGAGACAAAAGCTGACTCTTTTCCTGATTGATCATCCAGCTGAGGCCTTCCAAAAAAAGGACACCTCTCAGGACGTCACTCAAGACACTTCTGACAGGGATGGGCTTGGATGACTCAGTCGTCCAGATAGGGATGGAGAGATTCCTTGGCGCCGCTGCGCTGCAGCCACCACCACCATGATCTTGGAGAACATCTTTGAGGCAGTGGAGAGCCCAAAAGGGAGGACAGCAAACTGACAGTAAGAGCCAAGTATGGCAAAACGCAGATACTGGATCGAGATATGAAAATATGCCTCGGCCAGATCCAGAGAAGCCAAGAGTTCCCCTTGGAGCACTGTTTGAATCATGGAGCGCAAGGTTTCCAGCCAAAAGCACAGCATGTGTAAGTTCTCATTGATACCCTAAAGGTGCAGAATGACCCGGAAAGAACCATCCTCTTTTAGCACCACAAAATAGCTGGAGTATCTGTCCTTGCCATGCTCAACTGGGGGGACAGGCACCAGTGGTCTTTAAGAATAGCAACTTGTCCAAGATGGTCCGTGCCACGGAACCCTTGATCATAGACTCACAAGGGGAAATGATGAAGCCATCAGCAATCGGCTCTATGCACCGCAGGACATAGTCAAAATGAATGGTGTCTAGCACCCAGCAATCCTTAGTAACCCAGACCCATTCCTGAAATAAGAGGTGAAGCCTGCTGCCCACCACAGACAACAGGGAATGAGCCCTCAAACCTTCACTGCATAGCCCGGGAGGATTCTCCTCTGAAGGGAACAGAGTCCCTGGGCATACATTCTCCATAAAAGGACTGAGAATGAGCCCAAGGCCCTGAATGAAGCTGAGGAGAAGAAAGGCTTTCCAGGTCGGTAATGACGATAGTCCCAAGACCCGCAGAAACATAGAAACATGACGACAGAAAAAGACCACATAGCCTATATCTAGTCTGTCCTTCCATATCAACCACTACAATAGTTCCCCTTTTTTCCTTTAGAGATCCTCTGTGTTTGTTCCATGCTTCTTTGAATTCACATACTGTCCTCATCTCTAACACTCCACTGGGAGACTATTCCATGGATTCACCACTCTTTCCGTAAAGAAATATTTCCATATATCACTCCTGAATCTATCCCCTTTTACTCTCATCCCATGTCCCTTCATAGCAGAGCTTGCTTTCAATCGAAAGAGGCTCTCCTCCTGTGTATTTATGCCACGGAGGTATTTAAACGTCTCAATCATATCACCTCTATCCCACCTTTCCTCTAAGGTGTACATATTAAGATCCTTAAGTCTGTCCTCATATGCTTTATAATGAAGACCATTAATCATTTTAGTAGCCACCCTCTGTACTGACTCCAGCTTGTTTATATCCTTTTGAATGTGCAGTCTCCAGAATTGCACACAATACTCCAAATGAGGTCGCACCAAAGAGCACTATCACCTCCTTTCTTTTGCTGGCCATTACTCTCCCTATGTACTCAAGCATCCTTCTAGCTTTTGTTGTCGCATTTTCTACCTGTTTAGCTTCTTTAAAATCATCAGACACAATCACGCCTAGGTCCTGGCTCTTCTTTAGTGGACAAAAGTACTTCACCCCCTATACTATATCGCTCCCTTGGATTTGCATGACCTTGCATTTTTTAACATTAAAATCTCAGCTGCCAAATTCTAGCCCATTCTTCAAGCTTAGCTAGATCCCTCCTTGGTGGTCGGATGGTAGCTTCCGAGAAAGGGGCACTAGCCTGCTTCACAGGCCCCTTGAACCCATCTTCCAGGAAGCAGTAAGATTTGTTCTCACCTTTGATCTCTCACCAATTTCTCCAAATCAGTTCTAAACAGAAGCTTCCCCTTAAATGCCAGTTGAGTCAACCAGGCTTTGGAGGATGTGTCCGGTGCCCAGTTTTGAAGCCAGATCTAACACCATGACACAGTCGTCAGGGCATCATCCTTGGCCGCCAAACATACCAGGTCACACATGGCATCAGAAAGAAAGGAAGGTAGTCAACTTCAAAAGAGAGTACCATCAGGCGGAAGAGATTGAATCCACTGGAGCAGGGCTTGAAACATCAAGCTGGTACATACCTTCGGCTGTAAAATAGCTGCCATCATGCAAACTGTTATGTTAAAAGCTTGGATAATGAGGGGGAGAGATAAAGCCTGAGTCTTACCATTTAAGATGCTCTGGGGGAGAGTTGCGGCCTCCAGTGGGAGTTTATAATGTTGTAGTGGGGCTATGAGAGTTTAATGTTGATTGGAAACGTTGGGAATGGATGAGAGAATGGTGTTGAGAGGTAAGGGGGTGTGCAGTAGAAGGATGGTTGAGAGATTGTTTTGAAAGGTGAAGAGAAGAATGAATTTATGGGGATGAGGGAATGGAGGGGTGGGAGGAGTGGTTGGTAAGGGTGTGAGAGGTTGGGATTGTGTGGATGGTGGAGAGGTTATCATGGTAAGGGGGCTGATGGGTGTCTGCATTAAGAGAGGAGAGTGATGTATCTGGTTGAATGAGTCACTACTCCGAGATGGGTGCAGGAGGAGGAGTGTGTGGAATGGGGGATGAGGGAGAGTGGGGGGCTATAAATAATGGGGGTAGGAAGAGGGGGACATAGGCTGGTTGAAGCAGTTGGGGGGGGTTAGGGAGGATTATGGCTAATACCTCAAGGAGGTTTAAATTGGTCTCGCTAAATGCAAATGGCCTTAATTCCTGGCAGAAGATTAACTTACTGCAGAGGAAAGGCCTGCAGAGGCTGAAGGCAGATATTTTGATAGTGGGGGAGACACACCTTCGGAGAGCACAGGAGGAAATGCTCCAGGGGAGGGAATATGACCAGGTCTTCTTGGTTACAAATGTAGGGGCACCTAAAAAGGGAGGGATGGGGATATTGCTATCTAGTACATTGGAGGCAGAGGTGGGGATAAGAGAGGAAGTTTTATGGTGGTTAATCTGAAAACTGGGGATAGTTACTGGAATGTAGTGAGTCTGTATGCCTCTAATGAGAGTCAGGCGGCCTTTTTCTGAGGTAGTGGAATGGATGGTGTGAAATATAGAGGTAGGAGCAATTTTTTTTTGGGGGGGGGGGGGATTTCAATTAAACTTGTAACCCACGATCAGATCAATCTAAAGGGCTTGGGGGGGATGTTAGGGATAGGAGAGCGCTATTGGGCATGATAGATACTCTTATTTTTCTGCCCTCCACAAACCTATAGAGAATTAATATGAATGGGTGGATTGTGGGCTGGGAGCAACAGTAGCAGAATCAGATATTGGCCCAATCACATAGTTGGACCACATCCTGAGTACTGTTTTCACCTGGGCAAACAAGAGGGGGGACTCCATTTTTGGAGATTGAATGACTCGTTGTTGGAGGACAAGGAATATAGGGAACATATTAATAGGGCTTTGAAGAAATATTGGGAGATTAATCTGCAAAGTGGAGTGGGGTTGAGTGGAATAGAATGAAGGCGGTGATTCGGGGTCATTTTGCCTCTATGGCAGCATTTAAGAAGAGGGTAGGGAGGGAGCAGGAGTAAACATTCAAGAAGGAGGTGGGTGTGCTGGAGAAGGAGCAGCATCATAGGATTACTAGGCAGGGTCTTCACAGCTTGAAGGAGATTAGGAGGGAGCTGGATGGGATACATGTGAAGATGGCAGCCTTCCAATTAGAGAGACTTCGTCAGTGGCACTTTCAGTTTGAAAATAAGCCCAGACATCTGTTAGCGAGGCAGTTGAAGGTGCAGACTAAGAAACAAATGGTGTTTAAAATTATGATGAAAGAGGGAGCAATTAAGATTAAATTTGATCAGATGCAGGAAGAATTCAGACAATTTTATCAGCAGTTGTACACCTTGGGGGGGGGGCGGGGGCGCTAGGAGTGGATGCTTATCTATGAGACTGTGGGTTGGGAACTTTAGGGGGGGGGAAGAGGCAGGAATCTTGGATAGAGAGAATTCAGATGGGGGGTTTTAGAAGCTATTTAGGGTATGAAAGCGGGGAAAGCCCCGGGATTAGATGGCTTGCCAGCATTCTTTTACAAAGAATTTTGGGAGATGTTAGTGGGTCCGTTGGATGATTTAATGGGGTATGGGAAGTGAAAGGTCTTCCTGAGTCCATGCGGGAGGCAGGTGTGACGGTAATACCTAAGGCGGGGAAAGACACTACACTTTGTAGCTCCTATTGGCTTATTTCTCTCATAAGCCTAGATGCTAAGATTTTAGCCAGGATCCTGGCAGCCCGGTTGGGATTGCTGATTCCTAACTTAGTGAAGAAGGACCAGGCAGATTTTATCCCTAGACAGTCCTACATTAAATTTGGGAGATCAAAAGGAGGAGAGAGTTGATGGTATTGGTTACTGTAGATGCAGAGAAGGCTTTTGATCGAGTGGCGTGGGTCTTTATGCTGCAGGTCCTTTAAAGCAAGGGTCTCAAACTCAAATTGCTTTGAGGGCCAAATCAGGACTTGTAAAATAACCCGGGGGCCGCATAAGACGTGGGGCCTCATTTGCATAATTATTTGCATAATGTTACCATACCCTAAATTTTAGTAAACATGCCTCTTAATGAGTGTATGGATAAAGAAAGACTAAAAGATTTCTACATTACTATAATCCAGTGCCAACCGCCAGGCACATTAGGAACTACTACAAACACTGCCCATTTAGAACCCATAGCAAACCCGCCATATCCTAACAGCACTACCAGGACTCACAAAGCACCATACTCTACCTATCAAAAGGCAACACTGCAAATATTAAATCAATACGTTTCAGAGAATAACAATACATGACTTACTGGGGAAAGAGAACAAGTAGCAATGTCAAATAGGAATTACATAAACAGACTACCTCAGCTCAGTTACACATGCAGAACATACACCATAACCAAACAAGGAATCAAAATTTAGAAACAAGACGACAATAATTAAACTGGGAACCCCAAAAGCCAAACTTGGAATGTACAACAACACTGTAGAAATAAAACTATAAATTAATTTCCTCTTGTACTAAACAAAGCACAGACGTTATTGATGCACATTTCCCAGAGCTGACATATTCCAGTTAATAAATTCAAAATAAAGAGATATTTTTCTACCTTTTGTGCATTTTTTTTCAGTTGCAATTGTTCCAGCCACTTTCTTCTGGTTTCTTCGTGCCTTCTGCTAACTCTCCATCGTCTGCTGTCCATTTGTCCTTTCTTCTCTCTTCTAGTTTTTTTTCCATTCTCCCTCTACATCTGCTTTAAGAAGTAATTAGATCTTACCTGCTAATTAGTGTTCCTGAAGGAACGACAGTCCAGTCCCTTTACTTCTGGGTTGCGTAACCCTTCCAGCAGCTTGGAGGCTGAGCCCAACCTTTTTGGAGGTGGGGCGGTATAAATACCACTGAGACCACCCACCAACTCCAGTAATCGACTGAAAAAGCAGACTAATCGAACATCTGCAGTAACTATAAAGCAAACCTAAAAACATGCAAACTCCGGGAAGGGGTGGCAAGAATGTCAACCAACCCTTTCCCTTTGTTTTTGTTTTTTTGTTGTTTTTTTTAAGGAAATAGATAATAGGTAATAGGGGTAGAGGGAAGGAAGGCGCCATAGGAGGACTGCCCGATACTGCCCGCGCCTACTTACTCCTGGCCTCCCTCACCCAGATCTGGTTCCCCGCTCGGTCCGTCCTTATCCGACAGGTCTTCAGGTCCGACATAGCCGGGTGGGATCAGGGACTGGACTGTCGTTCCTTCAGGAACACTAATTAGCAGGTAAGATCTAATTACTTCTTCCTTATCGTCACTCCAGTCCAGTCCCTTTACTTCTGGGACATACCCGAGCAGTTCAATCCTGGGTGGGATCCGGCAAACCGGACTGAAGAACCGCTAGGCCAAACCGAGCGTCCGCTGAACTCTGTACGTCCAGCCTGTAGTGTTTGGTGAAGGTATGCAGAGAGGACCAAGTTGCCGCCCTACAAATATCCAACGGGGGAACTAGACTGAACTCTGCCCATGAAGTAGCCTGAGCTCGGGTGGAATGTGCTCGCAGCCCCACCGGGACCTGCTTGCCTTTCAGGATGTAGGCGGAGGCAATCGCTTCTCTAATCCACCTGGAGATGGAAGCCTTGGCCGCCGCTTCCCCTCTGTGGGGACCTCCGAACTGGACAAATAGCCGGTCTGATTTCTGGAACGGAGCTGTGCGGGAGAGGTAGCGCTTTAGGGCTCTTTGAACGTCTAGTAGACGGAGCCTGCTATCCCTACCTACCAGACCCTCGGTTGGGAATGCCGGGAGCGTGACTGTCTGGTTTATGTGAAAAGGAGAGATAACCTTGGGTAGGAAGGAGGGCACCGTGCGCAGGACGACCTTGTCCTTCAGAAAAGCCAGGAAGGGAGGTTTGGAGGACAGCGCTTGTAACTCGGAGACCCGCCTGGCCGAGCAGATTGCGACCAGGAAGACTGTCTTCAGGGTTAAGTCCTTCAAGGAAGCACTCTTTACTGGTTCAAAGGGCTCCCCTATCAGTGCGTTTAGCACCAGGTTAAGATCCCAGGGGGGGATGACCGACCTCCGCTGTGGACGCAGACGTCAAACTGCTCTTAGGAACCTGGAGACGTCCGTGTGAGCCCCTAGTGGCTTGCCATGGACCTGTCCTCTATAGCACGCAATAGCGGCTAGTTGGACTCGTAATGAACTGTGCGCTAAACCCTTGTCAAACCCTGCTTGCAAAAATTCCAGGATTTCCGGGACTGAGGTCGCAAGGGGCTTCTTTCGGCGCTCCGCGCACCATGCCTCGAAAATGCGCCAAACCCTTACATAGGAGAGACAGGTCGAGCGCTTCTTAGCACTCAACAGCATTGAGATTACTGCCCCCGAATATCCTCGCTTCAGGAGCCGCGCCCTTTCAAGAGCCAGGCCGTAAGCGAGAATCGATCCACGTGAGGCATCCGAACCGGGCCTTGTCTGAGTAGGTCGCTCCTGCAAGGCAGTCGCCAAGGCTGGTCGGCCAACATCCTCACCAGGTCCGCATACCAGGGGCGGCGAGGCCAATCCGGAGCTATGAGGATAACCAGACCCCGGTGGGACTCCACTCGCTGAAGAACCTTTCCAATCAGAGCCCAGGGAGGAAATACATAGAGAAGGCCCTCTGCTGGCCACTTCTGAGACAGGGCATCCAGACCTTCGGACATTCTTTCCTTTCGCCGACTGAAGAATCGGTCCACCTTGGCCGAGGAGAATCTTGCCATGAGATCCATTACTGGGAGACCCCAACGGGCCACTATTTGGTCGAAGGTCAACTGCTCCAGTTCCCACTCTCCGTGGTCTATCCTGTGCCTGCTGAGGTAATCGGCCATGACATTGTCCGTGCCTGCCACGTGCTGAGCTGAAAGCGCTTCCAGGTGGACCTCCGCCCACTGGAGGAGAACGTCCGCCTCCTTCTCCAGGGCAGGGCTGCTGGTGCCGCCCTGGTGGTTGATGTAAGCTACCGTGGTGACGTTGTCGGAGAGGACGCGGATTGCCTTTCTTTGTACTAGGAACTCGAGCGTCCTGAGCGCTAGGTTGACGGCCCGCAATTCCAGTCTGTTTATGGGCCATTGAGACTCCAACGGGGACCAGCGACCCTGGACGAACTGGTCCTCGCAGTGGGCCCCCCAGCCTGTCAGGCTGGCATCCGTCGTCAGGAGCACCCACTGATGGGGCTCGAGAGGCATACCCCGTTCCAGGTTTCTTGGGCACTGCCACCAGCGAAGAGCTCATTTGGTCCGCGGAGCACAAGGTAACTGCGTTGCCAGGGGATGGATTTGCAGAGACCACCGCCGCAATAGAGATCGTTGCAATGGACGCATGTGGGCTCTGGCCCAAGGCACTACCTCTATCGCCGCCGCCATTGTGCCCAGGACCTGAAGATAATGCCATGCTGAGGGGGTTCGCCTGCTTAGGAAACCGAGTAACCAGTAGCCTTAGGTCCCTGGCCCGGGATCGGGACAAGAACACTCTGCCCCTGCCGGTGTCGAATCTTGCGCCGAGATACTCGAGATTCTGGGAAGGGGTCATCCTGCTCTTTGCTCGGTTGATCACCCACCCCAACTCTTCTAGGAGATGAACTACTGTGGCCATCGCCGCGCGACTTTCCTCCTCCGACTTCGCTCGGATCAGCCAATCGTCTAGGTACGGGTGAACCAAAATCCCCTCCTTCCGGAGGAAGGCCGCTACGACCACCATCACCTTGGTGAACGTCCGTGGAGCCATTGCTAGGCCGAAGGGAAGGGCCTGGAATTGGAAGTGGCCCGCTGGTACCGCGAATCTTAGGAATTGTTGATGGGATCTCCTGACCGGGATATGCAAGTAGGCCTCTGTCAAGTCGAGGGCCGTCAGGAACTCCCCGCCCCTTACGGCTGCGATGACTGACCGCAGGGTCTCCATCCTGAAGTCTGGTACCCTGAGACAGCGATTGACCTGTTTTAAGTCCAGGATTGGCCGGAAGGAGCCTTCTTTCTTTGGCACAACGAAGTAAATCGAGTATCGACCTGAGCCGCACTGGTCTGAAGGTACTGGAATCACGGCCCCGAGTGCAATTAACCGAGCGAGGGTTGACTCCACCACTGACTTCTTTGCAGGGGTACCGCAGGGGGACAGAACAAAGGCTGGGGGTATCTGCTTCGAAAATTCGAGCGCGTAGCCCTCTCTGATCACCTCTAGCACCCATTGATCCGACGTGACCCGGGACCAGGCGGGAAGAAACTGACTTAAACGTCCTCCCACGGGCAGCTCTTCCCCCTGGACCCCCGCAGCTTCATTGTTGTTTTCTAAGGCTCGAGGAGGAGGAGAAGGAGGTCGCCCCAAAACCGCGACCTGCTCCCAGAAACCCTCGAAAGCCCTGACCCCTAGAGGGGAAACGTCCCCTGGAAAAGGAGCTGGATCTGGCGGGGCGAAACCTCCGGGAGTCCCTAGACTGGGTACGTGCCGGGGGCAGGGGACGGCTTTGTTTCGGTCTATCTTCCGGGAGCCTGCCTCCCTTGGACTCGCCAAGATCCTTTACCAGCTTCTCTAAATCCTCGCCGAACAGCAGTTTCCCCTTAAAGGGGAGTCGGCTCAGGCGTGCCTTCGAGGAGGTATCCGCTGCCCAATTGCGTAACCACAGATATCGCCTGGCCGCCACCACCGCGGCCATGTTCTTTGCCAGGCTTCTGATGAGGTCATACTGACTATCCGCCAAGTAAGCTGTTCCAGATTCCAACCTGGCCGCGTTGGTCCGCGTCTCATCTGCGGAGTTCTCGTCTGTCTGCAGCTGTTGTGCCCACCTTAAACAGGCCCTAGCCACCCAAGCTCCGGAGACCGAGGCCTGCAAAGCGAGGGCGCTTACGTCAAAGGCTTGCTTCAGGAGAGTATCCAACTTTCTGTCTTGAGGATCTCTTAAGGCCGTACTGCCCTCCACTGGGATAGTGGTCTTCTTAGTGACTGCTGACACTGCCGCTTCCACCCTGGGAGACTTCAGCAGCTCTTTGTCTGCCTCTGGGATGGGATATAGATGAAGCATAGACCGGACCCCCCTTAGACTTGACTCCGGTTGGTCCCATTCTTCCTGGATCATCTGTCGCACCACCCTATGCACAGGAAAGACCTTCTGGGATCTTCTAATGGCTTGAATCAATGGATCCTCCAACGCTTCCTCCTCTGCAGGCGTATCGGAGGTCATATTGAGGACCTTCAGGGACTCGTTAATCAATGCCGGGAGCTCCTCCCGACGAAAGACTCTAATTATCCTAGATTGGTCTTCTTCTGGAATCTCCCCTTCTTCCAGCTCCTCTTCCTCCTCGTCATAGTCCTTGTCCGAGGGCGTCTCCTCCAGAGATCCCTGTGAGAGGGTCTCCTCTTCACTCATCCGGGGGCGCTTCGGTGGAATGCCGGAATCTGGATTACCCGCCCTCGAGGGTCTGGCTGGCTTGACCTCCGATGCCGGAGGAGCCGCTCCTCCTGCCCCTGAACTCTGCTTATGTAGGCAATATGCCTTGTGAAGTAAGAGGATGAAATCCGGGGAGAAGAAGTCCCCTGCCCCACCTTCCCCCACCGGGAGGGGGGAGGGGGATAGGGAGGGAGTGGGCAAGTCCGAGGACGTAGAAGGAGGGGCTTGAGACCCCCCTCCCCTACTGGGAGTTCGTCTGACCCCTGAGAGGGATGGGCCATGGTTAAATTAATCTCCTGCTCCGCTGAAGCCGCCAACGTGGTACAGCTCCTGCAGATGCCTGTCTCTGCGGATGTACCCCTGCGTATTCCACAGGAAAGGCAGCGGGACTTGGTTGTCATGACCCGGAGCTGAGGACTTTCCACTACCAGTCCTCCAGTCCCGAACGGGAGGGTCTCCCCTTACTATGGAGATAGCTCTCTCCCTGGCCAATTGACCCGAGGTTTCCCCCAAGAAGAAAACAAAGGAAAACTAACAGCCTATTAGTCTTGAGGCAAAAAACAAATAAAATAAAGAATCAAGCCAAATTTACCCTGGAGAAAGGAAATAACCACTTCAAATGCCAATGAGAGGTATATTCCCCTTAACGGAATTAAAATTAAAATTACATCCCTTTCTCAATTAGTACTTGCGGTTTTCAAGGCTGTGCTGGGATCCGAGCCGATTCAGCAATGCCCACCTGTTGGCTCTACACGTGGTAGGCCTCACCACGTAGAGCCAGAACGGGGAACTCCGAGACTCTCCTCCGGGAGATGCCTGACCCTCCTGCTGCCCTCCGGAGCCGAAAACTTCTGCTCTCTGTGTGGATCTCTGCCTAAACGCTCCCCCGCAGTCCCCGGAGAGACCGGGTTTCGCCGCCGCGTCTTTCCGTTCCCGGACGGGTCTGGCGGTACACGCAGGCCAGCGACGCTGCCTCAAGCGCTCAGCCTCCAAAGGGGCTTCGGCACGAGGCAGGGGCGATCTGAGTGAAGTGGGCGCAGGGTCTGGTATCTCAGCAGCAGAGAAAGGTAGATGGATCCTCCTCGATGCTGCGAGCAGCGGCTCTCCTCCGATGCCCGATCCGGGAGGGGGGGTGGAGGGAGATGAAGAGAGCAGGAGCAATTAAAGGGCCAGAGCCCTCTAAGATAAATTTAAGTACAAATCAGAATACTGAAGAAATAAATAAAGGAAATCAAGGAAAAAAAACAAGGAAATCAATGAAATAAATGCAAAGTAGGACTCCAGTAAGCCCCAGGCTTACGGAACCCTCCAGCTGCTTGGAGGCTGAGATTACTGGAGTTGGTGGGTGGTCTCAGTGGTTTTTATACCGCCCCACCTCCAAAAAGGTTGGGCTCAGCCTCCAAGCTGCTGGAAGGGTTACGCAACCCAGAAGTAAAGGGACTGGACTGGAGTGACGATAAGGAACATACTAATCTTTCTCCTTTTGCTCTTTCCTCATTCCTATTTCATCCACTCAAATTTTACCCCTCCATCCTCAATCCCCACTTACTCTCCCAATACCTGGCCAATTGTAGATATGTCTTCCCTCCCACACAAAATATTTTCCCCTCTCCATTTCACTCTCCCAGCTCCATTCCATTCTAATCCTCCCCCAACATCAGCTCCCTTCTAGTTCCAGCCCCACATAGCACCCACTCCCTTCTAGTCCCTGCATCAGCCCATTTTCAGTCCTAGCCCCCCATCAGCCCATTTCCAATCCTAGCTCCCCCCCATCAGCCCATTTCCAGTGCTAGCTCCTTCCCCTCACAGCCCATTTCAATTCCAAGCCCCCTCTCCATCAGACATTTGCAGTTCAAGCCCCCCTTCCACTCAGCCCATTTCCAGTCCTAGCAACCCCCCAACCCATTACCAGTCCTAGCCCCCCATAGCCCACTTCCAGTCTTACCCATCACCCCATTTTCAGTCTTACCCCTCATAGTCCATTACCAGTCCTAACCCCGCCATCACCCCATTTTCAGTGTTACCCCCATCACCCCATTTTCAGTCTTACCCCCCCCCCATAGCCCATTACCAGTCCTAACCCCCCTCCCCCCCCCATCAGCCCAAGTAGATTTTAAAAAATCCAAACTTGCTGCGGCTGCCGCCGCCGCAGTATCAAGCGTCCCGCGGGCCCCTCTGCCCGGCAGAGTCCTCTCCTCCCTGCAGCATCAGCTCCAAAAGCGGCGGCTTTGAGAGCCGCGGAGAGAGTTTCTCTCTTGCGGCTCTGAAGAGCAGCGAGAGAGAAACTCTCTTCAGCTCCAAAAGCGGCGGGAATTGAGCCGCCGCTTTTGGAGCTGAAGAGAGAGAGTTTCTCTCTCGCTGCTCTTCAGAACCACGAGAGAGAAACTCTCTCTCTTCACGGCTCTGAAAGCCGCCGCTTTTGGAACTGATGCTGCAGGGAGCAGAGGACTCTGCCGGGGAGGGGGGGAGCCGCGGGACGCTTGATATTGCGGCGGCAGCGGCAGCAGCAGCAAGTTTGAATTTTTTTTTTACTCTACCGGCCAGCTGCTTAACACACCGGGCCAAATGCATCACGGGCCGCACAAGATGCTCTCGCGGGCCGCGTGATTGAGACCCCGGCTTTAGAGGGTGGGGACTGGGCAACATTTTACAAACTGGATCGGAGCATCATACGAAAAGCCAAGGGCCCAGGTTAGAATAAACGAGGGGTACTCTGAATGTTTTGAATTGGGGCAGGGCACGAGGCAGGGGTGCCCATTGTCCCCCTTGCTTTTTGTATTGGTTATTGAAACTCTAGTGAAAATGGTGAGGGCATATCCCGATATAGCGAGATTACAAATTGGGGCTCACCAGTATAAAGCTGCGCTTTTTGCTGACAATGTGCTGTTTACACTAACAAGGCTGTTGGTCTCTTTATCAGTGCTTTTGAAGGAAATTGCTAAGTATAGTAAATGGTTGGGATACAAGATCAATTTAGGTAGGACTGAAATACTGGGAGTAAATATTGAGCAGGATCTAGCTCAGAGGCTGAAGGAGAAATTCCCCTTTAAGTTGGCCAAATACTTAGGGGTTCTGTTAGGGGAGGACTCCTATAGCTTATTCACCATGAACTATTGTGCCACTGAGGAAGAACATCTTGAAGGATTTGACTTGGTGGAGTAAGCGCCCACTGTCCTGGTTGGGTAGAATCTCAGTAATCAAGATGAATGTCCTTTCGCGATTGCTGTACTTCTTTTTGGCCCTGCTGATGGCTGTACCCTCAGCCTTTCTGAGGGGCTTGAGGAGAGGGTTTTTGACTTTATTTGGAATAGGCACCCACCCAGGGTTAGGTGGGAAGTGCTGCAAAAGCAGAAGGAAGAGGGTGGTTTGGGAGTATCTGATCTTGAACGCTATTATCCAGCAGCTCAAATGACAGCAATTTGAGTGGCGTAGTACGCCCAGAGTTAAACAGTGGGTGAAAATTGAACAGGAGGACTGGGGGAAGTTGACATGGGGGGAATACATGGACAGTAATGGAAAGGAGAAGAACTACGGGCAATCTGTATATAGACCTTAATAAGCAAGTGTGGGCAAATATTTGGAGAACCCTAATGGGGGATCTGAGGTTCTCTATCTTCTCTCCGATTCAGAGCCATCCTGATTTTGTCCAAGGTGCGAGGAAAGTAGGTTTGGGATTTCGGAAAGAAAGGGATTGAATAGGCTGGGTCATCTGCTAGCTCAGGGGAGTGAAGTGAAAGATTTTTAGGATAGGATGGTGGGAGGATTGCGGGAGATGACAGGTGTGGAATGTCAGAGAGGCCTGGTGAGCTGTTTATTAAATAGAGAGCCTGACGGATGTGGAAAGGATTTCATAAAATTAGACGGCTGCTGGTTTGTGGCTGCCAGGACTGAAGTGGCATGCACATAGAAGACTTTGAAAGTGTAAGAATTGGGAAGGGTTAAGAGCAGAATGAGTATGATCTGCTGAATATGTGAGATCACAGCATATCGAATGCAAACCTTTGCTCAATATCAGCACATGTGGGAGAACTTCCTTAAGTGGAAACTATGAGGGCTGGGATTTGGATGGCATGCTGAGAACTCGCTTATGATTGATGATGGAGTGAGAGCCTGTTGGGAGGGATGAGTGACTGTTGGGCTGTGGGGGATACTGGAGGTTGGTCTTCTTTCCTGCTTTGTTATACTGCTTGAATTATGTTCAGGGCAGATTAACCCCTCCGACTGGGTGAATAGGTTGTCACAAGGTGTTCAAGTGACTGGGAGAGGAGGGAGGTGGGGGGGAGTGCTATAGTATTGTACTATTGTGCAGAAGGGTTGTACTGATTGTGAATGTTTGTTTGGTTTCAATAAAATTTAAATTTAAAAAAATTATCTCTTAGAAGCCCAGATATGCTTTAAGAAAGGTGGAAGGAAGGCCAAATGACTGCCAGCATGGTTTAAAGGAGAGGTTAGAGATGCTGTTGTAGCCAAAAAAGCATCTTTCAGGAAATGGCAAAAGGAGCAAAATGATGAAAACAGGAAACATAAGCACTGGCAAGTTAGATGCAAGGCATTGATAAGGCAAGCAAAGAATTTGAAAAGAAGCTTGCCATGGAAGCAAAAATGCATAATAAAAACTGTTTAAAGTACATTCATAGCAAAAAATCTGTAAGAGTCATTTGGACCATTAGATGATAGGGGGTAAAAGGGGTTCTAAGGAAGAACAAAGCCATAGCAGAGAGACTGAATCAATTCTTTGCTTTGGTCTTTACTGAAGATGATGTAGGGAAGTTGCCCATGCCTGAAATACTATTTAAAGATAATATATCGGAAGAATTGAAACAAATCTCGATAAACTAGGAAGATGTATTACAACAATTTGATAAACTAAAGATAGCAAAACACCTGGACTGAATGGTTTACATCCCAGGGGGCTGAAAGAATTGAAATATGAGATTGCAAACCTACGATAATAATCTATGAACTATCATTAAAATTATCTGTAGTACCTAAAGATTGAAGAATGGCCAATGTAACACCAGTTTTTAAAAAGAGTTCCAGGGGTGATCCAGGAAAATTACAAACCGATGAGCTTGACATCAGTACCGAGCAAAATGGTAAAAACCATTATAAAGAATAAAATTACTGAACATGGTTTAATGGGAGAAAGCCAACATTGATTTGGCCAAGGAAAGTCTTGTCTTACTAATCTGTTACATTTTTTGAAGGTAGGAATTAACAGATAAAGGTGAGCCGGTTGATATAGTGTATCTGGATTTTTCTCAATTGAGAAAGATTACTAGTGTAATATTGCACAGATCTCTGCTGGACCCGCTGCTTTTTAACATAGTCATAAATGACCTGGAAATCAAAACTGCCAAGGAAAAGAATCGAAGGAAGACTACCGCAGTAAGACAAAATGCGTAGCAAACTCGGTCAAGTTTAAGAACACAAGAACATAAGAAATGCCATATTGGGTCAGACCAAGGTCCATCAAGCCCAGTATCCTGTTTCCAACAGTGGCCAATCTAGGTCATACGTACCTAGCAGTTTCCCCAAAAGACACAGGTTCCACAATGCTTACAATGGGTCAAGCATTGATATCCTGGGTCCCTTTTTAATAATGGTTTATGGACCTTTCCTCCTCCAGGAACTTGTCCAAACCTTTTTTAAACACAAGCTACACTAACAGCCTTTACTACATCCTCCGGTAACAAATTCCAGTTTGATTACACGTTGAGTGAAAAAATATTTTCTCTTATTTGTCTTAAATAGTTTACCCTGAAGCTTCATTGCATGTCCCCTAGTCTTTCTATATTCTGATAACCTAAACAAATGATCTACGCTTACCCGTTCCACTCCATTCATTAATTTATAGACCTCTATCATATCTCCCCTCAGCCGTCTCTTTTCCAGGTTAAAGAGCCCTAACCTTTTTAGCCTCTCCTCATAGGAGTAGCCTTCCATCGCCTTTACCATTTTGGTGGCTCTTCTCTGTACCTTTTCTAATAATGCTATATCCTTTTTAAGATACGGCGACCAGAATTGCACACAATATTCAAGGTGCGGTCGCACCATGGAACGATACAGAGGCATTATAATATCCTTAGTTTTATTTTCCATTCCTTTCCTAATGATACCTAGCATTCTTTTTGCTCTCTTAGCTGCCGCTGCACACTGGGCGGAGGGTTTTAACATGTTATCCACGATGACGCCTAAATCTTTTTCCTGGGTGGTGGTTCCCAATGTGCAACCTTGCATTGTGTAACCATAGTTTGGGTTGTTCTTTCCTAGGTGCATAACTTTGCACTTGTCCAAAGTCAAAAATAGCCTTCGTCAGGGGTCTATAAAAATAAATACATCAATAATACATTAATACATAAATGAAAATGTGAATAAAAGCCATCAATAGAAACAAAAACTCATAAAAGGAAGCATGCACAAATTAACATACTAGACTCCGGTGAGTAGAGACTCTCAAACTGAAGGAGCAAATAATATTCTTTAAAAACTATAAAAGAAAAAAAATCAAACAATAAAACCAGAAATCAAACACCAGAAGCAGTTAAAAAAAAGGGGGGAGCGGGGTGATAGGGAAGGAAGGACATGGAAGGAGAGAGAAGGAAAAAGGATGCGTCAATATCAAACGTAAAAGTAATATATACTAAAAAACAGTGTTGTATACAAAAGAGCAACATAGCCTCTAAAAAGAAAAACCTAAAGGGCTGCGATAGGTATTGTGCGCTTGCATACAACCCGGAATAAAAGCAGTAAACTCTATCACATATACCACACTGAAGGTAATAGCATTAGCCATAACAGAACTCCATGGCAGTTGAATATACGTTCACAATTAGCCCAATTCAGGATAATGATATAACAAACATTAAAAGCGTAAGAACAGAAAGGTAGCTTTAAAAATACATGTAAATGATCAGAAATGCATTGCCTGCACTATGTGTCAGAAAGGACGCTGAAAATAAATGAACATTTAAATAGTGGACTGGCATTACCCACCACAGGATTAGGGAGCTCCTCCCATAAACACACAAAACGAACAGGCAAGTCTCATTTTCAACTGCCACTGACATAAATTTAAAAACCAATCCTTGTTTGCAAAAAACAGGGATACATAAAAGTGAAAATAAAAACTCACCGTAACAACTGAAAAGTAATGTACATCCATTTGATATGCACAGCAGCCTATCTAAAGTAATAGAAGACACACTATAGAAAAGGTGCAAAAATAGCTCAAAGCTATATATAATAGTGTGAATAAATATAAAACAAATAGCATGATAAAAGCGCAATAGACAGAATATGCACAGAAATGATATAATTTGTGTCAGATATTGATCATACACATATAGCCCAGAATAAAAGAAATAAAATAAAATAAATGACATTAAAAGATGCATCACACACCAAAAGGCAATGTGAGCATAACTACAAATCTCTTTTGACTTCTCTTCTCTTTTATTTCTTCTAACTCTCTCTTTTCTAATGCTTTCCTATCAGTTTTATTATGTCCCTTTCTTCTTTTAAATAACATTTTTATTGTACACAGCTTTGATGTTACTGAAAGGCAGTATATCAAATTCCTAATAAACCATAAATAGAATAAAAAGCTAAAAACACTAGAACCAACAGGGCAGGTGTTGTACTATAAGCATAAACATCTACGTAGTTCGCATATGTAGAATGGTACTTTGGAGCCTGTAGGAAAGCAAAAGTACAACCTTGCACTTATGCCCAACCAAATGACCTAGAGGACTTACTCTACCCGTCACAGGAAAGTAAGGGAAGGGGGGGGGGGGGAGAGAAAGAATATCTAAACCGAAATGAAAGAATTGCTTCAAAAGCTTAAAACTGCTGTACAGCCAAATGATATGCATAGTAGCTCATCTAAGACTATATAAAAGTGCACTATACCGAATGTATATAAGAATAGAACAAACCTGTGTAGGATAGTGTGATTCGATATGATACAAATAATACAATAAAAATCGCAAGAAAATGGACAATATTTACATATAAAATAACATTATTAGCCCCAATGATAATACAAAGGCAGATATTGAACATATACATAGAACCAAAATCAAATAATATACATGAAGGAGATCAAACGGCAGCATAAGAATTAATACGAGTAGGATGAAGAACTAAAACCAATGAGGCAAGTGTAGTCCTAGTCACCCAAAAAACGAAACAAATGAAACAGATGGTGCCATTATTGAAAGGTTTATGATTACTATGGAGTATATGAGATTAGGGGAGTGAACAAATGACCAGTAAATAAAAGCTGCTAAATGTTCTCCTTTTTTCCTGTTTTGCTCTGCTAACAATGCCTTTTAATAATTCAGAAAATGAATAAAAGAATTTCCAGGAGCCATCTGACTTTATTAAAAGCTGCTATGCAGTCATATTCCTCTAGATGGTGATATTTTACATAAAGCACTTGGGAAAAAACAGACAGCTTACCTGTAAATAATTGCCCTGTCACAGTACAGATACACATTAAAGTCATACATGTGAAATTATTTTCCTAATGTTAAACAAAAACAGAGCACCATTACAAATTTTATAAACGAATAGTAGTTAATTTGATCCAGAAAATTTTGCTCAAAGTTGCTGTCTCAGACTGTCAATACCGTGTTTCCCCAAAAGTAAGACCGGGTCTTATATTTATTTTTGCTGCAAAAGATGCACTAGGGCTTATTTTCGGGGTAGGGATTTTTTTTTTCATGTACAGCGTGACAGCACAGAATGAGTGGCGCTGCAGCTCCCGCCCACGCAGATGATGGAAGTGGCCCGCAGCACAGCACCGGCACCCGATCGGCGTCGGGGAGTGGAGCAGGAGGAAAGCTCCTCCCTGGTCCACCCGCCGAAGCAAATCAGGCCACAACAGCACCATCTTCAAAAGAGCAGAGCGCCCTTGGCACGAAGAAAGCGGCCTGCAGCTCAGCATCGGCACCCGATCGGCGTCGGGGAGTGCAGCAAGAGGAAAACTCCTCCCCGGTGACCCCCCCCCAGGTACCGAATCTGTCAGACATAATCTGCACTAGGTCTTATTTTCGGGGTAGGGCTTATATTATGGGAATCTCAGAAAAATGTGCTAGGTCTTATTTTCAGGATAGGTCTCATTTTCGGGGAAACACGGTAGCACGACAGAATGGAGGAATATGTTCCAATATAGTGCATCACCAAACATCCTTACACACTTTGGAAATTCTTTTTTTTTTTTTTTTTTAAATTATTTATTTATGAATTTCAAATAAACAAGAAAAGTCAACACAATCTTGCGAGGAAAATGAGCTCAGTACATAGGAGCATAAATTGAGCAAAATACAAACAAAGAAGATAATCCTATGACACCCATACAGGCCAACATAAGCGGGGGGGGGGGAATAAGAAGAGAAAATAGTCTACAAAACTACCAGAAACATTACCATAAGAACTCATGTGGCCGTGAGGTACCCCAGACAACTCCAATTAAGCAGAAAACAACTATCCCAGAGTGTCATCAGTAGAAACCCTAGCATTTATAAAGGCAACAAGATCCGATGGATTAGTAAAGAAGTATCGAGTAGATTTATATATAACTAGGCATCTACATGGATATCGCAGGAAAAAGGACCCTCCCAGTTGCAACACTCCAGCTTTTAGTAATAAAAACTGTTTACGCCGTTTCTGAGTTTCCCGAGTTAAGTCAGGGAACATGGAAATAGTCAAACCCAGAAAGGACTCCAACCTCTTCTTAAAGAACATTTTGAGAAGCCAGTTCTTATCAGAAATTAAGGCGCATTGAACAATCAAAGTAGCTGGTACACAGCCCCTACCTCTAGTGTCCTCTAGAAGGTTAGAAACATTGAGAACATCAAAATTAATATTTGATACATCAGAAGAAACCACAGCATCTTTTTTCCCCCGAGGGAGATAATAAACCTTATTCAGTGGTGGGAACAGATCAACTGGGACTTTGAGAATTTCATGGAGATATTTTTTAAACATATCAGTCGCGGTAATACCCTGAGATTGTGGAAAATTTAAGACCCGCAAATTAGCGGCTCTAACAGCATTTTCCAAAATTTCTACTTTGTAGCGCAAAATCCCATTGTCCTTAACCAAAGCAGAGGACTGGTCAGAGAGAGAGTTCAACTGGGTTCCATGATCAGCTAACGACGTTACCAAAGAGTCACACGTGGATATGACTGTCTCGATCTTACCAACGTTCTCAAGAATACGCGAAGCATTTTCCTGGATACTCGAGGCAAAAGCTGCAGATTGAGACTGGACTGCACCAGATAAAGCAGCTATAGCGTCCCAAATGGATTCAAGCGTAAAGGTCTTCGGCCTGGAAAGACTAAAGGATGAAACAGGCAGCAAAGGAGAAACAACCTGAGAGCTCCGTTCCCCCGATGATGGCGGCTCTAGGAGTTCCGCCGGAGAAGAAACGCCCAGCGCCTCCCTGCAATCCACAGGGGTCTGCAAGGCCTCAACATCGTGGAGCTTCCCTCGAACGACAAGCTCATCCCCCAACGTAGGAGGAATAGGCATCACAGCTACCAAGGTATGGCCTGCAGAGGCTGGACGTGCCGGCGGCGTTCTCTGCGCGGGGGAGAGTGATGTTTCAATTTCCGACGGCGGCGATGCAGCCTCTCTACCACATACCGCCAAGCCGGCTCAAACCTCCGCTTTCTGGTCCGGGGTCAAAGTCACAAAATGGTCCATCGGACCGGTAGATGGTTGTTGAGGCTCTGAGGGAAGAGCCCTCAACTTCCCCTTTCTTTTCGGCATCAATTCAAAGAGAACTCTCAGCGGCCATCTTGAGAAGACTCCTCCCCAGATCCCGAGCTTTGGAAATTCTTTAACACTGTTTTGTACGGGTCTATATTCTAAATGCAGTACCAAAGCTATGTGGCTCCAGAAGCCAGGAAACTAGACTATAAAATACATAAAGGAAGTTTTAAAGAACAGTGTAAAAAATAAGGGTATGTCAGGCATTAGTTGTCATTGCGGCACTAAGAGGAAATTAGACTTACCTGCTAATTGTTGTTCCTGAAGGAACTCCAGTCTAGTCCCGAACCTTTGCGGTTGTCAATCTCCTCCAGCAGCTTGGAGACTGAAAACGTCACTCTTGAGATGTCACTGGTATATAAGCTCCGGTTTCGCCTTCTCCCATCAGTTACCTATTGACAAAGCAGACTCACCGGAGCAACAATTAAGTAGAAAATATCATTCATGAACTCATACGAACTAACTGAACTGTATGTCACTCCCAAACTATGTACATTACCGTGAAATGCTATAGGAGTGCTTCGGCCCACTCTACCCTTTAATGGAACCTGTGAACCCTAAGTGCATCCAGTACCTTACCTCGTGGCCACCTAGCAGGCTGCCACGTTTCTCCACACCTTGCTTACCTGTCATCACACTCTGCTTCAGGCCCTAATCTACTGAAAATCCTCGGGTGGGTCACGGGACTAGACTTGAGTTCCTTCAGGAACAACAATTATCAGGTAAGTCTAATTTCCTCTTCCTTATCGTCCCTCCAGTCTAGTCCCAAACCTTTGGGGATGTAACAGAGCAGTGAACCACTCAATGGGCGGGATCGTGTAGACCAGCCTGAAGCACCGCTGATCCAAAACAGGTATCCCTTTCCGCCTGAATGTCCAGACGGTAATGCTTCACAAAGGAATGCAGCGAAGACCAAGTCGCCGCCTTGCAAATCTTCACCGGCGGCACCAAACTGCTCTCCGCCCAAGATGCCGCTTGTGCTCTAGTCGAATGAGCTCTAAGTCCTTCCAGCACTGGCTAACCTTTCAAAATATATGCCGACGCAATGGCTTCCTTCACCCAGCGGGCAATGGAAGCGTTAGATGCCGCCTGGCCTTTCTTCGCCCCCGCAAAAAGAACAAACAGCCTTTCTGACTTATGGAAACTGGTCGTCCTGCGCAGATACTTCTTCAATGCTCGGCACACATCCAAACACTTCAACTTCCCCGACAAAGGGTCAGTACTGTCCCCCTCAAACACCGGCAAAGACACCGCCTGATTCAAATGAAATGCCGAAACCACTTTGGGCAAGAAGGACGGGACCGGCCAAAGAACCACCTTTGACTCAAAAAAGGAAAGGAAGGGACTCTTATACGACAACGCTTGCAGTTCCGAAACTCTCCTCGCGGATGAAATTGCTACCAAGAATACCACCTTCAGGGTAAGGTCCTTCAGAGATGATCTCGCCAGAGGCTCAAAAGGCGCTAGTACCAATGCTTCAAAAACCAGTGGCAGATCCCATGTGGGTACCACGTGTCTACATGGAGGTCTCAATAAGGCCATCGCCCGCAAGAAACGCCTAACATCGGGATGACACCCGAGTGCCACGCCTCGAATTTTCCCCCTATAACAGAACATCGCTGCTAGCTGTACCCTTAAGGATGACGCTGCTAAGCCTTTCTGAAATCCCTCCTGCAAAAAGGCCAGAATCTGTGGTAGTGAAGCTTTTAACGCCACTGCCTGTCTGTCCCCACACCACGCCTCAAACACTCTCCACACTTGTATATATGCCAACGAGGTAGATCTGCGACGAGCTCTCAGCAAGGTAGAAATAACTCCCGGCGAATAACCTTTAGACCTCATTCTCGCCCTTTCAATAGCCAAGCCGTAAGCGAGAATCGATCCACCCGGGGCATGAACAGTGGACCCTGAGAAAGAAGATCCTCCCGAGAGGTAAGGTGCCACGGGCTGTCGACTAACAGCCTCCTCAAGTCGGCATACCAGGGTCTCCTTGGCCAATCTGGCACGACCATAATCACCAGTCCTTTGTGGCGCTCTATGCACTGTAACACTCGACCTATCAACACCCAAGGAGGAAACACGTACAGGAGTTGACCTTCCGGCCAGGGTTGAATGAGCGCATCCAGTCCTTCCGACATTCTTTCCCTTCGTCTGCTGAAGAAACATTCGACCTTGAGCTGATCGAAAGGTCGCCATGAGATCCATCACTGTTGTTCCCCAGCGGTGCACTAGTCTTGCGAACACGTCCGTGTGAAGCACCCACTCTCCCAGGTCCACCCTCACCCGACTCAGAAAATCAGCCTCCACATTGTCCACTCCTGCCACATGCACCGCCGACACGGCCAAGAGATTCTCCTCGGCTCAAGCGAGCAGACTGTCTGCCTCTGCCTCTAGAGCAACACTGCTGGTGCCCCCTTGGCGATTGATATATGCTACCACGGTCGCGTTGTTGGAGAACCCTGACACCGCCGTCCCCTGGAGATAAGGCTAAAACCTTTGAAGGACCAGCGTCACTGCTCTCGACTCCAATCGGTTGATGGCCCAATCGCTTTCTTCCTCGGTCTAGAGACCCTGCAAAAAACGTCCCCCAGCCCGCTAGACTGGCATCTGTCGTTATCGATATCCACTCTGGCGCGTCCAAGGGCATTCCTTTTTCGAGACCTCCCGGACGCAACCACCATTGTAGAGCCTTGCGCGTCTGTGGAAGACAGGGCAACCGTTGCATCAAATGATCGCACTGGTGCGACCACCTCCGCAACAAGGCCCTTTGCAACAGCCTCATGTGTGCCCTTGCCCACGGAACGAGGTCGAGCATTGCTGCCATGGTTCCCAGCAGTTGTAAATAATCCCCCACCATGGGAGACGGTGTTCGGAGAAATCTGCAAATCAACTGCTTTAGTCCTAACGCTTGCTGCTGGGGCAGAAAGACCTTTCCCAGCTTTGTATCGAAATGCGCCCACAGATAGTTCAGACGCTGAGACGGGTGCAACGTGCTCTTGGAGAAGTTGATCACCCAGTCGAGACTCTGTAGAAATGGTACTACCTTGGCTGTTGCCACCTCGCTTTCCGCTCTGGACTTCGCCCTCATCAACCAATCATCTAGATAAGGATGAACCAACACTCCGTCTCTTCTCAACGCCGCTGCCACCACCACCATGACTTTGGTGAATGTCTGAGGTGCTGTCGCCAGACCAAAGGGAAGCGCTTGAAATTGGAAATGCCCCATTAGTACCGCGAATCTGAGAAACCTTTGATGCTCCTGACGAATAGGAATGTGGAGATACGCTTCTGTGAGATCTAAGGAAGTAAGAAATTCTCCTTTTCTTACTGCTACTATGACCGACCTGAGAGTCTCCATCCGAAAGTGAGACACCCGGAGACATCGATTCACCTTCTTGAGATCCAAAATTGGCCGAAATGTTCCTTCCTTTTTTGGAAGCACAAAATATATGGAGTATCGACCTCCGCCGCATTGGTCGGGAGGGACCGGGACAATGGCCTTGAGAGATAACAGCCTCCGCATCGTGTGCCGCACAGCCAGGCACTTGCAAGCCGCTTTGCATGGGGACTGTATGAACGAATCTTGCACTGGCCTTTGAAACTCTAAGGCATAACTGTCCCGGATCACCTCCAACACCCACTGATCTGAAGTGATCTGGTCCCAGGCCGGGTAAAACTCCCGCAATCGACTCCCTACGGGAACCCGTTCCACCTGGGTCCCCCTGGCATCATTGTGATCTTTTAAAGTTCGAGGAAGAGGAGGAGGCCGCTCCAAAACCCTCGAAACCCCTGGTTTCTATAGGAAAAACGTCCCCTTTGGTTCTGCCCAAAACGTGGAGCGCAGAAGCGCCTAAAATCCCTCTGCTGGTTTTTAGGCACGGGCGCCGCGCGTCCCTGCTTCTGCTTGTCCTCCGGTAATCTACCGCCTTTGGACCCTCCCAAGTCTTTAACCAACTTATCTAAGTCCTCTCCAAATAGGAGCTTTCCACAAAAGGGGAGTTTACTCAATGTCGATTTGGAAGACCCGTCTGCTGCCCAATTTCGCAGCCAAAGGTATCTTCTTGCTGCCACGGCCAACGCCATACTCTTCAAAAGACCCCTGATAAGGTCATAATGAATATCTGCCAAATAGGCCGCTCCAGATTCCAACCTTGACGCCTCTTCCGCTGGTTCTCCCTGAATGTGCTGCACCCAGCGTAGACAGGCCCTCGCCACCCACGCTCCATAAATGGAGGCTTGCAACGAGACCGCATTAACATCAAAAACCTGTCTTAATAGGGAGTCCAGTCTACGGTCCTGGGCGTCCTCGAGAGCCGCACTGCCCTCCACAGGAATGGTAGTCTTTTTGGTGACCGCCGAGACCGCGGCATCCACTCTGGGCAACTTAAACAATTCCCTATCGTGGTCCACCAAGGGGTACAGACGTGCCATGACCCGCGCTCTTTTCATCACCGATTCAGGCAAATCCCATTCCTGCAGAATCATTTCCGAATTACCCTATCTACCGGGAAAGCCCTCTGTGTCTTCCGAAACGCCTGCAATAAAGGGTCCTCTAGAGAAGAATCTTCTGACGGACCCCCCGAGGGCATATTCAGCGCTTTCAGAGTCTCTGATATGAGCGCAGGCAACTCCCCTCTCTCCTAAATACAAGTACAACTCTTGCTTGATCTTCTTGCTCCGCAATCTCGCCCTCTTCCAACTCTTCGTCCAAATCCAGGTCCAAATCCGGCTCTTCTGATTCCGACATCATGGAGTGCTCCGACCGGTCCTTTCCATTCCGGAACTTCTTTGGGGCTAGCCCTGTCACCACCGTGCCCAATGGAGTCCCTGGGCGCTTCAACCCCAGGTCGGGAACAGTAACCCCCGGAGCCTGCCTCCCCTGAGGTGCTCCGAAGGCATGCTGTATCAAAGCCACAAACTCTGGCGAAAAAATTGCCGCCAGCCCCCCTGGACAAGACTGATGTGACCCGGAGAGATCTGGAGTCGAAGACGTGCCTGGCATCGGATTCAGAGAGGGAAGCATGGGAGAGATGGGTTCTGGATCCGCTACCGGTGCTCCTCCCTGAACCGCCTTCCCCCCCCCTTCAGGAAGCACTTCCATCTCTGCAGCTGCGTGCGCGCAGGCCCTACACACGCCCGCCTCTGAAACTGCCCCTCATTTTGCACCACAGAGCAAGAAGCGAGGCCTGGATGGCATCCCCCGAGAATAGAGGAAGTCAGTCACCGTCCCCCTGCTGTAATTGATTCCGTTCACTTAAGCAAAAAAGGGGAGCCTGTCAAATAACCAGAGAGATTGGAGATATCCAAGCTCTATTAAATCGTCATTCTTTTTTTTTTTTTTTTTTTTTTTATTATTAAGCACTAACGGGTCTCCTCGCTTCTGCTAAGCTGAGGGTAAGGTAAAAAAAAAAACACAAACCAAAACAAAGCTTTTTGGCCCCGGTTACCGCCGTGCACTGAGAATCAACAGCCGTTGGATTTTCCCCGCACGGATGGGCCTGCCGCAGCGGTAAACTCTCTTCAGCGCGCCGGAGCCTGGCACACTAACCTGATCTCCGCCGCCGCTCTGCTGCTCCCCGTCCTCCAAATTTGCCTTCAAGCAGGTCACTGAGAGCCCGCGAACCTTAGCCTCTCCCCGATCCTACCACCGCGCGGCCACACTCCTGGAGAGACCGGCTATCGGAGCAACCCCCCCCCCCGGAACACTGTCTCTGTGCCCCGGCTGCGGCTTACAAGCGTATGCAGGCAAAAACTTCTGCTTACGCTACCGTCAGAGATCTCCTGCTTCTGACCATTACAGTCAGTGCCTGGAGCTGTGCCCCGTCTTGGCAGCTGCCTCCTAGGCACCGGAGGGTTGGTATGGCTGGGGTCAGGGAGGAACAAGAGAGAGGGAAGAAGCCTCAGCACTCTGAGCACTCCAAACCTAGCAATAGCCCAACAAATTTAAAACCCCCCTTTTTTTTTCCAATCCCATCAATCAGAAAACACTCCACTACACTAAACTAACTGCCTTAATTGCTCCTCTAGTGAGCCTGAACCTTCAGGCTCACCAGTCCTCCAGCTGCTTGGAGACTGAATTAACTGGTGGGAGAAGGCGGAACCTGAGCTTATATACCAATGACATCACAAGAGTGACGTTTTCAGTCTCCAAGCTGCTGGAGGAGGTTGACAACCCCAAAGGTTCGGGACTAGACTGGAGGGACGATAAGGAACATGGGAAATTCACACCACCATGAACAGCTAACATGAGACAAATGCAATTACTGCAGGCAATTTTCTGTGGCATTTATTTATTTATTTTATTTAGTATACATTTGTATACCGCTACTTCCAGCGATCAGCAGCGGTTTGATTACAGATGGGAAAATGTCAAATCATGACAGGAAATTTTTGAGGTATAAACACATTGATTAGACAGGAAAGCACAGCACACAGAGAACTATTTTACAGGGAACATGGGCTATGGAGGGTTAAGTGGCTTGCCCAAGACCACAAGGAGCACCTGTGGGACTAGAAACCCCAGTCCTTCCGGCCCAAGGTTGCTGTCCTCTAGTGGGATTTGAACCCCCGACCTTCCGGCCCGAAGTACCTTGCCCCAACCACTAGGCCACTCCTCCACTTCGCATGTTAGCAGTGCAAGTGGTTGAGATGTGGGCACATAGTAGGAGTTCCTGTACCATGCGGTTACCGTGGGCATTGACAGCACATGGCAGCAGCACGATTGTGTCGACACTGCAGATGCAGCTATGCTGTCTTGTCACAATCCTTGCACTTTCTCACCATTATCTACTGAGAAAATGCTGGGTACACTCTCAATAGACAATGTATGACTTTTGCAGCTACCACAGAGCTTTTGCAATTAACACCCAGCAATAGCTGCTAAAGCTTGATTGCACTTTAGTATTTATTTAGCAATGCTTATATACACCGCTTTTCACTGGTATATATTTCCCTTGTCCCCCAAAGGGCTCACAATCTACATTTTGTACCTAAGGCAATGGAAGGATAAGTGGCTTGCCCAAGGCCACAAGGAGCGCCTGTGGGACTAGAAACCCCAGTCCCTTCGGCCCAAGGTTGCTGTCCTCCAGTGGGATTTGAACCCCCAGCCCTCTGGCCTGAGGGAACTTGACCCAACCACTAAGCCACTCCTGAGTGTGATAGGTAAAGGAACTAAATCTTTTGCTAGCTGACATTGGTATTTAAAAGGCACACCCTAGACAAGAGAGCACACTGCCTGTTCAGCTTGCTCCTGGTTCCTGGATTGTTGGCATCACTCAGAGCAATAGAGAGAAAGCTTGAACCTGCTTCCTTGTTTGGAAAACTCATCGGTCCTGCCATCTATGTTTACTGTAAGCCTTCACATTGTTCTCGATAACCCCATCAAAGGGACCAAGTGTGGACTTTGGTGCTTACCAGATAGTGCATAATGAGATTTGAAATTTCAGCATAAATTTTGGATTGGACCTTGTTTCTGGTGTTTCATATATTTGCGCTATATTATCACTTGCTATTAAAAGAAGTATTTTTGAATGGCACTTCACTGCTGTACCTGGGATTAAGAGTTGCAGTTTTTGTAATGACAGTATCATCAACAGAGATACTTCTTATTATTGGCAAGTATCATTAGCATCTGTATGAAGACAACAACTTGGCCAATTCCAGTAGCATCTCGAGATATTACTTCTACTGCTTAGACAACTTTAAGTTATTCTTCTTCTGACAACATAGCTTCCTTATCAATTATTTAATATCCATACAGTTAAGACTAAGATTTATGTGTTGTTTAATTTGTGATATGAAAATTGATATCTTTAGTGTTACTAATGCTTGGATGTCCCCCACTGACAAAGTTCTCTGTGAATTTATTTATTTGGCTTATCTTCTGTACCACTTTTCTTGGGGTAAAAGCAGTTTACATTTAACATTCACAACTGTTACATTTAAAAGTAACAACTATTGTTGGAACTACATTTAACTGTTAACAGTCATATGGCTAGTATAGTATTACAGGTGCGTACACCACTATGGAGTTAAAAGTACATAAAGCATAGTTACTCACCTGTAACAGGTGATCTCCGGGAACAGCAGGAATTTAGTCTTCACATATGGGTATCATCGGTACCAATGGAGCGTGCGCGGGAACGCTCCCCAGCGTCCAATTAGAAAGCTTTTGGGAGCACCCACAGCGCCTGCATGCTGCCTTCCCGCCTTTCCCAACTGTCTCTCTCCAGTTGAGTTTAAAGCTGAGACAAAGAGAGGGAGAGAGAGAGAGAGAATAAGAGAGAGAGGGAGAGAGAATAAGAGAGAGATACAACTCCTAGGGGAGGTGGATGGGTTGTGAAGACTAAATTCCTGCTGTTCCCAGAGATCACCTGTTACAGGTGAGTAACTATGCTATCTCCAGGAACAAGCAGGAATGTAGTCTTCACATATGGGGAACTCCCTAGCTACAGATGCCAGGGAGAAACCCCAGAAAATGTTGTGTGCCCTTTTGAAAGGGCTCCACTTCCCCCCATGGATCTCTGGCATCCTACCAGGGATGGTGGGTAGGAGTTGATTAAGTCTGGAACAGGTGTTGAAGAACAGCCTGACCAAACAAGGCATCCCGGCGGGAGTCCTTGTCCAAGCAGTAATGGGCTGTGAAGGTATGAACCGAGGCCCAGGTAGCTGCTTGACAGATGTCGTCGATAGACACAGAGTGAAGATGAGCCATAGAGGCTGCCATGGCTCTCACATTGTGCGCTGTGACATGGCCTTCAAGAGGAAGGTTCTTAATCCGATAGGCAAAAGATATACACTATGCAATCCAGTTGGACAGTGTCCTTTTGGAGATTGGAAGTTCTAAATGACTAGGATTCAAAGGCAACAAAGAGTTGAGAGGACTTTCTACGTTGCTGCGTCCTTTGCAAGTAAAAGGCCAAAGCTCTTTTACAGTCCAAAATATGAAGAGTCCTTTCTGCATTAGAGGCATGAGGCCTTGGGAAAAAAACAGGAAGGTAAACTGCTTGGTTTAAATGAAAAGGTGAAACCACCTTTGGCATAAAGTGAGGATGAGTCCTTAGGACTACCTTATCATGATGGAACCTTGTATAAGGAGGATCAGCCATCAATGCTTGCAATTCACTGATGCGACGTGCTGATGTGATTGCAATAAGAAAAATAACCTTCCAGGAAAGGAATTTCAAAGAGGTAGTGGCTAATGGTTCAAAAGGCGGCTTCATGAGCTGGCCAAGAACCAGATTTAAACGGGAGGCTTAGTTAGAAGAAGGCCTCTCATAAATCTCGCTATGAAAGGATGAGAGGAAATAGGTTGCCCATTTAAAGGCTTGAGAGAAACTGCAATAGCACTCAAATGAACTCTCAATTGGTCTTAAGCCCTGCATTAGACAAATGAAGGAGATATTCCAGTAATGAATCCAGAGGTATTGCAAGGGGGTTAAGACCCTTCTGCGAACACCATATGGTAAACCTTTTCCACTTGAAAGTATAAGAGCGTCTTGTGGATGGTTTCCTGGAAGCATAAAGGATATCCTTTGCTTGCTGAGAAAGGTTAAGACCATGAAGTTCTAGGCTTTCAGCAACCAGGCCCTGAGATGTAGAGACTGGGGACTGGGATGCCACAGCATCCCGCCCTCCTGGGATAGGAGATCTGGAGCAGATCCTAACTCCAGAGATGGAGCTTGAGAGAGATGTAAGAGCAGAGGGTACCACACTTGTCGTGGCCAATGTGGGGCTGTGAGAATCATATGGCCTCTGTCTCTCTGATGCTTGAACAGGGTTTTGGGAATCAGGGGAATGGGTGGAAAGGCATACAGGAAGTCCTGGCCCCAATGGAGGAGGAAGGCATCCCTGGCCTGACAACCCTGAGTCGGAATTCTGGAACAGAACCGGGGAAGTTTGGCATTCAGCGGATTTGCAAAGAGGTCTATGTCCGGGGTTCCCCAAAATTGGAAAATTTTGGCCACCTGGTCTGCATGAAGAAACCATTCGTGTGGAAGCAGAACTCGACTGAGTCTGTCTGCCCAAGAGTTTTGAATGCCTGGAAGATACACTGCAAGGAGATGAATCTGATGCTCTCTGGCGAGTGCCCAAAGTTGCAAAGCTTTGTTGCAGAGTGACAGAGAGCCTGTTCCGCCCTGCTTGTTCACATAGAACATGGCTACCTGGTTGTCCGTTTGAATTAGGACAGTTTTGTAGCTGAGCTGGGTGTGAAACACTTGGAAGAACAAAAAAGATTGCTCTGAGCTCTTGGAGATTGATGTGTAGATCGGTCTCCTGTAGAGTCCAGGAACCCTGGGTAGAGAGGCCTTGCAAATGAGCTCCCCAACCCACCTGTGAGGCATCTGTTGTTAGAGTTACTTGGGGTGGGTGTTGCTGAAAAGGGGACCCCACCAACAGATTCTGGGGTGACTGCCACCACTGGAGAGACAAAATAAGACGATCTGAAGTTGCTATTTTGTCTGACAGGCAAACTGACACCTGAGCCCACTGAGTGGATAGAGTCCACTGGGCTGCCCTCATATGGAGGCGGGCATAAGGCACCACATGCACGGTGGATGCCATGTGGCCTAGCAATTGTAATATTTCCCGAGCAGTGAGGTGAGACTTTAGCATTGCTTGGGAAGCTAAGTGAACAATGCGAAGGCAGCGGGACTGTGGAAGATAGGCCCTTGTCTGTCTGGTATCCAGCAGGGCTCCTATGAACTCTAGAGACTGAGTGGGAGCTAGCTTGGATTTTGGGAAGTTTATGACAAGTCCCAAATAATGAAGGATATGCATTGTGCGAGATAGAGAAAACCTGGCCTCTGGCTCTGATGGGGCTCGAATGAGCCAATCGTCCAAGTAAGGGAAGACAAATATTTTTAGGGTGCGGAGAAACGCTGCCACCACAGCCATGCATTTTGTAAACATCCTTGGTACTGAGGCCAGGCCAAAAGGAAGAACTCTGTATTGGTAGTGCTTCCCTTGAAATAGAAAGCGAAGAAACCTTCGGTGAGTTGGATGGATGAGAACATGAGTGTACGCATCCTTGAGATCTATAGAACAAAACCAGTCCTGACTCTGAAGGTATGGCAGTAGAGTTCCCAGAGAAATAATTTTGAATTTCTCTTTGAACAGGAATTTGCTCAATTCTCTGAGGCCCAAAATGGGTCTGTGCCCTCCTGTTTTCTTTGGAATGAGGAAAAAGGGGGAATAGAACCCTGCACCTTGTTGATGAATAGGTACTTCTTCTATTGCCCCTTGGGCAAGAAGCAGACTGACCTCGTGATCTAACTGGGAGTTGAGAGAGGTCTGAGAATTGAACTGTCTTACCATTGTAGGAGGGGGCATGCTGAAGAAGTGAAGCTTGTATCCCTCTCTTACAATGGACAGAGTCCAACTTTCTGCTGTTATCTGCCCCCATCAAAATAACATAACCTTCCTGGGATGGTGGAAGGCTCTGGCCCGTTCAGTCAAAACCCCTGTGGAGGCTGAGTCTGCTGAACCGGTTGAGGCTTAGCAGCCTTTGGTTTTCTTTGTTTAGGTTATTGCTGACCCTTTTGGGCAGACTGACCTGAACGATGCCCTTGCTGGGTATAGGAGGGGTAGAACTTCTTCTTTCTAGTGAAGAATGTTTTTTTGTAGGACTTTTTCCTTGCAGGACTTTTTCCTTGCAGGATCAGCTATAGATTTTGATAATCTATCCAAGGTGAGATTACACAAGTACACTACCAAAAAACTGCCTCCAGTTTTGCAACTGATTCCTATAGATTTTGGGGTGCTGAATCCAGGAAAAATAGCCAAAATGTTCCATCACGTCACGTTTTCTTGCAAAATTAGATTTCTTACCCATATAAGGAATGTTCACATAATTTCTTTTTAGCCGACTGCAGTTTATTTTCTTGGCCCAAAATAGAGGTTGTAATGGTTAACTAAATAGAAACACTCCCTCATGATATTTTAGAGTGTTTTGTATTCATTTTATACATTAACAGGACAATTGGGAGGCGGGGGGCTAAATCCAGTACTCGCGCTGGCGCATGTTCTTTCCTGTTCGCCTCGCCTCGTTCGCTCGCTCAAACACGGTGGTTGCGACATGAACGTTCCTGTCAAATTTCAGTTTCTTGCAAGTTCATTATTACCTTTTGTTTGCTCAGTCGTAATCCAGCTTTATTCCGAAGTGGTTCACTACAGTTGTAGTTTGCAGTGCTGTGTATTTGTGATGGCTCACAGAGCCAGACGTTGCGTCAACTCTCCGGACAGTTTTTGTTTTATTTGTGGGAATATACCGTGAAAAAGCGGCAGAGGAACGTTTCTGCATTTATTAAAAAAGTATATTTCGCCTATTTGGGTTTGAAGTTAGGCGATCAAAACAAACCGTGGGCTCCTCACAAAGTGTGCAAGACATGTGAGGAAGATCTACGCTTATGGATGAAAGGTAAAAAACAAGCATTTCGTTTCGGAATACCTATGATGTGGCGTGAACAAAGAGACCACAGCAGTGACTGCTATTTTTGCTCTTGCATTGTGAAGGGATACAACTTAAAAAATAAGAACGTAATAAGTTACCCCAACCTTCCCTCAGCAATTAGGCCTATGCCTCATAGCAACGAAGTACCTGTGCCTGAACCACCAAAATCTTTGGATCATATTTGTGTGGATGGTTCTGATCATGATGAGACTCATCGGATGGCTTTTCCCGATGAGTCCAGTACTTCCGAGTTTGAAACTGAACCAGATCCGAAACCTGAACTTTTCTCTCAAGCTGAATTGAATGATTTAGTCCGGGATTTAGGACTCCCAAAAGATGCTGCCCAACTGCTAGGTTCTCGGCTTAAACAGAAAAAATCTATTGTCACCAGGAACAACTTTTTATTGGTACCGCAACCGCGAGACACAATTTTTGAAGTATTTCAGCAAAGAGGAAGATTTGGTATTTTGCAACGATATATACGGAGTGATGGAAAAGTTTAAACTCAAGTATGATCCTGCTGAATGGCGGCTGTTCATTGATTCGTCAAAAGACAGCATAAAAGGTGTTCTTCTTCATAATGGCAACACATTCGCTTCAGTTCCTATTGCTCACTCTGTTATTCTCCAAGAAAAATACGAGAATTTGGCCATGATTCTTCAGAAGATTCGTTATGATGAGCATAAGTGGATGATTTGTGGAGACCTTAAAATTCTATCCATGCTATTAGGGCAGCAATCCGGTTTCACCAAATATCCCTGCTTCCTTTGCTTGTGGGATAGCCGGGCCCGCGACCTACACTGGGGGAAAAAAGACTGGCCAATTCGGGAGTATTTGAGACCCAGTGAGAAAAATGTTCTTCATGAGAGCTTGGTACCTCGTGATAAAATTCTATTACCACCTCTCCACATTAAGTTGGGTCTCATTAAGCAATTCATCAAGTCCCTTCCAAAAGATGGTGAGTGCTTTCGGTACCTTTGCTCAAAGTTCCCCCGACTTTCTGAAGCAAAGCTAAAGGAAGGAGTGTTTGTTGGCCCTGATATAAGGAAACTCATTTCAGATGGAGCATTCGCTGAAACGATGTCTGAGAAGGAAAAAGAAGCCTGGGATTCCTTCAAGGATGTTGTTCTCAAATTCTTGGGGAACAGGCGGGATGAGAACTATAAGGATATTGTTGCCAGGATGCTCAATGCCTTCAAAGAACAAGGCTGTAACATGAGCCTGAAAGTCCATTTCTTGCACTCCCATGTGAACTACTTTCCCGAAAACTTGGGGGCGTACAGTGAAGAACAAGGTGAAAGGTTTCACCAGGACATCAAGGACGCAGAGAGAAGGTACCAAGGAAGATGGAACACCACTATGATGGCTGATTTCTGCTGGTTGCTGCTGCGGGAAACCCCAGATGAAAAATACGCCAAGCAGCGCACCAAGAGAAGCATTCGGGGGAAGAAGAAACGGGCCCACCAGGAGATTGATTGACCCAAGAATGACTTTAAAATCTAAACTGTGTTGACAAATATCGTGTTTTTACTAAACTTTGAAATAAAAATTTGCTAGTTATTACCACAGTGTCGGATCTCATTTATTAGAATTTTATTTTCACACCATCGGGTGTTTGTCTTCATGTATTGCAATGGTGCGGTTTGCGTTTTCTATTCTTACATACATACCTGTACAACATTTTTTGCACATTTCTTTGCTTTGCTTTGTGTCTAACCTCGCTCTTATATGCTCAATGTTTGTGCACATGTATGTGGCTGTTTTAAGTGCAGACAATTTTGCTACCATCACAGTGTGTTTTGTTGACATTACTCTATTCTTATGTGCTGCCTTGTTACAATTTTCTTTATTCTTATTTGAATAACTACTAAACAATTAGTATAAAGAATTCATCCAAGAAACTTTTATCTCGATCGCACTCAATCTGAAACGTTCACCTCAAACTGCTAACCCAATGTAGCAAAAAATCTGTACGTGATGGAGCAAATTGGTTACCAGATTTGGATTCAGCGCACCAAAAAACGTAAAAATCAATCGAAACATTAGAGGCAGTTTAAAAAAAATTTTTTTTAGTGTACCTGTGTTATCAGCATCTAGCTCATTAGCTTTCTCTTGCCAATTTTTGCCAAAGAGATTCTCTCCTGTGCAAGGAATATTCCCCAGTTTGTCCTGTACCCAAAGTTCCAAGTCAGATGCCTGGAGCCAGGCAATCCTACGTGCGCCTATGGCAATAGCAGAAGTTCTGCTTATGCACTCAAAACAATCAAAAGCTGCACGATTTACGAATTTGGAAACATCCTGAGCATGTTTGATAAGTGCAAGATAATCTTGTCTCTTATCATCAGGAAGGAGAGGGCTCATAAGCTCTAGATCTCCTGTAACTTCCTTAAGGAACATTCCCATATATAAAATGTAGGAACTAATCCTGGCAGAAAGCATAGAGGCCTGGAAGGTTTGACTCCCAAAGGCATCTACATTCACGTCCTGGAGGATTAGATGCATGTCTTTTTGCACTCTTGATCCTTCTCATAGCTGACTCCACCACCATGGAATGGTGGGGCAGCTGAGTTTTTTGAAATCCAGGACAGGGAGGAACTCGATACATGGTATTGAGCCTACGAGAATGAGGAGAAGTGGTGAGAGGTGTTTCCCACATCCTTAGCATGAGATCATGCAAGATCTCATGAATAGGCAAAGTAGCTGCCTCTTTGGGAGGTTTAGGATACTGTAAAATCTCCAATTCCTTTGCCCTAGGCTCTGTTTCAGGAGCCACTGTGATGGAAAGACCTCGAGCCACATCCCGGATAAAATCCTGGAAGGATATATATCCTCTGGAGGAGACATCCTATGTTTAGGAGAGGAAGAATCCTCAGGAAGAAGTACTCTGGTATCGACAGAGCTGTCAGAGTCTTCAGACTCGTCGGAGGATTCAAAGTATCTCCTGTCCGGGTAATTGTGCAGTGCACGATACCGGTACCGATCGAAGTTGGTATCGACAGGGTCCGGTACCGACTTGTCAGTACCAGAGGGCACAGCATGCGACGGTACCAGTAGTCCACCTGCCGAAGTCGATGCAATTGGCCCCGGTACTGATGTAGGTGCCGGTACCGGTTGAATTGTCTGAAACGGTTTCGGGGGCATCGATGCCGAGAGAAGAGCCGCCAGACTGCGTTCAATAGCCAAGAATCTCTGGTCTATCGACGCCGCCGATTCCTGGGTATCGGTACCAGACAATGCGGCCGGTACCCCAGAGCATGGCACCAGTAGTTCTGCCGAGGTTGGGGCCTTGAGAACATCCTGGAGCCCCGATGATGCTTTGGAAGCCGAAGCCTCCCAGTGGGGCAATTTTGCCAGTGTGAGTCCCTCAAGGGCAACACCAGAGGCATCTCGATACTTAGAAGGAGATCTACCCTTTGAGGACTGGCTAGACTTATGTTTAGTAACCTGAGATCCATGGGAGGAAGATGAAGCCCTGAAAGATGTTGATGCCACAGATGCTGCATCGGAGGGAAAAAGGGTGCTAAGTTTAGCAGCTCGGTTTTGCCGACCCCTCTTCGACATCATCCTACAGGCAACACACGCTGAGATAGAGTGGTCAGGACCTAAACATTTGAGGCACCACTCATGGGCGTTGGTGACGGAGATGGTACCGCCACACTTGGAACACTTTTGAAAACCCGAAGCGGGTTTTTCCATTGTAGAGGAAAGTTGGGCCTAGTGCCCAAAATGGTGCGTGGCACCAGAGGAGAAAAAAGCTGGAAGACTCCAGGAAAAGATTTTTTTTTTTTTTTAAATGAGGAAAACAAAGAAAGAACCGGTGGTACCGGTGTAGCGTCGAAGGAAGGCAGATGCGACCACAAAAAAGAAGAATAAATGGGATATTTTCTGCGGTGACAGGAAGTGCGACCTGCCGGCTCCGCGGAAAGCGAAGAACTGGAGAGAGACAGTTGGGAAAGGCAGGAAGGCAGCACGCAGGCACTGTGGGATGCTCCCAAAAGCTTTCTAATTGGACGCTGGGGAGCGTTCCCGCGCAAGCTCAGTCGGTACCGACGATACCCATATGTGAAGACTAAATTCCTGCTTGTTCCTGGAGATACAAGTATACATTTCTACTCTTGCTTTTAAGTATATAGACAACTGTACAGGATTACAGGAATATAATTAACTATATTTCCCTTTTTTCATGAGGAGTGGTAATGCTTGAGGTGAAGATATCAGTTATTAAGCACAAGCTTAGATGAGGGGTAGGAATTGCTGAGGTGAAGGAAAGGAGTAAATCAATTGAGATGCTAGTTATTAAAGCAACTTCTACAAGGTCTGCATATTTAATGTGGAATGTAGCTTATGTAGTTGGTCCATCAAGCTGGTTATGTTGTATCTCCAAAATGTTCTATTAAGAGATGAGTCTTTAGCTCTTTGCAGAATGCTGCAAGTTTGGAGATGACTCATATTTTTTCGGGTAGTGCATACCATAGCCTTGGAGCATACAGTACGAATGAACGAGCATATGCATACTGGCTGCTCTTTAATTTTTCTTTTGATATGGTCAATATGTCTTAAGCCTTTTGGTTTTTTTGCACTTTTGCTGCGTGGTGTGCAACAGGCATTTCAAGAATGTGGTTGATAGATTGTGCCCTATTTTGAATATCATTAGCAGTGCCTTGTATTTAATTCTGTTGGTTATGGGAAGCCAGTATAGTTGTTTTAGGATTGGTGTGATATGTTCATATTTCATTGCACCCTGGATGATGCATGCTGCTATATGTTGAGCCATTTGTTGTGGGTGTACAGTATATTTTGGCATTCCGTTGTAGATGCTGTTGCAGTAGTCAAAAATCACTGCTTGGAATATTGTGTGGAAATCATTTGGTTCAAGTAGTGATCGGAGGTGTTGCAAAGTTCGTATTTTGCTGCATACCATCTTGGCAGTTTTTTTGATGTGTGAATCGGTTCAGTCACTGGTCCAGAGTTATTCCCAAGTATTTCACTTCTAATTTTACTTCCAGTTCAGCACCATTAACATGTAGTTTAATTAGTGATTAAAAATTTTGTTCCTTTTTGTAGTTTGATAGACAGTGATCTGATAATCAGTGCGCAACCTCATTGAAGCAGTTTACTATTGTTGTATGCTGTGACTTTGCTGTGTTGAAGGGTAGGTACTGTATGATGTCGTCGGCATGTTGTTGTTAAGTGCCATTGAGTCAGTGTCGACTCATGGAGACCCTCTGGATAGTAGTTCAAAACTGTGTTCGGTCTTCAGTCAGGCGGCTCATTGTTGACAGACTGGCACACGTAACTGCTGTTACTGTATCGATCCATCTCATTGCTGGCCTTCCTCTTTTATGTTGACCTTCTACCTTGCCAAGCATGATGCCTTTCTCTAATGATCTCTCTCTATGCATGATATGTTCAAAGTATGACAGTTGAAGTCTTGTCATCTGAGCTTCTAAAGAAAGTTTAGGTTTGATCTCCTCTAGTACTGACTGGTTTGTTCTTTGGACAGTCCATGGTATACACAGTTTTCGTCACCAGCACCATAATTCAATGGCATCAATTTTTCTTCCTGTCTATTGTCTGCATATATGGTAGTAAACCTTGTGTGACTATATAATCGCACATATTGGTTGTACGTACAGATTGAACAGTAGAGCTGATAGTGCAGAGCCCCAGGGAACTCTCTGTTGATAGTACAATGCAAATTTTTTAAAGCCTATTTTCATCTGCTGTTGGTTGTCTTTTAAGTATGAGCGGAACCATTCCAGTGTTATGCTCTGTAATCCAATAGCTTGAAGCTGCGACAATATGTTATGGCATACAGAATCAAATGCTGCCGCTATGTCCAAGGAAATCAGTATGAAACACTGATTTTGTTTTTCAGACCCTTAAAAATGTTTCCACTCCATGATGAGATCTAAAGTCATATTGATGTGGGTCCAGTGGGGCATGTGCTCTGATGTGATCTTGGAGTTGTTGTATTACCTTTTCAGTTATCTTTGCTAGAAATGGTAGACTGGATATTGGTCTGAATAGGACCAGATTGTTTGTATCTAGCATAGTGTTCTTCAGCATTGGGTGTACACAGGCCATCTTTAAGCTGACAGGCATATATTCTTGAGTGAAGGATAGCTGTGTTATCTTGACCATCACTGAGCAGAGCTTTGCTCTAGTTATCTTGATTCAGCTCACCGAGCATGGGTCAAACAGAAAAGTCAGTGTATTAAGATTAATGATTATGCTCTCTAAGCTATTTGGGTAGTCGTGCTAGATGACTGCCAGAGGGCATGAGTTGATGTGTTATCTTGCCACTGTATTGCTTTAGTTTTAGAGTTTGTAAATTTGCTTTGAAAAAGTTTTGCCATGATTTGCGGGCATAGGGTGCCCTCTATATTGTCTTGTTTGGGGACTTTGACTAAAGAATTTACTATGCCTAACAGTTCCCTTGGGCGGTTTATGAAGCTCATAATTAGCTTTGTGAAGTAATTCTTTTTGCATTTGTCAGTTACTTTTTGATATTTTTGAAGCTCTTCCATGTAGAGTTTCAGTCATCTATTTGTTTGTAGTTTTGCCATTTGTGTTCCATTTTTCTGAGTTGTCGTTTAATTTCCCTTAGATCTGGGGAGAACCATATGACACTATTTTGTTTCCTTGTGCTTCTTTTTGTCTGTGGTGAAGAAGCTGCCTCCCCTATGATCTTGTTCCAGTTATTTCAGAGTGTGTCAATATAGTTTGTTTCTATGTTCAACTGTGGTATAACTTCATTGATAAATATTTGTCTTGTCAAAATGTCAAAATCTACAATTTGATTTCAAATTGTAGCTGTTGCTGGTTTGGGTTTCGGAGTATGGCATTTGAAAATTAGTTATAGTATGGTCTGACCAAGGCCAGCTATCAACTGGAGTGACTTCTGGATACACTTCTCAATTATGTTTTGTTGGGTGAAGATTAGGTCTAGTGTGCTCTGCTTTTTATGGGTTGTTGACTAATTGCTTATAATCTAGTGCATACATGGCTTTGAGGAAGGAGTGAGCTTGTTTTATGGGCACAGCAGCAAGGTTGAAGTCTCCTAAGAGTAAGAGATTTTCCCTTTCTGTTGACTTTTCACACACTGCTTCTAGAATGGCCGATTTAGCACCAATCACTCCTGTTGGGGCTTTATATACCAGTTCTATTGTTAGGTATTTGAAATGTGACCATGTCTAGGCCTTCTGAGCTTTCTGCTGTTATCAACTTAAACTTTAGGTTGCTTTTATTAGTATTATCACACCAACCCTTCTTCGGCCAGCTCTAAGGCAGTTAAAAATATTGCAGTTTTACTAATTTTAGTTGGTATGTTATCATTTTCAGTGAACCAAAACTCAGTAATGCATATAATGTCAAGACTGTGGGTTGTTAGGTAATCTGTCAATATTGGTATTTAGTTACATGCTGAACGTGTATTGAGATGCACATTTTATTTATTTAACAAGTTTTCTTACATTCAAAGCGGTTTACATACAACATAGTAACATTTAGAACTTTACATTGAACAGGTAATTGAACTTTGAGTTATGGGAAGATAATGGCCCTAATTCTGCAATGCGGATTGCGGGGCTGTACATCCCACTGGGACATGCAACCCCGCAATCCGTGCTAAGCCGATTAGGCAAAGGCTCTCCTCACACATCCTGTACTACAGCACAGGAAGAGCCGGCGGGGGGGGGGGAGGGGGGTCAGGGTCTGGATTGGGCACCAGGCAGCACATACAGGGCCGATTCTGGTCACGGCCCTGTTTATGCTGCCAAGCCTGCCGGGACATGCAGTTCAAACCAACTCAGAGGTGGTTTAAACTGCTCTTCTCAGCCGATCGGGCCCAGGGAGCCACAGTCGGGGCCGGGGTCAGGTGTGGGGGGCCCCCTCTGCCCGATCGAGGCTGATGGAGGCCAGCCATGGGTCAGGCGGAGGGGTTTCTGAGGGTTGGAGCCAGGGCTATGCAGGGCACCTGGGGGAGGACGTCCCCGCAGGCAGAGGGGGCATGCTGGGGCTATGCAGGGCACCTGGGGGAGGACGTCCCCGCAGGTAGAGGGGGCATGCTGGGCCATCCACAAGTCCTATTCTGGACCCACAGGAACGTTTTGTTCCTGCAGACCAGAATAGGGTCTTAACAGCCCCGTCTTCAGCGGGGACGTCCGGATGGCCTGGACATGCCCCTTCCAGAATCAGGTTCAATGTATATCAAACAATGTTTACGAAATGATAATTCGGGAAGGAGATGCTATGTAAGGCCGGGGAATAAGAGAACCAAAGGGGAAAATATGTAATTATGAGTAATGTAGAAGGCGTAGTGGGCGGGTATACTCAAGAGGCAGTAGGTGAGTTAGTAGGAGGGGGAGGAGGAGAGGTGGGGAAGAAAGTAGGAAAGAGGGTGTAGATCAGTTGGCTCAGCTAATACATGGAGTGGAAGCTTAATGGCAGAGACTATGAACGGGAACAGTTATGTAATAGCTTGAGGATTATTCATGAATAAGAAGTGCAGATCAGGATATGAAAATATGCCTTGGCCAAATCCAGAGATGCCAGGAACTCCCCTCGGTACACCGCTTAAATCACGGATCACAAATTTTCCATCTGGAAGCGCAGGACGTGCAAGTGTTCATTGACACCCTTGAGGTCCAGAATGGGCCTGAATGATCCATCTTTTTTTAGCACCACAAAATATATGGAATACCTGCCCTTGCCCCAATCCTCCTGGGTAACAGGCACCACAACCTGCAAGAGTAGTAACTTGTCCAATGTGATCCACACAGTTGCCCTTTTGTCCAAAGACCCACAAAGGAAAATGACAAAGGTGTCCTGGGATTGGCTCTTAGCACCTCAGGACATAGCCATATCAAATGGTGATCCTTGGTGATCCAGGTCCATTGAGGAAAGTAGGCAATGTCTGCATCCAACCGGAGGTACCAGGGAATGGGCCCCCAAACCTTCATTGCGCAGTCTGGGAGGAACCCCCTCTTGAGGGGGTCAAATCACTGGGTCCATGAGCTCCTCAAAAGGAACGAGAAAGAGTCCAAAATTCAGAATCAGAGGGAAAGAAAGGCCTTCCAGACCAGTAGCAATGGAGTCCCAAGACCCCTGGGGGTCTAATCAGCGCATCTGCGAGGCAGGTGGAGGCTGACGAAAAGGGGGGGGGGATGATGCCTGCTTCACAAACCCTCTGGACCTGCCTTCACTCAGATCCTTCATCAGCTGCTCCAAATCGGCCCCAAACAGAAGTTTCTCTTTAAAAGCCAGTCGGGACAACCGGGCTTTGGAAGAGATGTACGCTGCCCAGTGTCAGAGCTAAATCTAACACCGTGTGACTTTCGACAGGGCACTATCCCTGGCCACTAGGCAGAGAAGGTCATACATGGCATCAGAAAGGAGGTGGCCCGATTCCAAAAGAGGAGCAGTATCATTTGGACTGAATCCACTGGAGCTAGGCTAGAGATATCAGGTCTGCACATACCATCAACTGAAGAATAGCAGCCACTGTAGCAAACTGGTTCTTCAACAAGGAATCCATCTCGTGGTCCAAAAGTATCCTTTAAGGTTAATCAGCCTTCCACGGGAATGGTGGTCCATCTAGTAACCGCTATGACCTGCGCATCCACCATGGGATTATCAAACCACACGATGCACTCCTTCTCCGGGAGAATGCACATTTTCTTATACACTCTTAACTCCTAAGCCAAGGCAGAGAGATGAATGCATGGCTGCGTCGATGGTGTCAGAGAGAGTTTTGGTTTCCTAGACCATGGGATGCTGTTCCAAAGGTTGCAGAGCAGAGATGGCATCTGTCCAAGAAAGGTTGACACGTTTTCGGTAGTAGACTGGCTAATCTACTGAAGAGGGCTTTAAACTAGATTCGTTGGGGATGGGTGAAAAAAGCCCCCAGGTAAGTAAAGCGTAGTTACTCACCTGTAACAGGTGAACTCCGGGAACAGCAGGAATTTAGTTCTCACATATGGGTATCGTCGGTACCGATGGAGCCTGCGCAGGAACGCTCCCCAGCGTCCAATAGGAACGCTTTTGGGAGCATCCCTCAGCACATGCGCGCTGCCTTCCCGCCTTTCCAACTGTCCCTCTTCAGTTAAGTTTGTAGCTGAGTGAAAGGATAGAGGGAGAGAGGAAAGAGACAAAGACATAGAGAGACAACTCCTAGGGGAGGTGGGTGGGTTGTGAGGACTAAATTCCTGCTGTTCCCGGAGATCACCTGTTACAGGTGAGTAACTACGCTATTTCCAGGAACAAGCAGGAATGTAGTCCTCACATATGGGGACTCCCTAGCTGAAGATGCCAGGGAGATAGCCCCAGGAAGGTGCCACCGTCGAAGGTGAGAATCCTTCCTCCCATGAATCTCTGGCATCCCACCAGGGTTGGCGGGTAGGAGTTGGTTTAGGTTTGAAAGAGATTTTCAAGAACAGCTTGGCCAAAGAAGGCATCCCGACGGGAGGCTTTATCTAGGCAGTAGTGGGCTGTGAAGGTGTGCACCGAAGCCCAGGTGGCTGCTTGACAAATGTCATCGATAGACACAGAGTGGAGATTAGCAATAGAAGCTGCCATGGCTCTCACATTATGAGCTGTGACATGGCCCTGAAGAGGAAGACCCTTACTCTCATAAGTAAAGGATATGCATTGGGCAATCCATTTAGAAAAAGTTCTTTTGGAGACTGGAAGTCCCAAATGACTAGGGTCAAAAGCTATAAAAAGTTGTGAGGACTTTCTATGTTGCTGTGTTCTTTCTATGTAAAAGGCCAAGGCCCTTTTACAGTCCAAAGTATGAAGGTTTCTTTCTGCATTAGAGGCGTGAGGCCTTGGAAAAAATACAGGAAGGTAAATTGATTGATTTAAATGAAAAGGCGAAACCATCTTTGGCATAAAATGTGGGTGAGTTCGAAGAACAACCTTATCATGATGAAACCTAGTATAAGAGGATCAGCCACTAAAGCTTGCAATTCACTGATGCGACGGGCAGAGGTGATTGCAATTAGGAAGATGACCTTCCAGGTCAAAAACCTAAGGGCAGCAGTGGCTAAAGGCTCAAAAGGCGGCTTCATGAGCTGCCCGAGAACTAGATTTAGATCCCATGCCACCAGTGGTGGCTTGATGGGAGGTTTAGTTAATAAAAGGCCTCTCATAAATCTTGATAGGAGTGGATGAGAGGAAATTGGTTGTCCATTTAGAGGCTTATAAGAAGCTGCAATTGCACTAAGATGGACTCTTACCGAATTGGTCTTTAACCCAGAATTCAATAAGTGAAGGAGATACTCTAGTATCGATTCTAAGGGTATGACCAGGGGGTTTAATCCCCTCTTGGAGCACCATATAGTAAAACGTTTCCACTTGAAGGCATAAGATCTTCTTGTGGAATGTTTCCTAGAAGCCTGAAGGATATTTTTTACCTGCTGGGACAGGTTGAAATCCTGGAGGTCTAAGCCTTCAGCAACCAGGCCGTGAGGTGCAGGGATTGGGGATTCGGGTGCCACAGCGTCCCGTTCTCCTGGGAAAGGAGATCTGGAGCATGTCCTAACTCCAGAGGTGTCGCTTGAGAGAGATGCAGAAGCAGGGAATACCACGTTTGGCGTGGCCATCGTGGTGCTATGAGAATCATGCGACCCGTCTCTCTGAAGCTTGAAGAGTGTTTTGGGGATGAGGGGAATGGGTGGGAAGGCATAAAGGAAGTCCTGACCCCAGTGAAGGAGGAAGGCATCCCTTGCCTGACATTTGTGTACCGGAATCCTGGAACAGAACCGGGGAAGTTTGGCATTCAGTGGACTTGCAAAGAGGTCTATGTCTGGAGTGCCACAGAGATGAAATATCTTTGCCACCTGGTCTAGGTGGAGTGACCACTCGTGAGGTAACAGTACTCAACCAAAGGTTTTGAATGCCTGGAAGATATACCACTAGATATACCACTTCGTTGCATAACAACAGAGAGCCCGTTCCGCCCTGCTTGTTCACATACATGGCTACCTGATTGTCCGTCTGGACTAAGACTGTCTTGTAGCTGAGCTGGGCGTGGAACACTTGAAGAGCTAAATAAACTGCTCTTAATTCCAGGAGGCTTATGTGTAAACCAACCTCCTGTGGAGTCCAGGTGCCCTGGGTAGAGAGATGATTCAAGTGTGATGCATCTGTCAGGGTGGCCTGATGGAAAGGAGACCCCACTGTCAAATTTTCTAGTGATTGCCACCATTGGAGGGACAAAATGAGTCATTGAGAGATTGTTATTTTGTCCGACAAATGACCCGTGGCCGGTGTCCACTGTGTGGAGAGGGTCCACTGAGCTGCTCGCATGTGGAGGCGAGCATATGGGACTACATGAACAGTGAATGCCATGTGTCCCAGTAACTGCAGTAGTTCCCGAGCAGTGAGGGAGGATTTGTCTGCTTCTTGGGAAGCTAGCTGCATAATAGAAGAATGTATTATAGCACACGATGTATTATAGCGCACAATGTATATAGCTCCACCTAATCTAACACACAACACATCAGACACACCAATCACGATATACACTTCACTGCATGAAAAAACTCGATCACTCCTTTTGATTGTTTGTTGTGATACCGCCTTGATTGTAAGATAAGATGGTATAGAAATACTGTTAAATAAATAAATAAATAAATAATGCGAAGACATCGGGCTTGTGGAAGGAAAGCCCTGGCCTGTCTGGTATCCAAACAGGCTCCTATGAATTCTAGGCATTGGGAAGGAACTAGTTGAGACTTTGGGAAGTTTATTTCCAATCTCAAGTATTGGAGGATTTGCATTGTACGGGACAGTGCAGTGATGGCCTCTGCAACTATGGAGGCTCGAATGAGCCAGTCGTCTAAGTAAGGGAAGACAAAAATCCCCAGAGTTCGTAGAAATGCTGCTACTACTGCCATGCATTTTGTGAACACCCTTGGTGCTGAAGCCAGACCAAAAGGAAGAACCCTGTACTGGAAATGTCTTCCCTTGAAAAGGAAACGTAAAAATTTCCTGTGATCTGGATGGATGAGAATGTGAGTGTATGCATCCTTTAAGTCTAGAGAGCAAAGACAGTCCTGGCTTTGAAGGTATGGCAGAAGAGTTCCAAGAGAAATCATTTTGAATTTCTCTTGAAACAGATATTTGTTCAATTCACTGAGGTCTAGAATGGGTCTGTGTCCCCCTGTTTTCTTTGGAATAAGAAAATAGGGGGAGTAGAACCCTGTCCCCTGTTGAAAAATGGGTACTTCCTCTATTGCCCCTTGGGCCAGAAGTGTGGAGACCTCGTGATCTAGCAGATTGTCTGCAGAGGTTTGTGAATTGAATTGCTTTAGAATTGTAGGAGGGAGTATGCTGTGAAAATAAAGTTTGTACCCCTCTCCTACAATGGACAAAGTCCAATTTTCTGTTGTTATCTGATGCCATCTGTTGACAAAGTGGCATAACCTGCCCGGAATATTGGGGGGGTGGGGACCTCTCAGAGGCAGGAAGGCAAAGCTCTCTAGGAAGGAGTCAAAGCCCTTGAGGGGGCTGAACCTGGAGAGCTGGTTGGGCTCTCGGGCCTTTTGGTTTCTTTTACTGTCTAGTTTGTCCCTTTTGGGCAACCTGACCTAGAGTCTGACTCTGCTGGGTATAGGAAGGATAAAACTTCCTCTTTTTGCTAAAAGAGGGTTTTTTATAAGGCTTCCTTTTGGCTGGAGTGGCTGTAGACTTTGACAATCTATCTAAGGTAGAATTGTCAGCATCTAACTCGTTAGCCTTTTCCTGCCAGTTCTTGCCAAAGAGATTCTCCCCCATGCAAGGAATGTTGCCTAACTTGTCCTGTACCCAAGTCTCCAAGTCTGATGCCTGTAGCCAGGCAATCCGTCGTGTGCCAATGGCAATAGCAGAAGTTCTGCTGATGCATTCGAAGCAGTCAAAGGCTGCACAATTGACAAACTTGAGGACATCTTGAGCATGCTTAACTAGAGCAAGAAAATCTCGGCTCTTATCTGGGAGAAATGGGCTCATAAGTTCCAAGTCTCCTATGACTTCCTTAAGGAACATTCCCATATATAGGATATATGAACTGATCCTAGCTGAAAGCATGGAAGCTTGAAAAGTTCTGCGTCCAAAAGCATCCAGAGTCCTGCATTCACGACCTGGAGGATTGGATGCATGCCTCTTTGCACTTTTCATCCTACGCATGGCTGATTCCACTACCATTGAATGGTGTGGTAGCTGAGTTTTCTGAAATCCAGGACATGGTGGAACTCGATATTTAGTATCAAGTCTCCTAGACAGAGGAGAAGTAGTCAGAGGTGTCTCCCACATTCTGAGCATCAAGCTATGCAGAATTTCATGGATAGGCAGAGTAGCTGCCTCCTTAGGAGCTTTAGGATATTGGAGGATTTCCAATTCCTTTTCTCTGGGTTCCTCTTCAGGAGCTACTGTGATTGAAAGACCTTTGGCCATATCACGGATGAAATCCTGAAATGACATGTCCTCTGGAGGTGACATTCTGCGTTGGGAAGAAGAGGGATCTTCTAGGAGAAACCCTCTAGTGCCAGCAGAATTGTCAGAGTCTTCGGAATCGGAGGAATCAAAGTATTCCTGACCCCGTTGCTCTTGCAAAGCACGATCCCGGTACCGATCGAAGTCGATACCGAGGTGACCCGGTACCGCTTTGTCCACTTCCAGCCAGAGATGGCATGGGAAGAGTTCCCAACGGGGCCGGTACCATCGGTACCGGCAATCGGTGTCAATGTCGGCACCGGTGTCCTTGGGACAACCGGTACCGCAGCCAAAAGAAGAGCTGCAATACTGCGCTCGATAGTAAGGAACCTCTGGTCTATCGACGCTGCCGATGCCTGGTTGTCGGTACCGGTGAGGACGGCCAGAACCCCTGAACATGGCACCAGTAGTTCTTGCGAGGTTGAGGCTTCGAGAACATCCTGAAGCCCCATCGATGCTTTGGAAGCTGAAGCCTCCCGCCGGGGCTGTTTTGCCGGTGTGGTTCCCTCAAGGGCAATGCCAATGGCCTCTCGATGTTTAGCAGGAGAGCTACCCTTTGAGGACCGGCTTTTATGTTTATTTACCTGAGATCCATGGGAGGAAGAAGAGGCCCTTGACAATGTTGATGCAATGGATCTCACGTTCAAAATATTGTTACCGTGAGGATACGTTCAGGAAGAGACCAATATTGACGTGAGATGCAATGGATCTGGCATCTGAAGAAAAGAGGGTACCGAGCTTTGCGGCCCGGTTCTGTCTTCCTCTTTTGGTCATCCCCATGAAGGAGAGACATTCAGTTGGAGAATGATCAGGTCCTAAACATTTTAGACACCAATCATGGGTGTCAGTGACGGAAATGGTACCGCCACACTTAGTACATTTTTTAAAACCACTAGTTGGCTTTTCCATGATTTAGGAAAATGGGGCCTAATGCCCAAAATGGCGCCTAGCACCAAAGAGGAAAGTTTCTGGAAAAAAAAACAGTCTAAGTTTTTTTTTTGAAAAGAAAAGAAAAGAACAGGTGGTACCGGCAGGCGTCGTGTGGTAGGCAAATGTGACCACAAGAAAGAAATTTAAAGATGGAATTTTCTGCGGTGACAGGGAATAGGTCCTGTCGGCTCTGCGGAAAACAAAGAAATGAACAGGGGACAGTTGGAAAGGCGGGAAGGCAGTGCGCATGTGCTGAAGGATGCTCCCAAAAGCGTTCCTATTGGACGCAGGCTCCGTCGGTACCAACAATACCCATATGTGAGGACTACATTCCTGCTTGTTCCTGGAGATTACATAAAATACCTTAATGGAAATGGGTAACAGGGGTAACATATGGAAAGCAGTGTGTATAAATGCCCGTAGCATGGGAAATAAGATCCCTGATGTTGAAGCTTTGGTGGGAGTGGCTGACTTGGATTTAGTGGCTCACAGAAAACCATGATTGGGATGTAACTATACCTGGCTATACTTTATTCTGAAAGGACAGGGTAGGAAGAAGGGGAGGAGGAGTGGCACTATATGTAAAATCTACTATTAAAGCTTTGGAATTACAGAGCTTAAAAGGGAGAGAGGAGGCATCGTGGGTTAAACTATAAAGAGGGAAAGAGAAATCTATTTGCATTGGTGTGATATACAGACCTCCCTCACAAGAGGAAGAGGTAGACAGAGTTAATTGAAGACATACGCAGCAATGCTAAGAAAGGGGAAGTGCTACTGATAGGAGATTTCAATATGCCAGATGTTGATTGGCACATTCCTGCTGCAGTATCATCTAGAAGTAAAGAGATCCTGGATTCTCTACAGGGAGAACTATTCAGGCAATTGGTAACAGACCCCACACATGAAGGGACCATACTGGACTTGGTGCTAACCAATGGTGAAAGTGTTTCTGATGTTGTAGTGGGAGATCATTTTGCATCCAGTGATCACCAGATGGTGTGGTTCAGTATTAGGACTAGCACTGTTAGAATTCATTCAAAGGTGAGGGTCTTAGACTTTAGGTAGACTAACTTTACCAAGATGGGCCAATACCTCAGGGAGTCGTTAGTGGGATGGGAACAGCTGGGGGATGTAGAAAAACAGTGGGCAAAACTGAAAGAGGATATTTTAAGGGCAACCAACCTTTTTGTTAAAATGGTAAATAAAGGTAAAAGGAAAAGGAGACCGCTCTGGCTTTCAAAAGAAATAGCTGAAAAAGTGAAGAAAAAGAGGGAGGCCTTCATGAAATACAAGAGATCACAGAGAGAGGAAGACAGGCATCTATATTTGGAAAAACTTAGAGAAGCTAGCAAAGTAGTCAGGAAGGCAAAGATTCAAAAAGAGGAGGAAATGGCCAATGCAATAAAATGGGGGGATAGGACATTTTTCAGATATGCTAGTGAGAAGAGGAAGGGCAAAAGTGGTATTGTCAGACTCAAGGGTGAAGAATTATGTAGAAGCTGATGAGGACAAAGCGGAATTGCTCAACAAATATTTCTGTTCTGTGTTTACAGATGAAGAACCAGGAGCAGGACCTCAGAAAACACCCACAAACAGGAAAGAAGCGAGGGACATCTTGAACAATTTTCAGAAGACTGTGCATGTGAGAAACTAGCTCAACTTAAAGTAGACAAAGCGATGGGACCAGATGGGATACACCCTAGAATACTGAGGGAACTTAGGGATGGTTCTAGCAGCTCCACTGACTGACCTTTTCAATGTTTCATTGGATTCGGGGTGGTGCCAAAGGACTGGAGAGAGGCTCATGTGGTGCCTTTACACAAAAGCGAAAGTAAGGATGTGATTGAAAACTACAGGCCAGTTCGTTTAACTTCGGTGGTGAGTAAATTATTGGAAACGCTGCTGAAAGAGAAAATAGTGAGGTTTCTGGAGTTCAGCAGATTACAGGATCCGAGGCAGCATGGATTCACCAGAGGCAGGTCTTGTCAGACAAATCTGATTGATTGCTTTGACTGGGTGACCAGGGAGTTGGACCGAGGGAGAGCCCTAGATGTGGTGCATTTGGATTTCAGTAAAGCCTTTGACACTGTTCCTCACAGGTGACTTATAAACAAACTGAGAATCCTAGGGATGGACCCTAAAGTTACTGCTTGGGTTAGAAATTGGTTGGGTGGGAGGCGACAAAGAGTACAGGTAAATGGAGCTCACTCTGAGGAGAAGGATGTTACCAGTGGTGTGCTTCAGGGATCTGTCCTTGGTCCGATTCTTTTTAACATCTTTGTTAGTGATATAGCAGAAGGGCTGTCGGGTAAGGTTTGCCTCTTTGAGGATGATACCTAAATCTGCAATAGAGTAGACACTCAGGAAGGTGTAGATAACATGAGGAGGGATCTAGCTAAGCTTGAAGAATGGCCTAGAATTTGGCAGCTGAGATTTAATGTTAAAAAATGTAAGGTCATGCATTTGGGCTGCAGCAATCCTAGGGAGCAATGTAGTATAGGGGGTGAAGTACTTTTGTCCACTAAAGAAGAGCGGGACCTAGGCGTGGTTGCGTCTGATGATCTTAAAGTAGATAAACAGGTAGAAAAGGCGATGGCAAAAGCTAGAAGGATGCTTGGGTGCATACGGAGAGGAATGGCTAGCAGAAAAAAGGAGGTGATAGTGCCTCTGTATAAGTCTTTGGTGCGACCTCATTTGGAGTATAGTGTGCAATTCTGGAGACCGCACCTTCAAAAGGATGTGAACAGGATGGAGTCGGTGCAGAGGGTGGCTACTAAAATGGTTAGTGGTCTTCATTATAAAGCATATGAGGAGAGACTTAAGGATCTTAATATGTACACCTTAGAGAAAAGGCGGGATAGAGGTGATATGATTGAGATGTTTAAATACCTCCATGGCATAAATGTTCAGGGAGAGAGCCTCTTTCAATTGAAAGCAAGTTCTGCTACGAGGGGACATGGGATGAGGGTGAAGGGGGATAGATTCAGGAGTGATATGCAGAAATATTCCTTTACGGAAAGAGTAGTGGATCCGTGGAATAGTCTCCCAGTGGAGGTGGTAAAGATGAGGACCAGTAACTGAATTCAAAAAAGCATGGGACAAACACAGAGGATCTCTAAAGATAAAAAGGGGACTGTTGTAGTTGTTGATATGGATGGTCAGACTAGATAGGCCATGTGGTCTTTTTCTGTCGTCATATTTCTATGTTTCCTTATGCAGGGAGTCGGGGGAGTCCCATTCCATCCGGATCATGTCCTCCTTCACCTCCGGGAATGGGAAGAGAGTAGTGGATTCCTGCACCCCTTGTAGGAGGGAATGTATCTTCAGCTCCTGCTCTGTGTCTGGACATCCGCCAAACTCAAGGTGGATGAAAACCAGTCAATCAAAGCCACCAGTTCCTCCTTCCAGAACTGGCTTATAATACCGGCCTCTTCACAATCCTCCAAAGGCGAGAATACTTCTTTGATTCAGATGACTTGGTTCTAGGCCCTGATGTGGACAAAGTCATTGTCCAAATTTTGTACAGATTCCAGGTGATCCCCACATCTCCATGGGGCACCCTTTGCCGGGGACACTTAGCCAAAGGCAATTGAACAGGGCTTCCACTCTCAGTTTTCCACTCACGAGAATGCGCTCGGGGGAACTCAGAGGCCACAGGGTTTGAATTTCCATGCCAAAAAGACCAGGCCTGTTGCAAAAAGGAAAAGAATTCCAGGGAAGACAATCCAGAAGCTCCCCTCGCAGAAATGACCCCCTTACAGCAGGGGACATAGCTGCCACAGCGTCCTTAGAGGAAGGGGCGGCCCTAACATGGTCGCCGGAATTTCCGGCTAGCTGGCCATCCTTACCCACAGTGCCATCTATCATCTCCTGCCCTAAGGCAAGCAAGGCCGGACTTACTGCATTCCCTGGCTGGGAGAGGGGGAACAAGCCCTCCAGGGACGACTCAGAAGCTGCTATGCAAGAACAGCAGATTCCAGAAGCTGGAGATGAAGTGCCTTGCTTGTCATAGGCCAAACATCACTTCCTGGAAAAAGAGAGAGTTAAGGCAAGTATCACAAACAGCTCGTGCTATAGACTGCGGCGGACTGAAAAGCACACATTAACGGCGCTTACAAAGGAACACGCATTACAGGTGCTTGGGTAGAAAAGCGCATTGGAGCTGCTCGGGCAGAACACATGCACAGAATGTGTGACCACCAGGTGCACAACAATAAAAGATGCCGCTAACACATGCAAAAAACAATGGGAAACCCCCACACCATGCAGACGGTCGCCAGCAATCCATCCTGAATTGTGCCCCAGAAAGACAGAATGGGGAGCTCCCAACAAGGATAATGACAAGGTCAAGCCTTGAGAGCCCCAGACAGAAATCCGTGCTGGGCTGAGCTCTACTCCCCTGAAACTGTTTTTATGCTTTGCAGACACTGCGTTTAAGGTGGCTGGCAGGCAGATTCCTCTGAGAGCCTTCTGCAATCTTTGTATTTATTTATTTATTTTATTTACATTCTCTTATATACCGCGCTATTCTGCATCAGTGCGGTTTACATTGAACAAACTGAAATTACATTGAACAGGGCATTATAACTTGGAGAAAACTATTTTACAGGGAACATGGGCTATGGAGGGTTAAGTGGCTTGCCCAAGACCACAAGGAGCACCTGTGGGACTAGAAACCCCAGTCCTTCCAGCCCAAGGTTGCTGTCCTCTAGTGGGATTTGAAGCCCCGACCTTCCGGCCTTTAGTACCTTGCCCCAACCACTAGGCCACTCCTTCACTCTTTGGGAGAGAGAATGGGAGGACAAAGGAGAAGGGAGGAGGCGTTAAGGTTGCGTGAGGCTGCTGAACTCTTCCAGATCCTTCCAATTTTCCGGCTGCTCAATAGACCCTTAATAGGGATAAGAGCGTGTAGCTGAATCTATTTATTTATTTATTTTATTTTATTTATTTAGCAATTTATTTAGCAAACATTTATATACCGCTGCTTCCAGCGATCAGCAGCGGTCCGATTACAATAGGAGAACTGTCAAATCAGTACAGTAGAATTTGGGCGCGCATAGGTTGATTTATTTATTTATTTATTAGATTCTTCTACACCGCCCCTTCCAAATATCAGGGGCGGTTTACTAACAGAACATTTTACCTAAAATGATGGTATAACCTTTTACATAGTAAACTTTGTAATTATAGATAACATAACAATTTACATTTTGCTTAAAACAATTTTCCCTCCTTCTATGGCTATCGAAAAGACCACAGTCTAGTGGAGCCTCCTACATCGCACTCAAATGAAAGCGTCACCCTCAAAGTGGTCATTCACAAGCATTTAAATCAATCTTTTCCTCTCAATTATTCCGATTTTCTTCAGAGTGAAGAAAATCCACCACCATCTGTTGAGACAAAGAAATACTGAGGAGACCTCTGGTGGCTGAGGCGGACAAAGGCATGGGAGCAATGTCATTGAAACCTGGGCATTTCATTGGTTCTTTGTCTTTACCAATCTGCTGGCAGCAGAACACAACCCACTTGTCTGGACTGGTCTAGCTGGATGATATGGAAACTATGTTATCACTTCTCCCTGGCCTTATTTGGTAGCGCATAGCTGGCAGTGAGTGCACCTGCATTAGTTGTACTGGCTGGTTAGCGCAGTGAGGATGTTTCTCCACATGTTAACTGCATGGGGACATACCAGGAACACCCCCAACAGCACAGGGTCCAGGCCACCTCCTATGCTAATTTTGGGGACTTACCGTATGCTGACTTAGTGTGTTTTAGTAAATATACCCCTTTGTAATTTATTTCTAAACAGTTTTATTTTTTAGGATGTTTTTGCCAAGGGTTATTCGTATGTATCGGCAACAGGTAATTACTTTCTTACTTAATCGCTTTTGCCCAGTAAATAATAGGCAGTTATCTTACCTTTTTTCATTTCCATAGGACTTTTGGGCAACTTTTGCATGGAGAATTAGTACTGTTTGATCACCCCGCTCTTTCAAATAATTTCTCATTGCTTCCCTAAAATCAAACAAAGAAAAAAACGTTTTGAAGTCTTTACTTTGTTACCATCAGCTTGGAAGAAACATACAGTACAATATTAAACCAGCAGATATCCCCAGTTCATATAATTCTGAGTCTGTCAAACAGTGATTCTTTCACACTATGATTTGGGCATCTTCCCAACTGGCACTCATGCAGAAAACTACTTTTAAAAGTAAATATGAGCCTGTGGTAGAGACAATTTTTCTTGTCTCGATTATGAAAGCTCATATCTTGGATACAGAATCAATGTATGCAGTTTCAATTTATATTAAACTTACTATGGGCTTGTGGACAGAGCACCGCCATCGATACCCATTAAAATAACTTCCTTGTTATTGTCACGTTCCAGAAGAGTTCATTCTTGAAGCCTTAAAGCATTCAAGTGGTGGGAAAAAGACTTTTTCCAAACCCTATCTCATACCTGCTGGCATTGTAGATAAGACAGTGGCTTGATGCAAACCAACAAGGTGAAGGTACCCCCGCAGATAGATGTTCAAAGTTTGAGTAACGGCATCATTAGTTTGGTAGCTGGTGAAGTGGAGGGGAAACACAAAACTTGGCATTATGTGGTGTGGAGGTAGCAGGAGGAGTGGAAGGACTATTGGCAGGGAAGAGAACTGAATGTGAGATTTAAGTACTGCAAGGGTTTTAAACCAGGGATACATACTTCTACAACGCTTGAGAAAAAAGGGGATCCAAAGCACAGCTCTAAAATGGTGTGAATCCTACCTATCCAATAGGTGGCAACAAGTCAAGGCCGGCCACTCATCCTCCGAACCATTTCTGCAAACACAGGGTGTTCCCCAAGGATCATCCTTATCATCACTAATGTTCAACATTTATATGCAGCCGATATGTGACTTAATCCGATCCTTCAACGTAAAATGCCTCGCCTACGCTGATGACATCCTCCTTTACATGCCGTTCTTGACAGACCAACCAGTGCTCTCCCCAATAATTAGTTGCTTCGAAGCAGTAGCCGACTGGCTGTTGTCACAAAACCTACGGATTAATCACGGCAAGACAGATGTCCTATTTGTCACGAGGAACCACAAATTCACACCTCCCTCATCACTACTGGCCAACAATGTAGAGTTGAAGTCCAAATCCACAATCCGTTACCTCGGCATCACCCTGGACCAGCACCTGGATATGACAGCGCATGTGAAAAACACCACAAAGGCAATATACCATAAAATCAGAACCCTACGTCACCTCCGACACCTACTGGACTTCACAGACTACTGAACAACCTTCCAGGCATTAGTCCTTCCACATTTTGATTTCGCAAACATCATCCTCCATGGCCTCCCACAATCAACCTTAAACCCGCTCCGCTTAGCTTTGAATGCAGCCGCAAGAGTCCTCTCCGGATCGTCAAGATCCGATCACATAACGCCCATCATGAAGGATTTGCATTGGCTTCCTTTACATGCCAGGCTCCAATATAAGTCATTGGTCCTCACCTTCAAAGCCCTAAATAACTACCCCCCTACGCCAATCAGCAAGCTAGTCCATAGTACCCTGGAAAATAGAAACAGAAGGTCTACTGCATTGAACACATTAGTAGTCCCCAAGCTAATGACCACATGCACAAAGGCTACCTCTAACAGAGCCTTCTCCATATTCGCCCCTTTAAACTGGAATGCACTCCCCCACGAAATCCGTGGAATTAAAAGCCTCATCCTATTCAGAAAAGCCTTAAAACTCCACCTGTTCACAAAATGCTACCCAGAAACTTCTGGTGACAGAAGCACAACCAGCAAGCTTCCCTCATACCCCAGTCGCCCCTGCACGTCAACACCACAGACAATAGGTAGTCCCCACTCAAGCCCAACCAACCACTAATCTTCATCACCACAAATTCAATGCAACACCCACTTACATTAGAGTATCGTACATAGTTTCGAGTTGATATGTATTTAGTTTCCCCGGTTTCTATCCCATGTTCAATTCCCTGTTCTTTGTAAACTCAATGTTGCTTGTATGCATTGCAGTACTTTTGTTCGATGTACACCGCGTTGATTTTAATAGCGCAGTATAGAAGAAATGTTAAATAAATAAATAAAATAAAATACATATACCATTACAGGGTACTTAAGAGGGTTTTAAGGGGAATGTGTAGGACAGTCTGTTCAACAATTTATGGTTGAAGGACCCTGCTGAGTCTGTCCACCAGGAACATTCTCATGTCCCAGGAGGTAGGCCGCCTGAAGGAGCATGCCCCTTGTCGCGGCAAAGGTCCAGATGCAGACCACTTCTCAGCAAAGGAGGTACGAGCCCATGCCGCCCTGCTTGCTGAGGTAGAAGATCGTGACCTGGTGTCCATTTGGACAACGACCACTTGGTTCAACAGCTGGTTCTGGAACACTCTAAAGGTGTTCGACACCGCCCTGAGCTCGAGGAAGTTGATCTGGTGTAGGCTCTCCTCCTGTGTCCAAATGCCCTTGGATCGGAGACCATCGCAGTGGGCTCCTCAGCCGAGCTTGAAGGTGTCCAAGGTGAGGATGGACTGGACTTGCGAGGCCTGGAAAGGCAGGCCTGCAAAAAGATTTGACGGGTGCTGCCACCAGGCAAGGGAGTTCACAAGGAGCATGGTGACCCGCATAAGATCGTCCATGTGACACTCAGCCTGAGACTTTGAGCATTGAGGGACCACTGTGCATGCTGCATCCACAGACAGCCGTCTGGGGTCATGTGATCCGTCAAGGCCATGTGCCCCAAGAGACGCAGCATGAGACGGGCTGACATGGTTGTGCAAACTTGTACTTCAGTTGCCAGGGACACTAGCCGCTTAGCCCTGTCCAGAGGGAGGAAGGTTCTGGCCTGGTTCGTGTCGATAACGGCCCCTATGAATTCTAGATGTTGCGCAGGTTGCAGATAAGACTTGGAGTAGTTGATGACGAATCCCAGACATTGTAGCAGCAGGAGGGTGCGGTGGCCCGCCTGATGGATATCATCAGGCGAGACTCCCCTTATGAGCTAATCATCTGGATAGGGAAAAATGAAGATGCCTTCTAGTCTTAAGCGGCGACTACCACTAGGCCCTTGGTGAACACCCCTTGGAGCAGCTGAAAGGCCGACGGGCAGAACCCTGTACTGGTAGTGGCACCCACCTACGATGAAGCGGAGGAACTGATGGTGCCGGAGGTGGATCAGGATATGGGTATAGGCATCTTTTAGATCCAAGGGGCATAGCCAATCTCCCTGCTGGAGGTAGGGCAGCAACATTCCAAGGGATAGCATCTTGAACTTCTCTCTGACCAGAAAGCGGTTGAGGTCCCACAGATTTAGAATGGGACAAAACCCTCCAGTCTTTTCAGGGACAAGAAGGAGGAGTAGAACTCCTTGCCCCAGAGATATTGGGGGTTGAGCTCCACCACCTGCTCCACGAGGAGAGTCACGGGCTCCTTCTGCAAAGTCTCAGTAAGGAGAAGTCATGGGGAGTTCCCCAGGAAAGAACGAAGGGGCGTCTGCTCAAAGTGAAGGAAATAATCCTCCGGCATCCACCTGCAGAACCCAGGCATCAGTGGTGATGCCTGGCCAGAGGTGGGCGAAGCGAACGAGGCACTTCCCCCCCCCCCCCCTCCGTGTGCTCTAGGTCTTGATCCTCGTGTGGGAGAGGTGCCACGAGGACTGTGACCCTGGCCCTTGGCCTGCTGACCCTGTTGGGGACAAACAAAAACCCCCACATAAAAACAATCACTATATAAATGATCCAAAAGGCAAGATCGTTTTTTGGCAAGGAAATATAAATTATACCAAACAAGGAGTTGTCGGGTCCAGCGGACCGGAGAAGAGTAGGCGTTCGTTCCACCCCCAGTTGTCCGCTGTGCACTTTTTACATTTTTTTATTATAATACGTGCATATATACGTGCATATATACTCAAAAGTTTCAATTAAGAGCTGTACTTAGCTTATCATAACGCAGTCTGGCAAACACAGACTGCTGGAATCCAAGAACACAACAAGCGTGTTTCGGGCCATGCCGGCCCTGTCTCAAGTGCAACCGCTGTTTAATCAAAAGCCGCAGGCAAGCGTCCGAAGATCACGAGATGTTTTTATAATGCCTGCCAGAGGAGTGGCTTACAAATGACATCACATTGTAGGAGAGGCTTCCCCAATAACCCAGATGGGTAGCAAGTTATTCTTGGGTAACAAATGACAGCTATAACAAAGTAAGGATAGATTCAAAACAAACTCCACCACTCTAATTCCACATTTAAACCCTCTGGACACACAGTGCGTAGACGAAAGATCCATTGTTGCTCAATACACTGTAGACGATATACTCTATTGCCCCTCACCCCCCTCGGATCTGCAGGAACCATATCAATTACTCTCCAACGAAAGTCAGCGAAAGTGTGACCATGAGCAACACAATACTCTACCAACGGAGCAGACAAAGTGGAAGTTCTTATTCGAGAAGAATGTTCCCCTAAACGAGTCTTTACTGGACGGGTGGTACGACCTATGTACAAAAGGTTGCAAGGACAACAAAGCAAGTACACCACAAATTTTGTGCAACAATTGCTAGGGCCTATGAACCGATAAGTGCAACCTGTCACAGGATGAGTCCAGCAAATGCCTTCAAGGTCAGTTTCACAAAATTGACAGGAATTACATGCCAAATGTCCCCGAAATTGGGAATCTTGTGCCGGACGGTCCACTTGCACTGCAGAGTGGACCAGATGGTCCCTTAAATTGGGTCCCTGTGTAAATGCAAAACTTAAAGGTTTGCAAAAACAAGAGTGTAAACGGAGGATATCCCAGTGTCTCCAGAGTATTTTAACCACTTCTGCGGAGTGAGACATAAAGGGAAGGATACCCGTTATCCGATCACCCGTGATAGCCATGTCATTCACTCTGTCCTGTAATAACCATTCCCGATGGCAATATCGAGCCCTTGTGTACGCACGTTTCACTACTTTGTCAGGATAACCACATTGCAGTAGGCGATTGTATAAATCAGTTGCCTGACACTTGAAGTCCTCTATAGTGGAACAAATGCGTCTTAATCTCAAAAATTGTCCATATGGAAGACCTCTCCGCAAAGGAGTAGGATGATGGCTATAGAATCTCAGCAGACTATTCCGCTGGCTAGGTTTTCGGTACAATGTTGTATGAAAAGCATTCATAGATTTTGTTACCATGATGTCCAAAAACTCCAACTGATGTGAATCAATGTGAGAAGTGGACTTTATGTTGAATTTTAAAGTGTTAAGCCTGGAAATAAAGGTTTGACGATTTTCAATAGTAGATGACTACAAGAAAAAAAAAGTCATCTAAAAACCTCAACCAAAGAGGCACAAACTGAAAATCCTCAACTACATAGATGAACCTTTCTTCAATATCTGCCAGATATAACGTGGCAATAGAAAGAGCCACAGTCGCCCCCATGGCAATTCCTCCACATTGTTGGTAAAAATTCCCGTTAAACAGAAAATAACTTTGGGTAAGAACCAAACATATCAAATCCATCAGAAACGCATGAGATATGCGAGCAGGAGCCAACGAGAAGGATGATTGTAACAATGTTAATGCTTCCTCTTGGTGAATGTTAGTGTACAGCGATGTAATGTCTAATGTTACCAAATAAAGTTGATCAATGGGTCCTGCATAATCAGATAGCAACTGTAAAAATGGGAAGTGTCCCATAAATATGAGCGGACTTTACATGCTTCAAAACACAAAATATTGTCGCAAAACTGCGATAGGGGCTCCAAAACCGAACCCCTACATGACACGATGGGTCTGCCTGGTGTCATTGTCATAGATTTATGGATTTTAGGGACCGTGTACAACACTGGTATCTTAGGATGTGACTTAATCAAAAAGGACACCTCCTGTGTCGTAAGCCATTCACAATGACATGCCCTAGTGACCAAAGAATGAATCGTATCCTGTAGCAGTGGAGTGGGATCATCATGTAATAAGCAATAACAACGTACGTCTCCCAGTTGTGAGATTATACTATCCTGATAGGAGGGAGTGGACTGTAACACCACCGCTCCTCCTTTATCTGCATTTCAGATGACAAATCGAGGGTCATCGACCAATTGTTTAATGGCCCTACGCTGTACTCGAGTGTTATTAGAATATTGACTTTTAAAACTTCTTTCTTGCAACCCAAGATCTTGCAAGACCAAATTCTGATATGTAGCCAATGCGTGATCAATGGGACCAGGAGGGACCCATTTTGATGGAGGACGTAAAACCGAAGTGTCTCTTGTAGACTGTTTGTCCATGAAAAAGAAGATGATTTGTAATTTCCTAAAAATTAAAACCGAGGGTGGAGTGAACGCCTACTCTTCTCCGGTCCGCTGGACCCGACAACTCCTTGTTTGGTATAAAATATATTTTTACTTGCCAAAAAACGATCTTGGCTTTTGGACACTGTTGGGGAGCCTGGTAGGTTGGAAACTGTAGGTAAATTCCATAAGTCTTTTTCTTCTTTAGGTAGAAGGGCTGTTTCCCCCAAAGACGTCTGCCTGGAAGGGTCAGTGGTCTTCTTGGAAAGCCTGGTTCTGGTCATATACTCAGACTCCAACTCTGCAGCCTTGTCAGTCATGGGCTTGCCAAAAACGTTGTCCCTTTGGCATGGGACATTGACCAACTTGCCCTGAACCTATTACTCTAGGTCAGAGGACTGTAGCCAGGCCAGGGGATGGGCACTAAAGTCCACCACAGCTACCCGAGCCACAGACTCGAAGCTATCGTAGGCCACCCGAGTCATAAATTTGGAGAAGTCTCTGACCGAGGAGACCAGGGTCCAGAACCATGCCAGAGGTTCATCAGTCAGGCCAGCTGTGAACCCGGCAAACTCCTTTGTCCTCGGGTACATGCCCATCTACAGCTGATAAGCCTGGATGCAGGCCACAAGTATCAAGCCCTGATAGCACTTCCTACCAAACCCATCCATGGTGCAGACATCCCTGCCCGGGGGTACTGAGAAGTGCGTCTTTTGGCTTTTGTTTCGATCCATGGCCGACTCCACCACCGTGGAGTTGTGTGGCAGCTGTGGCTTTTCAAATCCTGGGCCCTTGTGAACTCGATACTGGGAATCAAGTCACTTGCTCGCAATAGGCACCATCACCGGGGATTCCGACATCCTGAAAAGAAAGCGCTCTAGTATAGTTGGGACTGGCACAGTCAGTGCCTCTCTTGGAGGGGCGTCGTACTGGAGGATTTTGGGTCCTCGGCACGAGGCTCCTTCTCCAGCTCAGCCACAAAGGACAGGCCTTGGACATCTCCCGCATGAAGTCGATGAACGCAAGGTCCTCAGGTAAGGACTGCCTCCACATTTGCGGCGATGAAGGATCTGACAGGACATCCCTATGCAGCCAGGTATCAGACGACTCATCCTCAGTCTCCCTCTCAGAGTTGGAGTGTGCCTCAAGGACTCCACAGGCATCAAGTCAATGCTCGGCAGGAGGCACTATGGGAGACAGACTACTTTCCCCGCCTCCCCACTCTCCCCCCCAACCTCAAATACCCTTCTCCATCTGCCCTTCCACTCACTCACCCCCCACCCCAGCTATACTAATAAAGATTGTAAGTTATACCATCCAGATATCTCCCCCCCCACCCACATTATATTTGTTTAAAGTCACCTGCATATGTTTTCAATTGTCGGAACACAGGAGAGCAGAGCTCCTGCAGAAAACCAGCAGAATGCACAACGAGCAGAAGCAATAGATGACCCAGTGGCTCAAAAATAGTTTAAAAATGCTTTATTGAAGGTCCCCGACGCGTTTCAGCTTACGCCTTTCTCAAGGGGAGAGATGCTTACAAAGAAAAAGTAAATATAAATAGATTAAATACATACATAAACATATCTCTAAAAGGCAACCGGAATACACTGATATACAACACCATTTTAATAAAAAAAAATTTTATGCACCCAATTACCAATTATAAAGTATACCTTCATACGTTTTCTAATTGTAAAACAGAAAATGTTATTTATTTGATTTTATGTCCCTGCAATTTGGTCTACATTGGTAAAACCAAACGTCAAATACGGACTCGTATTATAGAACACAGAAGTTGCCTCCAACGAGGCGTCCCAGATCGCCCACTTGTTGCCCATTGGCTTAAAATGAACCATTCTGTACAGGACTTGAAGTATGTGGTTCTTAAAGTGGTAATTCCGCACTGGAGAGGATGGGACGTAGACTAGTCTCTCCTCAAGTTAGAGCAGCGTTTCATATATGAATTTAATAGTTTGGAACCTAATGGTCTCAACCAAGAGATTGATTTATTTGTGTTCTTGTAGCCCCTTTAGTCCCTATTTTTTAACTTAATGCTTAATGAGACCAAACTGCTTATTATTGATGAAATTAATGGCTAATTTAATGTACATGAAGTTTTATTAATTTTCATAGTTAATTACCCTTTGCTTGCTAATACTATAATTTATCTATTTATGTATCACATGCCTCCTTTTGAGGTATATTCCATTGGTTATAATTGAGAGATGAGTTCATTGATTTTGTTTATATAGGTATTTATGTTTATATGGGTTTGAAAAAGTTGGTATTCTAAATTTTTAGTATATGTTTTTTAATGAGTTTAGCATATTTATTTATTTATTTATTAATGCATCATATGACGTATTTATTTCAATATGACTGCCTCCTTTAACATTTTAACATTTAGCCCCCCCCCTTTCTATGTGATGCCAACATATTTAATTTGTATAAACTGTTTAATGACAATGCTTATCCTTTTAACACATATTTCTTTTCAAATTGGGCTTTTAATTGCTTCATAGATTCACAAATTATATAGTCCCTATCATGAGACAGTTTACCAACATCACCCCATGATAATGATAAACACACTAGTTTTAAGTAATGAAAAAATATTGGTTTACATTCAATAATTTTATTTATTTATTGATATAGTTTATCTTTTTAGTACACATTTCTTTCAAATTAGCTTTTTAATTGACTTATTGGCTTACAGACTATATAGTCTCCATCAAGAGATAGTTTGACAATAAAACACAATAGTTTCAAGAAATTGATATAAAATATCGGTCCTTATTCAAAAATTTAGTTCTGCCCTTTTTAAGGGTTGTTAAATCAGTATTTTATTCATTGTACACTTTATAAATATGAACGCGGCTTTTATTCATTTAGATGTCTATGTGCAACATTTTAACTTCGATTACAATCAATACATTGCGGCTTTTACAATTACTTTTATTGTTGGGTTTGTTCTTTCTTCTTTATTATCAAAGATATCTCTAAATAGATATAAAGTCTGCACTTCAATTATATATACAATTTTAATATGGCCCCCTCTTTTAACGTTTTTTAACTTTAGTTTTGCTTTTTCGGTTCACTGGTTTACAAGAGATCTTACAAATGAGGGGATCTTTAATACACAGTTTTTAATATACAGGTTTTAACACAAGAGGTTTTTGTACACATAACGTTTTATAATGGTTTTTATGTTCAGAATTCTGATCTACATTTTATTTTGTGTTTTGTACAAATTCTAGCCTTATGTGCAGCTGCCGCGGCTGGTCGTGTCTTGCTACAACAAGTCTGCATTCTGAGGAGATGTCTACTACTTAAAAAGGCTCATATGCATATTATCCCTGTTTATTTATTTATTTTTTCTCACAATTACTTTGTACAGGACAAAGTACTGCTAAGTTTCCTGTCGAGATTCTGATTCGTGATATTAACCTTAAAAGATTCACAATTAAGGAGACATTTCTTCAACCTAATCAAATACCACACTTTATAACAAAACTGTTGTCTCTTTTCTAAACATTTTACAATCCTGTCTATATGCTCTTTAATATTCCTCCGTTGATTGGACGAAGGTGGCCACGCCCCTTTTGGCGCGGAAATCAGCGTCTTCAAAAACAGCATTTCTAGAGCAACATCTTGATCCGTTTGGAAGAACGTATCTTGCATATTCTTGGCCGACGTTAGTTGCTAGTACAGTGTCTTGTTCTTTAAAATAAAGTGATTTCAAATGTGCAGCTAAACAGGTATTTACAACATTCTCCTTCTTAAAACTTTTATAAGGGTTTAATTCAGCACTATTTCTCCCGTTTTCTAATGTGAGTTGTTTTTATTCATATAGTGTCACAACACACCATCCTAAAGAGCACAGTGTCGCTTCAATTTACACTGCACTTCGGTGCATGCTTTAGTGAGTAGTTTCCTTACTATTGTTTCATAATAGACCAAGTATAATTACCTGCATTACATGACTTAATGTATTTTTGCTAGTACAGCGATTTGTTCCCTAAAATAAGGTTAACTTTGATTGTATAGCCATGCAGGTGTTTAAACTGTTTTTTTTTTTGATACTCCCATTCAAACGGCACTTCGGTGCACGTTTTTAGTTTCATCAATTCGCCTGAACGTGGTCCCGCATAACTATGTTCACATGAGTAGTTTTTACATGATCAATTCAGTTTATCATACATGGCACATGTTCACTTTGATTGCATAGCCGCACAGGTGTTTAAATAAAAAAATTTTTGAAACCTCCAATTCAAACGGCACTTTGGTTTCATTAATTCGCCTGAACGTGGTCTTGCATGATTATGTCGTTTCCACATGATCAATTCAGTTTATCACACAAGGCACACGTTTAATGTATTCTTGTTAACCTTGTTTTAAGAGTCAAACACTATGTTAACACCGATTGTACAGTTTAAACAGGTATTTTAGCATTCAGCTTTTATTTTCAGCACTATTTTTATTTCAAATGTGATCTGTTTTTTATTCATATAGCGGCACAATACAACCCCACTTAAAGACCTCAGTGTCTCTTCATTCTAAACGGCACTTCGGTGCATGTTTCAGTGAGTAGTTTTTCATGTGATTAACTTTGTTTTGTTTGCATGAGTTTTTCTTACCCTGCATGATTATTTACATATGAGTAGCTTTTCTTGATTTACTCAGTTCGCTTGAATAAGTTTTTTCTCTGCCCTGCGTCTATCTTTCCCTTGTATTTTGATATATGATTTTATGGTTTTTAATTTATTATATGAATATGAATGTTATATTTTATTCCTTATTGTACATTTATTTTTCAACAGTATCATTTTACTTCTATTTGTTGTATATCAGTGTATTCCGGTTGCCTTTTAGAGATATGTTTATGTATGTATTTAATCTATTTATATTTACTTTTTCTTTGTAAGCATCTCTCCCCTTGAGAAAGGCGTAAGCCGAAACGCGTCGGGGACCTTCAATAAAGCATTTTTAAACTATTTTTGAGCCACTGGGTCATCTATTGCTTCTGCTCGTTGTGCATTCTATGTTTTCAATTGTTCCATGTAAAACAGTAGAAAAACGGTATATAAAACCAGTCAAATAAATAAATAAACTTGAGGGCAAGACCGAGGCCTCATGGGTGAAGAGGAGCACCGTGGCTTGGCTCGGAGAACATGCTTCTCAAGCACTGGCCGGATATCATCCAGGGAAGCCCTTGTGGAGGAGAGTCCTGACATTGGCATCAACAACCCGGAATCACCGGACATTGGCCCATGCTGCGACTCCAGGAAGGCAGTCAGACTGTGCTCCAGAGACACCATCATAGCCTCCAGGCCAGGTGGCACCACAGCCACTGACTCAGGCACCGACAATCGGGACCGGAGTCTGTTCCCCTGATAGGGAATCACCAATGGTGATGGGTTCATTGTCCTGCTGGGGCAGCTTTGGGGGCCGCTCCCAGCCATCGCCCTCGGCACTGCGCCAAGGATGTCTGTGCTGGTGGCCAGAGGTCTTACCCTCAGCTCCAGCATCAGAACTCTGCATCAACTCGGGTGGAGTCCAAATCTTATGGGGAGGTCCTCAGATGACGATCCCCGATCTGAGGCTCCTTGACTCTGGGGCTCAGAATGAGCTCAGCCACGCAGCGAGTCATGGAACACAGACAGCGCGTCATGGGATGCGACCCATGAGAGCAGCAATTCCACGCTCGATGCCAGGGCTGAAACAGACTACTTCTGGCTGAAGATCGATTCCCACTGTTTTTCACGACATTTCGGACTCTTGCTTGACATATGCAGGCACAGCAGGCAGGTGAAATCATCATGATCAGTACCGAGACACCGAAGGCAGCAGCTATGGACGATTTAAGACTAATAAAAGAAAATATTTTTTCACTCAACGTGTAATCAAACTCTGGAATTTGTTATTGGAGGATGTAGTAAAGGCTGTTAGTGAAGCTGGGTTTAAAAAAGGTTTGGACAAGTTCCTGGAGGAAAGGTCCAAAAACCATTATTAAGAAGGGACCCAGGATATCAATGCTTGACCCAGTACAAGCATTGCGGAACCTGTGTCTTTTGGGGAAACTGCTAGGTACGTATGACCTAGATTGGCCACTGTTGGAAACAGGATACTGGACTTGATGGACCTTGGTCTGACCCAGTATGGCATATCTTATGCTCTTATGGTGCGGGTGCACTTGCCACACTGCTTGAAACCACTGGCTATAGATATAGCGGGGAAGACGACTCCCACAAAGTCAAACTCGAACGTCCCGGTCAGTGTGGGCATGAGGAAAAACCTGCGCACTGAGAAAAATGAGAAGGAAAAAATGGACCCAAGAAAAAACGCGACATCAAAGCAAGGACTATCCCGAGTGAAAGGAATGTGATAAGAACGTGAATCGGTAAAAAGGAGCGAAAAAATGATAGAAAAAGATAGAAAAAAATCTTTTTACAGAGTGAACAGACAAGACATCTGCTGGGCTCTGCAGAAAAAAAGAAGACCGAGGTAAGATTATTATTATTATTATTATTTAACATTTATAAAACGCTACAACATACGCAGCGCTGTACAGACAAATAAATGTGACAGTCCCTGCTCATCAGAGCTTACAATCTAATCAAGACAATAGAAATACACACAGGATTAACAAACATTACATCACATCAGGGTTACAATACATACATACAGGCAAATAGAGGATGGTTACCCAGTAGCCCAGCACAACGGCGTCCTTTGAGTGAACCTTGCCACATGCCAAAGGGCCCTCTTGCGAGGCCCTCATGCGCACCCCCGAGGTGGCGGTTTCAGCCGTTGATCTGGGCTGCTGATTGGAGGCATGAGGAGGTGAGGTGGAGCTCCAGTTCACTCCCTCTGGTGCTGGCAGCCTCAGTCTTGTTGTCGGGTGCACCCCTGAGGCGGTGGTTTCAGCCGTTGATCTGGACTGCTGATTGGAGGCATGAGGAGGAGCTCCAGCTCACTCCCTCCGGTGCTGGCAGCCTCAAGATGACACCCTTGGGCAGGAAGGTGACCACACATGCATGGTGTAACTCCCAAAGGCTTTCTTTGAAAGCTGGCGCGTGATTACCACGCGGACTCCATCAATGCCAACGACACTTATATACGAGGACTGATTTCCTGCTTGTTCCAGAAGGATGAATTAGATAGGAAAAGACATGTTATGGAAGGAGCGAGGCCGGTGAGAGAATCACTGTGAAAGCACAGTTACTTACCTGTAACAGGTGATCTCTGGGAACAGCAGGAATAAGTCTTCACATATGGGTACGTTGGTACCGACGGAGCCTGCGCGGGAATGCTCCCCAGCTTCCCAAAAAGGAAAGCTTTTGGGAGCATCCCACAGCGCCTGCGCGCTGCCTTCCCGCCTTTCCTAACCAACTCTCCTCAGTTCGAGTTTAAAGCTGAGACAATAGAGAGAGAGGGGAAAGGAAAGATAGAAAAGAGATACAACTCCTAGGGGAGGTGGGTGGGTTGTGAAGACTTTTCCTGCTGTTCCCAGAGATCACCTGTTACAGGTAAGTAACTGTGCTATCTCCAGGAACAAGCAGGAATGAGTCTTCACATATGGGGACTCCCTAGCTGAGATGCCTGGGAGATCCCCAAGGACATGAGACCCTGAAAGGGGTCAGCGTCCTCCTATGGATCTCAGGCATCCATCCAGGGAAGGAGGGAAGGAGTTGTTTAAGAATGGAACAGGTGTCTGAGGACAGCCTGACCAAACAAGGCATCCCGGCGGGAGTCCTTGTCCAAGCAGTAATGGGCTGTGAAGGTATGAACCGAGGCCCATGTGGCTGCTCGACAAATCTGGTCGATGGACACAGAATTTAGATGAGCCATAGAGGTGGCCATGGACCTCACATTATGAGCTGTGACATGGCTCTCCAGAGAAAGGTTCTTACTCTGGTAGGCGAAAGAAATACACTGAGCAATCCAATTGGACAGTGTTCTCTTAGAGACTGGAAGTCCCAAATTAGAAGGATCAAAAGCAACAAAAAGCTGGGAAGACTTTCTATGTTGCTGTGTCCTATGTAAGTAAAAAGCAAGAGCTCTTTTACAATCCAGAGTATGAAGATTCCTCTCTGCACTGGATGCATGAGGAGCTGGAAAAAAGACAGGTAAACATACCTCTTGATTAAGATGAAAAGGTGAGACCACGTTTGGCATAAAGTGTGGATTTGTCCTAAGGACTACCTTGTCATGATGGAACCTTGTATAAGGTGGATTAGCCACTAAGGCCTGCAGTTCACTGATGCGGCGAGCAGAAGTGACTGCAATGAGGAAAATAACCTTCCAGGAAAGAAATTTCAAGGAGGTAGTGGAAGTCCCATGCCACCGGAGGAGGCCTAATGGGAGGTTTAGTTAAAGTTAGGCCTCTCATGAATCTTGAAATAAGAGGATGAGAGGAGATAGGTTGTCCATTGATGGGCTTAAGGGATGCTGCAATAGCACTCAAATGGACTCTTACTGAATTTGTCTTAAGTCCTGCATTGGAGAGATGCAGGAGATAGTCTAACAAAGAAGTTAAAGGTAGTGGCAGAGGGTCAAGACCCTTTTCAGCACACCAAATGGAAAATCTTTTCCACTTAAAAGCATAGGAACTCTTGGTGGAAGGTTTCCTGGAAGCCTGGAGGATATCCTTCACCTGCTGAGAAAGATTCAATTCTTGAAGGTCTAGGCCTTCAGTAACCAAGCTCTGAGGTGAAGGGACTTGGGGTTTGGGTGCCACAAAGTCCCTTCCTCCTGGACAGAAGGTCTGGAGCAGCTCCCAAGTCCAGGGAGGGGGCTTGGAAGAGATGCAGAAGTAGAGGGTACCACACTTGGCGTGGCCAGCGTGGAGCTATAAGGATCATAGATCCTTGATCCCTCTGGAGTTTGAATAGAGTCTTGGGAATGAAGGGAATCGGTGGAAAGGCATACAGGAAGCCCTGACCCCAATGAAGGAGGAAGGCATCCTTGGCCTGAACTCCCTGACACGGAATTCTGGAACAGAACCGGGGAAGTTTGGCATTCTACGGACTTGCAAAGAGGTCTATGTCCAGGGTTCCCCATTCTTGGAAGATTCTGAGTACCTGATCCATATGCAGGGACCATTCGTGTGGAAGCAGAACTCGACTGAGTCTGTCTGCCCAAGATTTTTGGATTCCTGGGAGGTATACTGCCAGGAGATGGATTTGATGCTCTCTGGCGAAGGCCCATAATCTTAGAGCTTCGTTGCAAAGCGACAGAGAGCCAGTTCCTTCTTGCTTGTTTATGTAAAACATGGCTATTTGATTGTCCGTATGAATAAGGACTGTCTTGTAGCTGAGGAGGGTATGGAAGACCTTGAGAGCTAGAAACACTGCTCGAAGTTCCAAGTGATTGATATGAAGAGAGGTCTCCTGTGGGGACCAAGTGCCTTGGGTGGAGAGGTCTTGTAGATGAGCTCCCCAACCTGTTTGGGAGGCATCTGTTGTGAGGGTTGCTTGGGGCAACAACTGTTGGAAGGGGGACCCCAGCAACAGATTTTGAGTGGACATCCACCATTGGAGAGACCAAAAAAGACGTTTGGAGGTTGCTATTTGGTCTGAGAGAGCTCCTGAAGCTTGCGTCCACTGGGTGGACAAAGTTCATTGAGCTGCTCTCATGTGTAGGCGAGCATAGGGTACCACATGTACTGTGGAAGCCATGTGGCCTAGCAGTTGTAGCATCTCCCTGGCAGTTAAGTGGCTCTTTGACTGAATCTGGGAGGCTAGTTGCACTAGACGTTGGCAACGGGCCTGAGGAAGGTAGGCCCTTGCAGTGGTGGTATCCAACCAGGCCCCTATGAATTCCAGGGACTGAGTAGGGATGAGCTGGGACTTTGGGAGGTTTACCACCAGTCCCAGATACTGCAGAATGCGCCTTGTGCGGTCCAGGGAAATTTGGGCCTCTAACTATGATGGAGCTCGGATGAGCCAGTCGTCCAGGTATGGGAAGACAAATATTCCCAGAGTGCGTAGAAATGCAGCAACTATTGCCATGCATTTGGTGAACACTCTCGGAGCAGAGGCCAGACCAAAAGGAAGTACTCTGTATTGGTAATGTTTTCCCTGGAAAAGAAAACGTAGGAATTTTCTGTGAGATGGATGGATGAGGACATGTGTGTACGCATCCTTGAGATCTAGAGAACAAAGCCAATCCTGACTTTGAAGGTATGGAAGGAGAGTGCCCAGAGAAAGCATCTTGAACTTCTCCTTGCATAGAAATTTGTTCAATTCTCTGAGATCTAGAATGGGTCTGTATCCCCCTGTCTTCTTTGGAATGAGAAAATAGGGGGAGTAGAACCCTGACCCTTGTTGAAGAAGAGGAACTTCTTCTATTGCCCCTTGGGCAAGAAGGGTAGTTATCTCCTGACCTAAAAGGTCGAGAAGAGATGTGGGAGAATTGAAGTGTCTCACCATGGCGTGGGGAGGAAGGTCTGAGAAATGAAGTTTGTAGCCCTCTCTTATGATGGAGAGGGTCCACTGCTCTGATGTGATTTGCTCCCATCTGGGAGCAAAATGAGCTAACCTTCCTGGAATGGTGAGAGGTTCTGGCTGTGTTAAAGCCAGAAAGGCTAAGTTCTCTAGCATCAAGTCAAAAACCCTGAGGGGGTTGGGACTGCTGAGTTACAGCAGCCCCTGTAGACTTAGGCCTGGCCTGCTTAGGTTGCTGACGCTTAGCGGTAAAGCGACCTGTAGAAGATTGTTGGCCATAAGTGGAAGGAAACCTGCCCTTTTTGAAAAAAGACTTTTTAAAAGTCTTTTTCTTGGCAGGAATGGAGGTAGACTTTGAAAGTCTATCCAGAGCAGAATTCTCTGCATCCATTTGAGTGGCTTTAATTTGCCACTCTTTGCCAAATAGATTTTCACATGTACAGGGCAGATTTCCCAAGCCATCTTGAACCCAGGGTTCTAAATCAGAAGCCTGGAGCCAAGCAATTCTGCGAGCAGCTATGGCAATGCCTGAGGCTCTACTGGCACCTTCAAAGGAGTCAAAGGCTGCCCTGTTTGAAAACTTGGAGATGTCTTGAGTATGCTTAAGCCACATGCGGAATTCTTCCCTTTTATCTTCTGGAATAAAAGGGAGGAAAGTGTGCAGCTTTTCTGCCACTTCTTTTAGAAACATACCCATGTAGAGGCTATATGAGTTGATTCTGGCAATAAGCATACTGGCCTGGAAGATTTTCCTACCAAAAGCATCCAAGGTTCTGCATTCTCTTCCTGGAGGAGCAGAAGAGTGTCTCTTTGTACTCTTTATCCTCTTCATAGCTGACTGCACCACAATGGAATGGTGAGGAAGCTGAGTTTTTTGAGAGCCAGGACAGGGAGGGACACGGTACATAGTGTCTAACCTGCGAGAATGAGGAGAGAGAGTGAGAGGAGTCTCCCATAAATCAATCATGTGTTCATAAAGAATCTCATGAATTGGTAAGGTGACTGCCTCTCTAGGAGCCTTAGGGTATCCTAAAATATCCAATTTTTTTGCTCTAGGCTCTGATTCAGAGGCTACTGAGATAGATAGTCCTTTAGCTACTTCTCTTATGAAGTCTTGAAAGGACAAGTCCCTCTGGAGGAGACATTCTTCTTTTTGGAGAAGAAGGCTCTTCAGGAAGGGATATGGATACTTCAGGTGATTCATCTGATGAATCAGAATCACCAGAGGAATCGAAGTACCGCCTGTCAGGGTGCTCTTCCAGCGCTCGATACACGTATCGAGCGGTATCGACATCGGGCGTTTTCGGAACCGGATCGGTACCGAGAAACAGCCCTAGTCGATGTTGATGCGGTCGGAACCGGTATCGGCGCTGGTGCCGGTGCCGGTGCCGATACCGACAACGGAGCTCGTTGCGGTACCGCCGGCGTCGCAGCTTGAATGAAGGCTGAAATAGCCTGCTGCATGGACAGAACATTCTGATCCATCGACGCCATGAATGCCTGGAGATCGGTACCGGGAGATTGTGCCGGTACCCCAGAGCATTCTAACAGGTGATCGGTCGAGGCCGTGCCATCGATGTCAACCTGTAACCCCATAGGAGGAGCTTTGGAAGCCAGAGCTTCCCGCCGGGGTTGTTTGGCTGGTGCAGGGTCCTCGAGGGCAAGCCCGGAGGCATCTCGATGCTTAGAGGGAGATCTACCCTTCGAGGACCTGCTAGGTTTATGTTTGGTTACCTGAGATCCTTCAGGATAAGAAGACCTGGAAGATGTCGATGCTACTGCCGGTGCCTCAGCGGGAAACAGCACATGGAGCTTAGCTGCTCGGTTCTGTAACCCCCGTTTAGACATTAGGGAGCAGGACGGACAATCCGGAATGGAGTGTTCAGGACCCAAACATTTAAGACACCATTCATGGGTATCTGTAACAGAAATAGTACCGCTACACTTAGTGCATTTTTTGAACCCGGAGGTTGGTTTTTCCATGAGGGAAATTTTCTTGTGGGCCCTGAGGCCTTAAGAAGAAAAATACACCAAGTGAGGAAAAATATTGATTTTTTTTTTTTTAAAGAAAGAAAGAAAAGACCGGCGGTACCGGTCCGGAGTCGGGGAAGGCAGACACGCGACCAAAGAAATAAAATAAAATAAAGAACTTCTTCAGCGGTGACAGGGCTCGACCTGCTGGCTCCTCGGCAAAGAAGAACTGAGGAGAGTTGGTTAGGAAAGGCGGGAAGGCAGCGCGCAGGCGCTGTGGGATGCTCCCAAAAGCTTTCCTTTTTGGGAAGCTGGGGAGCGTTCCCGCGCAGACTCCGTCGGTACCGACGTACCCATATGTGAAGACTCATTCCTGCTTGTTCCTGGAGATAATAAGTTAGCACTAGGAGGCGGATTAATGAGACTGTGAGGAAAGCACTGGAGGAGGAAGAAAATGGGAGGGTGGAATGGAGAATGTTGAGTAAAAAATTGAGAGAAAGGAGTGGAATGGATAAGAAAAATAAAGAGAAGAGAAAAAAGTGAAACAGAAAAGAGAAAGTGGGGAAAGACTGAAAAGGAAAGATGGAGGACCATATTTCACTGAGAGGAGAGATAAAAGGACGAGGACTTAGATCCAGTTTAAAGTTAGAAAGGCGAAGGATAGACAAAGGCAGGCAAAAGGATGACAATGACAGAAAGTGAAGGAGAAAAAAAGTGGCAGAAGAGAGCAAGGTGGAGGATAGCCATAGTGGGGGTGTAAGATTGTGAGACAAAGGTGAAAGATGGGGAGATGGAAAGAGTCTTGGGACATCTGAAAGAGGTGGAAAGGAGCAAAATGAGAAGATGGGAGAGAATGTTAGCAAGAGACATAGAAGAGAAGAAGCAATGGAGAAAAGAGATGGCATAAGGTAAGGTAAAATTAAAAGAAAACCAGGAAAGCGATTCAGAATACTGCTAAACCCAATGATGAGAAAAAATGCTCAAAAGTTGAAAACAATTTTTGACTTTTGATAGTTATACCATTTTACAAGAAACATAACAAAAAGGTTTACAATAAAAAGATAATGAGCCTGAAGTGAGACCTCACACACAAATAGGAATTAAAGTCAGACAGATCTTGAAAATTTTTCAGAAGACTGTACATGAGGAGCTAGCTAAACTAAAAGTAGGCAACATGATAGAGCTGGATGGGTATCCAAAGGGAAGTTCTGGCAGTTCCATTGCTGACCTTTTCAATGCTTCTTCAGAGTTGGCAGTGACCCCTTTACACAAAAGATGAAGCAAGGAGGAGGTTAGGAGCTGCATGCCGGTTTAGTTCGACCTCTGGGGTGAGTAAATTAATGAAAACGCTGCTAAAATAAAGGTTAGTACAATTTCTGGAATCCAATGGATTGTAGGATCCAAAGCAGCATAGTTTTAGCAGAGGTAGAACTGATTAATTTCTTTGAGCGATCAGAGAACTGAATCTGGCAGAGCACTAGATGGGGTATACTTAGATTTCAGCAAAAGCTTTTTGACATGGTTCAGCAAAGATTACTTATAAATAAACTAAGTGCCCTTAGGATGGACCCTAATGTAATTGACTGGGTTAGAAACTGGTCGAATGCGAGGCAATAAAAGGTAGTGGTAAATGGTGTTCACTTCGAGGAGAGGAACGCTACCAGTGGTGCCACAGGGATCAGTCTTTAGTCCAGTTCTTTTTAACATGTCAATAAGTGGTATGTGGAAGGGCTAGTAGATAAGGATTGCTTCTTACCAATACAAAAAAATGCAGCCTCCTCCCCAAGGCTGAGGGGGGTTGGGGGACAAGATGACATCGTGTTAGGACGCTCTCGTTGGAGTTCTCTCACTGGGTTTGACTGTTGACACTTGCCAGCGTCACTTCCCCGATATGCCATCATGGAAGCGCAAGCCTAAGAAGCTCGCCTTGGCACCTTCAGCACAGCTGGAACAGTTGGCACAGCAGTCCTTGGATGATATTCTCTTTCAAAGAGATGGTCGCGTCCTTTCAGCCAGTCTGGTTGGCTCTTCTTCACTGGACTTGAGCATGGAGGAAGCTTCTCTTACCCCCAAAGACCGCATCGCACCTTCAAGGTCCAGAAATGCTGGCTAGAGGGGGGGGGGGGGGGGGAGGAGCAGTTCCAGGTTAACTTGAGCTCAGAGTTCCTGGCACACGTCAAGGAAGCCCCTGCCACTGCTTCATCCCTGAAGGAAGGGACCCAGGAGCCAAAGAAACATCTTTCAGAGGCCAGGAGGGGAAGGAGTCGTCCTCTGAAGAACAAGCTGCTGTCATTTCGGTTCCCGGCATTGGAGAGAGACCTACAATGGTAGCGCTAGATTTAGTATGGGATGCCACCACTGGCTTGAACTCTTCTCTTAATTTAAATGCTACTAAAGAGGATTTGCCTGCTATTTCTCGGACTGTGGAGAGCTTTGTTCAAGAGCAGGACCAGCAAGTGCCAAGGCTGGGTCTTCTTGAGGTCTGGTGTGCTGACCAGGTGGACTTTAATGCTGCTGTTGTAAAGGAGAAAATGTTGATAGCTCGGAAACTGGAGAGGTTGGAGAACCAGATTAGGCGCAATAATTTGTGCTTCCTGAATTTTCCAAAATCTCCAGTTTTTGCGGCTGTTGACATGCTACGCGGATACCTGGCAGAGGTTTTAAAGATGCCTGTGGAGTCTTTCCGGCCAGTGGTTCGAGCCCAATATTTGTCTTTGAAACCTTTGAATAGACAGTCCAGTGGCTCTGCAGTTTTGAAGGATTGTTGGACTTGACTGAGTTTCTTGAAAGTTCCCTGGATGTGATGACAGAAAGATCTACACTCCCTGTGACTTTTGCACTTGAGCGGGACAGGAAAATGGCCCTTCATCTATATTTTCGTAATATGGATGTTTGTCCTTAGGTTCAAAGGTTCAAGTTTTTCTAATTTCTCTCAGGAGACATGGCTACGACGCCAGAAGTTCTTGCCTTTAAAACCAAGGGCCCTGGCATAGGGAGCTAACTTTATTTTGAAATTTCCTTGTCGCTGTTTAATTTCTTTTGAAGCTAAAGATTTATTCATTCTTTGAACATAAGCAATTGTTTGAGTTTTTGTTACGGAGGGAGAGTATCACACCAGATGATGTTGCTGGCTAGGATGCGTAATCTCTCATACGTATAGTGTATAAAGTTTTTTCTGCTTGTGGGTATCTATTATTTCTGTACCTTGCTCCCAAACGTTTGTCAGCTGATATTTGGTTTTTTTTCCTATTTCTTTCTTTCATGATTATGGAGAATGTTAAAACTGCATAAATAAAAATTTGAAAAAAGTAGCCCCCAAACCTTTAAATTAGGTCACAAAACAATTAAAGAAATATTCTTTAATACTTATCGAAATAGTACATACCCAAATATATATATTCAACATACACTCCAAACATCAATACACATACCCACAATGCCCCCATGTATAAAAATCAATGAACCAAACTGACAGGTGGCCCTTAACAACAATTAAACACTTACAAAAAAGTAACTAAGAGTATTACTAAATTCATGAATTACTATGTTGATAAATTATTGCACTTATCAATATATAGCTGATATACATCAATTCATGACTATCAAGAACCACTCGAGCAAGTTATAAAAATACAATTCACAAGGGCATAATAACACCCATACTGAATATCTTAAAGCACAGTTACTTACCTGTAACAGGTGATCTCTGGGAACAGCAGGAATAAGTCTTCACATATGGGTATCGTCGGTACCGAAGAAGCCTGCGCGGGAACGCTCCCCAGCGTCCAGTAAGAAAGCTTTTGGGAGCATCCCACAGCGCCTGCGCGCTGCCTTCCCGCCTTTCCTAACCGCCTCTCTCCAGTTCGAGTTTTAAAGCTGAGACAAAGAGAGAGAGAGGAAAGGAAAGATAGATAGAGAGATACAACTCCTAGGGGAGGTGGGTGGGTTGTGAAGACTTATTCCTGCTGTTCCCAGAGATCACCTGTTACAGGTAAGTAACTGTGCTATCTCCAGGAACAAGCAGGAATGAGTCATCACATATGGGGACTCCCCAGCTAGAGATGCCAGGGAGATCTCCAAAGCTATGAGTCCCTGAGAAGGGCTCTACCTCACCCCATGGATCTCGGGCATCCAACCAGGGATGGGGGGTAGGAGTTGATTAGGTATGGAACAGGTGTTTGAGAACAGCCTGACCAAACAAATCATCCCGGCGGGAGTCCTCGTCCAAGCAGTAATGGGCTGTAAAGGTATGAACCGAGGCCCAGGTGGCCGCTCGACAGATTTGGTCGATGGACACAGAGTTTAGATGAGCCATAGAGGTTGCCATGGCCCTCACATTGTGAGCTGTGACATGGCCCTCCAGAGAAAGGTTCTTACTCTGGTAGGCGAAGGAAATACACTGAGCAATCCAATTGGACAGAGTTCTCTTAGAGACTGGAAGTCCTAAATGAGAGGGATCAAAAGCAACAAAGAGTTGAGAAGACTTTCTATGTTGCTGTGTCCTTTGTAAGTAGAAAGCAAGTGCTCTTTTACAATCCAGGGTATGAAGATTCCTCTCTGCACTTGATGCATGAGGTCCTGGAAAAAAGACAGATAAATACACCTCCTGGTTCAGATGAAAAGTTGAGACCACTTTAGGCATAAAGTGTGGATTAGTTCTGAGGACTTCCTTGTCATGATGGAACCTTGTATAAGGAGGATTAGCCACCAAGGCCTGCAGCTCACTGATACGGCGAGCTGAGGTGACTGCAATGAGAAAAATAACCTTCCAGGAAAGGAATTTCAAGGAGGTAGTGGATAAGGGTTCAAAGGGTGGCTTCATAAGCTGGCCAAGAACCAAATTCAAATCCCATGCCACTGGAGGTGGTCTAATGGGAGGTTTAGTTAAAAGGAGGCCTCTCATGAATCTTGCAATAAGAGGATGAGAGGAAATAGGATGTCCATTGAGAGGCTTAAGGTTCGCTGCAATAGCACTCAAATGGACTCTTACTGAATTCGTTTTGAGGCCTGCATGGGATAAATGCAGCAAATACTCTAGTAAAGAATTCAGAGGTATTGCAAGAGGGTTAAGACCCTTCTCTGCACACCAAATGGTAAACCTTTTCCATTTAAAAGCATAGGAACGTCTAGTGGAAGGCTTTCTGGAAGCATGAAGGATATCCTTCACTTGCTGAGACAGATGCCAATCTTGAAGGTCTAGGCCTTCAGCAACCAGGCTCTGAGATGAAGAGACTGGGGATTTGGGTGCCATAACGTTCCCTCCTCCTGGGACAGGAGGTCTGGAGCAGATCCCAAGGCCAGGGAGGGAGCTTGAGAGAGATGAAGAAGTAGAGGGTACCACACTTGGCGTGGCCAATGTGGAGCTATGAGGATCATAGACCCCTTGTCTCTCTGAAGCTTGAACAGTGTCTTGGAAATTAGGGGAATGGGTGGAAAGGCATAGAGGAAGTCTTTCCCCCAGTGGAGGAGGAAGGCATCCCTGGCCTGAACTCCCTGACACGGAATCCTGGAACAGAACCGGGGAAGTATGGCATTCCACAGACTTGCAAACAGGTCTATGTCTGGGGTTCCCCAAATTCGAAAGATCCTGGCTATCTGGTCCCCATGGACGGACCATTCGTGTGGAAGCAGAACTCGACTGAGTCTGTCTGCCCAAGAGTTTTGAACCTCTGGAAGATACACTGCCATGAGATGAATCTGATGCTCTCTGGCGAAGGCCCACAATCTCAAAGCTTCGTTGCAAAGCGACAGAGAGCCAGTCCCGCCCTGCTTGTTCACGTAGAACATGGCTACTTGGTTGTCCGTATGGATGAGGACTGTCTTGTAGCTGAGCAGGGTGTGGAAGACTCTGAGAGCTAGAAGAATTGCTCTGAGCTCTAAGAGGTTGACATGTAGAGATGTCTCCTGTGGAGACCAGATGCCCTGGGTTGAGAGATCTTGTAGATGAGCTCCCCAACCCTTTGGGGAGGCATCTGTTGTGAGGGTTGCTTGGGGTAGCAACTGTTGAAAGGGGGACCCCAGCAACAGATTTTGAGTGGACCTCCAACACTGGAGGGACCAAAAGAGGCGACTGGAGGTTGCTATTTTGTCTGACAGGCAACCTGATGCCTGGGTCCATTGGGTGGACAGAGTCCACTGAGCTGCCCTCATGTGAAGGCGAGCGTAAGGAACCACATGCACGGTGGATGCCATGTGGCCTAACAGTTGTAACATCTCTCGAGCAGTTAAATGGGATTTTAACTGAATTTGAGAGGCTAACTGCACCAAGCGTAGGCAACGGGCCTGGGGAAGATAGGCCCTTGCAGTTGTGGTATCTAGCAAGTCCCCTATGAACTCCAATGACTGAGTAGGGGTGAGTTGTGATTTTGGGATGTTTATCACAAGTCCCAGATACTGAAGAACACGCCTTGTGCAGGCTAGGGAAGTCTGGGCCTCTGACTGGGATGGTGCTCGGATGAGCCAGTCGTCCAGATATGGGAATACAAATATTCCTAGCGTGCGTAGAAATGCAGCTACTACTGCCATGCATTTTGTGAACACTCTTGGAGCAGAGGCCAGACCGAAAGGAAGCACTCTGTATTGGTAGTGCTTTCCCTGATAAAGGAACCGAAGGAACCTTCTGTGTGTTGGATGGATGAGGACATGGGTGTACGCATCCTTGAGATCTAGAGAACAAAGCCAATCCTGAGAAGGTATGGAAGGAGAGCACCGAGAGAAATCATCTTGAATTTCTCCTTGCATAGAAACTTGTTCAATTCTCTGAGATCTAATATGGGTCTGTAGCCCCCTGTTTTCTTTGGGATAAGAAAATAGGGGGAGTAGAACCCTGAAACCTGTTGAAGAAGGGGTACTTCTTCTATTGCCCTTTGGGCAAGAAGGGTAGCAATCTCCTGACCCAGAAGGTCGAGGAGAGATGTTGGAGAATTGAACTGTCTCACCATAGTGTGAGGAGGAAGGTTTAAGAAATGAAGCTTGTACCCCTCCCTTATTTATTTTTATTTATTTATTTACATTCTCTTATATACCGCGCTATTCTGCATCAGTGCGGTTTACATTGAACAAACTGAAATTACATTGAACAGGGCATTATGACTTGGAGATAACTATTTTACAGGGAACATGGGCTATGGAGGGTTAAGTGGCTTGCCCAAGACCACAAGGAGCACCTGTGGGACTAGAAACCCCAGTCCTTCCGGCCCAAGGTTGCTGTCCTCTAGTGGGATTTGAACCCCCGACCTTCCGGCCTGAAGTACCTTGCCCCAACCATTAGGCCACTCCTCCACTTATGATGGAGAGGGTCCATTGCTCTGCTGTGATTTGTTCCCATCTGGGAGCAAAATGAGCTAACCTTCCTGGAATGGTGAGAGGCTCTGGTTCTTCTAGAGCCAGAAAGGCTAAGTTCTCTAGTTGTAAGTCAAAGGCCCTGAGGAGGCTGAGGCTGTTGGGTCGTAGCAGTCCTTGTAGCCTTAGGCTTGGCTTGTTTAGGTTGTTGCTGACGCTTTGCAGCAAAACGACCTGTAGAAGATGCCTGGAGACCATAACCAGGATAATATTTCCCTTTTTTGGGAAAGAAAGTCTTTTTGAATAACCTTTTTCTAGCAGGAGCAGAAGTAGACTTTGAAAGTCTATCAAAAGGCAGAATTTTCAGCATCCATCTGAGTGGCCTTTGCTTGCTTGCCAATCCTTACCAAAAAGGTTTTCACCTGTACAAGAAAGATTTCCTAATCCATCCTGGACCCAGGGTTCCAAATCAGAAGCTTGCAACCAAGCAAGCCTGCGTGCCCCTATGGCAATAGCCGAGGCTCTGCTGGCACACTCAAAAGAGTCAAAGGCTGCACGGTTGAAGAATTTGGACACATCCTGGGCATGTTTAAGCCAGGTGAATAACTCTTGCCTTTTATCTTCTGAGATAAAAGGAGATAAAGTTAGAAGATGATCTGTAACTTCTTTTAGAAACATCCCCATATAGAGACTATAGGAGTTGATTCTGGCAGTAAGCATATTGGCCTGGAAAATTCTCCTGCCAAAAGCATCTAAGGTTCTGCATTCTCTTCCTGGAGGATTAGATGAGTGTCTTTTAGCACTCTTTATCTTTTTCATAGCAGACTCCACCACAATAGAGTGGTGAGGAAGCTGAGTTTTATGAAAGCCAGGACAAGGAGGAACACGGTACATGGTGTCCAACCTGCGAGAATGAGGGGAAGTAGTAAGAGGTGTCTCCCATATGCCCAACATGTGATCATAAAGGATCTCATGAATTGGTAAAATAGCTGCCTCTTTAGGAGCCTTAGGATATTGTAAAATATCTAATTTCTTGGCTGTAGGCTCTGGTTCAGGGGCCACTGAAATAGAGAGGCCCCTGGCCACTTCCCTAATGAAGTCTTGAAAAGACAAGTCTTCTGGAGGAGACATTCTTCTTTTTGGAGAAGAGGGCTCCTGAGGAAGGAGTACCGATGCTTCAACAGAAGCCTCTGAATCAGAGTCCTCAGAAGAATCGAAGTATCGCCTGTCTGGATGCTCTTGCAGGGCCCGATACGCGTACCGAGTGGTATCGACATCGGGAGTGATCGGTACCGATGGGCATCACAGGACAGGGTACCGCTGCAGTCGACAGCGATGCCGATGTCGATGCAATCGGTACCGGCACCAGAACCGATAACGGTGCCAGTGCCAGAACCGGTACTGCCAACGGAGTTTGTTGCGGTACCGGAGGCGTCGCAGCTTGTATGAATGCCGTGATGGCACGCTGCATGGTCAGAATATTCTGATCCATCGACGCAACTAATGTCTGGATGTCGGTACCAGTGGAGGCCACCGGTATCCCAGAATATGGCAACAGGTGATCGGTCGAGGCCATGCCATCGATGTCAACCTGTGACCCCATAGATGAAGCTTTGGAAGCCGGAGCCTCCCGCCGGGGTAATTTTGCCGGTGCAGGATCCTCGAGGGCAAGACCGGAGGCATCTCGATACTTAGAGGGAGATCTACCCTTCGAGGACCGTCTGGACTTATGTTTGGTTACCTGAGATCCATGGGAAGAAGACGAAGCCCTGGAAGATGTCAATGCCACTGAAGCTGCATCAGAGGGAAACAGGGTACTGAGCTTTGCCGCTCGATTCTGTCGACCTCTTTTAGACATCATGGAACAGGACTCACAATCGGTGATGGAGTGGTCAGGACCCAAACATTTTAGACACCAGTCATGGGTGTCGGTGATACAAAGAGTACCGCTGCACTTCATGCACTTTTTAAACCCGGAAGCGGGCTTTTCCATGAGGAAAAATCTTGTAGGCCCAAGGCCCAAAAGACAAAATTGCACAGAAGTGGAAAAACGGTAGATTTTTTTTTTTTTTAAAGAAGAAAGACCGGTGGTATCAGTCCAACGTCGAAGAAGGCAGACGCGCGACCAAAGAAATAAAGAAAAATAAAGAACTTCTTCAGCGGTGACAGGAACACGACCTGCTGGCTCCGCGAAAAAGAAGAACTGGAGAGAGGCGGTTAGGAAAGGCGGGAAGGCAGCGCGCAGGCGCTGTGGGATGCTCCCAAAAGCTTTCTTACTGGACGCTGGGGAGCGTTCCCGCGCAGGCTCCGTCGGTACCGACGATACCCATATGTGAAGACTCATTCCTGCTTGTTCCTGGAGATTGAACATTACAAATAAGGATACCACTCTACACTATAAAACATAATCAATTTGCCTTACATTGTTGCAGACTATTATAAATGTATAAAAAAGACAAAAGCACACTTAACTGAATGATGCTGATGAAGATGATATCGGATAATTTATTCATTTATATTTATTTTTAAAATTTATATTCCACACTACAAACCTAGGTGGATCACAAGTAGCATACACAATTAAACTAACAAATAAAAAGCGTAGTTACTCACCTGTAGCAGGTGTTGTCTATGAACAGCAGGAATAAGTCCTCACGTATGGCGACATCATTCATACAGCCCTGCACGAAACGCTCCTCAGTTTCCAAAGGAAGCTTTTCGAAGGTATATTGTGCATTCGCGCCTGCCTTCCCTGCCCGCTGCAGCACCATATTCTCCAGCATAATAACATAGCAGGAGCCAAAAAGGTAACTCCCTGGGGAGGTGGGAGGGTTGTGAAGACTTATGCCTGTTAGGCTTTCTCTGAACAAGCAGGAAGTAAGTCTTCATGTATGGGATTCTCAAGACACAGGCTACCGGAACTCGAGGAGAAAAACAGCCTAACGAGGCATCGAGAACTAGAGAAGCCAGGAAGACCAGAGAGGCAGTCCCGCCGAGGCAGTATCCACAGTCAACATCGACCAAGGGAATTTTGAGCAGGTAGCCTGGAGAGACAGAAGGGCTAGTGGGCAGGAGTTGACTCTCAAGACCCAAAGAGATGCTGGAACACAGTCTAGCCAAAATTGCTGTCTTGTTGGGAATCACCATCCAGACAGTAATGGGCTGCAAAGGTAAGGACCGAAGACCATGTCACAGTCCTGCAGATTTTCTTTGCGAAGACAGAACGGAGGTTGGCTACCCATGTAGCCATTGCACGGACATTGTGAGCTGTGACATGACCCTCAAGGCTCGAACCAGCCAAGGAATATGCATGGATGATGCAATCCACGAGCCAGTGGGATAGCGTAAGCTTAGAAACAGTGATATCCAACTGATCGGGGTTAAATGAGATGAATAGCTGGGAGGACTGACAGTGTGCCTTCATGTGCTCCAGGTAGAAGGCCAACACATGCTTGCAATCCAGCATGTGCAACACTGCCTCACCGCGATTGGCATGAGGCCTGGGAAAGAATGTCAGAAGGACAATGGACTGGTTGAGGTGAAAAACAGAGACCATCTTCGGCAGAAAACAGAGGTGCATGTGGAGCATCATCCGGTTCTGGTGAAACCTGGTGTACGAGAGGTGTGCGACCAGAGCCTAGAGCTCACTAACACGCCGGGTCGATGTGATGGCCACCAAGAAGAGGACCTTCCAGGTCATGAACTTCAGAGGACAAGTGTCCAGCGGCTCAAAGGGAGCCCGCATGAGTTGGCCAAGGACAACATTCAGGTCCCAAGCGACCATACGGGGCTTGACTGGAGGCTTCAAAAGGAGCAAGTCCTGCATGAATCGGCCTACCAGAGGACGAGCCGACACAGGCTTTCCCCCACAGCCACGATGGAATGCTCTTATCGCACTGAAGCGAACCCACACCAAATTGGATATGATCCCAGAATTGAATAGGTGAAAGAGGTACTCCAAAAGCTGGTCCACAAGGCAGATAAAGGGGTCAAAAGCCTGACCAGCACACCAGACGGCAAACTGCTGCCACTTGAACATGTAGGTCCTTACATGCTGAATCCTTCTGTGATGCCAGCAGTATATCAGTATCGCCCTCTGGGAGGGTGAGCTCCTCGAGGGCTACCCACTCAGCATCCATGTCATGAGCACCAGGGAGCACACATTCGGTTGCAAGAGGAAGCTGCTCTCCTGCGAGATGAGATCTGAGTCAGAGCCCAGAAGGAGAGGCTCCCTCTGCGAGAGCTGCAGCAGCAGCAGGAACCACTGTTGTAAAGGCCAGCAGGGGAGGTGAAAAGAATTATGGATCCCCACCTCAACTTGAAGCTTCAGGGTCGTCTTCATGATGAGTGGTATCGGGGGGGTAGGCATAGAGCAGACCCACTTCCCAGTGGAGAAGGAAGGCAACCAGAGCCAAACGATGGCTGGCCAGCCTCCGAGAGCAAAACCGAGTTACCTGGGCATTCTGTGTCATACCAAAGAGGTCCACCTCGGGGGTGCCCCACATTTGAAAGATCCGCCTACCACCGCCTTCTTGAGGGTCCACTTGTGTGGTTGAAGGATCTGGCTGAGGCGATCTGCCACACCGTTGAACAGGCCTGGCAAGTATGTCGTCCTGGGGAAAGTTTTTGGGAGCATCCCACAGCGCCTGAATGCTGCCTTCCCGCCTTTCCAATTGTCCCTCTCCAGTTGAGTTTATAGCCGAGACAAAAGAGAGGGAGAGAGAGAGAGAGATACAACTCTTAGGGGAGGTGGGCGGGTTGTGAAGACTAAATTCCTGCTGTTCCCGGAGATCACCTGTTACAGGCGAGTAACTACGCTATCTCCAGGAATAAGCAGGAATGTGGTCTTCACATATGGGGACTCCCTAACTGCAGATGCCAGGGAGATGGCCCCAGGAAGTTGTTAGGCCTTGTGAAAGGGCTATATTTCCCCCCATGGATCTCTGGCATCCTACCAGGAACGGTGGGTAGGAGTTGATGAAGTCTGAAAAAGGTGTTGAAGAACAGCCTGGCCAAACAAGGCATCCCGGCAGAAGTCCTTGTCTAAGCAGTAGTGGGCTGTGAAGGTATGTACCAAAGCCCAAGTAGCTGCTCGACAGATGTCGTCGATAGACACAGAGGGAAGATGAGCCATTGAGGCTGCCATGGCTCTCACACTGTGAGCTGTGGCATGGCCTTCAAGAGGAAGGTTCTTACTCTCATAAGCAAAGGATATGCAATGAGCAATCCAGTTAGATAGAGTTCTTTTGGAAACTGGAAGTCCCAAATGACTAGGATCAAAAGCAACAAAGAGTTGACATTTTCTATGTTGCTGTGTCCTTTGCAAGTAAAAGGTCAAAGATTTTTTACAGTCCAAGGTATGAAGGTTCCTTTCTGCACTGGAGGCATGAGACCACAGAAAGAATACAGGAAGGTAAACCGCTTGGTTTAAATGGAAAGGCGAAACCACCTTTGGCATAAAGTGTGGATGAGTCCTAAGAACTACCTTATTGTGTAACCTTGTATAAGGAGGATCAGCCACTAATGCTTCCAATTCACTGATGCAACATGCTGATGTGATTGCAACGAGGAAGATGACTTTCCAAGAAAGGAATTTCAAAGATGTAGTGGCTAATGGTTCAAAGGGCGGTTTCATGAGCTGCCCGAGCACCAGATTTAAGTCCCATGCCACCAGTGGTGGCTTAATGGGAGGCTTTGCTAAAAGAAGGCCTCTCATAAATCTCGCTATGAGAGGCTGAGAGGAAATAGGTTGTCCACTTAGAGGCTTGTAAGAAGCTGTAATAGCACTAAGATGGACTCTTATTGAATTTGTCTTGAGACCCGCATTTGACAAATGAAGGAGATACTCCAGTATCGATTCCAGAGGTATCGCAAGAGGGTTAAGACCCTTCTGCGAGCACCATATGGTAAACCTTTTCCACTTAAAGGCATACAAGCGTCTTGTGGAGGGTTTCTTGGAAGCATGAAGGATATCCTTTCCCTGTTGGGAAAGGTTAAGATTCTGAAGTTCTAGGCTTTCAGCAACCAGGCCCTGAGATGCAGAGACTGGGGATTCGGATGCCAGAGCATCCCGTCCTCTTGGGAGAAAAGATCTGGAGCGGATCCCAACTCCAGAGGCGGAGCTTGAGAGAGATGTAGGAGCAGAGGGTACCACGTCTGCCGTGACCAACATGGAGCTATGAGGATCATATGACCTCTGTCTCTCTGAAGCTTGAATAGGGTTTTGGGGATGAGGGGAATGGGTGGGAAAGCATATAGGAAGTCCTGACCCCAGTGGAGGAGGAAGGCATCCCTTGCCTGACAACATCGAGCTGGAATTCTGGAACAGAACGGGGGAAGTTTGGCATTCAGCGGACTTGCAAAGAGGTCTATGTCAGGGGTTCCCCAAATCTTAAATATTTGGGCAACCTGGTCTGCATGGAGAGACCATTCGTGTGGAAGCCGAACTCGACTGAGTTTCTCTGCCCAAGAGTTTTGGATGCCTGGAAGATACACCGTAAGGAGATGAATCTGATACTCTCTGGCGAGGGCCCATAGTAGCAAAGCTTTCGTGTATAATGACAGAGAGCCTGTTCCGCCCTGCTTGTTCACACAGAACATAGCTACCTGATTGTCCGTTTGAACTAGGACTGTCTTGTAGCTGAGCTGGGCGTGAAATACTCGAAGAGCAAAGAAGATTGCTCTGCGCTCCAGGAGGTTGATGTGAAGACAGGCCTCCTGTGGAGTCCAGGTACCCTGGGGTAGAGAGATTGTGCAGGTGGGCTCCCCATCCCACCTGTGATGCATCTGTTGTTAGGGTGGCTTGGGATAGGGGTTGCTGGAAAGGAGACCCCACCAGAAGGTTTCTGGGTGATTGCCACCATTGGAGGGACGAAATAAGATGATTTGAGTTTGTTATTTTGTCTGACAGGCAGCCTGAGGCCTGTGTCCACTGAGTGGATAAAGTCCACTGGGCTGCTCGCATATGGAGGCGAGCATAAGGAACCACATGCATGGTGGATGCCATGTGGCCAAGCAATTGTAGCATTTCCCGAGCAGTGAGACAAGGTTTGAGCACTGCTTGGGAAGCTAGTTGTACTATGCGAAGACAGCGGGGCTGCGGAAGGAAAACCCTTGTCTGTCTGGTATCCAGATGAGCTCCTATGAACTCTAGGGACTAAGTGGGAGCAAGATTGGATTTTGGGAGGTTTATGACCAGTCCCAAATACTGAAGGATTCGCATTGTGCAAAACAGAGCAGAGCTGGCTTCTGGCACTGTAGGGGCTTGAATGAGCCAGTCGTCTAAGTAAGGGAAGACAAATATTCCCAGAGTGCGGAGAAATGCTGCTACCACAGCCATACATTTTGTGAACACTCTTGGCGCAGAAGCCAGGCCAAAGGGAAGAACCTTGTATTGGTAGTGCTTTCTTTGAAACAGGAATCAGAGGAATCTCCTTTGATTTGGATGGATGAGAATATGAGTATACGCATCCTTGAGATCTAGAGAACAAAGCCAATCCTGACTTTGAAGTTATGGCAGGAGAGTTCCTAGAGAGACCATTTTGAACTTCTCTCTGAACAAATATTTGTTCAATTCTCTGAGGTCTAAAATAGGTCTGTGTCCCCCTGTTTTCTTTAGAATAAGGAAATAGGAGGAGTAGAACCATGCACCCTGATGAAGAATGGGTACTTCCTCTATTGCTCCTTGAGCAAGAGCATTGTGACTTCTTGACCTAAGAGACTGTCGAGAGAGGTCTGAGAATTGAACTGTCTTACAATTGTAGGAGGGGGCATGCTGTGAAAATGAAGCTTGCACCCCTCTCGTACAATGGACAGAGTCCAATTTACTGCTGTTATTTGGTACCATCTGTGGGCAAAATTACATAACCTGCCTGGGATGGTCGAGGGTTCTGGACCGTTCAGAGGCAGGAAGGCAAAGTTCTCTAGAGAGGAGTCAAAGCCCCTGAGGAGGCTGAGCCTGCTGAGATGGCTGAGGTTTTGCAGCTTTTGGCTTCTTTGTTGTCTAGGTTGTTGCTGTGGTCCCTTTTTGGCAGTCTGACCTGGACGGTGTCCCTGTTGGGTATAGGAAGGATAAAACTTCTTTTTCTTATTGAAAAATGGTTTCTTAGAGGATTTTTTCCTTGCAGGATCGGCTGCAGATTTGAACAATCTATCCAAGGTGATATTGTCAGCATCTATTTCATTAGCCTTCTGCCAATTCTTGCCAAAGAGATTTTCTCCTGTGCAAGGAATGTTTCCTAATTTATCCTGTACCCAAATTTCCAAGTCAGATGCCTGAAGCCAATCTATCCCACGTGCACCAATGGCAATGGCAGAGGTTCTGCTTATGCACTCAAAACAGTCAAAGGCTGCACGATTTACAAACTTGGAAACATCCTGAGCATGTTTGACTAGAGTAAGATAGTCTTGCCTTTTGTCATCAGGAAGGAGGGGGCTCATAAGCTCCAAGTCTCCTGTGACCTCTTTAAGGAACATTCCCATATACAAGATATAGGAACTGATCCTAGCTGAGAGCATGGAAGCATCGACGCCCAAAAGCATCGAGAGTCCTACATTCACGACCTGGAGGATTGGATGCATGTCTCTTTGCACTTTTCATCCTTCTCATGGCTGATTCCACCACCATTGAATGGTGTGGTAATTGAGTTTTTTTGAAAGCCAGGACAAGTTGGAACTCGATACATGGTATCGAGACTTCGAGAATGAGGAGATGTGGTTAAAGGGGTTTCCCACATCCTTAGCATAAGATCATGTAAAATCTCATGGGAGCCTTAGGGTATTAGAGAATTTCCAATTCCTTTGCCCTAGGCTCTTTTACAGGAGCTACTGTGATGGAAAGGCCTCGGGCCACATCACGGATAAAGTTCTGAAAGGACATATCTTCTGGCGGAGACATTCTGCACTGAGGAGAAGAGGAATCCTCGGGGAGAAGTACTCTTGTATTGGCAGAGTCTTCAGACTCAGAGGATTCAAAATACCTCTGATCCCGGTGATCGTGCAAAGCACGGTACCGGTATCGATCGAAGTCGGTATCAGGTTGTTCCAGTACCGATCTGTCGATGCCGGAGACATACGCATGACTCGGTATGGGTGGCATACCCGCCGATGCTAATGCAGTCGGTACCGGTATCCGTTGCGGTGTCTGAAGCGGTTTCAATGGTACCAAAGCAGAGAGAAGAGCCGCTAGACTGCGTTCGATAGCAAGGAATCTCTGGTCTATCAACGTTGCCGATGCTTGGGTGTCGGTACCGGTAGAAGCGGCCGGAACCCCAGAGCATTGCGCCAGTAGTTCTGCCGAGGTTGAGGCCTCGAGAACATCCTGGAGCCCCATTAGTGCTTTGGAGGCCGAAGCCTCCCGCCGGGGCAGTTTTGCCGGTGAAAATTCCTCAAGGGCAACGCCAGGGACATCTCGATACTTAGGAGATCTACCCTTTGAGGACCGGTTAGATTTATGTTTAGTTACCTGAGATCCATGGGAGGAAAATGAGGCCCTGGAGGACGTCGATGCAACAGACTGAGGGAAAAGGGTGCTAGGTTTAGCAGCTCGGTTCTGCCGGCCCCTTTTTGACATCATTCCACAGGAGTGGCACTCTGAAATAGAGTGGTCAGGACCTAAACATTTGAGACACCAATCATGGGTGTCGGTGACGGAAATAGTACCACCACATTTAGAACATTTCTTAAAACCTGAAGTAGGTTTTTCCATTTTTAAGGAAAAAATTGGGCCTAGTGCCCTAAATGGCGCCTAGCACCAAGGAAAAAAAAGTTTCTAAAGTAAAATACCTCAGAAACTATAATTATTTTTTTTTAAAGAAAGAAGCAAGAACCGGCGGTACCGGTATGGCATCGAAGGAAGGCAGACGCGACCACAAAAACAAAGATTAAAGACGAAATGTTTCTGCGGTGACAGGGTATGTGACCTGTCGGCTCCACGGAAAACAAAGAACTGGAGAGGGACAGTTGGAAAGGCGGGAAGGCAGCACGCAGGCGCTGTGGGATGCTCCCAAAAGCTTTCCTATTGGACACTGGGGAGCGTTCCCGTGCAGGCTCCGTCGGTACCAACGATACCCATATGTGAAGACTACATTCCTGCTTGTTCCTGGAGATAAGCTCAGCCACAAGTGCAAGAAATTCAAACTTTTTTTCCAGACTGCAGGAACATATCCTAGGGGCTCTGTGGACAAAAGAAGACTGGAGAATATGATGCTGCAGCAGGCGGGGAAGGCAGGCGCGCATGACAGTGTACCTCCCAAAAGCTTCCTTTAGAAGCTGGGGAGCGTTCAGTGCGGGACTCCATCGGTGATGTTATCCATACATGAGGACTTATGTCCTGCTTGTTCATTTATTTATTTAATGTCTTTTTTTATACCGTGCTCTTTAGAATCAGTGTGGTTTACAGTTAAAAAAATTTGTGCAGTGCAGGTGAACCTACAATGGACTTACAGTAAACAGGGATTTCTACACAGGACTGACAGGGTAACTATGTACAGGCAAGCTGGCTGTCACAGGCGACGTGGTCAGCTCACAACTATTTACAGGTTGGTTTAACTATGTACAGATTGACAGGTCAGAGTATGTATACCTTCACCTGTCGGGGGTATCGTGATCTAGAGGTTGGGGCTGCACTGGTGCGGAGTGGCTGCGCTGGGGATGATAACCTAGTTCATGAGAGTGACTGGCTGCGTGATGTCATTTGGGTCGGTATAGTGCTGGAGGAAAAGATAGTGCTTTAGCGACTTCCTAAACTGGGTGAATAAATTCCTAAACTAGGTGAATAAATTCTCCATTTATTCATGGAGAACAAATGTCACAATATTATGGAGTAAGTTTGACTGAGTTTCACTTTATAGCATAACTATAGGGAAAGCCTGTGAAAATAAGTATGTTTTTAGTCTTCAACGAAAGGTCAAAATTTTAGACTCGGCGCTTAAATCATGTGGTAAAGAGTTCCAAATGCTAGGAGCGGTCATAAAAAAATCCTGTTCCTGAGTGTCTGAAAATGTGTTTTCCAGAAAGAAGGTACATCTAACAAGACTGCATTCTGGGATCAAAGTGATTGTGGTGGACAATAGATCCGTAAGAAGGCTGAAAGGATTAAAGGAGCCTGTGAAGATATTTAAATGTGAGCATGATAGTTTTATATAATATATGAAATTTGATAGGAAGCTAATATAGTGCATAGAGGTGTTGAGATGCATCATCAAAACATTTACCTCCTCGCAATAAAGGGGCAGCAGCATTTTGAACCGATTATAAAGGATGAAGTACATCTGAAGGCAAACCTAGCAATAAACTATTACAACAGTCCATAGGAACTAGTACTAATGTCTGGATAACAGAATGTAAGTTATCTAATGTCAAGTACGGTTTTAATCCTCAAAGAAGATGTAACTTAAAGGAAACAGCTTTGGTCATTTTTTTAATATAAAACAGCATATTTAGTTGGGCATCAAGCAAAATGCCTAAGTCTCTAATAACGGGGCTAATATTAGAAAATAAACTATGCTTTCACAGAAAAAGATACTGGATCTGGGAGGGCTCATGAAAGGTATAACACCTCAGTCTTCTTTACGTTTTGTGCCAGTCTTTCAGTCATCCAAGATTGTATTGAAGATAGATAGAAATTCATATAGTTCATCGCATCTTCAATAGAAGAGGAAATTGGAATAACAAACTGATCATCAGCAGCATAAATTCAAAATTTAACATCTAAAGAGGGACACTCCCAAAATCCTATACATATCCAAGCATCCAATCATCTTACCAATGGTGTAAACAAACCTGCAGAGATCCCAAATGATGAGTAGCAAAAATGCTGTATGATAGAGCATCCTTTGAATGCGGCAAAAAATGCTACAAATGTATCCACATGTCCACCACAGATATATCCAATCGGTGCATGGTATCTCAGTCAATGTAAAGGACAATACCCAGTATCGCACCACACACACCACAGGGTCTCATGAGACACATCCTCATGTAATGTTTAAACTAGAGTATCATGGCCAGAAATGAATGAACCCCTGGCAGTAACCACCATGAAATTAATTCAACCATTCAGCATGCCAGTTAAAATCAGTAAAAATCACTATCCAACCTCCCACTAAAAATCACTACCCAACAGATGACATTGAGTGTATGTTGAATATATACATTTGCATATGTACTATTTTTATATATATTAAATAATATTTGTTTAATTTCTTGTGACCTAATTTAAAGGTTTGGGGGCTACATTTTTTTGTATTTGCTATCTATGTTATATCTGCAGCATTTCTTTAAAGATTGCATCTCTGCAGATGATACTAACATTTTTTGATGATATAGATACAATGAGGATGGATCCAGCAAAGCTAGAAGAATGGTCCAGAATTTGGCAACTGAGATTGCGTAGTTACTCGCCTGTAACAGGTGATCTCCAGGTACAGCAGGTATCAATATTCACATATGGGTGATACTGGCACTGATGGAGCCCGTGCGGGAACACTCCCCAGGAACCAATAGGAAAGCTTTTGTGTGAGCCCTCCACTGTGCCTGCATGCGTGCTTGCCTTTCCAACCCATCTCCTCAGCTGAGTCTGTAGCTGAAAAGAGGAAAAAATAAGGAACCCTACAACTCCTAGGGGAGGAGGGTGGGTTGTGATGACCGATTCTTGCTGCTCCCAGAGATCAACTGTTACAGGTGAGTAACTACGCTATCTCGAGGAATATGCAGGAATGCAGTCTTCACAAATGGGAATCACTAGTTCTCTGGAACCAGACAGGTATAGGGGTGGAGCAGTACAATCCCTGAGGCCAAAAGATTGCAGCTGAAGAATCTGGAGTAGTTGTGGGACTCTATTCCAGCAGGCAAGAACCCCCCTCTAAAGGTAGTCTAATTTCTTGTAGAAGTCCAGGACGGAGGGTAGGAGTTGAGAGTACGTAAGTCTGAAAGAGGTGCTGGAGTACAGCCTGGCCAAAGACAGGCTCCCGACGGGAGTCTCTGTCCAGGCAATAGTGGGCAGCAAAAGTGTAGATGGAGGACCAGGTAGCTGCCCAACAAATCTCCTCAATGGATACTAAACGGAAATTGGCTACGGAGGTTGCCATAGCCTGTACATTATGAGCAGTAATGTGATCCTCCAAGCAGAGTGCTGCCTGTGCATAAGCAAAAGAAATGCAATCTGCTATCCACCTGGATAGAGTCTATCTTGTCACTGGGGAACCCAGGTGACTAGAATCAAGAGACAAATAACACAGGTACACTTAAAAAAAAATTTTTTAAACTGCCTCTAATGTTTCGTTTGATTTTTACGTTTTTTGGTGCGCTGAATCCAAATCTGGTAACCAATTTGCTCCATCACGTACAGATTTTTTGCTACATTGGGTTAGCAGTTTGAGGTGAACGTTTCAGATTGAGTGCAATCGAGATAAAAGTTTCTTGGATGAATTCTTTATACTAATTGTTTAGTAGTTATTCAAATAAGAATAAAGAAAATTGTAACAAGGCAGCACATAAGAATAGAGTAATGTCAACAAAACACACTGTGATGGTAGCAAAATTGTCTGCACTTAAAACAGTCACATACATGTGCACAAACATTGAGCATATAAGAGCGAGGTTAGACACAAAGCAAAGCAAAGAAATGTGCAAAACATGTTGTACAGGTATGTATGTAAGAATAGAAAACGCAAACCGCACCATTGCAATACATGAAGACAAACACCGATGGTGTGAAAATAAAATTCTAATAAATGAGATCCGACACTGTGGTAATAACTAGCAAATTTTTATTTCAAAGTTTAGTAAAAACACGATATTTGTCAACACAGTTTAGATTTTAAAGTCATTCTTGGGTCAAGCAATCTCCTGGTGGGCCCGTTTCTTCTTCCCCCGAATGCTTCTCTTGGTGCGCTGCTTGGCGTATTTTTCATCTGGGGTTTCCCGCAGCAGCAACCAGCAGAAATCAGCCATCATAGTGGTGTTCCATCTTCCTTGGTACCTTCTCTCTGCGTCCTTGATGTCCTGGTGAAACCTTTCACCTTGTTCTTCACTGTACGCCCCCAAGTTTTCGGGAAAGTAGTTCACATGGGAGTGCAAGAAATGGACTTTCAGGCTCATGTTACAGCCTTGTTCTTTGAAGGCATTGAGCATCCTGGCAACAATATCCTTATAGTTCTCATCCCGCCTGTTCCCCAAGAATTTGAGAACAACATCCTTGAAGGAATCCCAGGCTTCTTTTTCCTTCTCAGACATCGTTTCAGCGAATGCTCCATCTGAAATGAGTTTCCTTATATCAGGGCCAACAAACACTCCTTCCTTTAGCTTTGCTTCAGAAAGTCGGGGGAACTTTGAGCAAAGGTACCGAAAGCACTCACCATCTTTTGGAAGGGACTTGATGAATTGCTTAATGAGACCCAACTTAATGTGGAGAGGTGGTAATAGAATTTTATCACGAGGTACCAAGCTCTCATGAAGAACATTTTTCTCACCGGGTCTCAAATACTCCCGAATTGGCCAGTCTTTTTTCCCCCAGTGTAGGTCGCGGGCCCGGCTATCCCACAAGCAAAGGAAGCAGGGATATTTGGTGAAACCGGATTGCTGCCCTAATAGCATGGATAGAATTTTAAAGTCTCCACAAATCATCCACTTATGCTCATCATAACGAATCTTCTGAATTCTCGTATTTTTCTTGGAGAATAACATAGTGAGCAATAGGAACTGAAGCGAATGTGTTGCCATTATGAAGAAGAACACCTTTTATGCTGTCTTTTGACGAATCAATGAACAGCCGCCATTCAGCAGGATCATACTTGAGTTTAAACTTTTCCATCACTCCGTATATATCGTTGCAAAATACCAAATCTTCCTCTTTGCTGAAATACTTCAAAAATTGTGTCTCGCGGTTGCGGTACCAATAAAAAGTTGTTCCTGGTGACAATAGATTTTTCTGTTTAAGCCGAGAACCTAGCAGTTGGGCAGCATCTTTTGGGAGTCCTAAATCCCGGACTAAATCATTCAATTCAGCTTGAGAGAAAAGTTCAGGTTTCGGATCTGGTTCAGTTTCAAACTCGGAAGTACTGGACTCATCGGGAAAAGCCTTCTGATGAGTCTCATCATGATCAGAACCGTCCACACAAATATGATCCAAAGATTTTGGTGGTTCAGGCACAGGTACTTCGTTGCTATGAGGCATAGGCCTAATTGCTGAGGGAAGGTTGGGGTAACTTATTACGTTCTTATTTTTTAAGTTGTATCCCTTCACAATGCAAGAGCAAAAATAGCAGTCACTGCTGTGGTCTCTTTGTTCACGCACATCATAGGTATTCCGAAACGAAATGCTTGTTTTTTACCTTTCATCCATAAGCGTAGATCTTCCTCACATGTCTTGCACACTTTGTGAGGAGCCCACGGTTTGTCTTGATTGCCTAACTTCAAACCGAAATAGGCGAAATATACTTTTTTAATAAATGCAGAAACGTTCCTCTGCCGCTTTTTCACGGTATATTCCCCACAAATAAAACAAAAACTGTCCTGAGAGTTGATGCAACCTCTGGCTCTGTGAGCCATCACCAATACACAGCACTGCAAACTACAACTGTAGTGAACCACTTCGGAATAAAGCTGGATTACGACTGAGCAAACAAAAGGTAATAATGAACTTGCAAGAAACTGAAATTTGACAGGAACGTTCATGTCGCAACCACCGTGTTTGAGCGAGCGAACGAGGCGAGGCGAACAGGAAAGAACATGCGCCAGCGCGAGTACTGGATTTAGCCCCCCGCCTCCCAATTGTCCTGTTAATGTATAAAATGAATACAAAACACTCTAAAATATCATGAGGGAGTGTTTCTAGTTAGTTAACCATTACAACCTCTATTTTGGGCCAAGAAAATAAACTGCAGTCGGCTAAAAAGAAATTATGTGAACATTCCTTATATGGGTAAGAAATCTAATTTTGCAAGAAAACGTGACGTGATGGAACATTTTGGCTATTTTTCCTGGATTCAGCACCCCAAAATCTATAGGAATCAGTTGCAAAACTGGAGGCAGTTTTTTGGTAGTGTACCTGTGTAATTGAGAGGATCTTGAGTGTCCTTAGTTCTACTCAAATAGAAAGCCAGCGTTCGCTTGCAGTCTAAAGTATGAAAGGGCTGCTTCCGCTCAAGATGCCTGTGGTCCAGGGAAGAAAATAGGTAGGATGACAGAGTAGTTCAGATGGAAGGAAGAAACAGCCTTTGGAAGGAAATGCGGATGGATCAGCAGAACTACCTTGTCGTGGTGGAACAGGAAATAGGGTGGGTCTGACACCAGAGCTTACAGTTCACTAATGCAGCAAGCTGACATGAGGGCAATGAGGAAGAGTACCTTCCATGATAGAAACGTCAGTGAAGTTGTGGCTAAAGGCTCGAAAGGAGGCTTTTGTAGCTACATAAGAACCACATAGAGATTCCAGGCTACCACAGGTAGCTTAATGGGCTGCTTGGACAGCAGAAAACCCCTCATAAAGCATGCTACTAAGGGGTGTGAGGAGATAGGCTCTCCCTGCAGTGGTTCGTGATGAGCCGCAATGGCACTAAGGTGCACTCTGACTGACTTAGTCTTAAGACCTGTTAAGGACAGGTGGAGGAGGTATTGTAAAAGGAACTCCACTGAGCAAGAAAAGGGGTCAATGCCCTTTGCAGAGCACCAAAGTGAAAACTTATGCCACTTAAAAGCATAAGATCATCTGGTAGAGTCCTTGCATAATGCAAGGAGTCTATTCTTGAAGTCCTGTGGCAGTTGAGATTAGTGAGCACTAGCCCTTCAGCAGCCATGCCATCAGGCGGAGGAAGTGGATGTTGGGATGGAGGAGCGTCCCGTTATCCTGACAGAGGACGTCAGGCACACATCCCAGGTTGAATGGCTGAGTTTGCATTAGGCAAAGAAGCAGAGGGAACCTCAGTTGACGGGGCCAAAAGCAGGCAATGAGAATCATGGAGCTCTTGTTGGCCTGTAGCTTGAAAAATGTCTTGGGAATCAAGGGGATGGGAGGGAATGCATAAAGCAGACCTCATCCCCAGTGTAGAAGGAAGGCACCAGGGACCTGACAGTGTAGCGACTGAATCCTGGAGCAGAAGAGTGGGGAAGCTGTGTGTTCTGCGGAGTGGCAAAATGATCTGAAAGATCTGAGTAGCCATCTCTCAATGCAGGGTCAATTTGTGGGGACAAAGGACATAAGATATGCCATACTGGGTCAGACCAAGGTCCATCAAGCCCAGTATTCTGGATACAGCTGAGCCTGTCCGCAAAGATATGGAGTTCGCCCGAAAGGTACACTGCTGTAAGGTGAATGCAGTGTGAGATGGCAAAAAAACACAGGCGAAGTGCTTCCTCACGGAGTGGATGGGACCCTATGCCCCTCTGCTTGTTCATGTAGAACATGGCGACTTGATTGTCTGTTCTGACTAGAATAGGTTGCCCCAAAAGTTGGGGTTGAAAAACCCAAAGAGCATTTGTCAATGCTCGTAACTCTAGGAAATTGATCTGCATGGCAGATTTTTGTTGTGTCCACAGTTCTTATGTGGTTAAGCTGTTGAGATGGACTCCCCAACCCAGCTTGGAAGCATCTGTTGTCAGGGTGCATCGAGATGGAGGCATCTGAAAAGGTGACCATATGAATAGGTTTTGAGGGAAACACCATTGCTGAAGGGACTTTATCAGCTGAGGGGTGATGTGGATCTGGTCTCTGAGACGCCCCTATGCCTGCATCCATTGGGAAAACAGAGTCCATTGCGCTTGACGCATGTGCAATCGAGCATAGGGGACGACATGGACTGTGTAGGCCATGTGTCCCAAGAGACGTAGCATCTTTTGAGCTGTGATGTGAGTCTGCTTTTGCAGTTGCTCCACCAGTTTGATGAGGTGGGCAGAGTATTCCTGTGGAAGAAAAGTTCTGGCCTGCTGGGTATCTTAAAGTGCTCAAATGAATTCCAGTTGTTGTGTTAGAGCGAGATGAGACTATGGGATGTTTATGACAAAAACTAGGTATTGGAGCACTGTGATGGTGTGATGAAGGGAGAGTCTTACCTCTTGAGGGAGTCTCTCCTGATCAGCCAGTCATCTAAGGGAAAACAAATATGCCCAAGGTGCATAGATAGGCAGCAACTACTGCCATGCATTTGGTGAAGACCCTTGGGGCAGAGGCCAGATCGAAGAGGATAACGCTTTATTGGTAATGGTTTCCCTGAAACATGATGCGCAGATACCGTCTGTAGAAAGGATATATCAGTCTATGCGTGTATGCCTTCTCTGAAGATATGATAGAAGAGTTTCTAGTGAAAACATTTTGAATTTTTATCAAACCCAGAAACTTGTTTAGGTCTCTGAGATATAAGATGGGCCTGAAGCCCCCTGTTTTCTTTGGAATGAGAAAATATGGAGAGTAGAAGCCCATCCTTTCTTGAGTAGGAAGAACTCTTTCTATGGCACCCTGAGACAACAGGGTGGTCACCTCTTCTGTTAATGCTTGAAGGGGCTGTGTGGGAAAGTCCGCTGTGAAGCTGGTGGGGAGTAAGGTTTCGAAGTGAAGCTAATAATCCCCTTGGACAATGTGGAGTGTCCACTGCTCTGGTGTTATGAGGTGCCACCTGTAGGCATAGTGGCAAAGTCTGCCTGCTATGTGGAGGGGTTGTGGCCCTCCAGAGGAAGATTGGCAATGCACTCTAGGAAAGAGTCAAAAAACAGGCGTAGGCTGTGACTGTGCGGCTGGTTGAGGCTTAGGAGTCTTTGGCATCCTGGGTTGGCAAGGATCCTATGGAAATTGTTGATAGGCAGCAGAAGGCGGGTAAGAAGGATAGCATCTCTTCTTTTTGGCTTAGAAAGATTTCTTAGGAACAACCTTTGTTTTGGAGGGATCGGCTCTTTTCCTGGAAAGGCATTTTAGGGTGAGATAGTCTGTCTCAATCTCCCCTGCCTTTTCCCTCCATTCTTTGCCAAAAAGGTTTTCACCACTACTTGGGATATTGGCCAAGTTGTCTTGTACCCACTGTTCAAGGTTGGATGCCTGTAGCCAGGTCATCCTACAAGCCTCAATGCAGACTGCTGAAGCTCTGCTTGTTGATTCAAAGTCATCAAAGGAAACTCTGGTGAGAAACTTGGAAGTGTTCTGGTTTTGTTGACGAGTATCTGAAAAGCACTCCTCTTATCGACAGGAAGGAGAGGAGTGAAGGTTTCCAGATCCCTGGTAACATCCTTCAGAAGCATACCCATGTAGAGCATGTAAGAATTTTTTCTGGAAACTAACATGCATGCCTGGAAGCATTTTCATCCAAAGGCATCGAGTGTTCTGCAATCTCTGCCCAGTGGCGTGGAAGAATGATTCTTAGAGCTCTTAATTCAGCGCACTGCTGATTCCACTACCATTGAGTGATGTGGGAGCTGAGGTTTTTGAGAGCATGGGCACTGCGGTACTTGGTACATGATATTGAGACACTTACTGACAGGCAGAACAGTGAACGGTGCTTTCCACTAGCAGAGCATTAGATCCTGCAGGATACAATGCACAGGTAATGTAGCGGCCTCTGAGGGCATTGGAAAGTATTGAAGTATCTGCAGTTCCTCGGCCCTCTTTTCCTTCTCCAAGGTTACCGTAATGGCAAGCACTGCTACCATATCCCAAATGAATTCCTTAAAGGACATATCCTCCAGAAGGGACTGACGCCACTCTTGAGAGGGTGAAGGGTCCAAAGGGATGTCTTGAAGGTCTCAGGAACCAAGTGAGTACCGCTCAAAGTCAGAAGAACTAGAATCTGAGTAGGGTCAAAAATCAAAGTATCGGCGATCCTTGGTTCAACCTTGATGCATCATGCACGCCTAAGGTCGATGCCAATACCCAGAGGTATCGGAGCAGAATGTTTGCTGGATTCCAGAGATATGGATCGGTTCCAACGAGAGCAGTGATGAAGCCGTTTTGAGGGCTGGCATTGGCCCTGGTAGGCTTGGCTACAGGTTTAGCTGCAGGCCTGGTACTGAAGCCTGCACTCCCGAAGCTCTCGATGTTATTGGTATCGATGCTTCTAGGAGTGCTGCCAAACTCCTCTCAAGGGCCAGCATGCGCTGGTCCAGGGAAATTGCCGATGTTTGGGTAGAGTCACCGATGGGGCTGTGTGCCACCATCCCAGAACATGGCACCAGTAGCATCCCAGAGCCCCACTTGTGCTTTGGAGGAGAGATCCCCTCCACTGCGGCTGTTTGGCTGGCCAGTCTGCATTGCAAGCACCTATGCTTATGTTCTCTGTATTGGTTCTTGATGCCGATGCCGAGGATTTGGGCATGGCCAGAGATTGCGACTTACTCTTACATTTGGACTTAGAAGAAACCCGAGATCCTTGAGAGGAAGTCAATGCCCTCGATGAAGTTGAGGCCACTGAAATGGAGTCCGAGGCAAACAACAATCCCAACTTGTTGGTTCGGTTCTTGAGGCCTCTTTTTGTCATTTACTAACATAAAAGACAGGAGATGGGCTGATGGTCAGGGCCCAAACATTTCAAATGCCAGTCATGTTTATCATTGACTGAAAGAGTGCTGGACCACTTAGTACATTTTTTAAAACCAGTGACTGGCTTGTCCATGCCGTCAAAAAGAAAAGAGAAGACAGTTATGGAGGCCCTGAGGCCCAATCTGGCAGTGAAAACCGCAAAGAAAAAGAAAATATCATCAGGACCAGTGTTGGGTTTGACGTAACTGGCGCCAATGAGAAGGCAGAAGCACAATGCTATACCAAAAAAGAAAGGTTTTCTGTGGTGACAGGAATGGTGCATACTGCTGGCTCCACGGAAAACAAAAAACTGAATAGAGGGGTTGGGAAGGCAGGCACTTAGGCACAGTGGAGGGCTCCCAAAAGCTTTCCTATTAGATGCTGGGGAGTGTTCCCGCACAGGTTCCATCGGTGCCGATGTCACCCATATGTGAAGACTGCATTCCTGCTTGTTCCTGGAGATTAATGCAAAAAAATGGAGCAGTAAGAACATAAGAACATAAGAACATAAGATATGCCATACTGGGTCAGACCAAGGTCCATCAAGCCCAGTATCCTGTTTCCAACAGTGGCCAATCTAGGTCAGTACAGTACAGTAAAACAGGCAAGTACTTCTGCCCATGAAAGAAGAGCGGGACTGGAAGGGGGGAGGTCATCTCTGATGATCTTCAGGTGGCCAAACAGGTAGAAAAGGCGACAGTAAAAGCCAGCTTGGTGCCTAGGGAGAGGAATGGCCAGCATGGAAAAGGAGCTGACAGTGCTCTGTATAAATACATGTGGTGAGACCTTGTTTGTGATTTTGTATGCAATTTTGGAGAATGAATCTTCAAAAGGATATACATAGGGTGGAGTCGGTACAGAGGGCAGCTACTAAAATAGTCACTGGTCTTCATCATAAAGCATATGGGGACAGATTTGAAGATCTCAATATGTATACTTTGAAAGAAGGATAGGAGAAGGTATGTTTGTGAATATTATAGCTGTTGCAGTTTCTGCTGCTTAGCAATCCTGTGGATAGTTGTCCTAAACTGTGTTCAGTCTACAGTCTGCTAATTTTCTTTTCTTGAGTCCTACCAGATCAGTCCAGATTAATATGTTATATGCCCTTCTACCAGCAGATGGAGAAAGAGAGCAAACGTGTGATCCTTGATTTAATCCTGTATCAAATCATAGCTAGACCACTTCAAAGTTATCCCCTAGATAGAAGGGAAAATGATCCCCTGGCTTACTCGCGACCCTTCAAGAAGGACCAAGAAATAATGAAGGAAACCAACTGATCTGACATCTAACAGCAAACACAGGATGGGATTCTGGACTGGCCTGGTAGGACTCAAGGAAAGAAAATTAGCAGGTAAGACCAAGATTTTCTTTCTGTCTAGATGAATGGGAGGTAACAAAGCATCCCTTCCATTAGGCAGGATGAAGAAATGCAGCTGCAAGCACTCCTTATCTGAAGGTGATGCCTTGTCTGGAAAGCTTCTCTAATGGAAAATGCTTCACAACAGCATCTCAAACTTAGAAGGGATGAATGAATTGCTCCAAGAAGATTACAGACAACATGACTGAATGTAAGCTGGTCTGTACAGGGCGGTGTACACAACCAGACTGTCTAAGAAAAATTTTGTTCAGAACTTTGCTTAGAAATAAACTTCATATATTTGCTTACTAAGTAGGTGAAGAGGTACAAGTCCTGTAAATAAGAAAAGGGGCAGGTTGTCCTCCAGCCTTTCAGTCTCAGGGTTACTAGATATCAAGCAGTCAGCAGTAAACAGTTATGTCTTGGAATACATGTATGTCTCCTCATACTGACCTATGCTGATTAGAAATTGACCTATGATGTGATGAATACGTAATACCTGACGTAGAACAATAAAGTGAAATTATGTTGTATCCTCCAAAAGAGCCTTATAAATAAAGTAAACCATAGCTAATAGTTAGAGTAAACAAAGAGAACTTGTTTCTATTTGTTTCTCACCGCAAAGCTTTGTTGTATCTATATAGAAGTGTGTGGTATTTTATTGCTGTCTCTTAGATTCCCTTCTCATTGCTTTGAGTGTGGTTTTCTGTGACTCCAAGAGCCCTGCAGGTTGCTGGTGAGGTGGGGCAAAGAGAAGCCCACAGTTGGTGCCGTGCCGGTCTACAGATTTCTCCATTCCTGGCAAGGGCAGAAGGTGTTTGTGAGTATTGTATGGTGACAGCAATGGGTAATTTGTTAGGTAAACGAGAGTTATCTCAGTTGCGTGAATGGCATGACAAAGCTAAGGTTTTAGCTGTTCAGAAAGGTAGCCCTTCTTATTGTATGCGTGAGAAGTATGGGGATCTGGCTACTGATTATATTGTACACTGGCATGCAGTGACTAATGATAATGTGCTTCTACAGTTTCCTTTGGAGGGAACTTTTTCTATAGATAAACTTCGTTATCTGAAATGTGCTTTGCAGGCTAAACATAAATTATGTGATGCCCGTGAAGGGCTAGTGTTTAATTGGTGGCAACGAATGGCACATGATACGAAGAATGATTTGTTTGTGTTAAAGCATGCTGGTAAAGCGAGTGAAGTACAAGAGAATGATAATGAACGGGCAGGGAAATTCCCAGCCGTTCTTTCTCCAGAATATGATGCAGATGTGGCTGCATTGGTAATTGGAGCTGGAATAGTCCCAAGTGCATCCCCTTTGTCTCCCCCTGTTTCTTCTGAGAGTCATGTAGCTTCTGGAAGGGGGAGGATCACTCGTGCAGCTGAACTAAGAGAAGAGATAAGGAATAAACTGAAGATATTGGGAGATGCAAAGATTCAAGATTACAGTAATTGTAATATTTCTCAGCTTAGAGAAGTGGATACACTTCTTAGCCGTGAAATAGAAAGTATTGTACATATGATAGAATCCTTAAAAGGAATAGTAAGGAATAATATTTCTGCTACAAAGGACTTGGGAATTTCTAGTAAACGTATTGATGCTATTGAAAAAGATCTGGATAAGCATTTTTTTACCTATAAGCAGAAATGTGATCAATTATATGGTGATATAAATTTTCTTCAGACTGTTTTATGCCAACATAATGATTCATGTTCTGTAAATGCAAAATCTGTAGAGGAAGATACAGTACCTGCATATCCTTTTCGTGTATATTCAACAGGACCTACAGGTGCAATGACTGTACCTGCAAATTGGAGTCCTAAAGAAGTATTTGATTTGGCTAAAACCTTTCCTGATTACAGGGAAAATTCAGGTAGATTTGTGTCCTTATGGTCTCAAATAATTAATAGTTATAATCCTACTTGGGCAGATCTAGATAATCTGCTTAGAGCTGTTTTTATTAATCCAGCTGATTTTCATAAGGTAACTCATCCAATTAGAGATGATAATTGGGTATGGCCACAGACAGACCCTGTAACAGATCTTCAAGAACAGACACAAAGAGATAGTTTTGTTCTGTGTAGAGAGAAATTGTTAGAATCTCTTAAAGTAGCATGTAAGTCTGTGAGAGATTGGTCAAAGCTTACTTCTTTAACACAGGAAAGGGGTGAGAAAGTTACAGCTTTCCACACTAGGTGTATGCTAGCGTTTAAAGATTATTCTGGCGAAACAGAGGATACACCTTCAGGATTTACTAATATTTTTGTAAATGGTTTGATTCCAAGAATAAAAGAAATTTTGGAAACTTCAATAATAGATTGGCCTGCTAGATCAGCTGATGCAATTTTGGAGGGTGCACGGTACAGTGAATTGAAATATCTCAAGGAATTGCAGGAACAACAAGCCAGATTAGATGTAAAGAAGACTAAACTGCTTAATTTACAAATTGCTTCTATGCATCCAGCCCTGGGAAGGGGGCGGGGGAGAGGCAGGTTCAGAGGAAACTATGGGAATTCCCAGCAAGGCAATTCTCAGCGAGGGCGTGGACAAGCTAGAGGAATGCGTGCTTGTTATACATGTGGTGAGTGTGGCCATTTACAGCGAGACTGTCCACAGAATCGGAATTTAGATGGCCAGAGAGCTGCGTGCCTTCCTCCCACACCTACTGAGTTCACTCCTGTATATCAATGTTTTTCTAACCCAGAAGACTGTGATTCTTGGGATGCATGACTATTATTGAATCTGAATGTAACTTCTCAGGATGAGTTAGAAGCTAAACTGGGAGGCTCTACTGTGAAATTCATCATTGATTCGGGAGCTACTACATCTGCACTGCGTCTACAGGATCTGCATGCAGTTTATAAAACTCTTCTAGCATATGCTCCAACAGTGCATTGTGAAGGCATTGAAGGTAAGATAATTCCTCACCGTAAACTTGAAGCTTTGCCTTTGCAGATTGGAGAGACTATATACCCTACTAACTTTCTGGTAGGAGACACATTACCAGTGAATCTTTTGGGTCGTGATTTCCTGGCTTCACACCATGCAACTTTATCCTGGATGAGTGGAAAGTTACATTTTCAGTTGTATTCTCTTTCTGAAGTGCAGCCCCCTGCAGATGTCACAGCTATTCACCCTGATCTCGAAAAGCTTCCATCTACTCTGTGGGCAGTCCCAGGATCAAATGTCGGATGTCTCTCAATTCCTCCTGTGAAGATTACCGTAAAACCTGGTGTACAACTTCCTAGACTCAAACAGTATCCACTATCAGCAGCTGCTATAGATGGAATTTGACCGGTAATTGAAGATTTACAGATGCAAGGTGTCATTTATCCTACTACGTCGCCGTGTAATACTCCGATTCTTCCTGTACTGAAAGCTGACGGCAAGACTTATCGATTTGTGCAAGATCTACAAGCTGTTAACAAGGTAATTTTGCCAATCTTTCCCTTGGTACCTAATCCGCATGATATCTGGACACAGGTACCTCCAAAATCTACGTGGTTTCTGTTGTAGATTTGAGTTCTGCTTATTTTTCAGTGCAAATTAGCAAAGAAAACCAATTTTTATTTGCTTTTCATTTTGACAATCAGCAGTACACATGGACTAGACTATGCCAGGGCTATACGGACAGTCCTGCGTACTTCTCGCAGGCTCTAAGAACTGCGTTATTAGATGTGAAGCTTGACAATCCTCTTTAATTCAATATGTGGATGATTTGCTTTTATGTTCACCAAGTTATGAGATCTGTTTAGCAGACTCATTATCTTTGTTAGCTCATATTGCCAAATTAGGACTGAAAGTCAATTTGTCTAAATTGCAATTTGTATCTCAAAATGTTACTTTTCTGGGTGTTGTTCTAACTCCAGCTGGTCGTGAAATTACTTCTGCCAGATTGAAACCTATTTTGTCATTATCTTTTCCGACGACACCAGCATTGTTACGTAGATTTCTGGGATTATTGATTTTCTGTAAACAGTGGATAGCTAATTTTTCAGACCTTACAGCTCCGCTTTATGTGTTGATTGGGAAAGAGGGTCCCCACAGGGTCTCATTATACCTACATTATCACAGTGGGAAGCTTTTGTAAATTTGAAGACTGCACTAAGCACTGTTCCATGCTTGTCCTTTCCAGACTATTCTTTAACATTTAAATTGTATGTGGCTAGTTCAGCCATATCTGCTACATGTGTGCTTTTGCAAGCATTTCCAACTGGTCGCAAGCCAATAGGATATTTTTCAAAGCGGTTTGATTCAGTGACTTTGGGACTCCCGCCCTGCTTGCGCAGTTTGATTTCGGTGGCATTTGCAATTGACATTACAGATTTTTTAGTGCTACAGCACCCTCTTGAGGTATATGTGGCACATTCCATTTCTAGGTTGCTCCATTTAACTAAAACACAACCTTTATCTTCCACACGTTTATTGACTCTTGAATTGATAGTTTCTCAGTCTCATGTAAAAATATATACTACATCCATAATGCAATCCATCTACGCTCCTGGCTCCTTTGGCAGATCTGGTGGAGGAGGATGGGTCCCATGATTGTTTTCAAAGTATTTTAACTTCTTCCCGTGCTAGAACTGATCTCTCACCTGTGCCCCTGCCAGCCCCAGATGTAACCTTATTTGTGGATGGTTCAGCCTTCAGAGATGAAATGGGAAAACTTCGTGTGGGCTATGCGGTAGCCACAATTGATGATGTGGTTGAATCAGCTTCCCTGCCATTTTCTAGTGCCCAGTTAGCAGACGTTTTTGCATTGACACGTGCTCTTGAACTCTCTAGATATCTTCTAGCAAATATATATTCAGATAGCTCTTATGCAATGAGTGTGCTATGGGATTTTGGTAATATTTGGTTGCAACGAGGATTTTTAACTTCTGCTAATAAACCAATTAAACATGCTGAACACATTCACCGCTTGTTACAAGCCGTTCTTTTGCCAGCACAGGTTGCAGTTTTGAAATGTAAAGGACATTCCTCTGCTGGTGATTTAGTTTCTAAGGGCAATCGTTTTGCAGACCAAGAAGCACGGAAGGCTGCTCTTCAGGCATTAGTGTCACCGACGCTGCTGTATTTAAAGCCTTCTAACATGACTTTGTTCTCCCTGTCCTCTCTTTTACAGCAGTATAAGGACACTTCCCTTGAAACCAAAACTCTATGGACTTCCTGGGGTGCGTCCTGTGATACTCAGGGCTACTGGAAGAAGGAGCACCTACTCATTTGCCCTGGCTCTCTTTTGTTTCCACTTGCTCTGTTCCTGCATCATAAACTTCACTTATCCGCTGCAGCCATGACTCATGCCTTTGCGGTTTTGTGGTATCACCCGAAGTTTGTTTCTGTGGCACAGGCTGTGTATGCTGCTTGCTTGGATTGCTTGCAGGCTGGGGCCCCTTTTGAAGATTGCTGCTGCTCTTCCCAAGCCCTCTGGCCCGTTTCTCATTTTGCAGCTTGATTTTACTGTTTTGCCCTGTGCCAGAGGAGGGAGGCGGTATTTGTTGGTGATCACTTGTCTTTTCTCTGGTTGGGTGGAGGCTTATCCCACTACCAGTATGACAGCTGGGGTTGCCATAAAATTGTTGCTCACTCAGTTTATTCCTGTCTGGGGTGTACCTTTTGTTCTTTCTTCTGATCAGGGTCCGGCCTTCATTGCACATGTCTGGGAGGATATTGAAAATTGGTTTGGTGTAAAAAGACAGTTACACATACCCTATCACCCGCAAAGCTTTGGCCAGCTGGAGCGGATGAATAGGACTCTCAAAGGTTTCTTGCGCACTATGACACAGGATTGGGCTACAGATTGGACAGAAGCCCTTCCTTTTGCCCTTATGGCGGTGCGTTACTATCCCCAGCGCACTCGAGGAGGTCTGACACCATATGAAATAGTTACTGGACGTCCAGCTACTTCTCCACATGCCTTGGCAGTTATCCCAGACCCCCAGCTGTTGCGCAGCGATATCTTGACTTATTGTGCACGATTGCACTCAGCCCTGTCTGTTTCCCCTTTATTGAAGGTGAATCCTCAACAAGATGCTCCTCCAGAATCATCACATCCGGACATGAAACCAGGGGATTGGGTCCTGATTAAGAATTTGCATCCAAAGACACTTCTGGCTCCAAAATTCCTAGGTCCATTTCGTGTACTTCTGGTGGGATATTCAGCCTATAAAGTGGAAGGACATTCTCGTTGGATACATCTTACGCAGTGTAAGAAGGCTCCCTCACAAGATTCAGAAGATTTCCCCGCATCCATGATTCAAGAAATACAACGCAGACTTCTCGGACAACAGTGATATTGCAGAAAAGACTTTTTATGATTTAAAGTACTTTCAGTGAAAAGAATGGTGACATCACAGAAAAAGATTATTGTATTAAGTAAATTCTGAATGGACCATTCATGCAAAATGCTCTTGTTCGGCATTTCTAGTATTGCTTAAAGGGCTGAGGTCATTTTAGATTAGTATTTTTCCTGATATATATGTAATGACCTTTAGGTACTTAACCTCTACTTCATAAATTTATTGAGCCTTAGAGGCTAATCATAGCTATAGTATATATCTTCATTATATAAAGGAGAGTATTAAGAAGAGTAGGTATATTTTCAGTTTTGATTTAGTATATTTTGAAGTAATTATAGTTTTAGATATAAAAACATTCTTAGCAAAACTTTTAAATATCTAATCTTAGTTGTGCTGAGGCATATTAGTAGTAGTAAAGCGGTGCTGCAGTTAGAACCTTGGGAATGTTATGATGAATATTCAAATATTTTTGAGTCACAGGTACACTCAGTGACAAAACATTTCAATTTATCAGATTGTGCAGTGTGTCTTCCATCTGTGACAGCTACTCAGCATGGATTTCTACCTAGAGTTAGGCCTAAGACCTTTGAGGAGTTTCGTGACATAGCCTTTAATCTAACTTCTGTACAATGGTCTCATACAGGCCCAGAACCTAGAATAGTTAGTCCTATGCCTCTGCAACATCCTCCAATATGTTTTATGGTTCAGGGTAGGGGAAGAAAGGTAGGGGATACTCCATGGAATGTTTGTAGAATAGTAATGTTGCATAATTCTTCTATCTGGTATAAGAAATCCCTTGTAGGAAACTCTTATATTTCAGTGGTACAATTAATGTCAGTTCAAGGGAACCAGGTGCATGATTATGAATTACTACAATATAATAGTTCTGGCTACCCTTTGAATGCCTCTAGTTCAGACCTAGGCATACCTAACTGGAGTTTCCCTTTACTAGGGTATTATCATCCCTGGAAACGTAATTTGTCTGGAGGGCTTAATGAAATGGCCATGACTCAGTGGGCTTTGAATAATTGTATCCAGAATATATCTTGTCCTCAAAATTTGACAATCTGGGAAGATGGCTTAGTGGCTTTAGAAGGGGATTATTTTGTGTGCAGTACGTTTGCGTATACAGAGCTTCCCAGAGGTTGGTCAGGTACTTGTTATATAGCCCAATTAGAAACCCCGTGGTGATTTGTACCTTACCAGAACATTACTTTATTATCAACCCTGAACAATTCTGTTAGAAGAAAAAGGGATGTTTCTTCACAGGATAAGGCCATAGAGGCTGCTCAACAACTGGTAGACGCTACAAAACCTTTAACTAAATCTCAAATAGATGCATTCACAGGTACTGTGTGGCTTTCAACACTTGGAGCTATAGCACCCACTAGAGAATATGGTACCCAGATTATGCGACTACAGGCAGTTGTTGAACTTACAGCCCTAGACCTCACTGAGGCAATTAGTGTCTTGCAAGGTGCAGTAAACAAAGTGTCAGCTTATGCAGCCCAGAACCGAATGGCTTTAGACTATCTCCTAGCAAAGGAAAATGGTGTGTGTGGAGTAATAGTTGGTTTTTGTTGTAGTATGCTTGATAATAATGGAAAAATAGTAAAAGGCCTATTGGATAAAGTTAGAAACCGTACTTTTGTTTCAAGTGATGGTTATGTAAGTTCTTTTTCAGCTCTATTTGATTCTGTTTCTTCATTTTGGAATTCATTATCCAGGCCTTTGCAAGGCTTATTAGCATCATTGCTTGGCATTTTGGGGATTCTCCTTTTAGGAGCATTAATTCTCTGTGTACTATCCGCTTGCTGTAAGAAATCAGTGGAATCACTGACCCCTACAATGATGTTACAGATTGACCCAGAATCTAGTTTTACTTCCACTTTATTGGCAATGTCTGAGTTTCCTTACTTTGGGAATGATTCTTTACAGAATCAGAGGAGGGACTGAATGTAAGCTGGTCTGTACAGGGCGGTGTACACAACCAGACTGTCTAAGAAAACCTGAGAAAGAGTTAATTTTGTTCAGAACTTTGCTTAGAAATAAACTTCATATATTTGCTTACTAAGTAGGTGAAGAGGTACAAGTCCTGTAAATAAGAAAAAGGGCAGGTTGTCCTCCAGCCTTTCAGTCTCAGGGTTACTAGATATCAAGCAGTCAGCAGTAAACAGTTATGTCTTGGAATACATGTATGTCTCCTCATACTGACCTATGCTGATTAGAAATTGACCTATGATGTGATGAATACGTAATACCTGACGTAGAACAATAAAGTGAAATTATGCTGTATCCTCCAAAAGAGCCTTATAAATAAAGTAAACCATAGCTAATAGTTAGAGTAAACAAAGAGAACTTGTTTCTATTTGTTTCTCTCCGCAAAGCTTTGTTGTATCTATATAGAAGTGTGTGGTATTTTATTGCTGTCTCTTAGATTCCCTTCTCATTGCTTTGAGTGTGGTTTTCTGTGACTCCAAGAGCCCTGCAGGTTGCTGGTGAGGGGGGGCAAAGAGAAGCCCACAATGACGAATGTACCTTCCAACTTGATGGTCCTGTATGGCCTTCCAAAGAGACTAACTCCCATCTGCAAGCCACCCTGCAAGCTGGCCCAGAAGAGGCAACCCCTCACTTTGGGTCCCGCAAGGGAACAACTGCCCAACAGGCTTCCAGAGCTCACTGGGCTCCTCCAGAACATAGAATTCAAATGATTCTCTCAGAGTCTTTCTTTCAAAGGGAAGACTACTAACCTCTCTGAAATAGTAAAGATGTGGGGAACACCTGCAACAAACAAGGAAGGAGTCTACATCTAATCCCCCTGCTTCAGAAAATGAAGATAATTCGCTTCTTAAGGTGGAGCCTGGATTTCTGCAAATTGCTTGCAGAGGAAAGAGCCACCTGGATTGGAAGACTAAGGCCCAAGACCTCTTGCTATAGAGGTGCAAAAAGGAGGAGCAAAACACCTTAATGACTAGAATAAGGATTTCACCCAGAGAGATCATCCACCTTTGAAGCTTACGAAGAATCATCCTTACTAGGTGAGCAGGAACCTGGGGTACAATGACAAGTGTAGAGGGGGAGGTCCCAGACTGCAAAAAACTAACATCATTACCTGCAAATTCAACAAAAGCAATGATCAGTCCTTACTTCAAACCCTCCAGCAAAAGTCAAAAAAGAAGCCCAAGGATCGATGCAAGAATCCTCTTCTCTGCACATCGTCCACATGAACCTCATCTGCCTGAAAAAATGTTCCTACAACACGTAAAAAGATATTTGCCACGGGCGAAATATTACAGGAGTCAAATCTAAAGAGTAAAGAAAGATGGGCCTTTTCTTCTATACTGGATCCTGAACCAGTAGACCTTGTTCTGATTCTCAGACCACTTCCAGCCTCAGGCTAGTCGAAATCTATGCACCATTAGAACATCTAGATTCTGGTGTGCTACTTCTACCTCTTGAAATATATGAGCCACAATACACCCCACAGGTAAACACATAATGGCGGCTCCACTAGAAACCCCTGTTGCTACCATGCATCCAATCAGGACAATCTCAGGCCGAACTGCCCCAGTGGGCACTAATGTGAAACTCCTGATTCAAAGCTTCCATTCAATCCGAACTAGTGAGTGTCTACTCGTGAAACCGGCTTGTCCAAACTGAGCTCTCACTATATGAGCTGCTAACAAGCCCGAGATGAGCCTCAGTTTGTCCGGGCATAGTCAAGCATCTCTGATCCATTGGCACACTATCTGTGCATATGTAATTTGTGCCTACCTGACATATGTCACTGCCACTACATTGGGCAGAAGGATCTGGCAAGTGTCCTTCACTGACCAATCTTGCTCTGGTGGACACGGCGATCCAACCAGGCACTTCCATATCTAGTCACCAGAAAACGTTTGAGGTTTACACTACCAATCTAAGTTGATTCAGGAGTGAGATCCAAGTCAGCCCCTCTAAATGAAAAACAAAATTGGCTAGGCCACCAGGGCCTGACCATTTCAGATTCAGCTGGGTAGAAACTAAGCCATGCGGAATGGTGGCTGAAGCTATCTTAAAGCCTCAGCCTAGCTGACTTCCATTTCAAGACGTCAGAGACAATCCAAGACAGAAACCCAAGGTCCCAGGAAAATTAAGCTCCTGAAGCTATTAGAGGAAAGGCTCAGGTAAACCCTGACATGTGAACGTGACAAACCCAGATTTCAGAACCTGTGGGGATAGTGCTCAAACAAGGGGAAAGTCTTGTAGTTCTCCAGAATCTAGGCAGGTTGCAATCCAAGTGAGCTGACAGGATGGAGTGAATGTGGGATCAAAGACTACTGAAGTTACCAGAGGTGCCCAAGATGGACGGAAGGTCCTCTCCCATACAAGGAGTGGACCCAAATGACCTTGGCCAAATAAATGTGTCGCTATGACACAAACGATTATATCTTTGAACTCCCTGCCAAATCAATCTTCTACAGCTCACTCTGCCAAGACCCGGCAAAAGGAAGTGGATGTCACGTTGGAGAAGACCTTGCATCACAGGACAGATAGTCCAAGCACAGGGAAGAGTGAGACAACAACAAACGAAAGGCAGTTTTTACAGGCTCACCCTGATCTCAAGCCAAGACTTGTCCAATGTGCTTCTCCTTTCAATATGGAAACTCTCTGACCACTGTAGAGCCAAGAGAGTGGAAGATCTAGACATCCCCAGGTTTCAAAGAGCACACCATCTTTCTCCAATCTGGACAGGAACCCCCAAAAAAACTGAGAATCGTCAGCTTGGCACAGCCATGCTAAATCCCAGTAATGCCCTTTCGCTTTGCAGTGAGTCCACACACCTTTCAGAAAGCAATGCCTCAATAGAAGGAATCTTGGTGCAACTCTTTCTGAACAATGAACACATCTGAGTGAAGTCAGCCATGGGGAGCTGCTCAGACATCATCCAGGCAATTCCAATGTAGCAGAGGCTCACAGGAGCTCCACCTGGACAAGGACTGTCCTGAGCTGTCGCTACATAAGAACATAAGATATGCCATACTGGGTCAGACCAAGGTCCATCAAGCCCAGTATTCTGTTTCCAACAGTGGCCAATCTAGGTCATATGTACCTAGCAGTTTCCCCAAAAGACACAAGTTCCACAATGCTTGTACTGGGTCAAGCATTGATATCTTCGGTCACTTCTTAATAATGGTTTATGGACCTTTCCTCCAGGAACTTGTCCAAACCTTTTTTAAACCCAGCTACACTAACAGCCTTTACTACATCCTCCGGTAACAAATTCCAGAGTTTGATTACACGTTGAGTGAAAAAATATTTTCTTTTATTAGTCTTAAATAGTTTACCCTGTAGCTTCATTGCATGTCCCCTAGTCTTTCTATATTCTGATAAGGTAAACAATCGATCTACATTTACCCGTTCCACTCCGTTCATTAATTTATGCTATGCTTAGAACCTCAAGGAACCCACTGCAAAATCCAACACGGGAGAGTGTTCTTGAGCAAACAGAGGTCATGAAGAACTCTGGAACAGGCAAGACAACAGAGCAAGACCTGTGCATGGAAATACATATAAGTATGGTGATCTACAGCACCAACCACTGATCGGGTCTGAATCCTCGAGCGCCTCCATGTTCTTTCCTCTAGTTCTGGCCATCAATGCTCCAAATGCACTCTGGCTCTGGAAATATGAATGCTACCTGCTGCCACCTACAAACCAAGGATGCCACTTCAAGTCCTGACACATCATACTCCCAATTTCATGATCCTGAAAGCCCCTGCAAGCAATGGTTCCTTCCTCCGGGATAGGGGTCTTCCTGGTCACCTCTGGATTAACAGATCTATCTTAATATAGAAGACAAGTAAGAGCTGAGCTCCTTTCAACTGGAATGGCATTTGCCTTAGTCACCTCCAGGACATTAAGCATCCCCTTAGTGACCGGTTTTCAAAGCCCAAGAGTATCACCCCCACATCATCTTGTCAATCCTAAGGCCACCTTATGGAATAACCCATTCTGTCAAAATTCAGTCTCTAATAGTTTGATCAATGGGGACAGATCCATAGGCTAACTGGGTCTTTCTAGAAACTCCTCAGGCCTCCGCCTCCTCCACAGAATGCTTATTATTCAATGAAAAAAGCCTGCAAGAGATGAGACAATAGGGCGACACTCTTCTGTGGAAGAGGCAGGCATCCAAGGGATACCCCATGCAAAGGAAAATCCATTCAAAAACCAAGAGAGAATTCACTCTGGTCACCTCAACTGAGAACACACCAGCAAGTGGAATCAGCCATCCTTGCCTCTCAGTTGCCCTCCCCTCCAACCATTTATATGGTTCTAGAGAGCTAACCTGTTCTCCCCCACATGCAATACTGGACCATTTTACCTCACCTGGAAATCCTAGGGGGAGTCCTATCCAAGAACCTACATGCTTCTATTATTAATCATTCATATAGCACTACAAGGAATATGCAATGTTGTACATAAACATATAAGAAACAGTCACTTCTCAAAGAACTTACAATCTATTAAGAAAGATAAGCAGAACAAACAGGGGTCTAGGATAATTCGAGGGAAATGATGATAAAAACAAAGGAAGGGCATGAAACAAGAGAATAAGGGGATCAGGATCCAAAAGCATGCCTAATATCATTTTGGATGCATTCCTCTGAATCATTTCAAGCCTTAATATCCTTTGCAAGGTGCAGTCTCCAAAACTGAACATAATACTCCAAGTGAGGCCTCACTAATGACTCATACAGAGGCATAAATTCTTCCTTCCTTCCTTTTGCTAGCTATGCCTCTAGCTTTGGTCACTTCTAGCTTTGGTCACTTCCTTGTCACACTATTTTGTCATCTTGTGATCCTCAGAAACCATCCCTCCAAGATCCCTCTTCTGATCTATGCATACTAGATCTTGCCTCCTATTGTATATTTCTCGTTTGGACGTCTGCATCCCAAGTGTATCACTCTACACTTCTTCACATTGAATCTTACCTAACAAGTACTAAACCATTCTTCTAATTTTGTAGATCTGTCCTCATATTGACTACTCCCTCTGAGGTATTCACTCTGTTGCAAATCTTTGTGTCATCCGCAAAAAGGCAAAACTTTTCTTTTTAACCCCTTTTAAACAGTTCAATAGCCTAAATGTTGTTGTTAAGTGCCTACATGTATCCACTGTTTATTTTCAAGCACACCATCAGGTATTTGTACCAAATTTGAACCCACTTCAAAAAATTCCCTCCCAGGCCCACCCTCTCCATAACTTGAAATAAAAAGGGTCAAAAACTCTATTAAAGGATTTCTCAGTGTCAACCACCAACAGTATTAGCAGTTCATATGATTTCTCAGTATCCACCACTAACAATAGAAGCAGTTCATGCTTCTATTGCCCTTTCACATAAGGTTCAAGACTTTTTGAATATTGTTGGAGGCCTGGCAATGAGGCACGAAGCCTGCTTGGTTTACACTAATCAAGTTGGGTAAATGCGGCAATAAGCGATTGGCTAAAACCCTAGTAAAGATCTTTAAATTGGTGCCTAACAGTGAAATGGGGCAATAATACACACAGAGGCTAAGATCTTTCCCCTCCTTGTGGAGAATCATAACTCCCACTATCTCATCAAGCTGGGCATGAACAATTCCTCCACAAACTCACTATATGTCCATGTTAGAATCTCTACAATCTGGTTTGCAAATGTTTTATAAATCCTATTAGTAAATCCATCCAATCCTGGGGCTGTACTGGCAGGTAAGGATTTGATTAATAGCAGAACCTCATGGACATTAATGAGTTGAAAAAGAAATTCACTCTCCTCAATCGCCAATTTAGGGAGCGTCACACTCTCCAAATGCAATTTCTATCCCTGATGCTTCACTTTTGGGGGTATAGAGCTCCTGAATCTATTCCTAATATTCTCTTCCTTTTGCAGTTCCACCCCTTTCTTATCCCTTATTTTACTAATATAATTCCTCATCTGTAATATTTTAAGTTTATGGGAAAGCAACCTACTCATAGCAAGACTGTTTCAACTTCTTCTAATTGAAGCTCATGCAGTTGATGTCTGGCTGTGTCCATCTTCTCTTTATCCCCAAGCCCAAATGCCCCCTCTTATCAGCAGCCTCTAAGTCACGTATGATTTTCCTACGTTCTTCCCTTGTGCTTTCTTTTATTCTCTTTTTATGGGTTCCCAAAGAAATACATTTTCCTCTTATGACAACCTTCAGACAGTCCCAAATAATCCCCGGGGAATACTTACCATCATCATTAAATTTGAAATAGGGACTCAAAGTAGGGTACCAGGGCCCTCTGAAAGAGTTAACAATATGGCTTGGAATTTTGCTAAGTCTAGCAGCCTGGACAGAGACATATAGGAGAGAAGTCAAGGTCATTTTCTGTAGATGAAATTGTTTTGTGAGAGATAATTATTTTGGAGACAGGATGTTTTTGTTTCTCCTTATTATGCATGAGCAATGGCTGTGCCCAATTTGACCTGTAACATGTAATTGTTTAGCTTGACTTGTAACACACAGATAAACAAAAAGTAGTGCAAAGCATAATGCAGAATGATAAGATGAATTTGTACCCTGAGCAGTTTTTTTTCTTAATAAAAGAAGTACTATGGCCTTGCTGGAGTAGGAATTATGGGAGAACTACTCAAGTTTGCAGGCCCAAATTCCTCTGCTGAAGCTTAAGTTGTACTGTTAGTGATATAATTCTGTGTATGTGCATTTCCTTTTCTGCATTGAATTTAGAGAATTGGAGCCAGAAACGAGGTTGGCTTTTGCTACTTGATGTCCGGTCAGGATTAATATATCCAAATAGTTGGTGCCATGCCAGGATCTCCCTCTCTCTTCATTCAAGGCAAGGCAAGGAAGTATGGAGGCTTGTGAGCATTAAGTACAGTCAGACTCAGTCTAAGGCATGAGCTTTAGCATTTAAGAGAGGCAGTCTGTCTTACTGCATGTGCGTAAACATGGTGATATTGAGAAACTCTGAAGCACGATGCTAATTCAATGACTAGTAGTAATAAAGAATTACTATTTCCTTTAGGAGAGCCTTTTCAAAGAAGCTTTGATGTTTGAGATATGAAATAGAAGGCAAAGACTAGCGAAATACCACTTCCATGAAAAAAATGTAAAACTGTTAAAAATGTAAAAATGTAAATAGTTTCCCAAGTTATCCAAGTTCTCATACCTGTTCATTGTAAACACAGTTCTGTAAAGGCATTGTTTATGTGTTATGTTCCATGTAAACAGCACTGATGTTGAATAGCACGGTACAGAAGAAATGTAAATAAAAATAATAATAATAATGATTTAGGGAGGCTGCATACTAGTCCTGATTGAGTCGTCCTTACATGATAGGAGATACTGATACATGCAAACAGTCTCAGGAAAAACATAACTTGTTTGTATTAGAAGAGAAAGCACAGTTACTTACCTGTAAAACAGGTGATCTCTGGGAACAGCAGGAATAAGTCTTCACATATGGGTACGTAGGTACCGACGGAGCCTGCGCGGGAATGCTCCCCAGCTTCCCAAAAAGGAAAGCTTTTGGGAGCATCCCACAGCGCCTGCGTTCTGCCTTCCCACCTTTCCTAACCAACTCTCCTCAGTTCAAGTTTAAAGCTGAGACAATAGAGAGAGAGAGGAAAGGAAAGATAGAAAAGAGGTACAACTCTTAGGGGAGGTGGGAGGGTTGTGAAGACTTATTCCTGCTGTTCCCAGAGATCACCTGTTACAGGTAAGTAACTGTGCTATCTCCAGGAACAAGCAGGAATGAGTCTTCACATATGGGGACTCCCTAGCTAAGATGCCTGGGAGATCCCCAAGGATATGAGACCCTGAAAGGGATCTGCGTCCTCCTATGGATCTCAGGCATCCATCAAGGGAAGGAGGGTATTTATTTATTTATTTATTTAACAGTATTTTTAAACCGCCTTATCTTATTAATCAAGGTGGTATCACAGCAAACAATCGGGTAAAGTGAGTGTGTTAATCATGCAGTGAGGGTGCAATTTAGTTGAGTGTGTGTTGTATCGTGTGCTAGATTGGGGTGAGCTATGTACAAGGTGTGGTGTGTTGCGTGCTAGAATGGTTTGAGCTATGTACAGTGTGGGCTATATACAGTGGTGCTGTAAAACATTATCTGTACAGACAGCAATATGTGCTGTTATACATTCTCTTAGGTTATGTGATGTGTCCATAGTGTTCTATGAACAGCATGGTTTTTAGCTGTTTTCTAAAGTCTTTGAGGTCTGTAGTTGTCCTCAAGTCGTCTGGTAGTTTGTTCCATATAGTTGGAGCAGCCATGGAGAGAGCTCTGTCTGTTGTGTCCTTGCGTGTGTGTTTGAATTCACCTGGGGTGCTGACTCGGTTGCGTGTTTGTTTTCTTCTAGGACGAGTGCTGTTGTCTGGTTGAATGATCCAGGGTAGGAGTTGTTTAAGAATGGAACAGGTGTTTGAGGACAGCCTGACCAAACAAGGCATCCCAGCGGGAGTCCTTGTCCAAGCAATAATGGGCTGTGAAGGTATGAACCGAGGCCCAGGTGGCTGCTCGACAGATCTTTATCTTTATCTTTATTAAAATTTGATAAACCGCTTTCCGTTGCAAAACATAAAGCGGTGTACAATAAAAAGTAAGCCATGCAAAGACAAGGAAAAGAACGCCAAAGTAAAACAGAAAAGCAAAGTATAAAAGCATAGACAAATAGACGACAAAAAGGAACAACCAAACAGAGGGCCAGCGTATTAAAACACATTTAACTAGAGTAACCATACATACAATAATAAAAGGCCACAAGGCCATTGTTTTAACGCACAGATTAACTAAAATAAAGTAAAAATACAAACAGTAATAAAAAGGCCCGTAGTAGGGGAAACAGAACAGACTATGGGTAAAACAGATACACAACCGGACAGATACACAAATAAAACAAAACAAATACCACAACTAAAGAAACATCAGGGAGGACCATCGGGGGAGAGATGAAAAGCTTGCTGAAACAGGTGGGTTTTGAGTAGTGTTTTGAATTGAGGGTATGAAGGTTCCAAACGGAGGGACGAGGGTAGTGCATTCCACAACACTGGACCTAAGAATGGACACAGAATTTAAATCAGCCATAGAGGTGGCCATGGCCCTCACATTATGAGCTGTGACATGGCTCTCCAGAGAAAGGTTCTTATTCTGGTAGGCGAAAGAAATACACTGAGCAATCCAATTGGACAGTGTTCTCTTAGAGACTGGAAGTCCCAAATGAGAAGGATCAAAAGCAATAAAAAGCTGGGAAGACTTTCTATGTTGCTGTGTCCTTTGTAAGTAAAAAGCAAGAGCTCTTTTACAATCCAGAGTATGAAGATTCCTCTCTGCACTGGATGCATGAGGAGCTGGAAAAAAGACAGGTAAATATACCTCTTGATTAAGATGAAAAGGTGAGACCACTTTAGGCATAAAGTGTGGATTTGTCTTAAGGACTACCTTATCATGATGAAACCTTGTATAAGGTGGATTAGCCACTAAGGCCTGCAGTTCACTGATGCGGCGAGCAGAAGTGACTGCAATGAGAAAAATAACCTTCCAGGAAAGGAATTTCAAGGAGGTAGTGGCTAAAGGTTCAAAAGGTGGCTTCATAAGCTGACCAAGAACCAAATTTAAGTCCCATGCCACCGGAGGAGGCCTAATGGGAGGTTTAGTCAAAGTTAGGCCTCTCATGAATCTTGCAATGAGGAGATGAGAGGAGTTAGGTTGTCCATTGATGGGCTTAAGGGACGCTGCAATAGCACTCAAATGGACTCTTACTGAATTTGTCTTAAGTCCTGCAATGGAGAGATGCAGGAGATAATCTAACAGAGAAGTTAAAGGTAGTGCTAGAGGGTCAAGACCCTTTTCAGCACACCAAATGGAAAATCTTTTCCACTTAAAAGGATAGGAACGCCTGGTGGAAGGTTTTCTGGAAGCATGGAGGATATCCTTCACTTGCTGAAAAAGATTCAAGTCTTGAAGGTCTAGGCCTTCAGTGACCAAGCTCTGAGGTGAAGGGACTTGGGGTTTGGGTGCCACAAAGTCCCTTCCTCCTGGGACAGGAGGTCTGGAGCAACTCCCAAGTCCAGGGAGGGGGCTTGGGAGAGATGCAGAAGTAGAGGGTTCCACACTTGGCATGGCCAGCGTGGAGCTATGAGGATCACAGATCCTTGATCCCTCTGGAGTTTGAAGAGTCTTTGGAATCAAGGGAATGGGTGGAAAGGCATACAGGAAGCCCTGACCCCAGTGAAGGAGGAAGGCATCCTTGGCCTGAACTCCCTGACATGGAAATCTGGAACAGAACCGGGGAAGTTTGGCATTCCACGGACTTGCAAAGAGGTCTATGTCCGGGGTTCCCCATTCTTGGAAGATTCTGAGTACCTGATCCATATGCAGGGACCATTCGTGTGGAAGCAGAACTCGACTGAGTCTGTCTGCTCAAGAGTTTTGGATTCCTGGGAGGTATATTGCCAGGAGATGGATTTGATGCTCTCTGGCGAAGGCCCATAATCTTAAAGCTTCGTTGCAAAGCGACAGAGAGCCAGTTCCTCCTTGCTTGTTTATGTAAAACATGGCTACTTGATTGTCCGTATGAATGAGGACTGTCTTGTAGCTGAGGAGGGTATGAAAAAAAACCTTGAGAGCTAGAAAAACTGCTCGAAGTTCCAAGTGGTTGATATGAAGAGAGGTCTCCAGTGGGGACCAAGTGCCTTGAGTGAAGAGGTCTTGTAGATGAGCTCCCCAACCTGTTTGGGAGGCATCTGTTGTGAGGGTTGCTTGGGGCTACAACTGTTGGAAGGGGGACCCCAGCAACAGATTTTGAGTGGACATCCACCATTGGAGAGACCAAAAGAGAAGTTTGGAGGTTGCTATTTGGTCTGAGAGAGCTCCTGAAGCTTGAGTCCACTGGGTGGACAAAGTCCATTGAGCTGCTCTCATGTGTAGGCGAGCATAGGGCACCACATGTACTGTGGAGGCCATGTGGCCTAATAGTTGTAGCATCTCCCTGGCAGTCAAGTGGCTTCTGGACTGAGTCTGGGAGGCTAAGTGCACTAGACGTTGGCAACGGGCCTGAGGAAGATAGGCCCTTGCAGTGGTGGTATCCAACCAGGCCCCTATGAATTCCAGGGACTGAGTAGGGGTGAGCTGGGACTTTGGGAGGTTTACCACAAGTCCCAGATACTGCAGAATGCGCATTGTGCGGACCAGGGAAATCTGGGCCTCTGACTGAGATGGAGCTGTGATAAGCCAGTCGTCCAGGTATGGGAAGACAAATATTCCCAGAGTGCGTAGAAATGCAGCAACTACTGCCATGCATTTGGTGAACACTCTGGGAGCAGAGGCCAGACCAAAAGGAAGTACTCTGTATTGGTAATGTTTTTCTTGGAAAAGAAAATGTAGGAATCTCCTGTGAGATGGATGGATGAGGACATGTGTGTACGCATCCTTGAGATCTAGAGAACAAAGCCAATCCTGACTTTGAAGGTATGGAAGGAGAGTGCCCAGAGAAAGCATCTTGAACTTCTCCTTGCATAGGAATTTGTTCAATTCTCTGAGATCTAAGATGGGTCTGTATCCCCCTGTCTTCTTCGGAATGAGAAAATAGGGGGAGTAGAAACCTGACCCTTGTTGAAGAAGAGGAACTTCTTCTATTGCCCCCTGGGCAAGAAGGGTAGTCACCTCCTGACCGAGAAGGTCGAGAAGAGATGTGGGAGAATTGAAGTGTCTCACCATGGTGTGGGGAGGAAGGTCTGAGAAATGAAGTTTGTAGCCCTCTCTTATGATGGAGAGGGTCCACTGCTCTGATGTGATTTGCTCCCATCTGGGAGCAAAATGAGCTAACCTTCCTGGAATGGTGAGAGGTTCTGGCTGTTGTAGAGCCAGAAAGGCTAAGTTCTCTAGCATCAAGTCAAAAACCCTGAGGAGGTTGGGACTGCTGAGTTGCAGCAGCCCCTGTAGACTTAGGCCTGGCCTGCTTAGGTTGCTGACGCTTAGTGGCAAAGCGACCTGTAGAAGATTGTTGGCCAGAAGTAGAAGGAAATCTGCCCTTTTTGTAAAAAGACTTTTTAAAAATCTTTTTCTTGGCAGGAATGGAGGTTGACTTTGAAAGTCTATCCAGAGCAGAGTTCTCTGCATCCATTTGAGTGGCTTTTATTTGCCACTCTTTGCCAAATAGATTTTCACCTGTACAGGGCAGACTTCCTAAGCCATCTTGAACCCAGGGTTCTAGATCAGAAGCCTGGAGCCAAGCAATTCTGCGAGCAGCTATGGCAATGCCTGAGGCTCTGCTGGCACCTTCAAAGGAGTCAAAAGCTGCCCTGTTGAAAAACTTTGAAATGTCTTGAGTATGCTTAAGCCAGAGGAATTCATCCCTTTTATCTTCTGAAAGAAAAGGGAGGAAGTTGAGCAGTTTTTATGCAACTTCTTTTAGAAACATACCCATGTAAAGGCTATATGAGTTGATTCTGGCAATAAGCATACTGGCTTGGAAGATTTTCCTACCAAAAGCATCCAAGGTCCTGCATTCTCTTCCTGGAGGAGCAGAAGAGTGTCTCTTTGTACTCTTTATCCTCTTCATAGCTGACTGCACCACAATGGAATGGTGAGGAAGCTGAGTTTTCTGAAATCCAGGACAAGGAGGGACACGATACATAGTGTCCAGTCTGCGAGAATGAGGAGAAAGAGTGAGAGGAGTCTCCCATAAATCAATCATGTGTTCATGAAGAATCTCATGAATTGGTAAGGTGACTGCCTCTCTAGGAGCCTTAGAGTATCCTAAAATATCTAATTTCTTTGCTCTAGGCTCTGATTCAGAGGTTACTGCAATAGAGAGTCCTTTAGTCCTTTAGCTACTTCTCTTATGAAGTCTTGAAAGGACAAGTCCTCTGGAGGAGACATTCTTCTTTTTGGAGAAGGCGGCTCCTCAGGAAGGGCTATGGATACTTCAGGAGACTTATCTGATGAATCAGAATCACCAGAGGAATCAAAGTATCGCCTGTCAGGGTGCTCTTCTAACGCTCGATATGCGTATCGAGCGGTATCGACATCGGGCGTCCCCAGTACCGGATCGGTACCGAGAAGTAGCCCTGGACAAGGAACCGCTGCAGTCGGTATCCTGGTCGATGTCGATGCAGTCGGTACCGGTATCGGCGCTGGTGCCGGTACCGGAGCCGATACCGACAACTGAGCTCGTTGTGGTACCATCGGCGTCGCAGCTCGAATGAAGGCCGTGATAGCCTGCTGCATGGACAGAACATTCTGATCCATCGACGCCATGAATGCCTGGAAATCGGTACCGGGAGATTGTGCCGGTACCCCAGAGCAATCTAACAGGTGATCGGTCGAGGCCATGCCATCAATGTCAACCTGTAACGCCATAGGAGGAGCTTTGGAAGCCGGAGCTTCCCGCCGGGGTTGTTTTGCTGGGGCAGGATCCTCGAGGGCAAGCCCGGAGGCATCTCGATGCTTAGAGGGAGATCTACCCTTCGAGGACCTGCTAGGTTTATGTCTGGTTACCTGAGATCCATCAGGAGAAGAAGACCTGGAAGATGTCGATGCTACCCATGGTACATCAGCGGGAAACAGCACATGGAGCTTAGCTGCTCGGTTCTGTAACCCCCGTTTAGACATTAGAGAGCAGGACGGACAATCCGGAATGGAGTGTTCAGGACCCAAACATTTAAGACACCATTCATGGGTATCTGTAACAGAAATAGTACCGCTACACTTAGTGCATTTTTTGAACCCGGAGGCTGGTTTTTTAATGAGGGAAATATTCTTGTGGGCCCTGAGGCCCAAGAAGAAAAATACACCAAGTGAGAAAAATAGATATATATTTTGTTTTTTTAAAGAAAGAAAGAAAAAGACCGGCGGTACCGGTCCAGAGTCGGGGAAGGCAGACACGCGACCAAATAAATAAAATAAAGAACTTCTTCAGCGGTGACAGGGCTCGATCTGCTGGCTCCGCGGCAAAGAAGAACTGAGGAGAGTTGGTTAGGAAAGGCGGGAAGGCAGCGCGCAGGCGCTGTGGGATGCTCCCAAAAGCTTTCCTTTTTGGGAAGCTGGGGAGCGTTCCCACGCAGGCTCCGTCGGTACCGAGGTACCCATATGTGAAGACTCATTCCTGCTTGTTCCTGGAGATAGTGTATAATGATTCATCTGCTTGCTTTTCTGACAAGTTTTAAAAGGATCACATTTTCTAGTTGTAAAAGATTTAAACAGCTTGGCTGTAACTTGAAATTAGTTGTGTGTTTTCATATGCCGATTTTCTTCTTTAGTAGCTCAGACTTGCAAGTTGATATTTGAAACATCTGTTTTCTTATTATTATTAGTCGGTAATGTGTAAAGACTAGGTAGATTTGTTTTGTTTGTTTCATTCTTGGGTCTTAAGTTAATTTCAGTCATTTTTCTGTATTTGAGTTATGTGTTTTGTTTTCCAGATAAGAAGTGTATTGTGTTTTGAAAGCTTTCCTATCTCATTTTAAGTGAAAAGACAGATATATAGTGTAGTACTGGGATTTTTGTACATGCTGATTTTTGTTTTGGGTTTGGTAATCCTCAGTTTAGGCAATCATTTCAGTATTGTGATTTTCCTTATGTTGCAGATTCAAATTGATTTCTTTCCAACTCAGTTATGGAAAGTGCTCCATTTCCTGATAGTACTAGTGCTTAATTTGTTATATTCATTGCCCTTCCTATTGAGATTGCTGTATAAAAACATTTTGAAAGAATAATTTTCATGTCACAAGGACTTTAGTTATATTGAATGTTTAATGCTAATTAGGACAAACGTAGAGATTTGTCATTTGGAATGAGCAGAAATAAATATATATCATCTACCTGCAGTTCATTTAAAAGTAGCAGTAAAGTTTTAATAGTTGTTTCTAGAAGCCTTAGTCTGTAAGGATTAGTATAGTATGAAGGACTATGTATGTATATAGTTAGTATGAGGATGTATGAATTTGTTGGTATAAGCAAGTGATGAGAAAGTATTGAGTCTAGTGAGATATGATATTAATAGTGAAAGAAGGATTTTTGATGGACAGTAAACTGATGAAAGTGATCTAATGATGTGAAGTGATGTGTCAGTTTAATGAATATGTAAGGGAGATGAGATTCTCTGATCTGCAGCGCTAATGTGCACAGAGGGTTTTTTTTCCTCCTGCTACCTGTATGGATTAACTGTAATTTGAGGTGGATTCTCCAAGTCAATGAATTGGTAAGAGGAATGTTGTCTCTTCTTTAGTTAAGTTACACTGCAGTAATAGCTCATAGAAGTACATAGCATAGATAACAGCAACAGCTTGGCATGGCTGTATGTTTATAGTAACTGTAGAGAAAGAGATTGCTGTTCAAGGACTTTTTGCGAGATAACAGCAAGCCTTATTGGAAAAGTTACATTTTAAAAGGTTTGCAGGGAGAAAACAGGATTTAGTTAAAGTAAAGCATGCTCATTTTTCTTTTCCTTGTAAATATACAAAAACAACAACTTCTGATTCAAATTGACTGCAGTTTTATTGAGAAATAAATCCGCATGATTATTTTATTAAATTATGTTTAAGATTATTTTACAGAGATCCTGGATCCTTGTGATTGGGGGAGGGGGAGAAAACCCATAATGATTAACCATTTCTTTACTTGTGTTTGAACAGTAAATAAGTTTAATTCATGATGTGCAAGAAGCATAGTGAGACATGTAATACAAAAGAAAAGATGTTAGATTAGGGATTTAGCTGTTACAAGTCATAAATAATGAATGATGCAACTTCATTCTAAATGAATTAAGCACTTAAACCAAGGTATGTTTGATTAACAGCAGTAGTAGCATGTTATAATGTTTTATTTTTATGTTAGTAGATTAACTGAATATCCTGGTAAACATCACATCCGAGAAAGTATAAAATTACAGAGTGGCTGTCCCAGTCTATTTTTAAATTACCTGCAAGAGTCTACTGGAGGAGTAATCTTAAATTCTCATGTTGTGTGTTTAGCTAAATTAGTAGCACTGATTGAAGTAGATCCAAGATGTACATAAATTTACCTTGTGTGAGAGATTAACTGACCCTTTTACTATTACATAAGAACATAAGATATGCCATACTGGGTCAGACCAAGGTCCATCAAGACCAGTATTCTGTTTCCAACAGTGGCCAATCTAGATCATACGTACCTAGCAGTTTCCCCAAGAGACACAGGTTCCACAATGCTTGTATTGGTTCAAGTATTGATATCCTGGGTCCCTTCTTAATAATGGTTTATGGACCTTTCCTCCAGGAACTTGTCCAAACCTTTTTTAAACCCAGCTACACTAACAGCCTTTACTACATCCTCCGGTAACAAATTCCAGAGTTTGATTACACATTGAGTGAAAAAATATTTTCTTTTATTAGTCTTAAATAGTTTTTACCCTGTAGCTTCATTGCATGTCCCCTAGTCTTTCTATATTCTGATAACGTAAACAATCGATCTACGTTTACCCGTTCCACTCCGTTCATTAATTTATAGACTTCTATCATATCACCCCTCAGCCGTCTCTTTTCCAGGTTAAAGAGCCCTAACCTTTTTAGCCTTTCTTCATAGGAGTATCCTTCCATCCCCTTTACCATTTTGCTGGCTCTTCTCTGAACCTTTTCTAAAATCGCTATATCCTTTTTAAGATACGGCGACCAGAATTGCACACAATATTCAAGGTGCAGTCTCACCATGGAACGATATAGAGGCATTATAATATCTTTTGTTTTATTTTCCATTCCTTTCCTTATGATACCTAGCATTCTATTTGCTCTCTTGGCCGCCGCTGCACACTGGGCCGAGGGTTTTAACATGTTATCCACAATGACGCCTACATCTTTTTTCTGGATGGTGGTTCCTAATGTGGAACCTTGCATCGTGTAACCATAGTTTGGGTTGTTCTTCCCTAGGTGCATAACCTTGCACTTGTCCACATTAAATTTCATCTGCCATTTTGATGCCCAGTCTTCCAATTTATCAAGATCCTCTTGCAATTTTCCACAATCCTATTGGGTTTTAACAACTTTAAATAGTTTTGTGTCATCTGCAAATTTGATAACCTCACTCGTTATTCCACTTTCCAGGTCATTTATGAATATGTCAAAAAGCAGCGGACCCAGCACAGATCCCTGGGGTACACCACTATTCACCTTTCTCCATTGGGAAAATTGGCCATTTAGCCCTACCCTCTGCTTTCTATCTTTTAACCAGTTCCTGATCCACAATAGTATACTGCGTCCTATCCCATGACTCTAGTTTTGCCAAAAGTCTCTGATGAGGGACCTTGTCAAAGGCTTTCTGAAAGTCCAGATACACAATATCAACTGACTCACCTTTGTCCACCTGATTATTCACTCCTTCAAAAAAAACATAACAGATTAGTAAGACAAGATCTTCCTTGTCTAAAGCCATGTTGGCTGTCTCCCATTAGGTCATGACTATCTACATGCTGAGCAATTTTATTCTTTATGATGGTTTCTACCATTTTTCCCGGTACTGATGACAGGCTCATCAGTCTGTAGTTTCCCGGATCATCCCTGGAACCCTTTTTAAAAATTGGTGTTACATTGGCGATCCTCCAATCTTCAGGTATTAGAGATGATTTTAATGATAGTTTACAGATTACTAATAGCAGGTCTGCAATCTCATATTTCAGTTCTTTCAACACCCTTGGATGTATACCATCTGGCCCAGGTGATTTGCTACTCTTCAGTTTATCTAATAGTTGTAATACATCTTCCCGATGTATCGATATTTCCTTCAATTCTTCCGCACCTTTAAATACCCCTTCAGTCATGGGTAACATACCTACATCTTCCTCAGTAAAGACTGAAGCAAAGAATTCATTTAATCTCTCCGCTATCGCCTTGTCGCCTCTTAGTGCTCCTTTAACCCCTTTATCATCTAATGGACCAACTGACTCTCTCACAGGTTTTTTGCTACGAATGTACTTGAAAAGGTCTTTATTTCGCGTTTTTGCTTCCGCAGCAAGCTTCTTCTCAAATTCTCCCTTTGCCTGCCTTATCAATGCCTTGCATTTGACTTGCCAGTGCTTGTGCTGTTTCCAGGTTTCGTCGTTTGGCTCTTTTTTCCATTTCCTGAAAGATGCTTTTTTGGCAACAGCCTCTCTGACCTCACCTTTAAACCATGCTGGCAGTTTTTTGGACTTCCTTCCACTTTTCTTAAAGCGTGGAATACAGCTGGTCTGGGCTTCCAAGATAGTATTTTTCAACAACAGCCAAGCCTGATGTACGTCTTTAACCTTTGCAACTGCTCCTTTTAGTTTTTTCTTAACTGTTTTCCTCATTTTATCATAGTCTCCCTTTCGAAAGTTAAAAGGTAGTACTGTGGAGTTCCTTACCATCCCTCCTCCACTAATTAAATCAAAGGCGATCACGCTATGATCACTATTGCCAAGTGGCCCCAACAACCTTATCTCTTGCACTAGATCTGGTGTTCCACTAAGGACTAGGTCTAATATGGCTTCCCCTCTGGTCGGTTCATGAACCAGCTGCTCCAAGAAGCAGTCATTTATTTCATCTAGGAACTTTATCTCCCTAGCATGTCCTGACATGACACTGACCCAGTCGATACCGGGGTAGTTGAAATCACCCATTATTATTACTGCACTGTAACTTTTGTTAGCTTCCTTGATTTCTTTGAGCATTTCATCATCCATTTGGTCATTCTGGCAAGGCGCTCGATAGTACACCCCCACTGCCATTGCCTTCCCCCTTTTACATGGAATTTCAATCCATATAGATTCTACAGCAGATTTTGTTTCCTGCAAAACTTTAATCCTTTCTGACTCAATGCCCTCTCTAACATAGAGAGCAACCCCTCCACCAATTTGATCAGCTCTATCATTACGATATAGTTTGTACCCAGGTATCACAGTGTCCCACTGGTTGTCCTCCTTCCACCATGTCTCTGATATTCCAATCATATCTAACCTTTCATTTAATGCTATATATTCTAAATCTCCCATCTTATTTTTTAGACTTCTAGCATTTGCATACAAGCATTTTAGAGAATGTATTTTATTCATATTAATTTGGCTATTGTTAGACATGGGTAATTTGGGATCTTTAAGCTCAGTCTGCTCCATACTTGAGGGCATTTGGGCTACTTTACTCTTTTGTGGAACCTCTCTGCTTTTGGTAGTATCCTTCAAAGATACATTCTTCTGAACCATCCGCTCTTAGGCGACTGTTGGCTTTCCCCTAATATCTAGTTTAAAAGCTGCTCTATCTCCTTTTTAAAGGTTAATGCCAGCAGCCTGGTTCCATCCCGGTTAAGGTGAAGCCCATCCCTTTGGAAGAGCCTCTCCTTTCCCCAGAATGTTCCCCAGTTCCTCACAAATCCAAAACCCTCATCTCTGCACCAATGTCTCATCCACACATTGAGACTCCGGAGCTCTGCCTGCCTTTTGGGTCCTGCGCGTGGAACAGGAAGCATTTCGGAGAACGCTACCCTGGAAGTTCTGGATTTCAACTTCCTACCTAAAAGCCTATGCTGTTTTGTGCTGAAAACAGTGTAACAAAGAAAAGTATTAAGTAATGACAACTGAATTTTTAATTGGTTTAAATTCTATATTTTAAGACGTTTTGTGGTTATGAATACATTACCTTTTGTTAAAAACAATTTTTAGTCCTGGCTACGTAATGATACTTATGTATCTGTTTTTGCTCGATGTCCTGATTTCTTTTTTTGTGTCCTGAGATGTCTATGTTAATCAGATAGTTACAGTACTGACCATATGCAAAGTAATGTGAGTTAAACTGTTGTTGTTGTTGTTAAGTGCCGTCGAATCGGAGTCGACTCATGGCGACCCTCTGGATAGCTATCCTAAATTGTGTTCGGTCTTCAGTCAGGCGGCTCGTTGTTGACAGACTGGTACCCGTAGCTGCTGTTATTGTATCGATCCATCTCATGGCTGGCCTTCCTCTTTTGCGTTGACCTTCTATCTTGCCAAGCATGATGTCTTTCTCTAATGATCTCTCTCTTCGCATGATGTGTCCAAAGTATGAAAGTCGAAGTCTTGTCATCTGAGCTTCTAAAGAAAGCTTAGGTTTGATCTCCTCTAGTACCGACTGGTTTGTTCTTTGGGCAGTCCATGGTATACACAGTATTCGCCGCCAGCACCATGATTCAAAGGCATCAATTTTCTTCCTGTCTGTCTTTTTCACTGTCCAGCTTTCACATCCATATGATGTTATTGAAAATACCATGGCTTGAACAAGTCGAATCTTTGTATGGAGAGAGACATCTCTGCTCTTGAGAATCTTATCTAGGTCTTTCATAGCCATTCTGCCAAGAGCAATGCATCGTTTGATTTCTTGACTGCTTGTTGCTTCATTATTGATAGTTGATCCAAGTAGTTTAAAGTTGTTCACAATTTCAATTTCTTCTCCTTCAACGATGAACCTGTTGATAACGCCAGTTGTCATGATCTTTGTCTTTTTTACATTAAGGTGCAGGCCTATTTTGAGACTATGGTCTTTGATCGTGAGAAGCAAATGTTTCAGATCATCTTCACTTTCAGCCAGTAATGTAGTATCATCAGCATAGCGAAGGTTGTTGATGAGTCTTCCACCAATCTTCACACCTCTGTTGTCTTCATAAAATCCTGCTTCTCTGATGATTTGTTCTGCATATAAATTAAACAGGTAGGGGGAAAGTATGTAGCCTTGTCTTACAACTTTGCTTATTTTAAACCATTCTGTTTCTCCTTGTTCCGTTCGAACTGTTGCTTCTTGATCAATGTACAGATTGCGCAAGAGAACGATCAGGTGTTCTGGTATACCCATGCTTCTTAATGTGGCTCAGAGTTTCTCATGGTTTACACAATCAAAAGCCTTTCTATAGTCGATAAAGCACAAATAGATATCCTTTTGTTATTCTTTAGTCTTTTCAAGGATCCATCTCACATCTGCAATGATGTCTCTCGTTCCTCGCCCTTTCCTGAATCCTGCTTGCACTTCAGGTAGTTCTTGTTCCAGGTATGGTTGTAGTCTCTTTTGAATAATCTTCAGTAGAATCTTAAACTATTACCTAAGATATAAGAGCCTTCCTAAGAATTTTTAATAAACAATTAAAATGATTTTAATGTTTGTTAGTCTTTAAGTAATAAGATTAACTATACCTTGTACAATTGTGCAACTAACAAGAGAGGTGTGTCTATTAGCATGTGGCCTAACATTTGGTAGACAAACAGAATAAATTAAGGAATATATATGCAAGATAAAAGTATGCTATAAGCTAACTTGGTCTACATATATTCCAATAATTTGGAATAATTTAGTGCTAGCAGTAGATGTATTGTAATTAATTAGCATTACAGTAGATAAGATGATTCTGTTCAACAATCTTATATTGCTATTAGCAGTTGTGCTTGGCTGCAATTGTGCGGAACCAGAGAGGTTTTGAAGTGGTGAGTTTTGCAAATTATATATTGCATGCGCTGAATCCTATGAGCCAAAGACGATGACTACTGAGAAAGAAGTAAAGTCTGCAATGCTACTGAAAGCTGAATAAAAGCAAAGATCAGCGAGTTCAGCAAGACTATTCATGTATATGAAGCCTGGGTGGATAGTCACTGAAACTCTGTCCAAGAGGTGCATAGCGCAACCCGTAGTGAGAGAGATGCTCTGAAAAATTTGGAGTTGTGGACGATGACCCTGCTGGAGGTAAGGCAGATAAACAAAAAAAGTAGTGAAAAGCATGATAGAGTGATAAGATGAATTTGTAACGTAGCAGTTATTTTTCCTAATAAAAGTAGTATTATGGCCTTGCTGGAGTAGAAATTATGGGCGAATTGCTCAAGTTTGCAGGCCCAAATTCCTCTGCTGAAGCTTAAGTAGTGCTATAATTGATAAAATTCTGTATATGTGTGTTTCCTTATTTGCATTGAATTTAGAGAATTGGAGCCAAAGAGCCGAGGTTGGATTTTGCTACTTGACGCCCAGTCAGGATTAGCGCATCCAAACAAAATCTTTTTGGATCTCTAATCTAATTTAAAATACACTTCTATACCGTTGTTGTTGTTAAGTGCCGTCGAGTCGGAGTCGACTCATGGCGACCCTCTGGATAGCTATCCTAAATTGTGTTCGGTCTTCAGTCAGGCGGCTCATTGTTGACAGACTGGTACCCGTAGCTGCTGTTATTGTAGCAATCCATCTCATTGCTGGCCTTCCTCTTTTGCGTTGACCTTCTATCTTGCCAAGCATGATGTCTTTCTCTAATGATCTCTCTCTTCGCATGATGTGTCCGAAGTATGAAAGTCGAAGTCTTGTCATCTGAGCTTCTAAAGAAAGCTTAGGTTTGATCTCTTCTAGTACCGACTGGTTTGTTCTTCGGGCAGTCCATGGTATACACAGTATTCGCCGCCAGCACCATAATTCAAAGGCATCAATTTTCTTCCTGTCTGTCTTTTTCACTGTCCAGCTTTCACATCCATATGATGTTATTGAAAATACCATGGCTTGAACAAGTCGAATCTTTGTATGGAGAGAGACATCTCTGCTCTTGAGAATCTTATCTAGGTCTTTCATAGCCATTCTGCCAAGAGCAATGCGTCGTCTGATTTCTTGACTGCTTGTTGCTTCTGTATTGATAGTTGATCCAAGTAGGTTAAAGTTGTTCACGATTTCAATTTCTTCTCCTTCAACGATGAACCTGTTGATTATGCCAGTTGTCATGATCTTTGTCTTCTTTACATTAAGGTGCAGGCCCATTTTGAGACTATGTTCTTTGATTGTGAGAAGCAAATGTTTCAGATCATCTTCACTTTCAGCCAGTAATGTGGTATCATCAGCATAGCGAAGGTTGTTGATGAGTCTTCCACCAATCTTTACACCTCTGTTGTCTTCATACAGTCCTGCTTCTCTGATGATTTGTTCTGCATATAAATTAAACAGGTAGGGGGAAAGTATGCAGCCTTGTCTTACACCTTTGCTTATTTTAAACCATTCTGTTTCTCCTTGTTCCGTTCGAACTGTTGCTTCTTGATCAATGTACAGATTACGCAAGAGAACGATCAGGTGTTCTGGTATACCCATGCTTCTTAATGTGGCCCAGAGTTTCTCATGGTTTACACAGTCAAAAGCCTTGCTATAGTCGATAAAGCACAAATAGATATCCTTTTGGTATTCTTTAGTCTTTTCAAGGATCCATCTCACATCCGCAATGATGTCTATACCGTTACACCCCCAAAATTATTCAGATCAGTGCAGTTTACAATAAAAAAAGATCCATAAATACATTTAATATAAAATCAAGAAAAAATACCCAAAATGAATTTTAGGAAGAGAATAACCAAGTTATCATGCAAATGTCAGCATCACTAAACAAGGAGTCATTCAGCTTCCAATACCAACAACCCTGCTGCCCCGCCCCGCCCCCAAGCTAAAGGCCCTCCCATATAAGCGCGTGGTCAGACCATGTGCACTCCCCAATACAGCAATCATTAACTCAGGTCATGAGCTTTTTATCCATAAACAAGAAATCAATACATGAAAACAAATCATGAGCAGCAAACAGAAGGAATAATCCCTATTCCTCCCATTCATATCCCTCCTTACATCCACCACCTCTAGCAGCTTAATCAGCTTTTTCAATTTTCACATATTTATTCTTGTTTCTGCAACCTCCCCTCTAGAAATTTCTAAGGAGGGATTAAGTGCTACATTAAAGTCACCCCCCATAATTACATATCCCTCTAAAAAGTGTAGTAGTAATTCTGATATCTTATCAAAGAATTCACCCTGAACTGTATTGAGGATATAGACGTTAATCAATGTGAACCGTTGCCCCCTCACATCTATTTTATAGATGCCGGCCCTCCCTATCCCTACAGACCTCCACCAACTAATGTGGCAGGTTCAAAGATATAAGGACCCCCCACCCCAACTTTTCTTTTGGCCAGTTTAATAGATGCAAAATACTTATGTCCATACTTGGTGCTGGAGATTCTAGATTCATCCTTAAGTAGGTACATCTCTTGTTTGAACCCTATAGAGAACTGCAGTAGAGCATAGTTACTCACCTGTAACAGATGTTCTCCAGGGACAGCAGGAATCAGTCCTCACATATGGGTGACATCGGCGCCGACAAAGCCCTCATGGAAGCATCTCCCCAGCTTTCAAAGAAAGCCTTTGGGAGATGCCATCACGCAAACGTAATCTCCTTCCCACCCAAGGGTGCCATCTTACTCAGTCAGATGACATAGCTAGAGCCGACAAGAAGATGGCAAAAACTGTAGCAACTCCACGAGGAGGAGAGAGGGTTGTGAGGACTGATTCCTGCTGTCCTTGGAGATCACCTGTTATAGGTGAGTAACTACGCTTTCTCCAGGAACAAGCAGGAAAACAGTCCTCACATATGGGACTCCTTAGCTACAGGCTATCGAGAACCTGTAGAAAACACAGCCCAGCCATGAGCAGTCGCAAGCAAGTCTGAGGAGAGATGCTAAGGACCCCAGTGTCTAGGGAGAACCATCATTCCGGTAGCCTAAACACAGAAGGGTCGGCGGGTAGGAGTTGCCCAGATCCTGAAGAGATTATGGAGTATGGCCTGGCCGAAGGCGCTGTCCCGTTGGGACTCCCTCTCCAGGCAGTAGTGAGCTGCAAAAGTATAGACTGAGGACCAGGTGGTGGCCCAGCATATGTCTGCCATAGGGACAGAGTGTAAACATGCAACTGAGATCACCATAGCCCTGATGATGTGTGCTGTGACCCAGCGCGCCAATGAGAGCCCAGCCTGACCGTGGGTGGAGGCAATGCAGTCTGCCACCCAGATGGACAGGGTCCACTTAGAAACAGCCTCCCCCAGGCAACTGAGATCATAGGAAACAAAATGTTGTGAGGCTTTGTGGTGGCCCTGGGTACATTGCAGGTAGGACAGGGCCCTTTTACAATCCAGAGTATGGAGAACAGCTGCTGCCTTGTCAACATAGGGCCATGGTAAAAGGTGGGCGGCACCACCTCCTGACTGAGGTGAAATGCGGACACCATCTTCGGAAAGAAATTTAGGGTGGGTGCGAAGCACGATCCTGTTCTTATAGAACCTGGTGTAGGGTGGCTCGGCCACCAAGGCCTGAAGCTCGCTGACTCTGCACACAGAGGTGAGTGCCACCAGGAAGACAACCTTCCAGGAGAGGTAACGCATATGGCAGGTGGCCAGAGGCTCAAAAGGCGGCTTGATGAGCTGTATCAAGACTACATTGAGGTTCCATTCCACCAGGGGCAGATGGAAGGCTTTGAGAGCAGAAGACCCCGCATGAACCAGGTAATGAGGGGCTGAGCAGAAAGAGGTTTCCCCTCCATAGAATGATGATGCGTCAAGAATGCACTCAGGTGCACCCTGATGGAGTTGGACTTAGGTCCCATGTGCGAGAGATAAAGTAAGTACTGTAGCACTGTGCGCACCTGGCAAGAGAATGGGTCAACCCACTGCTCTACGCACCACAGTGATAATCTGAGCCACCTGAAGGCATAGGCCCATCTCGTGGAGTTCTTACAAGAGGCCAGGAGGATTTCCTCCATCTCTCTTGGGAGATTGAAGGGTGCTAAGGCTACCCATTTAGCAGCCATGCTGTTAGTATCAAGGACCCCAGGTTAGGGTGAAGAAGGGAGCCCTCCTCTTTGTTGAGTAGCCCTGGGGCGCTCCCTAAAGGGACGAGGAGCTCTGACGATAGGTGGAGCAACAGGGGAAACCAAGGCTACCTGGGCCACCAGGATAATGGAAGCCGTCTCGTAGGACCTTGAAGAGGGTCTTGGGTGGTTAATGGTGTGGGAGGGAAGGCATACAGAAGGCCCTCCACCCATGAGATGAGCAGGCATCCGCTGCTACCCGGGATCTGTGCGGCTGGGGACAGCAGAAGTGGGGCAGCTGAGCACCGGTTGGGCTGGTGAAGAGGTCCAGACTCGGGGTGCCCCAGAGTCAGAAGAGCTGCTGTGCCACCCTGGGGTCTAGTCACCATTCGTGTGGCTGGAGGACCTTGCTCAATCTGTCTGCTATGGCACTGTCCTGGCCCGGAAGGTATACCTCCCTGAGGAGCATTCCCTGACTGATTGTGTATGAATAGAGAGCTACTGCCTCCTGGCAAAGGCAGTAAGACCCTATGCCCCCCTGTTTGCTCAGGAAGAACATCGTGACCTGGTTCTGCATTTGGAATAGCATCGACTGGTGCTGCAGGCAGTGGTAGAAGGCCTTGATTGCCAGAACAATGGCCCTGAGCACCCCAGCCCAGTAAGGAGGCATCCGTGGTGAGGACCCTCTGGGGATTTAGGGACTGGAAGAGCATGCCCTCCTGCAGGTGCTGCGTGGCCTGCCATGAGTTGATTGACTGCGCTAGCTAGCGGGACACTATGACCTTGTCCTGGAGCCTGCCTGTTGCTTATGTCCACTGGGAGCGGAGACCCCACTGGGATGCCTGCATGTGAAGGCGGGCATTGTGAACCACATGGACTATAGATGCCATGTGGCCCAGCAAGCAGAACATGGACCGTGCCGACACTGCATGATGGTGTTGCACTTCGGCAGCCAAAGCCCTGAGGCAACCTGCCCTGTCCAAGGGAAGAAAGGCCCTGGCCTGAAGAGTGTCCAGTTGAGTCCCTATGAACCCCGTCCTGTGTTGGAGTGAGGTGGGACTTGGGGTGGTTTATTACGTTGATGCTGCAGGCCGTGGCCTGTTGCACCTTGGTGGCCATGTCCCCCTTTATGAGCCCTTCGTCCAGGTATGGGAAGACGAAAGCCCCTTGGAGACAGAGGTAGGCGGTCACCATGGCCAGGCATTTGGTAAAGACTCTTCATGCAGAGGCTAGACCGAAAGGTGGTACTCTGAAATTGGTAGTGGTCACCCCCGACTATGATCCTTAAGTATGGCCTGTGACCAGGATGAATAAGTATGTGGGTGTAAGCATCCTTTAGGTCCAAGGAGCATAGCCAATCTCCCCTGCTGGAGGTAGGGCAGCAATGTTCCAAGGGAGAGCATTTTGAACTTCTCACATCAGGAACTTGTTCAGGTTTCATAAATCCACAATGGGCCTTAGGCCCCCTGTTCTTTTTGGGACCAGAAAGTATCAGGACTAGAACTTCCTGCCCCTGAAGTGGTGGAGTACTGGCTCCACAGCTCTGTCCATGATTAGGCCTGAGAGTTCTCTCCTGGGAAGAAGGGGGATATCTGGTCCAGATAAAGGAGATATCCTTCCGTGACTACCTGGAGTGCCCAGGAATCGGTGGTGATGGCTGTCCACCAATGGGCAAAATGTACCAGACGCCTCCAGGTAGGCAGCTGTTCCACCAGGAGTGGAGAGGCTATGCTAATGGCATCAAAATCCCATCCCCGCCTGGGCAGGAGCCGGGGTCTGGGGCTTGGGGCCCTTAAGCTTGCGCAGGCCATGTTCTGCTCCCTTGCTCTGGTGACCCTGCTGGGGGGTCTGGTATTGGGCATAATCTCGGTAAGGCTGGCCTTTTCTCTGAAAAGGGGGCCTCTTCCCCGATGGTTTATTTTTAGGAAGGGCGGAGGTCTTCCTTGAGAGCCGAGTCCTTGCGAGGAACTCTCTCGATCTCCACCGCCTTTTCTTCCATCAGTTTAACGAATAGGTTTTCACAGAGGCAGGGGATGTAGAGGAGTTTCTCCTGGATCCACTGCTCGAGATCCGATGCCTGGAGCCAGGCCTGGCGTCGAGCGCTAATGCCTGTGGCGGGCACCCTCGTTTTTGACTCAAAGCCATCGTAGGCAGCCCGAGGCATGTACTTCGAGCACTCCCCATCGCACTTTGTGAGGGTTTGAAAACCCTGGAGGTGATCCTCACTGAGGTCCACCGAGAAACCTGCGAGTTCCTTTGCCAGATCCCGGAGTTACATGCCAATATACAGCTGGTAAGCTTGGATTCAGCAACCCAGCATCAAGCCCTGGTAGCATTTACAGCCGAGGACATTGAGAACTCAGGACTCCCTGCCTGGGGGCATGGAGAAGTGACTCTTCGGGCTCTTTTGCCAGTGCATGGTTGACTCCACCACCGTGTAGATGTGCAGGTGTTGAAACTTCTGGAAGCCGGGATCCCGCTGGACCCAGTATATGGAGTCAAGGCATCGGCTAACTATGGGTAACGATGCCGGTGTCTCCCACATGTGAAGGGGAACCACCTAAGGATGCGGGGACAGGGATAGGAACTATCAGGGCCTCCTTAGATGGGGCCTCATATTGGAGGATTTTAAGTTCCTCTGTGCCAGGGTCCTCCTCAGACTCTGTGGTGAGGGACAAGGTTTTCGCCCTGTCTCGAACAAACCTGAGGAATGATGTACCCTTGGGCGGGGAATGGCGCCACAATGCCAGGGGAGATGGGTCCAATGGGAGATTGCGGTGCTTCTGCATCTCCGGGGATGCCTGTCCTCAGACTACCATGGGCAGAACAGGAGCAATCTTTGCCACAATCGGGGTTTAGATGCAGCAGACAGCCCATGGGGATCCGATCCCACGGGGTGTCTGTTGCATCTAACCAACGATCATAGCAAAGATCACTCCTGTTCTGCCCATGGGAGATCATATCACCGCAGGAAAACAGGAGGGAAAGCTCAGGGCAGCAGAGAGAGCCATGGGGATCATAGCATTCATCAAAGAAAAAAAAAAAAAAGATGGGGAGAGAGGCAGAAAAAATGTAAAGCGGCAGTACCTAAAAAGAAAAAGTACAGAGGATGGGGCAATGGAGAGCAGGGGATGGGAGTGCTGGGTGGAGGGAGAAGGGGGGAGGGGGGAAAGAGTGCAAGGTAGAGATGAAAGGGATGAATGCATGAGGACAAAAATGACAATCTGTATATGCCAAAGGGTGCTTCCTCCTTCCAAGAACATACATACACACGCACCCCACCCCCACCCCCACCCCCACACCACACACAAACACACGCATCCCACCCCCACACCACACACATATTCCACCTTCACATGATAGAAAAACACAGGGACACATTTTCGGTTTTTCTTAACTATTTTCCTCATTTTATCATAGTCTCCCTTTTAACTTTCGAAAGGGAGACTTTGATAAAATGAGGAAAATAGTTAAGAAACAACTAAAAGGAGCAGATGCAAAGATTAAAGACTTACATCAAGCTTGGGTGTTGTTGAAAACTACTATCTTGGAAGCCCAGACCAGCTGTATTCCACACTTTAAGAAAAGTGGAAGGAAGTCCAAAAAACTGCTAGCATAGTTTAAAGGTGAGGTCAGAGGCGGCTGTTGTCAAAAAAGCATCTTTCAGGAAATGGAAAAAAGAGCCAAACGAAGAAACCTGTAAACAGCACAAGCACTGGTAAGTCAAATGCGAGGCATTGATAAGGCAGGCAAAGGGAGAATTTGAGAAGAAGCTTGCTGCGGAAGCAAAAACGCAAAATAAAGACTTTTTCAAGTACTAACCTGTGAGAGAGTCAGTTGGTCCATTAGATGATAGAGGGGTTAAAGGGGCACTAAGAGGCGACAAAGTGATAGCAGAGAGACTGAATGAATTCTTTGCTTCGGTCTTTACTGAGGAAGATGTAGGGATGTTACCCATGACTGAAGTGGTATTGAAAGGTGCGAAAGAATTGAAGGAAATATCGATGCATCGGGAAGATGTATTACAACTATTAGATAAACTGAAGAGTAGCAAAACACCTGGGCCGGATGTTATACATCCAAGGGTGTAGAAAGAACTGAAATATGAGATTGCAGACCTGCTATTAGTAATCTGTGAATTTTCATTAAAATCATCTGTAATACCTGAAGATTGGAGGATCGCCAATGTAACACCAATTTTTAAAAAGGGTTCCAGGAGTGATCAGGGAAACTACAGACTTGTGAGCCTTACATCAGTACCGGGAAAAATGGTAGAAACCATTATAAAGAACAAAAATACTCAGCATGTAGATAGTCATGGCTTAATGAGAGACAGCCAACAAGGCTTTAGACAACGAAGATCTTGTCTTACTAATCTGTTATGTTTTTTTGAAGGTGTGAATAAACAGGTGGACAAAGGTGAGTCGGTTGATATAGTGTATCTGGACTTTCAGAAAGCCTTTGACAAGGCCCCTCATCAGAGACTTTTAGCAAAACTAAAGAGTCATGGGATAGGAGGCAGTGTACTATTGTGGATCAGGAACTGGTTAAAAGATAGAAAGCAGAGGGTAGGGCTAAATGGCCAATTTTCCCAATGGAGAAAGGTGAATAGTGGTGTACCCCAGGGATCTGTGCTGGGTCTGCTGCTTTTTGACATTTTCATAAATGACCTGTGAGGTTATCAAATTTGCAGATGACACAAAACTATTTAAAGTTGTTAAAACCCAAGAGGATCTTGATAAATTGGAAGACTGGGCATCAAAATGGCAGATGAAATTTAATGTGGACAAGAGCAAAGTTATGCACCTAGGGAAGAACAACCCAAACTATGGTTACAAGATGCAAGGTTCCACATTAGGAACCACCACCCAGGAAAAAGATTTAGGCATCATTGTGGATAACATGTTAAAACCCTCAGCCCAGTGTGCAGCGGCGGCCAAGAGAGCAAATAGAATGCTAGGTATCATAAGGAAAGGTATGGAAAATAAAACAAAAGATATTATAATGCCTCTATATCGTTCCATGGTGAGACCGCACCTTGACTATTGTGTTTAATTCTGGTCACCGTATCTTAAAAAGGATATAGCGTTATTAGAAAAGGTTCAGAGAAGAGACACTAAAATGGTAAAGGGGATGGAAGGATACTCCTATGAAGAAAGGCTAAAAAGGTTAGGGCTCTTTAACATGGAAAAGAGATGGCTGAGGGGAGATATGATAGAAGTCTATAAATTAATGAACGGAGTGGAACGGGTAAACGTAGATTGATTGTTTACATTATCAGCATATAGAAAGACTAGTGGACATGCAATGAAGCTACAGGGTAAATTATTTAAGACTAATAAAAGAAAATATTTTTTCACTCAACGTGTAATCAAACTCTGGAATTTGTTACCGGAAGATGTAATAAAGGCTTTTAGTGTAGCTGGGTTTAAAAAAGGTTTGGACAAGTTCCTGGAGGAAAGGTCCATAAACCATTATTAAGAAGGGACCCAGGATATCAATGCTTGACCCAGTACAAGCACTGTGGAACCTGTGTCTTTTGGGGAAACTGCTAGGTACGTATGACCTAGATTGGCCACTGTTGGAAACAGGATACTGGGCTTGATGGACCTTGGTCTGACCCAGTATGGCATTATCTTATGTTCTTATGCACATTCTGACACACATATGCACCTCATCTCCGCACCACACATCATATACGCACACACAGGTAACCCACCTCTGCGCCACAGAGGCTCTCCAGCTCTGTAGCACACACAGACATGCACCACAGACATGCATCAACCACCACATCCTACATTCAGACAGGCACACCACCGTTGCACCACACCCACAGAGACACTTGCTATCTGACACTATAACTATTGTTAACTAAAGATGACACATGGTGAGAGAACCTAAGACCAGCGCAAGAGAACCTGAGGGGAGGATAAGGTGGTCACATGCAATGGCTCCTAAGATTTTGGCCCAACTCCTAAATCTGCACTAAATCTGTCGAGGCTTGATAACCACTTATAATGGATCCGCTCATCCTGTAGCCATTTGGTTATGTCCACAGTAGAGGAACGTGATGTGTCCAAGGATAGAACAAGACAATCATATAATATTAAAAAGAGGCATTTATTCACAAACCAATAGATGGTGCCCACCCGACACAGGCCGTGTTTCGTTTAACAAAACTTCATCAGGGGTACAGGGCAACTTATTGGTCAAAGCTGTAGATATTTCCTCTTTACAATTTTTACAAGGCTCACCGAGCTGCACAAATCGCGGCACAGAAAACGTAAAAACGTTTTGAATTCGTTATTCTATCGTGTGGCACCAATTACGCCAAAGATCCGTAATTGGTGCCACACGATAGAATAACGAATTCAAAACGTTTTTACGTTTTCTGTGCCGCGATTTGTGCAGCTCGTGAGCCTTGTAAAAATTGTAAAGAGGAAATATCTACAGCTTTGACCAATAAGTTGCCCTGTACCCCAGATGAAGTTTTGTTAAACGAAACACGGCCTGTGTCGGGTGGGCACCATCTATTGGTTTGTGAATAAATGCCTCTTTTTAATATTATATGATTGTCTTGTTCTATCCTTGGACACATCATGTTCCTCTACTGTGGACTGTCTCTGACGTGACTGTTTGCTCTTTATTGGGCCATTTGGTTATGTTGCAGGACTCTCTCTGCTTCTTAACAGTCATTGCCAACAAGTCTACAAATACTTCCACACTACAGTCCACCCACTGCAGCTTGCCAAGCTTGCATGCCACCAGAATAACAGCCTTTTTAGTAATGCATTAATGCAGACAGGTTATGATATCCTTAGATCAACCATCTCTGCAAGAGCCTATAGCCCGGTGTGCCTTCTCCACTTTAAAGCACATTTTGGTGTCATCCATCTCCACCGCTCTAATCAGAGCTCAGCAGAGCTGCTCCGTTAAAAGTCTACAGTCTGTGCTCTCCTCCACTTCTGGTATCTCCACAGCCTAATAGTTGCTCTCCTAGAGCAGTTTTCCAAGTCCTCCAGTTTGGCCATGAGTTCTCCCTGCAAGGCCTCACCTTGTAGCACAATAAGAGACTTCTCGTGCTCCTCCATATACCCATCTACGTCTTCAAGGCATTGCCCTTGATCACTCAGATCCAAGCGCAAATCCATGAACCATATTTGGGCCTTAGATTTAAAAACTGTGAGGGTCTTGCCTCAGGGTTCCAAACCCCTTACGCAGGTCCCCAAAGAGCTTATCCAGATCTCCCACTGGCTGCTCAGTGCTCCTGCTTGCATCTTTATCCACTGCTGTACTACCCCTGTGGGCACCATCTTGGAAATGCCTGCAGCTGGGATAGAAGTAACTTTGAAAGCAAAGTTCTTCAGGTCAACAGTGCTCTTTTTTCCCCACCATACTACGAGCAACCAACTTGCACCATATTCTGGTACCTGGTGTGCCACCCGGTGGAAGGTAGCGAGCCTAAAACAGGGGAAATGCAATTTCAGTCTGCAGAGCCTTCCAACTAGGCAGCCGTTTGCTGCAGTAATATCACGTCTCATGTTGTGCATATTTTATAAAGCAACACATGTGCGCCTATGTGTCTTTATAAAATCTCCTTCCAAAAAGCTCATGCACATTGTTACACCTGCTCCAAGGCAGTTATAACTTTTCCAGCTAAGTCCATGTGAATATGTACCTATTTCGTAACACACATACATATTTTGCAATTCTCCTAACGTTCCACTCCATCTCCGCCTCCAAGACCACCTATGTGTTGTAACAGATAGGGGGTGCTATAGAGTACAAGCAGGCCAGTGTTTGAGCTCTTAAGAGGGTATTTCCCACGTCCCCCCTATATCTCTTGGTTCTTTCTCACAAAAGCTCACACAAAGAGCCTGAGTTTGATGTTAAAAAAGAGTAGTTACTCACCTGTAACAGGTGTTCTCCAGGAGCAGCAGGAATCAGTCCTCACATATGGGTGACGTCGGCGCCGATGGAGCCCTCGCAGAGCAATTTCCCCAGCTTTCAAAGAAAGCCTTTGGGAATTGCAGCGCGCATGCGCAGTCCCCTTCCCGCCCAAGGGTGCCATCTTGCTCAGTCTGATGACATAGCTAAAAGACAGCAAAAAAATTTGCAAAAACGAAATGATAGGACTGCAACTCCAAGGGGAGGAGGGAGGGTTGTGAGGACTGATTCCTACTGCTCCTGGAGAACACCTGTTACAGGTGAGTAACTACTCTTTCTCCAGGAACAAGCAGGAAGTCAGTGCTCACATATGGGACTCCCTAGCTTAAGGCTACCGGAGACCTCAAGCGGAATAATGAGCTCCCTCTAGCTCAGTAGCACAGAAGGAAGGAATCTTCTCTGAAAACGCCCCCGATCGGTAGCCCAACACCAGGGCCGGAGGGTAGGAGTTGCCTAAACCTCAAAGAGATTATGGAGGACTGCCTGACCGAAAGCACTGTTCCTGCGGGACTCCCTCTCCAGGCAGTAATGGGCCGCAAAAGTCTGGCTTGAAGACCAAGTAGCGGCCCGGCAGATGTCTGCCAATGGAACAGATCGGAGATGAGCCACTGACGCAGCCTTCGCCCTGACACGATGAGCTGTGACTCGACCCTCCAACGAGAGGCCGGCTGCCCCATAAGCCCAGGCGATACAGTCAGCTACCATTTGGACAAAGTACGCTTGGAGACAGGTAGCCCCAATTTATTGGGGTCAAAAGAAACGAAGAGCTGAAGAGCCCTCCTATGCTCCCGCGTACGGTCAAGGTAGAAGGACAAGGCCCTCCTACAGTCCAGGGTGTGCAGGACCATTTCAGCCCGGCCGGAGTGCGGCCTGGGAAAGAAGGTCGGAAGAACCACCTCCTGGTTGAAATGAAAAGGGGAAACCACTTTTGGAAGAAACTTAGGGTGAGTCCGTAAGACTACCCTATTCCTGTAGAACCTAGTATAAGGAGGATCAGACACTAGGGCCTGCAGTTCACTAACGCGCCTAGCAGAGGTAAGGGCTACCAAAAACAAGGTTTTCCAGGAAAGAAAACGAAGAGGGCAGGTAGCCATAGGTTCAAAGGGCGGAAAGGTAATCCGCTGTAAGACCACATTCAGATCCCATTCAGGGGCTGAAGGGCGCAAAGGAGGCTTAAGGAGAAGGAGGCCTCGGAGAAAACGAGCCACCAAAGGGTGGTTGGAAAGAGGCCTACCATCCACCGGTGCGTGATGTGCAGAAAGAGCACTGAGGTGGACTCTGACAGAGTTGGACTTAAGGCCCAGATTGGAGAGGTAAAGCAAATATTGCAAGACCACTGCCACCAAGCAGGAGAAGGGATTCTCAGACTGCTGAGCACACCACACGGAGAACCGACGCCTCTTAAGAGCGTAGGATTTCCGGGTGGAGGGCCGCCTGGAGACCAAGACGACCTCTTCCACCTCCCGAGGCAGCAGGAGGGGAGCAAGGACTACCCTTTCAGCAGCCAGGCCATCAGATGAAGAGACCGGAGGTTGGGGTGTAGGAGAGTCCCCTGATCCTGTGACAGGAGATCGGGTTGAAACCCCAGAGGAAGAGGAGTGTCCACCGCCAGCTGCATCAGAAGCGGGAACCAGGGCTGTCTCAGCCACCGGGGAGCCGCTAGGATCATCGAGGCTCTATCTCTGAGAACCTTGAAGAGCATCCGAGACACTAGTGGCATGGGAGGAAAGGCATACAAGAGGCCTGTGGACCATGGGATCAGAAAAGCATCCGCCGCTACTCGGAGAGGATGCGGTTGTCGAGAGCAGAATTTGGGAAGCTGCCGATTCAGAGGACTGGCAAATAGATCCATGGTGGGGAGGCCCCACTTGAGAAAGATCCGCTGAACCACCAACGGATCCAATCTCCACTCTTGGGGTTGGAGGATCCTGTTCAGCTTGTCTGCCAGGTAATTTTCTTGACCTGGGAGAGAGACAGCTTTGAGGAGGATGCTGTGAAGGACGGCCCAAGAGCACAGTTTTTGTGCCTCCTGACAGAGAAGGAAGGAGCCTGTGCCCCCTTGTTTGTTGACTTAGAACATCGCAACCTGATTGTCTGTCTGGACTAGCACAGATCGGTGAGAAGTGAGGTGCGAGAAGGCTCTCAGAGCTAGGTGGATGGTTCTGAGCTCCAGAAAGTTTATCTGCTGAGTAGACTCCCAAGGAGTCCAGAGACCTTGAGTACATGTCCCTTGGCAATGTGCTCCCCAACCCAGGAGAGAAGCATCGGTTGTCAGCACCTGAGTAGGGGAGGAGATTGAAAATCCACTCCCAGCACCAGGTTTGGCAGATGAAGCCACCACCGCAGAGAAGAGACCAGCAGGACGGACACCTGTACTGAGTCCGCCAGGCTCCCCGTGGCCTGATGCCATCGAGTACGAAGGCACCACTGAGCAGGTCGCATGTTCAGGCGGGCATTGGGGGTCACATGGACCGTGGAAGCCATATGACCGAGCAGTCTCAGAAATTGCCTGGCAGAGACCAGGGAATTGCTGTGAAAGTGGCTGGCGAGATCCATGAGCCTGTGGGCCCTGTCTAGAGGCAGGAAGGCTCGCACCTGAAGTGTGCTCAACCTGGCGCCTATGAATTCGAGATTTTGAGAGGGGAACAAAGTGGACTTTGCGAAGTTTATGACAAATCCCAAGTGCTGGAGTAGAGTCACGGTGCGATGAGTGGCCTGAGTGGCCTCTTGGGAAGACTGGGCTCTGATGAGCCAGTCGTCCAGGTATGGAAACACAAAAAGGCCTCGAAGTCTTAGATAGGCCGCCACCACTGCTAGGCATTTGGTGAACACCCTGGGGGCGGAGGATAGGCCAAAGGGCAGAACACTGTACTGGTAATGATTTCCTCCCACAACAAACCTGAGATATTGTCTGTGGTCTGGATGAATAAGGATGTGAGTATAGGCATCCTTTAGATCTAAGGAGCATAGCCAGTCTCCCTGCTGGAGGTAGGGCAGCAGGATTCCAAGGGTAAGCATCTTGAACTTTTCCCTTGCCAGGAACTTGTTGAGGTTGCGCAAGTCCAGGATGGGTCTGAGGCCTCCTGTTCTTTTTGGTATCAGAAAATACCTGGAATAAAAGCCATGACCTCTCAGGTGGTGGGGCACCGGTTCCACAGCCTGTTCCTGAAGAAGACTTGTTAACTCCTGAAGGAGTAAGTCCCTGTGCAGAGGGAGTCTTGGAGGCTCCCCTGGAAAGTAGGAGGGTGAAAGTGTAGAAGATAGCCTTTCTGAACTATATGAAGCACCCAGGTATCTGAGGTGATGGCCGACCACCTGTGGGCAAAGTGGACCAGCCGGCCTCCTGTGCTGAGAGAAACCAGCGGAGGGGAAGAGGCTATGCTGGGAGTCAAAAACCCCCACTCTGCTGAGCAGGGGCCGGAGTTGTGGGCTTGGGGGCCTGCTGCCTACGGGACCCATTACCCCGTCCCTTGGCCTGCTGACCCTGTTGGGGAGCTGCTGAGGCCTGATAATGAGGGTAGTGTTTATAGGCAGCCGCCTTCCTCAGGTAAAAGGGCTTTTTCCCCGAGCCCTTCTTCTTCTGAGAAGGGGCAGAGGTCTTTCTGGACAGCCGAGTCCTGGTCAGAGTCTCGATCTCGATCTGTGCAGCCTTTTCAGCCATGGGCTTGCCAAAGAGGTTTTCACCTCTACAGGGGACATCGGCCAACTTGTCCTGTACCCATGGCTCGAGGTCAGATGACTGAAGCCAAGCCTGTCGGCGGGCACCGATGCCGGCACCGGCTACCCGAGCCGATGCTTCGAAGCCATCGTAGGCTGCTCGAGAGATAAACTTCGAGCACGCCCGAATACCAGTGGACAAGGCTTGGAACCTCTGCAAAGGTTCCTCAGAGAGACCAGCAGAGAACCCGGCAATTTCCTTTGCCAGGTCTCGGAGATACATGCCCATGTAGAGCTGGCAGGTCTGGACTCGACAAGCAAGCATAGAGCCCTGGAAGCACTTCCTACCGAGGGCATCCAGGTTCCGGGCCTCCCAGCCGGGAGGCACCGAGGAGTGCATCTTCTGACTCTTGAGTCGATGCATGGCCGATTCCACCACCATGGAATGGTGCGGTAGTTGTGCCTTTTGGAACCCGGGGCTCTTGCGGACTCGATAAATGGAATCGACCCGCTTGCTTAACACTGGCGCCGACGCCGGGCTCTCCCACATGAGGAAGAGAAGTCGCTCCAGCATCGGAGGAACCGGTACAGTAATGGCCTCCTTCGGGGGAGAGTCATACTGGAGGGCATCGAGCTCTTCGGCTCGAGGCTCCTCCTCGGGATCCGTGGGGAATGCCAAGGCCTTGGCCATATCCCGCACGAAGTCCGAGAACCGGGTGTCCTCCGGGGGGGACCGTCTCCGAGGTTCGGACTCAAGCGAGTCCGATGGGACGCACCGAGTCCGAAAAGTACCTGGGGACTCTTCGTCCTGCGTCTCCCAGCCCGACTCCTCGGTGGAGGAATCGAGCGGCTCCGGTCGGGCGGGCACCGATGCCCTCCGCCCCGACGCTGAGGCCGGCGTCGACGACCTCGGTCCCGAACGGGAGGCCGAGGGAGACCGCAGCCGAGGATCGACTCGAGCTCGCATGGACTCGAGGATCGGCTCGGTCTCCGGGGTCGACTTAGACGTCGACGTCCCAGTGGTCGGGGCAGATGCACCGGCGAGGCCAGCGATCAATGCCCGCTGCTGGTCCATGAAGGCAGCGAAACTGCTCTCCAAGGCCGTCAACCCGAGTCCGAGCTCAGGAGACCCAGCAGCCCCCGACTCGGGCCCTGAAGGCGTCGGGCCCGACGTCGGCTCCTTCGGAGGCGAGTCCACAAGGACTACAGTACTCACGTGTCCAGGAGACTCCATCTCGAGATGAGGATGTTTCGAAGGCCTCTCCGACTCCGAGGACCCGGGACGGCTATCGGGGCTATGCGACCTGGCCCTCGAGGAACCAGGAGCGTCCACCAACGCCGCCCTCGCGGGTTTCTTCTTCCTATGATGTTCCCGGGCAGGAGACCCCCGCTCAGAGGAACTCCGACGATGCTCAGGACCGGAGTCCCGGGACGTCGAAGCCTCTGATGAGGTCCGGACCCGGCCGGACGCGGAGTCAGAGAAGATTCGTTCTCGTTGATGCTGCCGACTCCTCAACGCTTTTGAGGACATTTTGCCACACGGACCACAGATCATCGGGTCATGATCGGGTCCGAGGCAGCGGAGGCAGCAGTTGTGTGTGTCGGTAAGAGACATAAGTTTCTTACACCGATCACACTTCTTAAACCCGCTGGCAGCCATCGGGGGAAAAAGGGCCCCTGCGAGGTCAAAAGACAGGGCTGCCAGTGAAAAAAGAAAAAATGGCGGGACCGCCAGTCACGAAGGACAAAAACCGAAAAAATAAAGAACGGACTCGATACGGCGTATCGGGTCCGGGCGGGAAAAGGATCCGGCGTCGAACCGAGAAAAGAATAGTAAATAAAATCAACTTTTTCAGCGGCGATCACAAACAGCGTCTGTAGGGCTCCGCGGAAAAAAGAAGACTGAGCAAGATGGCACCCTTGGGCGGGAAGGGGACCGCGCATGCGCGCTGCAATTCCCAAAGGCTTTCTTTGAAAGCTGGGGAAATTGCTCCGCGAGGGCTCCGTCAGCGCCGACGTCACCCATATGTGAGGACTGACTTCCTGCTTGGTCCTGGAGAAACAGCTTTTATTTACAAGGATTACCAGTTCATGGGAGTACAGGTTAACTTCAACACCAGTGTTCACATATACCAGCAGCTATACCCTGCTGCCACTATCAACATCAGGATTACCATCAGTTCATTCCCCATTCACTGCAGAACCTTTCTGGTACATTCCAATATCAACTTCAGGTATATGGCATTCTCTCCAATTAATGTCTTCCCATTCCTCACCCAAGAATATCCTCAATACAACACCTTACACCTAACCCTCTCTCTAAGAGTATGTTTAACTTTCTCTGCTCTGCTTGTCTGACCCAAGCCAGAGCACAATGTTCCAGCCCAGCACTTCTCTATAAATGGACTGAGGAAAAGCCTGCAGCAAACCTCTTTATTCCAACAGCTGCAGCTTTACCTTTACAAACAATGATACAAGAAAGACAGGGACATGTTTCACTTAACAGCACCAGTTTTACATCTCAGCTAATTATTCTCAGCAAGCTGCTCCACACCAGAGTTTATAGCCAATCCCTGCTAGGTTCATACTATGGCAGGGATTCTCAACCCAGTCCTTGGGACATACCTAGCCAGTCAGGTTATCAGGATAACCACAATGAGTATGCCTAAGAGAGATTTGCATACAGTGGAAGCAGTGCATGCAAATTCTCTCATGCATATTCATTATGATTATCCTGAAAACCTGCCTGGCTAGCTGTGTTCCGAAGACTGGGATGAGAACCCCTGCAGGTGGCCTCAGTGTTTAATGAAAAGAAAAACAAACAAACCTCTTTCTCCCTCTTCAGCTCAACTGGTGCCTTACAAACACACTGGCAGATGCAGAAAACTAACGAGGCTTTTAAGCACAGATAATGCCACTTTTGAACACACTCACCACTACCACCAAATGCAGAAAAGAGACGGACACATGCGTAAACAGCAAAGGAAATATTAGCGCAGAATTAATGCCAAGAGTATTTAAATATATCTAGATTATAGGCAAATGAGCTGCACATAATAAAATGGTATGCTACTATTGGCTGTGCCCGGTGCAGAGAAATGCATAGAGGATTTTGCAACCAGCTTTAGCACCAATCTCTCTATGCCTGGTCTTGAGGTGGCTTAGAAACATAGAAAAATGACGACAGAAAAAGACCACATGGCCTATCTAGTCTGTTCTTAAACACCTAACACATGCCCCCTGACAGTATTTTGATGGCATCGGGTGCTTCCCCTGATGCTTGAATCATCTGAAGGGAAATGTCAAAGATGATCCAGGCGTCGGGGCAAGCTCCCTGATGCCACCAAAATACTGTTGGGGGCCAGTGCCCCTAACATAAAGCAAATCCCTGGTGGCCCAGCAGCCCTGTTCCCCACCCCTGTCCCAACTAAAAATAACCCCGGTGGCCCCAAACCCCCAACCCCTCCCCTCACATTTACAAACGAGCAGGAGTGCTGCCCACACACTCCTACTCTTGGCTCTGCCATCTTGAAAAATGGCCGTGCCTGGCCCCGTGTGGTGCATTCTGGAGATGCACCAGGTGACGTCAGACTACCATATAAGGTTATATGGCAGTCTGACCCCATCCAGTGCATCCCAGGATGCACTGTGCAGAGCCAGGCACGGCCATTTTTCAGGTTTATTTTTACTAGGGAGGGAGCTGGGGAGGAGGGGGAAATCGGGGCCGCTGGTCCACCAGATTTATTTTTAGTTGGGAGGGGTGGGGGGGGGGGGTTGGGGCCGCTTGGACACCAGGTTTATTTTTACTTGGAAGGAGACTAGGGGGATAGGATCAAGGCTGCATGGCTCATCTGAATCATCTGAAGGGAGTTTGACATTTCCCCTCAGATGATCCAGGCATTGGAGAAAGCCCCTGATGCTATTAAAATACTGTCGGAGCTCATATGCAAATTAGCCACGTGGTGCCCCTGTTTCTCTGGGATAGCATGCCAACCTTGCACTGACTTCTTATGCGCATGTGTTTGGCTTGCTCTCCCAGTTTAACAAATGGCTAATGTGCAGCTAATTTGCATATGAGCCTATTTCTGCATGCCGGTGTTAAAGTCATGCACTATCCATTTGCTGCAAATAGGCACAAAAAGTTGATATAGCGAGACTTCAGCCTCCACTTTTTGCATTGGCCTGACAGGTAAGTGAAATATGATCTTCCTGCTTTATAACTTCACAGCTCAGTACTCTATTCCTTACTGGATTCAGGGCTTTTCCCACTTGAACTACAACCCAGTCCAGCATCTTCCATGCTGCTGAAACAGACTGACCTACTTTCAGCCTTCCAGCCCCTGTCAGCTGCTTTCCCATTCTCAGTGGCTATCAACAGCATCCCGACACTGTCACCATAAACTAGCAGGTCTCTACCCCATTGTAATACTCAATTCCACAGGTCCCCAACCTGTCCTCAGCCATACCTGGCCTTTTGTCAGTTTTCTCTCACTCTCCCAGTGAGAATTACAATACAATCAGATACCACTTGCCTCTGCTCCCACAGGCTATCTAAACCAGCATAGCAGGTCTCCTGCCCACTATCTGGCCCTCTTTATCAGGTTTTATATACCGCTCTATCCTTCAATCAGAGCAGTTTACAAAATAAAATTAGTCCTATATCTAATTATACTTAGATATAAGACTACTTAGATATAAGACTACTTATTTTATTTTGTAAACTGCTCTGATTGAAGGATAGAGTGGCATATAAAACCTGATAAATAAACATACAACTGGGTACCTGGCATTCACCCCTCAGACTACCCTCCCAGCATAGCAGGTCTCCATCTGGCCCTCATTCAGTGGGACTCTAACCCACAGTCTTGTTCCAGAGCCAAGCCTTCAATCATGTTCTGCCACTACTGAGCACACCAGGCTCCACTAAGCTTCCTGGGTTTCTACTGCAGCCTACTCTCCGCTTTCATGCCTGGTTTCTCTAAGCTGCTACTCCCAGTGCTTAGCTTTTACATTCTCTTCCAAGTTTATCAGTTACCTTGGGCTTATGGATACATGCTGTATTTAGTCCTGGCCATATCCTAGCCATTCAGCCTCACCTAGAGTCAGCCAGTCATTGGATTCTGTCTGTCACTCGCTGAAAGGGCTCCTACGAGATACAGTTTTCTTTGCTCCCAGAGCCTCTTCAGCTCCTAAAATTCTCAGCCTTTTTATCCGGTCTAAGGCAGGGCCACACCCTCCTTGCCTGCCAGGAGCATTCATGCTCCCACTGCAGTTTCTCAATGGGTGTGCACTCACCCCTCTATCAGAGCTCCCCCTACCTCTTACCAGGTAGAAATGTCTGTGCGCGTACCTCAGTGCATCACAATGTATACCACCTAAAAGTACAAACTATGCTTCTGTAGTGCATATTTGTATGCGTGCATACCACAGGCACATTTATAAGTGCCTATTTCTGTTTGTAAATGGGCCTGATGTGCAAAAAGGCTTATAAAATTGCTCTCATTACTAAGAAGCAATCTTCCAAGAGGAGATACGATAGAGGTCTATAAAATAATGAATGGAGTGGAACAAGCAAATATACATCAGTTGTTTACTCCTTCAAAAAATAGAATGACTAGGGGGCATACAATGAAGCTACAATGTAGTGCATTTAAGACTAATGGAGAAAATTATTTTCATTCAACGCATAATCAAACTCTGGTTTCTTGCCGGAGGATGTAATAAAAGTTGCTAGCACAGCACAGTTTAAAAAAAGGGTTGGGCACACTCCTGGAGGAAAGTCTATAAAACATTATAGAAACATAGAAACATAACGACAGAAAAAGACCACATGGCCTATCTAATCTGTTCTTCCATATCAACCACAACAGTCACCTTTTATCCTTTAAAGATCCTCTGTGTTTGTCCCATGCTTCTTTGAATTCAGATACTGTCCTCATCTCTACCACCTCCACTGGGAGACTATTCCACGGATCCACCACTCTTTCCGTAAAGAAATATTTCCGCATATTATATTCCTGAATCTATCCCCTCATAGCAGAGCTTGCTTTCAATCGAAAGAGGCTCTCCTCCTGTGCATTTATGCCACAGAGGTATTTAAACATCTCAATCATATCACCTCTATCCCGCCTTTCCTCCAAGGTATACATATTAAGATCCTTAAGTCTGTCCTCATATGCTTCATAATGAAGACCACTAACCATTTTTAGTCGCCACCCTCTGTAGACTTCAGCCTGTTTATATCCTTTTGACGGTGCGGTTTCCAGAATTGCACACAATACTCCAAATGAGGTCGCACCAAAGACTTATAAAGAGGCAGTATCACCTCCTTTCCTCTGCTGGCCATTCTTCTCCCTATGCACCCAAGCATCCTTCGAGCTTTTGCTGTCACCTTTTCTACCTGTTTAAGATGATCAGACACAATCACGCCTAGGTCCCGCTCTTCTTTAATGGACAAAAGTACTTCACTTCCTATACTTGGGTTGCTGCAGCCCAAATGCATGACCTTGCATTTTTTAACATTAAATCTCAGCTGCCAAATTCTAGACCATTCTTCAAGATAGAGTAGTTACTCACCTGTAACAGGTATTCTCCAGGAGCAGCAGGAATCAGTCCTCACATATGGGTGACATCGACGTCGATGGAGCCCTTGCGGAGCATTTCCCCAGCTTTCTATGAAAGCCTTTGGGAATGCAGGCACGCATGCACGGTTCCCTTCCCGCCTAAAGGTGCCATCTTGCTCAGTCAAATGACAGTTTATTTTTACATTTTTGTGTGCTGTTTTTGGCTATGTACAACTGCAACTCCCAGGGGAGGAGGGAGGGTTGTGAGGACTGATTCCTGCTGCTCCTGGAGAACACCTGTTACAGGTGAGTAACTATTCTTTCTCCAGGACCAAGCAGGAAGTCAATCCTCACATATGGGTGACTCCCTAGCTCTGGGCTACCAGGAACCCAGGCTGAACAAGAGAACTCCCTCTAGTCCCAGCATCAAAGAAAGGCTTTTCACTGATAGAACCTCCACCGGTAGCCCAACGGAGGGCTGGAGGGCAGGAGTTGCCTAAACCTCAAAGAGATTCTGGAGTACTGCCTGGCCAAAAGCACTGTCCCTACGGGACTCCCTCTCCAGACAGTAATGGGCCGCAAACGTCTAGCTTGAGGACCAAGTTGCAGCCCTGCAGATGTCTACCAATGGTACAGAGCGGAGATGAGCCACTGAGGCAGCCATTGCCCTGACACGATGGGCCGTGACCCGACCCTGCAAAGGAAGGTCAGCCGCCCTGTAAGCCCAGGTGATACAGTCAGCCACCCAGATGGACAAGGTACGCTTGGACACAGCTAACCCTAAATTATTAGGGTCAAAAGATATGAAGAGCTGAGTAGCCCTTCTATGTCCCTGCGTACGGTCAAGGTAGAAGGATAAGGCCCCTCCTACAGTCCAGGGTATGCAGAACTGCTTCAACCTGGCTTGCATGAGGCCTAGGGAAGAATGTTGGAAGAACCATCTCTTGGTTAAGGTGGAAGGAGGAGACAACTTTGGGGGAGGAACTTTGGATGAGTCCTAAGGATTACCCTGTTCCTATAGAAGCGGGTGTAAGGCCTGTCACAGACCAGGGCCCGAAGCTCACTCACTCGCCTGGCCGAGGTTAGGGCTACCAAAAAGAGTGTCTTCCAGGACAAGAAGCGTAGAGGGCAAGTAGCCATCGGCTCAAAAGGTGGGCGAGTCAGTTGCTGCAAGACCACATTCAACTCCCACTCAGGAGCAGGAGGACAGATTGGAGGCTTGAGCAATAGCAAGCCTCTGAGAAACCGGGACACCAAGGGGTGAACCGACAGAGAATGTCCTTCCACTAGTGAGTGGTGAGCTGCTAGAGCTGAGAGGTGGACCCGAACAGAATTGGACTTAAGTCCCTGATTAGATAAGTGCAGCAAGTACTGAAGCACTACTGGTACAGTACAGGAGAAGGGATCCTCTGTACGGAGCTGACACCACACAGAAAACCTTTTCCATTTGAGAGCATAGGTTTTCCTAGTGGACTGTTTCCTAGAGGCTAGGACAACCTCTTCAACTTCTGGAGGTAGGCCCCAGGGAGCTAAAACTACTCTTGCAGCCTCCAGGCCATCAAATTGAGGGCTTTGAGATTGGGGTGCAGAAGGGAACCCTGATCCTGAGAGAGAAGGTCGGGCTGCAACCCCAGAGGCAGTGGGGGATCCACTGCCAGCTGAAGTAGAAGTGGAAACCAAGGCTGTCTCGGCCACCTGGGAGCTACCAGCAGGACTGAGGCCTTGTCCTGTAGAATCTTGAACAGGGTTCGGGCCACCAAGAGCGTGGGAGGAAACGCATACAGGAGGCCCTGAGACCATGGGATCAGAAAAGCATCTGCCGCCAGCTGCAGAGGATGCGGTTGTCTGGAGCAGAACTTTGGCAGCTGTTTGTTCAGTGGACTGGCAAACAGATCTATGGATGGAAGTCCCCATTTCAGGAAAATCCTCTGAACCACCAAAGGATGGAGCTACCGCTCGTGGGGCTGTAGAATCCTGCTCAACCTGTCGGCCAGGTAGTTTTCCTGGCCGGGGAGGTACACAGCCTTGAGGAGCATGTTGTGCTTGAGAGCAAATAAGCAAAGGTCCTGTGCTTCCTGACAAAGGAGCCTGGATCCAGTTCCGCCCTGCTTGTTCACATAGAACATGGCTACCTGGTTGTCTGTTTGAACTAGGACAGACTGATGAGCCAGGGTAGGAGAGAAAGTCTTGAGGGCTAACCGAATAGCCCTGAGTGCCAGTAGATTGATCTGCTGTGCAGCTTCCCAGGGACCCCATAGGCCCTGGGTGCACTTGCCTAGACAATGTGCTCCCCAGACCTGCAGGGAGGCATCCGTAGTCAAGACCACTGTGAACCGAGGAATCTGAAAAGATACCCCTTGCAGCAGACTGGATGGGTGCAACCACCAGTTGAGGGAGTTCAGAAATTGTCTGGACACCCTTATCCTGTCTCTGAGGCTGCCTGTGGCCTGTGACCACTGAGTCCGAAGGCACCACTGTGCAGACCTCATATGGAGCCTGGCATTAGGGGTCACATGTAATGTCGAAGCCATGTGGCCAAGAAGCCTCAGGCAGAGTCTGGCGGAGAACAGTGACCTGCTGAGAAACTGGTTTGCTAAGTCTATCAGTCTTTGGGCTCTGTCTTCCGGCAAGAATGCCTTTGCCAGCAGAGAGTCCAACCTTGCTCCTATGAACTCCAAAGTTCTGGGAGGGGAGCAAAGTGGACTTTGCGAAGTTTATTACAAATCCCAAGCTTTGAAGAAGAGCAATAGTTCTGAGGGTGGCCTGTCGGGCCTCCTGGCACGTCTGGCCCCTTATGAGCCAGTCGTCCAGATAGGGGAAGACAAAGATTCCCTGATTTCTTAGGTAGGCCGCCACCACTGCCAGGCATTTGGTAAAAACCCTGGGAGCGGAGGTGAGGCCAAAAGGCCGTACTCTGTACTGATAATGGTTTCCTCCCACAATGAACCTGAGGTAATTCTGTGGTCTGGATGAATGAGGATGTGAATGTACGCATCCTTTAGATCTAAAGAGCATAGCCAATCTCCCTGCTGGAGGTAGGGCAGAAGTGTTCCAAGAGTAGGCATCTTGAACTTTTTCTTCTCTAAGAATTTGTTGAGATTTCTGCGGTCTAGAATAGGCCGAAGACCACCGGTTCTTTTGGGTACCAGGAAATACCTGGAGTAGAACCCTTGACCTTGCAAGTGGGGAGGCACAGGCTCCACCGCCCTGTCCAACAGACCTTGGAGCTCCTGAAGGAGAAGATCTGTGTGCAGGGGAGGCCTTGGAGTCTCCCCTGGAAAGTATGGAGGAGGTAGTTGTTGGAAGTGTAGTAGATAGCCCTTGTAGACTATGCTTAACACCCAACAGTCTCCAGTGATGAGTGGCCACTGGTGGGCAAACAGGGCGAGGCGACGACCTGTGCAGGGTTCGGAGAGCAGGGACGGAGAGGCTATGCCTAAGGAGTCAAAAAACCCCACCCTGCTGAGTGGGAGCAGGGGCCGGAGGCTTGGGGGTCCTCTGCCTACGGGGCCCATTACCCTGCCCCTCGGCTTGCTGACCCTGAGGGGCAGCTTGGGCAGCCTGGTATTGTAGGTACTGTTTGTAGGCAGTGCCCTTCCTCGGGTAAAAGGGCTTTTTACCCAAGCCCTTCTTTTTGTGAGAAGGGGCAGAAGTCTTCCTAGACAGCCTTGCCCTTGTGAGGTGCTCGGTCTCAAGCTGTGCGGCCTTCTCGGTCATGGGCTTGCCATAAAGGTTCTCACCTCGGCAAGGGACATCGACCAACCTGTCCTGAACCCATGGCTCGAGGTCCGATGACTGCAGCCATGCCTGGCGTCGAGCCACGATGCCGGCTGCCGCAACACGGGCCGAAACCTCGAAGCCATCGTAGGCAGCGCGGGACATAAACTTGGAGCATTCCCGGATCCCCGAGGACAAGAACTTGAATCTCTGCAAGGGTTCCCCGGAGAGACCAGCAGAGAACCCGGCCAGCTCCTTGGCCAGGTCTCGCAAGTACATGCCAATGTACAGCTGGTAAGACTGGACACGGCAAGCAAGCATCGAGCCCTGGAAGCACTTTCTACCAAAACCATCGAGGTTCCGGGCCTCCCTGCCAGGGGTCACCGCGGAGTGCATCTTCTGACTTTTCAGGCGATGCATGGTCTATTCCACCACCATGGAATGGTGTGGTAGCTGCGCCTTTTGAAAGCCAGGACTCTTCCGGAGTCGATAGATCAAATCGACCCGCTTGCTTAGAACCGGCGCCAAGGCCAGTGCCTCCCACGTCTGGAAGAGGAGCCGTTCCAGCATCGGAGGAACAGGAACAGTAAAGGCCTCCTTCGGAGGAGAGTCGTACTGTAGGGCTTCGAGCTCCTCGGCTCGAGGCTCCTCCTCGGGGTCTGCAGGGATAGCCAACGCGGTGGCTATATCCCGGACGAACTCCGAGAACCGGGTATCCTCCGGGGGGGGATCTACTCCGGGGCTCAGACTGTGGTGAGTCCGACGGGACGCACCAAGTCCGGAAGGTGTCGGGGGACTCCTCGTCCTCCGTCTCCCAGGCGGACTCGTCCGATGAGGAATCGGGGTCCAACCTCGCAGGGCCTGTGAGCACCCGCCCCGATGCCGAAGGCACCGGCGTCGACGCCCTCGGTCCCGAACGGGAGGTCGAGGGAGACCGCGACCGAGGTCGACCTCGAGCCTTTATGGTCTCGAATATTGGCTCGGTCTCCGGGGTCAACTTCAATGTCGATGTCCCGGTGGTCGGGGCAGATGCGCCAGACAGGCTGGCCATCAGTGCCCGCTGCTGTTCCATGAAGGCAGACAGTCTGCTCTCCAAGGCTGTCAGCCTGAGACCCAGCTCAGGAGACTCAGCAGCCACCCGTCTCTGGGAGGAGAGTCCACGAGGACTACAGGACTTACGTGTCCAGCAGACTCCGACTCCACTCGAGGTACTTTGGAAGGCTTCTCCTGTTCCACGGACCCGGGGCGACGGTCGGGGGTCTGAGACCTAGCTCTCGAGGAGCCAGGGACCTCTTCCGACGACGCCCTTGAGAGCCGCTTCTTCCTCTTTTGTTCCCGGTCGGGGGACCCCCTGTCCGAGGAGCCCCGACGGTGCTTGGGATCCGATTCCCGAGATGTCGAGTCCTCCTACGAGGTCTGGGCCCGGCCGGAGGCTGAGTCAGAAAAAAGCCTTTCCTTTTGGTGCTGACAACTTCGAAGTACCTTGGAAGACATTTTTCCACATGGTCCACACGTCTTAGGATCGTGATCAGGACCGAGGCACCGAAGGCAGCAGTCATGTGTGTCGGTGAGAGACATTAGCGTCTTGCACCGATCACACTTTTTAAACCCACTGGAAGCCATCGGGGAAAAAAGAGTCCCCGCGAGGTCAAAGGACCGGCCTTCCAGGGAAAAAGAAAAAAAGGGCGCGAACGCCAGCCACGAAGGGCAAAAACCGAAAAAAGAAGATCGGGCTCGATACCGGTGTACCGAACCCGGCGGGAGGGGAACCGGCGTCGAACCGGAGAAAAAAATAGCGAAGGATCGCCAAAAAATCCAACTATTTTCTGGGAGGACTAGGACACACGTCCGGTGGGCTTCATGGAAAAAGAGAGACTGAGCAAGATGGCACCTTTAGGCGGGAAGGGAACCCGCGCATGCATGCCTGCATTCCCAAAGGCTTTCATAGAAAGCTGGGGAAATGCTCCGCAAGGGCTCCATCGACGTCGATGTCACCCATATGTGAGGACTGACTTCCTGCTTTGTCCTGAAGAATAGCTAGATCTCTCTTCATGTTATCTACACCTTCTTGAATGTCTACTCTATTGCAGATTTTAGTATCATCCGGAAAGAGGCAAACCTTACCCAACAGCCCTTCCACTATATCACTAACAAAGATGTTAAAAATAATCGGACCAAGGACAGATCCCTGGGGCACACCACTGGTAACCTCCTTCTCCTCAGAGTGAGCTCCATTTACCTGTACCCTTTGTCGCCTCCCACTCAACCAATTTCTGACCCAAGCAGGAAGCTGACAGTACTTGTGACCAGGACTAGCCACTGTTGGAAACGGGATACTGGCTTGATAGACCTTTGGTTTGACTTGGTATGGCATGTCTTAAGTTCTTTGGCCCAGTATTAAAATAAGCAATACAATAAAAAAGGGGGAGGGGACAACCCCTACTAATAGAGGTCCACGACAAAAAGAAAAAAAGGGGTTAATGAAATTGCTAGAGAACAATGTATTCAGCCCAAAACAAACAATTTAATTACTGAGGTAGAACCAGAAGAGGTGGCAATACATACTTTGATAACCAAGCTGACCAACTCAGAAGCAATGGGCCCGATATTCAATGGTGTTAGCTAGCGCTGCTAAAGTGGCTAGCCAGTGCCGCTGAACTAAAGACCTGGATAGACAATGCCGGGCCATATCCGGGTCAACCAGATAGAAGAGAAGCTAACTGGGCAGTGGCAATATTCAGCCACTGCCCAGTTATTGCCAGGTGCTGCTTCTGCTCCAGCCCCGGAATGCCCCAATGGTAACCAGCTACCAACGGGATGCTTAGCAGGACCTGTGGATATGTTAGAGCTGTTAAATATCACACTGACTGCAATTAACGCAGATAGCAAGTCTGCTAACTGTGTTAATAGCACTGAATATCCCCCCTCAATGTCTCTTCTTCACAGAGTATCTAAGGGATTACTACTACTACTTATTTATATAGCCCTACAAGGCATATACTTTGCTGTACATATACATGTAAGAGACACTCACTGCTCTCTAGAGCTTACAATCTAATCAAGACAGACAACACAACGAGAGACTAAAGTAAATCCAGGGGAATAATAAAGATACACATAGGTGATAAGCAGGAAAATAAGGAGATCAGGATCCAAAAGCAGCCTTGAAGAGTTGGGGTTAGGCTGGATTTGAAAAGGGCCTGAGATGGAGCCTGACATACTGATTCAGGCAGTTTGTGCAGCAAAGTGGAATAAATAAAGTCTAGAGATGACCATGACAGGGAAGGGCACAAATAAAAGGGATGTGCCAGAACAGCAGAGTTCCCGAGGAGAGTGTAAGGAGATATAAGAAGAAAGGTAGTGAGGAGTTGCAGAATGAATGGACTTATAGGTCAGTAGGAGAAGTCTGAAATGGATGCAGAGACTGAGAGGAAGCCAATGAAGTGACTTGAGGAAAGGGGTTAATGAACATAGCGACACCAGCAGAAGATTAGCCATGCAGCTGAGTTTTGAACAGATTGAAAGGAGAGAGATGAGTCAATGGGAGACCAGCAAGGAACAGGCTGCAATAATCTAGATGGGAGATGACTAGAGAGTGCATAAAGGTCTTAGCAGTGTGCTCAGAAAGAAAAAAGTGAATTTTGCTGATATTATATAGAAATAAAAGCGTAGTTACTCACCTGTAACAGGTGTTCTCCAGGAGCAGCAGGAATCAGTCCTCACTTATGGGTGACGTCGGCGCCGACGGAGCCCTCGCGGAGCAATTTTCCCCAGCTTTCAAAGAAAGCCTTTGGGAATTGCAGCGCGCATGCGCGGTCGTCTTCCCGCCCGAGGGTGCCATCTTAGCCAGTCAGATGACATAGCTAAAAAGACAGCATAAAAAATTTGCAAAAAAGAACATAAGCAGACGATTGCAACTCCAAGGGGAGGAGGGAGGGTAGTGAGGACTGATTCCTGCTGCTCCTGGAGAACACCTGTTACAGGTGAGTAACTACGCTTTCTCCAGGACCAAGCAGGAAGTCAGTCCTCACTTATGGGACTCCCAAGCTCAAGGCTACCGGAGACCCTAAGCACAAAAATGAGCTCCCTCTAGCTCAGCAGCACAGAAGGATAGAATCTTCGCTGAATTATCACCCACCGGTAGCCCACATCCGGGATGGAGGGTAGGAGTTGCTCAGACCTCAAAGAGATTACGGAGGACTGCCTGTCCGAAAGCACTGTCCCTACGGGACTCCCTCTCGAGACAGTAATGGACCGCAAAAGTCTGGCTCGAAGACCAAGTAGCGGCCCGGCAGATGTCTGCCAGCGGAACAGAGCGGAGGTAAGCCACTGACGTGGCCTTTGCCCGAACGCAATGAGCCGTGACTCGACTTTCTAAGGCGAGTCCGGCTGCCCCATAAGCCCAAGAGATACAGTCCGCAACCCAGATGGACAGAGTACGCTTGGAGACCGGGAGCCCCAATTTATTGGGGTCAAAAGACACAAAAAGCTGAGCAGCTTTACGGTGCTCCCGCGTACGGTCAAGGTAGAAGTTCAATGCCCTTCTACAGTCCAGGGTATGGAGGACCGTCTCAGCTCGGCTGGAGTGTGGCCTGGGAAAGAAGGTTGGAAGTACCACCTCCTGATTGATGTGAAAAGGGGAGACCACTTTAGGCAGAAACTTTGGGTGAGTCCGTAGGACTACCCTATTCTTATAGAACCGAGTGTAAGGGGGATCAGACACGAGGGCCTGCAATTCACTTACGCGTCTAGCGGAAGTGAGGGCTATCAAGAACAGTGTTTTCCAAGACAGAAAACGGAGAGAACAGGTAGCCATAGGTTCAAAAGGCGGACAGGTGATCCGCTGCAAAACCACATTCAGGTCCCAGTCCGGCGCTGGCAGGCGCAGAGGTGGTTTAAGTAGAAGGAGACCTCGGAGAAACCTCGCTACGAGAGGGTCGCTGGAGAGAGGTCTACCGTCCACCGGCACATGATGTGCCGAAAGAGCACTGAGGTGAACTTTGACGGAGTTGGACTTAAGTCCCAGATTAGAGAGGTGTAGCAAGTACTGCAAGATCACCGACACCGGGCAGGAGAAGGGATCCTGCGACTGTTGGGTACACCAGACGGCAAAGCGACGCCATTTAAGGGCGTAGCATTTGCGGGTAGAAGGCCGTCGCGAAGCCAGGACGACCTCCTCCACCTCCGCCGGCAGGAGAAGGGGAGCAAGGACTACCCTCTCAGCAGCCAGGCCATGAGGTTGAGAGACCTGAGGTTGGGGTGCAGTAGGGACCCCTGATCCTGAGTGAGGAGATCCGGTTGTACCCCCAGAGGGATCGGACCCTCCACCGCCAGTTGCAGCAGGAGCGGAAACCACGGCTGCCTGGGCCAGCGAGGGGCCACCAGGATCATGAAGGCTTTGTCTCGGAGAACCTTGAAAAGAGTCCGAGAGACTAGCGGGATGGGAGGGAAAGCGTACAGAAGGCTCCCCGACCATGAGATCAGAAAGGCGTCCGCCGCAACCCGAAGGGGGTGTGGCTGACGAGAGCAGAAGCGAGGAAGCTGCCGGTTGCCGGTTCCACCGCCTGTTCCTGCAGAAGACCTGCTAACTCCTGAAGGAGCAACTCCCTGTGCAGAGGGGGGCGCGGAGGCTCTCCCGGAAAATAGGAGGGAGGGACCTGATGGAAGTGGAGAAGGTAGCCTTCTCGCACGACCTGAAGCACCCAGGCATCTGCGGTGATGCTGGACCACCTGTGGGCGAAGTGAACCAGCCGGCCTCCGGTGCTGGGAGGAACCAGCGGGGGGGGAGAGGCTATGCTGAGCTAGTCAAAAGCCCCCACCCTGCTGAGCAGGGGCTGGTGGTGCAGGCTTGGGGGCTTGCTGCCTACGGGACCCGTTACCCCGTCCCTTGGCCTGCTGGCCCTGTTGGGGAGCTGCAGGGGCCTGATAATGGGGGTATTGTTTGTAGGCAGCCGCCTTCCTCGGGTAAAAGGACTTTTTCCCCGAGCCCTTCTTTTTCTGGGAAGGGGCGGAGGTCTTCCTAGAAAGCCTGGTCCTGGTGAGAGTCTCAGTCTCAATTTGTGCAGCCTTTTCCGCCATGGGCTTGCCAAAAAGGTTTTCGCCTCGGCAGGGGACATCGACCAACTTGTCCTGTACCCAGGGCTCAAGGTCTGACGACTGAAGCCAAGCCTGTCGGCGGGCACCGATGCCGGCTGCGGCCACTCGAGCCGAGGCTTCAAAGCCATCATAGGCTGCTCGGGACATGAACTTTGAGCATTCCCGAATGCCCGTGGACAAGGCTAGGAACCTCCGCAAGGGCTCCTCGGAGAGACCAGCGGAGAATCCGGCTAGCTCTTTAGCCAGATCCCGGAGATACATGCCCATGTATAGCTGGTAAGTCTGGACACGACATGCGAGCATAGAGCCCTGGAAGCACTTCTTGCCAAGGCCATCCAGGTTACGGGCCTCCCTTCCAGGAGGCACCGAGGAGTGCATCTTCTGGCTCTTAAGACGATGCATGGCCGATTCCACTACCATGGAATGGTGTGGCAGCTGTGCCTTTTGAAAGCCAGGGCTCTTGCGGACCCGATAGATAGAATCGACCCGCTTGCTCAGGACCGGCGAGGAGGCCGGACTCTCCCACATGCGGAAGAGTAGTCGTTCCAGCATAGGAGGAACCGGCACAGTAAAGTGTTCCCTCGCGGGAGAGTCATACTGGAGGGCGTCGAGCTCTTCGGCTCGAGGCTCCTCCTCGGGATCCGCAGGGAAGGCCAAAGCCTTGGCCATATCCCTAACGAAGTCCGAGAACCGGGCATCCTCCGGGGGGGACTGCTTCCGAGGCTCGGACTCCGGTGAGTCCGATGGGACACACCGAGTCCGGAAAGAATCAGGTGACTCTTCCTCCTCAGACTCCCAGACCGACTCCGACGAGGACTCGGTGGGGTTGGCCCGGGCAGGGTGCGGCGCCAGCCGCCCCGACGCCGAGGGAGTCGGCGTCGGCGACCTCGGTCCCGAACGGGAGGCCGAGGGTGACCTCGACCGAGGATCGACTCGAGTTCTCATCGACTCGAGGATCGGCTCGGTCTCCGGGGTCGACTTGGACGTCGACGTCCCGGCGGTCGGGGCAGCGGCGCCAGCGAAGCCAGCGAGCAGTGCCCTCTGCTGGTCCATGAAGGCAGACAGTCTGCTCTCCAAGGCCGTCAACCTGAGTCCGAGCTCAGGTGACCCAGCAGCCCCCGACTCGGGCCCCGACGGCGTCGGGCCCGACGTCGGCTGTCGCGGAGGCGAGTCCAGAAGGACCACAGGACTTACCCGGGCAGGCATCTCCGACTCCAGGCGAGGTCGCTTCGGGATGTGTTCCTTCTCCAAGGACCCGGGGCGGCTGTCGGGGCTATGCGACCTGGCCCTCGCGGAACCAGGAGCGTCCACCGACGCCGCCCTCGCGGGTTTTTTCCTTCCGACGATGGTCCCCGGAGGGAGAACCCCGGTCGGAGGAGCTCCGGCGACGGTCCGAGCTGGAGCCTTTCGACGCCGAGGCCTCCGACGAGGTCCGGGTACGGCTGGGGTCAGCGAAGATTCTCTCACGCTGATGCCGCCGACTTCTCAACGCCTTTGAGGACAGTTTGCTGCAGGGCCCACAGATCAGTTCCTCATGATCCGGGCCCAGGCAGCGGAGGCAAAAGTCGTGTGTGTCGGTTAGTGACATATTTCGGTCACACCGACCACACCGCTTAAACCCACTGGCAGCCATCGGGGGAAAAAGGGCCCCTGCGAGGTCAAAGGACCGGGCTGCCAGGGAAAACGAAAACGAAAGCTGACTAAGTCAGAAAAACCGAAAAAAGTAAGAGGACTCGAGACCGGCGTCGCGAGTCCGGCGGGAAAACGATCGGCGTCGAACCGAAAGAAAAAAGGATAAAATAAAGAAGAAAATCAACTTTTTCGCGGGGACAAGACGGGGACGTCTGTAGGGCTCCGCGGAAAAAAGAAGACTGGCTAAGATGGCACCCTCGGACGGGAAGACGACCGCGCATGCGCGCTGCAATTCCCAAAGGCTTTCTTTGAAAGCTGGGGAAAATTGCTCCGCGAGGGCTCCGTCGGCGCCGACGTCACCCATAAGTGAGGACTGACTTCCTGCTTGGTCCTGGAGAATGACAGGTTTTAGCTATCTGTTGGACGTGTGCAGAGAAAGACAGAGAAGAGTCAAATATGATTCCAAGGTAGTGAGCTGAGGAAATAGGAACGAGTATAGTGTTAGCCACAGAAATAGAGAAAGGAGGAAGTAGGGAAGTGGATTTAGGGAGAAAGATATGAAGCTTGGTTTTGGCTATGTTCAGTTTCGGATGGTGGTGGGACATCCAGACAGCAATGTCAAGATCTGCAGGCTGAGATATGGACATGGATTCCTAGTGAGATTTCAGATGCAGAGGTAGATCTGAGATTTATCAGTGTACAGATGGTACTGAAAACCATGGGAAGAGATAAATGCTCCAGGGATTGAGAGAGAGAAAGAGGGATGGCAGAAGAGGAGGATCCACCAGAACATACATTAAAAGTGCAATGGGAGAGATAAGAAGAAAACCAGGACAGAACAGGACCCCTAAATCCAAGCAAGAACAGGGTATTAAGAAGGTGGTGACCACCAATGTCAAAAGTAGCAGAGAGGTCAAGGAGGATGAGGATCAAGTGGAATGGAGGAGTAGTCTAGTGGTTAGAGTACTCGTTTGGGAACCAAGAGTCCAGGGTTCGATTCCCACTAGCACTCCTTGTGGCTTTGGGCAAATCATTTAACCCTCCATTGCCTCGGAAAAATACAAGTTATCAATGTCCCTGTGTAATGTACATTACCAAGTTTAAGTTATAATGTAAACCGCTTTGACAAAAATGATAAAGTGGTATAAAAAATAAATGAATCCAGGCCCTTGGATTTGGCAAAGAACAAGTCAGTGGAGACTGTGGCAAGAACTAATCTTCCACCCGCCTCAATATGCTCATATAACCCCTCTTTCTCAAGTTGCTTCATTGGCTCCCTATCCATTTCTGTATCCAGTACAAACTTCTCTTTCTGACCTATAAGTGCACTCATTCTGCTGCTCCTTACTACCTTTTCTCTCTTATCCCTCCTACACTCCTCCTCAAGAACTCCACTCTTCTGACAGATCACTTCTCTCTGTGCCCTTCTCTTCTACTGTTAACTACAGACTTTCATCTTTCCACCTTGCTACTCCTTACACCTGGAACAAACTACCTAAGTCGGTATGTCAGGCTTCATCTCTGGTCCTTTTCAAATGAAGGCTAAAAATTCACCTCTTCGAGGCTGCTTTTGGATTCTGATCCACATAATCTCCTGCTTTCCAACTACGTGTTTTCTTACCATTCCCCAGACGTATCCGTGTCCCCGGCTGTTGTGTTGTCTGTCTTGACTAGACTGTAAGCTCTTAATGAGCAGGGACTGTCTTTTACATGGCTCTGTGTACAGTGCTGCATACGCCATGTAGTGCTAAACAAATGATCAGTAGTAGCAGTAGTTGTAGTAGTAGCTGTTTCTGTAAAACGTAAAAATAAAAAACCAGATTGCAGTTGATCCAGAAGGCTCCTGGAGTAATGTTTTGCATTTACCACCGCATTTATGCATTTTCCATTTGTTCAGCCTTTTTGCTAATCCGATTCTTTGATGAATTTTTTCTCGTTTGGCAAATTCTGTTGCTTCCATTCCTGTGTATAATGGTGGATTCTCATCCATTCCTTCTATTCGTCAGAAAGCCTATCCAAGTTTGATAAGGGAGACTTGACTACGATCATTTACTTTAATGCTGCAACAATGTTTGTGCATTCATATCTGTTGATGCTGTTAAGTAGGCCGAGAGGCCTATGATGGTCACTCTATATGAATAATCAATTTCTATCAAGCCCATTCCTTCTTTGGCTCTAGGGATGTACAAGCTTGGCATACACTGATTCTTATAAATCACTGTGTGCATGGAGTTCTTTTGTTCATACATCCAGTTGAGTGCTAGAAGAGGTGTAAACTACAACCTACAAACACAACTATGTATTGCAGTGAATGGAGAGCATAGAAAGTGCCTTCTGCCTAATCCCAACCAAACCAAGTCCATATCTTTGTTCCAGTCTGCTCTTCTTCCTTTCTTCCAGCAAGCACCAATATAAGGCACTTGCAGTTCTATGCTGACTCCAAAGGTGCCCGAATGCATCCAATGAGTCTATAAACAAGTACAGCTTAAGAGCATTCTACAAGTACTTTAAAATCTCATCTTGGGTGTGCTAACATTATGACAAATGAAATTAGAACTACTGGTCTGCAAGCTCTCAACTCAGACTTGGCAGTGCCTAATGTAAGCACAGCAGCTTGGCCTCAATGCTTTGTACCGCCACCTTCTGAGAACTTTCTCCTCTTTGGCAGCCAGTGAAATTGACTTTTCTGGTTGCCCCACATCTCGCCTGTGATGACGATATCTGTTGTTTTAAATTATCATATTTGACCTGGCCAGTTTTCCACTTACGAAAAATTATTTTTGGGGAGGCTAAGTCTCTTAAATGCATTGCCTCTGTGCTGTGCCTCAAAGGCAGAGGCAGAAGTGACAGCATTCTTTATTTTATTTAAACTTATTTCTATACTGCCTTTCTACAATTCAAAGCAGTTCACAATTAACAAATGTGTAACAGGGGCCTATTCAGCACACTGTTTTATATGAAACAGGAACAGTACAACATAGTTTAACAGTTTAACATTTACAGTTACTGTAAGTTAACCAATATAACCAGCAGAATCATATATACAGATAAAGGAGAAATTAGACCTTACCTGCTAATTGTCTTTCCTTGATTTCTCTCCAGACCAGTCCAGGAATGGTAGGGTTGTCAGCCCTCTCCAGCAGCTGAGGACTGAAACACACAGTCTTGCTGACACCCTATCCAGCTCCCCCTGGTGCCAGAGACTCAGTCTTCTATTGACAAAGCAGCTCCACATCCACTGTATTTCATTGAAACACTAGAACTAATTATTAAAAACAACAAACTTCTCACACTAAAGAATTCTCCAGTTAGTACAGCTGCTCATCTCTCTCTATCTCTTATTTCTTCTGAAAATTTTTATTTTTTTTTTTATCCAGAACATCCGTACCCTCCAGCTCCTCCCACTTCTAGGAAAAGAAAACAGAAAGCAGAGCCTCCCTCCAAAAACTCCGGAAAGTCAGACTGTTAATCTGCCACTCTGCATTTTCAGCTAAATTTGCCCTGTTCGTCCACATTGACAATCCGTTTGAGGAATGACCGAAACCACCCTGCAAGAACCACTTATTACGCAAATGAACCGGGAGGGACCTGGACTGGCCTGGAGAGAACTCAAAGAATGACAATTAGGAGGTAAGGTCTAATTTCTCCTTCCTATTCGTCTCTAAAGGCCAGTCCAGGAATGGTAGGGTTGTACCAGAGCAGTACCTAAATCCGGAAGGGTCCCCCAAGTCCTGCTAGAATGGCTGAAGCCCCAACATTTGCATCCCGCCTAGCCTGGACATCCAATCTATAATGTCTCACAAAGGTGTGAAGAGACGACCAGGTCGCTGCTCTGCAAATCTCCACAGGAGAAACCAAGGCGAACTCCACCCAAGACATCGCTTGTCCCCGAGTAGAATGAGCTTTGAGCCCCCTCGGAGAAGACTTTCCACATGCCTCATATGCCACCCCGATAACTTGTTTTACCCATTGAGCAATGGAGGCCTTGGAAGCCGCCTCCCCCTTTCGAGGGCCCGCAAAAATCACAAACAAGCGGTCAGACTTACGAAAAGCCTCTTTCCTCTTCAGGTTATGATGGAGCACCCTTCCAAGATCTAGCCTTCGCAGAGCTCGATCCTCCCCTCCTTTCCCAGCTTTGGAAAGGTTGGAAGCGAAATTGCCTGATTCAAATGAAAAGTAGAAACCACCTTTGGAAGAAAAGACTGTACTGGCCATACCACCACCTTCTCTGCCAAAAATTGATTATTGATTATTCAATCAATCAGTACCATTTTTGGTGGAGAAGGGTGCTCTATAAGAGAGCGCCTGAAGATCTGAAATCCTTCTTGCCGAACACAATGCCACCAGGAAAGCAGTCTTCCAAGCCAAATTCCTTAAAGACACCGCTGCCATAGGCTCAAAGGGTGGCTCTGTCAGCCCCTCCAACACAAAGTTCAAAACCCAGGGAGGCACAACCTGCCGAAGCGGCGGTCTAACATTCTTCACTGCCCTAAAAAAACGCAGAACGTCCAGATGAGTTGCTAACACGCTACCCTGCACTCGGAATCTAAAACAAGCCAGGGCTGCCAATTGCACTTTAAGAGAGCTAAGCGCTAGACCTTTATCCAGCCCTCCTTGTAGAAACAGCAAAATATCCAGCAACCGCGAAGCAAACGGCTTAACGCCCTCTTCCGCACACCAATTCTCAAAAATGCACCAAACCCGAATATAAGCCAAGGTCGTAGAACGCTTCTTGGACTTCAACATAGTAGCTATTACCGCCGCTGAGTACCCCCGGTGTCGCAACTGCTCCCTCTCAAGAGCCAGACCGTAAGCGAGAATCGATCCACCTGCGGCATCAATACTGGTCCCTGACTCAAGAGGTTGATCCGATCGGGTAGCTTCAATGGCCAATCCACCAGAAAACGCATCAGATCTGCATACCAAGGCCTCCTTGGCCAGTCAGGCACAATGAGAATCACCCGTCCCTTGTGGACTCCTATCCTCCGCACGACCCGATCTATCATCGGCCATGACGGAAAGACATACAATAGTTCGTTCGTCGGCCACAGCTGCACCAGCACATCAAGTCCTTCCAATATGTGTGCTTTGCGCCTGCTGAAGAATCTTGCCGCCTTGGTATTGTTTAGAGTAGCCATTAGATCCATGACTGGCTGTCCCCACCGCACTGTAATGTCGTGAAAGACTGCCGCATTCAGTTCCCACTCTCCTGGATCTAGGACATTCCGACTGACATAATCGGGCTGTATGTTGTCCTTTCCTGCCACATGCGCTGCCGACAATGCTATCAGATGGATCTCCACCCACCGTAGCAACAGCTGACTCTCTTCCAGCAAGGAAACGCTGCCTGTACCTCCCTGTCGGTTGATACAGGACACCGTCACCGCATTGTCGGAGAAAACACGAACCGCCTTACCCTCTACTAGGCTCTCGAACTCTAAAAGCGCGAGGCGCACTGCCCTCATTTCCAAACGATTGATCGACCACCCTGCCTCTTCCGTGGTCCAGCAGCCCTGCGTTACCTGCGCCAGCCCGAGAGACTGGCATCCATGGTGACTGACACCCATTCCAGCTGCTCTAAGGGCATGCCCGCTTGAAGATGACTGAGTTTTAGCCACCAGTCCAAACTTGCACGCACTTCTCCAGACACACCAGCTTGTGGGACAAGAGATGCTCTTGCGGAGACCACTGAGACAGCAGTGCTCTCTGGAGCGGCTGCATATGGACCCTGGCCCATGGCACTAGATCCAAGGCGGCCGCCATGGATCCCAAGAGCTGTGTGTACCTCCACGCCGTTGGAGCCTTCATGCGCAAAAATCTCCTCACTTGCCCTAGAATCTTTTGCACCCTGTCCTCGGGCAGAAACACCGACCCGGTGACCATGTCAAACAAAGCTCCTAGATATACCAGACGCTGCACTGGCTGAAATTGACTCTTGGCCCAGTTGACCACCCAACCAAGCCCTTCCAGAAACTCTACTACTCGCACAGTTACCACGACCGATTCCGCCTCGGAGTCCACTCAAATCAACCAGTCGTCCAGATAGGGATGCACTAGAATGCCTTCCTGTCGTAACGCCACCACCACCATTACCTTTGTAAAGGTGTGCGGCGCCGTTGCCAACCCAAAAGGCAGTGCCTGGAACTGAAAGTGGCCCATAGGAATGGCAAATCGCAAGAACTTGTGATGGTCCGGTCTGATCAGAATGTGCAAGTAAGCCTCTGTAAGGTCTATGGACGAAAGCACCTCGCCCGACTGCACCGCCAAAATTACCGATCTCGGCATTTCCATCCGAAAATGCGGCACCCTCAAACAGCGGTTCACATGTTTGAGATCAAGAATGGGCTGAAAGGAGCCCTCCTTCTTGGGAACTACGAAGTAAATCGAGTATCGACCTAACACGCACTGGTCTCGAGGTACCAGAACCACCGCTTGAAGAAACAGCAACCTTTGAAGCGTGCCCTGCATAGCTTCCAACTTTACTCACGCTTTGCAAGGGAACACCACAAAAGCATCTGCCAGTGGCCGGTTGAACTCCAGTGCATACCCCTCACGGATGATCTCCAGCACCACACTGGTCCATTGTGATGGCGGCCCAGGCGGAATAAAACTCCTGCAAACGTCCCACGACCGGAACCTCCGCCTGGGCCTTCACGATTTCATTGTGGCTTTTTGGATTGACTTTGCTGAGGAGGAAGATAACCCTTGCCAAATCCACGGGCTCCCCGAAAGGACTGCCCTCTGGCCACAAAGCGCCCTCTCTGATAAGGCGCATACCGTGCCGCCCGAAATCAGCGAAATTCTCTCACTTGTGACCTCTCTGTAGTCCTCCTGATCTCGGTCCCTTTGGACGATCCTCAGGAAGCCTGCTGCCCTTAGAATCTACCAAATCCTGAACAATCTTTTCCAAAGCCTCCCCAAAAAGCAGCTTGCCCTTATAAGGGAGCTTACTAAGGCAAGCCTTCGAAGATGCGTCCACAGCCCAATTTCTCAGCCAGAGAAATTGTCTCGCCGCAATAACCAATGCCATTGTCTTCGCCGCGATTCTCACTAGATCATAAAAGACATCTGCTAAATATGCCGCTGCCGATTCCAATTTAGCCCCCTCTGAGGAAGAGCCCTCCTCTTCAGGAGCAACTTCCCCTTGGAGCAAACGAATGGAGGCCCTAGAAACATACGCCCAAAAAATCAACGCCTGCAGTGCAAGAGCACTAGAATCAAATGACTGTTTGAGAATACACTCCAATTTCCGGTACTGGAGATCTTTAAGGGCCACTCCCCCCTCCACTGGAATTGCAGTATTCTTTGTCACGGCCAAAACCAATCAAAATATATAATACCCAAACCCGGAAAAAATAGAATACTATATAAACAAAACCAGGCAAAAAATCACCAGGGAAGAAGCACTAACTTTTTTTGTCAGGATAGCCAGCCCAGTAAAGAGGAAGGAAACCTCGTACCGCTGTGGCAATTTCCCTTTTTAATAAATTAATATGTTTTAAAATTCAGTATGCACTTAACTGAATTGTTAGCAATCCATCTCATCCAGTCAGCAATGTAATAGGCACGACGTGGCACATTTCGGGGCCGTAGTAGTCAAGCCCCTGCTTCAGGTACAAGACATTGCTCGGTAGCTGAAATGAAAAATTCATTTCAGCTACCGAGCAATGTCTTGTACCTGAAGCAGGGGCTTGACTACTACGGCCCCGAAACGTGCCACGTCGTGCCTATTACATTGCTGACTGGATGAGATGGATTGCTAACAATTCAGTTAAGTGCATACTGAATTTTAAAACATATTAATTTATTAAAAAGGGAAATTGCCACAGCGGTACGAGGTTTCCTTCCTCTTTACTGGGCTGACGGCCAAAACCAAGGCATCCATCTTCAGCATTCGCAGCAACTCCTTCTCCCCTTTCGGTATCGGGTACAAACGGCCAATGGGCCGGCTATCCCTCAGGGAAGCTTCCAGGCACTCCCATTCCAATTCCACCATCTGCTTGATAACTCTATGGACTGGAAAGCACTTCTGCTCTGACTTAAACCCCTGGAGCAACAGATCTTCCAGCGGTTCCTCTTGCACCACCGGAAGGTTTAAATTCAAAGCAGATAGGGAATGAGCAATGAGCACTCCCAGCTCCTCTCTGCGAAATACTCGGAACAAGTTCTGATCATCGCCCGGAGCAATCTCTCCTTCCTCCAACTCCCCTGCCCACGGATCAAATCCCAAATTGGACAGAATCTCTCTGTCCTCTGACCTCGAGGCCTGCTGACCCCAGACATCGAAGCCCGTCTCCAATTCCAGGTCTCTATGAGAAGGACCCTCCCCCGGGTCTTCTCCCACACTAAGATCCACATTTTGAGGACCGGACCCCAAAACGGAACCAGTCTTGTCTCGTGCTTGCTCTCTCTTCAGGCAATAAGCCTTATGCGTAGAGAGAACAAAATCAGCAGAAAATAAGGGCTCAAATCCTTCCTGCAGTCCCAATAATGGAAACTGAACCTGAACCCCGGGTACTGCAGGTAACGAAGGCTTCTTTGCCTTCTTTTTGACCGGCTTCTCCAACAGCGCGGGAGAAATTGCTTTCTCAACTAAAATGGCCGCTATTCCCACCTTTTCCTGAGGCCGACCAGAAAGCTCCCTCGACAATGAGTCCTTTTCCATTGTTGAAAAACGCCTCTCTAAAACAATGCCACGACGGACGCACGATCTACAGAGTCCCAGCTCCGACAATACGCAGACACCCCCGCACTGAGCGCATGCCGCCGCAACCGGCAGCATGCGCCTTCAAAGAAAATTCCTTGCCGCAGACTCCCACAGGCCCGAAGCTGCCATTGCAGCTGCCACCCGCTCCGATCGCACAAACGCCAAATTCCTCCTTACCTACTCTACGCCGGCAATCAGCTGATCGACTGCCTCCCGTAGCCAGCGGGCAGCGATCAGCTCCTCCAGAGGACAAGTACTACTGGGGCTCCCAGGCACTTCCTCACAGGCAGACAACAGAGGCTCCGACTTCAGCGAGGCAGGCTCTGCCTCTTCTACCCTCTCTCACCGTGGCTATGGGAATTTGAAAAACTCCTCTGGGCTTACTGCCCTGCTAGGGTAAACCAGAATGTCTTTTCCCAAAACTAATCTCCTAATCTCTCTCTCTCTTTTTTTTTTTTTTTTTTTACTAAGGAGCCTAAGAAAACAAAAAACAGTCCTATCCAGCTGCTGAGGACTGAAAGACTGGGTCTGGCACCAGGGGGAGCTGGATAGGATGTCAGCAAGACTCTGTGTGTTTCAACCCCTCAGCTGCTGGAGGGGGCTGACAACCCTACCATTCCTGGACTGGCCTGGAGAGACGAATAGGAAAGGATTATTTGTCTATTGTGTCCTTAGAGTGCATTTTAAAGTGGCTGGGTTTCTGAGTGCATATCTGTGCTGTATTCATTCAGAAAACATAGTTATTCACCTGTAATAGGTGATCTCCAGAAACAGCAGGAATTTAGTCTTCACATATGGGTATCGTCGGTACCGACGGAGCCTGCGCGGGAACGCTCCCCAGTGTCCAATAGGAAAGCTTTTGGGAGCATCCCACAGTGCCTGCGTGCTGCCTTCCCGCCTTTCCCAACTGTCCCTCTCCAGTTGAGTTTATAGCTCTGACAAAAGAGAGAGGGAAAGAGAGAAAGAGAAAGGGAAAGAGAGATACAACTCCTAGGGGAGGTGGGCGGGTTGTGAAGACTAAATTCCTGCTGTTCCCGGAGATCACCAGTTACAGGCGAGTAACCATGATATCTCCAGGAACAAGCAGGAATGTAGTCTTCACATATGGGAACTCCCTAGCTTCAGATGCCAGGGAGATGGCCCCAGAAAGTTGTTCGCCCTTGTGAAAGGGCTCCACTTCCCCCCATGGATCTCTGGCATCCTACCAGGGATGGTGGGTAGGAGTTCATTAAGTCTGGAACAGGTGTTGAAGAACAGTCTAACCAAACAAGGCATCCCGGCGGGAGTCCTTGTCTAAGCAGTAATGGGCTGTGAAGGTATGTACCGAAGCCCAAGTAGCTGCTCGACAGATGCCATCGATAGACACAGAGTGAAGATGAGCCATTGAGGCTGCCATGGCTCTCACATTGTGAGCTGTGACATGGCCTTCAAGAGGAAGGTTCTTACTCTCATATACACTGTGCAATCCAGTTGGACAGTGCCCTTTTGGAGACTGGAAGTCCCAAATGACTAGGATCAAAAGCAACAAAGAGTTGAGAGGATTTTCTATGTTGCTGTGTCCTTTGTAAGTAAAAGGCCAAAGCTCTTTTACAGTCCAAAGTATATAGGTTCCTTTCTGCATTTGAGGCGTGAGGCCTTGGAAAGAATACAGGAAGATAAACCGCTTGGTTCAAATCAAAAGGCGAAACCACCTTTGGCATAAAGTGTGGATGAGTTCTAAGGACTACCTTGTCATAATGGAACCTTGTATAAGGAGGATCAGCCACCAAAGCTTTCAATTCACTGATGCAACGTGCTGATGTGATTGCAATGAGAAAGATAACCTTCCAGGAAAGGAATTTCAAAGAAGTAGTGGTTAATGGTTCAAAGGGCGGTTTCATGAGCTTCCCAAGTACCAGATTCAAGTCCCATGCCACCAGTGGTGGTTTAATGGGAGGCTTCGTTAAAAGAAGGCCTCTCATAAATCTCACTATGAGAGGATGAGAGGCTTCAAAGAAGCTGCAATAGCACTCAAATGGACTCTCACTGAATTGGTCTTAAGCCCTGCATTTGATAAATGAAGGAGGTACTCCAGTAATGATTCCAGAGGTATCGCAAGAGGGTTAAGACCCTTCTGCGAGCACCATATGATAAACCTTTTCCACTTAAATGCATAACAGCATCTTGTGGAAGGTTTCCTGGAAGCATGAAGGATATACTTTACCTGCTGGGAAAGGTTAAGACCGTGAAGTTCTAGGCTTTCAGCAACCAGGCCCTGAGGTACAGAGACTGGGGACTGGGATGCCACAGCATCCCGTCCTCTTGAGAAAGAAGATCTGGAGCAGATCCTAACTCCAGAGGAGGAGCTTGAGAGAGATGTAGGAGCAGAGGGTACCACATTTGCCATGGCCAACGTGGAGCTATGAGGACCATATAACCTCTGTCTCTCTGAAGCTTGAACAGGGTTTTGGGAATCAGGGGAATGGGTGGAAAGGCATACAGGAAGTCCTGACCCCAATAAAGGAGGAAAGCATCCCTGGCCAGACAACCTCGAGCTGGAATTCTGGAACAGAACCGGGGAAGTTTGGCATTCAGCGGACTTGCAAAGAGGTCTATGTCTGGGGTTCCCCAAATTTGAAAAATTTGGGCCACCTGGTCTGCATGGAGAGACCATTCGTGTGGAAGCAGAACTCGACTGAGTCTGTCTGCCCAAGAGTTTTGAATGCCTGGAAGATAAACCGCAAGGAGATAAATCTGATGCTCTCTGGTGAGGGCCCATAGTCGCAAAGAGCAACAGCAACAGAGAGCCTGTTCTGCCCTGCTTGTTCACATAGAACATGGCTACCTGATTGTCCGTTTGAACTAGGACTGTCTTGTAGCTGAGCTGGGTGTGAAATACTCGAAGAGCAAGGAAGATTGCTCTGAGCTCCAGGAGGCTGATATGAAGATAGGCCTCCTGTGGAGTCCAGGTACCCTGGGTAGAGAGGCCGTGCAGGTGGGCTCCCCAACCCACCTATGAAGCATCTGTTGTTAGAGTGGCTTGGGGTGGGGGTTGCTGAAAAGGAGACCCCCCACACCAAAAGGTTTTGGGGTGACTGCCACCATTGGAGGGACAAAATAAGGCGATCTGAGTTTGCTATTTTGTCTGACAGGCAACCTGACGCCTGAGTCCACTGAGTGGATAAGATCCACTGGGCTGCCCTCATGGAAGCGAGCATAAGGAACCACATGTACGGTGGATGCCATTTGGCCTAGTAACTAACATTTCCCGAGCAAAAAGGTGAGGATTTAGCACTGCTTGGGAAGCTAACAGTACAATGCGAAGGCAGCGGGGCTGTGGAAGGAAGGCCCTTGTCTGTCTGGTATTCAGAAGAGCTCCTATAAACTCTAGGGATTGAGTGGGAGCAAGGTTGGACTTTGGGAAGTTTATGACAAGTGCCAGATACTGAAAGATGTGCATTGTGCGAGAGAGAGCAACCCTGGCCTCTGGCTCTGAAGAGGCTCGAATGAGCCAGTCGTCTAAGTAGGGGAAGACGAATATTCCCAGGGTGCGGAGAAATGCTGCTACCACAGCCATGCATTTTGTGAACACCCTTGGTGCCGAGGCCAGGCCAAAAGGAAGAACCCTGTATTGGTAGTGCTTTCCTTGAAACAGGAATCGAAGGAACTTTCGGTGAATTGGATGGATGAGAACATTAGTGTACGCATCCACTCCTGACTCCGAAGGTATGGCAGCAGAGTTCCTAGAGAAATCATTTTGAACTTCTCTCTGAACAGGAATTTGTTCAATTCTCTGAGGTCTAGAATGGGTCTGTGTCCTCCTGTTTTCTTTGGAATAAGGAAATAGGGGGAATAAAACCCTGTACCCCGTTGGGGAATGGGCACCTCTTCTATTGCTCCTTGAGAGAGGCGCATAGTGACTTCTTGACCTAACCGGTCATTGATAGAGGTCTGAGAATTGAACTGTCTTACTATTGTAGGAGGGGGCATGCTGAGGAAATGAAGCTTGTACCCCTCTCGTACAATAGACAGAGTCCAATTTTCTGCTGTTATCTGACACCATCTGGGGGCAAAATGACATATATCCTTCCTGGGATGGTGGAGGGTTCTGGGCCGTTTAGGGCCAGGAAAGCAAAGTTCTCTACACAGGAGTCAAAGCCCCTGTGGAGGCCGAGTCTGCTGAGCCAGTTGAGGCTTAGCTGCTTTTGGCTTCCTTTGTTGCCTAGGTTGTTGCTGCTGTCCCTTTTGGGCAGACTGACCTGAACGATGTCTCTTGCTGGGTATAGGAGGGATAAAACTTTTTCTTCTTGCTGAAGAATGGTTTCTTAGAGGTTCTTTCCCTCGCAGGATCAGCTGTAGATATGGACAATCTATCCAAAGTGATAATGTCAGCATCTATCCCATTAGCTTTTTCCTGCCAATTCTTGCCAAAGAGATTCGCTCCTGTGCAAGGTATATTCCCCAGTTTGTCCTGTACCCAGATTTCCAAGTCAAATGCCTGGCATGTTTAACAAGAGCAAGATAATCTTGCCTTTTATCATCAGGAAGGAGAGGGCTCATAAGCTCTAAGTCTCCTGTGACTTCCTTAAGGAACATTCCCATATACAAGATATAGGAACTGATCCTAGCAGAAAGTATGGAAGCCTGGAAGGATCGACGTCCAAAGGCGTCAAGAGTCCTACACTCACGTCCTGGAGGATTAGATGCATGCCTTTTTGCACTCTTTATCCGTCTCATGGCTGATTCCACCACCATGGAATGGTGTGGTAATTGAGTCTTCTGAAACCCAGGACAAGGAGGAACTTGATACATGGTGTTGAGTCTTCGAGAATGAGGAGATGTGGTCAGAGGTGTTTCCCACATCCTTAATATAAGATCATGCAAGATCTCATGAATAGGTAAGGTAGCTGCCTCCTTGGGATCTTTAGGGTATTGTAGGATTTCTAATTCCTTTGCCCTAGGCTCTTTTTCAGGAGCCACTGTGATGGGAAAGACCTCTAGCCACATCTCGGATAAAATGCTGAAAGGACATATCCTCTGATGGAGACATCCTATGCTGAGGAGAAGAGGAATCCTCGGGAAGAAGTACTCTGGTATCGGCAGAGCTTTCAGAGTCTTCAGACTCATCCGAGTATTCGAAGTATCTCCGATCCGGGTGATCATGCAAAGCACGGTACCGGTACCGATCGAAGTTGGCATTGGAGTGGTCCAGTACCGACTTGTCGATGCCGGATAGAGACACATGACTCGGTCCTGGTAGAATACCTGCCGATGTCGATGCAGTCGGTGCTGGTACCGGAGTCGGTGCCAGTTGAATTTTCTGAAGCGGTTTCAGGGGTATCGAGGCCTTGAAAAGAGCCTCCACACTGCGTTCAATAGCCAAGAATCTCTGGTCTATCGACGCTGCCGATGCCTGGGTATCGGTGCTGGATAAAGCAGCCAGAACCCCAGAGCATGGCACCAGTAGTTATGCCTTGGTTGAAGCCCCGAGAACATCCTGGAGCCCCGTTAGTGCTTTGGAAGCCGAAGCCTCCCGCCGGGGCAATTTTGCCAGTGGAAGTCCCTCAAGGGCAATGCCAGAGTTATCTCGATATTTAGAAGGAGATCTACCCTTTGAGGACTGGCTAGATTTATGTTTAGTTACCTGAGATCCATGGGAGGAAGATGAAGCCCTGGAAGACGTCGATGCCACGGAGGCTGCATCAGAGGGAAAAAAGGGTGCTAAGCTTAGCAGCTCGGTTTTGCCGGCCTCTTTTTGACATCATCCCACAGGCAACACACTCTGAAATAGAGTGGTCAGGACCTAAACATTTGAGGCACCACTCATGGGTGTTGATGACGGAGATGGTACCACCACACTTAGAACACATTTTAAAACCCAAAGCGGGTTTTTCCATTTTGAGGGAAATAATTGGGCCTAGTGCTCAAAATGGCGCGTGGCACCCGAAAAGAAAATTACTGGAGAGAGACTCCAGAAACAAAGGGTTTTTTTAAGAAAAAAGAAGAGAAGAACCGACGGTACCAGTACAGCGTCGAGGGAAGGCAGACGCGACCACAAAAAAGAAGTATAAGAAGGGAATTTTCTGCAGTGACAGGATGTGCGACCTGTCGGCTCCGCGGAAAACGAAGAACTGGAGAGGGACAGTTGGGAAAGGCAGGAAGGCAGGAAGGCAGCACACAGGCACTGTGGGATGCTCCCAAAAGCTTTCCTATTGGACGCTGGGGAGCGTTCCCACGTAGGCTCCGTCCGTACTGACGATACCCATATGTGAAGACTATACTCCTGCTTGTTCCTGGAGATAGAGGTATGTTTTAAGCGCCTTTCTGAATTCTGATAAGTCTGTAATTTCTCTTAGTGCTGGCGGGAGTTCCATAATGTGGAGGCAAATAATGAAAAGGCTCGGTTGCAAGTGGACTGCTTGCTCCTGATCTTCTGGGTAGGGATCTGTAGGAGGTTAAAGGTGAAGGTTCTTCTGGACCGCTCAGTTTTGGATTTGGCAATGAGGCAGAGGGCAGCTTGCAGATTCTTTGAAGGCAGAGGACCCGCACACTCCCTCTCTCCCCCCCAAGAAGAGCCATATATTGAGAAATCAATTCTTACAGACCAATGAGAAAAGTATCCGAGAGTGTATGCAACTTGCATGTAGTTTTGCTCCCCATGGAGGCTGTTCCATGCATCCATGACACTTTCTGTAAATAAACATTTCCCCAGATTACTTTCAAATCTATCCTCTTTTGCCTTCATCCTATGGACAGCCAAATGGAAGAGGGTTGTGTCCTGTGCATTTAGAGCATGGAATTATTTAAATGTTTCTATTATATCTCCCCTCTCTTGTCTTTCCCTCCACAATACACATATTGAAATCGTTAAGCCTAGTCCCAAAACAATAGAGAATTTACTGTGTAGGGGATGCCTAGTGCATAAAGGGATAACTAAGAAATGCCTAGAGCACAATGGAAACTGACGATTATATTTATTTAGAGACAGCAGAATTTTTTGTCCCATTGGCAATCACAATTGCAAACCAAAACCATAATCTGGATATTTGCCCTAGGACTATAATTGTGTGATTGTGCTCATAGTTTAGGTTACAACAGGTATGGGGAGGGGGAGAACAGAAATGAGAACATCACTGATCCTACAAACAAAAAGGAACTATGATTTGAAAAGAAGATTCACACACAATGGAACTATTTCCAACTGAGAGAGAAGACAGAGGACAAGCTGGGCATGCTGCACTTCATCTTTCACACACAAAGAAAAACAACCCCACCAGAGGTAAAGGGAAAATAATAATTCCACAAGAAAAATATGGACACCCCTCCCTCAAAAAAAAAAAGATATTTTGCAAATATCAATACACACAAAAAATATATGAAAATGAAAGAGCAGCCAGAATGGGGTTGGGGATGACTATATGAACAAATTCCTGTGCCTATCATGTCCCACCTATAACGCCCCATTTAACAAACATTTGGCTCTATTTCACTCTCAGAAAATCTAAATATATTAAATATACCTTTTTCCTTGCTTTTTTCTCTTTTCTTTTTAAATATATTTATTCTCATATAGTGTGATTAAAAATCATAGAATGTCTGCTGATTTTAACGATATCATCATACACTAACAGCACTTTCATTGCTTCAACTGCAAAAGATATAGCAAAGCTTATAACAGCAACATTGTAGCAAAAAAGGTACTACTTAGCTCAATATAAAGCAAGATTCATCTTCAGCATTTTTCTTTCATTTTTGACAAATCTGACTGTGCTGTACACTACAGCACATGCTGTATTGTGTAGTACTACCCTATGCTCTGCTATCAGTTTATCCACCATTAGAGACAGCACACATCACCACATACCTTTGGGATTAGTAGGCAGGGTTTAGTTTCCTATCAGGCTATTTAAATTGGTATGTAGGCTTTAAGAAGTTCCATGTTGAGCTTCTGTTGTCTCTAATGATATATAAGCTATGTGTTATAAAGTGAGAAGTGAAGGTTTTTCCACTGCTTAAGCTGTTTTACATCTTTGGCTTAAAGTATTTTTTGGTCGCTGTGTTATTTTAGAAACGTAGAAACCTGATGGCAGAAAAGACCACATGGCCCATCTAGTCTGCCCTTCTATATCAACTACAAGAGTCCCCTTTTTTCCTTTAGAGATCCTGTGTTTGTCCCATGCATTTTTGAATTCAGATACTGTCCTCATCTCTACCACCTCCACTGAGAGACTATTCTACGCATCTACCAGTCTTTCCATAAAGAAATATTTATGCATATTACTCCTGAGTCCCCCTTTTACCCTCACCCTATGTCCCCTCATAGCAGAGCTTCAACTGAAAGACTCTCCAGTGCATTTATGCCACGGAGGTATTTAAATGTCTCTATCATATCTCCCCTTTCCCACCTTTGCTCTAAAAGTACATATATTAAATTTTTAAGTCTGTCCTCATATGCTTCATAATGAAGATCACTAACCATTTTAGTAGCCACCCTCTGCACAGACTCCAACCTGCTTATATGCTTTTGAAGGTGTGGTCTCCAGAATTGCACACAATACTCCAAATGAGGTCACACCAGAGACTTATACAGAGGCATTATCACCTCCTTTTTTCTGCTGGCCATTTCTCTCCCTATACACCCAAGCATCCTTCTGGCTTTTGCGGTTGCCTTTTCTACCTCTTTAGCTACTTTAAGATCGCCAGACACAATTATGCTCTTCTTTCTTAGACATAAGTACCTCACCCCCTACACTGTATTGCTCCTTTGGATTTTTGCAACCCAAATGCATCTTATATGCATATTTTATTCATAGAAATACCAAACCCCTGAAGCAGTTATACGAAACCTGCAGACAGGTCAGGACAAAAGTTGGCATTCTCCTGACTGTTGAGGTTGATTTGATAGCACAGTACAGCACAGTGTGGTGCTACACAATACAGGCATGACTACCGATTGATTCAGGTGGAAAGCAGAGATCACCTTGGGCAAGAAACGTGTGAAGGAACCTCTTGTATAGCGGTTGAGCCACCAAGGTCTGAAGCTCACTGACTCGACAAACTGGGGTGAGCGCCATGAGAAACACCACCTTTCAGGTCAGGAATTTTAGAGGGGGATCGCCAATGGCTCAAAAGGAACCGACACGAGCAGCCCCAGCACCACATTAAGATCGTATGCCATCAGGGTGAGGGAGCAGGCACCACATGAAACGGGCCACCAGTGGCTAATTGGAGATGGGCGGCTCCAAATGAGCTCAGGTGAACCCTAAGTTGGACTTTAGACCTGAATTGGACAGGTGCAGGAGGTTCTCCAGCAATCTTTCCACCGAACAGGAGAAGGGGATCCAGCGCCTTACCAGCACACTAAAGTGAGAACCTTTGCTATTAAAGGCATAGAAATGGCACGTTGAATCCCTCCAGAAAGCTAGTAGGACAATGGTGACCTCTTCTGGCAAGTTAAGCTCGGAAAGAACAACCCATTCAGCATCCAAGCCGTGAGGTTAGGGATCGGGCATTGGAATGTAGCAAGGTCCCGCTCTCCTGAGAGATGAGGTCAGGGTCGCAGCCCAGATGAAGGGGCTCCCTCCAGGAGAGCTGAAGCAGCATGGAGAACCACAGCTGCCAGGGCCAATATGGGGCAATGAATATGATAGTCCCCTTGTCCATCTGAAGCTTGAGTAATGTCTTCGCCACCAACAGGATTGGGTGGGGATACGCATAGAGAAGACCTAGTTCCCAGTTCGAAAGGAAGACATCTGAGGCCAGCTGGTCCCTGGAAGCCATCCAGGAGCAAAGGCAATTCACCTGAGCATTCTGCGGCATGGCAAAGAGGTCCACCGACAAAGTGCCCCACTCCCGAAAAATGCCCTCCATCACCCTCTTGTTGAGGGACCATTCGTGTGGCTTGAGTTCCAGACTGAGGTGGTCCACCCAAGGCACTGAGCTCTCCAGGCAGATACGTCGCCCTCAGTTCCATACCATGGGCAGCAACAACGAACTTCCAGAGGCATACTGCCTCCCTGCTTATTGACATAGAACATTGTCACCTAATTGTCTGTCTGGGTCAGGACAACCTGCTGGCCATGTGTGTCTGGAACACCCATAGGGCATTTGCGATAGCTTGCAGTTCCAGGAAATATATCTGGTGCAGGCTCTCCTGCGCCGACCTCAGGCCCCGAGTTCACAGGTCATCCAGGTGAGCACCCCAGCCCAGTCCACTGAACCTGGCACATCCAGAGATGAGCCAGCCATGCACTGTGGAGGCCATGTGGCCCAACATCCACAGCATCTCCTGAGCCATCGTGTACCACTTCTGATGAATGGCAGCAACCACCTCTGTGAGCCCCTGTAGGCAGTCCATCGAGAAAAAAGCTCTAACCTGAGTGGTATCGATCAGGGCCCCGATGAACTCGAGCTGCTTCGAAGGTTGTAGATGTGACTTGGGGTAGGTTATAATGAACCCCAGTCGTTCTACCACCTGAATGGTCAGGCAGGTTGAGTGCCGCACTATATTCAGCATGGAGCTCTTTATGAGCCAATCATCTACATAGGAGAAGACAAAGACCTCCAGGGTTCAGAGGTATAAGCGGCAACGAATGCTAGGCATTTGGTGAAGACCCTGAAGACTGATGCTAGCCCGAAAGGCAGCACTCTGTATTGAAAGTGTTGTCCGCCCAGCAAGAAGCGCAGGTACTTTCTGTGAAGATGGATCGAGATGTGTGTCTACACATTCTTCAGAGCGAAGGAGCATAACCAACCGCCCTTGAGGAGATATGGGAGCAATGTTTGCAGGGAGACCATTTTGAACTTTTCCCAAACCAAGAACCAGTTCAGGTCCCTGAGGTCCAGGATGAGCCAGAATCCCCCCAGGATGAGCCAGAATCCCCCAGTCTTCTTGGGAACTAAATAGTTCCGGGAGTAGAAGTCTCGCCTGACCTGAGTCGGGGGCACCAGCTTGATGGCCAACTCAGCCAACAGGGTGATGACTTCAGCATCTCCAACTCATCGCTCTCATTCTCCATGGTATTCAGCCTGTCTCAGAGAGCAGAAATGTTCCCTCCGAAGACTTGAGAGACGATGGAGAAAATCCAAGGGCCCACAACTTTTAGCCATCTATCTTGACCATCATACAGCATACTCCAATAACACCCTCAGTGCTAAGCGGGAATATCACGACAACATCCTACTACGATCCATAAATAAGCCAAGGGAACTTTTCAACCTTGTCAAATCTCTCACAAACGATACATCTCAGCCTCATCATCGTGACCCCATCCACCCTCAGCTAATAGCCGACTTCCTAATATCTAAACACAAATTTCCTGGCTCCTCTGCCCTCATCATACCTCCTCCCATCTCCTCATCCAACACCCTCACCCCGTGGACGACTTTCAGAGATGTGCCTCTAGAAGAACTCTCAAACATCATTAACTACATTAACGCAACCACCTCCCCCCTTGACCCCTGCCCAGTGACTTGGATCAAGACAACAAAGGATACTATGCTACCACTCATCTTCACCATCCTTCAAACCTCACTCACCGAAGCTTATCTCCCAGCCAATCTCAAAAACGTCTCTGTAAGACTTTTACTTAAGAAAACCAACCTTGACCCCTCCTCTCCAGACCTATAGTCAGCGCACCCTACCTCTCCAAAATCATTGAAAAAGCAGTTCAAATACAACTCCAGGATCATATCGACAGATCTGCCCCATTGGACCACAGACAGCATGGCTTTCGCCCTTACAACAGTGCTGAGACCCTACTTACTTCCCTATTAAATACACTCATCATTGGAACATAAAAATCACTCTCAGGTTTTGTATTGCTATTCCTCGATATCTCTGCTGCACTTGACACCGTATCCCACCAAATCCTACTCAACCAACTAAATGCTATTGGTGTACAGGGTGTCCCATGCAAATGGATCCACTCTTATAATGCCCCAACGTACCCATACAGTCAAGCTCAGCAACCACTCAGCAACGCCCTACACACTTCCCCAAGGAGTCCCTCAGGGCTCTGCCCTCTCCTCCCTTTTATTTAACATCTACATCAGGCCCCTATGCTACACCATCCAAAAATTCAAGTTGGTTACCAGCTTTATGCTGACGATATTATGATCTTTACTCCATTCCACACCTCCTCCCCAGACTACTCCTGTCTCACTGAATGCTTCAAAGAAATTGTCCTCTGGTTTCAGCATCACAACCTATCAGTAAACTTCAATAAGACTGAGATTCTTCACATATCCAGAGACCTCACCTTCACACCTCCCTCAAGTATCCAGCTCTGAGACACAGACATTCAAGTCAAATCTCAGACTAAATACCTCGGCGTTATCCTGGATCAACATTTGAGTTTCCAGCCCCACATCAAGAATGTCACCAAAAATCTATATTTCAAACTCTGAATTCTCCGCAACCTCCAACCCCTCCTATCATCTGACAGCTTTCGCACAGTCTGCCATGCCTCCATCACACAACTACTCAACTATTGTAACTCCATCCTCTATGGACTCCCAAAATCCACCATTGCCCTCCTTCAGCTTGCTCAAAACACCACTGCCCACATCATAGCTGGTATTCCAAGATACTCTCACATCACTCCCACTTTAAAATCTCTTCACTGGCTCCCCATTGCATCCCGAAGAAAGTTCAAGATACTTGCCATCATCCACAGAGTCTTCTTCAATACTTCTGCTGAACAGCTCATCTACTAATCAAGCATAAAGACAGTAACAGACCTTGCCAATTAAACACATCCAATCTTCTCCTTCAACCAACGCAGACCCACAAGAGACTTCAACAAACCTGCACATTATGCCCCCACTATATGGAACCAACTCTCTCCCACATTACGCTGCATAAAATCCCACAACCTCTTCAAGAAACACCTTAAAACATTCCTCTTTGAAGAATATTATATCCTCTCCAACCAACCCCCAGCAAGAACATCCTACACTCTCACACACTATTCCTCCCACCCCCTTAACTCTGCTCCCTGCCCCTCCGCTCTCCCCACCTCCTTTCCCCTACTCCTCCTATTATTCTGTAATGCAATATTCAGCTCAATTTTTCCCCACGCTACCCCTTTCCTTCACGCCAAACGATGACTCAGTTAGCTATCATCTTCTTTAGTTGCCTGTACATAGTTGCCTGCATTTGTTCACGTATATAGTTGCCTGCTTGTTATTAACCAGTTCACAGTAAACCGTTCTGTTCCATGTAAACTGTTTTGTCTCGTAGAAAAAACTGCATATTAAAACCAGTTAAATAAATAAATAAAGGTAACGGTGGTGCGGATCTAGATGGTACTCCCCTGAGAAGAAGGGAGGGGGAGCTAGGCAAAATGCAGCAGATACCCTTCCCTGACAATCTGCAACACCCAGGAGTCTGTGGTGATGATTGGCCACCTGTTTGCAAAGAGAAAGCTGACCCCCACTTGAGGGTGTACCCCACTGGGAGGTGGGTGATTGGCTATGCTCCTTAGGAACTCATCAAAAACCCGCCCCCAGCTGCAGCTGGGGAACAGGATGAGCCTTCTGCTGCTTGACACACTGCTGTTGGTATGGGGCTTGTGCTTTTTCTTTTGCTGAGGAACCTGCGGGCTCTGGTAATACCAGCACTTCTGGCGGTAAAAGAGCTTCTTTCCCTGGTACTTCTTCTTTGAGGGATCAGCCATCTTGCACGAGAGTCTGAAGATGGTCAAGGTGCTCCTTCTCCATGGGCTTGCCAGAGATTTTCCCTTTGGTACAGCACATTCACAAACCTGTCCTGGACCCACTGCTCTAGGTCAGATGATTGGAGCCAGGCCAGCCAGCATGCCCCGATGCCCACTGCAGCCACCCGGCCAACTGACAAAGGCACCGAAGGTGGCCCTGACTATATTCTTAAAGATGTCCTTCCCGTGGCCCAGCAGGGCATAAGAGGAGTCCAGGCACTCTGCCAGGATGAGAGAACTAAACTTGTTGAGGTCCCCTTCATGATATCCTTCAAGAACATCCCCATGTAGAGCTAGTATGACAGTATGTGGGTGACCAACATGGAACCCTGAAAGCAGTCTCCTGAAGCCATCAAGGGTCCTGGCCTCCCGGCCCAGGGGCACTGAGAAGTGAGTCTTTGAACTCTTCATTCGCCATATGGTGGACTCCACCACTAAGGAGTGGTGGGGTAGCTAAGGCTTCTCGAACCAAGGGGCTTCTGCACCCAGTACATTGAATTGAGTCAGCAGCTGATGGATGGCATCACGAGAGGCTTTCCCCACATTCTGAGTAGAAGCTGCTGCAGTATCCTATGCACAGGCACCATGACGGCCTCTTCTGGAGCAGAGGGTTACTGGAGGATCTCCAACTCCTCCACCCTCGGCTTTGCCTTGAGAGAGAAAGGGATGACCTTAGCCCAGACAAAGTCCTGGAAGGACATGTCCTCTGGGGGCAACTTCTGCCTCTCGTACGGAGGGGATGGCTTCAAGAAAAGGTCCAGGGTTTCCCTGTTAGAGACCGGCAACTCCTCCATCTCCCATCCCTCAGAGTCCGACTCCAAGAGGAAATCAAAATAATGTTGGATCTCCTCCCAGCACCGGTACCACTGCCACTCAGACAGAGAAGGAGAGTGACAATGGGACCGTTGGCGGTCCTCCCTTGGGTGCCAGTGCACTAGGGCATCAAAGCCTGACATACTGGATAAAGAGATGGCAGTCATGACTGGGGTGCACTCCAACTGCCGACCCAACATCCCCACCTCGGCAAGGAGGGCATGGGTCTCCAAGATTTGACTGCATGGGTCCTGGTGACCCTGCCACATGCTGTGCAGCCAGAGAACTGCCACATACACCTCGAAAGCCCAAAGGTGCTCCGTCAGCACTGTAGCCTCCGAAGGCATCATAGCCAGTACAAGGACTTTGGCCACCGACTTTGGCACCCATCTTGGCACCCAAAACCAGACACACCTCCACAAAAGCCCGATGGTTCACCCCCAACCTCCGGAAGCTAAAGACCAAACTCAGAAGAGCGGAAAGAGAATGGAGAAAAACCAAAAAAAGAGGATGACAAAACGAACTACATGTACAAACTAGATGCGTACCACACAGAAACCGACAAAGCAAAAAAGACCTACCATTCAAAGATCATAAACTCATCAATAAACAAACCACGAGAACTCTTTGAGATTGTCAAAAAGCTAACAAAAACACCCAACCAATCCCACCAACTACCAAACATCCCACCAGAATTACTAGCACGACAATACAAGCAGCTTCAACAGCCACAAAATCCACAATTGAACACAGAGACAACAACAACAAACCACCCCACCACCATAGACAGAGAATGGAGCACATTCGAAGCAATCATGAAAGAAGAAATAACATTCACCATCTCCCGCCTGAATACCACCACCTCTCCGCTAGACCCCTGCCCTACAGAATGGATAAAGAAAATCAAGGAAAACCCGAGCACACCATTAACCCGCATCGTTAATGAATCCCTCAGCCAGGGACGCATGCCAGACCTCCTCAAAACTTCAATCATCCGGCCAACCCTAAAAAAACACAACCTGGATCCCCTGGACCCTACCTCCTACAAACCTATAGCAAGCCTCCCGTTCACCGCCAAAATCATTGAGAAGGTAGTTCAGCAACAGCTCCAAGAACATTTAGATACCAACAACATACTGGACCCTCAACATGGCTTCCGTCCACTCCACGGAGTCGAGACCCTCATGCCATCACTAATGAACACCCTCATCATAGGAACTCAAGCCAAACACTCTGGATATGCCATGATCTTCCTAGACATATCAGCAGCCTTTGACACCATCTCCCACAACATCCTCCTACACAGACTACAAGCAATTGGCATCAAAGATACCATACTTCAATGGTTCCACTCCTACCTAACCAATAGACAACAACTGATCCGCACAAACACATCAACCTCACCCCCCTTCCAGCAACACCAAGGAGTAGCCCCCTGCCCCCCTCCCCCCCTGCTGAGGGTCCAGGACAGGGTACCTTGTAACTGCCCTCTTTAATAGGACTTATCTCCCTCCCTCCCTCCCTCCCTCCCCAGCACCCACCCACCCCTGGGGTAATTGTAGTTTTATAGGTACTTGCACATCTTAGAGGAAAGGGGCTGCTCTCAGGTGCTGCTCATTATCCAAATCAGTCACACACAGAGGACCTGAGATTAATTAATTAAGCTTTAGGTACACAAGGTGTATTAGGGGTATTAGATACACTTTTATTGGTATAAGCATCTACACCAATCCTTATTATATACAGAATTTAAAAGATCTAAACACAAGCTTTAAACTAAGATGCAGACAGAAGTCCAGCAACGAGATGGGGGTTCTCCGGTCTTTTGCACTGAGTGTCACATGTATGATTTTCTCCCAGTTGGTGAGAGATCTTACGTATGCTCTAAGTGCAAAGAACTCTTTGCTCTCAGGGAACGAGTCCGTTCTCTAGAGGCTAGAGTAGCAGACCTGGAAGACATAAGAAAGACAGAGAAGTACATGGACGTGACCTTCAGGGATACAGTCCTGAAGTCCCACCTCCAGTCTGGCAGCATCCCTGTTGCCATGGAGGAGAGAGGTCACGTGACAGGAGAGCATCACCCTGGTGTGGCAGGAAGTGATCCTGTAACTAGGACCTGTCCTCCAGGTGATGTAAAACCCTCTCGCACCGAGGGCGTTTCTCCAGGGCCATGTGCCCATGAGGGGAGGGTCAGGACAGCTGTTATAGTCGGTGATTCAATCATTAGGAATGTAGATAGTTGGGTGGCTGGTGGACGTGAGGATCGCCTGGTAACATGCCTGCCTGGTGCGAAGGTAGCAGACCTCACGCACCGCCTAGATAGGATCGTAGATAGTGCTGGGGAGGAGTCTGCTGTCTTGGTACATGTTGGTACCAATGACATAGGAAAATGTGGTAGGGAAGTTCTGGAGGCTAAATTTAAGCTTTTAGGTAGGAAGTTGAAATCCAGAACTTCCAGGATAGCGTTCTCCGAAATGCTTCCTGTTCCACGTGCAGGACCCAAAAGACAGGCAGAGCTCCGGAGTCTCAATGCGTGGATGAGACAATGGTGCAAGGATGAGGGTTTTGGATTTGTTAGGAACTGGGGAACATTCTGGGGAAAGGGGGGGCTCTTCCGAAGGGATGGGCTTCACCTTAATCAGGATGGGACCAGACTGCTGGCATTAACCTTTAAAAAAGAGATAGAGAAGCTTTTAAACTAGAAAATAGGGGAAAGCCGACAGTCACCCAGGAGCGCATGGTTCGGACAAAGGTATCCTTGAAGGATACTACCAAAAGCAGTGAGGTTCCAAAAGGGGGTATAGTAGCCCAAATGCCCTTGAGTAAGGAGCAGACAGAGCATAAAAATTCCAAATTACCCCTGCCTACCAATAGCCAGATTAGTATGAATAAAATACAGTCTCTAAAATGCTTGTATGCCAATGCTAGACGTCTAAACAATAAAGATGGGAGAGTTAGAATATATAGCACTAAATGAGAGGTTAGATATGATTGCACTCTCAGAGACATGGTGGAAGGAGGATAACCAGTGGGACACTGTGATACCTGGATACAAACTATATCGTAATGATAGAGCTGATCAAATTGGTGGAGGGGTTGCGCTCTATGTTAGAGAGGGCATTGAGTCAGAAAGGATTAAAGTTTTGCAGGGAACAAAATTTGCTGTAGAATCTCTATGGATTGAAATCCCATTTATGAAGGGGAAGGCGATGGCAGTGGGAGTATACTATCGACCGCCTGGCCAGAATGAACAAATGGATGATGAAATGCTCAAAGAAATCAAGGAAGCTAACAAAAGTCACAACAGAGTAGTAATAATGGGTGATTTCAATTACCCCGGTATCGACTGGGTCAGTGTCACGGCAGGACAAGCTAAAGAGATAAAGTTTCTAGATGGAATAAATGACTGCTTCTTGGAGCAGCTGGTTCATGAACCGACCAGAGGGGAAGCCATACTGGACCTAATCCTTAGTGGAACGCCAGATCTGGTGCAAGAAATAAGGGTGTTGGGACCACTTGGCAATAGTGATCATAGTATGATCATGTTTGATTTAATTAGTGGAGGACAGATAGTAAAGGAATCCACAGTATTACCTTTTAACTTTCAAAAGGGAGACTATGATAGAATGAGGAATATAGTTAGGAAAAAACTAAAAGGAGCGGTTCCAAAGGTTAAAGACTTACAGCAAGCTTGGGTGTTATTTAAAAATACTATCCTCGAAGCCCAGACCAGCTGTATTCCACGCATTAAGAAGAGTGGAAGAAAGTCCAAACAACTGCCAGCATGGTTTAAAGGTGAGGTCAGAGAGGCTGTTGCTGCCAAAAGAGCAACCTTCAGGAAATGGAAAAAAGAGCCAAATGATGAAAACTGGAAACAGCACAAGCACTGGCAAGTTAAATGCAAAGCATTGATAAGGCAGGCAAAGCGGGAATTTGAGAAGAAACTTGCTACGGAAGCAAAAACACGAAATAAAGACTTTTTCAAGTACATTCGTAGCAAAAGGCCTGTGAGAGAGTCAATTGGACCGTTAGATGATAGAGGGGTAAAAGGGGCAGTAAGAGGAGACAAGGCTATAGCAGAGAGACTGAATGAATTCTTTGCTTCGGTCTTTACTGAGGAAGATGTAGGGATGTTACCCAAGACTGAAGTGGTATTTAAAGGTGATACTGCAGAGGAATTGAGAGAAATATCGCTACACCGGGAAGATATATTACAACTATTTGATAAACTGAATAGTAGCAAATCACCTGGACCGGATGGTATACATCCCAGAGAGTTGAAAGAACTGAAATATGAGATTGCAGACCTGCTATTGGTAATCTGTGAACTTTCATTAAAATCATCTGTAATACCTGAAGATTGGAGGGTCGCCAACGTAACACCAATTTTTAAAAAGGGTTCCAGGGGTGACCCGGGAAATTACAGACCGGTGAGCCTGACGTCAGTACCAGGGAAAATGGTAGAAACCATCATAAAGAACAAAATTACACAGCATGTAGATAGTCATGGCCTAATGGGAGACAGCCAACATGGCTTTAGACAAGGAAGATCTTGTCTTACTAATCTGATCTGTTTTTTTGAAGGTGTGCATAAACAGGTAGACAAAGGTGAGTCGGTTGATATAGTGTATCTGGACTTTCAGAAAGCTTTTGACAAGGTCCCCCATCAGAGACTTTTGGCAAAGCTAAAAAGTCATGGGATAGGAGGCAGTGTACTATTGTGGATCGGGAACTGGTTAAAAGATAGAAAGCAGAGGGTAGGGCTAAATGGCCAATATTCCCAATGGAAAAAGGTGAATAGTGGAGTACCCCAGGGATCTGTACTGGGTCCACTACTTTTTGACATATTCATAAATGACCTGGAAAAGGGAATAACTAGTGAGGTTATCAAATTTGCAGATGACACAAAACTGTTTAAAGTTGTTAAAACCCAAGAGGATTGTGGAAAACTGCAGGAGGATCTGGATAAATTGGAAGACTGGGCATCCAAATGGCAGATGAAATTTAATGTGGACAAGTGCAAAGTTATGCACCTAGGAAAGAACAACCCACACTATAGTTACACGATGCAAGGCTCCACATTAGAAACCACCACCCAGGAAAAAGATTTAGGAGTCATCGTGGATAACATGTTAAAAACCCTCCGCCCAGTGTGCAGCGGCGGCCAAGAAAGCAAATAGAATGCTAGGTATCATAAGGAAAGGGATGGAGAATAAAACAAAGGATATTATAATGCCTCTGTATCGCTCCATGGTACGACCGCACCTTGAATATTGTGTGCAATTCTGGTCACCGTATCTTAAAAAGGACATAGAGTTATTAGAAAAAGTACAGAGAAGAGCCACCAAATTGGTGAAGGGGATGGAAGGCTACTCCTATGAAGAGAGGCTAAAAAGGTTAGGGCTCTTTAACCTGGAAAAGAGACGGCTGAGGGGAGATATGATAGAGGTCTATAAATTAATGAATGGAGTGGAACGGATAAACGTGGATCAATTGATTACGCTATCAGAATATAGAAGGACTAGGGGACATGTAATGAAGCTACGGGTAAAACTATTTAAGACAAATAAGAGAAAATATTTCTTCACTCAACGTGTAATCAAACTCTGGAATCTGTTACCGGAGGATGTAGTAAGGGCTGTTAGTATAGCTGGGTTTAAAAAAGGTTTGGACAAGTTCCTGGAGGAAAGGTCCATAAACCACTATTAAAAAGGGACCCAGGATATCAATGCTTGACCTAGTACAAGCACTGCAGAACCTGTGTCTTTTGGGGAAACTGCTAGGTACGTATGACCTAGATTGGCCACTGTTGGAAACAGGATACTGGGCTTGATGGACCTCGGTCTGACCCAGTATGGCATTTCTTATGTTCTTATGTTCTTAGGAAGTTGAGTCTTTTGAAAACCTGGAGAAGGTGGCACCTTGTACATAGTGTCAAGTGTCTTAGAATATGGGGATACCGTTAAAGGAGTTTCCCACATTCTTAATAGTAGATCCTGTAAGATCTGATGCAAAAGAAGCATGATCACCTCCTTTGGAATCCAGGGAAATTGCAGAGTCTCTGAATCCCCTGGTATGGATTCTTTACCAGGTATAGAAATGGCAAGTAACTTTGCCATATCAAGCAGAAAAGCTTGAAAAGAAATCTCTCCTGAGGAGGACCCCCTGAAATGAGGGGTAAAGGCTAGAATTGTTGAAAATTCAGCCTTGGTACCGATGGATTCATCCCAGTCATCGGGATCGGAAGACTTGAAAGGATGAAGCATCAGATTTTCTTTAAAGCGATGTCTTCGGTACCGCCCGAGGTCGGTACCGAGACGAGTCGGTACCGAATCCTCCATGCTAGAGAGCGATTCCAGGCTTGGCATCGAAGGAAGCGAGTCTGTCGAAGCAAGCATGGACGGTACCGGTACTGAAGCAGATACCGATACTCGAGGAACGGTCTGCAGCAACTCTAGTGGTACCGAAGTAGCTGAGAGCGCTAGACTACGTTCATCGGTGAGGAGTGTTTCATCCATCACCGTAGCCGATGCCAGGGTGTCGGTACCACTCGAAGCGGCCACAACCACCGAGCATGGCACAGGTATGTCCATGGAGGCAAGAACCTCGGGAACAACCTGAAGCCCCGTTAATGCTTTGGAGCCCGAAGACTCTCGCCGGGGCTTTATTGCCAAAATGTCCTCAAGGGCAACGCAAAAGGCATCTCGATGCTTAGAAGGAGATCTACCACTCGAGGACTGGCTAGTATTAACAGACTTTTGTTTGGTTACCTGATCTTGTGAGAAAGAAGATATTCTGACTGGCGACATCGAGTCTGATGTAAACCGGGTATCGAGTTGTGCTCGATCCTGAAGACTTCTTCTATTTGAGCTCCTGCAGGAGAGACACTCCAGTGGGCAATGGTCAGGACCTAAACATTTTAGACACCACGTATGAGTGTCTAAAAATATATTTGTACCGCCACACTGAGCATTTCTTAAGGATAGTGGCTGGCTTTTCCATAATGGAAAGGATAGAGGCCTAGTGGCCTAGAAACCGTCAGGCACTAAACAGGAAAAAAAAAATTCCTTAGAAAAAAGAAGAAATTTTTAGTAAAAAGAAAGAAAAGCACCGGCGATACCAGTGGCGTCGAGGGAAGGCAGACGCGACCACAAAAAACAAGAATAAAAAATAAGAATTTTCTGCGGTGACAGGAATACGTCCTGCCGGCTCCACGGAAAACGGAAAACTGATGAGAGGGAAGTGAATGGGCGGGAAGGCAGCGCGCATGCGTGTGGGATGCTCCCAAAGGCTTTCTTTTTGGATGCTGGGGAGCGTTCCCGCGCAGGCTCCGTCGGTACTGACGTACCCATATGTGAAGACTCATTCCTGCTTGTTCCTGGAGATAATAGAACCCCACAGTCTGCCTCCTTGCGTCCGAACATCTGACTGAAATTTGGGTGGGATCCAGGACTGGACTGAAGTTCCTCAAGGAACAACAATTAGCAGGTAAGTCTAATTTTGCTTTTCTTATCATCCCTCCAGTCCAGTCCCGCACCTCTGGGATGTAACAAAGCAGTAGCGTACTAATGGGAGGGACCCGCCAGACCGGCACACAGAACCGCCGATTCGAAACAAGCCTCCCTTGCTCCCTGGACATCCAGGCGATAATGCTTAGTAAAGGTATGTAGGGAAGACCAAGTGGCCACCTTGCAAATTTCCACAGGAGGCACTAGACTATACTCCGCCCAGGACGCCACTTGCGCCCCAGTAGAATAAACACATAACCCCAAAGGTACCTGACAACCACCAAGGAGATACACAGATGCAATGGCCTCCCTAATCCATCTGGAAATGGAAGATTTTGCTGCCGCTTCACCTTTCCGCGGACCACCAAAAAGCACAAATAAAAACGCTCCGATTTGCGAAACGACTTCGTCTCCGCCAAATAACACTTAAGGATGCAACATACATCCAGCCTATGCAGACTAAGGCTGACAGTGTCACTTCCCATCTTTTCCAACACCGGTAAGGAGACAGGCTGATTAACATGAAAAAACGAGACTACCTTGGGAAGAAAGGACGGAACCGACCTTAAGACACCCTTTCCCACAAAAAGGAAAGGAACTGTTCCCAGCAAGACAGAGGCTGTAGTTCCGAGATCTGACAAGCTGAACAAACCGACACGAGGAAAACGGTCTTCAGCGTTAAATCCTTAAGAGAAGCTCGAGCCAGTGGCTCAAACAGCTCCTTTGTCAACGCCCGCAAAACCGGATTGAGATCCCAGGAAGGCACCACTGACTGCCTCGGCAGGCGAAGCCGAGCCACCGCACAGAGAAAACGCAAGACATCCGGATGGGACCCCAGAGGGACTTTGCGGACCTTACCACGAAAGCACACAATTGCCACCAGCTGCATCCACTGCGAGCTAGCCGCCAGGCCTTTCTCAAAGCTGTCCTGTAAAAAGGCCAAGACGTCAGGAATGGAAGCCATGGCGGGCCTAACCCGCCTTTCTACACATCAAGCCTCAAAGATGCACCATACCCGAATGTAGGCCAACGACGTAGATCTCTTCCGCGCCTTCAACAAGGTTGAGATCACTGGACCCAAATACCCCTTCTTTCTCAACCTTGCCCTTTCAATAATCAGGCCGTAAGCGAGAACCGATCCACCTGGGGCATGCGCACTGGCCCTTGAATCAGCAAGTCTTTTCGACCCTGCAGACGCCATGGCTGACCCTGTAATAGCCGAATCAAGTCGGCATACCAAGAGCGCCACGACCAATCTGGAGCGATCAGAATGACTCTGCCCCGGTGCGTCTCGATCCGTTGCACCATGTGACCTATGAGCACCCAAGGGGGAAAGACATACAGAAGGCCCTCTGTCGGCCAAAGCTGCAACAGCGCATCTAGGCCCTCTGACATTCTTTCTCATCGTCTGCTGAAGAAACGGTTAACCTTGGCATTCATGGCTGTTGCCATCAGATCCATGATTGGTGTTCCCCACCGACGTACGACCTGCACAAACACTTCCGGGTGAAGCTCTCATTCCCTGGGATCCATCTGGACCCGGCTGAGATAATCCGCCGTCACGTTGTTGACGCCTGCCACGTGAGCCGCCGATAAGGCCGCTTCTTCCTCTAAAGTCGCACTGCCGGTTTCTCCCTGCCGATTGACATATGCCACTGCGGTCGCATTGTTTGAGAGGACCCTTACTGCCTTCCCGCACACTTGTGACTTGAAGGCTTGGAGTGCTTGGGCAATCGCTCTCAGCTCTAGCCTGTGGATTGACCAACTGGCCTCTTGGCTGTTCCAGGTCCCCTGAGCAAAACTCCCCTCGCACTGGCCCCCCCAGCCCGCCAGGCTGGCATCGGTCATCAACTGGGTCCATTGAAGGGGTACAAGCGGCATGCCCACCGCCAAGTGCTCCGGGCACAGCCACCAGTGAAGCGTCCTACGCACCTCATGGAACTGCCGGGACGGTGAATCCAACTGGTCGACCAGCACCGGAGCAGAGCTCGCTGCAATGGTTGCATGAGCACTCTCATCCAAGGCACCAAGTCCCACGTAGCACCCATCGTCCCTAACAACTGTAGGTACTGCCACGTTGTCAACTCTGGTCGTCGCAGAAAGTCCTCCACCAAGCACCAGATTCCTTGAGCTCTGTGCTCTGGGAGGAAAACTTTCCCTGCCCGGGTGTCCAAGCGGGCTCCCAGATACTCCTGAGTTGGCACCAAGTGACTCTTGGCCCGGTTGACTACCCAACCAAGACTCTCCAGGAGGCATACCACCCGTGACGTTGCCTAAAGCCTTTCATCCCTGGATTTTGCCTGAATCAACCAATCGTCAAGTTAGGGATGCACCAGCACCCCTTCCTTTCGGAGAGCTGCGGCGACCACTACCATGAACTTGGTGAAAATTCGAGGAGCTGCTGCTAGGCCAAAAGGCAAAGCCTGAAATTGGAAGTGTCCCGTTGGAACCGCAAAACGCAGAAACCACTGATGCTCTGGCCTGATGGGAATATGAAGATACACCTCGGTGAGATCGAGGGAAGTAAGAAATTTGCCTTCCCTCACTGCCACGATGACTGACCTCAAAGTTTCCATACGAAAGTGCAGAACCCTCAAGCAGCGGTCTACTCGTTTGAGGTCCAGAATAGGGCGAAAGGCGCCATCCTTCTTCGCAACCACAAAATAAATGGAGTATCAACCGCAACCACACTGATTTCGTGGCACAGGTACCACCGCCCGAGCTGAAGCAGACGAGCCAAGGTGTCCCTGACAGCCATCACCTTTCCTGGGGCCTTGCAAGGGGAATGAACGAAAGCATCGGCTACCGGCCACGCTAGCTCGAGGGCATAACCCTCGCGGATAATTTCTAGGACCCACTGGTCGGACGTATTCTGGGCCCAAGCTGGGTAAAATTCCTGTAGTCAACCCCCCATGGGTTGGATCTCTGCCTGGGTCCCCCGCATTTCATTGGGGCTTTCTAAAACCCGAGGAAGAGATGGTAGCAAACCCCGGCCCGCTCCTCAGAATCCCCAGAAGCCCTGCCCTGAGGGCAGAAACCTACCTCTTTGGAAGCCCCCCCAAACGGGACATACGAAACCGCCAAAAGTCCCATGGCTGGCCCTGCGAGGATAGGACATTGCGGCTCTGCTTGGGCTTGTCCTCGGGGAGATGTCCTCCCTTAGATTCTCCCAAATCCTTCACCAAATTGTCCAAATCCTCGCCAAACAACAGCTTTCCTTTAAAGGGAAGCTTGCTAAGCCGTGCTTTGGAAGAGCTGTCTGCCGCCCAACTGCACAGTAAAAGGTCGCGGCGGGCCACTGCTACCGATGCCATACTCTTTCCTAGTCCACGGATGAGGTCATAGTGTATGTCAGAAAGATAAGCCGCTCCTGACTTCAGCTTAGCGTCCTCTGCCAACTGCTCTGGAGCGGAATCTGCTGTCTGCAGAAGACGCTGCAACCACCCAAGACAGGCCCTCGCCACCCAGGCACCACAAATGCCGACAGGGCATTGATATCAAAGGACTGCTTCAGCATGTCCAGTTTTCTATCCTGCGCGTCTTTCAACGCCGCACTTCCCTCCACCGGGATGGTGGTCTTCTTTGTGACTGCCGAAACTGCCACATCCACCTGTGGAGATCCAAATAGTTTGTGCGCCTGTTCTGACAAAGGGTAGAGCCGTGACATGGCCTTGACCCCTTTCAGGCCTGCCTCAGGCAGGTCCCACTCGTCTTGAATCATTTGCTTGACTACTCTGTGGACCAGGAAGACCGACTGCGTCTTACGCACCGCCTGAATGAGAGGATCCTCCAAAGATTCCTCCTCCATGGGCAGGCTAGCCGGCAAATTTAGCACCGTAAGCAACTCCGCAATCAGTGCTGGCAACTCCTCCCGCCGAAAGACCCATACCATGTGCGCCTGGTCTTCCGGCTCCGGAATCTCTCCCTCTTCGAGCTCCTCGCCCTCAAATTCCAGCTCCAGCTCCCAGTCCCCGGTCTCTGACAGAGGAAACTGATCCGGCTGCCCTCCTGAGTACCTGAGCTTTTTAACCAGCACCGCCACCGTGTCCTCTCTCCTCTCAGCTCCCCCAGGCTTTGCACTGGCCACTGCGGGACTGGAGATGTCTGCTGCGCCCTGCTGGCACAAGCGAAAAGCCTGATGCAACAAGAGGACAAACTGTGGGGAGAACTCTCCCATAAGATCTCCCACTGTAAAAACCTGGGAGGTTAAAGGCCCAGGAAGCGTGAAAGCCATTTTCAGTGAGGGGGGTGAAGCAGCAACGGATGCCTGAACGTCTTGAGCCGTCAAACCTCCTGAGTCCTGCTGCACGTCCTGTGAAGATTGTTCCATACTCTGGGCCTCGGCCGCACAGCCGCAGCAGACTCCTGCCTCTTACACTGCCGGGCTCCACAGAGTAAACACTGTGGCCGCCCTGGCATGGAGAAAAGGTTGCTGTTCCTAAGCTGTAACCGCCTTGGATCCTGATCAGGCAAGAGAAGTAACCCCCTAAAGCCAATGTAAATCTCCCTGGGGGAAACAATAGCTGTGGTTTGCTCTCTTATTTCACCTTTTTTTTTTTGCTCTTTAAGCTGGCAAGAGATAAAATCACTATATATATATATATCAATAAACCAAGTTAAACAAGCCTCCCCAAGAGTATCAGCGGTCAAGAGCTCGTGGATCCCCGGGCTGGAAAAGCTTTTTAATCAAACAGCCCGAGGAGCAGCAAAAAGCGCGTGTGAATAGAAACCGCCATTTTCCCGTGCTGCTACAGGAACCGCCGCAGCATGCCCTGCACCACGCAGTCTCGGGACCTTGCGCTATGATATAGAAACTGCCCCCGACCTACGTGCAGCTCCTTCCACACCGGTGCGAAGCAAGTTAACGGCCCATATGGCTGGTCCTGAAAAAAGGCATCGGGGAATCACTCAACTCATGCTCAGCCCTGAAAAGGCTTTGGTGCTGAGGATGCTTCTTCGCTGCAGCACAGAAACAGTGGCTCCTCACCCGATGACGGGTTCAGGAGCCGCCGAGCTCTGGAATACCACCAAGTGTCTCCACAGTCCCCTTGAACTTCCAGGAGGGAGGGAGACAAAGAGGACAGGGCAACAGAGATCCTCTTCTCAAATAAGGCTTCCCGTTGCAGCTCTCTCAACCCTGAACTTCCCCCCCCCCTTTTTTTTAAAACTTTAATTACCCAAACAAACAAAACTAAAATAAAGAAACAGCAATGAAAGCAACCCTAACTAAGTTCTTATTTATTCCTAAGTGAGCCCTCGGGCTCACCACCTCCAGCTGCTTGGAGACTGAGCATACTGGGAGCTGGTGGGCGGTGCCAGCCGTATCAGTACTGGTGACTTCAGTTTTGGACATGCTCAGTCTCCAAGCTGTTGGAGGTGCACTATCCAGAGGTGCGGAACTGGACTGGAGGGATGATAAGGAAGCATTGCTTAACTGGACGAGTCCATTCGAGGGTATAGCCCTCTCTGATGACTTCCAGGTCCCACCGGTCGGAAGATATTTGGACCCAGGCAGAGTAAAACTCCCATAGTCGGCCTCCCAATGGCTGCACCTCCAGCCGGGTCCCACCTCGTTTCATTGGGCTTTCTTGGATCCAGAGGACAAGGCAGTCCCGAATCCCCTGCCCGCTCCTCGAAATCCGCAGAACCCCTGTCCCCTCAAAGGAAATCTTCCTCTCTGAAAGGGATTAAATCGGGGGGGGGGGGGGCAGAGGGGAAGTACGAAACCGCCTGGACTCCCACAGTTGACTTTGGACTCTAGTGGTGTTGCAACTCTGCTTCTGCTGATCCTCGGGCAAACTTCCCTCTTTGGATTCCCCCAAGTCTTTGACCAATTTGTCTAGGTCCTCTCCAAACATGAGCTTCCCCTTAAAGGGGAGCTTGCTGAGATGAGACTTAGAAGAACTGTCCGCCGCCCAGTTTCTGAGCCAAAGGTAGCAGAGAGCCGTTACCAAGGAGGCCATGCTTTTGGACAGCCCTCTAATTAGATCATTAATGAGTATCCGCCAGATAAGCGGTCCCTGACTCCAATTTGGTGGCCTTCGCCAACAAATCCGGCATTGGCTCGCCCATCTGTTGCACTTGCTGTGACCAGCGGAGGCAGGCCCTCACGACCTAGGTCCCACAAATGGATACTTGCAGCGAAAGGGTGTCAGTATCAAAAGCCTGTTTCAACAGCATGTCCAACTTCCTATCCTGGGCATTCTTAAGGGCTGTGCTACCTTCAACTGGTATCGTAGTCATTTTGGTAATCGCCAAAACTGCCACATCCACCTTAGGAGTAGAAACAGCTCACGGTCCTGATCCAGCAGTGGGTACCGGCAAGTCACCCCCTTGAGACCAGCCTCCGGTATGTCCCACTCAAATTGCATCATCTGCCAAACAACCCTATGCATCAGAAACGCCTGTTTTCCAGATTTCCTGGAGCAGTAGGTCTCCAATGCCTTGTCCTCCGCAGGAAGGGCTATAGACATGTTAAGAGCTTTCAAAGATTCTGTGATGAGCGCCAGTAATTCATCCTGGTGAAATACCCAAACAATTCTGGACTGCTCCTCTTGTTCCAGGATCTCATCTTCCTCCTGTTCTTTGCCGTCCAACTCCATGTCTGGATCGTCCCCATCTGGTCCTTCCGACACTGGGGACTGGCCCTGGCACTCTTCAAGAGCCTAGACATTTAATAGGGCCCTGCTCGCCCTCCTTAAACTCTGCCACCCTCTTTGTTCCATGTTCTGGTGCTAAAGAGCTGTCCGCTAAACCTTGCTGGCGCATGCAGAACACCCTATGCAGAAGCAGAACAAACTCTGGCAAAAACACACCAGGGCTGCCTACCTCCCCCAGCGTCTGAGACGTGGAGGGTCCGAGCATGGCCAGGGGACATGAGGCCGGTTCTGGCAGAGGTAGCGGAGGGCTCACTGAGGCCTGGGCTTCTCGAGATGGAGAGGGAGACTTGTCCTGTCTTGTCCTATCCTGCAGGCCCCGTTCCACAGAAGTGGCTTCCTGTGCACAGCCCCAACACATGCCTGCTGCTGAAACAGCTCCCCTCCTAGTCCCGCAAACCAGGCACTGCGGTCGGGATAGCATGGTGTGAGAATCTGTGGCCCGGCTATGGGAATACCCCCACTCCAAAGGCAATGGCAAAGACAAATGGAGGAGGGAAGAGAGTGAAGCAGAAAAAGTGTAGTTGCTCACCTGCAACAGGTGTTCTCTGGGGACAGCATGAATCAGTCCTCACATATGGGTGAAGTCGGCACAGACGGAGCCCTCGTGGAAGCATCCCACCAGCTTTCAAAGAAAGCCTTTGGGAGATGTCACCATGCATGCATGGTCCCCTTCCCAACCAAGGGTGTCATCTTGCTCAGTCAGATAACATAGCTAAAAGACAGCAAAAAATAAAATATGGTAAAGAAGCAACTCCAAGGGGAGGAGGGAGGGTTGTGAAGATTGATTCTTGCTGTCCCTGGAGAACATCTGTTACAGGTGAGTAACTACGCATTCTCCAGGAACAAGCAGGAAGTCAGTCCTCACATACGAGACTCCCTATCTACAGGCTACCGCAAGCCCATAGGAAAAAACCACGGTCGCCTTCAAGGGGAGCCGTGAGCAGCAGCAATTGAGTCCGCAGATACAGACTGCAGAAGGACCCGTGTGTCCAATGGAAACCAGCACTCCGGTAGCCTGAACACACAAGGGCCGGAGAGTAGGAGTTGCCTAGACCCCAAAAAGATTACAGAGCATGGCCTGGCCAAAGGCACTGCCCCATCAGGACTCTCTCTCCAGGCAATAATGAGCTGCGAAGGTATGGACGGAAGACCAGGTGGCGGCCTGGCAGATGCCCATCATCGGGACGGAGTGCAGGTCTGCCACAGAAGCCACCATGGCCCCGACACAGTGCGTCGTGACCGGCCGTCCAGTGAGAGCCCCAACCTGCTCATTGGCAAGGTTGGTACAGTCTGCCACCCAGGTAGATAGTGTACGCTTGGTCACTGCTTCCTCCAGCCTGCTGGGGTCATAACGAGACAAAAGGTTGAGCAGCTTTGCGGTGGCCCTCGGTACATTTAATATAGAAGGACAGGGCCCTCTTACAATCCAAGGTGTGGAGGACCATCTCCGCCCTACTGGCGTGAGGCCTCGGGAAGAAGGGGGGAGCAACACCTCATGGTTGAGGTGAAAAGGTGTTAGCACCTTCGGAAGGAATTTGGGGTATGTGCAGAGCACAACCCTGTTCTTGTAGAACCTGGTGTAAGGTGCCTCCGCCACAAAGGCTTGATGCTCGCTGACCCTACGAGCGAAGGTGAACGCAACCAGGACAACCACCTTCCAAAAAAGGTATCATGGGCGAGTAAACTGCGCCAGTACGACATTGAGGTCCCACTCGGTCGCCAGAGGACATACCAGGGGTTTCGATAAAAGGAGTCCTTTCATGAAGTGGGTCACCAACAGCTGGGCCAAGAGGGGTTTGCCATCCACCAGATGGTGATGTGCTGCCAGGGCACTGAGGTGCACTCTGACAGAGTTTGATTTGAGTCCGGAGTGCGGGAGATGGAGAAGATACTGCAGGACCAGCAGCACCAGACAGCAGAATGGGCTAATCCTGTGCTCTGTGCACTAAACTGAAAATCTGCGCCACTTGAAAGCATATGCTTTCCTGGTGGACTTACAGGTAAGCCAGCAGGATCTCCTCCACTTCCTCCGAGAGGTTGAAAGGGGCTAGGGTCATCTCTTCAGCAGCCATGCTGTCAGTGACAGGGACCACAGATTGGGGTGCAAGAGAGAACCCCCCCTCCTGAGAAAGGAGCCCTGGGGAACTCCCCAATGGGATGGGAGACTCCACTGACAGCTGGAGGAGTAACGGGAACCACTGGTGCCTGGGCCACCGAGGGGCTATCAGGATCAGCAAGGCCTTGTCGGGGAGGGTCCTGAATAATGTTTTGACAATTAGTGGGGTGGGTGGGAAGGCGTACATGAGACCTTCAGACCATGAGATGAGAAACACATCTGCCACCACCCAGGAAATGTGGGCTTGCCGAGAGCATAGAAACATGACGACAGAAAAAGACCACATGGCCTATCTAGTCTGTCCTTCCATAACAACTACAACAGTCCACTTTTTACCTTTAGAGATTCTCTGTGTTGGTCCCATGCTTTTTTGAATTCAGTTACTGTCCTCATCTCTACCACCTCCACTGGGAAACTATTCCATGGATCCACTACTCTTTCTGTAAAGAAATATTTCCGCATATCACTCCTGAATCTATCTCCCTTCACCCTCATCCCATGTCCCCTCGTAGCAGAACTTGCTTTCAATTGAAAGAGGCTCTCTCCCTGAACATTTATGCCACGGAGGTATTTAAACATCTCAATCATATCACCTCTATCCCGCCTTTCCTCTAAGGTGTACATATTAAGATCCTTAAGTCTGTCCTCATATGCTTTATAATGAAGCCCACTAATCATTTTAGTAGCCACCCTCTGCACCGACTCCATCCTGTTCACATCCTTTTGAAGGTGCGGTCTCCAGAATTGCACACTATACTCCAAATGAGGTCGCACCAAAGACTTATACAGAGGCATTATCACCTCCTTTTTTCTGCTAGCCATTCCTCTCTGTATGCACCCAAGCATCCTTCTAGCTTTTGCAGTCGCCTTTTCTACCTGTTTAGCTACTTTAAGATCATCAGACACAACCACGCCTAGGTCCCGCTCTTCTTTAGTGGACAAAAGTACTTCACCTCCTATACTGTATTGCTCCCTTGGATAGCTGCAGCCCAAATGCATGACCTTACATTTTTTAACATTAAATCCCAGCTGCCAAATTCTAGACCATTCTTCAAGCTTAGCTAGATCCCTCCTCATGTTATCTACACCTTCCTGGGTGTCTACTCTATTGCAGATTTTGGTATCATCTGCATAGAGGCAAACCTTACCCGACAGCCCTTCCGCTATATCACTAACAAAGATGTTAAAAAGAATCGGACCAAGGACAGATCCCTGGGGCACACCACTGGTAACATCCTTCTTCTCAGAGTGAGCTCCATTTACTTGTACTCTTTGTCGCCTCCCACCCAACCAATTTCTAACCCAAGCAGTAACTTTAGGGTCCATCCCTAGGGTGCTCAGTTTGTTTATAAGTCGCCTGTGAGGAACAGTGTCAAAGGCTTTACTGAAATCTAAATACACCACATCTAGAGCTCTCCCTCGGTCCAACTCCCTGGTCACCCAGTCAAAGAAATCAATCAGATTTGTCTGACAAGACCTGCCTCTGATGAATCCATGCTGCCTCGGATCCTATAATCCGCTGGACTCCAGAAACCTCACTATTTTCTCTTTCAGCAGCGTTTCCAATAATTTACTCACCACCGAAGTTAAACTAACCGGCCTGTAGTTTTCAACCACATCCTTACTTCCGCTTTTGTGTAAAGACACCACATGAGCCTCTCTCCAGTCCTTTGGCACCACTCCCGACTCCAACGAGGCATTGAAAAGGTCAGTCAGTGGAGTTGCTAGAACGTCCCCAAGTTCCCTCAGTATTCTAGAGTGTATCCCATCCGGTCCCATCGCTTTGTCTACTTTAAGTTGAGCTAGTTTCTCACGAACACAGTCTTCTGAAAACTGTTCAAGATGTCCCTCGTTTCTGTTCTTATTTGTGGGTGTTTTCTGAGGTCCTGCTCCTGGTTCTTCATCTGTGAACACAGAACAAAAATATTTGTTAAGCACTTCCGCTTTATCCTTATCAGCTTCTACATATTCCCCCCCTGCACCCTTGAGTCTGACAATACCACTTTTGCCTTCCTCTTCTCACTAACATATCTGAAAAATGTCTTATCCCCCCATTTTATTGCACTGGCTATTTCCTCCTCCTTTTGAATCTTTGCCTTCTTGACTACTTTGCTGGCTTCTCTAAGTTTTTCCAAATACAGATGCCTGTCTTCCTCTCTCTGTGATCTCTTGTATTTCATGAAGGCCTCCCTCTTTTTCTTCACTTTTTCAGCTACTTCCTTCGAAAACCATAGCGGTCTCCTTTTCCTTTTGCCTTTATTTACCATTTTAACAAAAAGGTTGGTTGCCCTTAAAATACCCCCTTTCAGTTTTGCCCACTGTTTTTATCCCACTAACGACTCCCTGAGGTATTGGGCCATCTTCGCAAAGTTAGTCTTCCTAAAGTCTAAGATCTTCACCTTGGAATGGATTCTAACAGCCCTAGTCCTAATACTGAACCACACCATCTGGTGATCACTGGATGCAAAATGATCTCCTACTACATCATCAGAAACACTTTCACCATTGGTAAGCACCATGTCCAGTATGGCCCCTTCACGTGTGGGGTCTGTTACCAATTGCCTGAATAGTTCTCTCTGTAGAGAATCCAGGATCTCCTTACTTCTAGATGATACTGCAGCAGGAATGTGCCAATCAACATCTGGCATATTGAAATCTCCTATCAGTAGCACTTCCCCTTTCCTAGCAATGCTGCGTATGTCTTCAATTAACTCTCTGTCCACCTCTTCCTCTTCTGAGGGAGGTCTGTATATCACACCAATGCAAATAGATTTCTCTTTCCCTCTTTCTAGTTTAACCCACAATGTCTCCTCTCTCCCTTTTAAGCTCTGTAATTCCAAAGCTTTAATAGTAGTTTTTACATATAGTGCCACTCCTCCTCCCCTTCTTCCTACCCTGTCCTTTCTGAATAAAGTATAGCCAGGTATAGTTACATCCCAGTCATGGTTTTCTGTGAACCATGTTTCTGTAACTGCCACTAAATCCAAGTCAGCCACTCCCACCAAAGCTTCAACTTCAGGGATCTTATTTCCCATGCTACGGGCATTAATACACACTGCTTTCCATATGTTACCCGTTACCCATTTCCATAAAGGTATTTAATGTATCACCTACCTGGGAGCTTTCACTTACCTGGGGGCTTTCTTCACCCATCCCCAATGAATCTAGTTTAAAGCCCTCTTCAGTAGATTAGCCAGTCTACTACCAAAGATGCGTTGACCTTTCTTGGACAGATGGATGCCATCTCTGCTCTGCAACCCTTGGAACAGCATCCCATGGTCTAGGAAACCAAAACGCTCTCGATGACACCATCCACGCAGCCATGCATTCATCTCCAGGATGCGAGCCTCTCTGCCTTGGCCTTTACCCTCAACAGGGAGGATTGAAGAGAACACCACCTGTGCACCTAACTGCTTCACCCTCTGTCCCAGAGCCATTAAGTCACTTTTGATACGTTCCAAGGTATACCTGGCAGTATCATTTGTTCCAACATGGATTAGCAACATTGGGTAATAGTCAGTGGGCTTGATGAGTCTCGGCAAACTCTCCGTAACATCTTGGATTTTGGCACCAGGCAGACAGCATACCTCTCTGGACATCAAGTCTGGTCGGCAGATGGATGCCTCAGTACCCCTCAGAAGAGAGTTTCCAACCACCACTACCCTTTGTTTCCTTCTGGTCACTGATTCTGCAACTTTGGGATACTTGAACTCTGGTTCTTCCCTTTCCAGGGATGCTTTCACCTCCTCCACTTCCAGGGCTGCATAATGGTTCTTCAATTCAAGGGCTGGAGAAGTTGGATTGGTGATTTTGCAGGCCCTGGTGACTTGTGTCCAACCATCGACATTCTGTTGGCACCCATCTTCTCCTGTGCTGGAGAGCTTGGTTGCTGCAAGAAGCATCTCATCAATGTACTTCTCACTGTCTTGAATGCTCCTCAGCCTCGCCACCTCCTCTCTGAGTTCCTCCACTTGTTTCCTCAGAGCTTCAGCATGCAGGCACCCTGCACATGGAACCGGTCCTTCAACTGGCATTAGGACCTCTGTCTGGACCGAGGCAGAAGCTGTAACGGGGGCAACAGCTTTAGCAATACGATTTTTCCCAGCCATTGTTCTGTTCGTGGAGCTTAGGTATCTGTTAAAGCAAAAGAGAGAGATCTACCAAGTACCAGCCGGTTTCGCCGCTGTCCTTTCAGAGAAAAAGCCGTTAAATCTTTTTAATTATATTCAAAATGTGCTGGTCCAATTCTCTGTGATTTGTTAAAGGGGGAGGTGCCCTATAAAGCAAGACTGCTCACTAGGGGTGGGTGGGAGTCGGGGTGGGTAGAGAGGGAACTAACACCTGATTAGGTGTTTAGCAGTTTCTAAACCTGAGGAGGTTACTGGAGTTCAGCAACCTACTGTGCTCAAGGAAAGTTCCCCTAAAGCACCAAAAAGAAAGTAACCTTGCTTTAAAAAATATACAAAAAACCCTTTTAAGAGCTCCCAGTCAGAAAGCTAGCAATGTAATATAATAAAACTAACAAACAAACCCTCAAATCCTTACTATTTGTTGATCTGTGGAGCCCTGGTTAGGAAAGCCTCAAGAGGGCAGGGCACTGGTGCCTTTTATGCAGGCTTCCACTGCACTCAGGAAACAGGCCCACTAACTCCTGATTAGGTGTTAGCAGTTTCTAAACCTGAGGAGGTTACTGGAGTTCAGCAACCTACTGTGCTCAGGGCAGGGCAACTGGTAATTGTCTGGGCTGGCAAACAGATCTATCCATGGTTCCCCCCCAGAGGTGGAAGAGCCGACTGGCCACTCTGGGGTCCAGCTGCCACTCATGTGGCTGGAGGATCCTGCTTAATCTGTTGGCCAGTGTGTTGTCCTGGCCTGGCAGGTATACTGCCCTAAGAGTATGCCTTGTTAGACTGTGTAGGAGCAGAGGGCCATCACCTCGCGGCACAGAGCATGGACCCCGTGCCCCCCTGCTTGTTCACATAGAACATCACCACCTGGATGACCTTTTGGACCAACATGGGTTTGCGACGTAGGCGGGGGCAAAAGGTTCGGAGGGCTAGGTGTATCGCCTGTAATTCCAGAAGGTTGATCTGCCTGTTGCTCTCGCTCTGCGACCAGCTGCCCTGGGTGCGAAGTTCCTCGCAGTGGGCTCCCCATCCCAGCAGAGAGGTGTCCATTGTAAGGACCCTTAAGGGGCACGGAGTCTGGAAGGGCATATCTGCCTCGAGGTACTGGGGGATTTTGACACCAGGTCAGGGATTCCGCCAACTGGCTGGTCGCTACAGTTCTGTCGTGGAGACAGCCTGTAACCTGTGTTCACTGGTCCTGAAGGCACCACTGTGCGGCCTTCATGTGGAGGTGGGCATCTGGGGTAAAATGGACCATGGAAGCCATGTGTCTGAGTAGGCGCAGCAGGAGTTGAGCGGACACTGAGGTACGGCATTGTATGTCCAGGGCCAGAGCCCTGAGCTGGGCAGCCCGGTCTCCTAGAAGGAAGGCCTTTGCCTGGAGGGTGTCTAGTCTCGCTCCTATGAACTCCAGACACTGTGTCGGGAGGAGGTGGGACTTGCGGTAGTTTATTACAAACCCCAGATTTGCAGGACCTGGATGGTATGTGCGGCTGCCTGATGCTCTTCTGAGGCCATGCCTCCCTTTATGAGCCAATCATCCAGGTAGGGGAAGACAAACACCCCCTGGAGGCGAAGGAAGGCAGCCACAACTACCAGGCACTTGGTGAAAACCCTTGGGGCAGAAGCCAAGCTGAAGGGCAGCACCCTGTACTGGTAATGGCTGCCCCCCACCATGAACATCAGGTACTGCCTATGGTTGAGATGAATGAGGACATGTGTGTAGGCATCTTTCAGATTCCAGGAGCATAGCCAATCTCCCTGCTGGAGGTAAAGCAGCAATGTTCCAAGGGAGAGCATCTTGAACTTCTCCCTCACCAGGAATCTGTTCAGATTGCACAGGTTGAGGATGAGCCTTAGGCCCCCTATTCTTTTTGGTATGAGGAAGTACCTGGAGTAGAACTCCTTGCCCTGAGATGGTGGGTAACTGGTTCTATTGCTCTATCCTCGAGAAGACCTGCCAGTTCCTTCAGTAGAAAGTCCCAGTGAAGGGGAGATCTGGGAGGTTCTCCCAGAAAGAAAGAGGGAAGTGTCTGGTTCAGGTGGAGGAGGTAGCCCTCTTTGACCACTTGGAGTGCCCAAGAATCAGTGGTGATGACTGGCCACCTTTGCGCACAGTGGATGAGATGTCCCCCTGTAGGCTGCTGACCTCTTTTGGGTGAAGAGGTTATGCCCAAGGATTCAAAAGTTCCCCCCTGGCTGGGTCGGGGCCGATGCCTGGGGCTTGGAAGCCTTCCGCTTACGAGGGCTATGTCCATGTCCCTTAGTCTGCTGACCCTGCTGGGGAGGCCTGAAAAGGTGGGTAGTTTCTGTAAGCAGCCCCTTTCCTCAGTCCTTCCCTTCGAGCCCTTCCTTCAAGGAGGGACAGCGGTCTTTTTAGAGAGCCTGGTCCTCGTCATGAACTCAGTCTCCAGCTCGGCAGCCTTGTCGATCATGGGTTTGCCAAAGAGGTTCTCTCCTTGGCAGGGATGTCGACCAATTTGTCCGGAACCCATTGTTCGAGGTCAGACTGCAGTCAAGCCTAGCGTTGGGAACAGATGCCCGCTGCCGCTACGTGAGCCGCTGACTCAAAGTCGTCATAGGCTGCCTGAGACAAAACCTGGAGCACTCACGGACGGCTTTGGTCAGGTTCTTGAACTGCTGCAGGGGTTCCTTGGAGAGACCAGCTGAGAACCCGGCACGTTCCTTCGCCAAGTCTCTCAGATACATGCCCATGTATAGCTGGTATGCCTGGATCAGACCACTGAACATCAAGCCCTGGTAGCACTTTTTGCCAAGGGCGTCCAGCATGCGTGCCTCCCTGCCAGGGAGCACTGAGGAGTGCGTCTTCTGACTCTTCCAGTGACGCATGGCAGACTCCACCACCATGGAGTTGTGTGGCAGTTGTGACTTCTGGAAGCCCGGGCCACTTGCTCACCACTAGCACTGATGCTGGTGTCTCCCACATATGGAGCATTATCCATTCCAGGATGAGAGGGGCACCGTAAGCAATTCCCTCGGAGGGGCCTCATATTGGAGGATTTCTAGCTCCTCCGTCCGAGGGTCCTCCTCCGATTCCATTAGGAATGCTAGGGCCTTTGAAATGTCCCTAACGAAATCGAGGAATGCCATATCCTCGGGTGGGGACTGACACCAGGGCTCCGAGGGAGGAGACTTCAAGGGGCTGTTGTGGTGGCGACTGGAGTCCAGCGATTTCTCGTCCTCCGTTTCCCAGTCAGAGTAGTCCCCTTGAGGACTCGAGGAAAGGATAGCTCGCGGGTTGACCCCCGCCCGCAGCCTTCGGAGGCCCCGTGGCTGGTGCCAAGCACACTGGCTGGGGAAGATCTCAGTCCCATGGAACGGGAGCCAGATCGAAGCCTTGGCTGAGGATCGGCTTGGCCTCTGGGGACATCCTCAATGTCGAGGGCCCAGTGGTCTGGGCAGAGGAATCGGTGGTACCGGACAACAGTGCCCGCTGCTGGTCCAGACAAGCTTCACTCCAAGGCCGCCATTCTGGACTCCAGGCCAGAAGGCTCCGCAGCCATTGGCGCAGGCACTGAGGGAATCAGGCCCGCCGCCGGTTCCCCTGAGGGGGAGTCCTCAATGAGGATGGTGTCAGATGACTGAGGCCAGCCCGAGGTAGAGTCCTTCTGGGGGACCTTCACAGGTTGCTCCTTCTGCGATCCCTCGGATGAGCATCCAGGACTGTGAAACCTGGCTGTGGACTTATACGGCCCATCTGAACCGTCCAAGGATGCCGCCTTTGAGGCCATCTTCTTCTTGGGTTCCCTCGAGGGAGACCCCCTTTCCAAGGAACCACATCATTGGTCGGGGTCCATAAGGCTACCCAGTATTCCGCAGTTTCAGAGGAGGCCTTGGCCCTCGGAGGTACCGGGGACTCCAGGAAAAAAAAAAGCCTTATCATGCTGCTGCTGGTGGCTCGTGAAGCCTTGGTGGGCATCTTCTTACAGAGGCCGCATGCCGTGAGGTCATGGTCCGGTCCCAGGCAGCGAAAGCAGCAGTCATGGTCTCTTGCCATCTTACTGGGCAGACTAGATGGACCATACTGGTCTTTATCTGCCATCATTTACTATGTTACTATGTGTGTTGGTTAGGAACATTTTGACACACTGATCACACCTTTTAAAACCACTGGTAGCCATGGGAGAAAAAAGTATCTTAGTGAGGTCGACGACCCACAGTGCCGCCAGTTGGAAACAAGGGCACGAAGGACTATGAACCCGAGACTCGATGCCGGGGCAGCAGGCTCAGATGGTGGGAAGAGGATCGGTGTACTACCAGAGGAGAGTATGAAACTCAGGTCAAGAAAATCAAATTTTTCCAGGAGAGAGCGCACAGACGTCTGGAGGGCACTGCTGAAAAAAGGAGACTGAGTAAGATAGCACCCTTGGGCGGGAAGGGGACCATGCATGTGTGATGGCATCTCCCAAAGGCTTTCTTTGAAAGCTGGCGGGATGCTTCCGCGAAGGCTCAGTCGGAGCCAACGTCACCCATATGTGAGGACTGACTTCCTGCTTGTTCCTGGAGAAATGCCCCTTCTAGCTTTCGTGCAATGAAAAACACCGAAAAGCAAGAAAAATGAAAAAAAGAAAGTAAAAAGAAAGAAACAGAAAACCCCTCTGCTACTACTGTATTCCCTTTAAACACGTGGGCCAGGAATTAACAAAAATGACGCCAGCAAGTCCCCAGGGACGAAGTGGAGCCGCGAAGCTGCAGGCCTGCCCAATGCACGCGGGGGAGCCAGAGGAACTGAAAGTGCTGTGCAGTTTCCCACACTATAACTACACTGCTAGGCCTCTTCCACGTGGTGCATGGCCGCCGCCAACACAATTGGGCCGGAAGAACAGAGCGTATCTGACCAGCTGGTCACAGAGAACCCCTAAATTCCTGAAATAAGACTGCTCTCCTGCTCCATTCATCTCTGTGACTACATGTTCCGCCACCTCGCGCTCAGCCTAAATCGAGGGCTTCAGCTTCGAGGAGAGCCGACCGGGAGCTGCCAGTGTTCTTTTCTCCTTGTACCGGCTGTACTCTCAGGACTTCACCCGCTGCGGCTCCTCACCCAATAATGGGTTTGTGAGCCGCCAAGACTCGGTCTCGCCAAAATTTTCCCCTGAACACCCCACGAACCGCCTGGGGGGAAGTGGTAGGGGATCCTCCCCAGCTGCAACTTTTTTTTTTTTTTTTTTTTAAGAATTTTGCCATAGAAAATAAAAAACAGCACTCTGTGCAATAAGAAAGGGAATAAAAGAAAGCAAAGAAATCTAGCCTATTTCCTTAGTTGTTCCTTCAATGAGTCCAGTACCCTGGCTCACTAACTCTTCCAGCTGCTTGGAAACTAAGCATGCTTGGGCTGGTAGGCGGTGCCAGCTGCATAAGTACACTAGTGTCATCAAAAAGATGACATGCTCAGTCTCCAAGTTGCTGGAAAAGGTACACTACCCAGAGGTGCAGGACTGGACTGGAGGAACGATAAGGAACTGCAGTTCTATTCTTACACTTCTGGAGATCTGGTGATATATCTTCATTGAGCATGATCACTTCCTAACACTGACAGATGGTGTCCTCTTTCCTGGTGACCCTGCTCCTCCAAGTCAGCACAGTCTTCCAGATGGGACCACTCTGCTTCGATAGTGAAGGCGTCCTCTATATAACTCTATGTCTGCACCAACTCTTCCAGATCAGTGACTCGAGCTTCCAGAGATCATACTCATTCTCTGAGTGGAAGGAGCTCTTTGCAGCCAATGTACACACATATTCTCTCTCCAGCCTCTCTCACTGTTGCTGGACTCTTATTATGAATTCTTTTCTTTCTAACTTAGAAAGCACTCACATTTTTTGATTATTTAGAAATCCAATATAAACTGGACTAACCTGGGATTCAGCAAACATGAGCTTTTTACTAATTTCCTTACTGTGTCAAAACTTAACACAACATCATTCCTAACAGGAATCTACTAATTACTATGCTCATTTCCCAGGGGATAAAATTTAGGCCTGTCCATCACAAATTTAGGAAGTGCATATAAGAAAAGGAACTGAAGTGGGCAGGAGCAGGAATGCATGGGTAGGAAATCATAAAAAGCTACTGCTTAAATTCAGTAGCAGATTAGTTTATTTACATCAGAATAAATCTGCACAAAATGATCAGAAAAGAAAAAAAAAGGTAAACTAGAATAAAACTTTCTATGAATAGATCTTCTGAATTTTTTGATGACATAATATTTAACTAATGTTCCTTATGTTTCCGATTCTCAAATAATGATTAGCCCCGATGAATTTGTTGAATATCTTGATGTGAAAAGCACTTATCTTTTCTCTCCTAATAGATAATATTGGCATTCCAAACAGGGGCTCTACAGGTCAAACAACAGTAAGGATTTGAGGGTTTATTTTTATTAAATTGCTAGCTCTCTGACTGGGAGCTCTTAAAAGGGTTCTGGTATATTTTTAAAGCAAAGTTACATTCTTTTTGGTGGTTTAGTGGCAATAATTTCTTTAGCAGAGTAGGTTTTAAACTCTAGTAACCTTCTCAGCTTTTGGGAACTGCTGACACCTAATCAGGTGTTAGTTCCCTCCCTACCCACCCCAACTCTCACCCACCCCTAGTGAACAGTCTTGCTTTATAGGGCACCTCCCCATTTAACAAAGCACAGGGACTTGGAACAGCACATTTTGAATATAATTAAAGTGATTTAACTGCTTTTTCTCTGAAAGGACAGCTGGGAAACGCTGGTACTTTGGTAGATCTCTCTCTTTTGCTTTAATAGATAATTAAGCTCTACGAACAGAACAATGGCTGGGAAAAATCATATCGCTAAAGCTGCTGCCCCCGTTACAGCTTCTGCCTCTGTCCAGACAGAGGTCCCAATGCCAGTTGAAGGACCGGTTCCATATGCAGGGGTGCCTGCATGCTGAAACTCTGAGGAAACAAGTGGAGGAACTCAGAGAGGAGGTGGCGAGGCTGAGGACCATTCAAGACAGTGAGAAGTACATTGATGAGATGCTTCTTGAAACATCTAAGCTCTCTAGCAGAGGAGAAGATGTGTGCCAACAGAATGACGAAGGTTGGACACAAGTCACCAGGGCCTGCAGAATCACCCAGCCAACTTCTCCAGCCCTTGAGAATTGGAGAACCATTATGCAGCCCTGGAAGTGGAGGAGGTGAAAGTATCCCTGGAAAGGGAAGAACCAGAGCTCAAGTACCCAAATGTTGCAGAATCAGTGACCACAAGGAAGCAAAGGGTAGTGGTGGTTGGTGACTCTCTTCTGAGGGGTACTGAGGCGTCCATCTGCCGACCAGACGTGATGTCCAGAGAGGTATGCTGTCTGCCTGGTGCCAAAATCCAAGATGTTACGGAGAGATTGCCGAGACTCATCAAGCCCACTGACTATTACCCAATGTTGCCAATCCATGTCGGAACAAATGACACTGCCAGGTATCCCTCTGAACGTAGCAAAAGTGACTTCATGGCTCTGGGACAGAGGGTGAAGCAGTTAGGTGCACAGGTAGTGTTCTCTTCAATCCTCCCTGTTGAGAGTAAAGGCCAAGGCAGAGAGGCTCGCATCCTGGAGATGAATGTATGGCTGCATGGATGGTGTCATCGAGAGCGTTTTGGTTTCCTAGACCATGGGATGCTGTTCCAAGGGTTGCAGAGCAGAGATGGCATCCATCTGTCCAAGAAAGGTCAACACGTCTTCCGTAGTAGACTGGCTAATCTACTGAAGAGGGCTTTAAATTAGATTTGTTGGGGATGGGTGAAAAAAGCCCCCCAGGTAAGTGATGCATTAAATACCTTTATGGAAATGTGTAATAGGGGTAACATATGGAAAGCAGTGTGTATAAATGCCCGCAGCATGAGGAATAAGATCCCTAATGTTGAAGCTTTGGTGGGAGTGGCCGACTTGGATTTAGTGGCAGTCACAGAAACATGGTTCACAGAAAACCATGACTGGGATGTAACTATACCTGGCTATACTTTATTCAGAAAGGACAGGGTAGGAAGAAGGGGAGGAGGAATGGCACTATATGTAAAAAATACTATTAAAGTTTTGGAATTACAGAGCTTAAAAGGGAGAGAGGAGGCATTGTGGATTAAACTAGAAAGAGGGAAAAAGAAATCTATTTGCATTGGCGTGATATACAGACCTCCCTCACAAGAGGAAGAGGTGGACAGAGAGTTAATTGAAGACATACGCAGGCATTGCTAGGAAAGGGAAAGGGGAAGTGCTACTGAAGGGGATTTCAATATGCCAGATGTTGATTGTTTGGCACATTCCTGCTGCAGTATCATCTAGAAGTAAAGAGATCCTGGATTCTCTACAGGGAGAACTATTCAAGCAATTGGTAACAGACCCCACACATGAAGGGGCCATACTGGACATGGTGCTTACCAATGGTGAAAGTGTTTCTGATGTTATAGTAGGAGATCATTTTGCATCCAGTGATCACCAGATGGTGTGGTTCAGTATTAGTTCTAGGGCTGTTAGAATCCATTCAAAGGTGAGGGTCTTAGATTTTAGGAAGACTAACTTTGCCAAGATGGGCCAATACCTCAGGGAGTCGTTAGCGGGATGGGAACAGCTGGGGGATGTAGAAAAACAGTGGGCAAAACTAAAAGGAGATATTTTAAGGGCAACCAACCTTTTTGTTAAAATGGTAAATAAAGGTAACAGGAAAAGGAGACTGTTATGGCTTTCGAAAGAGGTAGCTGAAAAAGTGAAGAAAAAGAGGGAGGCCTTCATGAAATACAAGAGATCACAGAGAGAGGAAGACAGGCATCTATATTTGGAAAAACTTAGAGAAGCTAGCAAAGTAGTCAGGAAAGCAAAGATTCAAAAAGAGGAGGACATAGCCAATGCAATAAAATGGGGGGATAAGACATTTTTCAGATATGTTAGTGAGACGAGGAAGGGCAAAAGTGGTATTGTCAGACTCAAGGGTGAAGGGGAGGAATATGTAGAAGCTGATGAGGATAAAGCGGAATTGCTTAACAAATATTTCTGTTCTGTGTTCACAGATGAAGAACCAGGAGCAGGACCTCAGAAAACACCCACAAATAGGAACAGAACCGAGGGACATCTTGAACAATTTTCAGAAGACTGTGTTCGTGAGAAACTAGCTCAACTTAAAGTAGACAAAGTGATGGGACCGGATGGGATATACCCTAGAATACTGAGGGAACTTGGGGACGTTCTAGCCGCTCCACAGACTGACCTTTTCAATGCCTTGTATCATCCTGCTAGCCCAGTCCAGACAAGTGGAATGTACCAAAGCTACAACACCACTGGCCAGGAAGAAGATATAGTAGCCCACAAAACTCTGGAGATGAAGGCAGTATCAGCCCACGCATGGATATCTAAGCAGTAATGCTTGACAACAGAGGAAAGTAATGCTCACATTGCTGCCTGACAAATTGTCTGCAGGGGCTACTGAGCTCTGCTCTGTCCATGAGAATGCTTGTGCTCGGGTAGAATAGGCACACAAACCTGCCAACGAGGATGCTTGTACTTGGGTAGAATGGGCACGCAAACCCTCCAAAACTGGATGGTTCCACAACAGTTAAAAAGTTCTTTGTAAAAAATTCTAATGTTGATCATAACTTATTCACTGTAAAAAACCTAGTTTATTGTAAACCGCTTTGACTTGTAGAAAAGTAATATATCAAAATGTGTTAAATAAATAAATAACAGATATGCCGAGGCACTAGTCTCCTAATCCAGAGCCCGATAATTGATCTGGCTGTCATTTCACCCTTGCACAGGCCAGCAAACACAAAAAGATGGTGTGACTTATGAAAGAAATGTTTAACCTCAAAGTACCAGAGAAGCACCCTCCGGACATTCACAAGGCGAAGACACTTACAATCTGTCTGGCCCCCCCCCCACAACAAATTCTCTCTCCCCCTTTAATGCATCTCTACCAACTCTCCTCTCACAACACTCTTCTCAAAATACATTCTTCTCCAACCTTCTCTCAGCCAGTTTAAACCCCATCCACCTTTTTCACCAGTCAGTCTCCAGCATCTTTCCTGCTCTCCCCTCAGTTTTTTTTTAATATGGTACAAAAATATAAATCTAGCATGTAATGCTAAGTCATGTAACACCACCTTAAATCCTAAAATGATCTGCAAACCCAATCCCCAAATGTTGCAAATATGCTGCATTAAGGAAAAAAAATCAAGGAAATGACTGTGCAAATAAATAAGAACTGAAAACAGCCAGTAGAGGAACTTCTTTCCTTCAGTTTTCTACAAAATTCCACTTGGTTTAATGTTCGCTTTTATCCTTGCCCTCGTAAGTTTAAGTTAATTTGGCAATCTTTTGTTGTTGTTGTTAAGTATCACTCAGTCGGTGTCGACTCATGGCGACCTTCTGCATAGTTGTCCTAGATCTACCTAGATTTAAAAAACAGTCTATCATCACAGTTACTTCCAGGAAAGCTAGCATAAGGTGAAATTAGACTTACCTGCTAATTGTTGTTCCTTGAGGAACTCCAGTCCAGTCCCAAAACCTCTGGGTTTTGCACCTCTTCCAGCAGCTTTGGAGACTGAGTACGTCATCTTCTTTGATGACCCTGGTATAAATAGCACAGGGATCGCCTCCTCGCTCCAGTAACCTATTGATAAAGCAGACTCACAGGAGCAACAATTAAGTAGCAAACATTACACTCAAACTGTAACCTAGAATAAACCATGAGCTAAGACAAAAAAAAGAGGGAAACAAAACAACCCTTCTGCACCTTCCCCCAAGGGTACATAGATCTCTGTGCTACATCGACCTGCCCTCGACTTTCACGGAGGAACTTGACCGTAGCAGAATCCCCATCTCCCAACTCCCTCCTATGGACCGCAACCCCTGCCAGCTGCTCCACCTACCTGATACAGTGAAATACCTCTGCGCTTCAGGCCACAGTTCAAAAGAAAAAAGGGAGGGATGTGGGACTGGATTGGAGTTCCTCAAGGAACAATTAGCAGGTAAGTCTAATTTCACCTTCCTTATCTCCCTCCAGTCCAGTCCCGAAAACTCTGGAGATGTAACAGAGCAGTGACAATTTTAACGGGAGGGACCTGCTAGACCAGCCTGAAGCACCGCTGATCCAAAACGAGTATCCCTGTCCGCCTGGACATCCAGACGGTAATGCTTGACAAAAGAGTTCAATGACGACCAAGCAGCCACTTTACAAGTGTCAACCGCTGCCACCAAACTATACTCGGCCTATGACAACGCTTGCGCCCTAGTCGAATGAGCCCTTAACCTCTCTGGGACGGACCTACCTTTTAACAGGTACGCTGACGCTACCGCTTCTTTGAGCCACCTAGCAATAGAAGCTTTGGAAGCTGCCTCTCCCATCCTTGCGCCCCCAAATAAGACAAATAGTCTATCCGATTTGCGGAAACTCTGTTTTTCGCAAATACTTCTTCAGCGCTCGACGAACGTCTAGAAGTTGCAACTTTCCTGTGGCCGTATCCTCACTACTGCCACCAAATACCGGTAAAGATACCACTTGATTGACATGAAAGGTAGACACCACCTTAGGCAAAAAATAAGAAACTGGTCTCAATACAACCTTCTTATCCGAAAATGATAGAAAAGGCTTTCGACAAGATAAGACCTGCAACTCGGAAATCCTCCGAGCAGAACTTATGGCCACTAGAAAAACCACCTAGATGGTAAGGTCTTTTATTGATGCAGTAGCCAAGGGCTCAAAAGGTTTGTGTACCAACACCTCCAACACCACATGGAGATCCCACGTCGGAACTGTCGCCCTACACGGTTGTCTCAAGAGAGATACCGCCCTCAAGAAACGTTTAATATCTGGATGCGCTCCCAGAGGCTCGCCCTGAATTTTACCCCTATAACAGGATAGCGCTGCCACTTGAACCTCAAAGATGCGGCTGCCAAGCCCTTCTCAAATCCTACCTGCAAGAAAGACAAAATCTGCGGCACCGAAGCCCTCAATGCTTGAGCCTGCCGGTCCTTGCAACATGCTTCAAAAATACGCCAGACCCACATATACGCCAGCGATGTAGACCCACGCCGAGCCTTTAGCAAGGTAGAAATAACCTCTGATGAATAACCTCTCACACTCAGCCATGCCCTTTCAAGAGCCAATCTGTAAGCGACAATCGACTTACTTGAGGCATGTGCAGCAGACCCTGTGACAACAGGTCTCCTCGAAGTGGAAGGCGCCGAGGCCGGTCCACTAAGAGCCTTATCAGATCCGTGTACCATGGCCTCCTTGGCCAATCTGGCGCTATCAGGATTACTTGACCTCTGTGTACCTCTATTTGCTGTAGCACTCGACCTATCAGTACCCAAGGGGAAAACATGTACAGGAGCTGCTCTTCTGGCCATTTTTGAACGAGAGCATCGAGTCCTTCTGACATAGTCTCTCGTCTCCTGCTGAAGAATCGGTTGACCCTTGACGACTCGTACATCGCCATCAAATCCATTACCGGAGTCCCCCAGCAGCGTACCAGCAGTGCAAACACCTCTGGATGGAGAACCCATTCTCCTGGGTCCACTTTGACTCGACTCAAAAAAATCGGCTTCCACATTGTCTACATCTGCCGACAACGCCACTAGATTTACCTCGGCCCACCCGAGCAGCTGCTCGGCCTCGGCCTCCAGTGACACACTGCTGGTGCCCCCCTGACGGTTGATGTAGGCCACTGTGGTCGCGTTTTCAGAAAACACTCGAACTGCCTGTCCATGCAGGTAAGGACGAAAGGCCCGAAGTGCTAGGGTAACTCCAAGGTGTTGATGAAACACCCCTTTTCGAACGGCGTCCACCACCCCTGGGCAAAACGGCCCTCGAAGTGCACTCCCCAGGCTGACAGACTGGCATCCGTTGTTAGCGGTACCCAAGATGGTGCTTCCAAGGGCATTCCCTTTTTCAGATTCTCGGGATGCAACCACCACTGTAACGCTTGACGCATCTCCGGCGGATAGGGAAGCTTTTGAGATAGTGGATCCAATTGGTGCAACCATCTCCGAAGTAGAGCCATCTGCAATGGTCTCATGTGGGCCCTTGCCCACGGTACCATCTCGAGCATCGCTGCCATGGTACCCAGCACCTGTAGATAATGCCATGCTATAGGTGCCTTCCTTCCCAAAAAACTGCGGACCAGCTTTCTTAAACCTTGCACCCATAGCTGTGGAAGAAAGACCCTTCCTACACTTGTGTCGAAGCGAGCCCCTAGGTATTTCAGGCTCTGCGATGGAGTCAGGCTGCTTTTTGCCACATTGATTACCCAACGAAGACTCTGCAGGAACTCCAATCTGGACGATTGCTCGAATCAACCAGTCGTCTAGATAAGGGTGTTCCAACACCCCTTCCTTTCGCAATGCTGCCACTACTACCACCACCATTACCTTGGTGAACATTCGAGGCACCATTGCCAAGCCAAACAGCAAAGCCTGTCCCATAGTAGCTGCAAACCTGAGAAACCTCTGATGCTCCATTTGAAATCGGAATGTGTAGGTAAGCCTCCGAAAGATCCAGAGAAGTAAGAAACTCCTTTTGTCTTACCGTCATGATAACTAACCTCAGAGTTTCCATATGAAAGTGAGACACTCAGAGTCACCGATTTACCCTCTTGAGATCCAAAATTGTCCGAAAAGAGCCTTCCTTCTTTGGCACAACAAAATATATGGAGTACTGACCGCAGCCGCATTGGACTGGCAGTACTGGTACTACCGCATTCAGGTTCAGCAGTCTTTCCAAGGTCTCCTGTACAGCCTCCAACTTGGAGCGCGCCTTGCAGGGAGATTGAACATAAGAATCGAGTAGCGGTCGTTGAAATCTGTCAGACGGCTGCCTGGGTGAGAATCTTCACAGTCTTGGCAAGTGCATATATCTATATGATTTGCAAGGGATTGTGGGCAATGTAGTTCATTCACACCAGACACAGCTGCTGACAATAATTTAGTTGTGCTCAAGTGTTAAAGCCAATAAGATATTTATTTATGGGGTTATTTCTCCCAACACAGATATGCTTGGTAGCACATAAATCAGGTTACTTGCTTCCAGTGTTTAACTTGGAAAAACAAAGTCAAAATCAGGAAAACAACATTCAAACTTGTCAGGCATTAGCTAATGTTTTCTTAGCATATATCAAACAACAAACGAAAAGCCACAAAGAAAGAAAAAAACTGTTCTTTTCAGGTTAACTTCTGATAACTTCCCACATAGATTCAGAAGTGATTCTCTCCTAGCTCACAAGCAATTAGGTAAGGCTCAATTGCTAGCAGTTATCCAGCTGAAACCCCTTAGCTGGCTTGCTTTCTACTGTGTGGGTCAAATCCTGCTTCAGGAGCTTTTCTGAGTAGATTAAAGAACAAGTTTGTATTTCTTTGTGATGGTTGCTGTACTTTTATAACAGAAAATCACCAAAGGAGTTTGGACAGAGAGCAGTCCATATAAACACATTCTTCATCTGCAATCATTCCCCCTTCTTCAACAAGCATGGGTTCAATATCATGGATTGGCACAGATGAATCTCTCAATGGAGCACTTTCAGGAGAATACTTGTTTCCCTGCTGTCTTTCAAGGTTATAGCTAGGGCATAGATCAGTGTTCATATCTGAGCTTCCATTGCTGTTATATAGCCTGGCCAGTATGTAGTCCAGTTCTTATGTCCAGCCTTCCAATCCAGATCCCTGGACACTGGATCTCTCTTCACATACCTTCTGGCACAGGTCTTAGAGTCCCTTCCACGTGCAGCCGTCTCCCTCACAGGTAGCGTCTGGAGTTTCCTAGCTCTGCAGCACCATTCCTCTGGCTTTCCCCAGTCCAATGGTGTATGCTGGCCCTTGAAATGCCTCCCAGTATACGTACTGCTCTGGACTCTTCTAGACCTCTCAAAGGCTTTTCTCTTCCTTCTTCCAAAGGGTTTCTTTCCTTCTCTGTCCGTCCGGTTTGGCTTCTGCTTCTGATGATCCTTCAGATGAAACTGATGATCAAGCTCAAGCTGATTCTCAGGATAATGAGGATAATTCTCTGTAGAATAAACTCTACCTTTATTCGGCCTAGATGAGTGCTCCTCCCTAACACAGCGCAGCTGTGCTGAATCAGGCCCTGCCCTTTGAGATGAGAGCTTAGGGATTACCTCATAGCCCTCCTGATTGAACACACGTTTCCCCACTTCAGCTCCTCTAATGGCTGTTGGAAACCTGGTGCATTCTGGGACTGGTAGTCTTTTATGGGAAAATTCTGTTTTCTTATTTCTGCCAGAACTGACCGGTTGCTTGTTCAGAGTCACTTCACCTTTTCTATAGCTCCTTCCTGAGCTATGATAAGCTTCCTTATCACAAATTCTAGAGCATAACCTTCTCGAATGACCTCCAACACCCACTGATCTGATGTAATCTGGACCCAGGCTGGATAAAACTCCCGCAGCCGACTTACCACAGGCACTAGACCTACCTGGGCCCCCCTGACTTCATTGTGATTTTCTAAGGTTCAGGAATGAGGAGCCAGCAAATCCTCTGCTTGCACCTCAAAACCCCCGAAACCCCTCGATTCCTATATTGAAAACGTCCCCTCTGAAACTGACTGAATCTCTGAGAACAGAAACGCCGAAACTCCCTCTGCTGACCCTTGGGCGTGGTAGTCGGCCTATTCTGTTTCTGCTTGTCCTCAGGCAGACGTCCGCCCTTGGACTCCCCCAGGTCCTTCACTAACTTGTCCAAGTCCTCTTCAAAGAGTAACTTGCCCCTAAAAGGGAGCTAACCTAGCCTCGTCTTGGAGGAACCATCTGCCGCCCAGTTACGAAGCCACAGATACCTTCTTGCGGCCACCACGGACGCCATACTCTTCGACAAACCTCGAATAAGGTTATAATGAATATCAGCCAGATAGGCCATTCCGGACTCCAACCGAGCCACCCCTCCGGCCGGTTCCTCGACCTGCTCTCCCTAAATCCACTGAGACCACCTCAGACAGGCTCTCGCTACCCATGCTCCGCATATAGATGCCTGCATGGAAAGCACACTGATGTCAAAAACCTGCTTCAGAAAAGTATCCAGCTTCCGGTCCTGGGCATCCTTGAGAGCTGCACTACCCTCGACCGGAATGGTCGTCTTCTTGGTAACAGCTGAAACTGCTGCGTCTACCTTTTGGAGATTTAAACAGATTCCGATCCGCTAAAGGATAAAGACGGGCCATAACTCTGGACCCTTTCAGACCTGCTTCGGGCATATCCCATTCTTCTTGAATCATCTCGCACACTACTCTGTGTATCGGGAAAACCCTTTGGGCTTTTCGCACTGCTAGCAATAACGGATCCTCTAAAGTGGTATCCTCCTCTGGACTCGTGGACGGCATATTAAGGGTCTTAAGTGTCTCAGCAATAAGCAACGGCAATTCCTCTCGACGGAAAACTCGAACCACCCAAGCTCAGTCCTCCTGTTCTCTCAGTTCTCCTTCTTCTAGCTCATCTTCTAGCTCCATGTCTGGATCCAAGACCTCTGAGCAATGGCTCTCGGAGGCCACTGACTGTCCCGGCTGGTCCCATACTCTCCTAGGCCTCTTTTAAGGTATTCCACTAGCCCCGGAGTATAAAGGGGTCCCTGGACGTTTCTCTCCCAGTGTTCCTTCAACGGAAACGGCCCCAGGCCCTCTCCTCCCCACACCGAAGGCCTGTTGAATCAGAAGCTCAAATTCCGGAGAAAACATCGCCGCCAAACCCCCCCGGCAAGCCCACCTGAGCAGGGGGGAGATCCGGAGCAGAGGACGGCCCTGCTATTGGCTCCAGCGGAGGCCAAGAGGGAGAGACAGGTTCTGGTAGGGTTAAATCGGTCCCTTTCTGAACCTCAGCATTAACCTCTAACACTTGTTCCATAGAGGCTGCTTCCTGGACGCAGCCTCTACAGACCCCAGTCTCTGACACTGTTCCTCTTCTTGCACCACACACCAAGCACTGCGGCATAGAAGGCATCTCACCTGACCAGCTAATATCTCTGGACAAAAATCATCTCTTTTATTTTATGCTGAGTTTCTGCCCCCAACTGTAGTTTCTCTGACTGAAGCTCTTCTGGTCGTTACTGAAACAATTTTTTTTTTTTAACACACAGTCAAATTTAACTTAGGTGAAGTGCATACCACCAGCACCCCACTCCAATGCTGAGGAAAGTGCCAAAAAATGAAGCTCCCTTCAGCCCTGCCGACTCTATAAACAAGCAGTTGAAAAAACGGTGTTTCCCGTGCAAGTGACAGGCGGTCTGGCCTGCACTCCCCCGATACCCTGTACTGGCGCCCAAAAGATATGCCGACGAAACGCTATAAGCTGCGGTGCCCCCCTTACCTGCCAGAAGCTCCCCCAGGTGCTTTACACTACCGGTTGCTGTGATCACGTCCTCCTCTCCCAGCGATCAGCCGGATTTCGCGGCTTCAGCATCTGAGGAGAGAGAGACAGAAACGGAGCTGCTGCAGCGATCGCGTTACCCGGGTTTCCCCAACTTTAACGCTGCGGCATCCTGCTCCTGCTACCGGCTCCTCAGTCAAAAATGTGGGTTCGGGAGCCGGAGCCTTCCTCCTTAACAAAGCAGATCTTTTACCCGAAGAGAGAAGGAGGGGGGGCACCTAGTCGCTCCTATCACTTAACTGACCAAAACTAATATACTCAAAAAAGAAATACCCTCAGATATATTTAACTACTCTCTTCACTGTCCTACAATCTAACTCTCCTTAATTGTCCCTGAAGTGAGTCCTGAACCCCCAGGCTCACTGCTCCTCCAGCTGCTTGGAGACTGAGATTACTGGAGCGAGGAGGCGGTCGCTGTGCTATTTATACCAGGGTCATCAAAGAAGATGACGTACTCAGTCTCCAAATCTGCTGGAGGAGGTGCAAAACCCAGAGGTTTCGGGACTGGACTGGAGGGACGATAAGGAACTGATGCTTCTTATATTTACATCACAGATCATTGTTTATTTTTCTTTTAAAATCCAATACCATCTACTAGTATAGTGTGTTAAGGCTTTTTTATTATTTTGAGATTTATAAATTGTGGGGCTGGTTTGTATATTAAAATGAAAAGCTAATAAATTCTGTCAGTCTGAGCTGCATGGATTGAATGGCTTGGGTTGGGCTTGATTCATGGCACACATTTTCTCTTGCCCTGGTCAATCTCATCTGGGTGCTGGGGCCATCATGCCACTACCTCTATAACATTAATACAGTTTCTTTGTTTCCCTTTACCTCCATACTGATCAACTAAAGGAAACACAAGGTGAAATTAGACTTACCTGCTAATTGTTGTTACCTTGAGGAACTCCAGTCTAGTCCCGAACTTCTGGGTTTAAGCACCTCCTCCCGCAGCCTGGAGACTGAGCACGTCACTCTTTTGGTGACACCAGCATAAATAGTCCAGGGACCGCCTCCTTGCTCCAGTAACCTAATGACAAAGCAGACTCACCAGAGCAATAAGTAAGTAGATATTGCTACCTTAAACTTTATAACTGTATAACTCTTACATAACAAACCCAGTTACCTGGCAATCTACCAGGCAACTCCTATTTATTGTGCTTTTTAGGCCTGCTGTGCCCTCTCCCTAGGACCCCCTAGCAGGCCTTATTAATCCTGTGAAGCCCTTTCACAACCCCGCTCCCCGAATAGACCGCAGCCATTAAAGCCCCTCGACTAATCTTACCAGGCTTCAGGCTACCGTCCAACACATCACATCAGGGATGGATGTGGGACTCGACTGGAGTTCCTCAAGGAACAACAATTAGCAGGTAAGTCTAATTTCACCTTCCTTATCGTCCCTCCAGTCTAGTCCTGAACCTCTGGGGATGTAACAGAGCAGTGAACACTTTAACGGGAGGGACCTGCCAGACCATCTTGAAGCACTGCTGATCCAAACCTAGCGTCCCCCTCCTCCTGAACATCAATTCTGTAATGCTTGACAAATGAATTCAAAGATGACCAAGTCGCCACCTTACAAATCTCCACTGCTGGCACTAAACTGCACTCCGCCCAGGAAGTCGCCTGTGCCCTAAAGCCCTTTGGAACTGTCCTGCCCTTTAATATATAGGCCGACGCTATAGCCTCCTTAAGCCACCTTGCTATGGAAGACTTTGATGCCTGTTCCCCTTGTTTCGGCCCCCCAAACAGGACAATCTGTCCGTCTTGCGGAACAAAGCCGTTCTCTGAAAATATTTCTTTAATACCCGACCTACATCCGACCGATGTAGTCGACCTGCGGACTTATCCTTGCCATCCCTCTCGAATACTGGCAAGGACACCACCTGATTCAAATTAAACACTGACATCACCTTTGGTAAGAAAGAAGGAACTGTTCTCAAAACTACCTTCTTGTCATAGAAGGTCAAAAAAGACTCCTTACACGACAAAATCTGCAACTCCGAAATTCTCCTCGCTGAAGAAATAGCCACTAAAAACACCACTTTAAGCGTAAGATCCTTCAAAGACGCTTTAGCCAATGGCTCTCGTAACAATGCTTCCAGCACCAAGTTAAGATCCCACGCCGGCACCGGAGCCCTGCATAGCGGCCGCAAAAGAGACGCCACTCATAGTGACCCAAGCACCATCCCCTTGTACTTTCCTGCGATAACACAAAAGTGCCACCAACTGAACTCGTAGAGATGCTGCCGCCAGCCCTTTATCAAAACCATCCTGCAAAAAGGACAGAATCTGTAGAATGGAGGCCCTTAATGCGAGTACTCTCCCTATCTTCGCACCATGACTCGAACAACCGCCAAATCCAAATATACACCACCGAGGTGGATCTACGCCTGGACCTCAATAGGGTAGAAATTACCGCTGCCGAGTAACCCTTGGCCGTCAACCTTGCCCTTTCAAGAGCCAAGCTGTAAGCGAGAACCGATCCACCTGAGGCATATTCAACGGACCCTGCACTAGCAGATCTTTCCTGACCGGCAGTTTCCACGGAGGCTCCACTAGGAGGCATATGAGGTCGGCATACCACAGCCTTCTAGGCCAATCTGGCGCAATTAGGATCACCTGACCCTTGTGTCGCTCGATTCGCTGTAGAACCCGACCTATTAACACCCACGGTGGAAACACATCTAAGAGCTGATCCTCCAGCCAACCTCTGCATCAGAGCATCCAAACCTTCAGACATCCGTTCTCCTCTTCTGCTGAAAAATCTTCCTGCCTTTGTAGATGCAAACGTCGCCATGAGATCCAACACTGGAGGACCCCAGCGACACACCAGTAAATCGAAAACGTCCTACTGGAGAACCCACTCTCCTGGGTCCACCTTGACCCGACTCAAAAAATCGGCTGTCACATTGTCTACCCCTGCCACATGTGCTGCCGATAAAGCTTCCAGATGCAATTCGGCCCAACCTAGGAGTTCCTCCACCTCTTCTTCGAGGGCCACACTGCTGGTGCCCCCTTGGCGATTGATAAAGGCCACTGCTGTGGTGTTGTCTGACAGCACTCGCACCGCCTTCCCTTGCAGTTGCTACTGAAACGCTCTTAGTGCTAGAATGACTGCCCTCAACTCTAACCTGTTGATTGAAAAACTCCTCTCCTGTTCAGTCCACTGACCCTGGGCAAACTGTCTTTTGAAGTGCGCCCCCCAGCCGAACAGACTTGCATCTGTCGTCAATGGCCTCCAATCTGGCGACTCCAGCGGCATCCCCTTTTCTAGAGAACCTGGAGCTAGCCACCACTGCAGGGACTGCCTTGGTTCGAAAGGGCAGGTTAGCCTTTGCGACAACTGATCGGACTGATGCGATCATCTTCTGAATAGAGCTCTCTGCAATGGCCTCATGTGCGCTCTGGCCCACGGAACCAACTCTAGCGTGGCTGCCATCATTCCCAACAGCTGTAAATAATGCCAAGCCAAGGGCGCCCTTCTTTCCAAGAAGTCTCGTACGAGCTGCCTTAGTCCCTGGGCCCTGAGGTACGGGAGAAACACTCTGCCGCTTTTTGTATCAAATCGGGCCCCCAAGTATTCCAACTCCTGCGACGACTCCAACTTGCTCTTTGCCACATTCACTACCCATCCTAAGTTCCGCAGAAATTGCACCACCCGGCGGGTAGCTACTTCGCTTTCGCCCTTTGACTTTGCTCGAATCAACCAATCGTCCAGATAAGGGTGTACCAATACCCCTTCTCTGCGTAATGCCGGCACCACCACCACCACCATCACCTTGGTGAAGGTTCGCAGCGCTGTTGCCAAACCAAGCGGCAACGCCTGGAACTGAAAATGCCCCATGGGGACTGCAAACCGCAGGAACCGCTGATGTTCTAATCGGATTGGTATGTGCAGATACGCCTCTGAGAGATCTAATGAAGTGAGAAATTCTCCCTGTCGGACAGCCACTATGACCAATCTCAGCATTTCCATGCGAAAGTGTGACACTCTGAGACAGCTGTTTACTCTCTTGAGGTCCAGGATTGGCCTCAAAGCTCCCTCCTTTTTTGGAACCACAAAATATATTGAGTACCGACCGCAACCGCACTGGTCTGTCGGAACCAGCACTACCGCCTTGAATGCCAGCAACCTTTCCAAAGTTTCTCGCACTGCCTGCCACTTTGATTTCGTCCTGCATGGAGATTGAATGAAGGCGTCAAGCACTGAGCATTGCAACTCAAGAGCGTAACCTTTTTGAATGATCTCCAACACCCATTGATCTGATGTAATTTGAGTCCAGATCTGATAGAATTCCCTTAACCAACCCCCCACGGGTACTAACCCGGCCTGGACCCCCCTCGCCTCATTGCGATTTCTTGAGGTTCAAGGACGAGGAGGCTCCAAAACCTCTACCTGCCCCTCTGAACCCTCGAAACCCCTGGGACCTATACTGAAAATGTCCTCTCTGAAACTGACCGAATCTCGGCTGCTGAAATCTACGAAACTCCCTTTGCTGACTTTTGGAGGGTGCTAGAGGATGATTCTGCTTCTGCTTGTCCTCTGGAAACCTTCCATCCTTAGACTCCCCGAGGTCCTTAACTAACTTGTCCAAATCCTCACCAAAGAGGAGCTTACCCCAAAAAGAGAGCTTACCTAGCCTTGTCTCAGAGGCACTATCTGCCACCCAGTTACGCAGCCACAGATATCTGCGCGCCGCCACAACGGACACCATACTTTTTGACAGACCTCAAATAAGATCATATTGAATGTCCGCTAAATAAGCCGCCCCCAACTCCATCCGGGACGCTTCCTAGACCGCCTCTTCTTCCTGACTTCCCTTAAGTCTTTGGGACCATCGCAGGCAAGCTCTTGTCACCCATGCCCCACAAATGGAAGCATGCATGGAAATTGCATTGACCTTAAAGACCTGTTTCAACAACGAGTCTAGACTCCTTATCCTGTGCATCTTTAAGGGCGGCACTGCCGTCCACCGGAATCGTCGTTTTCTTAGTAACCGCCGATACCGCTGCATCTACCTTAGGAGATTTAAAAATATCCTTATCCAGTTCCTGTAACGAGTAAAGGCGTGCCATCACTCTGGAACCCTTCAGCCCTGCCTCTGGCATGTCCCATTCTTCCTGAATCATTTCCCTAAAAGCTCTATGTATTGGAAAGGCTCCCTGGGACTTTCGAATCGCCTGCAATAACGGGTCCTCCAAAGAGGAGTCCCCCGTCTGATCCACTGTCGGCATGTTCAACGTTTTCAGCGTCTCTGAGATAAGCGCTGTCAATTCTTCTCTCCCGAATACCCTGACAACTCTTGCCTGATCCTCCTGTTCCGCGATCTTGCCTTCTTCCAGGTCCTGTTCTACCTCCGATTCTTCCAAATCCTCAGACTAATCTTCCAAGGCTACGGCCTGTGCCGCCTTGTCTCTCCCTAACCTAAGCTTTTTAAATGGGGCGCTACCCTCTCCCCCGTCTATGGGGGTTCCAGAGCGCTTCCATCCCCACTGCTCCTCCACCTCAGCAGACTCCCGTTTCCCTCCAAGGGTCTGCTTTGGCATCGTCATAAATTCCTGGGAGAATATCGCTGCCAGCCCGCCTTGCAACAGAGGCTGTGAAATGGGCGCGTCTGGCGCTGTGGAAGGCCCCGGCGCAGGATCTGGTGGTGCGGCGGGAGAAAGGGGCTCTGGAGAGTCAGAAGCATCTCCCTTTTGAACTTTCCCTCAAGAGTTCTCTGCTATCTCCCCCAATGCCGCTTCCTGAGTACAGCCCTTGCACACGCCCGCCTCTGAGACCAGCCCTCTCTTGGCCCCACACAATACACATTGCGGCCTAGAAGGCATGATGACCTGAGGTAATCTGCCCCTATGGGTTAGCTGCCTAATAAATAAAGAAATTTTTTTTAACACACACCATTCAGAATCGCAGACCTAAACTGGCTCTATACAAACCTGACTTTACCGAAATCTAAACTACTCTCCTACCTTGCTACCCAAAGATAAGAGCTCTGCCCAGTTTTCCCGCACTGACGCCACGTGGCCCGGGCCTGATGGCGCTCAAATGCCTGTCGACACCTCAGAGTACCGCTAACAGGCTTTGTGCGGCCTACGCGTCTCCTCCCTGACTCCTTTGCCGCTGTGAAGAAATTCAGCCTCCGGAAGCCCGCACACAGCCCTTCTCAAATTGGACTGCGCGTCGGGATGAGCGCCACCGCTTGAGCCCTCCTCCGCTACAGCGATCACAGTCGTGGCTGCGAGAGAGCGTTCGCTGACAGCTCTCTTTCCTCCACACCTCAACGGCTCCTCACCCGATCAGCGGGTTCGGGAGCCGGAGGCCCCAGCACCAACTCCCGCACTCTTCCCCGAGGTAATTACCGGCTTTCAGGGAGGGGAGAGAGGTGGGGCAGCCTCAGCCATTACCAATGCCTTACATACAGGCAGAGAGGACACCGGATTCTAAAATTTAAAGGGATAGTCCCTCTTTTTTTTTTTAATTAATTAATTAACCTCACAATCTAACTAACTATCACTACCCTACAACCTTCTTAATCATTCCTCTAGTGAGCCCAGAACCTCTCAGGCTCACAACTTCTCCAACTGCTTGGAGACAGAGATTATTGGAGCAAGGAGGCGGTTCCTGGACTATTTATGCTGGTGTCACCAAAAGAGCGACGTGCTCAGTCTCCAGGCTGCGAGAGGAGGTGCTTAAACCCAGAGGTTCGGGACAAGACTGGGGGGACAATAAGGAAGCTACAAATAAAAGCATAACTATGGCTGTGAACTAGGAAAGTCAGAGGCATACAATGGCTAGATTAAAAGTACTATCTTGCAAAATAATATTTACAAGGACTTTTCTACAATATTCTTTATGAAAACTGAACTAAAATAGAAAACTTGAGCTACTGAAACAACAGGGTGTGATAAGTTTCTTTTACACCTGCATACATTTCATCCTAAGGTGCAGTTAGCTTTAAATTTATTTATTTATTTGGCTAGCTTTATATACCACTTTTCGCAGTGGTCAAAGTGGTTTACAGCAAACTAGAGATAATACAAGGATACATTAGAACAGAATAAATAAAAACATTTATAAGGTTCAACAGAAATACTGCAATAAATAATAAATAGGTCATGGCTTACCTTGTGAGGCGTTTGGGTTGAGGTCGTTCCCCAAACTTCCTGCAAGCAAACAAGAGTTAAAGGTTTACAAAAATCAAAAAACAAATATTTGCATTCCAAAATGCAGATGGAATCTGTTTCATGTTATACAGGTTTTCCAAACATTTATGATCTTTTCCAGGCTAAAAGACAGTAAAAAAAAAAAAGATTTAAGTCTTATTGACCTTGCATGATAGCCCACAGACCTCTCCCTATACATTTCATTTCTTTAATTTCAAATTTATTTTCCAGTTTGCTCTGATGCCAAGCACAGAAATATAGAACTCAGCATCAATATTTCAGTATCTATCACTCTGCAAAGTACCAGCAACACCCTTTGCCATCTCAACATAAAAATAAAGCCCATGAAGGATTTACTGCAACCTCAATTTTGACTTTCAATAGGGGTGTGGGTAAGTGTTCTTTCTAAAACTAATCTGCAGACCTTAGGAGAGGAAGAGTGGTGACTCCTGAAGCAAGTGACAAGAAGATAAAGACTGAGTGTTAGATAAAGTATTAAGGACTATAAAATGAGAGGATCATTCCTACCTGTAAAGACGTTTTACAGAGTTATACATCCACCAATCCATAAGACCTCTTGCATTCAACCACACAACATATTTAGAAGATCAGATTTCAACACAAATTCTGCAGCTCTGTTTCCAGTAAGATCAGAATAAGTATTTCTCACCCTTAGCAGAAACATATGAAGGTAATAGGTAAAAAAAAAAAAATTGAAATTGGTTAGCCACACAGGAGAAATGTAGAAACCAAAAGGTAAGAAAATACCTCTATTCCTTATGCGTTAAATCACATTTATGCTAATGAAAACCAGTCTGTTAAGATCGTAGCAGGCAGCACAACCATAAAACATATGAAGATTTAAAAAATGATAGTTGTATATAAAATGCAAGGCAGATGTCGCATTCACTAGCGTCATCTTAATATCTCACCACCTAAACCTCTATAAGATGAGATCAAATAAAACACAACTACATTATACTTAACATTTCTGGAGAAGTCTATAACTGAAACAGCTACTAGCTGTTCAGCATGCTCAAAGAATGATAAAAGTAAATCAATATTTTCTTCCTTAGGCAGCACTAGTAACAGCATCACATCATGATTAATTGTGTTTTATGCAAACCCACGGTGTAACAGCATTTCTTAGTCATTATGTGGTTTCAAGCAGACAATATGTTTATGACTAAATGTGAAACCCTCCAGAATAAGAAGGATGCAGATGAACCTCAGACCTTTCGACCACAACTGTCACTAAAGAATTTCAGATTTAATTTCTTCGACATGACGTTCACAAAGTTTGGTATGCTAGAAAACAGAGTCATCAAAATATGGTGACATTTTACTTACCAGTTAATGTCCTTTCCTTGAGTCTTGCTAGACCAGTCCAGACAAGTGGGTTGTGATCCCCCACCAGCAAATTGGTGGAGACAAAGAACCAATGAAAAACCCAGGTTTCAATGACATTACTCCTATGCCTCTATTTGCCTCAGTCACCAGAGGGCTTTTCAGTATTTGTCCTAAAGCATATGGGAGAAACATGGCAAGCCACACACAACCTCAATTGTGGGCAACAAGGAGTAATCAACAGTAGAGGACTATGTACAGGAAAGCATAAACAGAAGGTTGTCTGTAGAAGAAGAAACGGCAAAGCCAAATACAAAAATCACAGCAGACCCAAGGGTACCCCAGCAGAAGAAGAAAGCAAATATAGTTACGGCGGAGGGTCCTAGACTGGTCTAGCAGGATTCAAGGGAAGGACATTAACTGGTACGTAAAATGTCACCTTCCATATCATCCTGCTAGACCAATCCAGACAAGTGGGATGTACCTAAGCTACAACACCATTAGGCAGTAGCTCACAAAACTCTGGAGACGAAGACAGTATCCGCCCACGTGTGGATATCTAAGCGGTAATGCTTGACAAAAGTGTTAAGTGAGGCCCATGCTGTCGCCCAACAAATGTCTGCAGGGGCTACCGAGCTCTGCTCTGCCACAAGTATGCTTGCACTCGGGGAGAATGGGCGCATTCTCCAGAACCGCAACAGATACATCAAGGCAATGACCTCTTTAATCCAGCCACCATGTCAATCTTGTGTGGGCCGGCAAACAGCACAAAAAGATGGTCGGACCTACAAAAAGAATGACGCTGGACCAACGTCTCAATCTGAAAACACATGTAAACAATATTACAAAAGCTGTATACTTCAAAATACGCACACTCAGGCATCTTCGCTCATTACTTGACCCAGATGATTTTAGAACCATCTTCCAAGCACTCATTTTGCCGCATTTCGATTTCGCCAACTCAATTCTACAAGGTCTCCCACAATCCACCCTAAGCTCTCTTCAACTTGCCATGAATACTGCTGCAAGGATTCTACAAGGAGCTGCCAGGAGTGATCATGTAACACCAATCCTCAAACAGCTTCACTGGATCCCGATACAAGGCAGACTCGAATTCAAAACCCTAGTCCTAACATACAAGGCCATCCACGGTGTATCTGCAAACTCAATAATTGATCTCACACAAACACTACCACCAACAAGATCCAGAAGACATATAGCGATAAACACCCTAATAATACCGAAGGCCATAACAACGTGTAGCCGATCAACAGCGAACAGAGCCTTCATGTTCTGTGCCCCAAAACACTGGAACTCCCTACCACCCGAAATTCGTGCTATAACTAACATATGCCAATTCAGAAAGGCCCTCAAGCATAACTTATTCATCAAATACTACCCTACATAAAGCTTCCCCTCAAGCATAACCTAATCAACAATTATTACCCTACATAAATTCAAAATATTCACCTCAATATTAACCACTTTGCCTCCTTTCACAACCCCACAAGCAACGTCTCATAAATACCTTTCATGTTATCAAAATTAACAGACCAACATTCTATGTATATAGTTTTACCCCCATATTATTCAAGTTTATCGAATCCAAGTTTATCTTCCTGTTTTATGTAAAACCGAGCAGCCTGTTGTTCTGGTCTTTGGTTATCTGTAAACCGCGCTGATTGTAAATAGCGCGGTATATATAAAAAACTGTAATAAATCCACAAGGCAAAAATACTTATCCTTCCTCTGACACTGCTCCTTAGAGAAGGAGGGCAGGCAGACCACCTAGTTCACATGAGAAGGCGAAATCATCTTAAGCAAGAAGGATGGCAATGGCCTCCTTCAAAAAAGAAAGATAAGGACCTGGATATGACAGAGCCTGCAGCTCAGAAATCTACCTTGCAGAACAAATCGCAACAGAGAAAACCATCCTGAGCTTCAAATCCTTCAAAGTAGTGCACTTCAACGGCTCAAGGGGTGCTGACATCAGGGCTCTGAGCACCAAACACAGATCCCAAGAAGGAGCCACAGACCGGAGAGGAGGACGCAGACACCAAACCCCTTGGAGAAAGCACAAGATATCAGGGTGCAAGACTAGAGACTTACCAGCCACTGGACCATGGAAACAGGTCAAAGCTGCCACCTGAACTTTCAGGGAGCTAAAGGAAAGGCCCTTCTTCAGGCCATCCTGTAAAAAAAGCAACAGAGATGGCACCTTGGCTGCCTCAGGAGCCAACTGCCGAGCGCTGAACCATCACTCAAAGAGGCAACAGACCCGCACATATGCTAACTTGATAGACCTCTCCTCCAGGCTCTGAGCAGAGTGGAGACCACCGCCTGAGAACAGCTCTTATGCACTAACAGTCTTCTTTCAGAGACAAGCCATAAGCAGGAAGGGAACGGGTCCTCAAGGATGATCAGTTCCTGCCACAATAGGCCCCGAAATGGTGGCAACCAAAGAGGAGGCACCTGCAGGAGCCACATCAGGTCTCTGAACCATGCTCTCCTCGGCCAATCCGGAGCCACCAGGACAATCCTGCCCAGATGGCATTCTGCATGCCAAATCACATGCCCCACCAGGGGCCATGGAGGAAACACACATACAGCAGGTGATGACTTGGCCAATGCTGGGCCAGGGCATTGACACCATTGGACCCCATCTCTGTACACCGACTGAAGAAACTGCAAACTTTGGCATTGGAACGAGTCGCCATCAGATCCATTTTGGGGGAACCCCAGAGGCACAGAATCAACTGAAATGCCTTTTGAATCAACTCCCACTCTCCTGGATCCAGAGAATACCAGATGAGGAAGTCCACTTCCACACTGTCCACCCAGCAATGTGCTAAACCAAAAAGGCTAGGACGTTTTTCTCTGTCCAGGAAAACAGGAGATCCATCTTCAAAGCTACCCCAGAACGTTTCATGCCACCTTTTCAATAGACCTAAGCCACTGCTGTGGTATTGTTTGAAAACACTCAAACCACCTGAGTCTCGATCAGGGGCCGTAAACACAGAAAAGCCAACCTGATGGTCAACTCAACGCAGATAACGGACCACACTGCTTCCCTGCGGCTCCAACGGTCCTGGGCCTGAGAGACTGGCAGTCGTCAGGAGGACCCAGAAAAAAATCATCCAGTGGCATACCCTTCCTTAGATGACAGGGCTGCTGCCACCACTGCAGGCTGAACTGCGCTATCAACTAGAGTGGGAGCCTGTGCTCAAACTCCTGAAAACATGGGGACTACCAAGCCAACAAGGACCGCTGGAGTGGATGCACGTGAGCATGAGCCATCAATCCGAGCATCTGAAGATAATCTCAGAATCCAGGAGCCTGCTGCACACAGAACAGTGCCAGGGAGTCCAACAATCTTTTGACTTTCTCCTCTGGCAGGAAAACTGCCCAGTCAATGTCAAAACATGTTTCCAGAAACTCCAGGGACTGGGAAGGCAACAGCTGGCTCTTTCCCCAATTGATCACCCAGCCGAGGCTTTCCAAAAAGGACGCCACCTGAGACATTTCTGAAAGGGAACAGGTTTGCAGGGGCCAGTCATCCAGATACGAATGGAGAGAGATCTGTCACCGCCACCACCACCACCACCACCATGACCTTGAAGAACGTCCTTGGGACGGTGGATAGCACAAAAGAGAGGGCTGCGAACTGATTGTGAGAGCCAAGCATGGCAAAGCACAGATACCTTTGTTGATCAACCCCGGATCGGGATATGAAAATACACCTCAGCCAGATCCAGAGAAGCCAAAAACTCCCCTCGGCACACTGCTTGAATCACAGAGTGCAAGATTTCCATCCGGAAGTGCAGGATGTACAAGTGCTCATTGACCATCCTTTCTGGACACCACAAAATATATAGAGTATCTGCCCTTGTCCTGCTCATCCGGGGGGACATGCACCACCACTTTTAGGTGCAGCAACTTCTCCAAGGTAGTCTGCATAGCGGCACTTTGGACCACAGCCACACAAGGGGCGATGACGAAGGCATCCGAAAAAGGCTCTTTGCATTCCAGGACATAGCTGAACTGAATGGTGTCTAGCACCCAGTAATGCCTGGCCCATTCCTGAAGGTAAAGGTGAAGCCTGCCTCCAAGTGAAGGAACGGGCCCCCAAACCTTCAATGCGCAGGGGACCTGGGCCCACATGCTCCACGAAAAAACTGAGAACGAGCCCGAAGCCTGGAAACCGAAGGGAAGAAAGGTTTTCCAGGTAGGTAACAACAAAAGTCTCAAGACACTCGGGAATCCAGCCAGCACACCGTTGGTAAATGGGTGGAGGCTGATAAGAAAGGGGCACCAGTCCACTTCACAGGCACCCTGGACCTGTCTTCTGAAAGGCGGTAAGATTTAGTTTTGCCTAGGTCCTTCACCAGCTTCTCCAAATCAACTCCAAAAAGAAGCTGCCCAGTGCCGGAGCCAAATCCAACACCATGACACTGTTGTCAGAGTGGTATCCCTGGCCACCAAATGGACCAGGTAATACATGGCACTGGAAAGGAAAAGCATAGCAGACTCCAAAAGAGGGGTAGTATCTAGCGGAAGAGACTGAATCCACTGAAGTAGGGCTCAAGATGTCAGGCTGGCACAGATCTCCAGCTACAGAATAGCAGCTGCCACAGTAAAGAAGTAATTAGTCCTTACCTGCTAATTAGTGTTTCTGAAGGAACTTCAGTCCAGTCCCTTAACGTCTGGGTTGCGCAACCCTTCCAGCAGCTTGGAGGCTGAGCCCATCATCTTTTCGATGATGGTGTGGTATAAATACCACTGGCACCACCCACTGGCACCAGTAATCTATTGCAAAAGCAGACTTAAAGGATAGATCATTAAGAACTTATAACTATATGATAACATGCAATAACTTACAACTCACATCCTAAACTTGTAAACCCTTTTTTTTTTTTTTTTTTTTTAATTCAAGTCAAGGAGGGAAAGGAAAAGGAAGGAGGAGGCTTACCTGAGGCCAAAAGGGCCTTCCCCCCTTTCCAGCAGGCCCCCTTATTGCGGGCCATCATGCCCTCCGGGCCCTATGCAAGGGACCTTACGATTTAGCTCCGTACACTGTCTTCGGTCTGCCAACTGAAAGCCACCGAACTCGGGCAGGATCAGGGACTGGACTGAAGTTCCTTCAGGAACACTAATTAGCAGGTAAGGACTAATTACTTCTTCCTTATCGTCACTTCAGTCCAGTCCCTTAACTTCTGGGATGTAACAGAGCAGTTCAAGACTGGGAGGGGTTTGCTATTCCGGACCGAAGTACCGCGCTGCCAAACCTGGCATCCATCGCCCCTTGGAGATCCAGCCTATAATGCTTAAGAACATAAGAACATAAGATATGCCATACTGAGTCAGACCAAGGTCCATCAAGCCCAGTATTCTGTTTCCAACAGTGGCCAATCTAGGTCATATGTACCTAGCAGTTTCCCCAAGGGACACAGGTTCCACAATGCTTGTATTGGTTCAAGCATTGATATCCTGGGTCCCTTCTTAATAATGGTTTATGGACCTTTCCTCCAGGAACTTGTCCAAACCTTTTTTAAACCCAGCTACACTAACAGCCTTTACTACATCCTCCGGTAACAAATTCCAGAGTTTGATTACACGTTGAGTGAAAAAATATTTTCTTTTATTAGTCTTAAATAGTTTACCCTGTAGCTTTATTGCATGTCCCCTAGTCTTTCTATATTCTGATAAGGTAAACAATCGATCTACGTTTACCCGTTCCACTCCGTTCATCAATTTATAGACTTCTATCATATCTCCCCTCAGCCGTCTCTTTTCCAGGTTAAAGAGCCCTAACCTTTTTAGCCTTTCTTCATAGGAGTATCCTTCCATCCCCTTTACCATTTTGGTGGTTCTTCTCTGAACCTTTTCTAAAATCGCTATATCCTTTTTAAGATACGGCGACCAGAATTGCACACAATATTCAAGGTGTGGTCTCACCATGGAACGATATAGAGGCATTATAATATCTTTTGTTTTATTTTCCATTCCTTTCCTTATCATACCTGGCATTCTATTTGCTCTCTTGGCCGCTGCTGCACACTGAGCCGAGGGTTTTAACATGGTATCCACAATGACGCCTAAATCTTTTTCCTGGGTGGTAGTTCCTAATGTGGAACCTTGCATCGTGTAACCATAGTTTGGGTTGTTCTTTCCTAGGTGCATAACCTTGCACTTGTCCACATTAAATTTCATCTGCCATTTTGATGCCCAGTCTTCCAATTTATCAAGATCCTCTTGCAATTTTCCACAATCCTCTTGGGTTTTAACAACTTTAAATAGTTTTGTGTCATCTGCAAATTTGATAACCTCACTCGTTATTCCACTTTCCAGGTCATTTATGAATATGTCAAAAAGCAGCGGACCTAGCACAGATCCCTGGGGTACACCACTATTCACCTTTCTCCATTGGGAAAATTGGCCATTTAGCCCTACCCTCTGCTTTCTATCTTTTAACCAGTAAAGGTAAAGGTGTGCAGGGACGACCAGGTAGCCGCTTTACGAATGTCCAGCGGCGGTACCAAACTATATTCAGCCCAGGAAGTCGCTTGCGCTCTAGTTGAATGCGCGCTAAGACCTCCTGGGACCTGCTTCCCTTTGAGGATATAAGCGGAGGCAATCGCCTCCCTAATCCACCTAGAAATGGAAGCCTTGGCTGCTGCCTCTCCCTTGTGCGGCCCTCCAAATCGAACGAATAAGCGTTCAGACTTTCGAAAAGGCGCCGTGCGGGAGAGGTAACACTTCAACACTATGCACGTCCAGAAGCCTAAGCTTTTCCCGTCGCCTGTTTGACCCTTGTCCGAGAAAGCCGGGAGAGACACCGACTGGTTTACATGAAAAGGAGAGATGATCTTAGGTAAGAAGGAAGGAACTGTACGCAAGACCACCTTATCTCTAAAGAAAGAGATAAAGGGAGGTCGAGAAGACAATGCCTGAAGCTCTGAAACGCGTCTGGCCGAACAAATCGCTACTAAAAATACCGTCTTTAGGGTCAAGTCCTTCAGGGAGGACTTCTTCAGCGGTTCGAAGGGCTCTCCGGATAAGGCATTCAAGACTAGGTTGAGGTCCCAAGGAGGAATAACGGATCTTTGCTGGGGACGTAACCATCTAACCGCTCTGAGGAACCTGCCAACATCTGCATGGACCCCTAGAGATTTGCCTTTGACCTTCCCCCTATAGCAAGAGATGGCTGCTAGCTGGACCCGTAAAGAGCTAGGTGCTAGACCCTTCTTGAAGCCCGCCTGTAAGAACTCCAGGACCTCGGGGACTAATGCTGATAGGGGCCTGATCTGACGCTCTGCACACCAGGCTTCAAAGACACGCCAAACTCTCACATAAGAAAGGCAGGTGGAGAGTTTACGAGCGCTCAACAAAGTTGAAATTACTGATCCCGAATACTCCCGCTTCCTGAACCGCACCCTTTCAATAGCCAGGCCGTAAGCGAGAACCGATGTACGTGGGGATGCATACCGGGCCCTGCCATAAGAGATCCTTCTTGCAGGGGAGCCGCCACGGTCGATCGGCCGTCAACCTCACGAGGTCTGCATACCAAGGACATCGAGGCCAATCCGGAGCTATGAGAACTACCAAACCATGGTGGGCTTCCACCCGCCGTAGAACCCTCCCTATGAGTGCCCAGGGAGGGAACACGTAGAGAAGGCCCTCTGAAGGCCATCTTTGGGCCAGGGCATCCAAGCCCTCGGACATCCTTTCCTTTCTGCGGCTGAAAAACGAGTACCGAGCCATGAGATCCATGATCGGTCTCCCCCAACGGGCAACCACTCGTTCGAACACGTCTTGCGCCAGCTCCCACTCTCCGTGGTCTATCCTGAACCTGCTGAGGTAATCTGCAGTCACGTTGTCTGTTCCGGCCACGTGCTGCGCCGATAATGCCAGCAAATGGACTTCGGCCCACTGCAAGAGGATATCCGCCTCCTTCTCCAAGGACGGACTGCTTGCTCCCCCTTGGCGGTTGATGTAGACCACCGCGGTGGCATTGTCGGGCAGGACGCAGACTGACCTTTGACGCACCAAGAGCTCGAATGCCCGGAGAGCCAAGGTTACCGCCCTCAACTCCAGTCTGTTGACTGACCACTGCGACTCTCTCGGTGTCCAGTGGCCTTGGGCGAACTGTCCCTCGCAGTGAGCCCCCCAGCCTGCTAAACTCGCATCCGTCGTCAGTTGTATCCACTGTGGAGGATCGCGGGGCATCCCGCGATCCAGGTTCTTTGGGCTTCTCCACCACCGCAGTGACCTCCTGATCCGGGAAGGGCAGGGAACCCGTCTGGATAAGGGGTGATACTGATGGGACCACTGCCGCAACAGGGTGCATTGGAGAGGTCGCATATGCGCCCGGGCCCACGGTACTACTTCTAATGCCGCTGCCATGGTACCCAGCAGCTGAAGGTAATGCCAGGCCGTGGGGTATCTCGTAAATAGAAAACGAGATTCCTCAGGTTGATTGACCTCTGCTTCGAGAGGAACACCCTTCCCTCTTTGGTGTCGAACCGAGCTCCGAGGTACTCGATCTTCTGAGTGGGAATTAATCTGCTCTTTGCCCGATTGATGACCCACCCCAGCTTTTCCAGGAAATCCACGACTCTGGCAGTCGCCAAGCGACTCTCCGCTTCTGACTTTGCTTGGATCAGCCAATCGTCCAGATAGGGATGGACTAGGATTCCTTCTTTTCGAAGAGCTGTGGCCACTACCACCATTACCTTGGTGAACGTCCTGGGAGCTGTTGCTAGGCCAAAGGAGAGGGCCTGGAACTGGAAGTGGCCTCTTGGTACGGCAAATCTCAGGAACTGCTGATGCGACTTTCGGACCAGTATATACAAGTATGCTTCTCTCAAATCTAGGGATGTCAGGAACTCTCCCTGATGAACGGCAGCAATCACCAACTTCAGGGTTTCCATGCGGAAGTGAGGAACTCTGACACAGCGATTGATTTGCTTTAGATCCAGAATTGGGCGGAAGGAATCTTCCTTCTTTGGAACTACAAAATAAATGGAGTATCGACCGGACCCTCTTTGATCTTGTGGGACAGGCAGCACAGGCATAAGCCTTGAAAGAGTGACTTCCACTGCTGCCTTCTTTTCTGGTGAACCGCAGGGGGATTGAATAAAGGCTGGGGTTACTCGCTTTGCGAACTCAAGAGTGTAACCCTCTCGGATCACTTCTAAGACCCACTGATCGGATGTGACTCGGGACCAGGCGGGGAGAAACTGCCTTAACCGACCTCCTACCAGCAGAACTCCCTCCTGGACCCCTGTCCTCTCATTGTGATTTTCTAGGTCCCGAGGAGGAGGAAGAGGCCCAAAAACCTCTGCCTGCCCTGCGAAACCCTCTGAAGCTTTGACCCCTGGAAGAAAAGTGGCCCTGGGAAAGGGGTTCGGTCTGGACTGTCAGAATCTCCGGAAGTCCTTCGGCTGACTCCGGACCGGCGCCAAAGAGCGGCCCAGCTTTGGTCTATCTTCAGGGAGCCTGCCTCCCTTCGATTCTCCCAGATCCTTTACTAACTTACCCAGGTCTTCTCCAAACAATAGCTTTCCCTTGAAAGGAAGTCGACTCAGGCGCGCCTTTGAAGATGCATCCGCTGCCCAGTTACGTAATCACAGGTACCTTCTGGCTGCAACGACCGAGGCCATATTCTTCGCCAGACTCCTAATGAGATCATACCGGCTATCTGCTAAGTAGGCCGAACCGGACTCTAACTTAGACGCCACTGTTTGATCGTCGCTTGAGGGACTGTCAGCCAGTTGCAGCTGTTGGGACAACCTCAGACAGGCTCTAGCTACCCAAGCCTCCGAAACTGATGCCTGTAAGGCGAAGGCACTAACATCAAAGGCTTGCTTTAGCAGAGTATCCAGTCTTCTATCTTGACTGTCTCTCAGGGCCGCGCCGCCCTCGACCGGGATAGTCTTTTTCTTTGTTACCACCAAGACCGCCGCGTCCACCCTAGGCGACTTGTGATAAGGAAGCTTATCATAGCTCAGGAAGGAGCTATAGGAAAGGTGAAGTGACTCTGAACAAGCAACCTGTCAGTTCTAGTAGAAATAAAAAAAACAGAATTTTCCCATAAAAGACTACCAGTCCCAGAATGCACCAGGTTTCCCGCAGCCATCAGAGGAGCTGAAGTGGGGAAACGTGTGTTCAATCAGGAGGGCTATGAGGTAATCCCTAAGCACTCATCTCAAAGGGCAGGGCCTGATTCAGCACAGCTGCGCTGTGTTAGGGAGGAGCACTCATCTAAGCAGAATAAAGGTAGAGTTTATTCTAAAGAGAATTATCCTGAGGATCATCATCATCAGAAGCAGAAGTCAAACCGGACGGACAGAGAGGGAAAGAAACCCTTTGGAAGAAAGAGGAGAAAAGCCTTTGAGAGGTCTAGAAGAGTCCAGAGCAGTACGTATACTGGGAGGCATTCCAAGGGCCAGCATACACCATTGGAATGGGGAAAGCCAGAGGAATGGTGCTGCAGAGCTAGGAATCTCCAGACGGTACCTGTGAGAGAGACGGCTGCACGTGGAAGGGACCCTAAGACCCGTATCAGAAGGTGTGTGAAGAGAGATCCAGTGTCCAGGGATCTGGATTGGAAGGCTGGACATAAGAACTGGACTACATACTGGCCAGGCTATATAGAGAGGAACTCTAACAACAATGGAAGCTCAGGTATGAACACTGATCTATGCCCTAGCTATAACCTTGAAAGACAGCAGGGAAACAAGTATTCTCCCAAAAGTGCTCCATTGGGAGATTCATCTGTGCCAATCCATGATATTGAACCCATGCTTGTTGAAGAAGAGGGGGTGATAGCAGATGAAGAATCTGTTTACATGGACTGCTCTCTGTCTAAACTCCTTTGGTGATTTTCTGTTATAAAGTACAGCAACCATCACAAAGAAATACAAACTTGTTCTTTAATCTACTCAGAAAAGCTCCTGTGTAGGATTTTTAGCCACGCAGTAGAAAGCAAACCAGCTAAGGGGTTTCAGCTGGATAACTGCTAGCAATTGAGCCTTACCTAATTGCTTGTGAGCTAGGAGAGAATCACTTCTGAATCTATGTGGGAAGATATAAGAAGTTTACCTGAAAAGAACAGTTTTTTTTCTTTCTTTGTGGCTTTGGTTTGTTGTTTGATATATGCTAAGAAAACATTAGCTAATGCCTACAGAAAAGACCAGTTTGTACCAACCAGGTCTTATTTCTTTTGCTTTGCTTGCCTGATAAGTTTAAATGTTGTTTTCCTTATTTTTGTTTTTCCAAGTTTAACACTGAAAGCAAGTAACCTGATTTATGTGCTACCAAGCATATCTGTGTTGGGAGAAATAACCCCATAAATAAATATCTTATTGGCTTTACCGAAAAGCACAACTAATTATTGTGAGCAGCTGTGTCTGGTGTGAATGAACTGCATTGCCCACAATCCCTTGCAAATCATATAGATATATGCACTTGCCAAGACTGTGAAGATTCTCACCCAGGCAGCCGTCTGACAGACTTCAGCAGATCTTTGTCCGGTTCAGGTAATGGGTAGAGACGGGACATCGCACGGACTCTCCTCAGGGTAGACTCTGGCTGGTTCCATTCTTCCTGAATCATCTGACGTACCACTCTATGGACTGGGAACACCTTCTGCGACCTCCTGACGGCTTGGATCAGGGGATCCTCCAGAACCTCTTCATCTGTAGGAGTCTCTGAGGACATATTGAGCACCTTTAGAGACTCACTTATTAACGCCGGGAGCTCCTCACGCCGAAAAACTCAGACTATGCGGGATTGGTCCTCCTCCGGGATCTCTCCTTCTTCGAGCTCCTCCCCGTCCTCCACCCCTTCTTTGTCCGAGAGCTCCTCTTCAGGGGTGTCCTGAGGCGGGGACTCAAAAGGTTCCTTGCCCAATAGCCTTGCGCGCTTAGGAGGAGGCCCAGAGTCAAGGGATCTAGAATTCCCTGCTCCAGCGTCCGTGCTGTCCCTCGCTGCCACTAGCTCTGCTGTTCCCTGCTTGCGCAAGCAAAAGGCTTTGTGCAATAGAAGAACAAATTCTGGTGAAAAGTGACCCCAGTCTCCCTCCGCCCCTGAGGAAGTGGGGGGGGGGAGGGACTGGGAAGGGCCTGGACCATCTAAGGATGAAGGCGGGGGAGAATGGGATTCCCTTCCCCCGTCCAGAAGGTCCCCTGACCCCTGAGAGGCTGGAGTCATGCTCAATTGGATTTCTTTTTCCACAGAAGCAGCTTCTGCTGCACAAACCCTGCAGACCCCTGCTTCCGATGCCGTCCCTCTACGAGTGCCGCAAGAAGGACACCGCAGCTTACCCGTCATGCCCCTTTGTACTCAAGCCAATTTAGAAAAATAAACTTCTGTAAAGTAACCAAATCTAAAGAAACTTAAAATGCAATAAAATGCTAAATAATGCCAAACTTGTGCCCTGGACCAAAACAAAACGGCTCCCAGCATCCCCCTTCACTTACAGCCGTTAAAACAAGGAACCAAAAAGATAAAAATTTAATCTTTACTCTTTAATCTTAATCAATTAAACTAGAGAGCTTTTTATATCTGGTACTTGCAGTTTGGCTGCCCTGGAAACGAGGGAAGCAGCCGTCCTCAGTTGGCTCCCACGTGGTAGGCCGCAGCCACGTGGAGGCCCGACCTACGGGTGGCGGCTGTGTGCCCGCCGATTCACCACGGGCTCTCCGCCAGGGTTCCTGCGGTGATTGCCCCACGCTCTGCACTCTGATGCTGCCTCAAGCGACCAGCCGCCCCGGGGCTGCAGCACGAGGCTGGAAATGCCGCCGAGAGAATTCTCAGTGCTGCCTCCAGCGCCCAGCTGCCTAAGGGGCTTCGGCACGAGGCAGAAGTAGCCGTGTCAGGAAGGCTTCTGGAGCCGGGCAGCTGAGTGAGCGGGAGGAGAGCTCTCCGGTCCTCCCCGCTGCACAGGTAAACCTCTTCCTCCGGAGCCACAAGGGAACAGGGTTGCCAGGAGGCCGTGAGAGGAGGGGGGAGGGGAGGGAGAGGGAACAGAATACTTAAAGGTACAAGGCTCTCTAAATAAAGAAAAACTGAAAGAAATAAATGATTTAGAAGAAATAAAGGGTGATAAATGAAATAAATGAAAGCTAAAAATAATCCTTTGCTAAAAGCTAAGACCCCATAAGCACTCTGGCTTACAGGAACCCTCCAGCTGCTTGGAGGCTAAGATTACTGGTGCCAGTGGGTGGTGCCAATGGTATTTATACCACACCATCATCGAAAAGATGATGGGCTCAGCCTCCAAGCTGTTGGAAGGGTTGTGCAACCCAGAAGTTAAGGGACTGGACTGAAGTGACGATAAGGAACTGGTTCTTCAACAAACAACCCACCTTACAGTCTAGAAAATCCTTTTAAGGCCAATCCACATTCTACAGGAAAGGTGGTCCGTCTGGTATCCAGCTTGGGAATACCAAAGGACTCAGCGCACTCCTTCTGTGGGAGAGCACAGATCTTCTTACACAACCTTAGCCTCTTAGGCGGGGAGTTGGGAGAGTCGCACTCCCACTGGGTCATATCCTTGATCACATCTGGGAACAGGAAGACAGTAGTGGATTTCCGCAACCCTTGAAGGAGCGGGTGTACCTTTGGCTCCTGCTCCGTGCCGGAAGCATCCATCAAGTTCAAGCGCTCCTTCCAGAACAGGCGGATCACTCTGGCTTCTTTACAATCTTCACAATACCGTTCCATGGTGAGACCGCACCTTGAATATTGTGTGCAATTCTGGTCGCCGTATCTTACAAAGGATATAGCGTTATTAGAAAAGGTTCAGAGAAGAGCCACCAAAATGGTAAAGGGGATGGAAGGATACTCCTATGAAGAAAGGCTAAAAAGGTTAGGGCTCTTTAACCTGGAAAAGAGACGGCTGAGGGGAGATATGATAGAAGTCTATAAATTAATGAACGGAGTGGAACGGATAAACGTAGATCGACTGTTTACGTTATCAAAATATAGGAAGACTAGGGGACATGCAATGAAGCTACAGGGTAAACTATTTAAGACTAATAAAAGAAAATATTTTTTCACTCAACGTGTAATCAAACTCTGGAATTTGTTACCGGAGGATGTAGTAAAGGCTGTTAGTGTAGCTGGGTTTAAAAAAGGTTTGGACAAGTTCCTGGAGGAAAGGTCCATAAACCATTATTAAGAAGGGACCCAGGATATCAATGCTTGACCTAGTACAAGCATTGCAGAACCTGTGTCTTTTGGAGAAACTGCTAGGTACGTATGACCTAGATTGGCCACTGTTGGAAACAGGATACTGGGCATGATGGACCTTGGTCTGACCTAGTATGGCATATTTTATGTTCTTATGTTCTGAAGGCTAGAGTACTTCTTCATCACATCAGAGCCCAGTTCCCCATCTCCAGGGGTGTCTCATGCTGGAGATGCTTAGCCAAAGGCAATCAAACAGGGCTTCCACTTTCTGCCTGCTCTGCATGAGACTGCGCCTGGGGGTACCCAGAGGCTGCAAGGTCCAAATTTACACGCCAGAAGGACCAGCAAAAAAGAAAAGAATTCCAGGGAGGACAATCCGGAGTGCAGAAGCTCTCCTCTTGGAAATGACCCCCCAACACCAGGGGGAGGCACAGCCACCGCAGAGCCCCTGAAGGATGATGAGCAGCTCAGAGAATAGTCACGGGACCCTCTGGCCGGCTGGATATCCTTACCCATAGTGCCATCCTTCACCTCCTGCCCTGAGGCAGGCCAGGCCGGACTAACTGCATCCCTTGGCAGAGAGAGGAGAAGTAGGCCCTCCAGGGATGATTCAGAAGCTGCCATGCAAGAAGAGCAGAGTCCAGAATCCAGAGAAGAGCACTTGCCACAGGCCAAACAATGTTTCCTGGAAGAAGACAGAGTTAAGGCAAGTATCACAACAATGCACACAAAGGCTACGGCAGCCCGAAGGCATGCGCTAACTACACTTTTACTGTAACGCATATTACAAGTGCTAGGGTAGGAACACACATTAGAGCTGCTTGGGCAGAACGTGCATACAGATCACGTGACCGCCAGGCACACAATAGGAGAAAACGCAACTAATGCATGCAGAAAATGGTGGGAAACCACCACTCTGCGCCAATGGTTGTCAGTGGTCTACCCTGAATTGCATGCCACACAGATGGAATCAGGAACCCCCAACAAAGACAATGACGAGATCAAGCCTTGGTACTCACCCCCTGAGAGCCCCAGGCAGAGGTTCCATGCCATGCTCAGCTCTACTCCCCTAATACTGTTTCACTGGCTTTTGCAGCACTGCGTTTAAGGTGGCTGGCAGGCAGATCCCTCTGAGAACCTTCAGCAATCTTCAGAAGAGAGCGGTGGAGGGGAACAGAGAAGGAGAGAAGGGGTGTTGAGGTTGTGCGAAGCTGCTGCACTCTTCCAGATCCTACCAAATCCTTCCAATTTCTGGCTGCTCAACAGGGTCTTATCAAGATAAACACGTGGAGCTGAACCAATTTTCCCTCCTCCTATGGCTACCGAAAAGGCCGCAGTCTAGTGGAGCCTCCCATATCGCGCTCAAGTGAGTCATCCTCAAGGTGGTCGTTCACGGGTGCCTAATCAATCTTTAGATTTTCTTCAGAGAGGAGAAAATCCATCCATAATCTGCTGGAGATAAAGAAATACTGAAGAGACCTCTGGTGGCTGAGGCGAATGGAGGCACAGGAGTGATGTTATTTAAACTTGTGCTTTTCATGGGGAGGGGTGACCTGCATGGAGCGGCAGGTGCACCTACTCTTGCCACCTTGCTGGGCAGACTAGATGGACCATACTGGTCTTTATCTGCCGTCATTTACTATGTTACTATATTTGACAGTCAAGATTTTATCAGCAAAATCAACTCGATGCTTGTTTCACACTCCTCAGATGACCACAGACTCCATGATATCAAAATGGAACGCCACTATCACAGATGCCGCTAGAACACCCCCTATAGTACAAATGTAGACACCCAAACATCTCTCCATGGTACTCTAAAAACCTAAAAGAACAGAAGTCCAAACTACGTTGACTGGAACGCAAGTGGAGAGCCTCAAATGACACCAACACGCAAGCATTATACCTATAGGAGCAATAAAATACTGTGACATCACCTACAAAGCAAAGCAGGAATACTATACAAACCTCATTAAGGCCTCCATCAACAAGCCGAGGGAATTATTCAATATAGCTAACTCGTTCACAAAGAACCCACACGAAGCCTCCTGTAAACCCATAGCAGATGGCCCAATACCACCAAATTAATCACGGCAACCAGACACATCATCAACTCGAGCTTCCCTCCTCATCTGTTGACTCAAATGAAGAATATCCATGGAACAGTTTCAACTTAGTCAGCCACAAGCACATTGGCAATATACTCTCATGTATCACAACACAACCACTTCCCCACTGGACCCTTTTCCTGTGTCCTGGATTAAAATGGAAAAAATGCAGCTCATATTCTACACATACAACATGATAAATGACTCTCTAACACAAGGAGTTCTCCACCCCCCACCCAGCCCTATTCAAGCAATCCTCCATCCGGCCCATCCTAAAGAAACCAAACCTGGATGCCGCCTGCCCAACATCATAAAAGCCAATCTCTAGTATCCAATTCATCGCTAAAGTCATCGAAAAAGTGGTTCCATAGCAGCTACAAGAATATTTGGATGAACACTCCCCTCTAGACATGCACCAGCACAGATTCCGCCCCCAAAATAGGGTAGAAACTCTGATGATTTCTCTACTCAACACACTTATAAAAGGCACCAAAATCAAAACACAATGATTTCTACTCATCTTCCTAGACCAGGGGTGGGCAAACCTTTTGACTCGAGGGCCGCAATGGGTTCATATATTGGACCCGGGGGCCGGACCAAGAGTAGATGGACAGTGTGTATGTGTGAATTAATATTCACCAAAGAAGAGAAGACATTATGCAGGGATATCTCCTGATGGATAGGATGCCTCTGAGCGCAATAACTGTCAGTGGTATACTTCTTACATTATTGTACAAGTCTTGATACTTTTTGATCGCACCTCATATGCATAGCACCAGCAAAGAAGCATGTATATTTGGCATTGTGCATAACTGGAATAACCATTTAAAAAGACAAACACGAAAACAAGAGAGTGACATCGCTGGCAGATGCTTTTAAATCTGTGCACTTGTGGGGAACTGATTAAAAGCCAACTTCCAAAAGTCAAACTTTTTGCAACTGAAAGATACTTTTGAATGCCAAATAGTTAAGTTACAATTCCCCCTTCAAGCTCTCCTCCACAACAGGTAAAAACAAAAATTTGCCAAGAGATGTATGTGACTTGAAACAGGTTTAACTGTGTAATGAAGGATTTCCCAAACTATGCATACAACACATGTATGTCTGCATGCTGCAACTTACATGTACAACTACATACATACTGATTTAAATATGTAAATATGCTTTTTACATGTGCAAACGTCATGCAACTCTTCTAAATGTCTTTGGATAATCCATAAGCACTGGTAATACAAATTAAGCCTAAATAATCTGCACTGAAACACCAGATACAATCAAGGCTGAAAGCGCACCCGTTTTTTTTTTTTTTACCTTTATGGAAGGCCAAGGCTCAACTTTATCACCCTTTATCTGCATGACACAATTATAAAACAAAATGACTGCCGGGCGCCGCATGGATCGCTCCTCACTAGCAGGCGCGCGGAAAGGCAGTTGACGTCATCTGACGTGACGTCAACTCCCTGCCTGCGCCTGCATGTACGGCGGAGGGGCCGGATTAAAAGGTCCGCCGGGCCGTATACGGCCCGCGGGCCGTAGTTTGCCCACTCCTGTCCTAGACATATCCGCTGCATTTGACTCTGTCTCACATCAACTCTTCAACAGAGATTCAAGGAACTCCTCTAAAATGGTTCCACTCTTACTTATCAGACCACACATCAAAATTGGCACTCTCACATCTGCACCATTCCCCCTCAACAAAGGAGTACCACGTTCTCCTCACTTCTATTCAATATCTATATAAAACCTCTCTGCGAAATCATCAAAGCCATGATGTCAATTACCTAATCTATGCAGATGACATAATGATCTTTACCTCTTTCTCTACCAAAGCACCAGACTATACCAAAATCTCCAACTGTTTTTCAGCAATCAACCTCTGTCTCAAAGAACACAACCTCAAAATCAATCAAAACAAATCGTAAGCACTCCACATCACAAGAAACAAACAGTTCAAACCTCCACCATCAATCATGATAAACAATAACCCACTCATAGTCAAAGCCCAAATTAATTATCTGGGCATCACGTCCAAGAACTCAACTTTCAGTTGCATCTAAGCCAAATTACCAAATCCATTTATCTCAAGATCCATACCTTAAAGAACCGATGCAAACTCCTCTCCCGAATTGATTTCCACGCAGTCTGTCAAGCAGTAATCACCCAGTATTTGATTATTGCAACTCCATTTACCAGGGGCTTCCCAAGAGCACATTATATCCCCTACAGCTAGTGCAAAATACAGTAGCTAGAACCATACTGGCAAAATCAACAGGTTCACATTACCCCATTCATTAAATAACTCCACTAGCTTCCTATCACAAGCAGGATCAAGTGCAAGATCATTCTAAACACCCACAAAATTCTAATAATCAGCGAACAGTCTCAGCACCCCTAGTAGAAAACAGCAACTCGGACAGACCCAGGAGAACAGCTACGATCAACAAGCTTGAAATACCCACAGATAAACCTTCAAACAACCAAAGAACCAACAGCAGCGCTTTCTCACTATACGCCCCCACCCTTTGGAACTCACTACCATCCCAGATTAGATCAATCCAGTTAACCATCGAATTCCACAAAAACCTAAGGACTCTGTTGTTCCTAGAGCATTATAAATCAGATACTGGACAAGGAACACCTGGCTAAACAACATCAACCTACAAGTACCTAATCAACTCTAATCTTCACAGCTTCAAGAGAGTCCACACAGCTAAGCTTTCAAACTTTACTATTGCCTGTTTTTTTAATATAGATTTTAATTGTTCGATATAAGCTTTTAGGAATATTCTGACGGCCGACATTCCTTGCATAGCCTTTAAATCAGATAGCCGAGTGTGCCCTTAGTGTTCCTGGCCAGTAGGCCTTACATGAACCTAGGTTCCCACCCACCCTACCCCTCACCCCACCCACCCCAGGGCTGCATTGCCTATATAGTCATCATATACACTGACATCTGTTCAATCCTCCACCTTTTCTTCTTCTCCTTCTCCTAGGATCTCTTAATCAGCATGTCGTGTATTCAATGCAATGACTGTGGTGCTTTCATTCTGAGAAGAATCATTTGGAACCTAAGAGCTTGCCCTATATGCCTCAAGTTAGCTGCTATGCATAAAGAATTGACTCTACTAAGGGAAGAATTAGCTGCAATTAAACACACCTCTTCTAGTGTAAAAACAGAACAAAATCCACCAGCGTTCCCACAAAGAATAAAACAGCCCAGGAACAAATGGATCACAGTGGGCTCTGGTAGGTTGCGACCTGTAATGCAGAGACACCCTATATATCAAGAGATATCCCTGCATAATGCCTTCTCTGCCTTGGATAATGAGGGTGCCCAATCCGTGGAAACTGAAGTACTCTTAAATGAGAGTCAATGCCCAATCTACTGATAATGCACCAAATATAAAGGAAAAAATGACAAAACAAAAAACTACTACTACTTTGAGATTACATCATCAAAAGCATCAACTTGGGAACACAGTTCAAAAGAAGAGAAGATGGTGAAATGCCTCCCAGGCTCTTTAGCCAGCAGGAATACAAACAAAATTGTTGGTATAGTTCGTGCAGAAAGTGAGCACTCCCAAACTGATGTTATCATCCACTGGAGCACAAATGACCTAGCTAGAAACAGTGCTTCTGTAGTTCAAAGGGACTTTCAGACTCTGGAAGAGAAACTCAAGCCCATTGTTAACACTATAGCATTCTCAGAAGTTCTATCTGTTCATGGTAAGGGGGCAGAAAGGCTGCATCGCATAAACAACTTTAATTCATGGCTCCATACCTGGTGCAAACAAGGATTTAGATATACTGGCGATTGGGGAAACAGATGGATCTATAAGAGACTATACTGTGCTTATGGACTACATATCTCTGTCACAGGGAAAAGGATCCTAAGTGAAAATATTTAGGCAGTATGTGGACAGACATTTAAACTAGGGAAAGGGGGTGATGGATGGAGAAGAACAAGTTCAGGATGTCACTCCCAGCAAAAGTAAAATGACATTGGAAACAGCTACACTTTTAAACCGCACATCAATGGCAAGTGGGAAGGGGCATGTAGAACAAAATCCATGCAAAAGGCAGGCAAGCCAGTCAATGAATGCTGGAAAGCAATGAGCACAAATGCTTAAAGTCTAGCCAACAAAATTCCTGATCTGGAAGCCCTAATGGTGGAAATGGACTTGGACATTGTGGCCATTACAGAAACATGGTTTAACGAGTCACATGAATGGGATATAGCCATAGCTGGCTATAATCTATTTAGAAGAGATAGGAAGGGTAGAAAAGGAGGAGTAGCCCTATATGTCAAAAGCAATATCAAAGCTGCTGAAATGCAGGGGACATGGGGAAAAGAAGAAGCGCTGTGGATTGTGTTGGAAAGAGGAGATGGCACTATCATCCATACTGGTGTAGTCTACAGGCCTACAACTCAAACCAAAGAAATGGATAGCGAATTGATTGTTGATATTGCAAAGGCAGCCATGAAGGTTGAAGTGATCATATTGGGTGACTTTAATTAATATGATGTGGACTGGAGTATTCCTTCTGCAAATCTGGAAAGTAGAAGAAAAAAATGCTCTGGCCTCCAGAGGGGACCAGAGTTCCTAACCAAACCACTCACAAACAGGCTACACAGGCACTGCATGAAACCTGTAATATCACCCTCATCAATGCTCGATCGATCAGGAATAAGACCCACATAATCCACGATATTATCACAGATGAGCAACCCGACATCCTATGTATAACTGAAACATGGATCACCGACACCGATGCAGCCATATTAAACCAGATCAACAAACCTGGATACAACCTGTATAACTGTCCCCGCCCCCACAAGAAGGGTGGAGGAGTCCTCATAATAGCCAAAGCCAACCTGCAACTCTCAAGCACATATCAGAACTCAAACACAGACATCGACCTACTCAAGGTAGAAAACACAGCAGTATCCATCTGCTTGATATACAGACCCCCCTCGCCGCATCACGAGATACTTGCCTCGGCATTAGAAAACATATCCTCGACACAACCAAAAAAATTTCAGATCATACTAGGAGACCTAAATCTGGCTTCAACGACAGCCACGCATGCAAACACATTCCTGGAAGCTATGACCCAGCTAGGGTACCAACAAATAATAACTGAGCCCACCCATGAAAAGGGGCACACACTGGACATGGTCTTCACACCCACAGGAGAACAGGCCACCATTGAGAAGCCCCTGATTGAGATCAACCCACTACCATGGTCAGACCATCACCAAATCAATATACGGATAAAAATTCCTACCTTGCCTAAAGACACAAAAGCAAAAAGAGTAACACACAACAAAGAAGATTTATCAAACCAAACATGGATTGTCTCATCAATACCATTAAATCCCACATAGACCTAGGAAAAACAGACCTCAATGAACTAACAAGCAGCTGGGATTCCGGAATTCAGACCATAGTGATCCCTAAAGGGAAACCATACACCAAACAAACCCAAACACCATTCAGAACCATGGTACACCATGAAACTGACCAGAATGAAGAGAGACCTTAGAAAACATGAAAGAAGGTGGAGACGTACCAAGTCCATCCAACTACGGTCTGAGTACCTCAACCTCCTCTCAAAATACAAAGAAGTAAACACAGCAAAGAGGATACACCATACCAACATTCTAAACAAAGCCATCAACAAACCGCGTGAACTTTTTGCACTAGTAAAATCGTTAACCAAAATAGCCCTACCAGAACATCAAGATAGCTCCATCCATCCACAAACTCTGGCAAACCACTACGCAAGCAAGCTGACTACCACCACGCCCTCTCTCTATGTAGAGACACCATACCAAAGAACAGAGGTTGAGCAAGAACAGGCATGGAGCACCTTCCACAACATCGATGAACAACAAACCATCAACATATTAACCTGCATAAATACCACCACCTCCCCATTGGACCCCTGCCCAACTGCATGGATCAAAGCAGCAAAGAAGGAGATCAGTCAGCAAATATCCCACATTGTAAACCAATCACTAAGTCAAGGAATTATGCCTGACCAACTAAAACAATCTATAATAAGGCCAATCCTAAAGAACAACTCACTCAACAAGGAAGACCCAACCTCATACCGCCCATCTCCAGCATTTCGTTCCTGGCAAAAATCATTGAAAAAGCAGTACTCATACAACTTCAAGATCACCTTGATGACCGTGCTACCCTAGACAAGCAGCAATACGGGTTCAGAAGAAACCATGGAGTTGAAACACTTTTGATAGCGCTAATGAACAACCTCCTCAAAGGCCTAGAAGACAGGAAGAAAATGTTTATACTCATTTTCATTGACATCTCTGCCGCCTTTGACACTGTACATCATGGGATCCTCCTTAACAAACTGGAATCTATAGGAATTGTGGGAGCCCCCCTCAAATGGTTCTCCTCCTACATAACGAACAGAAGGCCACAAGTACAATTCAATGGTGAAAAAGCTGAAGCATTCTCTCAAACACAGGGCATACCCCAGGGTTCGGCTCTCTCAGCACTACTGTTCAACATTTACATGCAACCCCTCTGTGACATTTTCAAAAGGCATAACATCAACTACCACATTTATGCAGATGATATTATGCTTTACACACAATTGGATACCTCGGACCCTAATTATACACAGCTCGAAACCTGCCTGGACGAGATGTTAAGATGGCTGCAGAGAAACAACATGACAATTAACCATAAGAAAACAGAAGTCATGTATATATCCAGTAAACTGAACTTCAAGCCCCCTCCTACAATCACCCTATGCAACAACACGTACAAAACGAAAAATGAAATAAAATACCTAGGAGTCACTCTCGACTGCAACCTGAAAATGGATACGCACCTACGTAAAACAAACAAGGCCATCTTCCATAAACTTAGAGTGATACAACCTCTAAGGAAAATAATAGAACCCTGTGATTTTCGGTCTGTTGCACAAGCACTCATCATGCCACACCTAGACTACTGTAATGCTATCTTACAAGGTCTGCCGAAAAAATCACTAAATATCCTTCAGATGGCCCAAAATGTGACAGCCAGGATCATAATGGGAACAAGCATTGCTGAACACATTACTCCCATTTTAATCGAGCTACATTGGCTTCCAATTGCAGCCAGGATACAATACAAGATGCTGGTAACCACGTTCAAACTTATCAATAACATAGCCCCCTCATTCCTTTCCTCGCTTATCAGCACGCAACCTACAAATAGGGACAGGAGAATCACCAATTCAGGCACCCTGCAAGTCCCCACCAACATCAGAACTGTGAAAGCAAGTATGAGTCGCAGAGCTTTCACATTCTCTGCGCCAACTATCTGGAATCAACTCCCATTTGAGCTCCGTTTAATCAAGGACATTTCCAATTTCAGGAAGGAGCTAAAAACTCACCTATTCAAAAGTCACTACAATCAACTGTGACTCTTAAGTTTCCGTTAAATTCATAGCAAAGCAATCAGATAATGATACACTTTTGAAACCGCTATATGTATAAATATGTAAATATGTATGTATAATGTAAAAATGTGCAATCCATTCCCCAAGACACTATCCCTGTGTGCTGTGATATACCCTCAGATCTAATGTATATACTATCCCCTCCTCCCAGTCTTGATTTGACAACCCCCAAAGATGAAATCGAACCGCTGCTGATCACTGGAAGTAGCGGTATATAAGTGTGTATTAAATAAAATAAAAATAAAAAATAAAAAAACTGACTTAGTGCCCCCCCCCCCCCCAAGCCCATCAGGCTGTCATATGTGATGACTATCACTCAATCCGGGACTTCCAGGGCAATCTTCCATCTAATGCAGGACTGCTGCCACTACTCTAAGTGCTCCTTCATCTCCCAAGGGAGAGGAAGGTTTAGCTCAAAATAACTCAGAACAGAGAAACCAGTGAGAGAGGAGATGTTTCTGGAGAGGGTGCATGTGTTCCCTGGCCCAAAAGACCAGCTCCAGGGTCAACAACATGGACTCTAGGAGCTGGAGGTACTCCCAAGCTCATTGGGCTGATGGAACACAAAAAATTCTCAGCTGGTTCTGCAAGCCTGAGTAACTTCTCCAGAGTGAGGAAGACCCAACACAGGAGAGAGATGAATCGAGCCCCAAGATACTCTGTCCTCGAATGGCTTGATTAATCCTAGCTGTTCCAATCAACAGATCACCAGGGCTGTATCATGCCTGGGCTTTTCTCAGGAGTCCTGAATGAATCAACCAATCATCCAGGTATGAATTCTGAACCCTTGTTTATGTAGTAACGCTGCCACCACCACAATGACCTTTGTGAAGCTCCAGGGAGCTATAGCCAGACCAAAAATTAGAGCCCAGAACTGAAAATGGCAGCCCAGGAGGTAGAAGTGAAGGAATCGCTGATGTTGATCTTGGATGGGAATGTGACATTATGCCTCAACCAGATGCAGGGAAGTAAGGAACTCGCCTTGCCAGACTGACACAACTGATCCGATGGTCTCAATGAAAAAAATAAGAACTTGGATTTCAACACTGACCAGCTTCAGATCCAGAATAGACCAGAGGTAACCTCCCTTCTTAAACACCATGAAATAGATGGAAAAAACCCTGTCCCTGCTCTGTGGAGGACACAAGAAGAATAGCCTGCAATTATAGGAGGCTCTGAAGAGTTTCCTCAATCACTGCTTGCTTAAGAGGGTAGTGCAAGGAGACTCTAGAAAGGAATGCCACAGAAGCTCTGCCAACTACATCGTGTAATCCTGACGTCTGATGAGATATGGGTCTACTCCGAGACAACCAGACGGAGCCACCCCCAAACAGATGTATCTCAGAAAGGACCAGCAGAACTCAGTGCAGAGGCTTCCTGGTTCCCAAAAGGGCTGACCCTTCTTGGACCTAGGCCCAAAAGAATAAGCTTTACCCAGACTCCTAGCCATCCGAGGACGCCTCCATGCACCACATACGGTCCTGTGCAAGGCACTCCTGGTTCTCTTAGTCCTGTCTTCTGGGAGCCTCTGGGGGCGAGCTTTCCCATGTTTTCTTTTACTAATATCTCCATGTCGTCTCCAAAGAGCAACCTGCCCTTGAAAGGGAGTTTACTCAGCAGCAACATGGAGGCAGCATCAACCAACTATTTGAGGAGTAGTAAAAGTGTAGATGGGTTTAAATAAGGTTTGGACAAGTTCCTGGAGGAAAGGTCCATGAACCATTATTAGAGAGGACCTGGGATATCTACTGCTTATCCCAGGACAAGCATTGTGGAACCTTTGTACCTTTTTGGGAAACTTCCATGTACTTGTGACCTGGATTGGCCACTGTTGGAAACAGGATACTGTGCTTAATGGACCTTGGTCTGACTCATTTCTTATCTTAGGGTTGAGGTCCCCCTTCCTCTTGGTATCCTCTGTCTACTTGCTTGGCTTTGTCTATTTTTTTAAATTATTTTTCCCATTGATTTCATTTGTATTATATTTGGTACTCTTGCTGCTTTGCAATAAAGCAGCTCTAAATTAAGGAAATGCCCTCTCTTAAAAAAAAAAAAATTAGCATCTAGGTCTCTCAAGCCTCTCAAGCTTGTTGAGGGTGTTTAGGCTTCCTTTTTCAGGTTTCCCTTTCTGCTGCAGTCTTGCTATATTTTTCAGTGGCACATTTTTCTGTGATTCCCCCCCCCCCCCCTTTGACCACATGTAGCCTTGCCTGTTGTTTTCGGACCGTTCTTTTTGACCGATCTTTTTTTCTCTTGTCAGGTGGAGCCTTTTCTTCTTTTCTCACATTTTCTTTTTCATGTATCCGGCATCCTTTAAGATTCTTTCCTCTACTGGAGCTTATGTGGCAACTTGTGGTCTCCTAGTGAGAGACCCTGAGCCTTTTACTACATCCTCCGGTAATGAATTCCAGAGTTTGATTAAGCATTGAATGAAAAAATATTTTCTCTTATTAGTCTCAAACGGGTTACTTTGTAGCTTCATTGTGTGTCCGCTAGTCTTTCTACTTTTTGATGGCATAAACAACCAATCTACGTTTACCTGTTCCACTCCATTCATTAATTTATACATTTCTATTCTATCCCCCCTAAGCCATCTCTTTTCCAAATTAAAGAGCCCTAATATTTTGAGCCTTTACTCATAGGGTGTACTTCCATCCCCTTTACCATTTTGGTGGCTCTTCTCTGTACCTTTTCTAATAACGCTATATCCTTTTTAAGATGTGGCGACCAGAATTGCACACAATATTCAAGGTGCAGTCTCACTATGGAACACAGAGGCATGATAATATCTTTGGTTTTATTCTCCATTCCTTTCCTTATGATTCCTAGCATTTTATTTGCTTTCTTGGCCGCCACTGCACACTTCGCAGAGGGTTTCAATGTATTATTCAAGACGATGGCTTAATCTTTTTCCCAGGTGGTGGTTCCTAATGTGGAACCTTGCATCGAGTAACCATAGTTTGGGTTGTTCTTTCCTAGGTGCATAACTTTGCACATGTCCACAATAAATTTTATCTGCCATTTGAACATCCAATCTTCCCATTTATCAAGGCCATCTTGCAATTCATCACAATCCTCTTGTTTTAACAACTTCAAATAATTTTATGTCATCTGCAAATTTGATCACTTCACTCATTATTCCTATTTCCAGGTCACTGATGAATATGTTAAAAAGTAGCAGGCCCAGCACAGATCCCTTAGGTACTCCAGTATTCACCTTTCTCCATTGAGAAAATTGACCATTTAGTTCTATTCTCTGCTTTCTATCTTTTAACTAGTTCCTAATCCACAATAGGACACTGCCTCCAATCCCATGACTTTTTAATTTCACAGTGTCTCTCATGACAGACCTTATCAAAGGCTTTCTGAAAATCTAGATACACTATATCAGCCAGCTCGCCTGGGTCTACCTGTTTATTCACACCTTCAAAAAAATAACAGATTAGTAAGACAAGACTTTCCTTAGCTAAATCCATGTTGGCTTTCTCCCATTGAACCATGACGATCTACATGTTCAGTAATTTTATTCTTTATAATGGTTTCTAACATTTTGCCCAGTACCAATGTCAACACTATTCAACTAACCCCCGCACTCTACTATATAACAAGATTAAAATAAAGAGTGTGTGTAGAGTAACTGAAACCGTATATTTATGTCAGAAGTTTTTGCCTTGAGAGAATTCTCCTTCTTGAAGCGTAACTTCCCTTTTAATCAAAACTGCGGTATATAGCCGCTAGTGAATAATCGTGAAATGGTGGCACACAGACAGTGCTACATCACAATAACCTTCTAATAAAAGTACTTCCAAAGAGTTCTATAGAAACATTGCAGTTATTATCGAACACAGTACTGCGTTTAGAGCCAAGTCATTTCAATCTGGCCCTGCCTCAACGCTTAGTATTACTGCAGATATAATGGAGTTTCAGTACTTATCTATATGAAGGCGTCCTTCAGAAACATTTTCTCTCACGAAAACGCCTTCCTTCATTCAGTCCAACTTCCTGCCATTGCCCAGTACCAATGTCAGGCTCAGAATTCTGTAATTCCCCAGATCACCCCTGGAATCCTTTTTAAAAACCGACATTACATTGGCCATCCTCCAATCTTCAGGTACTACAGATGATGTTAATACTACTACACAGGTCTGCAATCTCTTATTTCAGTTCATTCAACACCCTTGGATGTATACTATTTTGTCCAGGTGATTTGCTACTCTTCAGTTTATCTAATAGTTGTAAAACATCTTCCTGGATTATCGAAATTTCTTTCAATTCTTCCGATATATCAACTTTAAATACCTTTTCAGGTTACATCTTCTTCAGTAAAGACCTTTTCAGGTTACATCTTCTTCAGTAAAGACCAAAACAAAGAATTAAGTCAGTCTTTCCGCTATGGCCTCATCCTCCCTAAGTGCCCCTTTTAACCCTCCATCATTCAATGGTCCAATTGACTCTCTCAAAGGTGTTTTGCCACGAATGTACTTGAAAAGGTTATGCGTTTTTGCTTCCACAGCAATCTTTTTCCAAAATCTCTCTTTGCCTGCCTTATCAATGCCTTGCAACTAACTTGCCAGTGCTTATGTTGTTTCCCATTTTCATCATTTGGCTCCTTTATATGGTTCCTGAAATATCCTTTTTGGCTACAACAGCCTCTTTTACCTCACCTTTAAACCATGCTGGCAGTTTTTGGCCTTCCTGCCACTTCTCTTAAAGCATGGAATAGATCTGGTCTGGGCGTCCAAGAAAGTATTTTTAAACACCCATGCTTGATGCACATCTTCACCTTTGCAGCTGCTCCATTTAGTTTTTTCTGAAAAATGTTCTTCATTTCATCATAGTCTCCCTTTTGAAAGTTAGATGGTAGTACTATAGATTTCCTTGTCGTTCTTATTCCATTTATTAAATCAAATGCAATCATGCTATGATCACTATAGCCAAGTGGCCCCAACACCATTATCTTTTGCACCAGATCTGGTGTTCCACTAAGGACTAGGTCCAAAATAGCTTCCCCGCTTAACAGTTCATTAACCTGCTGCTCCAAGAAGCAGTAATTTATTTCATCTAGAAACTTTGTCTCCCTAGCATGTCCTGCTGAGACTTTGACCCAGTTGATTCCAGGGTAATTGAATCCACCCTTTATCAACTGTGTTGTAACTTTTGTTAGCTTTCCTGATTTCTTTTAGCATTTCATCATCCATCTGTTTATTCTGGCCAGGCGGTCAGTAGTACACCCCCAGTGTCATCGTCTTCCCCTTTTTACATGTGATTTCTATCCATAGAGATTCTACAGTGTATTTTGTTTCCTGCAAAAATTTTATCCTATGTGACTCAATGCTCTCTCTAACATACAGCGCAACCCTTCCACCAATTTGATCTACCCTATCATTGCGATATAGTTTGTACCCAAGTATCACAGTGTCACACTGATTGCCTCCTCCCACCAGGTCTCAGAGATGCCAATCATTTCTAACTTTATGTTTAGTGGTATTTATTCTAGCTCGCCCATCTTTGTTTTTAGACTTCTAGCATTTGCATACAGGCATTTTAGAGGTTGTATTTTATTCATATTAATCTGGTTATCAGTTGATAGGTGTAATTTGGAATCTTTCAGATCTGTACTTAACAGCATCTGGGTTACTTTTATCTTTATTGGAACCTCTTTAGCAGGATGCCCTAACGTCCTTCTTTTGCTAGTATCCTACTGTGGCAGCACTGATAGCATGCAATAAATAATACCCAGAGTCAGTGCAAGGATCCAAACCAATTTATTGTGCACAAGGCCCAAGCATCGCCTACCACACTACTTAACAAGACCCTTCGGGGCCCTGTAGGATCCTCCTGTCTGCTTTCCCATCATTAAGCAGGAGAAACCCTAGGTAGCAGTGCTGGACAGAAGGCAAGCTGTCAGCTCCAGGGGACAGGGACATATCTGAGCTCCGAACAAACTTTGAGCCTACTGGTCTCATGCACACAGGCCACAGGATCCTAGTCTGGGCCAGGAGAGACAGTTCTATCTGCACTGCAGCCCCAAAGCACATACCTTGCAACTTGCTGGAGGCAGCTAAAACATAGTTACTCACCTGTAGCTGGTATTCTCCATGAACAGGAGGACTAAGTCTTCACATATAGGTACCATCACCGACAGAGCCACACATGGAACGCTCCCCAACTTCCAAAAGAATCCTTTGGGAGGCACATCGTGCATGCAAGCCTGCATTCCTGCTTGCTGCAGTGCCATCTTCTCCAGCCTAATAACATAAAAGGAGTCAAAAAAGGCATCTCTCCTGGTAGGTGGGAGGGTTGTGAGGACTTATTCCCATTGTTCACAAAGAACACCTGCTACAGGTCAGTAACTATGCTTTCTCTGTGAACAAGCAGGAAGTAAGTCCTCATGTGTGGGAGACTCCCAAGCTACAGGCTAACATAACCCAAGGAGATCAACAGCCCAACAGGGCAACAAAACTAGAGAAGCCAGAAAGAACAGTAAGGTAGTTCCCCTGAGGGACTCATCTGACTCAGCAGACATTGACCTGAGGGGTTTTAGCATGTAGCCTGGAAGAACAGACGGGCCGATGGGCAGGAGTTGACTTTAAGACCCAAAGAGATGCCGGAGCATGGCCTGCCATAATTGCTATCCTGATGGGAAACCCCATCCAGACAGTAATGGGCTGCAAAGGTATGGAACGAAAAATATGTCACAGCTCTGTAGATCCCCTTTGCAGTAACCGAGCGGAGATAGGCCACCAACACCACCATCGCAAGGATGTTGTGAGCCGTAACATGACCTTCAAGGCTCAACTCAGCCTAGGACTACTTATAAGTGTGAAATCAAGCTAGCCAAAGGGATAGCGTGAGCTTTGGGACAGCAGCACCCAGCTTAATGAAGTCAAAGGAAACGAAAAGCTGGAAGGATTGAGGTGCATCTTTGTGCATTCCAGACAGAAGGCTAAAGCCAGCTTGCAGTCCAACGTGTCCAACATATGCAACGCCGCCTCTCCCGATTAGTCTGAGTCCTACTGACTTTCTTCCCCCAACCTAATGACTGGTTAAGGTAGAACACCAAGACCATCTTCAGGAGAAAGCAGGGGTGCATTCAGAGCTTCACCCTCTTCTGATGGAACAGAGTGTACAGAAGGTGAGCAACCAGAGCCTGGAGCTCACTGATGCATTGCACTGACATCACTGCCACCAGAAAGAGGATCCTCCAAGTAAGGAATCTCAGGGGTCACCAGTCCTGTGGCTCCAAGGGGGCTCACCATCAGCTGGGAGAGCACCACACTGAGATCCCAAGCCATCGTCAGGGGCTTTGTGAGGAGCAGACCCTGCATGAATCGAGCCACAAGAGGCTGAGCTGAGATGGGCCGCCCCCCGGAGCCACAAAGGTATGCCTCTATCGCGCTGAGGGGAACCCGCATCAAAATGGACTTCAGGCCAGAGTCAGAGAGGTGTAGAAGGTACTCCAGCAGCTGGTCCATAGAGGAGAAGGGGTCCAGCACCCTGCCCGTGCACCAGATGGCAAATCTCCACTACTTTAGCATGTAGGCCTTGCCTGTCAAGTCCTTGCGAGGTGCCAGAAGGATGTTGGTAACATTCTCTGGAAGAATGAGCTCGGAGAGAACTACCTGCTCAGCATCCATGCTGTGAGGGCCAACGGGCAGACCATGGGGTGCAGCTCGGTTCCACCCTCCTGTGAGATGAGGACTTGGGCGGAGCCCAGGCAAAGAGGCTCCCTCTGTGAGAGCTGTAGCAGCAGGGGGAATCATGGCTGTCGAGACCAATAGGGAATGATGAGGATCATGGAGCCTTTCACGGCCTGGAGCTTCAGGAGGGTCTTTGCCATGAGTGGTATCTGGAGGTATGCACACAACAAGCCCTCCACCCAGTGGAGGAGGAAGGCATCCAAGGCCACGTGGTTGCGGCCGGCCTCTGAGAACAGAACCGATCCACTTGGGCAATGAGCACTGTGGCAAAAAAGGTCCACCACCAGAGTGCACCGCTCCCAAAAGATGCAGTTCACCACATCTCTCTTGAGGTAGCTGAATCATCCAGCTGAGTTGGTCTGCCAAACCGTTGAGCATACCAGGCAGGTAAGTCATTCGGAGGTTATGGAGCACTTCTTCCAGTTGTAGCACCTCCCAGCATAGGAGGTACAAGTCCATGCCTCCCTGGTTGTTCACGTAGAACATCGCCACCTGGTTATATGTTTGCATGAGAGCCACCTCACTGGCCAGATATGCTCGAAAAGCACGGAAGGCATTTGCTATCACGCAGAGTTCAAGAAAGTTGACCTGAAGCAGGTTCTCTTACTGTGACCACAGGCCCTGGGTTGGCAGACCATCCGGGTGCACTCCTTAGCTGAGCTTAAACACATCTGTGGTGAGCGTCTTGCCGGAGACCGCCGAATGGAATGGGAGGCCTCTCAGCAGGTTCCCAGGCTCAAGTCACCAGGCGAGGGACCACACAAGGAGCGCAGTGACCACGACCTTGTCCCTCAGGCAACCTGTTGCCTGCTTCCATTGTGAGCTTAAGGTCCAATGGGTCTGGTGCATGAAGAGCTGGGTCTGAGGGGTGACATGCATGGTGGCAGCCATGAAGCCGAGAACTCTCAACATCCTGCTGACTGTTGTGTGACGCTGTAGTACACACTGTCCACCAACTCGATGAGTAGCTGCATGCAGTCGGCCGGAAGAAAGGCCTGCGCCTGATTGGTGTTGAGGAGGGTCCCGATGAACTCCAGCTGCTGTGAGGGCTGAAGGTAGGACTATGGATAGTTATCATGAAGCCCAGTTGCTCAAGCAGCTGAATGGCATCCAACATGGGACCTTTGATGAGCCAGTTGTCCAGGTACAGGAAAACAAAGACTCCCCTGAACCGGAGGAAGGTGGCCACGACCACCAGACACTTCATGAAGACCCAAGGGGCTGAGGCTAACCCGAAGGGAAGCACTTGGTATTGAAACAGCTAGTCACCCAGCACGAACCACAAAATCTGTCTGTGACTTGGGTGGATCGGAATGTATGTTTAAGCATCCTTCATATCTAAGGAGCATAGTCAATCGCCCTGAAGAAGGTATGGGAGCAGTGTCCTTAGCGAGGCCATCTTGAACTTCTTACGCACGAGGAACCGATTCAGGTTTCACATGTCCAGGATAGGTCAGAACCCACCAGTCTTTTTGGGAACCAGAAAGTATCTGGAATAGAAGCCCCAACTGACCTGAGCCAGAGGAAGCAGCTCGATCGCTAAGCCCGCTAGCAAAGCAGAGACTTCTCTCTGCAACAGGCTCCGGTGCACGGGGTCCAGAGGATATTCCCTGGGGGCGTGCAGCCAATATCTGTTGTGGATGATTTGCAACATTCAGGCGTTTGAGGTAAAGAGGAGCTGCCAGTGGGGGTAGCCCAGCAGACAGAGGCCAGCTGGCTATGCTCCTGAGGAACTCGTCAAAAACCCACCCCTGGCTTTGGCTGCAGGGTGGGCTTTGCCTTCGGGATCTTATCCCTCTGCTGCGGTTCATAATACCGGCGGAGGAGCAAATAGAAGGCCTTCTTAGTCTGATATTTCTTCCACGTGGGATCTGCGGTTTTTCTGAAGAGCTTCGAGAGAGTTACATGCTCCTTCTTGAGCTCCTCCACCTTTTCCTCCATCGGCTTCCCGAAGAGGTTCTCACATTGGCAGGGGACATTGGCAATCTTGTCCTGGACCTACTGTTCCAGGTCAGAGGACTGAAGCTACGCCATCTGTCGAGCAGCAATGCCCACTGCCATCACCAGGCTGGCAGACTCAACGGTGTCGTAGGGGCCATACACTATGAATTTTGAGCAATCTTTGTTGTGGGCCACTAAGCCCCAAAATGTCTCACAATGATCCTCGTGGACAAGGGCAGAAGAGTCCTCCAGGTACAGCATGATATCCTTGAGGAACATGCTCATATAGGTTTACTAAGCCACGATCCTGGCAACCAGCATGGAACCCTGGTAACATTTCCTCCCGAAAGAGTCCAGGGTTCGCACCTCACAGCCCGGAGGCACCGAGAAGTGAGTCTTGGTGCTTTTCACCTGCTTCAAGGCCAATTCAACTGCAGTGGAGCTGTATGGTAGCTGAGGCTTTTCAAAACTCAGGACCTTCTGGACCTGTGTCTGTGGCTGACAATGGGAACCATAAGAGGTGTTTCTCACAGCTGCATCAGCAACCTCTGCAGGACATGGTGCACGGGGACTGTCACTGCCTCCATGGGAGCTGAGGGGTACTGGAGTAGCTCCAGTTCATCCACCCTCAGTTCCTCCTCTGATTCCAGAGAGAAGGTGATGGCCTTGGCCATGTCTCTAATGAGGTCCTGGAAGGACATGTCCTCTGAAAGTAACTTGAGTTGCTCAAGGGGAAGGTGACAAGTTGGACAGGAGGTCTGGAGACCAAAGGTCCAAAGTCGTTGATTTCCGATTCCTCCTCTGTTTCCAACTCTGATTCGGATTTCGAGAGGAAATTGAAGTAGTGTCAAGTCTCCTCCTCCCGCCGGTTTCTTGGCTTGGGAGAGGGCAGGCAACAGTGGCCCCCATGTTGTCCAGAGCACTGATGTCAATGCCCTGGACCATGGATTTCAACACGCTGGAAAGTGAGATTGCTCAAGGACCCGAAGTTGATTCCGATCTCCCACCCGATGTGCCTGCTTCAGTGGCCAAGGCATGGGTCTCCAGAAAGGGTTGGATAGAGTGCAGTGTTGACGCCATCGGCACCGCAAAGCCTGCATTTCACAGACCTAGAACTGCTGCCAAGTGAGCTTTGAGGACTCAAAGGCATTGCTCCAGAACCACACTTGAAAGGGGGCTGATGCCGCAGTCGCAGACACCGGCATTGACACCTTGGGCAGAGAATTCATGATGATTGGTGCATCAGGAGACATCCGGCAGCCCTCCTGGGCAATAGGGGTCGACTCTGCTGTCAGAGTCAATTCCTCCCACTGGGCAAGCTTGGCAGATCGTTCCTTGTCATCGCTTTCCACACTGCATCGAGAAGGTCTGCAATGTCGCTGCACCTGTATTTTCTCCCAGTGCTCGCCCTTCAACATCAACATCTCAACAGAGAGCCTCTTCTCACTGCTCGGGCCCCTCTGCTACAACTAGGTACATAGCTCTCTCCCTTTGGGTGCCTCAGTAACCTTGGCAGGTGTCAACAATGGGATCAGGGCTGAGTATGCTGAATCCGATGGGTCAAAAAGGGACTCCTGTTTTACCCCAATCCTTCAGTCCTTGGCATGTCATCTGCAAGCAAAGCTTGCAGGACACTGGCTGACGGTGAGGTCCAAGGCATTGTAAGCCCCAGTTGTAGTGGTCAGTGGTCAAGATGGTCTTGCCACACTTGGTGCATTTCTTAAAGCCACTATCTGGCTTAGACATGCCGAAAAATACCACCTCGGCAAAGTTAAACTAGAGAGCTGCTATGGGTGGGAAAAACACTCCGAAGGGGTTGAGGATGCTAAAAAACGAGAAAAAAAAATCTAAGTATGCAAGACCAACTGAGCTGACGACAGGCAGCAAGACAAGACAAAAAGGTTCGCCTATAAGGTCCAGAAAAGAAAACCTTTTTTCCAGACTGCAGAACACGTCTTATAGGCTCTGCAGAAAAAGAGTAGTTACTCACCTGTAACAGGTGTTCTCCAGGAGCAGCAGGAATCAGTCCTCACATATGGATGACGTCAGCGCCGACGGAGCCCCCATGTGGAGCATTTCCCCAGCTTTCACAGAAAGCCTTTGGGACTGCCAGCACGCATGCGCAGTCCCCTTCCCGTCCAAGGGTGCCATCTTGCTCAGTCTGATGACATAGCTAAAAGACAGCAAAAAACAAAATAAATCATATGACTGCAACTCCAAGGAGAGGAGGGAGGGTTGTGAGGACTGATTCCTGCTGCTCCTGGAGAACACCTGTTACAGGTGAGTAACTACTCTTTCTCCAGGACCAAGCAGGAAGTCAGTCCTCACATATGGGACTCCCCAGCTTAAGGCTACCGGGGACCCAAAGCTGAAAAAATATGCTCCCTCTAGAGCCTCAGCATGTACGAAAAGAATCTTCACTAAGAACGCCCCCGAACGGTAGCCCAACACCAGGACCGGAGGAGGGTAGGAGTTGCTTATACCTCAAAGAGATTACGGAGTACCGCCTGTCCGAAAGCACTGTCCCTGCGGGACTCTCTCTCGAGGCAGTAGTGGGCCGCAAAAGTCTGGCTTGAAGACCAAGTAGCGGCCCGGCAGATGTCTAACAACGGAACAGAGCGGAGATGAGCCACTGACGCAGCCTTCGCCCTGACACAGTGAGCCGTGACTCGACCCTGCAACGAGAGGCCGGCTGCCCTGTACGCCCAGGCGATACAGTCTGCTACCCAAATGGACAGGGTACGCTTGGAGACAGGTAACCCCAACTTATTAGGGTCAAAAGAGACGAAGAGCTGAACAGCCCTTCGGTGTCCCTGCGTACGGTCAAGGTAGAAGGACAACGCCCTCCTACAGTCCAGGGTATGCAAGACCATCTCAGCCCGGCTGGCATGCGGCCTGGGAAAGAAAGTTGGAAGAACCACCTCCTGGTTGAGGTGGAAGGAGGAGACAACCTTAGGAAGGAACTTAGGGTGAGTCCGTAAGATTACTCTGTTCCTATAGAACCTAGTGTATGGTGCATCTGACACCAAAGCTTGAAGCTCGCTCACTCGCCTTGCTGAGGTAAGAGCTACCAAAAACAATGCTTTCCAGGAGAGAAAATGCAAAGGACAAGTAGCCATAGGCTCAAACGGTGGGCAAGTAAGCTGTTGCAAGACCACATTCAAATCCCACTCAGGGGCAGGTGGACGAACTGGAGGCTTAAGCAAAAGGAGGCCTCTGAGGAAGCGAGCCACTAAAGGGTGGCTTGAGAGAGACTGACCCTCCACCGGTGAATGGTGCGCTGAGAGAGCACTGAGATGGACCCTAACCGAGTTGGATTTGAGGCCTAGGTTGGACAGGTGAAGCAAATATTGCAGCACCACTGGTACCAGGCATGAGAAAGGATCCTTCTTGTGTTGGGCACACCAGGTGGAGAACCTACGCCACTTAAGGGCATAAGACGTCCGAGTGGACTGCCTCCTAGAGGCCAAGACCACGTCCTCCGCTTCCCTAGGCAGCAGTAAGGGTGCTAGAACTAACCTTTCAGCAGCCAGGCCATCAGATTGAGAGACTGGAGGTTGGGGTGTAAGAGAGATCCCTGCTCCTGAGTCAGGAGATCTGGTTGTATCCCCAGAGGAAGAGGAGTGTCCACTGCTAGTTGCAAAAGAAGTGGGAACCAAGGTTGCCTTGGCCACATGAGGGCCACCAGGATCACCGAGGCCTTGTCCCGGATCACTTTGAACAGTGTCTTGGACACTAGATGCGTGGGAGGAAACGCATATAGGAGGCCCGTAGACCATGGAATGAGAAAGGCATCCGCTGCTACTCTGAGAGGGTGCGGTTGCCTGGAGCAGAAACTGGGCAGTTGACGGTTCAGTGGACTAGCAAAGAGATCTATGGAGCGAAGACCCCATCTTAGGAAGATCTGTTGAACCACCAGAGGATTCAACTGCCATTCGTGTGGCTGCCATTCTTCCGGCCTGAAGTACCTTGCCCCAACTACTAGGCCACTCCTCCACTCTTGCAGACTCGATAGATGGAATCGACCCTCTTGCTCAGAACCGGCATCGAGGCCAGTGCCTCCCACATGCGGAAGAGCAACCGTTCCAGCATCGGAGGAACCGGTACAGTAAAGGCCTCCTTGGGAGGAGAGTCATACTGCAGGGCCTCGAGCTCCTCGGCTCGAGGCTCCTCGGGATCCGCGGGGAAGGCCAAGGCCTTGGCCATATCCCGCACAAAGTCCGAGAACAGGGTGTCCTCCGGGGGGGACCGCCTCCGAGGCTCGGACTCCGTTGAGTCCGAAGGGACACACCAGGTCCGAAAAGTGTCCGGGGACTCCTCGTCCTCCGTTTCCCAGCCCGACCCCTCGGAGGAGGAATCAAGCGGCTCCGGTCGGGCAGGCACTGATGCCATCCGTCCTGACGTTGAGGGTACCGGCATCAGCGACCTCGGTCCCGAACGGGAGGCCGAGGGAGACCTTGGCCGAGGATCGACTCGAGAGCGCATGGACTCGAGGATCGGCTCGGCCTCTGGGGTCGACTTGGACGTCGATATCCCGGTGGTCGGGGCAGATGCACCGCTGAGACCGGCGATCAGTGCCCGCTGCTGTTCTATGAAGGCAGTCAAGCTGCTCTCCAAGGCCGTCAACCTGAGTCCGAGCTCAGGAGACTCAGCAGTCCCCGACTCGGGCCCCGACGGCACTGAGCCCGACATTGGCTCCCCCGGAGGAGAGTCCATGAGGACTACAGCACTCACGTGACTCGGGGACTCGGTCTCCACACAAGATTGTTTTGCAGGCCTCTCCGACTCCGAAGACCCAGGACGGCGGTGGGGGCTATGTGACCTGGCCCTCGAGGAGCCAAGTGCGTTCACCGATGACGCCCTCACGGGTTTCTTCTTCCTGCGATGCTCCTGCGAGGGAGACCCACTCTCAGAGGATCCCTGGCGATGCTCAGGATCGGAATCCCGAGACGTCGAGGCCTCTGACGAAGTTCAGGCCCGGCCGGACGCGGAGTCAGAGAAGATTCTTTCCTTCTGGTGCTGCCAACTCCTCAATGCCTTCGAGGACATTTTCCCACACGGACCACAGATCATCGGGTCATGATCGGGTCCGAAGCAGCGGAGGCAGCAGTCGTGTGTGTCGGTGAGAGACATAAGCTTTTTACACCGATCACACTTTTTAAACCCGCTGGCAGTCATCAGGGGAAAAAGGGCCCCTGCGAGGTCAAAAGACAGGGCTGCCAGTGAAAAATAGAAAAATGGCGCGAACGCTAGTCACGAAGGACAAAAACTGAAAAAAGAAATCCGGGCTCGATACCGGTATACCGGCCCGAGTCGGGAAGGGGAAACCAGCGTCGAACCAAGAAAAAACACGAAAAATTAACTTTTTTCACGGGTGAACACGAACCACGTCCGTCGGATTCCGCCGAAAAAAGAAGACTGAGCAAGATGGCACCCTTGGGCAGGAAGGGGACTGCGCATGCGTGCTGGCAGTCCCAAAGGCTTTCCGTGAAAGCTGGGGAAATGCTCCGCATGGGGGCTCCGTCGGCGCCGACGTCACCCATATGTAAGGACTGACTTCCTGCTTGGTCCTGGAGGAAAAGAAGATTGGAGATGATGATGCTATGGGGCAGGCAGGAGGGCAGGTGCACATGCGCGGTGTACCTCCCCCAAATGCTTCGTTTGGAAGCTGGGGAGAACTGTGTGCAGGGCTCTTTCGGTGACATCACCCATACTTGAGGACTTATTTCCTGCTTGTTCACAGAGAATACTAGCTTCTCTCAATATTGTACCAGAGGATATACCAAGTGATGACATCATTGAAGGTTGCTCTGGTCTGCCTCCACCTACTGGCTAGGGAGCATAAACTACTCGTCCGGGATGGTCTAGCAAGATGAGGAAGGTAAAATTAGGCCTTACCTGATAATTGGCTTTCCTTGAGTACCTCCAGTCCAGTCCTGTACCTCTGAATAAGTCAACTCCCACCAGCAGCTTTGAAACAGAGTATATGTCATCTTTTGATGACATCGGTGTACTTAGGAAGCTGGCACCACTTACCAGCTCCAGTAACCTACTGACAAAGCAGACTCACAGGAGCAACAAATAAGCAGAAAATATTTTAAAACAAAAACCTTGCTAGAACCGGGCCCCCCTAAACTTATCAGGGGCCCTCCTCCCCCAGAACAAAGAAGCTTACCTGTCCATTCTGTACTTGAAAGTACAAAACTACTATGAGAAAGTTCAAAGAAGTAAAATAGAAATTCTTAAGAAACGTTACTAAGGCGTAACCCCAAGTAATGCAGCTCTCTCGCAGTGACTCCAAAGCTTCCAATGCCGCAGCTGTCAACCTGTAACTCCTGGACTAAACACATAAAGCTGACTTTCTTCAGAGTCACTAACTCTTCTACGTAATGACCTACTCAGGGACTGGACTGGAGGTCATCAAGGAAGGCCAATTAGCAGGTAAGGCCTAATTTCATCTTCCTTATCATTCCTCCAGTCCAGTCTCGTACCTCTGGGATGTAACATAGCAGTACTATCGATGAGATGGGCCCACAAGTCCGGCCTGAATTACTGCCATACCAACCCTTGCATCCCCCGCCGCCTGCACATCCAGGTGATAATGCTTCACAAAAGTATGGAGAGAGAACCACGTGGCTGCCCTACAAATATCTCCCGGTGGAACTAAACCATACTTCACCCATGAGGCAGCCTGAGCCCTGGTCAAATGAGCCTGCAGCCCCGTTGATACAGACTTACTTTTCAACAGATACGCTGATGCGATAGCCTCTTTAATCCACGTAGAGATGGAGGCCTTGGCCGCTGCCTCCCCCTCACACCAACCTTCAAACAAGACGAACAAATGATCCAATTTCTGAAACAGAGAAGTCCTCTTCAAATAAAGCCACAACACCTGCCGGAAGGCATAGCTGTGGATCAAAGACCCCCTCTGGTACCCCCAAAGTGCTGGCACAGGAACCGGCTGGTTCAGGTGAAAGACAGAAAGGACCTTGGGCAAAAATGAGAGCACCAGAGTGCCACCTTTTCTTTTGAGATGGAGAGAAAAGGCTCCCTACAGACAGAGCTTGGAGTTCCAAAAGTCTCCGGGCGTAACAAATTGGAACCAGGAAAACCGTCTTAAGTGTCAAGTCCTTCAGAGTGCATGAGCTCAGAGGCTCAAAGGGCTCCTTCGCCAACACTGATAACACCAAGTTGAGATCCCAAGAAGGGACCATGGACCGCAGCAGTAGGCAGAGTTGCTTCACCACCTTTAGGCAACGGACCCAAATAGCCTCGCTTCCTCAAGCTAGCCCTCTCGAGAGCCATGTCATAAGTGAGAATCAATCCACCTTAAGCATTAGTACCGGGCCCCTGGGCCAAGAGGTTGTCTCTGAATGGCAGCCGCCATGCCGGTCCACCATCAGTTGGACTAGGTCTGCATACCACAGGCATCTTTGCCAGTCAGGAGCAATCAGAATGACCATCCCCCGGTGTACTTTGATCCACTGTAACACATGGCCTATGAGCGCCCAAGGGGGAAAAACATATAGTAGCCCCTCTGTGGGCCACCACTGTACCAGGGTGTCCAAGCCTTCCAACATTCTTTCTCTTCTCCTGCTGAAGAATCGGCTCACCTTGGCTGTCGCAAAGGTCGCCATGAGATCCATGATCGGTGTGCCCCACCATTGTGTTATCTGCTGAACGCCCATTCTCTGGGATCCAAGTGAAACAGATTTAGGTAACTGGCTGTCACATTTTCTGTTCCCGCAACATGTGCCGCCGAAATTGCTTGAAATTGCTAGAGGGAAGAGTGGCCTAGTGGTTGGGGCAAGTTACCTCAGGCTGTAAGATTGGGGGTTCAAATCTCACTAGAGGACAGAAACCTTGGGCCGGAAGGACTGTGGTTTCTAGTCCCACAGGTGCTCCCTGTGGTCTTGGGCAAGCCACTTAACCCTCCATTGCCCATGTTCCCTGTAAGTATTAGTGTATGTGTCTCATATCCCCTTGTGTTAAATGTATCCAATTGTGTTGTGACCACTTTGATTGAAGGATAAAGCACAGTTACTTACCTGTAACAGGTGATCTCTGGGAACAGCAGGAATTAGTCATTACATATGGGTACGTCGGTACCGACGGAGCCCGCGCGGGAAAGCTCCCCAGCTTTTCAGATTAAAAGCTTTTGGGGCCTCCCACTGCACATGCGCGCTGCCTTCCCGCCTTCCTGAGCAGCTCTCGTCAGTTCGAGTTTAAAGCTGAGACAATAGAGAGAGAGGACAGGAAGATAGATAGAGATACAACTCCTAGGGGAGGTGGGTGGGTTGTGATGACTAATTCCTGCTGTTCCCAGAGATCACCTGTTACAGGTAAGTAACTGTGCTATCTCCAGGAACAAGCAGGAATACGTCATCACATATGGGGACTCCCTAGCTAAGATGTCTGGGAGATCCCCCTCCAAGGGTAAACCATCTTCGCATGGATCTCAGGCATCCATCCAGGGAAGGTGGGCAGGAGTTGTTTAAGTATGGAACAGGTGTTTGAGGACAGCCTGACCAAACAAGGCATCCCGGCGGGAGTCCTTGTCCAAGCAGTAATGGGCTGTGAAGGTATGAACCGAGGCCCAAGTGGCTGCTCGACAGATCTGATCTATGGACACAGAGTGAAGATGAGCCATAGAAGTGGCCATGGCCCTCACACTGTGAGCTGTGACATGGCCCTCCATAGAAATGTTCTTACTCTGGTAAGCAAAAGAAATACACTGAGCGATCCAATTGAAAAGTGTACGCTTGGTGACTGGAAGTCCCAAATGAGAAGGATCAAAAGCCACGAAAAGTTGGGAAGACTTTCGATGTGGTTGAGTCCTGTTGAGGTAAAAGGCAAGAGCTCTTTTACAATCCAGAGTATGAAGGTTCCTCTCTGCACTGGATGCATGAGGAGCCGGGAAAAAGACAGGTAGATATACCTCTTGATTAAGATGAAAGGGCGAGACCACTTTGGGCATAAAGTGGGGATTCGTCCTAAGGACCACCTTATCATGATGAAACCTAGTATAAGGTGGATGAGCCACTAAAGCCTGCAGTTCACTGATGCGGCGAGCCGAAGTGACTGCAATAAGGAAAACAACCTTCCAGGAAAGAAATTTGAAGGAGGTAGAGTCCAAAGGCTCAAAAGGTGGCTTCATAAGCTGACCTAGAACTAGGTTCAAATCCCATGCTACCGGAGGAGGTCGGATGGGAGGTTTAGTTAGAGTCAGGCCTCTCATGAAACGTGAAACAAGAGGATGAGAGGAGACAGGTTGTCCATTTATAGGTTTTAAGGATGCTGCAATAGCACTCAAATGGACCCTTACTGAATTCGTCTTAAGGCCTGCATTTGAAAGATGCAGGAGATAGTCCAAGAGGGAATTCAAAGGAAGTGCTAGAGGGTCAAGACCCTGCTGAGCACACCAAATGGAAAAACGTTTCCATTTGAAAGCATAAGAACGCCTCGTGGAAGGTTTCCTAGAGGCATGAAGGATATCTGTCACAGGTTGAGAAAGATTAAAGTCTTGAAGACTTATTTCTTCAGTAACCAAGCTCTGAGATGTAGGGATTTGGGGTTTGGGTGCCACAAAGTCCCCTCCTCCTGAGACAGAAGGTCTGGCGCAGCTCCCAGGTCCAGGGAGGATCCCTGGGAGAGATGCAGAAGTAGAGAGAACCACACCTGGCGTGGCCAGCGGGGAGCTATGAGGATCATAGTCCCGTGATCCCTCTGGAGCTTGAACAGAGTCTTGGATATTAGAGGAATGGGTGGAAAGGCATAGAGGAATTCCTGACCCCAATGTAGGAGGAAGGCATCGTGGGCCTGAGCTCCCTGACACTGAGTTCTGGAACAGAACCGGGGAAGTTTGGCATTCCACGGACTTGCAAAGAGGTCTATGTCCGGGGTCCCCCATTCCTGAAAGATTCTGCGTATCTGGTCCATATGTAGGGACCATTCGTGTGGAAGCAGAACTCGACTGAGTCTGTCTGCACGAGAGTTTTGAACTCCTGGAAGATACACTGCAAGAAGGTGAATTTGATGCTCTCTGGCGAAGGCCCATATTCTGAGAGCTTCGTTGCAAAGCGACAGAGAGCCTGTCCCTCCTTGTTTGTTTATATAGAACATGGCTACCTGATTGTCTGTCTGAACTAGGACAGTCAGGTTGACAAGGAGGGTATAGAAGACCTTGAGGGCAAGGTAAATTGCTCGCAGTTCCAGGAGGTTGATATGAAGGGTGGCCTCCTGTGGAGACCAAGTGCCCTGAGTGGAGAGGTTCTGAAGATGAGCTCCCCACCCTGTCTGGGAGGCATCTGTTGTGAGGGTTGCTTGGGACAACAAAGGTTGGAAGTGGGCCCCCAACAACAGATTCTTGGTGGATGTCCACCATTGGAGGGACCAAAATAGACGGCTTGAGGTGAGTATTTGGTCGGAGAGCGCTCCAGATGCTTGAGTCCACTGGGTGGCCAAGGTCCATTGAGCTGCTCTCATATGCAGACGAGCGTAGGGCACCACATGTACCGTGGAGGCCATGTGGCCCAGAAGTCGCAGCATTTCCCGGGCTGTCAAATGACTGCTGGACTGAGCTTGGAAGGCCAAACTCAGCAGGCGTTGGGCCCTGACCTGAGGCAGGTAGGCCCTTGCAGTGAAGGTGTCTAACTGGGCCCCTATGAACTCGAGAGACTGAGTAGGGATTAGTTGAGACTTGGGAAGGTTTACTACCAGTCCTAGATACTGCAGAAGACGCCTTGTGCGGTCCAGGGAAATTTGGGCCTGGGACTGAGAGGGAGCTCGGATGAGCCAGTCGTCCAGGTATGGGAATATGAAAATTCCCAGGCCTCTTAGAAAGGCAGCTACGACTGCCATGCATTTGGTGCAGAGGCTAGACCGAAGGGGAGTACTCTGTACTGGAAATGTTTTCCCTGAAACAGAAATCGAAGGTATTTTCTGTGGGATGGGTGGATGAGTATGTGTGTATACGCATCCTTTAGATCTAGAGAACAAAGCCAATCCTGACTCTGAAGGTATGGAAGGAGAATGCCCAGAGAAAGCATTTTGAATTTCTCCTTGAAAAGAAATTTGTTCAATTCTCTCAGATCCAGAATTGGTCTGAAGCCCTCTGTCTTCTTTGGTATTAGAAAATAAGGGGAGTAGAATCCCGTCCCCTGTTGAAGAAGAGGGACCTCCTCTATTGCCCCCTGGGCAAGGAGGGAGGAGACTTCCTGACCCAAGAGGGCCAGGAGAGATGGGGGAGAATTGAACTGCCTCACCATAGTATAAGGAGGAAGGTCGGAAAAATGGAGTTTGTAACCCTCTCTGATGATAGAGAGGGTCCATTGCTCTGATGTAATTTGCTCCCATCTGGGAGCAAAGTGAGCTAACCTTCCGGGTATGGTGAGGGGCTCTGGTTGTTCTAGAGCCAGAAAAGTTAAGTTCTCTAGGGGCAAGTCAAAACCCCTGAGGGGGTGGAGCCTGCTGAGGCGTAGCAGACGCCGCAGGCTTCGACCTTGCCTGTTTAGGTTGCTGACGTTTAGCAGCAAAACGAGGCTGAGAGGATTGTTGGCCAGTATTTGTAGAAAATCTGGACTTCTTGTAATAAGGCCTCTTAAAAGACTTCTTCTTGGCAGGAGTGGAGGTAGACTTAGAAAGTCTATCTAAGGTGGCATTTTCTGCATCCATTTGAGTGGCCTTAATTTGCCACTCCTCACCAAATAAGTTCTCACCTGTACAGGGCAGATTTCTTAAGCCATCTAGGACCCAAGGTTCTAGATCAGAAGCCTGGAGCCAAGCAAGACGTCGGGCTGCTATAGCAATGCCCGAAGCCCTACCAGCACCCTCAAAGGAATCAAAAGCTGCCCTGTTGGAGAACTTTGAAATATCCAAAAGGTGTTTCACCAAGGAAATGAACTGCTCCCTCTTATCCTCAGGGAGAAAGGGGGCAAAATGCCGAACTTTTAGAGCGATTTCACTGAGAAACATGCCCATGTAAAGACTATAGGAATTAATCCTGGCTATAAGCATAGTAGCCTGGAAAATTTTCCTGCCAAAAGAGTCTAGAGTCTTACATTCTCGCCCTGGAGGAGTAGAAGAGTGCCTTTTGGTACTCTTTATCTTCTTCATTGCAGACTTCACCACAATAGAATGGTGAGGCAACTGGGTTTTTTGGAAACCAGGAGAAGGGGGGACACGGTACATGGTGTCCAACCTGCGAGAAGAAGGAGACAATGTTAGAGGAGCCTCCCATAAGTCCATCAAGTGTTCTTGAAGGATTTCATGGATAGGCAGGGTGACTGCCTCTTTAGGAGACTTAGAGTATCCTAAAATATCCAGTTTCTTTGATCTGGGTTCCTTTTCAGAGGATGAAGCAATAGAAAGACCTTTAGCCATTTCTATGATGAAGTCCTGAAAGGACAAATCCTCTGGTGGAGACATTCTCCTGTTAGGAGAAGAAGGCTCCTCAGGAAGATCAAGGGAGAACTCATCAGAATCATCAGAGGAGTTAAAATCCTCTGAAGAAGCAGAGTATCCTCTATGTGCTTCCAACGCACGATACGCATACCGTTCGGTATCGACATCGGGCGTACCGGGTATGGGATCGGTACCGGGCAAAAGCCCAGATCCGGCATGCGGAACCGATCTGCGTTTGGAAGACGATGGCCTCGGTTCCGGTATGGAAGCCATTACCGGAACCGGACCCGGTACCGCTGGCTGCGGTACCAAGGGCGTAGCAGCATTAATAAAAGCCAGAATGGCCTGCTGCATGACTTGGACAGTATTGCCCATAGACGCCACTGCTGCCTGGATGTCGGTACCGGTATGGGCCGGTACCCCAGAGCAGTACAACAGGTGATCTGTCGAGGCCGCGCCATCGATGTCAACCTGTGACCCCATGATTGCTTTGGAGGCCGGAGCCTCCCGCCGGGGTTTTTGGCCTGGGCAGAATCCTTGAACTCAGAATTGAGAGCCTCTCGATCTTTAGAAAGAGATTTGCTTTTAGAGGATTTGCCCACTGGAGTTTTGGTTACCTGAGATCCATCCGGAGAGGAAGACCTGGATGACTGTGATGCTTCTGAAGGAAACAGCACATGGAACTTGTTGGCCCGGTTCTGCAATCCACGTTTCGACATCTGGGAGCAGGATGGGCAGTCCGGTATGGAATGGTCAGGTCCTAAACATTTAAGACACCATTCATGGGTGTCTGTAAGAGGAATGACAGCACTGCACTTGGTACACTTTTTAAAACCAGGAACTGGCTTCTCCATGAGGAGAAATTGTGTAGGCCTGAAGGCCTAACAAAGTACCAAGCTGTGCTGAAGAAAAGAAAAATATATATTTTTTTTTTTTTTAAAAGAAAGAAAGAGAGACCGGCAGTACCGGTTTCAGAATGGGGAAGGCAGGTACGCGGTCTAAAGAAAACAATAAAATTAACAATTTCTTCAGCGGTGACAGGAACACGACCTGCTGGCTCCGCGGAAAAAAAGAAACTGACGAGAGCTGCTCAGGAAGGCGGGAAGGCAGCGCGCATGTGCAGTGGGAGGCCCCAAAAGCTTTTAATCTGAAAAGCTGGGGAGCTTTCCCGCGCGGGCTCCGTCGGTACCGACGTACCCATATGTGATGACGTATTCCTGCTTGTTCCTGGAGATAGTGGCATACAAAACTATCTAAATAAATAAAATGATTCTCTGCCCATTCCAACAATGCCCCGGACTGTTTCCAATCGCATGCTGCCCGTGCCTCTTTGATGACTGACATAGGCCACCACCATGGCAGCATTGTCTGAGAAGATCCTGACTGCTTTCCTCTGCAGCAAAGGATGAAATCACTTCAGGCCGAGGAAGACTGCCCGCATTTCCAGCCTGTTGATGGGTCAACCATTTCCTCCGGGGTCCTACACCCCTGAACAATGTGCCCCTCCACCGGGAGCTCCCTAGCTGGAGAAGCTGGCATCCATTGTCAGCGGGATCCAGTGTGGTTATTCCAGCGGCATCCCTGTCGAGAGCTTCTCGGGGTGTAACCGCCACCTGAGAGCACTCCTAGTCATCTTTGGACAGGGCAACAGCTGCGTCAAGGGATACTGATGGTGCGACCACCTGCAAAGCAGAGCCCTCTGCAACAGCCACATTTGGGCACATGCCCATGGGACCAGCTCAATAGTCACTGCCATGGTCCTTATCAGCTGAAGATAATGCCATGTGTTGGCACCTTCATCCTGAAAAACTGGCATACCAGCTGATGTAGAGCCTGCACACTCTGCTGCGGTAGGAAAATCTTGCCACTGAGGGTGTCTAAGTAGGCTCCCAGGTACTCCAGGTCCTGGGACGACACCAACCAACTCTTAATCACATTGATATCCATCCAAAACTTTGCAGGAACTCTATCACCCTGACTGTTGCTTGTTCGCTCTCTCGTCTTGATTTTGCCCAAATGAGCCAGTCATTGAGATAAGGATGCACCAGGATTCCTTCCTGGTGGAGTGTCACTGCCACCACGACCATCACCTTGGTAAAGATATGGGGGGCTGTCGCTAGCCTGTAAGACAACGGTCAAAATTGGTAGTGTCCCATGGGTACCAAAAAGCGGAGAAACTGATGATGCTGTGGCCGGATGGAAATGTGCGAATATGCCTCCGTGAGGCTGAGTAATGTCACGAATGCTCCTTTTTGCACGACCGTAACAACGGATCGGAGGATCTCTATGTGAAATCGGGGCAACCGCAAACACCTGTTCACCTGCTTGAGATCGAGAATGGGCCCAAAGGAGCCTTCCCTTTTGGGCACCACAAAATAAATGAGAGTATTGACCACAGCTGCACTGATCCTGGGGAACACGCATCACGGCCCCCAACTGCAGGAGCCGCCCAAGGGTGTCCTGTATGGCCTTGGCCTTACTGTATGCTTTTCATGGAGAATGCACGAAGGAGGCAGCCAGCGGCCTGGTGAATTCCAACATGCAGCCCTCCAGGACAATATCTAAGATCCACTGGTTGGGCATGATCTGAACCCAGGCGGGGTAAAATTCCTGCAGCCAACCTCCCATGGGCTTCACATCCGCCTGGGTCTCCCTCGCTTCTTTGCATCTTTTTCAGGCCAGAGGAAGGGGAGGTGAAGTAATAGCCCCGTCCTGCTCCTCGAAACCCCTGAAAGGCTTGACCCCTAGAGGTTAAACGAACCCTCTGGTAAGGTGCAAACTCCACGGCATGGAACAGTCTGAAGTCCCACGACTGACACCGCGCCAGTGCTGAGAAGCACACCTGCCTCTGCTTGCCCTCAGGGAGGCACCCCCCTTTTGACTCTCCTAAGTTCCTCACCAACTTTTCCAACTCTTCCCAGAACAAAAGGTTACCCTTAAATGGTAGCTTACTTAGCCAGGACTTTGAGGAGAAATCTGCTAACCAATTCCGCAGCCACAGATAGCGACATGCTGCCACTACGGAGGCCAAGCTCTTCGACAGACCTCTGATGAGATCATAGAAGGCGTCCATCAGATATGTGGCCCCCAACTCCAGTCTTGCCACTGCTGCTGAAGTTTCCTGTGATTCTTTATTCAGCTCCAGCACCCCCTGTGCCCACTGCAGGCAGGCCCTGGCCACAAATGCATCACAAACGCATGCTTGCAAAAATAGGACATTCATATCAAACGTCTGCTTTAACAAGGTACCCACCCAACTTCCTATCCTGCACATCCCTGAGCACTGTACTTCCCTCCACAGGGATGGTGGTCTTCTTAGTTACAGCCGGAACTGTGGCATCTACCTTCAGGAAGCACATCTCCCGCTCCTGCTCCTAATCCCAGCCTCTGGGAGGTCCCACTCATCCTAGGTCATCTGCTTGATCACACATGCAAGGGAAACACCCTTTGTGGCTTTCAGATGGCCTGAAATAGTGGGTCTTCCAGCACGTCCTCCTCTGGCAGCCAGCCCATTAGTATATTAAGTGTTTCCAATTACTCCGTTATGAGCATCACCAACTATTCCTGGCGGAAGACACGGAATATGCGAGATTCCTCTTCCTGCAGGATCTCACCCTCCTCTGGCTCCTCTGCGTCTGCGCCCAACTCTGCTTCCATGTCCAAATCATTCAGCTCCTCTGAGTGATGGGATCCCCTCTCCTCAAACAAGTTGCCCTCAAGCCTACGCCTGCTCAAGGCAGGCTCTTCATCCGTCATCTGCTCCATGTCTGTTGACAGCCTGTTTTTAACCCATCCGGACATGGAGGAAGGACCTTCTTTCCCCCACTGCTGCTTCATGCAGAAAGCTTTATTCATGAGCAATGAAGAGCTCGGGTGAAAAACCTCCTGGTGTACTCTCTCCCCCCAGCCCTTGGGAAGTTGAGAGCATTGGAGAGGTGGATGGTATAACTGTTCTCTGCTGTACAGTTCTAAAAGTGGTGGTACAGAATCAGACTCTCCTGTCGCCACTGTAGACAAGCTGTGACGCTCCTTGGACTGCAAGCCGCTCACTGAAGTCCCTGAGGGGTCTGCTCGCCCCGAGATGTCTGCACTCTCCTCTTGCAGATCTCTTTCTGCCATTTGGGCTTACGCTTCGCATCTGCAGCAAATGCCCGTGACCAAGACCGTGCCCCGCAAGCCAAACACTGTGGCCTTGCAGGCATATTCAGGCCAATGGAGAGGGAAGGTCCTATTATCAATTCTCTGCCAGATCCTGTTCTTCTTCTCTTTCTTCTGTTTTTTTTCTTTTTCTTTTGTTTTCTGTAAAATAATATGCACGTGTCAAGCATCCAAAAGCCCCTATTGCAGAGACAAAACAAAAAGTCACCGAGGCCAAGTCCAGCATCCATAAAAGCCCTCCCCCCGCTCCTTACTGCATGCTTTCTCTTCCTTTAAGTTTCCAAAATGACACAGCTTCCTGTACTACCGGGCAAACCTGATCAGAGCCACACGGTTGCAGGCATGTAGCCTAAACCGTAAAGAGCAGCAACTGAGGCTGCCACTGCCTTCCCCCACAGCTTGCCCCACAGTCCACCACAAAACCGAACTGTGCCTCTGCTCCCTGCCTTTCACTCAGCCCGTTACCGGCTTCAGCGCTGAGGCGGGCATTCTACCAGAGAGCCGCTTGTCAGGCCTTATTTCCTCTAACAGCTCCTCAACCGACAATGGGTTCGGCAGCCACTGCCACTAAGGGACCGGCCAAAACATCTCCTCCTACCCCGGGGAAGAGGGCTCCTGTCTCGATCGCTGATGTTAGTCTTTTTCCCCACAGCTTTTTTTTTTTTTTTTTTTTAACTTAACTTAACTTAGTGCGGCAGACAAACATAGATTTTCCTTAACTGCCCGGCCAAGAGAAACTTAATGTACTTCGGCCTGTTCAAAAATGGAGAAGCCCAAAAAAATTAAACTACTCCTTAGTTGCCCCTACAGCGAGTCCAGATCTCTGGGATCACCCACTCCAGCTGCTTGGAGACTGAGCTTACTGAGGCTGGTAGGTGGTGCCAGCTGCCTAAGTACACTGTCACCAAAGATGACATGCTCAGTCTCCGCTGGTGGGGGTTGACTACCCAGAGGTACGGACTGGACTGGAGGGATGATGAGGAATATCCCTTGTGGTACTATCTGGTCCATCATTGTAAAATAGAAAAAGCTTGGGACCAGTAAGACACTGCTTCGAGCAAGTCATCCCTCCAAAAGTCAGTAATTATGGGTTAACTATCAGAGAATGTCACTATGAAGTTTAAGAGTACTACAAAGGAAGTATAGAGATTGCTGGCTGAAAGTAGAGAATATGTTCTCTAACAATTTTGATATTGCTCCATAAACATGATCAATATGGAAAGACGGTAGGAAGGAAGCCACTGCTGGAAAAAAACAGTAGTCTAATGGTTACAGCAGTTTGCTGAGACCCAGGGAAGCCAGGTTCAAATCCCACTGCTAACTCCTTGTGACCTGGGGCAAATCATTTAACCCTCCATTACTTCAGATGGAAACTCAGATTGGAAGCCCTCTTGGGATAAAGCGTAGTTAACTCACCTGTAACAGGTGTTCTCCAGGGACAGCAGGAATCAGTCCTCAAATATGGGTGCCGTCGGCGCCGAGGGAGCCTGCGAGGAGCAAATCCCCAGCTTTCAAAGAAAGCCTTTGGGATTGCTACCACACATGTGTGGTCCTCTTCCCACCCAAGGATGCCATCTTTCTCAGTCAGATGACATAGCTAAAAGATGGCAAAACAAATAAAGATGGTACAACTGCAACTCCAAGGGGAGGAGGGAGGGTTGTGAGGACTGAATCCTGCTGTCTCCGGAGAACACCTATTACAGGTGAGCAACTACATTTTCTGTGCGAACAAGCAGTAAGTCAGTCCTCTCATATGGGACTCTCCAGCTACAGGCTACCAAAAACCCATAGCAAAAATAGAGCTTCCTCATGGGGAGTCACAAGCAGCAGCAAAAGAGTCCATATAGACAGACCAACTGGGCCCCTGTGTCCAATGAACCAGCACTCCGGTAGCCTGAACATAGAAGGGTTGGAGGGTAGGAGTTGCCTAGACCCCAAAAAGGTTACAGAGCACGGCCTGGACAAAGGCACTGTCCCGTCGGGACTCTCTATCCAGGCAGTAATGAGATGCGAAGGTATGAACGGAAGACGAGGTGGCGGCCCGGCAGATGTCTGCTAGCGGGACCGAATGCAGGTTGGCTACTGAGGTCCCCACAGCCTTGACATGGTGCGCTGCGACCTGGCCTTTCAACGGAAGCCTCGTCTCCTCGTAGGCCAGGGCAATACAGTCTGCCACCTATGTGGACAGCGTAAGCTTGGACACCGCCTCCCCCAGCCTACTGGGGTCGTAGGAAACAAAAAGCTGAGAGACTTTTCGGTGGCCATGAGTGCGCTGTATATAGAAGGACAAGGCCCTCTTATAGTCCAAGGTATGGAGGACCGTCTCTGCCCGACTGTCATGCAGTCTGGGAAAGAAGGTAGGAAGGACCACCTCGTGATTAAGGTGGAAGGAGCACACCACCTTCAGAAGGAATTTAGGGTACGTGCAAAGCACCACCCTATTCTTGTAAAACCTGGTTTAAGGTGCTTCAGCCACCAGGGCCTGGAGTTCACTTACCCTACGGGCAGAAGTGAGTGCGACCAGGAAAACCACCTTCCAGGAGAGGTAGCGAAGGTGGCAAGTAGCCAGGGGCTCAAATGGTGGCCGGGTAAGCTGCCCTAGCACCACATTGAGATCCCATTCAGTCGCCGGGGGGCGAACCGGGACTTAGACAGAAGCAGGCCCCGTAGGAAGCGAGACACCACTGGGTGAGCCGAGAGGGGCTTCCCATCTATCTGGTAGTGGTTCGCCACTAGGGCACCGAGGTGTATCCTAACGGAATTAGACTTCAGCCCTGAATGAGAGAGGTGGAACAGGTATTGCAACACCATGATCACCGGCCAAGAGAAGGGATCGGCCCCCCGCTCAGTGCATCAGAGTGATAATCTGCGCCACTTAAAGGTGTAGGCCCACTTGGTAGACGGCTTGCGCGAGGCCAATAGAACATCTTCCACCTCTCTAGGGAGGTGGAATGGGGCTAGAGTCACCTTCTCAGCAGCCATGCCGTCAAAGAAAGGGAGTCGAGGTTGGGGTGCGGGAGAGAGCCCTCCTCCTGGGGCAGGAGTTGGGGGCAGACCCCAGGGTTATGGGGTCCTCCACCGCCAGTTGCAGCAGCAGTGGAAACCACGGCTGCCTTGGCCATTTTGGAGCTACCAAGATGACCAAGACCTTGTTGAGGAGAGTTCTGAGCAGAGTCCTGGCGATCAGTGATGTCGGAGCGAAGGCGTACAGAAGTCCCTCTGACCATGAGACCAGGAAGGCATCGGCGGCCACCCTGGCAGGGTGAGGCTGCCGGAAGCAGAAGCAAGGCAACTGGTGATTGTCCGGGCTTGCAAATAGGTCCATCACCGGTTCGCCCCAGGCCTGCAAAAGCCTGCTGGCTACTCCTGGGTCCAGCTGCCACTTGTGCGGCTTGAGAATCCTGCTGAGTCTGTTGGCCAGCAAGTTGTCTTGGTCCGGCAGGTACACCGCTCTGAGGAGGATGCCCTGTTGGCTTGCATAAGAGCACAGATCTAGGGTTTCCTGACAGAGGACACGGGATCCCATGCCTCCCTGCTTGTTCACAAAGAAGATGGCCACCTGGTTGTCTGTCTGGACTAGGACTGACCAGTGGCCCAGGCGATGATGAAAAGTCTTCAAGGCGAGATGAATGGCTCGCAGTTCCAGTAGGTTGATCTGCTGAGCACTCTCGTCCGGGGTCCAAGTGCCCTGGGTGCAGGACCCTCGAGTGGTTGGGGGTCTGGAAAGACATGCCCGCCTCCAGGTGTCGGGGTGACCGCCACCAGACCAGGGACTTTGACAACTGGTGGATCACTCAGACTCTGTCCTGGAGGTGGCCCATGGCCTGGGACCAATGGTCCTGGAGGCACCACTGTGCTGTACGCATGTGGAGACGGGCATCTGGAGTGACATGGACCGTGGAAGCCATGTGCCCGAGAAGGTGCAGAAGATCCCTGGCTGGCACCGAGGTATGGTGCTGCATGTCCTAGGCCAGAGACATGAGCCTGGCTGCCCAGTCCGTGGGCAAGAAGGCCTTTGACCAAAGGGTGTCAATTCTTGCCCCAATGAACTTCAGCCCTTGCGTCGGGCAAAGGTTTGACTTGGGGTAGTTTATAACAAAGCCCAAGTGTTGCAGAACCTGGGTGGTGCGTGCAGTGGCCTGCTGCACCTCGGGGGCTGTGGAGCCCTTGATGAACCAGTCGTCGAGGTAGGGGAAGACAAATATCCCCTGGAGCCTGATAAAGGCGGCGACCACTTCCAGACACTTTGTGAATACCCTGGGGGGCCGATGCTAGGCCGAAGGGTAGCACCCTGTATTGGAAATGATTGCCTCCTACCACAAAGCGTAGGTATTGTCTGTGGTTTGGATTGATTGGGATGTGTGTATAGGCATCCTTTAGATCTAAGGAGCATAGCCAGTCTCCCTGCCAGAGGTAGGGCTGCAATGTTCCAAGGGAGAGCATCTTGAACTTCTCCCTCACCAGGAATTTGTTGAGATTGCGCAGGTCGAAGATGGGCCTTAGGCCCCCTGTCCTCTTTGGCACGAGGAAGTACCTGGAGTAGAACCCCTTGCCCCTTGAAGTGGTGGGGCACCGGTTTCACCGCTCGGTCCTCGAGAAGCCCTGCCAACTCCTTCAGGAGAAGGTCCCGGTGGGGGGGAGATCTGAGGGGCTCTCCTGGAAAGTAGTGTGGATGTGTTTGGCTCAGGTGGAGGAGGTAACCCTCCTTGACCACTCTTAGTGCCCAGGAGTCAGTGGTTATAGCTTTCCACCTGTGGACATAAAGGATGAAGCGACCTCCTGTAGGCTGCTGATCTCCGTGTGGGAGAGGGGCTATGCTGAAGGAGTCAAAAGCTCCCTCCTGGCTGGCCTGGAGCTGGAGCCTGGGGCTTGGGAGCCTTCTGCTTACAAGGGCCATGCCCTTGTCCCTTGGCCTGCTGCCCTTGGTAAGGTGGGTAGTTTTGGTAAGCAGTGGACTTCTTCAGATAAAAGGGCTTTTTACCCAAGCCCTTCCATCGGGAAGGGGCAGTGGTTTTCTTTGAGAGCCTAGTCCTCGTCATGAACTCGGTCTCCAGCTCCGAGGCTTTGTCTGTCATGGGTTTGCCAAAGAGGTTTTCCACTTGACATGGAACATTGACCAACTTGTCCTGTACCCATTGCTTGTGGTTAGGGCAACTGGAGCCAAGCTTGGCGGCGCGCACCAATGCCCATCACGGCTTCCTGGGTCGCCGACTCAAAACCATCATAGGCCACCAGAAACATAAATTTGGAGCACTCACAGACAGCTTTGGACAGGCTCTTGAAGCGCTGCAAAAGTTCCTCAGAGAGACCAGCTGAGTGCCCGGCGAGTTCCTTCGCCAGGTCCCTCAGGTACATGCCCATGTACAGCTGGTAGGCCTGGATCCGGCAATTCAGCATCGAGCCCTGATAGCACTTTCTGCAGAGAGCATAAAAGGTGTGGGCACAGAGGAGTGTGTCTTCTGGCTCTTCAGCAGACGCATGGCCGACTCCACCACCATGGAGTTGTGCGGCAGATGTGACTTCTGAAAGCCAGGGCTTCGGCGGACTTGGTACATCGAATTGAGCCACTTGCTGGCCACCAGTACCGACACCAGTGCCTCCCACATACGGAACATGAGCCATTCCAGGATAGGAGGAATGGGCACCATGAGCGATTCCCGAGGGGGAGCCTCATATTGGAGGATCTCGAGCTCGTCGGATCAAGGATCCTCCTCGGACTCAGTGGGGAGTGCCAAGGCCTTGGATATATCTTTAAGAAGCCCATATCCTCCAGTGGGGACCTTCTCCGAGGTTCAGAGACCGGGGAATCGGAAGGGACATCTCAGTGCCGATGGGTGACCAGGGACTCCTCGTCCTCTGTCTCCCAATCAGAATACTCCGAGGAGGATTCGAGGGGATGTTGTTCCTTGGGCTTCGAGGGGCCCAGTGCCATACGACCCGACCCTGGAAGGCTCATCGGGGATGACCTCAGCCTCGTCAAGCGGGAGACCAAGCACAACCTCGACCAAGGATCTACCCGGGCTTGCATGGTCTCGAGGATCGGCTCAGCCTCCGGGGATGTCTTTGACGTCGAATGCCCAGTGGTCAGGGCAGAGGATCCGGAAATGTCAGACATCAGCGCCCGCTGCTGATCCAAGAAGGCAGATACACTGCGCTCCAAGGCCGCCATTCTGGACTCCAGTCACAATGGCTCCGCAGCCTTCAGTGCAGGCACTGAGGGGCCCAACACCGGCTCCCCAGGAGGGGAATCCTTGATGAGGACTGTCTAACTGCCGAGACTGGTCCGCACCCGGATCCTTCTGGGGGACCATGGCCTCAAGAAAAATCTTGTAATGCTGCTGCTGGCGGCTCCTCAAGGCCTTGGAAGACATCTTTTTTCAAGGGCCACAGACCGCCGGATCGTGGTCCGGGCTGAGGCACCGGAGGTAGCAGTCATGTGTGTCGTGAGAGACATTATTTAAGCACACCGATCACACTTTTTAAAGCCACTGGTCGCCATAGGGGGAAAAAGAACCCCAGCAATGTCGAAGACCCTTCGGGCTGCCAGCGAAGAAAAAAGGCGCTTAGAAGCCAAAAGAAAAATAAAACTTTAAGTAAAAGGAAGTCAATCCTGATACCGAAGCACTGAGGTTGGTGCAGGAAAGGTACTGGTGCAACTGGAGACGAGTAAGAACTCGAGAAACAAAAAATCAACTTTTTCTGGGGGAAACAGACAACGTCTGGTGGGCTCCGCAGAAACAAGGAGACCGAGCAAGATGACACCCTTGGGTGAGAAGGGGACAACGCATGCGTGGTAGCAATCCCAAAGGCTTTCTTTGAAAGCTGGGGATTTGCTCCGTGCGGGCACAGTCGGCGCCGACATCACCCATATGTGAGGACTGACTTCCTGCTTGTTCCCGGAGAAAGAAATATCTACTGTTACCAGAATGTAACTTACCTTGAACTTCTGAAAAAGGCAAGAGCTAAATCCAATTTCCTTTCTGTCCTGAATGAACCTGCTCTTGGCTGATCTCTGAAGCTAAGCAGAGGCGGGCCTATCCTAGTACTTGAATGGATGACCACCTTGGACTACCATGGACTGTAAACTCACTACGCAAAAGAAAGGCCTGGCAATCTAATTTCAGTGTCACCTTACCAAAAAACCCAGGGGCTAGGCCGCCAGAAGACAACATTGATTTCACAGTACAAAATTGCTTGCTTGCTGTGCTCTGTTTCCTGTATGTGATGTATTGAAAGTATAAAGAAACACTTAGGGGACAATGCATATATATGACAAGAGGTTTTCTGGTTTGACGAGACCAAAATGGAATATTTTGGTCTCAATTCTAAGCAATATGTGTGGTATAACACAAACACAACACTTCACCCTGCTAACATCATTCCTACAGTAAAAAGAACGACAATGGCAGCAGCAGGGACAAGGAAGCTGGTGAAAATCGAGGGTAAGATGGGTGGTACAAAATACAGGCAGATTCTTTTCTGCCTCGATGTTCCCTAGTCATCCGAAACTAAATATGGAAAAGACAGTGCTTCCTACCTGTCCCCCCACCCCAATCCCCCCCCCCTTTTTCTATTTCTGTGCATAACATCATAAGAACATAAGATATGCCATACTGGGTCAGACCAAGGTCCTTCAAAGCACAGTATCCTGTTTCCAACAGTGGCCAATCTAGGTCGTAAGTACCTAGCAGTTTCCCCAAAAGAGACAGTTATCCCCATCTCCTTGTCTCTCAACCTTTGTCATTTCTGACTCTTTTCTTTCTCTGCACATAGCCAACAGATAGCTAAAATGTTTTTTTTCTGTATAATCAGCAGCAAAATTCATCCCTTCCTTTCTGAACACACTACCAGCACCCTCATCCACTCTAATCACTTCCCGTTTAGACTACTGCAACCCGCTCTTTGCTGCTCTCCCACTAAATCATCTCTCTCCCTTTCAATCCGTTCAAAACTCAGCTACATGCCTCCTCTTCTGTCAGTGTCACTACGTTCACATAACTCCTCTTCTTAAGTCACTTCACTGACTTCCTATCCATTTTTGCATCCAGTTCAAACTTTACCTACTTACCTACAAGTGCATTCATTCTGAGACTTATTACATCTTACAAATTCCGCTCATCAGGCAAAATCACTTTTATCTATTCTTTCTCTTCCACTGCCAATTCCAGACTCTGTTCATTCTGCTTTGCTGTGCCATATGCCTAGAACAGACTACCCGAGTCTGTACATCAGGCTCCATGCCTGGTCCTATTCAAATGTTGCTTTTGGATCCTGATCCTCTTATTTCCTGCTTAACACCTATGTGTGTTTTAACCATTCCCTTAATGATCTTCCTCAAACCCTTGTTCGTCCTGTTTGTCTGTCTTGTGTAGACTGTAAGCTCTGTGGAGAAGGGGGCTGCCTCTTATATGTATGTGTGCAGCACTGAGCATGCCTAATAGTGTTATACCCCCACCCCTACTCCATTAGAATTCAATATGTACCAACATCCAAACTTCTGTATACTGCATGCAGTCATCATGTACACTCATTATTACTCATAATAATGTGCAAGTGTATTATAGTTGTTTGTAAATAGTTATTTGTTATATACTTGTATACTGTTAAGTTGCAATGTAAACTGCCCCTGATCTCTGGAAGGGGCGGAATAGAAAAACGTTCCAAATAAATAAATAAACAAATCACTAATACTAATACTACTACTACTAAGCATTTATAAAGCGCTACCAGGCGCACGTAGCGCTGTACAATGAAAACACAAAAAGACAGTCCCTGCTCAAAAGAGCTTACAATCTAAAAAGACAAAGCAAGAAAAGGAGTAGAAAAAAAGATAAGAACAAGAGCAAAGAGACAAGAGCAGGAGAGACAGGACAAGTAGTGCCAGCATCCTGGAGAAAAATATATTACAACCTGTCACTGACCTGGGACTAGGGAAAAGATTCAACGTTCATCAGGATGATGATCTCCAACATAAAGCAAAAGCAACAATGGAGTGGCTCATAAGAAAAAGAATGTCCAAGTGTCCCAGTCAAAGCTCAGACCTAATTCAAATAGAAAATCTGTGACAAGCCATCTGACGTCAGCAGTGTACTATACACAGTCGGAAAGGTTGAGCATTTAAAATATTTCAGACTGTGTGCGAGACAGTTTAAGCTACTGTTACACGTAACTTTTATTAATCATATAATTTTAGACATTTAGGTACAATACAGAACAGTAATGCCATGAAAGTGCGTTAATACCGTTGACAATTTCTGCTACATTTGTGGGGAAGTGACATTTGCCAACCAGAAGAAAAGTATCACTTCTCAACTGAAGAAGGCATATCATCTTTACTTCAGATGCAAGATTGGTTACCAAGACAAGCCTTGGGCCACGCATATATGCTGCGCTACATGTACAACACAGCTTTCACAGTGGTTGAATTGCAAAAGACCATCAATGCCGTTTGCAGTCCCCATGGTGTGGAGAGAGCCAAGCAACCACATAAATGACTGTTACCTCTGCTTGGTTCCTCCTCTTTCCAGCGGAATAACGAAGCAAAAGAAGTCGAGCATAGTTTACCCAAACATTCCGTCTGCATTGAGACCAGTTCCACATGGTGAAGGTCTTCCTATTCCAGAACCTCCATAAGAATATTCTCTTGATTCATCTGATGAGAACAAGGGTGAGCCGACCTGTTCTTCTGGTCCGTCAGCATGCAGTGACCCAGATTTTCACTGGGATGCATATCAACTCCACACAGAATAACACAGGAAGAACTAAATGACCTGGTTCGTGATTTGGACTTATCCAAGAACAAGGCAGAATTGCTAGGATCAAGACTCCAACAATGGAATCTTCTAGAAGAAGATGTCAACATTACTTCATATCGAAAGCGCCACCAGCAGTTGGAGCCTTTCTTCAGAAAGGAAAGTAATCTGGTATTCTGTTCCGATATTGAAAGCCTCATGAATGCCTTAAAAATCACTCATGACCCACAAGACTGGAGACTATTTGTAGACTCTTCGAAACTGAGTCTGAAGGCTGTGCTTTTGAACAATGGAAACCGTCTTCCATCTATTCCAGTAGCGCATGCCGTCCACATGAAAGAGACATACGATAACTTAAAGCATCTACTGACTTCCATTAACTATAACAAGTACAGCTGGCACCTCTGTGGTGACTTGAAGGTAGTTGCCCTATTAATGGGACTGCAGCAGGGATATATAAAATATGTGTGTTTCTTATGCGAGTGGGATAACCGAGCAAGGGATTGGCACTACTTGCGGAAGGAATGGAATCGCAGACAAAATGTAACAGTTGGAGAGAAGAATATCCAGCACCCAGCTCTGGTTGAGGCTCACAAAATCCTGCTACCACCCCTTCACATCAAACTAGGTTTGATGAAAAACTTCATGAAAGCCATGGACCGCACTTCGCCAGCTTTCCGATACCTGCATGAAAAATTCCATCGACTCAGCAAAGCAAAGATTAAAGAGGGAGTTTTTGAGGGTCCTCAGATTCGAGAGCTCTTCAAAGATGACCGGTTCAACAACTTGCTGCAGGGTGATGCGAAACAAGCATGGAATGCTTTTCGCCTAGTGTCAACAAACTTTCTCGGGAATGTTAGGGCAGAAAACTACAAGGAACTAGTAGAAGACATGCTGATGCAGTATCAGAAACCTGGCTGCAATATGTCTCTAAAGATCCATTTCTTTGATTCCCATCTTGATTTCTTTCCTGACAACTGTGGCATGGTTAGTGATGAATAGGGTGAACATTTTCACCAGGATATCGCAATGATGGAGCAAAGATACAAGGGAAAATGGTCCACTACAATGCTGGCTGACTACTTACTGCTGGACACTCCCCAGAGAAGCTCCCGAACAGCTGTACAAAAGACAGGCGAAAAAATCTAAGAAGTAGTCTATGACTTGTTTTTTTACAGGTATTAACCAAAGGCTATTATATTTACTATTGACATGCATTTCATGATGTAAACATTAATTCTTGTAGATTACAAAAAAAACTAGAGCCAACTTTGCAATTTCACTGTCATATTCGTGTTCAGCATATAAAATTTGATAAGAAATGACTATTTTTATTTCAGTAACATGACTTTTGTAAAAATTTGTTGACCAGTGTAATCAGCCACATTTGTTCTTCTGGCCACGTGCGCCAACGACAATGCTTGGAGATTATCCTTCGCCGATGCCAGCAAAGGGGCCACTTTTTTTGCAACTAGATGCTGCCCGTGCACCCTTGCCTATTGATATACGCCACCGTAGCAGTGTGGTCCAAGAACACTCGCACTGCCTTCCCTCGAAGAAGATCTGTGAAGCTCCAGAGGGCCAAGGTCATCACTCACAACTCCGGTCTGTTTATGGCCCAAGCAGATTCTTCAGTTGCCCTGTGTCACCTGTGCCTGACAGTGGGCACCCCAGCCTGCCAAGCTGGCATCCGTCGTGAGGGAAATCCACTTCGGTGTTTCCAAGGGCATCCCTGCTAGCAACGTTTCAGGCCTCCCTCCCTTGGGCAAGGCAGCTGCTTTTCCAACAGATAACATTGGCATGACCATCTGTTCAGGAGGGACCTTTGTAGCAGTCTCATATGCACCGCGCCCATGGCACCAACTCGATTGTTGCCGCCATTGAGCCCAGGAGTTGTAGATAATGCCATGCCGAAGGAGCTGGTGTCCGTAAGAAGCCCCTGATCTGTGACTGCAGTTTGTGCATTCTCTCTGAGGGCAAAGAGACCTTGCCTTCTTGTGTCCGAAACTGGGCTCCAGGGTAAATCAACTTCTGAGAAGGGCTCATGTTGCTTTTGTTTGCATTGGTCACCCAGCACAGCCTCTGCAGGAACTCCATCACCTGAGTGGTGATCCTCACACTCTCTTCTCTGGACTTCGCCCGTATCAACCAGGTAAAGGTGAGGTAAAGGTGCACCAGAATTCTTTCCTTTCGCAGAGCAGCCGCTGTCACCACCATAACCTTGGTAAAGGTCCTGGAGGCAGTTGCTAGGCCGAATGGCAACACGGTAAATTGAATGTGTCCTATGTGCACCGTGAAATTTAGGAAGCGCTGATGGTCCAGCCGAACTGGAATATGCAGGTAATCTTCCGTGAGATCCAAGGACTTAAGGAACTCCCCTTCTCTGATGGCCACGATCACTGACCTCAGGGTTTCCATGTGGAAGCACGGGACCGAGACGACGATTCACATGTTTGAGATCCAGAATGGGCCAAAAGGAGCCCTCTTTTTTGGGGACCACAAAGTAGATGGAGTACCGACCGAATCAGACTGGCTTCTTGGCACTTCTATGACCGTCCACAACTGAACCAACCTCTGCAGGGTGTCCTGCACTGCCTGAAGTTTGTGAAGAGCTCTGCAAGGGGATTGCAGGAAGCTTTCCTTGAGCGGACATGTGAACTCGAGGGCATACCCCTCCTTAATGACTTCCAGGACCCACTGGTCGGAAGTGATTTGGGCACAGGCGGAGTAAAATCTGCACAGTCTTCCCCCTACAGGAATTAACTCTGCCTCAACCCGCCTTGCTTCATTGGAGTTTCCTGTTGGGGGCGGAAGTGGAAGGGAAAAAAAACCCGCCCTGCTCCCCTGAAGCCTCAAAATGGCTGACCTCTTGAGGTAAATTTTCCTCTCTACTAGGGAGTGAATCGAGTAGACCCAAAGCGCCAGAGGTCCCGTGCTTGCCCTCGACCTTGCGATGGTGACCGTCCCGGCTTCTGCTTGTCTTCTGGAAGTCTACTGCCCTTGGACTCTCCTAAATCCTTAATCAACTTCTCCAGTGTCTCTCCAAACAGCAGCTTTCCCTTGAACGGGAGCCTGCTCAGGCAAGATTTGGAGGAACAGTCTTCCGACCAATTCTGGAGTCACAAGTATCAGTGCAGAGACCACTCTGCCATACTTCGGGCTTGGCACCTAATCAGGTTGTAAAAGGCATCTGCCAAGTAGGCTGCCCCAGACTCTAGCTTAGCCGCTTCTGGGAGAGTTGGCCCCTGCTGTTCTGCCTCCTCCTGGAATCCTTGTACCCAGCGCAGACAGGCCCGTGCCACACACTGAGGCCTGAAGAGAAGCCGCATTAATGTCAAAGGCTTGCTTCAGCAAGGTTTCCAGTTTCCTATCTTAGGTGTCCTTTAGGGCCGAGCTGCCCTCTACCAGAATGGTGGTCTTCTTGGTCACTGCCACCATGGGAGAGCAAAACAGTTCTTTCTCCTGCTCGGGGAGTGGGTAGAGGCGCGCCCTCGTTCGCACTCCTCTCAGTCCCACCTCTGGAACCTCCCACTCATCTAGGATCATCTGTTTATGATCTGATAACAGGAAAAACTGTCTGTGGTTTCCTGACTGCCTGGAACAATGAATCTTCCAGAGGTTCCTCCTCCGCCTGCGACCCTGGAGCTATATTGAGGATCTTCACAGAATGCGTGATAGGTGCGACAGCTCCTTTCTATGGAACATTCGCACAAAACGGGCCTCTTCCTCGTTTGGAATCTCGCCTTCCTCTAGCTCGTCCGTCTGAGAGGCTTCTCTCTCTCTTCAGCCTCTCCGACAGCATCGAGTCATCCCAGACCTCCATCCCATACCTGACTTTGGCCATGGGCCCAACCTCAGCACTGGTGGAGGCCTCCCCTTCAGCCGCAGTTCTCTTGTAGGCCTCTTTCATGGGCCCGGAACCTGAGCACTTCTGACTAATGCAAAAAGCTTTGTGCATCAGAAGGACAAACTCTGGGGAGAACCCCCCCAGCAAAGTCGACCAACAGAACATCCTGAGGTGGAGGGTCGAGGCGTTTGTGATTCCCGGGCCTCTGCCAAGACCCTAGGGTGTTTGGAGGGAGTTCCTGGGACCCGGTCCCTCCTCTCCCCTAGCAGGGGTACCCCCAATTCCTCTGCAATACCTGTCCAGTCCTGCAGGTCCTCCTCCAGCAAGCATGCTTCTGTATCATATCCCCTGCAAAAGCCTCTCTCAGATACGGGCCCCCCTCCTGAACTTGAAAGCTAGACAAGTTAGTCTAGCAGGCTTTTTTTTTTTTTTTTTAAGAACAAACCCAGCTCTTTGAAAGAATAAGAGGGGAACCAAGAATCACCCTTAAAGCAAGCTGGGAGGGAGGGGGGGGGGGGTAAAGGGTCGAGTTGCCATGGGAGGAAGGAAAAACAAAACAAAAGAGGGAAAAAAATGGCCTCTTTCTGTTTTCCCGCCTAAACGGGGTGACGGGAGGATTGCCTTACTGACTGGCATTTCCCTTCACAAGAAAACAATAAGTAACAGTTAAGACTAGCAAAAAACAATAAAACTCAGTTTTCCATTGCTTACACCAAGTGAGAAACCAGAGCACTCGTCTTCCGCGCTGCTCAGCCTCCTTTCAGCTTCGGCAGTGCGTGAGAAATCCTCCAAGGATACTCTTGAGTCATCCGCTTGTGCCAACGTGCGCCGCACAGCCTGCCCAGAGGCTTCAGTGGATGCACCATGTTTGTGAGGGGGAAGCTGCCTGCAGAGGGAAGTTAGTACCACTCAGCCCCCAGTCGGCTCCTACAGTCTTAGGGGCTCTCCCCTTCAAACTTTGCAGGCCAGGCCCTGGGCACTTGAGTTCAACCCAGTGGTTCCTCTCCTCAATGTTACCCCCAACAAAGAGCCAGCAGCTCTGGCAGAGAAAGGGTGCCATGGAAGGACTTATCCCTTTCCTCAGGCACTGGTGTTGCTAACAGGGACAGAAAAATAGAAGGGAGACCAGAATCTAGTGGAGGAAAAAGACCCAAATATGTATCCCCCAAGGGGAGACATGTCTCTCCAGCTGCTTGGAGACTGAATACTGGGGACTGGGAGGGGCTTCCAGCTATCCTAGTATACTGAGGTCAGAACTCAGACATGCTCACTCTCCAAGCTGCCGGACAGGCATGACTACCCATCCGTGTTGGGACTGGACTGGAGAATACAATAAAAAAATACATACATACATATACATATGGGTGTGTATGTATATATTTAAGTCAAGATAATGCAGTATAGAAAACCTGCTAAATAAATATATAAAGACGTGTGTGTCTATATATACACACACACATTTTAAAAAAAAAAACACGATGGAGAGTTAGGAGTCTTGACCTTTCTCCAGATGGCTTCTGGCATACTAAAGAATACAAACTGAGCCAGAAAATACAAAATGAATTAGCTCAAGCATTTTGGATAGTGTTTCACAGAAGAATGGCTATAAACCCCTCAGGCTCACATCCAAATTCTAAAATTCAAGGTATGAGTCAGGATTAAAATTGTCAGAATCCAGACTGTTCAAAGATCATTATAGTGGATAAACCAGATGCTTTAAATAAAATGCCTCCTGTGAGACAGTGAATGAAAAAAGAGATACTACAAAAGCATACATGCATTAAAGAGTAAACATTTAGAAACACGACGATTCTGTAGCATACGAGGTGCGATCAAAAAGTATCAAGACTTGTATAATAACACAAAAAGTATAACACTGAGAGTTAATGCACTCGGTCTCCTTCAAAGTAGTCCCCTTCCGATAAAACACACTTCCTCCAGCATTCCTGCCACTGCTGGAAACAATTTTGAAATGCCTCTTTCATTATGCTGTGAAGTTGCTGTGTCAAATTTTGCTTAATGGTCTCCAAGTTGTCAAACCTCCTTCCTTTCACTGGTATTTTTCAGTTTTGGAAACAAGAAAAAGTCACAGGGTGAGAGGTCAGGTGAGTATGGAGGCTGACGGATTTGCTTGATTTGGTGTCTGGCCAAGAACTGCTGCACAAGATATGACGCATGAGCTGGGGTGTTATCATGATGAAGCAATCATTCACCATTCCTATGCAAATCTGGCCTCTTACAATGAACTGCATCTCTCAAACGAGTCAGAACTTGGACTTAGTACTCCTTATTGATGGTTTGGCCTTTTGGAACATACTCAAAATGACCACCAACCTGGTAATCAAAGAAAAATAGAAATTACACTTACCTTGTTGTTACTTGAGGAACTCCAGTTCAGTCCTCCAACTCTGGGTAGTGCACCTCCTCCTGCAGCATGGAGACTGGACAAGTTAAATTCGTGACATCACTGGCTATTTTATTTATTTATTTATTTAGTAAACATTTGTATACCGCTGCTTCCTAAGATCAGCAGCGGTTTACTCTACAGAATCATAATGCTTTGTACAGCACATTGAGATCTTTCAGATTTACATTTTTGATTAGTCAATGATTTACATAACACGGGAGAATCAGTTGGGTGCAACATACATTTGATTTGAGCACACAGATCTGGGTATACATTTGATTACAATAGCGTGGGGGGGCCCCATATATACAATTTATACAGAATTACTTGCCAAAAAGTACAATCTATACATGATTAGCAGTTAGCTCAAGTTGTAGTGGGTTTGAAACAAGTGTGTTTTAAGCTATATCCTGCTTGCCTTCTCCCATCATTCCCCAGTGAACTATTGACAAAGCAAACTCAAAGAAGCAACAAATAAGTAGCTAAAGAACTGATTAAAAAAAAAAAGTTAAAAGTTGAGTTTAGAGTTGTAAACTAAAATCCCCTAAAAATAAAGGGGTAAGCAACAACCTCCTTCTTGCCCCTGTCCGCTTCCCCCCAGAACAGAGTAAGAAATAAAGAAAGAAAGGAGGAAGACCAAAGAGGTCAGAGGAAGAGAGATACCACCGCCATCTTCGGCATATCAAAAATATTACACTCTTAGTGATCGGAAACCCCCCCCAAACCGAGGATCCACGTCTGAATTGCTCATCCCCCCAGGCGGGATTGAGGACTGAACTGGAGTTCCTCAAGGAACAACAATTACCAGGTAAGTGTAATTTTTATTTCCTTATCGTTCCTCCAGTTCAATCCTCCACCTCTGGGATGTAACAGAGCAGTAATCATTGGGAGGGACCTTTCCACCCGGATCGTAGCACTGCCAACCCAAACAGGCATCACTCGCCGCCTGAACATCCAGACGATAGTGCTTACTGAAGGTATGAAGGGACGACCACGTTGCCGCTCTGCAAATCTCCACCGGCAGGACCAAACTCTGCTCCGCCCAAGACGTCGCTTGCGCTCCGGTGGAATGTACCCATAACCCCTCGGGTACCGGGCGACCATGCAAGATATATGCTGATGCTATCGCCTCTCAAACCCATCTGGAAATTGAGGCTTTAGCTGCCGCCTCACCCTTACGGGGGCCACAGAAGAGGATGAATAGACGTTCAGACTTACGAAAGGACTCTGACACGTTCAAGTATTGGCACAAAACTCTCTTTACGTCCAGGCGACGAAGACTCCGGTCAGAACCGCTTACTTCCAACGCACCTAATACCGGTAACGAAACCGATTGATTCATATGAAAATGGGAAACTACCTTAGGCAGAAACGACGGCACCAGATGCAACACCACATTTTCCCTGGAAAAAGACAAAAACGGCTCATGGCAGGACAATGCCTGCAGCGCCGAAACACGCCGAGCCGAACAAATGGCCACTAAAAACACTGTCTTTAAGGTCAAATCTTTGACAGAAGCCTGGGATAAGGGTTCAAAGGGTTCTCTAGTCAACGCTCCTAACACCAAATTGAGATCCCACAGCGGCACCATTATTCTGCGAGAGGGTCGCATCCTCGAAACCGCCTTCAGAAAACGCACCACATCGACGTGGGAGCCCAAGGCGACCCCCTGGACTCTATAGCAAGCCAGGGCTGCCAGATGGACTCTTAACAAACTGACCGCCAAGCCCTTCTCAAAACCATCCTGTAAGAAACACCACCACAGGCACAGACACCGTGGCAGATCGGACCTATCGACGAGAACACCAGTCTTCAAATATACGCCATATTCGCACGTATGCCAGGGATGTGAACCGCTTCTTGGCTCGGAGCAAGGTCGCAATGACGGCTCTCGAATAACCTTTTTTCCTTAACCTTGCCCTTTCAATGGCCAAGCTGTAAGCGAGAACCGATCCACCTGAGGCATCCGTAGCAGACCCTGCAACAACAGATTGTCCGTTGCCGGCAATCTTCAAGATTCTCCGTCGAGAAGCCAGATCAGATCGGCATATCATGGCCATCTCGGCCAATCTGGTGCCACTAGAAACACCCTTCTCAGATGAGCTTCGATGCACTGAATCACCCGTCCTATGAGCACCCACAGAGGAAAAACAGAGGAGACCGGACGATGGCCAACGTTGCATCAGTGCATCGATGCCTTCCGACATCCTCTCTCGCCTGCGGCTGTAGAAACGATTCGCCTTGGCCGAATGAAAGGTCACCATGAGATCCATAATCGGCGGTCCCCATCTGTGGACTATCTGAGCAAACACATCCGGATGGAGCTCCCATTCCACGGCATCCACCCGGACTCTGATGAGAAAATCTGCCATCACAGTGTCCGTTCCCGCGATGTGCACCGCCGAGATCGCCTGGATTTGAGGTTCCACCCAGGCGAACAGCGCCTCTGCTTCCTCTTCCATGGCAGCGCTTCCCATTCTGCTCTGCCGATTAATGTAAGCCACCGTCGCGGAATTGTCAGACAGCACTCACACCGCCTGACATTTTACCTCGGCTTCGAACGCTTGAAGCGCTAGCGCCACTGCCCGTAGCTCCAGATGGTTGATCGACCACTGGATCTCCTGATCGCTCCAAGTCCCTTGCGTGAAGAGATCCCCGCAATGCACTCCCCAACCTGTGAGACTCGCATCTGTAAGCCCTGGAATCCATTGCGGTTGCTCCAGGGGTAAGCCCGCCTCCAGCTTTCCTGGACAAAGCCACCACTGGAGCGACCGCCGGACTCGAAGAGGACAGGGGAAACATTTGCTCAGAACATCATTCTGATGAGACCAGAGCCACAACAGCGACTTCTGTAATGGTTGCATGTGTGCTTTGGCCCAAGGCACCACTTCTAGACTTGCCGCCATTGTTCCCAGCAGCCGAAGATAGCACCATGCTGAGGGGGCCGGAGTCAACAAGAATCTGCGCACTAGTTGACGAAGAGCCTGAGCTCGCCGGTCAGGCAAGAACACTGCTCCCCGCCACGTGTTGAAGCACACTCCCAAGTATTCTAGAACCTGCGCCGGGACTAACCGGCTCTTGACAAAACTGACTACCCAGTCGAGGCTCTGCAGCAACTTCACGACCTTGTCTGTAACCTGCTCGCTCTTGAGTTTGGACTTTGCACAAATTAACCAGACATCTAGATAAGGGTGGACCAAAATGCCTTCCTTCCGCAGAGCCGCCACCAGCACTACCATGACCTTGGTGAATGTGCGCGGGGCCGTCGCTAGACCGAAAGGCAAGGCCTGAAATTGGTAATGTCCCCACGGTAGAGCAAACCTTATCAACTTTTGATGAGCTGCTCTGATTGGAATGTGTAAATATGCCTCAGTAAGGTCTAAGGAGGTCAAGAACTCCCTGTGCCTGACCGCCACTATTACAGAACGTAAGGTTTCCATCCGGAAGTGAGGGACCCGAAGACAATGATTCGCTCCTTTTAGGTCCAAGATGGGCCTGAGAGATCCTTCTTTCTTTGGAACTACAAAATAAATGGAGTAATGACTGACGCCAAACTCCTATGGAGGCACCGGCACCACAGCTCCCAGCTGCAAGAGATGATCCAATGTTTGCCGAACTGCCAACATTTTCTGCCGACCTCTGCAAGGGGAAAGCACGAACGAATCTAGCATTGGACGAGCCAATTTGAGAGCATAACCTTCGTGTATTATTTCCAACACCCATTGGTCGGAAGTTCTTTGGACCCAGGCAGGAAGGAATTCCCGAAGTCGACCTCCAATCCTCTGCCTTCCTATCTGGGTCCACCTCGCTTCATTGTGACTTTCGAGCAGACGTTGCAGCGGTTGCTGCAAACCCTCTACCTGCTCCTCGAAACCCACAAAATCCCTGGGCCCTAAAAGCAAATCTTCCTCTTTGGAAACTTCCTAACCACGAAGAACGAAACCTCCTGAAGTCTCGAAACTGACCCCGTGCTGAGGGCAGCAACTTCCCCTGCTTGGGCTTGTCCTCCGGCAGCCTCCCGCCTTTGGATTCTCCCAAATCCTTAACCAATTTATCCAAATCTTCACTAAACAACAACTTCTCTTTAAAGGGAAGTTTGAGACATGCCTTAGAAGAACCATCAGCTGCCCAATTTCGTAGCCACAGGTAACGCCGAGTGGCTACCAATGAAGACATACTATTCGCCAATGCTCTAATCAAATCATAGTGGACATCTACTAAATATGCTGACCCCGATTCCAGTCTTGTCACGTCCAACAATTGCTCATCCAACAATTGCTCCTGCTCCGGTTGAATGGACTGCCGTAAGCGCTGAGATCACCGAAGACAAGCTCTCGCTACCCAAGCCCCACAAATGGAAGCTTGCAATGACAGCGCGTTAGCCTCAAAGGCTTGTTTCAACAAGCTGTCCACTTTCCTGTCTTGTGCATCCTTCAAGGCCACGCTGCCTTTCACAGGGATAGTGGTCTTCTTTGTGACCGCCGACACCGCTGCATCTATCAGCGGAGACCGAAACTTTTCCTTTTCCTTATCTGCCAAGTGGTAGAGCCTGTTCATCATTCTGACCCCTCTTAGTCCCGCTTCTGGTAGATCCCATTCATCTTGGATCATGCAATCAACCACTCGGTGAACAGGGAACACTACCTGAGACTGCCTTCCTGCTTGAATGAGGGGGTCCTCCAACCCCTCCTCCTCTGACGGTTGGATCGAAGCCAAATTGAGCGCCTGAAGAGATTCCATGATAACCGCTGTAAGCTCGTCTCTCCGGAACACCCGGATAATTCTCACCTGATCTTCCGGCTCTGGAATCTCGCCTTCTTCCAGTTCATTCATCCCTGATTCCAGATCCAACCCGGCCTCCTCCGTCTCGGGCCACTCCACATCTGAGAACGGAGGGTCAAGAGGCCTAGCCCTCTTAATGGGTCTTACGAGCTCGTTACCAGTCCGTTCTAGTCCGGACTGCTGGAGTGGTACCGTCACTGTCTCCGGTACCTGCCCCTGTCGCCTCAAGCAAAAGGCTTGATGCATTATCAAAACAAAATCCGGAGAAAAATCTCCCAGTGACGGCTCCGAGCACGTCGAAGGCCCGGCGCTAAATGGTCCCGCTGGTGCTTCCTGTGAAGACAATGAAGAGCCCTGCAACAGCAGCTCCCCCTCGGGCCCCGTCGACAGACTGCGGGTCTCTTGGGTGAGCTTATCCTCTAACTGTTGTTCCATAGTGGATGAAGCTGCAGCGCAGCCCCAACAGATGCCTGCGTCCAACACTGTGCCTCTGCGGGAGCCACACACCAGACACTGGGTCTGCGAAGGCATTAGCTATGGCTTCCACAGGCCCCAATCCACAAAAAAGAAATTTTTTTTTCCAAACCTAGTCAACTAAACAATAAGAAAAAAATGAGCTGAGCCTCCAAAATCCAGGAATTAAGTCAAACAGGACTTTCCTGGTTAAAAAATGCCAGAAGCAGAGGCTATGAAATGCCTCAGCTGCGCGTCTGATCTGCTTCCCCTGCCAGCGTGCAGAGCAGCGCTGCCGCGACCACGAGGCTGGGAAGCGCGGGAAGCGGCCTGAAACTAAGTTGGAAGCCTTGGCCTCATGTCGAAAATCCCACCGGCAGTTCGAACCTCCGCCGAAGAGCAGTGCTGTGGGGGGGGGGGGACACTCACCTCCAGCGGCGTTGCTTAAAGCCGCAGGGGCACCCGCTGCGCAGTTCCGGCCTGCCTCAAAGTCTTTCAAACCGCTACGCTGCACAGTCACGTTGCTAGCAGCGTTCACGGTGAGGACTGAGCTCCCAACGTCGCTGGCTCACCTTTACGCCCCGCAGCAGACTGGGGCAGCAGCAGGCTGACTGATCTCTCCCCTGCCGGGCTCCCCTCCCGGGCTCCCCTCCGTGCAGTCTAGGAGGGGAGAGCCGACTCAGAAGGAATATAGGCAGACAGAAAAAGGCTCCAAAGGGGCAGAGAGGCAAGGATCGAGGCTTAAGCTTTTTTTTTTTTTAAACTACCTGTAATAAATGAACAAACAGAAGATCAAATAAAATTGTCAAGTCTACTATCTAACTAGCTAATGCTCCTTATTCGTTCCTCAAGTGAGCCCAGCACTTAGGCTCACTAAGTCCTCCTGCTGCATGGAGACTGGACACCCTGGGGGAGGATGGGAGAAGACCAGCAGGATATAGCCAGTGATGTCACGAATTTGACTTGTCCAGTCTCCATGCTGCAGGAGGATGTGCACTACCCAGAGGTGGAGGACTGAACTGGAGGAACGATAAGGAACTGTGAGCATGACCTTGACATTGATCCTCACCTGACCAGCTTTCCTGAGTCTGGGAAAGTTTGGAGTCTTCCATTGTGAGAATTGAGCCTTAATTTCTGAGTCATAACCATAAGCCCATGATTCATCACCAGTAATAATCTTTCTGATGAAATCTAAGTCATTTTTAACGTATTCCAACTCCCTGGCTGCAAACAGTTAATCTTTTTGGTCAGGGGACAGAGGTTTTGGCACAAATTTTGCAGCCACACGTCTCATCCCCAAATCAACAGTACGAATGGACTGTACTGACCCGAAACTAATGTCCATGTCCTCAGCAAACTCCCTGATAGTCAGTCGACAATTTGAGCATATTGCAGCACACACTGCTTCAACTATCTTCATTCCTGCTCGTGGATGGCTTTCCAGAACATTCGCCACTGTCAACACTTTGGCGACCCTCTTGGAAACATTTCTACCAGTCATGAGCACGACTAATGCTTTCATCGCCATATACTTGCTGTAACTTGTCATAAAGCACAGTTACTTACCTGTAACAGGTGATCTCTGGGAACAGCAGGAATTAGTCCTCACATATGGGTACGTCGGTACCGACGGAGCCCGTGCGGGAAAGCTCCCCAGCTTCTTAGAATAGAAGCTTTTGGGACCTCCCACTGCACATGCGCACTGCCTTCCCGCCTTCCTGAACAGCTCTCCTCAGTTTCGAGTTTATAGCTGAGTCAACAGAGAGAGGACAGGAAGATAGATAGATAAAAGATACAACTCCTAGGGGAGGTGGGTGGGTTGTGAGGACTAATTCCTGCTGTTCCCAGAGATCACCTGTTACAGGTAAGTAACTGTGCTATCTCCAGGAACAAGCAGGAATAAGTCCTCACATATGGGGACTCCCTAGCTTAGATGCATGGGATCCCCTGTAAAGGTTCGCCATCTTCGTATGGATCTCAGGCATCCATTCTGGGAAGGTGGGCAGGAGTTGTTTAGGAATGGAACAGGTGCTTGAGGACAGCCTGGCCAAACAAGGCATCCCGGCGGGAGTCCTTGTCCAAACAGTAATGGGCTGTGAAGGTATGAACCGAGGCCCAGGTAGCGGCTCGACAGATCTGATCTATGGAAACAGAGTGCAGATGAGCCATAGAAGTTGCCATGGCCCTCACATTGTGAGCAGTGACATGGCCTTCCAGAGAAATGTTTTTGCTCTGGTAAGCAAAAGAAATACACTGAGCAATCCAATTGGAAAGTGTACGCTTGGAGACTGGAAGTCCCAAATGGGAAGGATCAAAGGCCACAAAAAGTTGAGAAGACTTTCGATGTGGCTGAGTCCTATTAAGGTAAAAAGCGAGAGCTCTTTTACAATCCAGAGTATGAAGGTTCCTCTCTGCATTGGATGCATGAGGAGCTGGAAAAAAGACAGGTAGATATACCTCTTGATTAAGATGAAAAGGCGAGACCACTTTAGGCATAAAGTGGGGATTCGTCCTAAGGACCACCTTATCATGATGAAATCTTGTGTAAGGTGGATTAGCCACTAAAGCCTGCAGCTCACTGATGCGGCGAGCCGAAGTGACTGCAATGAGGAAGATGACCTTCCAGGAAAGAAATTTCAAGGAGGTGGAAAACATTGGCTCAAAAGGTGGCTTCATAAGTTGACCGAGCACTAGATTCAAATCCCATGCGACCGGGGGTGGTCTGATGGGAGGTTTAGTGAGAGTCAGGCCTCTCATGAATCTTGCAACAAGAGGATGAGAGGAGATAGGTTGTCCATTTATATGTTTCAAGGATGCTGCAATAGCACTTAAATGGACTCTTACCGAATTCGTCTTGAGGCCTGCATTGGATAGATGCAGGAGATAATCAAGAAGAGAATTCAAAGGAAGTGCCAGAGGGTCAAGACCCTGCTGAGCACACCAAATGGAAAAACGTTTCCATTTGAAAGCATAGGAACGCCTGGTAGAGGGTTTCCTAGAGGCAGAAAGGATATCTTTCACTGGTTGGGAAAGATGAAAGTCTTGAAGGCTTAAGCCTTCAGTAACCAAGCACTGAGGTGAAGGGATTTGGGGTTTGGGTGCCACAAAGTCCCCTCCTCCTGAGACAGGAGGTCTGGCGCAGCTCCCAGATCCAAGTAGGATCCCTGGGAGAGCTGTAGAAGTAGAGGGAACCACACTTGGCGTGGCCAGCGTGGAGCTATGAGGATCATAGTTCCATGATCCCTCTGGAGTTTGAACAGAGTCTTGGGAATCAAAGGAATGGGTGGAAAGGCATATAGGAATGCCTGACTCCAATTCAGGAGAAAGGCGTCCGTAGCCTGAGCTCCCTGACACGGAGTTCTGGAACAGAACCGGGGAAGTTTGGCATTCCACGGACTTGCAAAGAGGTCTATGTCCGGGGTCCCCCATTCCTGAAAGATTCGGTTTATTTGGTCCAAATGTAGGGACCATTCGTGTGGCAGCAGAACTCGACTGAGCCTGTCTGCCCGAGAGTTTTGAACTCCTGGGAGATACACTGCTAGCAGGTGAATCTGATGCTCTCTGGCGAAGGCCCATAGTCTTAGAGCTTCGTTGCAAAGCGACAGAGAGCCCGTCCCTCCTTGTTTGTTTATGTAAAACATGGCCACCTGATTGTCCGTCTGAACTAGGACAGTGAGGTTGGCTAGGAGGGAGTGGAAGACCTTGAGGGCAAGGTAAATTGCTCGCAGTTCCAGAAGATTGATATGAAGGGTGGTCTCCTGTAGAGACCAAGTGCCCTGAGTGGAGAGAGTTTGCAGATGGGCTCCCCACCCTGTTTGGGAGGCATCTGTTGTGAGGGTTGCTTGGGGTAGCAATGGTTGAAATGGAGCCCCCAACAACAGATTCTTGGTGGAAGTCCACCAGTGGAGGGACCAAAACAGACGATCGGAGGTTTGTATTTGGTCTGAGAGCGCTCCTGACGCCTGAGTCCACTGAGTGGCCAGGGTCCATTGAGCTGCTCTCATATGAAGACGAGCATAGGGCACCACATGCACTGTGGAGGCCATATGACCCAGTAGGCGTAGCATTTCCCTGGCTGTCAAGTGAGTGCTGGACTGAGCTTGGGAGGCCAAACTCAGGAGGCGCTGGCCTCGAACATGTGGAAGGTAGGCCCTTGCAGTGATGGTGTCCAACTGGGCCCCTATGAATTCTAGAGATTGAGTAGGGATGAGTTGGGACTTGGGAAGGTTTACTACCAGTCCCAGATACTGCAAAAGGCTCCTTGTGTGGTCCAGGGAAATCTGGGCCTGTGACTGAGTTGGAGCTCGGATGAGCCAGTCGTCCAGATATGGGAAGACAAAGATTCCCATGCCTCTTAGAAATGCGGCTACGACTGCCATGCATTTTGTGAATACTCTTGGAGCAGAGGCTAGACCGAAGGGGAGTACTCTGTATTGGAAATGTTTTCCCTGAAACAGAAAGCGAAGATACTTTCTGTGGGATGGATGGATGAGTATATGTGTATACGCATCCTGTAGGTCTAGAGAACAAAGCCAGTCCTGACCCTGGAGGTAAGGAAGGAGAATGCCGAGAGACAGCATTTTGAATTTCTCCTTGAAGAGAAATTTGTTCAATTCTCTCAGATCTAGGATTGGTCTGAATCCCCCTGTCTTCTTTGGAATGAGAAAATAAGGGGAGTAGAAACCGGACCCTTGTTGAGGAAGAGGAACCTCTTCTATGGCCCCTTGGGCAAGGAGAGAGGAAACCTCTTGATCCAACAGGGTTAGGAGAGATGGGGGAGAATTGAATGGTCTCACCATATGATGGGGAGGAAGGCTGGAGAAATGAAGTTTGTAACCCTCTCGAATGATAGAGAGGGTCCATTGTTCTGTTGTGATTTGTTCCCATCTGGGAGCAAAGTGAACCAACCTTCCGGGTATGGTGAGAGGTTCTGGTTGTGTTAGAACCAGAAGTGGCAAGTTCCCTAGGAGCAAGTCAAAACCCCTGAGGGGTTGGAGCCTGCTGAGCTACAGTAGCTGCTGCAGGCTTAGCTCGTGCTTGTTTGGATTGCTGACGCTTAGCAGTATAGCGAGGTTGAGAAGACTGCTGGCCAGTATTTGAAGCAACTCTGGCCTTCTTATAGTAAGGCCTTTTAAAAGACTTTTTCTTAGTAGGAATTGAAGTGGACTTTGAAAGTCTTTCCAAGGTGGCATTTTCAGCATCCATCTGGGTGGCTTTGATTTGCCACTCTTCCCCAAATAAGTTCTCACCTGTACAGGGCAGATTCCGTAAGCCATCTAGAACCCAAGGTTCCAGATCAGAGGCCTGGAGCCAAGCAAGACGTCGGGCTGCAATAGCAATGCCCGAAGCCCTACTGGCTCCCTCAAAGGAATCATATGCTGCCCTATTAGAGAACTTAGAAACCTCTAAGAGTTGTTTCACTAGGGAAAGGAATCCCTGCTTTTTATCCTCAGGGATAAAGGGGGCAAAATGCCGCACCTTTTTGGCAAGTTCCTCCAGGAACATGCCCATATAGAGACTGTAGGAATTAATCCTGGCTATAAGCATACTAGCCTGGAAAATTTTCCTACCAAAAGAGTCCAAAGTCTTACATTCCCGTCCTGGAGGGGTGGAAGAGTGCCTTTTGGTACTCCTAATCTTCTTCATTGCAGACTTCACCACAATAGAGTGGTGGGGCAATTGAGTCTTTTGGAAACCAGGAGAAGGAGGGACCCTATACATGGTGTCCAACCTACGGGAATAAGGAGACAAAGTCAAAGGATTTTCCCAGAAATCCATCAGTTGTTCTTGAAGGATTTCATGGATAGGCAGGGTAACTGCCTCCTTAGGGGCCTTTGAGTATCCCAAAATATCCAGTTTTTTGGATCTGGGTTCCTTTTCAGAGGATGTGGTAATAGAAAGGGCTGTAGCCATATCTAAAACAAAGTCCTGGAAGGACAAATCCTCTGGAGGGGACATTCTCCTTTTAGGAGAAGAGGGCTCCTCAGGTAAGTTGAGTGAAAACTCAGCAGAATCATCAGAGGAGTGAAAATCCTCAGAGGAATCGGTGCTTTCCTCTAACGCACGATACGCGTACCGATCGGTATCGATATCGGGCGTATCGGGTATGGAACCGGTATGGAGCGAAAGCCCATACGGTACCGACTTGCGTTTAGAGGTGGACGGCCTCGATACCGGCATGGCGGACGATACCGGTATCGGGCCCGGAACCGCTGAAAGCGGAACCGATGGCGTTGCAGCTTTAATGAAAGCCATGACGGCCTGCTGCATGGACTGTACAGTATCGCCCATGGACGCCATAGCTGCCTGGATGTCGGTACCGGAGTGACCCGGTACCCCAGAGCAGGCTAACAGGTGATCTGTCGAGGCCGTAGCATCGATATCAACCTGAGACCCCTGAATTGGCGTTTTTGGAAGTTGGACTTCCCGCCGGGGTTGTTTGGCTGGGGCAGGGTCCTCAAGTTCTAAGCTAAGAGCCTCTCGATGCTTTGAAGGAGATTTGCTCTTTGAGGACTTGCCCACAGAAGGTTTGGTTACCTGAGATCCATCCGGAGAAGAAGACCTGGATGACTGTGATGCTGTATTCTCTGAAGCAAACAGCACATGGAATTTGTTGGCCCGGTTCTGCAGCCCACGTTTAGACATGTGGGAGCAAGATGGGCAGTCCGGTATGGAATGGTCAGGCCCCAAACATTTCAGACACCATTCATGGGTGTCTGTGACTGAAATAACAGCATTACATTTGGTACACTTCTTAAATCCAGGGGCTGGCTTCTCCATGAGGAGAAATTGAGTAGGCCGAGAGGCCTCTCTGAAGTGACCAAAAAGCTAAAAAATAAGAAAAAAGAATTATAATTTTTTAAAGAAAGAAAGAAAAGACCGGCGATACCGGTATCGGTATGGGGAAGGCAGGTACGCGGTCTAAAGAAACAAATAAAATAACAATTTCTTCAGCGGTGACAGGAACACGACCTGCTGGCTCCGCGGAAAAAGAGAAACTGAGGAGAGCTGTTCAGGAAGGCGGGAAGGCAGTGCGCATGTGCAGTGGGAGGTCCCAAAAGCTTCTATTCTAAGAAGCTGGGGAGCTTTCCCGCACGGGCTCCGTCGGTACCGACGTACCCATATGTGAGGACTTATTCCTGCTTGTTCCTGGAGATGACTCTTTGCACGAATCTCCAAGTTTCTGGCAGAATTTAAAGCAAATTCGCTATTCAATTTTTTTCACTCATTGTAAATCTGACGATCTGCTTTTATATGATACCAAACATCACATGATTAAAAAAAGTATAGGTGTGATGCAGCCACACTACACACTGCACATGCAGAGCACATAACTAGGTCACACTACATGCTTAATAGCATTATGGTGCAATATATTGTTATATAGCTACAAGTTTTCGATATTTTTTTATCACACCTTGAATGCATTCCTGAGTGCAGGTCATCTTTACAGGACTGAAACAAAGGCTTCCAGGATTCACCAAGACACATACTACCTTCAGTAACACTGGGACATCATCAAAGCACAAAACAGGGTCCATGTGAAAATGAGTCAATTAGAAACAAGGATGATGTGAAAAATCTGAGAAACAAGAATCCCTACAAATGTCTGCATGGAGAGAAAAAGCACCAAGGATCTAGCAGGAAAGCCAAGGTGAAATTAGGCCTTACCCACTAATTTTCTTTCCTTGAGTCCCTCCAGTCACATAGGTTTATGCTTGCCTACTAGCAGGTGGAGACCGAGTCCACTGATTTGATAATATCATGGTATAAGGATCCTGTGCAGCCCTGCTCTCTGCAGTATTTCTGTAACAAAACAGATTCAAAAAAACAAGCGAACATTAGATACTCATGCTGTATACACCACACCATACTTACCTAAGAACCCACCTGCTCTGAAGAAAAAAAAATCTGCAGGGATAAGGGACACAGATCACAGGCCTAAAGACCTGAACATCAAACACACAGATGCCCATAACGTATCAGCACAGCATTGCAATCTGGTGGGAGCGCAGAATGACCAAGATGGACAATGAAAAGCAGCATGGCCCCATTGCCTTAATGTGCTTGCTCCCTTTAGGCCAGGCACGATCCAAAAGAATACAGGCTGGGTTCTAGATGGAAGTGGAGGGACTCAAGGAAAGAAAATTAGCAGGTAGGCCTAATTTCACCTTCCTCATTGTCTCTCCAGTCCAGTCTAGACATGTGTAATGTACCAAAGCAGTGCCTAGTGACTAAGGGGGCGTGAGAGACAGACTAGTCCAGCCTGCACTATCTGAATCCTAAAGAGCACAAATCTCCATGCCCAAGCATCCCGAGACTCTGAAGAGATGAAGATGACAGAATATACCACCTCTGTTTATCAGAGATACATAAATAGGGCCCAGAGTCTCATTCTGCTCACACTGTAATCTGACCCCTAGAGGGCCAAATCCTGAACCCTGCCAGAATGGCAGACTTCCATTTGCTAACAGCAAAAGATACCTAGGAACCCCTTTCCTCCTCAAAGCACAAACAGAAGGAGGCAGAACCAGAGACCCTGAATCCTCGACTGCAGCTGAGAACCCCAATAGGGAAACAGACTGACAGATGAACATCAAAACCATTTCCCTAAGAACCAGCTCTTCACTTAATTTCCACAGAGAGGTCCCTACACAGTCAGAGCTATGCAGGAATCCAAGGGCATCTCACTTTCCCATGAGTGTGTCACGGCTGTAGGGCAGCGAGGGGGGAGGGAGGGACCCAGGACCACTAGATTCTGCACCCCAAGATTGCATCCACCACAATTGCTCCAAACTCACTCCCCAGAAAATCTAAGAGAGGGGGAGTGACCCAGTATCATCGTGTTCTGCACCCCAGGGTTCTGAGGGCAGCCCCTGCTGGCCTACAGCCCTTAGCCCACTTCAAATGCCTTATATCCTTCCACTCCATTCCAGACTGCACAGGTTTAGCCAGCCAATCTCCATCTGCTGGAGACTGAAAAATACTGGAGAAAGCATAGCTGCACAGGACCCTTATACCATGACATCAAACCAGTGTTCTCAGTCTCCATCTGCTGTTAGCAAGCATAAACCCACGCATCTAGACTGGACTGGAGAGACAATGAGGAAAGTAGATCATTTCCATATGTTGTCAGTAGGAAAGGTCCAAACAATGTCTCTAGGATTGCACCTCAAGCCAAGCCTCATGTCCCATAGGCAGAGTATCAGAGAGAGAGAGAGAGAGAAATAAGACATGAGTTGAAGAGTAGAGATGATGGAACACACTCAATCTGGTCCATATAAATAGCTTAGATGGGCCCTGCGGTCTGCATTCACAGACACATTCTGTCCTTATGTATACATCTATAAACATTAAGATCTTGTAAACCCTGTGAAGAACCCCAGTGAGCTGTAAACTCTATGTAATGAATGGCCGAGCCCATTCACTAGGGAAGTGACTCATAGATTCCTGCCTTATATCTGTCTAGTCCCCAAGAGCATTGTCACTATGATACAGCACAAATATGCTTTCACTATAATACAGCCCAAGATGGCATGATCATTAAAAAGAACAAGCTTGACACGCATGATCACTTTGAAAAGCATAAGGACCCTGCCACAATACTCAAGTCCTTTCAGTGGCGTCCACCATAAAAAAGCTATTATTCAGATGCTGAGATACTAATTTCTGGAGTTGAAGGGGGATCTCTTGTACTGTGACATCACAAATCTGACATACTCAGTCCCCAGCTGCTGGTAAAGGGAAATAACCCACACGTACTGGACTGGAGGGACAAAAGGGAAATGTGCAACTACCACTAAGTACAGCCTTAATGAGTATTATCTTCCATAAAGAGAGCTCATATTCTATACATACATAAAATTGTGTCAACCTCACGGTCACTTAACTGTGAAAAAATTAACATATGAAGGATACCAGGAGATAGGAAAGTGTAACAAAAAAGGCTAGGATGCACCATAGCCTTAGTGCACCAGCTTCTTAGAAATCCGCACTTCTCTCCTATCCAATGCAACAATGCTACTTAGATGTTGATTTCTCACTATCATGACAGGTCAGCTTGAACCCAAACTCCCTATCCCCTACCTCTCCCCCGACAGAGCAAGAAATCTGCCTAGAAACTCTAGAAATACACCTCACCACCAATCCCTTATACTCCTCTACAGGCAAGAGAGATGCTTAGCTCCTGCTGTTTTGCACAATACACTCACAATCATTCTGGCTACTGTATGTAGGTTAAAGTGTGAAGACGAACTTAGCCAGCATAATTTTGACAGGAATGGGACAACAAGAATAAGAAACTCTTTTCTTACCAGGTGACGGGATAGAGGAAGTGGGAGACATGGGGACTGGAGAGGTTGAGAGGGTCTGTGTGGTTTTGTTGCAGATAACTCAGGTTTTTGAACATCAGGAAAGAGGGTGACAGATGGGACAGGACAAGGTTAAATTTGGATTACTCATCTTTCCTAACCTCAGCTCAAGGTAAAATATATTTCAGGTACAGTAGTTAGGTTATAAACTTTCTTGAGAAAGGACCTATTAAGTAGAGCACTGCAAGAAGTTGGTATCAGTTATTATACTTAAAATGTTAACTGTTTAAAAGGCGTGGCCATGGCATGCTCCAAAGAGGCGTGCCTCAAAGGGCATGTAATGCCCCTTGGGAGCCCCTTTGGAGCACACTGGGAGCTTAGGTGCAAGTGTCCTGTTATATTCAGCCCCATTTATGGGGAAACATAAGGAGGCAGCGTCTGGGCGCTAGTCTATCAGAGGTTCAGAGCTGAATGTTTGCTGCTTATCACTGGTACCTTCCTTGGCTATTTTATTACATGGTATTTGGATTATTAGTGTTTACTATGGGCAAAAGGAAGGCTAAAGTGCAGGGCAGATCCCAGACCGCTGATTCCGGAGTTTCTAAACCGGTCGACCCTCTATACAAACATTTCACCCCTGTACCTCTAGCGCAGTCCTCTCCCAAGGGTGTGTCTCTAAGCCCCGGTGGGAGATCTCCCCCTCCGTGCCCTCTTTCTGGTTTAGTTTCTACTTCTGGGGTCTCTTCTGAGTTGATAAAGAAAGATAAAATACTAATTAATTTGCCTTCTCCTGTCCAGTTGGTAACCTTGGAGGGCTCTTCTGAGCTCCCAGTGCCAACACCGGACGCAAAAGTTACCTTAAAAGATCTTTGGGGGGCTTTCAAATGTATCGATACTAAAGTATCCTTGGCTGTTGGTTCTCTGTGTACTTTCTCTCAGGAAACTGCTGTAGCTTTGCAGCAGCTTGATCAGAAAGTATCTATGATGGATATGGCGGTTGTAAAATTGGAATCTCAGATTCTTCCACTTCAGACTATTAATGTGGTGGGAATTAAGGACTCATTAATTTTGCACTCTAAATTGGAAGCACTTGAAAACTCCATGCAGGCTTGTAATTTGCGAGTTTTGAATTTTCCTCAATCTGTTCTTTTGTCACCTAAAATTCATCTAGATAAGTATTTAAAAGAGATTATCGCCATATCCGATGTTATTGATGTTTTACAAATATATTACGCTCCCTCTGGCTCTAAAAAGATAAATTCTGCGGAGGGTGAGCTGGACGAGATTATTCCTTCTATGGGTAATCTTACTGCCTTCTTGGAGGATTCCTCAGATACCATTACTTCACATTCAACTTTGCTGGTTGCCTTTTCATCTGTGCTGGTTAAACAGCGAATTTTGAAGGCTTTTTTCAAGGTTAAGTAAGCAATTTTTTGTAGACAGACAGTCAACAGTTTTCCAGATGTATCTCATAACACCCAATTGTGACGTAGGCAGTTTTTATCTCTCAAGCCTCGAGTTTTGGCTTTGGGTGCTACCTTTTTCTTACGATTTCCTTGCAAGTGCATCATTAATTTTGATGACGCTTCTTATGTTTTTCTTGATGTGACTCATCTCAAAAACATTTTGATTGATAGGTAGGGTATAGTAGGGGTGGTAGTGATGATTAATTCCTCCTATATTGTGGGCCTTGTAGGCCTTGTTTTCTGATTGATTTAAATGCTTGCTATGCAGCCAACTCTCTTGACGTGGAATATATTCCCATTTTGTTTCCTTAATCTTATGTGTACTTTGATGTATGTATTTTTTTTACTTTATAGTGGGACTAAGGGGTATATTTACTAAACTGGGCTAGTGGCAGATAGCCCGGGTTAACCGTTAGCCCGGTTTAGTAAACATACCCCTAAGTACCTTGCAATGTTTGGTTATTGTAATTGACTAAAACAAACAAACAAAGGAGGAGTTTCTAGCTTCTGGAACAATGCAAGGCCCAATGGATAAACATCTTCAATCTAAAGAGGCAACCGCGTCTATACCAGGTACTGTTGCACAGGCGCCATCTCTTACGGGAGCTTCTTTAAGCTCCCCAGAATGTACCCCACCTCTTCCCCCGATTATAGTGAGGCACCATTATAGCAGAGTGCTTTGCAGGTGGTATGGTCCATCTATAAGCCAGTTACTGGGTCTCCTTCTGTTGTTTAAAGAGGGGAAAAGGGGGAGTCTCTGGTTTCCTTGGCTGATGTTTGGAGAGTAGTAACATGGCCAGAGAAGTCTCTTGTGTCTACCATTCCACAGCTTTACCAATTCGCACAGGAGACTGTGAATAGGCTGGGGGCTGTGGAGGAGCAGATGGACTCTTTAGTTAGTTCAATTCTTAGGTGTGAGACCAAATACTTTGTCTTACAGGCAGTAAATACCTCCACTGTTAAGAACAGTATTGTGATACATCATAAGTTAGAATCCTTTGAGAAAATGAGGGCAAAAAATGTTCGCTTGTTAAATTTTCCCTGTCATAGGTTACTTTCAGCGGATGTGTTATTACGTAAATACTTTAAAGGAAATTTTGCTTTTGTCAATAGTGGTTGCTAAAATCTTATTACCTTACTGGTAGGAGTCTGTCAATTGTGTCCTCAGATGATTATGATGTGTTACAATCGCAGTCTGATTTCGATTTAACTAAGTTTCCTGAGGACACACAGGACAGTATCTCCACCAGAGCTACTTTAGTGATCACTCTAGTTAGTGATCAGGATAAAACGTTGTTGTTATTGTCGTTGTTGTTGTTAAGTGCCGTCGAGTTGGAGTCAACTCATGGTGACCCTCTGGATAGCTATCCTAAACTGTGTTCAGTCTTGAGTCAGGCGGCTCATTGTTGACAGACTGGTACCCGTAGCTGCTGTTATTGTATCAATCCATCTCATTGCTGGCCTTCCTCTTTTGCATTTACCTTCTATCTTGCCAAGCATGATATCTTTCTCTAATGATCTCTCTCTTCGCATGATGTGTCCAAAGTATGAAAGTTGAAGTCTTGTCATCTGAGCTTCTAAAGAAAGCTTAGGTTTGATCTCCTCTAGTACCGACTGGTTTGTTCTTCGGGCAGTCCATGGTACACACAGTATTCGCCGCCAGCACCATAATTCAAAGGCATCAATTTTCTTCCTGTCTATCTTTTTCACTGTCCAGCTTTCACATCCATATGATGTTATTGAAAATACCATGGCTTGAACAAGTCAAATCTTTGTATGGAGAGAGTCATCTCTGCTCTTGAGAATCTTATCTAGGTCTTTCATAGCCATTCTGCCAAGAGCAATGCGTCGTCCGATTTCTTGACTACTTGTTGCTTCTTTATTGATGGTTGATCCAAGTAGGTTAAAGTTGTTCATGATTTCAATTTCTTCTCCTTCAACGATGAACCTGTTGATTATGCCAGTTGTCATGATCTTTGTCTTCTTTACATTAAGTTGCAGGCCCATTTTGAGACTATGTTCTTTGATTGTGAGAAGCAAATGTTTCAGATCATCTTTACTTTCAGCCAGTAATGTGGTATCATCAGCATAGCGAAGGTTGTTGATGAGTCTTCCACCAATCTTCACACCTCTGCTGTCTTCATACAATCCTGCTTCTCTGATGATTTGTTCTGCATATAAATTAAACAGGTAGGGGGAAAGTATGCAGCCTTGTCTTACACTTTTGCTTATTTTAAACCATTCTGTTTCTCCTTGATCCGTTCGAACTGTTGCTTCTTGATCAATGTGATCAGGATAAAACATTAATATTTAAAAATTACTTTAAAAATAAAGACAATATGTTTTGTGGTGCTACAGTTCAACTTTTTCCAGAGGTCTCCAGAGCCACACAGCTGAGAAAAAGGGCCTTTCTATCCCTGTAAATGTTTAATTATGCTTCAGGGCACTCAATATCTTTTTCTGGATTCTGGACAGATGGAGACTTTTCTGCTGAGTGGTTCAGGGGATTAGCATACAGATAGAATGATTAATGTATTAGAGAAGTAAGTCTGGAAATTGTTTTCCTTATTTACTTTTTGTGGGGGTGTCCCCAGTTCCTTTATTTATTCTCCCCGTGATGTGGGCTAAATTTGATTTGTAGGTTTTCTTATTTTTGATTAATGCCTTTGATGTTTTATTTTTTCTTTTTCTTTGCTTTTGTAAGCTTGTAAAATCCATAAATAAAAGAGAGGGCGGAATTAGTTCTTATTTGCTAATTGTCTTTCCTTGAGTCCCTCCAGTCCAGTCCAGTCCAGTCCGTGTGGTTATCTTCCCCTTCTAGCAGCTGGGAACCGAGCATGTCAGATTTCTGATGTCACAGTACAAGAGCTCTCTCTTCAGCTCTAGAAAACTGGTATCCTATTTACAAAGCAGACTAAGAGAGAGAGCAGCAAGCCCATTACACTAAATGAACCAGAACAAAACCCCAAGCAGCAGTACCAGATTAACTACATATTGAACAGTAAAGCATGAGCCACTACAAACCAAACTATGTATAGATGTAGGACGAGCAGCGATGAAAGGGACATGAACGCCCTAATGCCCACCCATGGATGGGAAGAATTTACCAAGTCAGATGTTCTTCATATATTAATCTTCCCTCCGACCAGCCGGACACGCCTCCTGTGTCACGCTTCAAACCTAAAAAGAAGTGCTGTCTGCAGAGAGGATTCAGAACTGGACTGGAAGGACTCAAGGAAAGATAATTGGCAGGTAAGGACTAATTTTGTCTACCTTATCTTCCTCCAGTCCAGTCCAGTCCAGTACGTGTGGGATGTACTAGAGCACTATCTAAAGATGGGAGGGACCCATGAATCCAGCCTGGAAAACTAAAGCCCCAAATAAAGCATTCTGAGACAACTGAACGATAAGACGATAATGACAGATAAAAGTATGCAAGGATAACCAGGTGGCCGCCTTGCAAATATCTACCAGTGCCACCTGCCCATGTTCTGCACAGGAAGAAGCCTGGGCCCTGGTTGAATGTGCATGGAGCCCAGGAGGAATCACCTTGCCATTCACCACATAGGCAGAGGCGATCGCTTCCTTTACCAAGTGGGATATCAAGGCCTTGGAGGCCACTTCTCCCCTTTGGATGCTGCTTCTCCCCTTCGGAGGTCCCCCAAACAAAATGAACAGTCTGTCCATCTTAATAAAGGACTCTGTACTCTTCAAATACCACCGCAATACTTTACACAAATCCAGTAAGTGCAACTGTCGATCCTCCTACAAGGCTCCCAACTGCAGAAAGGCCAGGAGAGAGAGTATCTGGTTCAGGTGGAACGGAATCAGCGCTTTTGGTAAAAAGGAAGGAACTGTGTGCAGCACAACCTTTTCTTTAGAGAAAACCAGGAAAAGCTCTCTACACGAAAGAGCCTGGAGCTCAGAAATACATCGCACCGAACAAATGGCCACCAAAACAACCATCTTCAGCATGAGTTCCTTCAATGCCAGCGGTTTGAAGGGCACTGCTGTCAAGGCCAAAAAGATCAGATTGAGATTCCCAGGGTGGAACTATCACCTGCAAAGGTGGTCGAAACTGCTTCACAGTCCTCAGAAAATGGAACAAATCTAGATGCATCAATAAGAAGCAACCCAACAATTGTCCCTGTAGCAAGAAAGAGCCGCCACCTGGACCTTCAAAGAATTCAAGGCTATGCCTTTGTCAAGACCGGGCTATAAAATATCCAGGATGGAAGCCGTAAGGGCCCACACTACCTGATCCGCACACCAATATTCAAATATGCAACAAACTCTCACATAGGTCAGAGAGGTAAAGTGCTTCCTAGCTTTCAAAAGAGTGGGTACCACCGCCGCATAACAGCCGGGAAGCCTCAACCACAACCGATCAAGAGCCAGACTGTAAGTGAGAAATGATCTACCCATGGCATGAGAACGTGTCCCTGAGAAAGGAGACTGACCCTGCTTGGAAGGCACCATGGCTCGGCAATCAACAGCCACCATTATCTGCATATCACAGTGTGCATAGTCTATCTGGTGCAATGAGTATCACTGGCCCCTTGTGGATTTCTATGCACTGCAGGATGTGACCTATCAGTGCCAAGGGGAGGAAAATATACAGGAGCCCTCCCCTCCCCCCCCCCCCAGGGCCATCTTTGAGTCAGGGCATCTAGACTCTCTGACATGTACTTCCAGCACCTGCTGAAAAACCTGCTCACCTTGGCATTGGTCAGCATCGCCATCAGGTCCATGATGGGTGTGCACTAGCAGACTGTGATCTCATGAAATACTGCCGAGTTCACTCGCACTCGTCCGGGTCCCACCAGTGATGACCGAGGAAATCCACCTGGATATTTTCCTTGCCTGCCACATGAGCCGCAAGAAGGCCACAAGATTCTCCTCCACCCAGAGCAAGAGCGACTACTACTACTACTGAACATTTGTATAGCGCTACAAGACGTACATAGCACTGCACAGACACATGTAAAAGACGGCCCCTGCTCATCAGAGCTTACAATCTAGTCAAGACAGACAACGCAGTAGTTGTAGACATGGGATACATCTAGGGGGAATGGTAGGGAAACACAAAGGAGATCAGGTGAGTCAAGATCAGAAGCGGCAGAGAAGAGATGAGTTTTCAATCTTGATTTGAAAAGGGTCAGAGAAGGTGCCTGACATACAGACTCAGGTAGTTTGTTCCAGGCATAAGGAACAGCAAGGTGAAAGGAGCAAAGTCTGGAGTTAGCAGTAGAAGAGAAGGGCACAGACAGAAGCGATTTGCCAGAAGAGCAGAGTTCCTGAGGAAGAGTGTAGGGCGAGATAAGAGGGGAAAGTTAGTGAAGAGCTGCAGAGTGAATATACTTATAGGTCAGCAGGAGAAGTTTGAACTGGATGCGGAAATGGATAGGGAGCCAGTGAGGTGACTTGAGAAGAGGGGTAATATGAGCATGATGAGGCTGGTGGAAAATAAGCAGCTCAGTTTTGGCCATGTTCAATTTTAAGCAGCGGTGAGACATCCAAACAGCAATATCAGAAAGACAGGCAGAGATCCTGGCCTGGATTGCCAGAGAGATTTCAGATGTAGAGAGTAGCTCTGGGAGCCATCAGCATAAAAATGGTACTGAAAGTCATGGGAAGAGATGAGTGCACCAAGGGAATGGGTGTAGAGAAAGAAAAGAAGTGGACCAAAGACTCATCCTTGGGGTACACCAACTGAGAGCGGAACGTAGTAGAGGAGGATTCACCAGAACAAACACTGAAAGAGCGATGAGAGAGATAAGAGAACCAGGACAGCACAGAGTCCTTAAAGCCAAGTGAGGACAAGGTATCAAGGAGAAGATTCTGGTCAACAGTGTCAAAAGCAGCAGAAATGTCAAGGATGATGAGAATTGAGTAAAGGCCCTTGGATTTTGCCAGGAACAGGTCACCGGAGACTTTGGCAAGAGCTGTTTTGGTAGAATGTAAAAGACAAAAGACAGATTGTAGAGGATCCAGGAGGGCTTGAGAGGAGAGAAAGTCGAGGCAATGGCAGTGAACCGCACGTTCAAGTAGTTTAGAAACAAAGGGGAAGAGGGGAGATGGGTCAATAGAGAGGAGGACATATAGAGTCTAGTGAGGATTTCTTGAGGAGAGGAGTAACCATAGCATGTTTGATGGCTGCAGGGAAAGTTGCAGTGGACAGCGATAGGTCGAGAATATAAGAGATGAAGGGGACTGCAGTGGAGGAGATGGAGCAAAGGAGAAGAGTGGGAATAGGATCAGAAGAGCAGGTCGAGAGTTTGGATGAGGAAAAGAGGCGAGTGGTTTCCTCCTCAGAGATCTCAGAAAAGGAAGAAAGGGTAGCAGAGGTAGGGGAGAAAAGTTGGGAGTGAGAAGGGGGAGGAGAGGAAGTAGCTGACCTCAGGGGAAAATGGAGTGTGATCTTGTGGATTTTGTCAAGGAAGTAGTTAGCCATGGTTTGGGCAAAAAGAGAAGGAGGGGTTGGAAGCAGAGACACCTTGACAAGAGAGTTGAGAGCTGTACAGAGACTTAGATGGACATAATAGCCTTGTTTGATGAGTGCTATGGTTAACTGGAACGAGACAAGCATAAATTTGAATTGTAGAAAGTCCTCAAGGGTGTAGGATTTGAGCCAAGCACGCTGAGCTGAGCGGACACAGGAATGTAGATAGCAGGTAGTGGAAGACAGCCAGGATGAAGTACAGTACACCTCACAGGACGTGGCATGAGCAGAGCAAGAGCATCCAGAACAGAGGAGAGTGCAGCGTTACAGGAAGCTACTGCCTCATCAACAGACTCAGATGACATAGTGGGGAAAAGAGGTGATGAGACAGTGGAGGAGAGTCATGAAGATTTCTAAAGAGATTGGAGGAGACAGGGTGAGGCTGAGGAAGTGAGTGATGAAAAGTGAAGCTTAGCAGGTGATGGCCGGATAAGGGAAGAAGTGAGGTACAGAAGTTTGAGGGTAAGCAATTAGAGAAGAATACAAGGTCGAGGCAGTGGCCTTGCTGGTGAGTAGGGGGGCAGCATAGCAAAGCTGGAGCTTGACTGATGAGGTGAGAGGAGCTTTAAAGCATAAGGGTCAGAGGGGTTATCAACATGAATGCTAAAATCCCTAAGAATAAGGGAAGGGGAAGATGAATCCAGAAAGAAGGAAAGCCATGTGTCAAAGTCAGAGAGAAAGGTAGAGATGGACTTGTGGGGGGGGGGGGGGGTTCGATAAATAACAGCTAATCGGAGAGGGCGTTCCTTTTTATGAAACATGCAAAATACCATGGGGTCATCCCCCTGAGGGATCTCCTCCTCTTCTAATTCCAGTCCCCATTTTCTCCCCAGAGATCTGAGGGATCTTTCCTGGGTCCTGCTCCTGAGGACAGAGAAGAGGCCTGATCTCCCCAGATCTCCTCCTCTCTGGCCTTTTTCTTCTTTGGAGATTCTCCCAGCTTTAGGATTCCCTCATGCAGGGTATCAGTCACCAATTCTTGAGGAGGGTCTCACTACAGACTGGCTGGATCCAATAAGAAACTGCTGCTTTTTTAAACAATATGCCTTGTGCATGGACAAAATGAAATTGGGAGAAAAACAAGGACTCCGTAGCATTAATCAAGTCCAATGGAGCTGTCCCTGGTACTGAAGCCAGTGGGGACCAGCGTTTAGACTTTTTCCCCTTTGCAATTTCTGAAATGGGTAGCTGTGGTGAAATGGCTACATTTCCCGCCAAAACCACGGTCTCAGAGGAAGGAGCTGACTGCGACCATCACTCAAAAACCTCTCTGCCGCCTTCCTCATACAACTTCTACAAACCCCATGGTAACTCAAACCGCGACTACCAATGCACACAAGGTAGCAGGGAGCTGAGCACCGCATGCCCTACCACATTGCAGCGACGGCCTAACCTTCGTGTGAGAAACAAACTGACTGAGGCAGAAGAGAAAAAAGGCACTTACCAATCAACGCACCGGCCGGCCCAGAGGGGAAATCCAGACTAACAGCTGAGCAGTGAAGCACGGAGTACCCGCCTTAAAGGAACCTCAGATCTGACTTGATCCTGCTCCTCTTTAGGTCTGTTGTATCTTTTTTTTTAAAACAGCGCAGCTAAAACAGGTTTGACAGGAAAAGCTCCTATACAAGACAAGGTTTATATTGGGCTGTCCTGCTGTGGGGGAACAGACTCCAGGCTTCACCTGACCCATCCAAGGGGCCTGGAGAGAAAAAGAGCAGTCCCCACAGCTCTGCCAGCCCACAGCTTTACCCAGTTCTAATATGCAGCCAATCTAAAATTAAGCTCCTGCTTCTCCCTGATTTTATTTTTTATTTTTTATTTTTTTAAATAGGCCGAGATCAAATCCTTTCAGTGGAGCTCACTACTCCAGCTGCTAGAAACTGAGATGCTGGATTCCTACAGTTGAAGAGGGAGCCATTGTATTGTGACATCAGAAATCTGACATGCTCCGATCCCAGCTGCTGGAAGGAGGAGATAACCACACATACTGGACTAGACTGGAGGGATGATAAGGAAATGCACATAAAATATCCCAAAAGTCTTAAAAAAAAAAGCATTTTATTTTGATCTTGATTTTTTACATTTTCCCTTGTGCTGGCCTGTAGGCTTAAAATCACTCATAAAAAAAGATAGATCAGATAGATATAGATATAAATCTTAAAACACAAAAATAAAACCATTATGAAAAGCCGTGCCTGGTTAGTTGCTTATTTTTACGTATAGCAGATATGAATGACACTATACCCCTAAAAGAAGTCAGGATGATATAGCACAAGAAATATATCCATTACACTGGACAACAAATTTGTTCACAACTTTTTCTTCCTGAAAAAAACTTTGGTGATTATGACAGCCAGCCTCAAGCTGAACACAAATATAATTTCAGATTGACTGTATCACGTAGAAATTTAGAGAAACATGAAATTAAATTGTGACTGAATTCAGCATGTTTAATCACACAATGATGCCAACATATTGCACTAGTTCACCTGAGATTAAAATATTTTGCTCCTGATTTTCATTTGTACTCGGCATCTGATGCCTCTTGTCTCAGTGTCCAATAATGGTCGGCCAGCATTGATGGGTTCCAGTTGGTCTGATACCGCTTTTCCATCGTCGCAATGTCCTGATGAAACCTTTCACCATGTTCGTCGCTGATTACACCAAGATTAGCAGGGAAGAAGTCCAAGTGTGAATGCAGAAAACAAATCCTCAGCAATATGTTGCACTTCATGATTTTGTATATTTGAAGCATGTCAACCAGCTGAACGTAGTTTTGGTGCCCTGTAATTGCCAAGAAACTTCTCAACCCCATCCTGAATGCCTTCCATGTGATTTTCTTAGGCCCCACTAGCAGATCTTTGAACCACTTGTCATTGATGACATGTCTGACTTGTGGACCCAATAAAAATGCCTTCCTTAATTTTGGCATCAGTTATTCTAGGAAACATCTGTCTCAAATACTGAAATCCTTCACCTTTCTTGTTCATCGCTTTCACAATGTTTTTCAGCAGTCTGAGTTTTATATGAAGAGGAGGCAAAAATATCTTGAACTTGTGTCAACAAGTGGTTCATGTGCCACATTTTTCTGTCCTGGAACCAAATGCTTACGGAGTGGCCAGTTCTTTTTAATGTAATGAGATTCTCTAGCACGGGAGTCCCATTCGCATATGAAACAACAGTACTGGGTATACCCGAGTTACATTCCTAGTAACAGTGCCACTACTTTTAGATCACCACAGATGTTCCAATTGTAGTTGTTGTACTGTATGTGTTTTAACAACAGTTCCATGTTTTTGTAGCTTTATTTTGTGTGCGCTGCATAGGTAATAGGTATTGAAGGGTGAACATTGCCATTGTGAAACAAGACAGCTTTCAGGCTTAACAGTGACAAATTGATAAAAAGGAGTCATTGTTGCGGGTCATCCTCACAACCCAAAGCGGTGAACAACCCATCAATGTCAGTGCAGAAACAGAGGCTGTCAACCTGCACAAAGAAATTTTTTGTATCTTCTTGGCAGATATGAAAGACACAAATTTTAGTACCTGGCAACAGTAAACCCCATCCTTGCAATCTTGAGCCAAATAGTTCAGCTTTTGATTTTGACAAACTTAAGACCCTCAATAGGTCATTCAATTCTGACTGTGTTATCAAATGCTATTCAAAAACGTCCCAACAACAGGTGATAAATAAAAGCAAGGATCCAAAAAATCACCATAAGATATCCCAAAAGATCTAAACAGATTAATTTATATTTTTTGTCAGAGCGTGCCAGAGGAGGATAGAACAAAAACCTATCCACTCCAGGCGGCAAACTCCATTTTATTAAACATATGGGTGATACCCAGTGAAATTACTTAACATAATCGCAGATGAAAAGTCTCAGACCAATGAGAAGCAGGCTCTAATAGTGTAGACTGGAGGTGACTAGGGAGTGGATAAGGGTAATGTGTTCAGAAAAGAAGAGACAAATTTTACTGATGTTATAGAGAAAGAAATAACAGGGTTTAGCAATCCGTTGGATACAGTGTGTGCCGTGAAAGAAAAAAAAAAGTCAAAGATGACTCCAAGGTTGGCAGCTGAGGAAACAGGGAGGTCTGTCTTGGGTCTACTCCTTTTCTCTCTCTCTATACCCAGTCCCTTGGTGTATTCATCTCTTCCCATGGCTTTCAGTACTATATTTATGCTGATGACTTCCAGATCTACTTCTCTTCACCTGAAATCCCTCCGGCAATCTAGGCCAGGATCTCTGCCTGTCTTTCTGACATTGCTTCTTGGATGTCTCACCGCCACTTGAAAATGAACATGGTTAAAACTAAGCTTCTTATTTTTCCCCCTAAACCCTCCTATACCCTTCCTCCTTTCTCAGTCTCCATGGATAACTCTCTACTCCTCCCTGTCTCCTCAGCTGTCAACCTTAGGGTCATCTTCGACTCCTCTCTTTCCCTCTCCACACACATCCAACTGATAGAAATGGCAAGTTGCAAGTTTTAGCTTTCTCTACAACATCACCAAAATGTGTCCATTCCTTTCTGAACACACTACTAAGACACTTATCCACTCTAGTCACCTCCCATCTTGACTATTGTAACGTACTCCTTGCTGGTCTTCCTGTGAATCATCTCTCTCCCCTTCAATCTGTTCAACACTCTGTTACCCCTCTTCTCAAGTCACTTCACTGGCTCCCTATCCATTTCCGCATCCAGTTCAAACTTCTCCTGCTGACCTATAAGTGCATTCACTCTGCAGCTATTCACCAACTTTCCTCTTTATCTCTCCCTACACTCTTCATCAGGAGCTCCGCTCTTCTGGCAAATCGCTTCTAACTGTGCCCTTCTCTTCTATTGCTACCTCCAAACTTCGCTCCTTTCACCTTACTGTTCCTTATGCCTGGAACAAACTACCCGAGTCATAAAATTATTCAAAGCTGTTGAAACCCAAGAGGATTGTAAAAAATTGCAAGATGACCTTGATGAATTGGAAGACAATGTTCAAATGGCAGATTAAATTTAATGTGGACAAGTGCAAAGTTATGCACCTAGGAAAGAACAACCCAAACTATGGTTACATGATGCAAAGTTCCATATTAGGAACCATCACCCAGGAAAAAGATTTAGACGCCATCGTGGATAACATGTTGAAACCCTCCACCCAGTGTGCAGCAGTGGCCAAGAAAGCAAATAAAATGCTAGGAATCATAAGGAAAGGAATGGAGAATAAAACAAAGGATATTATAATGCCTCTGTATCGTTCCATGGTGCAACTGCACCTTGAATATTGTATGCAATTCTGGTCACCGTATCTTAAAAAGGATTTAGCGTTCTTAGAAAAGCTACAGATTAGAGCCACCAAAATGGTAAAGGGAATGGAAGGATAACCTTATGAGGAGAGGCTAAAAAGGTTAGGACTCTTCAACCAGGAAACGGGACGGCTGAGGGGAGATATGATAGAGGTCTATAAATTAATGAATGGAGTGGAACGGGTAAAAGTGGATAAGATCGTTTACACCATCAACATACAGAAAGACTAGGGGACATGCAATGAAGCTACTTAAGACTAATAAGAGAAAATATTTTTTCACTCAACGTGTAATCAAACTCCGGAATTCGTTACGGCGGATGTAGTAAAAGCTGTTAGTGTAGCTGGGTTTAAAAAAAGGTTTGGACAAGTTCCTGGAGGAGAGGTCCATAAACCATTATTAAAGGGGACCTGGGAAATCCATTGCTTGCCCCAATACAAGCATTGTGGAACCTGTGTCTTTTGGGGAAACTGCTAGGTACATGTGACCTAGATTAGCCACTTTTGGAAACAGGATACTGGGCTTGATGGAACTTGGTCTGACCCACTATGGCATATCTTATGTTCTTAAGTCCTCCTTAAGGAGCTGCAGAGTGAAATAAGAAAAGAGACAGAATCTGTTCATAGCTGTATTCCTGGCCTTGTGGTGTACCTCATAGATTGCCCAGGACTCTGAACTCAAAGACTATTTGTGAGCAGGGACAGTCTTTTACATTTGTCTGTGCAGCGCTGCGTACGCCTTGTGACTCTGTATGGACGATCCGTGGTAGTAGTACTGTTAAGATAGCTTTTCTAATAACTCCCCTACCTACTGAAATAGTCAAACTTTACTACTAGCAACTCCACCTGATCTAAACTGAAACAATGACTGTCTTGTTCTTCTAATTTTAACTAATTTTGGATTTGATACTTAATTGTAATTGTACCATTAACTAATTTACTTTCATCCCTCTCCTTTTCTTTGAGAGAACCTCACCCTCTTACACAGCCACTTCTTATAGATAGATTTTTTTTACCACCTTTTCTCCCAACTGCTCCCTATCCCTTGATCTTTCTCCTAGCAATCCTTCAATCATTTCCTCTGTCTTCTGCTTTCCTATGCTTCTCTTCTTCTTATTGACACTCCCTAACCTTTTCTCCTCAAACTAACATCTTCAACCCCCCTCCTTATCACCCTCTCTCCATCTCATCCATTATTTCTCCCATCTTGTCTTCCACCCTTTCTTCAGTTCTTGAACTTTGCCTTTTTATTCCTCTTATTCATCCCTCTCCTTTCTCTCTGAAAGATCATCCTCCTCTTTTTCCACTGTGCCATTTCCTCTCTGCCTCACACTCTTCTGTTCCTCCTCTTTCTATCATCCGGAGACATCAATCCCAACCCTAGCCCCTCTAGACTTTTCTCTCACTCCCAAGACAGTTCCTCACTCAACCACTCCAATCTCATTCATATTTCTCTCCTTTCCCCCTCCTCTCTCCCTTTTTCATGTGCTTTATGGAATGCTCATTCCAGATCTAATAAACTCCCCTTTACTCACAATCTCTTCATCATTAACACATTCCATCTTCTAGCTCTTACTGAGAGCTGGCTCTTCCTTGATAACACTGCTTCGAACCTGCCCTCAATTACGGTGGCTACCAATTTTGCCACACTCCTCGTGTCACTGGCCGTGGTGGTAGTGTTGGGTTTCTGCTCTCTACTTCCTGCAAATTTCAACCCCACCTACCTTCGTCTCGCTCCCATTCCATCAGCTTATTTAATCCCCATTCCATCAGCCTATTTAATCCCTTACCTCTCTGGATAGTTGTTATTTATATAGGGAGGAGTGGCTCAGTGGTTGGGACAGGTTACCGAAGGCCAGGGGTTCAATTCCCGCATGGGGACAAGCAACTTCAGGCCGGAGGGACTGGGGTCTCTAGTCCCATGGCCACTCCTTGGGGCCTTGGGCAAGCCACTTAACCCTCCATTGCCTCAGGTACACTTAGATTGTGAGCCCTTCGGGGACAAGGGAATAAAAAGTACCTGTTAGTATCGCTACACCGGGAAGATGTATTACAACTATTTGATAAACTGAATAGTAGCAAATCACCTGGACCGGATGGTATACATCCAAGAGTGTTGAAAGAACTGAAATATGAGATTGCAGACCTGCTATTATTAATCTGTGAACTTTCATTAAAATCATCTCTAATACCTGAAGACTGGAAGATCGCCAATGTAACGCCAATTTTTAAAAAGGGTTCCAGGGGTGATCTGGGAAACTACAGACTGGTGAGCCTGACGTCAGTACCAGGGAAAATGGTAGAAACCATCATAAAGAACAAAATTACACAGCATGTAGATAGGCATGGCCTAATGGGAGACAGCCAACATGGCTTTAGACAAGGAAGATCTTGTCTTCCTAATCCGATATGTTTTTTTGAAGGTGTGAATAAACAGGTAGAGAAAAGTGAGTCGGTTGATATAGTGTATCTGGACTTTCAGAAAGCCTTTGACAAGGTCCCTCATCAGAGACTTTTGACAAAACTAAAAAGTCATGGGATAGGAGGCAGCATTCTATTGTGGATCGGGAACTGGTTAAAAGATAGAAAGCAGAGGGTAGGGCTAAATGGCCAATTTTTCCAATGGAAAAAGGTGAATAGTGGAATACCCCAGGGATCTGTACTGGGTCTGCTACTTTTTGACATATTCATAAATGACCTGGAAAAGGGAATAACTAGTGAGGTTATCAAATTTGCAGAAGACACAAAAGTTGTTAAAACCCAAGAGGATTGTGGAAAACTGCAGGAGGATCTGGATAAATTGGAAGACTGGGCATCCAAATGGCAGATGAAATTTAATGTGGACAAGTGCGAAGTAATGCACCTAGGAAAGAAAAACCCACACTATGGTTACACAATGCAAGGTTCCACATTGGGAACCACCACCCAGGAAAAAGATTTAGGAGTCATCGTGGATAACATGTTAAAACCCTCCGTCCAGTGTGTAGCGGCGGCCAAGAAAGCAAATAGAATGCTAGGTATCATAAGGAAAGGAATGGAAAATAAAACAAAGGATATTATAATGCCTCTGTATCGTTCCATGGTACGACCGCACCTTGAATATTGTGTGCAATTCTGATCGCCGTATCTTAAAAAGAATATAGCGTTATTAGAAAAGATATAGAGAAGAGCCACCAAAATGGAAAAGGGGATGGAAGGATACTCCTATGAAGAGAGGCTACAAAGGTTAGGGCTGTTCAACCTGGAAAAGAGACGGCTGAGGGGAGATATGATAGAGGTCTATAAATTTATGAATGGAGTGGAACGGGTGAACGTAGAACGATTGTTTACGCTATCAGAATATAGAAAGACTAGGGGACATGTAATGAAGCTACAGGGTAAACTATTTAAGACAAATAAGAGAAAATATTTTTTCACTCAACGTGTAATCAAACTCTGGAATTTGTTACCGGAGGATGTAATAAGGGCTGTTAGTGTAGCTGGGTTTAAAAAAGGTTTGGACAAGTTCCTGGAGGAAAGGTCCATAAACCATTATTAAAAAGGGACCCAGGATATCAATGCTTGACCCAATACAAGCATTGTGGAACCTGTGTCTCTTGGGGATACTGCTAGGTACGTATGACCTAGATTGGCCACTGTTGGAAACAGGATACTGGGCTTGATGGACCTTGGTCTGACCCAGTATGGCATATATTATGTTCTTATACATGTAAACCACACTGATTCTAAAGAGCGCGGTATAAAAAAAAAATAATAAATATACCCCCTGACAAATTCACCTCCACCTTTCTCACTAACTTTGATTCTTGACTTTCCTTATTTCTGGATTCTTCTTCCCCACCCTTATTCTTGGTGACTTTAATATTCATGTTGATAACCTTTTGGAGTAGAGTGGAGTAGCCTAGTGGTTAGAGCAACTGCCTAGTACCCAGATGATCAAGGGTTCAATTCCCACTGGCACTCCTTGTGACCTTGGGCAAGTCACTTTACCCTTCACTGCCTCAGAAGAAAAGGCCTGGCGATTTACTTGATAATTGCTAAGGAAACCCAGAGGCAGCTGGGTCACCAGGAGTCATCACTGACCTGACGGCACTAAAGAGATACCTAGGCTTCTAAGTTCCTTTCCCTTGCCATTTAACCTCCAGCTTTGCTCTTCTGCTCCCACTCATCAGCAAGGCCCCTGCCTTAACCTCGTTTTCTTTAATTGTTTACTCTCTAATTTCCATACCTCAGTTCTTCCCTTATCTGACCATCACCTGCTAAGCGTCACTCATTAAACACTCCCTGTATCAATCTCGCCCAATCTCCTCCTACCTTTTTAGGAATCTTCATGCTATCGATCCATCGGCTTTCTCCACTATTTTATTATTTATTTATTTATCATTTCTTATATACCGCCTTTCATGATATCAAGGTGGTTTACATTGAACAAACTGAAATTACATTGAACAGGGCATTAAAACTTGGAGATAACTATTTTACAAGGAGCATGGGCAATGGAGAGTTACGTGGCTTGCCCAAGACCACAAGGAGCACCTGTGGGACTAGAAACCCCAGTCCTACCGGCCCAAGGTTGCTGTCCTCTAGTGGGATTTGAACCCCCGACCTTCCGGCCTGAGGTAAGTTCCCCCAACCACTAGGCCACTCCTCCCACTATTGTCTCATCACCTCTTTCCTCCACCTTGTCTTCTAGTCAGTTGATAAGGCTACAATTTCCTATAATACTGCTCTTTCCTCTGTTCTGAATTCTCTTTCTCTGGCCATGTCATGTCTTGTGAAGCGTACTATACCTCAGCCCTGGTTGTCTTCTACTACCTGCTAGCTATGCTCCTGTGCCCACTCAGCTGAGCGCAATTGGCTCAAATCCTGTTCCCTTTCTCACTTTCTTCACTTCAAATTCATGCTTGCCTCCTTACAGTCAGCCATAACACTCATCAAGTAAAACTACTCTGTCCATCTGACCAACTCTCTTGCCTCTGATCCACGCCGCCTCCTCTCAACTCTCTCAAGGTGCCTCCGCCTTCAAACCCTCCTTCTCTTTCTGCCTAAACCCTAGCAGACTATTTCCATGACAAAGTCCACAAGATTATACTCCAATTCTACTACTATTAATAATCATAATAATATATTATTATTATTATTATTATTATTATTAAACATTTATATAGCACTACAAGGAGTATGCAGCGTTGTACAAACATATAAAGAAGATAGAGCCTACAATCTAATCAAGTCAGACAGAACAATACAAGAGAAACAAGTGGGGTTCAAATAGGAAGGAAGACACTTGGAGAACAAGGGATTAGGATTCAAATAAGCTTTTAGCATGGATTTGAAGAGGGGGAGAGAAGAGACATGACAAAGTCAGAGGAATTTTGTTCCATGCATAAAGAGCAGCAAGGTGAAAAGATCGACGTCTGGAGTTTGCAGAAGAAGGAAAGAGCATAGAGAGAAGAAAGCCAGAGGAGGAGCAGAGTTCACGAGGAGGGGTGTAGGGAGAGAGAAGAGAGGAAAGGTAATGAGGGACAGTAGAGTGAATACATTTATATGTTAGAAGGTGAAGTTTGAATTGGATATGGAAACAGAAGGGAAGCCAGTGAAGTGATTTTAGATCAGCTTCATTCTTTCTTCCCCCTCTTCAATACCAACTTTCCCCCTCAGTCTCTGTTACCCTTTCATCCTTTTCTAAGATCTACGAAGAGAAAACCTCTCCTCTTCTTTCCTTCTCCAAACTTACTAACTGTTCCTCTGATCCTATCCCCACCGTCTCCTTAACTCCATCTCCTCCTGTCATTCCCCTCCATCTCACATATTCTCAACCTATCGCTCTCTACTGCAATTGTCGCTGCAGCCTTCAAGCATGCTGTCACACCTCCCTTCAAGAAACCTTCACTTGACCCTACTTATCCTTCTAATTAAATCGACCCATCTCTCTTCCTCCCTTCATTTCAAAACTTCTTGAGCATGCAGTTCTCCGCCATTGCCTTGAATTTCTCTCTTCTGAAGCCCTGCTATATCCACGTCAATCTGTTTTTTGTCCTTTATATTCTTCTGAGATGGTGCTTGCTTAAGTCTCCAATGACTTGTTCCTGGCTAAATCCAAGGGTCTCTACTCAGCCACATTCTTCTTGATCTTTCTGCTGCTTTTGACACTGTTGATCACCGCCCTCTCCCCGACACATTGTCCTCACTTGGTTTTACAGGCTCTGTGCTGTCCAAGTTCTCTTCTTATCTCTCCCATCATTCTTTCAGTGTTTGTTCTGGTGGGTCCTCCTCTACTGCTATCCCACTCTCAGTTGGTGTACCCCAAGAGTCTGTTCTGGGCCCTCTCCTTTTCTTTCTCTATACCCAGTCCCTTGGTGCTCTGATCTCCTCTCATGGCTTTCAGTATCATTTTTATGCTGATGACTCTCAGATCTATCTACACCTGATATTTCTCTGACACTCCAGGCTCACATCTCTGCCTGCCCATCTGTCATTGCTGCCTGGATGTCTCATTACTGTTTGAAACTGAACATGGCCAAAACTGAACTCATTTTTCCCCTCTAAACCCTCCTTCTCCCCGTGCTCTCTCTCTGTAGATAATGTTCTTCTACTTCCTGTTTCCTCAGCCCACAACCTTGAGGTCATCTTTGACTCCTCCCTCTCCTTTTCCACTCACATCCAACTGATTGCTAAAATCTGTCATTTCTTTCTCTATAGCAATAACAAAATTTGCCCCTATCTCTCTGAAGACATTACTAAAACACTTATCCATTCTTTAGTCACCTCCTGTCTAGACTATTGCAATCTCCTCCTCGCTGACCTCCCTTTGAATCACCTCTTTCCTCTTCAATCTGTTCAGAACTCCACTGCGCGGATAATCTTCCACTAGCCCCGATATACTCATATAACCTCTCTTCTCAAATCACTTCATTGGTCCCCTTCCATATCCAATTCAAACTTCTCTTTCTGCCCTATAAATGCATTCATTCTACTGCTCTTCACTACCTTTCCTTTCTCCCTACACCCTTTCTTGTGAACTCTGCTCTTCCACTGGCCTGCTTCTTTCTATGCCCTTTTCTTCCACTGCCAACTCCAGACTTCGATCCTTTCACCTTGCTGCTCCTTATGCCTGGAACAAACTACCCCAGTCTATATGTCAGGCTTCATCTCTCCTCCTTTTCAAATCCATGCTAAAGGCTCACCTCTTTGAGGCTGCTTTTGGATACTGATCCCTCGTTTTCCTTGTGTCTCATTACCTTTCCCTTTTTCTCATCTATTGTATTGTCTGTCTTGATTACATTGTAAGCTCTGACAAGCAAGGACCGTCTTTTATATGTATCTGTACAGTACTGCATACACCTTGTGGTGTTATATAAATTAGTAGTAGTAGCAGTAACTGATAGGAACAAGCTGAGCACAATCCCAATAATTAGCACACTTACTACACGTTAACTTTCATTCGAAAAGTGAGGCAAGTGCAAATATCATATCACACTTCAGTAAAAGGGCCCCTAAATTTTTCAATAATTTCTATGACCACCAAGATTAGTGAATCTGTGATTTAAAGCTATCCAGCCTCCCCATGCTCACTGAAATTTATGTTTTAACCATGGTGCTAAAATGCAGATCATCAATCTTACTAAAAGCCCAATATTATACCATTACTGTTTATGGTTATAACCACTGCTTAATCCAGATTAACCCCATACTTCCTTGGATACCCTGTGCAATCATGTTACTGCTGAAAACTATCACTTTGTGCAAGTTATTCCAAAGCCTTCTCAGAAGTACAGAGCTCTCATACAACTGTTATGAGATGAACTAGCATGCCATGCTGGTTGGTTGGTTGCTTATTTATTTTAAAACATTATCTGCTCCATCCACTCTTTTGGGTGGGGATACACATTATAAAAATAGAGACATTATTCACAATTACAAATATTAACCAACTATTATATGATCCTCCATACATGTTCAGATTAGTCATTCTACCTGTTGCCATCTATCCTTTATAAAGATTAGCCTCCCTAATAGAAGAAGGGAACACTTTCTTGAAGAATAAAACTTATCCTGTGCTTTATCATCATCATCTTGCCTCCAGAGAACCTTTGTGTTTCAACTCAACCATCTTCTTTCACGACCAACTCCTCCAGACGAACATACCAGGCCGTTCACTATCTTTTGCGTGAGGCTCTCCAGAAGATTCAATACAATTTTGTCTGGCATATTAGGGTAGTTTTAATTCCACAGACAGAAAACTAGATTTGTAACTGGCTGAAATCTGGGGACATTGTTCACCAGGGTGCCAACAGCAATGGGTACAACATTATAGAAGCAATAAACTTGGAACTATGGCATAAAATATGTGGTAAAGTATGAAACAGATGTTTTCATTCAGTTACTAATAGCAGACTATGTCCTAAATGTTTAAAATTTTAGCAGCACTAATTCTGGAGTTATATCGAAATCCTGGAGAGCAAGGTTACTAGCTCCTCCAAGATCTCCTGAATATTAAACAGTCAGTAGCACTTAAAAAACGCACAGCTTAGTCCTATTTTTTTTATAAAATAGGGTTAGAATGACTACATGTGTTAATGTTTGCATATTGGGTCCCGGCTCTTTGACCCAAGAGATCTGAGTTCAATTCCCACTGGCACTCCTTATGACCTTGGGCAAGTCACTTTACCCTCCACTGCCTCGGAAGAAAAGGCCTAGCAATCTACTTCCAGTCATACCTTGCCAAGAAAACCCAGGGGCTGTTGGGTCACTAGGAGTCAGCATTGACTTGACGGCACTTTAAAAAAAAAAAAAAAAAAGCTATGCACATGGAAAGCTCTAAGAAAAAAAATTCAAGCAGCAGCTAAAAACCTATTTTTTCTACAAACACTAACTCTTAAAATCATAATTACTGATCTCATCCGTACCACCCCACTCAGCAGAGTAAGGAGATCAGCTGCCATCAACACCCTTACACTCCCGAAGGCGATCACCAGATGCTCCCAGGCCACGAGAAACAGAGCCTTCGCCTTCTATGCCCTCTCCTGTTGGAACGCCCTTCCACCGTCCATTAGAGCCATCAATGACCTCTCCCAGTTTAGAAGGGCACTGAAGCACCACCTGTTCCTTCAGTACTACACCGAACCAAATGACCTCTCCCAGCCTATCACACTCATGACCCAGCCCAGCACCTCAAGAACAACCCAGTACTCACTTCCAGCCCCTGCTCTCGATAGTCCCGCTCAAACCCTCCCCCCCCCTGTGTGCACCCTCCCCCCCGTGTACAGCCAACCCCACATGTAGACAATGAAGAACTATTACCAGAGAGAACGTAAATGTTGACGATGTTAGCATGTAAATAATTATAAGCGGACCACAACATCCCGCTATACCCAAGAATGTACATAGTTACCCTGTTTAACCCTGTATAAAGAACTGCTATACCCAAAATGTAAATAGTTACCCTGTTGAACCCTGTATAACGAACCTGTTTATTGTAAATCCAGTAAGGCCCTTACCTACACTAGACAAATGTGTTACTTGTAAACCGTGCTGATTTCAAATAGTGCGGTATAAAAGAAACATAAATAAAAGAAATAAAGAAATAATTCAGCTCCCTACCTTTTCATGTATCCTTTTGTGTCTTCAGTCATCACATTTGTTTTTTAGGTTGGAACTGGCCTATTCACTATTCCATTCCCACTCCACCCCATTTTTATGCATTTTTTCCATGTTTGAGTCTTTTATTTTTATTTATCTTTGAATTATTATGCTTTTATGTTTTCAACTATATTTAGTAATTATTATATTGTAGACGATAATGATGGTGGAATCAAGTCCAAATGGCGGTATAAATCTCCATAAATAAATATATACATACTTTTCTCTCATTCTAGACTTTCACATTCATCCAACATCCTTTCTGTAAAGGGACATTTCCTTATATCAGTCTTGAGTCAATCCTCTTCCAGAGTCATAGTCTGCCATCTTGTTCGAAATGCTCTTTCCATCAAAAAGCACTTGCCCTCTTTCTTCAATATTAATATTTCTTAAAAAACTCCCCCCTACTACCTTCAGACCTTAAGATTCAGTATGTGTGTTTGTGTGTGTGTGTGTATTATGGGGTATCTTGGGGGGGTGAATGCATTTGTGTGTGCATCAGGGAGGGCTATCTGAGGGATGTCATGGGGTGTCAGGTATGTTTCAATGGGGGGATATCGGGAGCACGCATGCATATATGTGTGTTTGTGTGTGTTGGGGGGTGCTGGGGGAGGGAGACAGAATGAAGGCTGAAATAATAGCCCCCTTAGATAATCGAGAACTTGAATACTGCTTGACCTTTCTGTGGACTGCTGAAAAGAACAAAGTTATGGTCTAATCACTGGAAGAAATTGGCAATCTCCAAGAATCTAACATCCTCCTCAAGCCCACACGCCCAAAGGTCCTCCTCTGTGAAGAGGCCAGATGGTGAAAGAGCACTTTTGAGAGAAAGGACAGGACAGTCTGCAAGGAGACCGAAGACATCAAGATTGACTCACTGCAGAGTGAGAACTACAGCTCTGATACCCACTTGGCAGACGCAGTAGCTACCAGGAATACTACCTAATGGTCAAATCCTCAAGAGATGTCTTACAAATAGAATCAAAGAGGATCTCTGAATACCTTCAAAACACTAGAGGGACTCAACTGAGGAACAACTGGGTGCATTGGCAAGTGGATCTGTCCCACCCCCAGAGAAAGGAGGGAGACATCAGGGTGCACTGCCAACCGTATACCCTAAATATGCTCCCTGTAGCATGCCAGGGACACAACCTAAATACAGAAAGATCAGGGATAATCCCTGTTCCAAACCAGACTATAAGGGAAAAAACGACAACAATATTCATCTTCCTGGCCTCTAGGGCCCAAGAGAAACTCCATCTCTCAAAAACCCTCCAGACTCTGACATAGGTTAAAGAAAGCAGAGGCCCTCTGGGCCTTAAGCTGAGTGTCCACTACCGCTCCAGAGTAGCCTTTCCTGGCCAGTCTTTGCATCTCAAAAAGTCAAGCTGTTAGCGAGAAGAAAACAGAATCCTCCATCACCGTGGCCCTAGCCATAGGAAGCCCTTCTCTTGAGGAAGCAAGAGAGAGGACCCTGCTAATAGGCTCCAGAAAACCACATACGATGGCCTACATGTCTAGTTCGGCGCCACTAGAATTACCAAGCTCAGGTGAGACCGAATTCTACGCAGCAGATGACTTGTCAAGGGCTACAGAAGGAAGACATGCAGAAGCTCCTCTTGGGGCCACTTCTGAAGCAGGCCATCCAAGCCTGTAGCTGAAAAAATTGTCCAGTTTGGCATTTTTCCAGGTCAAATGTATGAGGGTTTAACTCCTACTCATCGGGATCCACAGAGTTCCAACTTGAGAAGTCAGCCTGCACACTGTGTTGACACGCCACTCTGGTATTACAAGTCCCTGCCTTGCTCGTTAACATATGCCACAGTTGTGGTATTGCCTATGAACACGCAGACCGCTTTGCCTGCCAGAAGAAGCTGGAACTTCAGTTGCACCAGGTGGATCTCTCTGACCTCCAACTGGTTGATTGACCAGGAGACCTCCTGAGAGGACCAGAGTCCCTGGGCAAACTGACTTAAGAAAACGAGCTCCCTAGCCCGGCATATGTGTTGACTAACACCCAGTTCGCTCTTCCAGGAGCCATTCATCAGATGGTGAAACTGCAACCACCACACAAGGCTACTTCGTTTTCTCCTAAGGGACAGCAAGGATCACATCAAACAGCCGAGAACAGGGAGCCTAGTGAGACAGGTGTGGTCTCTGAAAGGAGTGTATGCATGCCCTGGCTCAAGGGACTAGCTCTAGGATTGATGCCATGGACCCTAGGAATTGTAGGTAGACCCAAACTCAGGGGGCTGACTGAGCACAGAATCCCCTAAGCTTGCTCTGCAGTTTCAGTAACCTCTCCTCTGTGAGGGATGTTCAATCCTGAAGACTCTTGAACTGAGCACCAAGATATTCCAAGTCCTAGGAAGGAACCAGGCTGCTCCTGGGATAGCTGATAAGATATGCCATACTGGGTCAGACCAAGGTCCATCAAGCCCGGTATTCTGTTTCTAACAGTGGCCAATCTAGGTCATATGTACCTAGCAGTTTCCCCAAGGGACACAGGTTCCACAGTGCTTGTATTGGTGCAAGCATTGATATCCTGGGTCCCTTCTTAATAATGGTTTATGGACCTTTCCTCCAGGAACTTGTCCAAACCTTTTTTAAACCCAGCTACACTAACAGCCTTTACTACATCCTCCGGTAACAAATTCCAGAGTTTGATTACACATTGAGTGAAAAAATATTTTCTTTTATTAGTCTTAAATAGTTTACCCTGTAGCTTCATTGCATGTCCCCTAGTCTTTCTATATTCTGATAAGGTAAACAATCAATCTACGTTTACCCGTTCCACTCCGTTCATCACCAACCCCAGCCTCTTTAGCCCAGGCCTTGACAAATGTTCTTGGAATGTAGGAGCCAGCCACCAAAATCTAGATCACAGTCCACATCCCTGTCCCCCAAAAAGGTGCATCTCAGTTAATTTTTTAGGTTTTAGGGCCTGATTTACTAAGACTATTTTTCCCATTTTCAATGGAAAAAAGCTTAATAAATCAGTCTCTTAATGGGCCACTTCACAGTGCCAACACAAGTCAGTGGCCCCGCTCCTCCCCCCTCCCCCACTGACCCTTTAGGCTACTCGTGGTGTGTGGGGGGGGGAGGCGTGTATGTGTGCCTGCATGAGTGTGGGAGAGGGGTGCACCTTTTGCACGTACACACTGTGCCCTTTACTCCCCTTGCATTCTTCTCGTCATCCTTCAACTGCTTGCACTCTTCCCTCTACCCACTCCAATTCCTCTCCTGCTGTCCCCTTCCCCACCCAAATTTCCGTTTCCCTTCCCAGACCAACTCCCCTTCTCTCTCCCCCCTGACACTCACCACCTGTCCCCTATTCCCCTCCCCACCACTCCTTATTAAATCAACTTGCTGTCCCTTTAAATTTCTTCAGCCTCTGTGCATTAAATCTTTTTTTTTGCAGGCTCCAACTGCAACCTTTCTACTCACAGGGATCCCATCTCCCAACAAACAGATTTTGCCAGTCTCATCAACAATCATGGCCTTTTGCAGCACTTCTGCCTGTGGGAGATGGGATCCCTAGAGGGCAAGCAGCTTTGGTCTCAGCTGCTCATTGCAGCCTTTTCCAGCCCTTATGACATGTGCTGAGCCCCAGATGATAGTTCTGATTTTTCAGTTGCCATGGCGACCTGACACCAAGCTAGGAACTCCCCTTTCCGGACTCACGAAATGGCCAAGCTGATAATCTACATGTGACAATGCAGAACTTTGATTTTGCATTTATCACCTTCAGATCCAGAATAGGCTAAAAGGAACCTCCCTTCTTAGGGTACTATGAAGTAGATGGAATAACACCCTTGGTCAAACTCTATGGACAATATGGACAGACTAGCCTGCAATTGCAGGAGATGCTATAGTTTCCTTGATGACCAAATCACTTCAGCAGGGAGTCACAAAGAAATTCCACAAAATCCTCCCACAAAGGCACAGCAACTCTAGCATGTAAACATGACTGAGGACCCATTGGTCTGATGTGATATGGCCCACTCGGACAAAATGGTGGAAGTCGCCCCCAATTGGCATACCTTGGAAGGGACCTGCTAAATCTTATTGGAAGGGCTTAAATGACTCCAGAGGTTGCTACAACTGAGCCTCAAGAACACTGCAAGCTCTGAAAGGGTTGATGTTTCTTGGACTTAGACTCATAAAAAAGAATAGGTCTTACCCAGACACCTGATAGTCCGAAGGATTCTCCATACTACACATAGGACACTGCAAGAGGCACTCCTAGCAACCCTGAGCCTGTCTTCTGGGAGTGTCAGAGGGCAAGTCTCTCAGAGGTCTTTACCAACCTCTCCAGGTCCTCCTCAAAGAGCAACCTGCTCTTGAAGGTGAGTTGCTCAGCTATCAATTGAAGGCATCTGAAGCTGGCCAACCGCTGAGACAAAGCCACCACCCAACCACTACCACCACATTGGCATGGAGTGGAGGAGATCGTGATCAAGTCATACAGGGCATCCGCCACATATGTGGCTCCAGACTCCAAATTCACAGCCGCTGGGCCCTGCACCTGAAGACTTGGGTCAACAACCCTGTATCTAACACTGCTGAAGAGCTTAAGATGGAGGCCACCAAGGAGCTCTTAAGGAGTGTTCTTCTCCTCATAGCATGAGACTCCTAGATTGCAGCGTTCCCTGCCACTAGCATGGCCATGCACTCTATCACCACTGACACAGGCATCCACCAGAAGGAGCCCTAAAGGATAATATAACTCACCCTGGGGGAGAGGGTACAGCTAATAAAGGACCTCAGGGCCCCTAAGGCCTAGCTCGGAATGTTTCCACTGGAAGACTATGAACTGCTGTATAGGCTCAAATAGAGGCAAGGCCAGATACCTTCCATACTAGGGGACGCATGCAAATCTTGTATAGGAACAGGCTCAGCAATATGCAAAGCCTCCATGGCATCCTAAATTAGAACAGGAAGGTCCCCTTTGTGGAACAGGTATATCATGGAAGATCCTCACCATTCAGTATGGGAATCATCCCTATCTCCTTAGGACTCACCCGCTGGAGAAAAAGGATTCTTCTTCTGTATTCTAGACAATCCCATAAGGGATAAGGCTGAACTCCTATAGGAATAGAAGGGTGAAAGGGCAGTTCATAGCCCCTTGCTGCCACAAAGCCATTTGAGGGACCCAGGTCCCCTGTTTGGGAGGACTGGACCTTGATTCGCAACAAAGAGGGATGCCAAGCTGCTGAGGACTGAAAGACTGAGTTGGAGGCTCTAGAGGGAGCTAGCTATGGCGTCAGCAAGACTCTGTGCAATTCAGTCCTCAGCTGCTGGAGGAGGCTGACTACCCAACAGTTCCTGGACTGGCCTGGAGAGACAAAGAGGAAGAGAGCCAAATACAGCTCATTCAAATCAATGGAGAAAGAAAAAAAGATTCAGAAGGAAAATAAATTCAGTAAACAGATAGAGGACAGCAAGAAGGAAGGAAGGCTCAGGACCTAACTTGTCACCCACCTCAGGGGCTCCATGGGGTCCTCTTGTCAGCTCTCTGGACCACCAAGCACTAGGAACCAATTGGTAGCAGCGCTGGACACAAGGCAAGCAGTCGGCTCAAGACGACAGAGGCATATCCTAGCTTTAGCAAACTTTGGACCTACTAGTCTCATGTACACAGGTTACAGGACCATAGCTGGGACCAGGAGAGACTGACCTATCAGCATTGATGCACCAGTACACACATCTTGCTACCTGCTGTAGGCAGACAATACTGGCTTCTCTCAGTACTGCACTAAAGGATATACCAAGTGATGACATCACTAAAGCTTGCTGGATGGGAAGCATAAGTACTCATCTGGACTGGTCTAGCAGGATGATAAGGAAGACGGGAATGTACCTATTAGTTTTGTTAGGACTGCCCATTAGCACATATTAAGGGCCTTAAGGTGACAAATACCTAATATGTGTTACACAGTCAATATTTAGCTCTATAACTTGTTTACCACAGAAAACTTTAAAGATCCTAAATACACATACAATTTCATACAAAACAAACCTATATTCACAGTAAATGAAAGTTTGAATTATTCTTATTTGTATATAAGCAGATACAAATTTCCGTTCCTTCTCATTCAATTTGCTATACAGGCTGTGCACTAAAACTCATGCATTCAATAAAGTAGGCAAAACACTGATTAAATACACTTTCTGTAAAGATGGAGCTATCTTTCTTATAACAGATTGGGGAAATCCTTTTAGCTTTCTCGGATCACATAAGGAATTTTCACAATGCTGTGCAAACCTAAAATGACAGACGACCTAAATTTTCCTTAATACAATATCATTTCAACTTATGCATCAATAAATAAAACATCTAGAATACACATAAGAAAAATAAAATTGGTTCACATTGCAGTACATATCTAACCATTCAAACCTCAAAGACAAATAAAATGATCCATCGTTTGTTTTAGAAAGCTACTGTACATTTCACTGATATATGACATATACCCCATTCAACTACAGAAATCTAATAATTTTGACTTTTAGAGTCTCTTCAAAACAAGATCATAAAGTTCTTTACATTTTAATGTTTTAGATCAAGGCACATCTGATATCTAGACTGCATGACAGCTTTTTAAGGGGAAAGAACAATTTAGGTACAAACTGTTTTATTATTAAACAACAATTTAAAACATGTTCTTATCATACTACCTATGGCCAAACTAAGATACAAAGGCATCAAGCAGCTTGTAGAGGGCCACATAGAGTCAACGTGTGAGAAGGATTTCAACTTTCAAGTCCTAAGAAAATTCCTAACTCGCAGTTCAATGGTCTGATGAAAAAAGCAAATCCCATGCCAGCACTTTCATGTTGCTGAGACAAAATTGATGCCAACAGCTGCCCTCTCTTTCAGCTGATCTGGTGATGCCTCCACTCAGCTATAACAAACAAGATGTTTTGTTTTGTACTGCCAAACTCTGATTACACCTCCAGGGGTTGTCACCTGTAGCCTCAACGGATGCTAAAATTAAATTTCAGTCTTGCTGGATTGGTTTAGACTAACGAGCTCACTTTGGGTGGAGATGAAAGCAAGCAGTTAACCATTTCAATTCTTTGGACAAATATAGAACTTTAAGATGCCATAAGAATATAATTTATTTTTCAGTAATATTGTGTGCATTCAACAGTTTGAAAATAAAACATTGAGAAATGGTGCACAACTTTTGACATCCCTTTAAAAGAACAGAGTTCAGCAAAATGGTATAATATAGCAATGACCCTTAAATTCAAGTCAAATAATATTGCAATAGTGCATTATTAACAAAAAAAAGCGTATGTTCTGCCGATAACATTTTCCAGCCTCATTTCTATGGATCTCTATGTGATCATAAACGAACATATAGTAGCAAAGAGAGGTAACGGCATAATTCTGCCAACAGGTTTTAAAAAAAAAGCAGCTTTAAATTGACATTTCATTGTTTCAAACAATGTATAAGGTAAGTTGGTACATGTGGCTCAGAGTTCTACATACGAGGTGCAATCAAAAAGTACTGAGACCTGTACAATAACACAAGTATAACACTGACAGTTATTACACTGTCTCTTTCAAAAGCAGTCCCCTTCAGATAAAACATACTTCCTCCAGCATTTCTGCCACTGCTGGAAACAATTTTGAAATGCCTCTTTCGTTATGCTGTGAAGCTGCTGTGTCGAAGTTTGTTTAATGGTCTCCAAGTCATCGAATCTCCTTCCTTTCAGTGGTAATTTCAGTTGTGAAAATAAGAAGAAGTCACAGAGTGTGAGGTCAGACGAGTACGGAGGCTGACGGACCTGCTCGATTTGGTGTTTGGCCAAGAACTGTTAGACAAGATATGATGCGTGAACTGGGGCATTACTGTGATGAAGCAACCATTCACCATTCCTGTCCAACTCTGGCCACTTACGACGAACTGCATCTCTCAAACGAGTCAGAACTTGGACACAGTACTCCTTATTGATTGTTTGGCTTTTTGGAGCATACTCATGATGAACAATACCCTGGTAATCAGAGAAAACTATGAGCATGACGTGGATATTGCTTCTCATCAGACAGACTTTCTTGAGTCTGGGAGAGTTTGGAGTCTTCCATTGTGAGGACTGAACCTTAGTTTCCGGGTCATAACTATAAACCCACGATACACCACCGGTAATAATCTTTTTTTATGAAATGAGAGTCATTTTCAATGCATTCCAACAACTCCCTGCCTGCAGACAGTCTATCTTCTTTTTGTTCAGGGGACAGGAGTTTTGGCACGAATTTTGCAGACACATGTCTCATCCCCAAATTGACAGTAAGAATGGAAACAGTACCATCCCGAAACAGATGTCCATGTCTCCAGCAAGCTCCCTGATAGTCAATCAATGATTTAAGCATATTGGGCATGCAATGCTTCAACTGTCTTCATTCCTACTCGTAGATGGCCTTCCAGAATGTTCTCGTCACTGTCAACACTTTGGTGGCCATCTTGGAAACGTTTGTACCAGTCATAAACTCGAGCATGACTCATGCATTCATCGCCATACACTGCTGTAACTTGTCATAAGTCTTTTTGCACGAATCTCCAAGTTTCTGGCAGAACTGAATGCAAATTCGCTGTTCAATTTTTTCACTCATTGTAAATATGGCAAACTGCTTTTACACAATGCCAAGCATCGTGTGATTTTAAAAAGTACAGGTGTGCTGCAGCCACATTACACTCTGCACATGCAAAATACATAACTGTTCAACCCCACCCTTTATGTAATGTTAAATGTAAACAGTTTGAGTTGAGTGTAAACCACCTTGCTATAATGTAAACAGTTGAGCTGAAATGTAAACCACCTTGATTTAAGGAAAAGGTGGTTTATAAATCCTGTTAAATAAATAAATAACTACATCACTGCATGATTAATAGCATCATGGTGTGACATACTGTTATATAGCTACACAACAATACTTTTTGATCACAACTCGTACTGTTAGATCAACAGTGGTAATCAAAACCTGGAGCTGGTAAAAGACATGCACAGAAGAGTACAGGCTGACTTTGCAATGCAAGGACTCAAACAGTGAAGGCACATATTCTCCATCCCTGCAGCCTCCTCTTCCACACTACCATTTTGATTTTGGAAGCTGAAGTTAGAAGACGATGGAAACGGAACACTGAAAAGAATGGCAAATGTATGTCCATGTGGTCTTTCAATGTCCCTGTAATATATAAAATTGTTTCTGCTTGCACCTGAAGGAGTCCCTCTAAATAAACGTGGGCTATGATCCTATAACAATAAGTTATAGGATCATAGCCCACGTTTATTTAGAGGGATTACTTCATTTTGTGACATATTAGTCTACCCTCTACAGAGTGACCACATAACACGAGTGATTGCACCTGAAGGAGGGCAAGAGACTAGGAGAGACAGAGAGGAAATGGAAAAAGGGAAGCAGAATGACTGATGGGGACAAAGACAGCTTACATGTAATTGAAAGCCACACAGGCAGAGCGATGGAGAACTTGATGGAAGCAACAGGGTGAGCAATGAGGGTTGGGAAAGGCAAGCAAGAGGTAGAGAGAGAGGTGGGAAAAGGAGAAGATGATGAAGGGTAAGTTTAGAGATTCAAAGGGGAGGTGGAAGGACGGTAGTTCTTCTCTGAACTAATTCTGTCAATATCATTTTAGAGATTAGGCTTCAAAACCAAGGCCTTATTAATAACCTGTCACGCCCATAGCCCCTTTCATATGTATGGAGGGGCATGCTTGTTATATAGGATTCACCACTTTGGCAATGTTCCAGACTGACTATCTTGCAAAGGATTATGGTAATGGTAGTCCAGTCATGCGGTGCTTGCCTTTGAGGTAAATGAAGACTATGGTAGTTGGCTTGAGTGTTAAGGCAATGACAGAATTTATTTATGAGGTAAACCAAAATGCACACAGATTCACTTGGTAACACCTCCAGGATTAATATTCAAAATAACAATACAACTGAAAGCTTATGCAAGTAACTTGTAAAGTCCATTAAACAACGGAAAGTCTTTCTCTCAGCCACTGCTGACAAACCTGCTCAGCAGTGCTGATGTATAGCAAATCAAAAGTAAAAGCTTCTTCACAAAACAGCATTTCTTTTCCACATTCAAAGAACTTTTTATATCCAACGTGTGCACAGCCCAAGCTGTGCTCTGCTTTGATATCAGCTGGGTAACAAGCTTCAATCAACAGCTTTTCACCTTCTCTGCACAAGTATTTCACTTCTCCCAAAACCTTCTCTCTTTCCACACAAACTTTCTGGTGCGCCAGTTACTAGAACATTTCCTTTTATATTTGATCCACTTTCAGGATTTCTTTGTGCTAGCAACTTTGCATAAAGAACAGTCCATGAAAGAATCGTCTTCCTCTGGAATTATATCTTGTTCTTCTATCTGCATGGGTTCTATATCAGGGTCTGGCTCAGAGGATTTTACTAACTGACCTCCATTAGGACAGGAACTGTTTCTAAGCACTTTGCATTGCTCTAGGTTAGACAAACGTCCAAAGTTCATACCTGAGTTAAAGCTGGCATCAGGCTGTCCTCTTAGATACTCTGGCCAGTATGCATTTGAGCTTTTATGACCTGTCCTCCAGTCTGTATTTCTGGACCTCAGGGCATCTGGCTCCATACCTTTTCCAAAAGGTATTCGTGTTCGTTCTCCCTTCAGCTGCTTCTGTCCTCTTACCAGCTACTTTAGGGTTCCTAGCTGAAGCTCTCCAAACCCCTGGATTTCTCCAATCCCTTGAAGCTGGCTTCTCACAGGAATCTCTCCAAGAACACGAATCTCTCTGAGCTCCTCTCTCCTTCTTCGCCTCCTTCTCCTTCTTTTTCTCCCTTTCTGAATATTCTGTTCTAGTTTTAAAGTTCCCAGTTTCCAACCCCTCCCTTTCACTCCTCAGGTGTTGATGGTCAAACTCCCTCCTGGCAGCTGAGTAATTAGGAGAGACGTAAGGGTTTCTCACTCTGGGCTTATACTCCTTCTCCTCATCTCCACTAGGGGCTTTCTGCAGGCCATTGCAGCCTGGAATAACCTGTCTTTTTGGAAAACATGCAGTTTTATTCCTCTGACCCTTACAAAACAGGTCCCTTGATTAGGGTAAATTTCTTTCCTTTGTCACTATTCTCTGGGCTCTGATAAGCTTCCTTATCACAAACCTCACTAACAACCTGCACAACAGCATAATCACTTTCTCTTATGAACCCTAGTATCCCCTGTGGATCTAGCCACCACCTTATTGCACTGTTTCAAAATTTATTTATTATTTCTTTTATTTACATTCACTTATATACCATGCTATTCTGCATCAATGTGGTTTACATTGAACAAACTGAAATTACATTGAACAGGGCATTATAACTTGGAGATAACTATTTTACAGGGAACATGGGCTATGGAGGGTTAAGTGGCTTGCCCAAGACCACAAGGAACACCTGTGGGACTAGAAACCTCAGTCCTTCCGGCCCAAGATTGCTGTCCTCTAGTGGGATTTGAACCCCCGACCTTCCGGCCTAAGTACCTTGCCCCAACCACTAGGCCACTCCTCCACAATGCAATGCAATGTGTGCCTTCGAGTCAATGCTGACTCCAGGCGACCCAGAGGCTCCTGGGTTTTCTTGGCAGTGTGACCGGAATTAGATTGACAGGCCTTTCGTCTGAGGCAATGGAGAGTTGAGTGACTTCCCCAAGGCCAAAAGGAGTGTTAGTGGGAATCGAACCCTGGTTGCTTGGTTATCAAGCCAGTGTTCTAACCACTAAGTCTCATCGCACTGTTTCACTCACTTGAAAATCACTGGTTAAAATCACTCCCAAGTTCTTTCCTGCTTAATTTTCAATTGTTCAAAATTGTGCATCATATCTGGGTGGGGCCTTGCTCTACACCTTAGATGAGACATCTGATACCATAATTTAGCTAGGAATTAGAAAGTCCTGCCAGAAAATCGAGAAACCGGCAAAAAACAAACAAAAAAAAACAACAACTTGAGCTCAAATCTCAGTTTCCTCATTGATACTTTTTATAATCCTTTCCGGTTACCCATTTAGACCGTAAGGTCTCTGGGGCAGAAACTTATAGTTGCCTGAATACTAATAAATCAGTAAGCAGCCTCTAGCACCAGTTGGGGAAGAAGGGTTTAAAACCCCCAAAATCCAATACCGAGGTAGTGAATTTCCTTGCTTATTATACCTTTATAGCTTGTATTGCTAGGACTCTGTTTTACTACTACTACTATAGTATAAAAAAATTGTTATAAATTATTTGCTAAACAGAAGATAAGGAATGACGATAGATGAAAACCTATACTCAGAAACTCCCTATAAAAGACTAGCTGGCTGGCTGGCAAGGTCACAGTTGTTTCCAGCTTCTAAAATCAAGCACCAGCTTCCTTTTTAACCTCTAGTTCTTACTAGACAGTACTGAAGAAATAAGGAAGTAGGAAGCTAAATCCAACTAAGGTTACGAGTGACAGTATATTAAGTTCTTAGGCGTTTTTAGTCACTTAGGAATAATTTATGAAGGGCTCTCAAGCAGCACATTTTATGAAAGGGGCATGTAAGCATTAAAGAAATATATTTTTATAACTCACTGTAAGGGTGGAATTATATTTAGAAAAAAACTTGGTCACCAGGCAAAAACCTTTTAGGAATCAGGGAGTTTTCTCCTCACTCTAGTCTCACTTTTCATATTTTAGAAAAATAGAAACATGACGGCAGATAAAGACCATATGGTCTATCCAGTCTGCCCTTCCAAACCAGCTACTAAAGTCCATTTTTTCCCTTTACGGAACTTATGCATTTGTCCCATGCTTTCTTGAATTCAGATACAGTCCTTGTCTCTACTACCCCCAATGGGAGACTATTTCATGCATTTACCACTCTCTGTAAAGAAATATTTCTGCATGTTACTCTTGAGTCTATCCCCTTTAACCTTCATCCTATGCTCCCCTCGTTGCAGATATTTCTTTCAATTGAAAGAGGCTCTCTCTTCCTGTGCATTTTTGTCACAGAGGTATTTAATGTCTCTATCATATCTCCACTCTCCTGCATTTTGCTTGCTATTGTTTCACTTTTTTTTCTTATTTTGCTCTATTTTAGTGTGCTTTTTTTTTTTGCTTCTCTTCCTTTTATTTTATAGATAACTTTTTCTTCTTTCCTTTCTGAATTTTAAGCACAAGCGCTGTCGGATGTTAGCAATCTAGGCAACCTAATTCCAGGGCATTTTCCAGCCCCGATTCCCTGCATCCCTATATCGCTTTATCAGTACTCTGTAAAAATAAAGCAACAAAATTGTGAAGCAATGTTTTGAGTCCAACCACATTAATCTTACTTCAAACAACCTCCATTTGGACTATTATATTTATACTGATTAGGGTTAACAGAGTCAGATGGCTGTAGAAATTCAGTCCATCAAACTGTACAGTTAAAAAACAAAACAGTCATGACCCTCCAGAGAGCCACTGGAAGACCTACTGTCAGAATATGAACAAACATGAATTGTGAGCCAAGTGCCAGGGATGGCATCCTTATATGCTTTTTGCCCTAGAAAGTCTTTTTCCATTGACACTTACAGAAGCAGAAATCCAGTAATGTTATCAGGTGACTTGCTTTAAACACTATCCTGCAAATTGATATTTATGATCTTAACCATTAAAGCCAACTTTCCTCTGTTTACTGCAAGATGGTCCACAAGAAGAGATTTTAATCACAATCTTCTTTCCTTGAATCCTGCTAGGCCAGTCCAAACAAGTGAGTTATGCTCTCCAGCCAGCAGGTGGAGGCAGACTTGAGCAACTTTCAATGATGTCATTACTTGGTATATCCTCTGGTACAGCACTCAGAGAAGCCAGTATAACTCTTCCTCAGCAGTAGGCTATCTGAAAATCTCAGATAATGTTAAACAAAAACAGCTTCACCAGAAAGAGCGTGAGCACGTACTTGGCTCTGTTACTATGAGGAGAGGAAACTTGGGCCAGCCCACAAAGCTGACTAGACATTGTCCGGCAGCCCAAACCTATAGAGTCTTCCAAGCAAGTGGATAAAACTGCTTCATTCCTTCTAAAAGAGGCCGTGCTGAGATCCTTCCCAAGGAATCTCTTGGAGGCAATTCCTGTAGCAGAAAAAACCCTTCACTCGAATTCTGATGGTTCAGGGCCAAGCGAGCGCTGATCGAGCGCATCCTCCTCTCTCCTCTGTGCAACTCCAGGTGGCCATCTGCTCTCCTCAGTCCGAGGATTGAGCCCGCCGGAGCATCGGTCCACCTCCGGCGCACATGCTGACCAATCGGGTCAGCCTGAGCTCTTCAAAAGCGAGCGCTGATCGAGCGCATCCTCCTCTCTCCTCTGTGCAACTCCGGGCGGCCATCTGCTCTCCTCAGTCCGAGGATTGAGCCCGCCGGAGCATCGGTCCACCTTCGGCGCACATGCTGACCAAATCGGGTCAGCCTGACCTCTTCAAAAGTGAGCACTGTTCAGGCGCCCGAGCCTATCGGGCCCGCGCCTGAGGGCCTCGCCAGAGGGCCCTTTGGCGTGGCCCTTAGGCGGAGGCCTCATCGGTGGCTGATTCCCACAGCAACCAACGACGACTCCAAACAAGACACACTCAAGCTAATCCCACCCAGCTCTTCACAGATAGACTTGCCCTACTCTACTACTGCAACACAAACGTCTACTACCTTTGGACTTCTTTAACTCCAAACATAAGCAACTTAATCCTTTTGCTTCCAGTAATCTACGCAACCTGAAGTTTTGACATTGCTGTAATCTGCTTCCCACATATTCAAGTACCTAATCCTGCTCTTTAGCGTATTGAGCCACAAAAATATTTGACTCGTCTTTACAATATATAACTACACTATTTTGTACCACAAGTAACCTTTTTTCAATTTGTTGTTAACCGCCTGTACTACAAAATTCTAACATTCAATCAACTACAATTTTTATCTGTGCTACAAAGTACCCTCCACTCACTTATTGTAACTCATGTATGCTACAAAGTGCTTAGCACTCACTCAATGTAATTTATCTGTGCTACAAAGTTTCCAGCATTCGCTTATTGTACTTTTTCTATGATACGTAGTACCTAGCATTCAATGATTGAAATTTACCTGTACTACAAATTACCTGGTATTCATTTCATGTATCTTAGCTTTGCTACAAGTTGACACCTAACCCCCTGCAAAGTCTACCTACCCCTGTGACATCAAAATTCCTCTTCCCTACTATCACGCTTCCTCTACCTCCCTCATCCATCCCAAAATGACCCCTTCTAACTCCTACTTATTCACACTATGGCTTACCCTCACCTCACTTTACCTGCTTTTGCTTACATTCCCTAATGTCCTCACGTTAACCACCAGCATCCCTATTCCAATAATCTACTCCCCCAGGCGTCCACCCATACAACCACCTCCCCTCTTTGCCCATCATAACCCACATCACCGCACATGTAAACTCAAAACTATCACACCAAATCCCAACCTTAAACCCTACTCCCCCACTGACAACCCTTATCCCCCCCTCAAATGCACCCTACTCAACGCACGTTCAGCCAGAAATAAAATCCCCTTACTTGCTGATCTCATTACTGACAACAACCTAGATATACTTTGCCTCACCGAAACCTGGTTCCAAGACTCTGACTCGGTTCTTTTAAATCAGATATGCCCTGATACATATTCTATTAACATATGTAACAGATCTCATGGAAGAGGAGGAGGTGTAGCTATTATATCTAGATCCAACTTACAACTCTCCACTATTGAATCCACTTCTACATCAGGCATGGATTCTATCACGGTCTCCAACTCCATGCTGTCCTTGCACCTCATTTACCGAGCTCCACAGATAGACTCTGCTGACCTATCCACTATTCTAGACACAGCCTGCTCTCCCCAATCTCACTCACGCCCCTTAATAATCCTAGGAGATCTAAACTTACACTCCACATCCCCTACACATTCCTCTTCCTTCCTCCAAGCAATGAATACCCTCCAATTCACCCAAATACGACGACACCCTACACATTCTAAAGGAAACATCCTTGACCTAATATTTATCCCACATCACCCTCTCCTCCATGACCAGGTCCAACACTCTATCCATCCCATACCCTGGTCTGACCACGCCATAATCTTCTTCTCCCTCCCCTACTCTTCCCACAGACCTCATCACCCTTCCCATCCCCAACACATTCGCAAATTCAAACCATTCAACGCAGCTAACTTCTTGGAACAAACTATCCCTTCACTTGACCTACTAAATAACAGTAACCTGAATCATGACTCCATCGTCTCCAAATGGAACAAAATCTTATCCACTGCCTCCCTACTCCCGCCAATACAACGTCCTCATAAACACCGTAGAAAAACCCCCTGGTTCTCCACAAACCTGAAAGCCCTTAAAAGGGAACTTAGACGTCTTGAATGCAAATGGAGACACACCCAAGACCCCAATATACATATAGCCTACACTATTAAACTTCAAACATACTGTGCAGAAACACTCAGTCATAAAAGACAATATAATGAAAACATTATCCAACACGCCCTTAATAAACCAAGAGAGCTTTTCTCCATCGCCAAATCTCTAATAAATGAACCCCTTCAACATGACCAGCCACCAAGAATAACTGCGCAAGCTATAGCCGACCACCTGTCCTCCAAATTCCTACCTCCCTTGTCAACAAATAACTCCCAACCAACCATAGATCACTGTACACAACCTCCCAACTCATCCTGCCCAAACATATGGAAGGAGTTTCATACCATCACATTAGATAATGTATCTGATATTATAAAGGGATTGAATCCTTCAACCTCAGCCCTTGACCCTTGCCCAGCCCATTGGATTAAAACTACAAGAAGCTCCCTTAGCCCCTATATCCTGAATATAGTACAAACCTCCCTCCAATCAGGCTCGGTACCACCCCTTCTTAAATCTGCCTCCATCCGCCCAATCATAAAAGGGACTAAACTCGACCCTACCTCCCCTTCCTCTTATAGACCTATCTCCAGTATCCCCTTCCTTGCAAAAATCACCGAGAAAATAGTCCAAACCCAACTTCAGAGTCACATTGATGATACCTCCCCCCTCGACTTATACCAACATGGCTTTAAAAGAAATCATGGAGTTGAAACCCTCCTTACCTCCCTACTAGACTCCTTGTACTTACACACCCAAAATTCATCTCAAGGATGTCTACTCATTTTCCTTGACCTATCTGCCGCATTTGACTCCCTTCCTCATAATCAACTCCTAACCAGACTTCACGAAATAGGTCTTAGAGGCACAACTCTCAAATGGTTCCAATCCTACCTGAACTCCAGAACTCAACAGGTCCGATTTGGAAATGACACCTCCCTCCCATTTACACTAAAAACAAGGGGTCCCTCAAGGATCTAGCCTATCTGCTTTACTGTTCAACATCTTCCTTCAACCGGCTTGCAAAATTTTTCAAGAACATGGCATTCAGTACCAAATATATGCTGACGACATGATGTGTTTCACTCTATTTAACCTCTCCAACCCTTGGATTGCTGCAGTACTTCACCTCCTATGCTGTATTGCTCCCTTGGATTGCTGCAGCCCAAATGCATGACCTTACATTTTTTAACATTAAATCCCAGCTGCCAAATTCTAGACCATTCTTCAAGCATGAGGAGGGATCTAGCTAAGCTTGAAGAATGGTCTAGAATTTGGCAGCTGGGATTTAATGTTAAAAAATGTAAGGTCATGCATTTGGGCTGCAGCAATCCAAGGGAGCAATACAGCATAGGAGGTGAAGTACTTTTGTCCACTAAAGAAGAGCGGGACCTAGGCGTAGTTGTGTCCGATGATCTTAAAGTAGCTAAACAGATAGAAAAGGCGACGGCAAAAGCTAGAAGGATGCTTGGGTGCATACGGAGAGGAATGGCTAGCAGAAAAAAGGAGGTGATAATGCCTCTGTATAAGTCTTTGGTGCGACCTCATTTGGAGTATGGTGTGCAATTCTGGAGACCGCACCTTCAAAAGGATGTGAACAGGATGGAGTCGGTGCAGAGGGTTGCTACTAAGATGATTAGTAGTCTTCATTATAAAGCATATGAGGACAGACTTAAGGATCTTAATATGTACACCTTAGAGGAAAGGCGGGATAGAGGTGATATGATTGAGATGTTTTAAATACCTCCGTGGCATAAATGTTCAGGGAGAGAGCCTCTTTCAATTGAAAGCAAGTTCTGCGACGAGGGGACATGGGATGAGGGTGAAGGGAGATAGATTCAGGAGTGATATGCGGAAATATTTCTTTACGGAAAGAGTAGTGGATCCGTGGAATAGTCTCCCAGTGGAGGTGGTAGAGATGAGGACAGTAACTGAATTCAAAAAAGCATGGGACCAACACAGAGGATCTCTAAAGGTAAAAAGTGGACTGTTGTAGTTGTTGTTATGGAAGGACAGACTAGATGGGCCTTGTGGTCTTTTTCTGTCATCATGTTTCTATGTTTCTATGTTTCTAACTTTACCAAAATGAGCGAATGTCTAACTTGTCTCAAATCCTGACTTTCTCAACACAATCTACTAATCAACCAATCCAAAACAGAGGTACTTCAAGTATTTTCCAACCCTACATACTCCCCTCCCCCAACTCTCACTATTGGTGACCTCCCACTTACTATAAAAACCCAAGTAAAATATCTCGGAATTATCATTGACCAAAACCTATCCTTCACTGAGCATATAAAAAGATCCACCAATACAATTTATGCAAAATTACGCACTCTCCAGAACCTTAAACCCCTCTTAAACCCTGACTCTTTTCACACTGTCTGTCAGACCCTTACAACCCCTTCACTTGACTACTGCAACCTAATCTATCATGGTCTCACTAAAAACACCATCCAACCACTCCAACTAGCCCAGAATACGGTAGCGAGACTCATAACCAACAAACCCAGACGAGCACATATCACACCTGTCCTCCATGACCTCCACTGGCTCCCCATTCAACACCGAGCTAAATTCAAGGTCCTTACTATTACCCATAAAATAATTATAAATGAGTCAGCACCATGCCTCACCTCACTCCTTGCCTTTCCTAGTAACACAAGAACACACCGCTCCTCTACCAAAAACCTGCTATCCATACCAACAGCTAAAAGGCATAGTAAACAATCCACAAGCAACAGGGCCTTCTCCCTCTATGCCCCATCCCTATGGAACACCCTCCCTTTTGAACTTCGCAACTGTGAGAGCCACTCCGAATTCCGTAAGAAATTAAAAACCCACCTCTTCCTGGAGCATTTTTCCCTCCCACCCTAGCTCCTAATCTCTTCATCTACCTCTCTGCCCAAGTTCCCCCAACTGTTCACAATTAACTGAAGTCATATTTATCCAATGTAAATAGTTAACCTTGATCTTCGATCAAGTAGTCAGTTCTTTTGTTACCCATGTACCTGTTACCTCTTACATTGTTACCTTGTTACCTATTATATTATATATTATATTATATTGTTTCATTGTTCACTGTAAACAGTTGAAATACACTGTCTTGTTATGTTTCATGTAAACCGTCTTGACTTGTAGAAAGACGGTATAAAAAAACTGTTAAATAAATAAATAAACAAACAAGCTGTGGTCCATGTCAAACTGCTAAAAGGCTCTAACATCTGCTAAGGGCATCAAGACTCACCAGGTCCCAAGCAAGAAGATTACCAAGCAGCTTACATTGACCAGCATGCGCCCACATGGGTCAGGCCCTAAGCAAGAAAGTACCGGCAAACTGCCTTATCTGTGTTTCTCATCACAAGCCTATATCTTGAAGAGTCTGAGAAAAGCAACACTGCTTGGTACAAAATTCCATGTAACCCAGTGCGCAAGGTCCAGCCAGAGCGTCTAAGTTCACTAAGACCAGAGAGGAAGCAACACAGCATTCATCCTCTAGGCCACTCTGAATGGCGGGCCAGCAAGCCCGTCATCCGCAGAATCTCCCTGGGCCAGAGTGGTCAATACATGGGGTTCTGGCAGCTCACAACCTTGCACAATGGGAAACAGTGTGGGAGGGCTGAGCTCTCACTCTGTGGGCTCTTGGAGTTCCCACACAAAAAGTCGGACCGCATGCCAAAGTTTGCAAAATGCACTGTAGCCAGTGCAATCAGATGCTCTGCCGCCTAGTAGCCCAGCTAAACAGTTGCGAGAACCACACTAGATCTGCAAGTTCTGCTGCGGAAGACATGAGTGACTGTCAGGACTGTATCTGAGAACACGCAGCTTGTCACTTCTAGTAAAGAAGGTGTGAGCCTACCTCCCACGGTCAACCTGCTTGCCCTAGCCTTCAAGAGGATAATTCCCCAGAGGCCTCCTGAGACGACAGAGTTCCTGGGCTAACTGAACTGGGTCTCACACCTGGCTAGGAGTCAAGTTGACGATGGTGCTTCCCACAGCCTCCTGGTCATAAGGTGAAACCACAACTGCAATTTGCATCTTCTCCTTGATCTCCCAGAGAAGAGCCTGGTTGTACAACAAGGAACACGGAGACCAGACGATTAAACCGTGTTTCTGAATGTAGTACTTATGGCTGGTCCAATCACTAGGTGGTCAAATAGGGTGGCAGCTCCTGGGAGGGGGAGGGGCAAAGAGAAGGCCATTCAAAGCTAAACAATAGATTCTGACACTCAAAGGGGACATAAAGAGTAGTTACTCACCTGTAACAGGTGTTCTCCAGGAGCAGCAGGAATCAGTCCTCACATATGGGTGACGTCGGCGCCGACAGAGCCCCCTTGCGGAGCATTTCCCCAGCTTTCAAAGAAAGCCTTTGGAAATTGCAGCTAAAAGACAGCAAAAAATTAGCAAAATAAATCATATGACTGCAACTCCAAGGGGAGGAGGGAGGGTTGTGAGGACTGATTAATGCTGCTCCTGGAGAACACCTGTTACAGGTGAGTAACTACTCTTTCTCCAGGACCAAGCAGGAGGTCAGTTCTCACATATGGGACTCCCCAGCTTAAGGCTACCGGAGACCTCAAGCCGAAAAAATGAGCTCCCTCTAGCTCGTCAGTACGTAAGGAAGGAATCTTCTCTGAGAACGCCCCCGACCAGTAGCCCAACACCAGGGCCGGAGGGCCGGAGGGTAGGAGTTGCCTAAACCCCAAAGAGATTATGGAGTACTGCCTGTCCGAAAGCACTGTCCCTGTGGGACTCCATCCCAAAGCAGTAATGGGCCGCAAAAGTCTGGCTTGAAGACCAAGTAGCGGCTCGGCAGATGTCTGTCAAAAGAACAGAGCGGAGATGAGCCACTGACGCAGCCTTCGCCCTGACACAATGAGCCGTGACTCGACCCTCCAATGAGAGGCCGGCTGCCCCATAAGCCCAGGCGACACAGTCAGCGACCCATATGGACAAAGTACGCTTGGAGACAGGTAGCCCCAACTTATTGGGGTCAAAAGAAACGAAGAGCTGAACAGCCCTCCGGTGCTCCCACGTACGGTCGAGGTAGAAGTATAACGCCCTCCTACAGTCCAGGGTATGCAGGACCATTTCAGCCCGGTTGGCATGTGGCCTGGGAAAGAAGGTCGGAAGAACCACCTCCTGATTGAGGTGAAAAGGGGAGACCACCTTAGGAAGAAACTTCGGGTGAGTCCGTAAGACTACCCTATTCCTGTAGAACCTAGTGTAAGGGGGATCAGACACTAGGACCACTGTTCCCTCTAAGATGTGCGCGTGTGCGCGCGCACACACCTCGCCGAGCGAGCGCACATATTTTACAACAGAGCGCACAAAAATTACAGCTCTGATTATGATAGAAAACACAGACGTCTTAAAATTTAAAAGTTATGATTGTAATTACTAGAAATTTCCAGCTTCATTTAGTAATCGTCTATTTTCATTTAATTTGATTAAAATCAATGTGGTGTACAAACTGTATTCTGACATGTAGTCAAATTTTAAAGTATATAACTCCGAGTGTCGTTATGTGGCGCACAAAAATTTAACCTTCCTTCAAAAGCTGCACACAGCTGATATTTTATGCGCACACAGCCTACAGAAAATTAGAGGGAACATTGACTAGGACCTGAAGTTTACTCACTCACCTAGCAGAGGTAAGAGCTACCAGAAACAAGGTTTTCCAGGAGAGAAAACGGAGAGGGCAGGTAGCCATAGGTTCAAATGGCGGACAAGTAAGCCGCTGTAAGACCACATTCAGATCCCACTCAGGGGCTGGTGGATGCAAATGAGGCTTAAGCAGGAGGAGGCCTCTGAGAAAACGAGCCACCAAAGAGTGGTTGGAAAGAGGCCTCCCGTCCACCGGCGAGTGGTGCGCTGAGAGGGCACGGAGGTGAACCCGGACAGAGTTGGACTTAAGGCCTAGATTGGAGAGGTAAAGCAAATATTGCAATACTACCGCTACCAAGCACAAGAAGGGATTCTCGCTGTGCTGAGCACACCATGTGGAGAATCTACGCCACTTAAGAGCATAGGATTTCCTGGTGGATTGCCGCCTAGAGGCTAAGACGACGTCTTCCACCTCTCTAGGTAGGAGTAGGGGAGCCAGGACTATCCTTTCAGCAGCCAGGCCATCAGATGAAGGGACTGGAGGTTGGGGTGCAAGAGAGACCCCTGGTCCTGAGACAGGAGATCGTGTTGAATTCCCAGAGGCAGGGGAGTGTCCACCACCAGTTGCAACAGGAGTGGGAACCACGGCTGCCTCGACCACCTGGGGGCTATCAGAATCATTGAGGTCCTGTCCTTGAGGACCTTGAACAGCGTCCGAGACACTAGTGGCGTGGGAGGAAATGCATATAGTAGGCCTTGGGACCACTGAATCAGAAAGGCATCCGCTGCTACTCTGAGAGGATGCGGTTGTCTGGAACAGAATCTCGGGAGTTGCCGGTTCAGAGGGCTAGCGAAGAGATCCATGGTGGGGAGGCCCCACCTGAGAAAGATCTGCTGAACCACCAATGGATTCAATCTCCATTCGTGTGGTTGCAGGATCCTGCTCAGCCTGTCCGCCAGGTAATTTTCTTGACCGGGGAGGTAGACAGCCTTGAGGAGGATTCCGTGACTGACGTCCCAAGAACACAGCCATTGTGCCTCCTGACAGAGAAGGAAGGAGCCTGTGCCTCCCTGTTTGTTCATGTAGAACATGGCAACTTGATTGTCCGCCTGGACCAGTACAGACTGGTGAGACGTGAGGTGGGAGAAGGCTCTCAGAGCTAGGCGTATTGCCCGTAGCTCCAGGAAGTTTATCTGCTGAGCAGCCTCCCAAGGAGTCCAGAGACCCTGAGTACATGCCCCTTGGCAATGTGCTCCCCAACCTAGAAGAGAAGCATCTGTCGCCAGCACTCGAGAATGCGGAGGGGATTGAAAATCCACTCCGAGTACCAGATTCGGAAGATGAAGCCACCACTGTAGAGAGGAGACGAGCAGGGTGGATACTCTCACCGAGTCTGCAAGGCTCCCTGTGGCCTGATGCCACCGAGTTTGAAGGCTCCACTGAGCAGGCCGCATGTGTAGGCAGGCATTGGGGGTGACATGAACCGTGGAAGCCATATGGCCGAGAAGTCTCAGGAATTGCCTGGCGGAGACCAGGGAATTGCTGTGAAACTGCCTGGCTACATCCATCAACCGGAGGGCCCTGTCCACCCGCAAAAAAGCCCTCGCCTGAAGAGTGTCTAGCCTTGCTCCTATAAATTCCAAGTTCTGGGACAGGAGCAAAGTGGACTTTGCGAAGTTGATGACAAACCCCAAGTGTTGAAGCAGAGACACAGTGCGAAAGGTGGCTTGACTGGCCTCCTGGGAAGACTGGCCCCTTATGAGCCAGTCGTCCAGGTATGGAAACACAAAAAGACCTTGAAGCCTCAGGTAGGCCGCCACCACTGCCAGGCACTTGGTGAACACCCTGGGAGCGGAGGTTAGACCAAAGGGAAGTACTCTGTACTGGTAGTGGTTTCCCCCCACAACAAATCTGAGATACTGTCTGTGGTCTGGATGAATAAGGATGTGAGTATAAGCATCCTTTAGATCTAAGGAGCATAGCCAATCTCCCTGCTGGAGGTAGGGAAACAGGATTCCAAGGGTAAGCATCTTGAACTTTTCCCTCTCCAGGAACTTGTTGAGGTTGCGCAAGTCTTTTTGGTACTAGAAAGTACCTGGAATAAAAGCTGTGACCTCTCAGGTGGTGGGGCACCGGTTCCACAGCCTGTTCCTTTAGCAAACTTGCTAACTCCTGAAGGAGTAGGTCCCTGTGCAGAGGGAGTCTTGGAGGCTCCCCTGGAAACTAGGAGAGAGGAACCTGGTGAAAATGGAGAAGATAGCCCTTTTGGACTATATGGAGCACCCAGGTATCTGATGTGACGGCTGACCACCTGTGGGCAAAGTGGGCCAGCCGGCCTCCTGTGCTGATGTGAGCCAGCTAAGGAGAAGAGGCTATGCTTGCTGAGTCAAAAACCCCCACCCTGCTGAGCAGGGGCCGGTGTTGTTAGCTTGGGGGCCTTCTGCCTACGGGGCCCATGACCCTGCCCCTTGGCCTGCTGACCCTGTTGGGGAGCTGCAGAGGCCTGATAATGAGGGTATGGTTTATAGGCAGATGACTTCCTCAGGTAAAAGGTCTTTTTTCCCGAGCCCTTCTTCTTCTGAGAAGGAGCAGAGGTTTTTCTGGACAGCCTAGTTCTGGTCAGAGTCTCGGTCTCGAGTTCTGCAGCCTTTTCAGCCATGGGCTTGCCAAAGAGGTTTTCACCTCGGCAGGGGACATCGACCAACTTGTCCTGCACCCATGGCTCGAGGTTGGATGACTGTAGCCAAGCCTGTTGGCGGGCACCGATGCCGGCCCCGGCTACTCGGGCAGAAGCCTCAAAGCCATCATAGGCTGCTCGAGAGATAAACTTCAAGCACTCTTGAATACCAGTGGACAAGGCTTGGAACCGCTGCAAAGGTTTCTCGGAGAGACCAGCAGAGAACCCGGCAATCTCCTTTGCCAGGTCTCGGAGATACATGCCCATGTAGAGCTGGTAAGTCTGGACACGGCAAGCAAGCATAGAGCCCTGGAAGCACTTCTTACCGAGGGCATCCAGGTTCCGGGCCTCCTGGCCGGGAGGCACCGAGGAGTGCATCTTCTGACTTTTCAGTCGATGCATGGCCGATTCCACAACCATGGAGTGGTGCGGTAATTGTGCCTTTTGGAACCCGGGGCTCTTGCGGACTCGATAGATGGAATCGACCCGCTTGCTTAACACCGGCGTCGAGGCCGGGGTCTCCCACATGCGGAAGAGCAGCCGCTCCAGCATCGGAAGAACCGGTACAGTAAAGGCCTCCTTCGGGGGAGAGTCATACTGGAGGGCCTCGAGCTCCTCGGCTCGAGGCTCCTCCTCGGGATCCGCGGGGAAGGCCAAGGCCTTGGCCATATCCCGCACGAAGTCCGAGAACCGGGTATCCTCCGGTGGGGATCGTCTCCGAGGTTCGGACTCCGGCGAGTCCGATGGGACACACCGAGTCCATTAAGTGTCGGGTGACTCTTCGTCCTCCGTCTCCCAGCACGACTCCTCAGAGGAGGAATCGAGCAGCTCCGGTCGGGTGGGCACCGATGCCCTCCGCCCCGACGCCGAGGGTACCGGCGTCGACGACCTCGGTCCCGAATGGGAGGCCGAGGGAGACCGTGGCCGAGGATCGACTCGAGCCGGCATAGACTCGAGGATCGGCTCGGCCTCCGGGGTCGACTTGGATGTCGAGGTCCCGGTGGTCGGGGCAGATGCACCGGTGAGACCAGCGATCAATGCCCGCTGCTGTTCCATGAAGGCAGCGAGGCTGCTCTCCAAGGCCGTCAACCTGAGTCCGAGCTCAGGAGACCCAGCAGCCCCCAACTCGGGGCCCGACGTCGGCTCCCCTGGAGGAGAGTCCACGAGGACTACAGCACTCACGTGTCCAGGAGACTCCATCTCGATACGAGGATGTTTGGCAGGCCTCTCCGACTCCGAAGACCCAGGACGGCTATCGGGGCTATGCGACCTGGCCCTCGAGGAACCAGGAGCGTCCACCGACGACGCCCTCGCGGGTTTCTTCTTCCTGCGATGTTCCCGCGAAGGAGACCCCCGCTCAGAGGAACCCCGACGCTGCTCGGGGCCGGAGTCCCGAGACGTCGAGGCCTCTGACGAGGTCCAGGCCCATCCGGACGCGGAGTCAGAGAAGATCCTATCCTTCTGGCGCTGCCGACTCCTCAATGCCTTCGAGGACATTTTGCCACACGGACCACAGATCATCGGGTCATGATCGGGTCCGAGGCAGCGGAGGCAGCAGTCATGTGTGTCGGTAAGAGACATAAGTTTCTTACACCGATCACACTTTTTAAACCCGCTGGTAGCCATTGGGGGAAAAAGGGCCCCTGCGAGGTCAAAAGACCAGGCTGCCAGTGAAAAAAGAAAAATGGCGCGAATGCTAGTCACAAAGGACAAAAACCGAAAAAGAGAGAGTGGACTCGATACCGGCGTATCGGGCCAAGGCGGGAAAAGGATCCGTTGTCGAACCGAAGAAAAAAAGAGAAAAAATAGGGAAATCAACTTTTTCCTCGGGGAAAAACAAACTACGTCCGTCGGGCTCCGCGGAAAAAAGAAGACTGAGCAAGATGGCACCCTTGGGCAGGAAGGGGACCACGCATGCGTGCTGCAATTCCCAAAGGCTTTCTTTGAAAGCTGGGGAAATGCTCCGCACGGGGGCTCCGTCAGCGCCGACGTCGCCCATATGTGAGGGCTGACTTCCTGCTTGGTCCTGGAGAAGGCTTAAAGTCTGCCTAGGGTGCCAACACCCTGAACCAACCCTGGACCGGCCCTATATGCTCCAGTTGGTCCATCGAGCATTGCACACAGGTTCCCCCTGCTACCTCTCTGATCTTCTACTCCGTCATTCTCCACACTGTGCCCTCCGGAACATTCACACAGATCGCTTACACCTTCCCTCTGCTTCCTAGGCCCGTCTAGAATCCACCTATTCCTCAGTGTTCTACTCTCTGGCCCCAGTCTCCTGGAATGCTCTTCCCACCATCCTCTGACTCAAGCCCTCCTACCCCAGGCTTAAAGCCCAATCTCTCTTTCATGCTGCCTATGACCTGCCTGCTACATGACTATGCCCAATGCCCTCTTACTCCTTTCCTCTCGTCTCTCCCCTTACCCCTCCCTCTGGTATGAATGCCCTAAGTTTCTGATTTTAATTTGCTTTTAATGTTGTATACGGCCTGCTGTATTTTTAGTGAAGGGCGGTTAATCACGTCCAAAATAAATATAAATATAAACACCATGGACCAAGATACAGCATCAAGGAGATACAGCATCAGTTACCTCAGGAGAGTAGGACCAGGCCCCTAGGAATTCCAAATCATGGGATAAAATCAAGCTGAAGAGGACACCTCGCCTGTTCCACTGTTAGGCACAAACCGGGCCCGCCTAGCATGAGCAACTGGGTCCTCTGCATACAAAGAGTTGCTGCTACCACCCCTATCACTTTGGAAAAGGTATAGGAGTTGTGTCTAGGTTTCGAGTTGAGGCCCAGCTTCATGGAAGGGTATACAATGCAGATGGGGAGGAATAGTTAATGCTGTTCATCCTGGAAAGCGACAAATGCCATGGCAAAGTCCAGGTGGTGTGCCCTACTCAATGGTTGCAAAAGGTCCAATACGAAGATGAGAGACACTCCCTCCATCATACACCTACCAGCCAGAAGATATGCAGAAGCATTAGCCTCCTTAATCCAGTGGGCAACAGAGGATACTTACAAGCAGATTGCAGCCAAGTCTTAAGACTCAGATCTTTACGTGTGGACCATTTCAAGGGTTCTAAGGGTGTAGACATCCGAGCCCAGAGCACCAGGCAAAAATACCACGAAACAACAACTGAATGCAGGGGAGGCCACCTGCCGAGTCCAGAAAGCTGCCAGTTAAGACAACTTTCCACCCTCTCCTTAGGTAGGAAGACTCGGCCTCCAGGAGTGTCGAACTGCGCTCCCAGGAATTCCAGCAACTGGGAGGACTCCAAGAGACTCTTCCCATGAATGATCACCCAGACAAGACTATCCAGAAACTGCACCACACATATCACACCTGAGACGCATAAGAATGTGACCTGGCTTAAACGACCCAATCGTCTTGATAAGGGTAAACAGATTCCCTGATGCTGCAGTCCAGCTGCTGCTGCCACCACCAGGACCTTTGAGAATGTCCTTGAGGCGGTGGAGATGCCCAAAGGGAATAGTGGCAAACTGAAAATGAAAGCCAAGCACAGAAAAACGCAGAAAGCGCTATTGATCCTCACAGAGAAGAATGTGGAAACGAGCCTTGTTTAGATCAAGAAATGTAAGGAACTCCTCACACTATATCACCTAGACTATGGACCACAGATTTCCTTCCAGAAGTGTACAGTCTGCAAGTGGGCTCTGACCCCCTTGAGGTCGAGGACTGGCCAAAAGGAATCATCGAAAAGAGCCTTACGAAAAAGATGGGATATCGTCCCTTTCTTCATTCAGCAAAAGGCAGGGATAACTGCCCACAGATGGATCCATCTTTCCACCGTGACTTGAATGGCAGCTCTTCCGGCTGCAGAAACACCTGGTGCAATCCAGAACATACCCATACTGAACAGTGGCTAGCACCCAGCGATCCTCGGTGACCTAGAACCACTCCTGGAAGGATGCAGCCTGTTGCCCACTAGCGGCATCCAAGAATGGGCCCCCAACTTATCATTGCTTCGGATGGCAGGTTGAGCTTCTGGAAATGATAGGTTCCCAGAGTCCACAAGCCCCATTACTTCGGGATCAAATTGCAGATGAATAAAGAATATAAGATATGTCATAATGGGTCAGACCAAGGATCCATAAAGTCCAGTATCCTATTTCCAACAGTGGCCAATCCAGATCACAATACCTCTCAGGTTCCCAAAAAGTAGGAACATTCCATCCTGCTTGTCCTGGGGTAAGCAGAGCACTTCCCTGGTCCACTTTAATAATGGTTTATGAACTTTTCCTCCAGGAACTCATACAATCTCTTTTAAAACCCAGCTACACTAACAGCTTATACTACATCCTCCGGTAACAAATTCCAGAGTTTGATTACATGTTGAGTGAAAAAAAATATTTTCTCCAATTAGTCTTAAATGTGCTACACTTAGATTCATTGTGTGTCCTCTAGTCTTTCTACATTTTGAAAGAGAAAACAGCCAATCTACATTTACCCATTCCATTCATTATTTTATAGATCTTTCTCTCATCTCTCCTCAGTTGTCTCTTTTCCAAGTTGAAGAGCCCTAACTTTTAAGCCTTTCCCTATAGGGATGTTTATGTTTATTAAAACTTTTATGCCCAGCCTTCAATAAAATGGCAAGATGGTTTACAATAAAAAATACATAAAAGAAAAATGTGACAAAACTCCATAAAATCATAGGAAAGGAGAGCATATCCATACCAGGTGACGAAGGGGAAGGAGAAAGGCCGGGGAGGAGAGGAAAGTCGGGGAGGGGGGGGGGGAACGTATATCATCGGCAGGGAACCCGGCATATCATGTGGTAGGAATATCATAGGCATCATGAAACGGAAAGGTTTTGAGATGGGAATTAAAAGTGATGGGGGGGTGGGGAGAAGTATTCCAATAGTGTGGGCCAAGGAAGTAAGAGGCAGCGTGTCGGGTGGATTCATATCTGGCTTGAGAGGTGGAGGGAAAGAGCAGCTGGTTGGAGTGAGTGAACAGAGGGAGCGATGTGGGGTGTGTAAAATGATGGAGGAGGCAAGGTAAGGAGGAATGCCTGTGTGGAGGATTTTGTGGACCAGTATCAAAAGTTTGAAGCGGATCTTGTACTGTATGGGGAGCCCTTTACCATTTGATTTCTCTTCTCTGTACCTTTTCCAATTCTGTTATATCCTTTTTCAGATATGGCGACCAGAATTGCACACAATATTCAAGGTGCACGATGGAGCAATAGAAGCATATCATCATCTTTGGTTTTATTTTTCATTACTTTCCTTATGATTCCTAGAATTCTATTTGATTTCTTGGCAGTGACTGCACACTCGGCAGAAGGTTTCAACGTACTATCCATGATGATGCCCAGATCCCTTTCCTGGGAGGTCATTCCTAATGTGGAACCTTGCATTGTGTAAAAATAGTTTAGGCCGTTCTGCCCTAAATGCGTAACTTTGCACTTGCCCACATTAAATTTCATCTGCCATTTGGACGGCCAGTCTCCCAATTTTTCACAATCCTCTTGTACTTTAACAACTTTAAATAATTTTGTGCAAATTTAATCACCTCACCCATTATTCCCATTTCCATGTCATCTATGAATATGTTAAAAGCAACAAGCCCAGCACAACTCCCTGGGTACTCCACTATACACTTTTCTCCACTAAGAAAATTAGCTATTTAGCCCTACTCTCTGTTTTCTATCTTTTAACCAGTTACTAATCCACAATAGTATCCTATTCCATGACTTTTTAATTTCACCAAGAGTCTCTCATGAGGAACCTTGTCAAAGGCTTTCTGAAAATCCAGATAAACTATTTCAACTGTTTCACCTTTTATTCACACCTTCAAAAAAATAAATAAGATTAGTGAGACAAGACTTTCCTTGACTAAATCCATGTTGGCTTTCTGCCATTAAACCATGACTATCTATATGTTCAGTAATTTTGTTCTTTTTAATGGTTTCTACCATTTTGTCTGGTACTGACATCAAGCTCACCAATCTGTAGTTTCACCACATCACCCTGGAACCCTTCATAAAAACTGGCATTCCATTGGCCACTCTCCAATCAGGTACTACAGATGATTTTTAATGATAGTACACAGATTACTAAAAGTAGGTCTGCAACCTCATATTTCAGTTCTTTCAGCACCATGGAATGTATGCCATCCAGTCCAGGTGATTTGTTGCTCTTTAGTTTATCAATTAGCAGTATTACATCTTCCCGATTTATTCAGATTTGTTTCAATTCCTGTGATATATCACCTTTAAAAATAATTTCTGGCATGGGTAAGTTTCCTACTTCTTCTTCAGAAAAGAATGAAGCATAAAATTCATTCAGTCTCTCCACTATGGCCTTGTCCTCTCTCATTGCAACTTTTACCACTCCATTATCTTATGGTCCAACTGACTCCCTCATAGATGTTTTGCTACGTATATACTTGAAAAAGGTTTTATTATGCGCTGTTGCTTCCACAGCAAGCTTTTTTTCCAAACGTTCTCTTTGCCTGCCTTATCAATGCCTTGAATTTAACTTGCTAGTACTTATTTAGTTTCCCATTTCTGTCATTTGGCTCTTTTTTCTGTTTTCTGAAAGATTCTCTCTTAGCTATAACAGTCTCTCTGACTTCACCTTAAAGCCATGCTGGCTGTCATTTGGTCTTCCTTCCACCTTTAATGCATTGAATTCATCTGGTCTGGGCTTCCAAGATAGTATTTTTAAATAATGCCCAGGCCTGATGTAAAATCTTAACCTTTGCAGTTGCTCCTTTTAGTTTTTTTCTTAACCATTTTCCTCATTTTTAGTCTCCTTTTTGAAATTTAAATGATGGCGCAGTCAATTTCTTTTCTATCCTCCCTCTATTTATTAAATCAATTTTTTTTTAAAATGTAATATTTATAATTTCAAACAAAACAGTACAGATCATATGACTTGCATGAAATGCGAGCTCCCGCCAATAACTACATTACTCAAAAAAAATATTAAACAAAGAAATATGTGGGTGGAGCTCTTTCAAGATGGCTGCTGAGCGTTTTCTTTGAATCAATGCCGAAACGTAAGGGTAAATTGAGGGTTCTTCCCTCGGAGCCTCAACAACCTTCTGTCGGTCCCATGGACTGTTTCATTACCTTAACTCCGGACCAGAGAGCGGAGGTGCGAGCCGGCTTGGCGATGAGTGGAAAAGAGACCGCTTCGCCACCATCGGGTGTGGAAACATCTCTTTCCCCCGTGCAGAGAACTCCGCCGACTTGCCCTGCTTCTGTTGGCCCTACTCAGGCAGCTGCGACATCTGCTCCTCCCATGGTGGGGGATGAGTCTGCCGCTCGAGAGAAGCTGCGTGAGGCAGTGGCTTTACACTCCCCTGTGGATCACAGGGAGGCGGAGGACGATTCTATCTCGGCGGAACTCCCTGAGCTATCATTTGGGGAACGGAGCTCCCAGGTTGCGTCCTCACCGCTTCCTGTTTTGCCTTTTCGTCTATCTAGACCAAAGACTTTTATGCTCGAATCCATCTGGGACGCTATAGCTGCTTTGTCTGGAGCAGTTCAATCTCAAACCGCTGCCTTAGCCCAGAATATATCCAGGATAATACCTCGCGTATATTAGAGAACGCTGGCAAGATTGAGTTGGTTGTAACTACCTGTGACTCTCTGGCGAATGTGATATCTGATCATGGAACCCGGCTGGACTCTCTTTGTGATCAATCTTCTGCCTTTATTAAAGGACAATGGGATTCTTCGTTACAAGATGGAAATCTTGGAGAATGCTGCAAGAGCCGCTAATTTGCGGGTCTTAAATTTTCCACAATCTCAGAGTGTAACGGCGATTGATATGTTTAAGAAATATCTTCACGAAGTTCTCAAAGTTCCTGTTGAGCTGTTTCCACCGTTGACAAAAGCTTATTATCTTCCTCGAGGCAAAAAAGATGCTGTGGCTCCTTCTGAAGTTTCTAATGTTAATTTTGAAGTTCTCAATGTTTCTAATTTGTTGGAGGATACTGGGGGTGGGGGCTGTGTACCGGCCACTTTGATTGTTCAATGTGCCCTAATCTCTGATAAAGATTGGCTCCTTAAGATGTTCTTTAAAAAGAGGTTGGAGTCCTTTATGGGTTCGAATATTTCTATGTTTCCTAATTTAACTCGGGAAACTCAGAAACGGCGTAAACAGTTTTTACTTCTAAAATCTGGTGTGTTGCAAATGGGAGGGTCCTTCTTCCTCCGATACCCATGTAGATGCCTAGTTGTTTATAAATCTATTCGGTATTATTTTTCTAATCCTACGGATCTTGTAACATTTATCAATGCTAGGATTTCTACTGTTGATGCTAAGGGATAGTTGTTTTCTGTTTATTGAAGATGTCTGGAGTACCTCGCAGTCATATTGAGTTTCTTTTGTCACATATTCTTATGGGTTTAGACCTTTCTACTCTTGTTTGGTCTTTAGAATCCTCTCCTCCCCTCACTGATGTTGACCTGTATGGGAATCATAGGTTTATTTTCTTTATGTTATAATATCTGTTTATTATACTTATGCTCCTGTGTATAATCTCATTTTCTGAGCAAGATTGTGCTTGTTTTTCTTGCTGTTTAATTTGAAATCTATAAATAATTTAAAAAATAAAAAATAAAAATAAACAAAGAAATATAAATGAACAAAGGAGCCCCTCCCCTTTCCCACAACATAGAGAAATCCAAAAAAAGGAAATAACATTCTGATCCAACAAAGAAGGACATAGCAGTGTTTAAGCAGTCAGAACAAATAATAGCGCAGCAAAAGACTCAACTTATTCCACCACAGTGAGCTCCCTAGCATTCAAAAAAAGAAAAACATACGAAGTACCCTGCAGCTTTACTAAACATTTGCAAGGGTATTTGAGTTAAAGCAAACCCCCAGCCTGTAAGACCTAAGGACGCAGAATTAAAAACTCTTTTCTGCGACGTCGATTCTCCCTGGTCAGATCTGGAAAAATACGGACCAGGCATCCCTTAAACATTATATGTCTTTTCCTAAAAAACAATCTCAAGAGCTAAAGTCACTAAACATGTCGCTGGTACAATATTGTTAGAGTCCAAAGACTCCAACATAGCTGATACATTCAGTACATCCAATTACCCAGAACCAGGGGACTCCGCACCAGGAGAAGACCTCTGGCCCCTCGATAAATAACACACTTTAGCTACAGGTGGGCATGTTTCCTCCAGCACCCCCAATACATCAATTAAATATTGCTTAAACATTTCTTTAGCTGAAATACAGGACGAGTGTGGAAAATCAAAGAAAGATTCAGCAACCTAGAAAAGTTATCCAATTGTTCCAAATGGATTTTCAAATTGTTTGAGTCTTTCATAAAAGCCTCTGAAAGATTCTCCACATGATCAGTTCTCAGAACAAAACCTTCCAAATCAGCTTTGATCTGTCCAGTCTCACCAACATTTTTAGAAATTAATCCATAGTTCACTTGGATCCCTTGCATCTGGCTCGTAATTGCCTCTCCAAGCTGGTTTATAGCCAACCAGATAGACTCCAACATAAACTGCCCCAGCTGTTGCAAAGGAAATACACATGCCAACGACTCCTGGACTCTGTCCGGCAAATCTAAAGGGGCTATGTGCTCCACTGAAGGTAGAACGTTGCCTTCACTCATCCTCAGTGAAGGAACTCCGACCTCGGTGCTCTGCCCTGGCACTAGTTGACTCACAAGTCTCCACCTCAACCTCAACTTAACTCCAAGTCTGCAGTCGGCCCCAGCTGAGACACCGAAGAAACCCCAACGGGATAGTCACATGACCCACCAACTGCAAGGTCCAAATCAGAACAGAGAGGTTTCTGGGATTGTTGCGTCTCAGGAGACATTAGATCGCCGCTTGAAAGAGACTTTGAGCCTCCCAGCTCTGCCTGTCTCTCAGTCGTGCCTCGGTCGCCTGCACCCAGCTGCCGCTCCAGCCGCTGAAAAAAAAAAGCATCCAGAGGACTCAAGGTAAGAGGGGTAAGAGGTCAGCCAGGGGCAGCATGCCCTGCTTCCTCTTCTTCCCCACAGAAAAACACACTGTGGCTCAAACACTGCCGACAGCCATCTTGGATCCCCAAATCAAATGTGATTATTTCGCTGTTGCCTAGTGGCCCCAACACCATTACCTCTCACATTAGATCCTGCATTCCACTAAGGACTAGGTCTAAAGTAGCTTCCCCTCATCTTGATTCATGAACCAGCTCCTCCATGAAGCAGTCATTTATTCCAAGCATGCCTTCATGTGACAATGACCCAGTCAATACTGGGGTAATTTAAATCTCCAATTATTACTGTTGTAGGAGTGGGGGAGTAGCCTAATGGTTACAGCACTGGCTTAGGAACCAAGGGACCAGGGTTTGATTCCCACTAACATTCCTTGTGGCCTTCAACAAGTCATCAATGTTTCTGTTTAACACCCATTACTAAGGTTAAGTTACAATGTAAACTGCTTTGACTGAAATGATAAAGCAGTATAAAAAAACCTGTTAAATAGATAAATTGTAAACTCTGCTAGCTTCTTTTAGCATTGATCATCTGTTTGTTCATTCTGGCCAGGCAGCCAGTAGTACACCCACTGCCATTCACTTCCCCTTTTTACATGGAATTTCCATTCATAGAGATTCTACAGTGTATTTTGCTTGCTGCAAAACCTTTATTCTGTTGGACTCAATGCCCTCTAACATATAGAACCATTCCTCTACCTATGTGATCTATTCTAGCATTGCAATATAGTTTGTAGCCTGGTATCACAGTGTCCCACTGGTTATTCTCCATCCACCAGGTCTCTGAGATGCCAAATATACCTAACCTTTCATTCAGTACTATATTTTAACTCTCCATCTTTTTAGACTTCTAGAATTTGCATACAGGCATTTCAAAGTTTGTTTTATGATCATATTAAAAGGCTGGCTATCAGATGACAGGAGTAATTTGGAATCTTTTAACTCTGTCCGATTTTTACTTAAAGGCAACTGGGTTACTTTTACCTTTATAGAAAACTCTCTACCGAGATGCGTCGACTTCCCTGTTTTGCAAGTATCCTTCAAAGATACATCATTCAAAAACAAGCGCTCTTGTAACCTAATGGTTAGAGCACTGGCTTGGGAATCAAGGGTCCAGGGTTTGATTCCAACTAACACTCCTTGTGGCCTTGGGCAAATCACTTAACCCTCCATTGCCTCAGAAAAATCCAAGTTATCAATGTCCCTGTTTAATGTACATTATGAAGTTTAAGTTACAACTTAAATCGCTTTGAGTGAAATGATAAAGTGGTATAAAAAAAACCCTGCTAAATAAATAAAATAAATAAACTATCGACTTTCCCCCATTGCCTCATTTAAAAGCTGCTCCATCTACTTTTTAAAAGGTTAAGGCCAGCAGTCTGATTCCACTCTAGTTATGGTGGAGCCCATTGTTTCAGCAAAGCCCACCACCCTTCCCCAGAATGCTTTCCAATTCCTTACAAATCCAAAACCCTCTTCCTTGCATCATCGTAGCATCCATGCATTGAGATTCTAGAGCTCTGCCTACTTCTTAGCTCCTGTACATGAAACATTTATGAGAAGTCTACCCCGAAGTTTTGGATTTCAACTTTCTACCTAAAAGCCTAAATTTGGCTTCCAGAACCTCCCTCCCACACTTTCCTATGTCATTGGTACCGATATGTACCAAAATAGCAGGCTCCTCCCCAGCACTGTCTAAACCCTTATCTAGGTGGTACGTGAAATCCATTACCTTTGCGCCAGGCAAGTATGTGATTACGTGATTCTCACATCCATCAGCCACCCAGCTATCTTCATATCTAATGATTAAATCACCAACTGTAACAGCCGTCCTAACACTTCCCTCATGGACACATGGCCCTGGAGACCTATTTCCATACAATGGAAGGCAGTGGATGCAAATAGATCTCATGAATATTCATTAGGGACATCATGAAAACCTGACTGGTCTGGGGCCCTCCAGGATCGGAATTGCCCACCCCTGCCCTAGCACAAGAAACCAACTTCAAGGGCAATGCCAGGGAACCAAGGATCTGGTGGTAGTCCCAGGCCCATGGAGCTGCCTGAGGACAATATGCCCACAGTTGACTGAACCTTGAGGGACCTATCTGTTGTGAGGAAAACTCAACACAGGAGAGTATGGATCATAGTCCTCAGGTATTCCAAGTCCTGAGACAAAAAGCAGGCTGTTTTTAATATAGGTGAACACTACCCCAGCCTTCTCAGCTAGGAAACCAGAGTTGTGCCATTTCTGGACTTCTTCAGAGAGTATCAGCCAATCATCCAGAAATGGGCAATCCCAAATTTGCTGCCTGCACAGAAATATTGCTAAGCAAGAAGGCCAAAAAGGAAAGGCCAGGTACTAGAGAAGGCAGCCCAGAACCCAAACTTGGTCAAGGGTGGGAGGGGTGAACTCTCCCTCCCTGATCAATTCAATAACATACACAATGGTCCCCATAAGGAAGAGAGACTGGCATCAATTGCCTTTAGGTTCAGGGTAGGCCAGAAGGAACTTCTTTTCTTGGGCACCATGATGCTGACAGCATAACTTCCCTGGCCCTGCTCTGTAGACTTTTCTTTTATCTTCTTTAATTTCCAAATTCAAAAGTGTATGTTACATAACCATCAGGCACTTCCCAGGTTTTCCTTCAGCTACAACTCAGAAATCAATCAGCAGTGTGCAATATTCAATACAATTCCATGTTCTAGAGCAATTCCTGAGGAAACCAATGTGCCACAAATTACTTTGTTTAAAAACAGCAAATTTTTCTTTCCCGGGTCTCGACGCTCAACTCCGGCGCCTCTATGGCGTTTCAAAAAGTTATTTTCATCAGGAGACCTTTAACATTCTGCTATGCTGCCCACGCTTCTCCCCCTTCAGTTACCTACAGAAAAACGCCGCGCATCTGTAGGTAACTGAAGGGGGAGAAGCGTGGGCAGCATAGCAGAATGTTAAAGGTCTCCTGATGAAAATAACTTTTTGAAACGCCATAGAGGCGCCGGAGTTGAGCGTCGAGACCCGGGAAAGAAAAATTTGCTGTTTTTAAACAAAGTAATTTGTGGCACATTGGTTTCCTCAGGAATTGCTCTAGAACATGGAATTGTATTGAATATTGCACACTGCTGATTGATTTCTGAGTTGTAGCTGAAGGAAAACCTGGGAAGTGCCTGATGGTTATGTAACATACACTTTTGAATTTGGAAATTAAAGAAGATAAAAGAAAAGTTAATAATAAAGTATATTTTTTGCACACATAAGTTCTATGAACGTATCGTTCCTTAAAATTGAGTAATTCACGTTCAAAGAAATCGGACCGAATCTTAAAGCAGGTGCTGCTCTGTAGACGACATGGGTAAGACAGCCTGCAACTGCAGGAGACATCAAAGAGGGTCCTTGTACATCACTCACTTGAGGAGGAGGAGGCCAGAGGGAGAAATTATCAGGGTGTCTCATAGAGGTATAGTCCTAATCAAATGAAATACATACAGATCTTGCTTTTGTTATTTGTTTTGTTTTATCTATGGCTGGCTTGAATCAATGGCCTTAGAGTTAGAAAGCAAGTATCTTGCTCGGAGCTTCAGCCTTAACTGAGAACCACAAGGACCCACTGATCTCGTGGTATGGGTCCCTTCAGAGAGAAACCACTGGAGTCTGTAATGGGGAAGATCCATCCTGGGCCGTAAAAACACAGGATTCTGTGAGAACTAGGTCAGAATCTGACAGGCAGGCAAACCACATGATCAATAGTTGTCAGGAGCAACGTAAACAGACCCAGCCACGAGGTCTGCAACCCCGCCCAACTAGCAAGCAATCCTTAGCTCCTGAAGCAAATAATTTTCACCTGAGTGGGGGAAGTGCTAATCAGCACTATAAGAAACACTCAGTAGAGGTAGAAAAGGGAGAAGGAAGAAACAGGAAAGAACTCAGAGAGAGATCCAGCGACAGACCCAGAGAGAGAGCGAGAAACAGCTGTGAGAGTCAGTTTGCTGTGACGCAGTTTGGAGCTCAGAGGCAACGTGCTTTGCAGAGTGAATGGAAGCCTGAGAGAGTGGAACAGTATGTATCTGAGAATTGTGACCCTGGAAGTGATTCTGAACCAGACTTAAGGAAACTTACTGGCAGCAGAAATACCTTGAGTGTTAATGCTCAGAAGCCTCGTGGGAAAAGTCCAAGGCTGGTGCCGTGCTGGGAAGGCCACCAGAAGGATTTAACAGGAGAGCTAGCGTGGGAGCATTTACAAGCCCCTGAGAGGGAGAGGTATTGTGTAGAAGATATCTGCATGTCAGAAGAAGAGTTTGAAAAGCCTAAACCTCAGAGAAAGCTTCCAAGGGCCAAACCCTTTGCTAACAGGGTAGAGCAGTTCCATTATCCTCAGCCAAAACCTGAAGGTAGGACAAGCAAATACTTTAAAGGGAAAAGCTCTTATAAAAAGTTATATGCTGAAAATCCTGGAAGGTGGGTCTCTCCTCTCTCACACTCTGATATATATGGTAACAGTAATTCTTACCTTAGAGAAGGCTGGCTGGATAAGCCCCGTGAAGATACATTAGAAGGAGGTTTACAAACGTTGTGCAATAAAGAAAACGTTTGTCCAGCTGAAAGTCAGCAGGAGCCTATGATAATTGATTCTGCTAGTGAAGATTCATTTGGTGATCCAATGGATTGTACGCTAACCATTTCAGACAAGATTACTTCTTTGTGTTAAGCCAGCGTTTGTGCATTGCTTAAGGCTAGCTATAAAGATCACAAGATTGCTGTTCATTTGCAAAGGAACTGTATGCTGAGAATATTGTTTCCTGTGGATATAATCTGAGTAAGAAGCAAGAAGAAGCTGTCTTTCATTTCCCTTTATCACATGCCAGAGTGTATGGCTTTATTGTCCTAAGTTCGTTGTGTTGTATATTTGAAAATCCAACCCCGGAAGGGGAAATAAAATCCTATCTTGTACCTGACCCATTTGTGTCCACAAATACTCCTTCATCGAAAGGGTCATCAGGCGGACAGACCCGCTCCCCCTAGGCGGTGGACTGGCCACTGCCTGACAAGTCACACTCCAACCAGGGACTACTGGCTCCAAATCAGCCAGGTAGTGGCTCGTGTGCACAGAAAAATCTGAAAATGTAGTTACGCACCGGTACAGGTGTTCTCCAGGGACAACAGGAATCAGTCCAAACATATGGATGATGTCGGCGCCGACAGAGCCCACGCGGAGCAATAACCCAGTTTTTACAGAAAGCTTTTGGGAATGCAACTACGCATGCGTGGTCCCCTTCCTGCCCAAGGGTGCCATCGAGCTCAGTCAGATGGCATAGCATAAAAGGACTTAAACAATGTAGAGAGGCAACTCCCAAGGGAGGAGGGAGGGTTGAGAGGACCAATTCCTGCTGTCCCTGGAGAACACCTCTTCCAGATGAGTAATTACGCTTTCTCCAGAAACAAATAGGAAATCAGTCCTCACATATGGGACTCCCTAGTTCCAGGCTGCTGAGGACCGAGCCACGACAGTACCACTGGCGACCCACCGGGTAGCCATGAGATGCAGAAGATGAGTTCCCACTGAGAGACTCTGCACGGAGGAGGGAGGAGAGAGGTTACGTGACAGGACAGCATCACCCTGGTGTGGCAGGAAGTGATCCTGTAACTAGGACCTGTCCTCCAGGTGATGTAAAACCCTCTCGCACCGAGGAAGTTTCTCCAGGGCCATGTGCCCATGAGGGAAGGGTTAGGACAGCCGTTATAGTTGGTGATTCGATCATTAGGCATGTAGATAGCTGGGTGGCTGGTGGACGTGAGGATCGCCTGGTAACATGCCTGCCTGGTGCGAAGGTAGCAGACCTCACGCGCCACCTAGATAAGGTCTTAGATAGTGCTGGGGAGGAGTCTGCTGTCTTGGTACATGTCGGTACCAATGACATAGGAAAATGTGGTAGGAAGGTTCTGGAAGCTAAATTTAGGCTTTTAGGTAGGAAGTTGAAATCCAGAACGTCCATGGTAGCATTCTCCGAAATGCTTCCTGTTCCACGAGCAGGACCCAAAAGGCAGGCAGAGCTCCGGAGTCTCAATGCGTGGATGAGACAATGGTGCAGAGATGAGGGGTTTGGATTTTTTAGGAACTGGGGAACATTCTGGGGAAAGGAGGGGCTCTTCCGAAGGGATTGGCTTCATCTTAACCGGGATGGAACCAGGCTGCTGGCATTAACCTTTAAGAAGGAGATAGAGCAGCTTTTAGACTAGATATTAGGGGAAAGCCGACAGTGACCCAAGAGCGGATGGTTCGGAAGAATGTATCCTTGAAGGATACTACCAAAAGCAGAGAGGTTCCACAAAAGAGTAAAGTAGCCCAAATGCCCTCAAGTATGGAGCAGACAGAGCTTAAAGATCCCAATTTACCCAAATCTAACAATAGCCAAATTAACATGAATAAAATACATTCTCTAAAATGCTTGTATGCAAATGCAAGAAGTCTAAAGAATAAGATGGGAGAGTTAGAATATACAGCACTAAATGAAAGGTTAGATATGATTGGAATATCAGAGACATGGTGGAAGGAGGACAACCATTGGGACACTGTGATACCTGGGTACAAACTATATCATAATGATAGAGCTGATCAAATTGGTGGAGGGGTTGCGCTCTATGTTAGAGAGGGCATTGACTCAGAAAGGATTAAAGTTTTGCAGGAAACAAAATCTGCTGTAGAATCTATATGGATTGAAATTCCATATAAAGGGGGAAGGCAATGGCAGTGGGGGTGTACTATCGAGCACCTGGCCAGAATGACCAAATGGATGATGAAATGCTCAAAGAAATCAAGGAAGCTAACAAAAGTTACAGCGCAGTAATAATAACACAGGTACACTAAAAAAATTTTTTTTAAACTGCCTCTAATGTTTCGATTGATTTTTACGTTTTTTTGGTGCGCTGAATCCAAATCTGGTAACCAATTTGCTCCATCACGTACAGATTTTTTGCTACATTGGGTTAGCAGTTTGAGGTGAACGTTTCAGATTGAGTGCGATCGAGATAAAAGTTTCTTGGATGAATTCTTTATACTAATTGTTTAGTAGTTATTCAAATAAGAATAAAGAAAATTGTAACAAGGCAGCACATAAGAATAGAGTAATGTCAACAAAACACACTGTGATGGTAGTAAAATTGTCTGCACTTAAAACAGCCACATACATGTGCACAAACATTGAGCATATAAGAGCGAGGTTAGACACAAAGCAAAGCAAAGAAATGTGCAAAAAATGTTGTACAGGTATGTATGTAAGAATAGAAAACGCAAACCGCACCATTGCAATACATGAAGACAAACACCCGATGGTGTGAAAATAAAATTCTAATAAATGAGATCCGACACTGTGGTAATAACTAGCAAATTTTTATTTCAAAGTTTAGTAAAAACACGATATTTGTCAACACAGTTTAGATTTTAAAGTCATTCTTGGGTCAATCAATCTCCTGGTGGGCCCGTTTCTTCTTCCCCCGAATGCTTCTCTTGGTGCGCTGCTTGGCGTATTTTTCATCTGGGGTTTCCCGCAGCAGCAACCAGCAGAAATCAGCCATCATAGTGGTGTTCCATCTTCCTTGGTACCTTCTCTCTGCGTCCTTGATGTCCTGGTGAAACCTTTCACCTTGTTCTTCACTGTACGCCCCCAGGTTTTCGGGAAAGTAGTTCACATGGGAGTGCAAGAAATGGACTTTCAGGTTCATGTTACAGCCTTGTTCTTTGAAGGCATTGAGCATCCTGGCAACAATATCCTTATAGTTCTCATCCCGCCTGTTCCCCAAGAATTTGAGAACAACATCCTTGAAGGAATCCCAGGCTTCTTTTTCCTTCTCAGACATCGTTTCAGCAAATGCTCCATCTGAAATGAGTTTCCTTATATCAGGGCCAACAAACACTCCTTCCTTTAGCTTTGCTTCAGAAAGTCGGGGGAACTTTGAGCAAAGGTACCGAAAGCACTCACCATCTTTTGGAAGGGACTTGATGAATTGCTTAATGAGACCCAACTTAATGTGGAGAGGTGGTAATAGAATTTTATCACGAGGTACTAAGCTCTCATGAAGAACATTTTTCTCACCGGGTCTCAAATACTCCCAAATTGGCCAGTCTTTTTTCCCCCAGTGTAGGTCGCGGGCCCGGCTATCCCACAAGCAAAGGAAGCAGGGATATTTGGTGAAACCGGATTGCTGCCCTAATAGCATGGATAGAATTTTAAAGTCTCCACAAATCATCCACTTATGCTCATCATAATGAATCTTCTGAAGAATCAGGGCCAAATTCTCGTATTTTTCTTGGAGAATAACAGAGTGAGCAATAGGAACTGAAGCGAATGTGTTGCCATTATGAAGAAGAACACCTTTTATGCTGTCTTTTGACGAATCAATGAACAGCCGCCATTCAGCAGGATCATACTTGAGTTTAAACTTTTCCATCACTCCGTATATATTGTTGCAAAATACCAAATCTTCCTCTTTGCTGAAATACTTCAAAAATTGTGTCTCGCGGTTGCGGTACCAATAAAAAGTTGTTCCTGGTGACAATAGATTTTTCTGTTTAAGCCGAGAACTTAGCAGTTGGGCAGCATCTTTTGGGAGTCCTAAATCCCGGACTAAATCATTCAATTCAGCTTGAGAGAAACGTTCAGGTTTCGGATCTGGTTCAGTTTCAAACTCGGAAGTACTGGACTCATCGGGAAAAGCCATCTGATGAGTCTCATCATGATCAGAACCGTCCACACAAATATGATCCAAAGATTTTGGTGGTTCAGGCACAGGTACTTCGTTGCTATGAGGCATAGGCCTAATTGCTGAGGGAAGGTTGGGGTAACTTATTACGTTCTTATTTTTTAAGTTGTATCCCTTCACAATGCAAGAGCAAAAATAGCAGTCACTGCTGTGGTCTCTTTGTTCACGCCACATCATAGGTATTCCGAAACGAAATGCTTGTTTTTTACCTTTCATCCATAAGCGTAGATCTTCCTCACATGTCTTGCACACTTTGTGAGGAGCCCACGGTTTGTCTTGATCGCCTAACTTCAAACCGAAATAGGCGAAATATACTTTTTTAATAAATGCAGAAATGTTCCTCTGCTGCTTTTTCACGGTATATTCCCCACAAATAAAACAAAAACTGTCCGGAGAGTTGACGCAACCTCTGGCTCTGTGAGCCATCACAAATACACAGCACTGCAAACTACAACTGTAGTGAACCACTTTGGAATAAAGCTGGATTACGACTGAGCAAACAAAAGGTAATAATGAACTTGCAAGAAACTGAAATTTGACAGGAACGTTCATGTCGCAACCACCGTGTTTGAGCGAGCGAACGAGGCGAGGCGAACAGGAAAGAACATGCGCCAGCGCGAGTACTGGATTTAGCCCCCGCCTCCCAATTGTCCTGTTAATGTATAAAATGAATACAAAACACTCTAAAATATCATGAGGGAGTGTTTCTAGTTAGTTAACCATTACAACCTCTATTTTGGGCCAAGAAAATAAACTGCAGTTGGCTAAAAAGAAATTATGTGAACATTCCTTATATGGGTAAGAAATCTAATTTTGCAAGAAAACGTGACGTGATGGAACATTTTGGCTATTTTTCCTGGATTCAGCACCCCAAAATCTATAGGAATCAGTTGCAAAACTGGAGGCAGTTTTTTGGTAGTGTACCTGTGTAATGGGTGATTTCAATTACCCCGGTATAGACTGGGTCAGTGTCACGTCAGGACATGCTAGGGAGATAAAGTTCCTAGATGAAATAAATGACTGCTTCTTGGAGCAGCTGGTTCATGAACCGAACAGAGGGGAAGCCATATTAGACCTAGTCCTTAGTGGAACACCAGATCTAGTGCAAGAGATAAGGGTGTTGGGGCCACTTGGCAATAGTGATCATAGCATGATCGCCTTTGATTTAATTAGTGGAGGAGGGATAGTAAGGAAATCCACAGTACTACCTTTTAACTTTCAAAAGGGAGACTATGATAAAACGAGGAAAACAGTTAAGAAAAAACTAAAAGGAGCAGTTGCAAAGGTTAAAGACGTACATCAAGCTTGGGTGTTGTTGAAAAATACTATCTTGGAAGCCCAGACCAGCTGTATTCCACGCTTTAAGAAAAGAGGAAGGAAGTCCAAAAAACTGCCAGCATGGTTTAAAGGTGAGGTCAGAGAGGCTGTTGTTGCCAAAAAAGCATCTTTCAGGAAATGGAAAAAAAGAGCCAAACGACGAAACCTGGAAACAGCACAAGCACTGGCAAGTCAAATGCAAGGCATTGATAAGGCAGGCAAAGAGAGAATTTGAGAAGAAGCTTGCTGTGGAAGCAAAAACGCGAAATAAAGACCTTTTCAAGTACATTCGTAGCAAAAAACCTGTGAGAGAGTCAGTTGGTCCATTAGATGATAAAGGGGTTAAAGGAGCACTAAGAGGCGACAAGGCGATAGCGGAGAGACTGAATGAATTCTTTGCTTCGGTCTTTACTGAGGAAGATGTAGGGATGTTACCCATGACTGAAGTGGTATTTAAAGGTGAGGAAGAATTGAAGGAAATATCGATACATCGGGAAGATGTCTTACAACTATTAGATAAACTGAAGAGTAGCAAATCACCTGGGCCGGGTGGTATACATCCAAGGGTGTTGAAAGAACTGAAATATGAGATTGCAGACCTGCTATCAGTAATCTGTGAACTATCATTAAAATAATCTCTAATACCTGAAGATTGGAGAATCGCCAATGTAACACCAATTTTTAAAAAGGGTTCCGGGGGGGGCGGAGCCTGATGTCCAGCGGGTTAGACGCTTCGCGCTGAAGCTCCCGAGGGGCCTACTCAGAATCCTGACTTAATATCTGCATAAACTTAATATTTTACTCCGAACCTACCGGGGTGCCTTGGGGGGAATGGCGGCCCACAAACCAGTGCGCTTGGACTTCAGGTCTCCCTCTTCTTCACATGGAAAACGCTCCAAAACAGAGTTGTCTTCCCCACCAAAGATGGTTCCACTTCGGGTAAGCCCCGAAATGCAACAGGAGATCTTGGAGGAAATACGTGGTGTGAAGGAACTGGTACAGTCCAACGGAGAAGCGCTCCGAGCTATGCGAGAAGATTTCGGTATGCTTCAGGACCGGCTTGAAGGTCTTTCACTACGGCTGGACAACATGGCGGGGGTCCTCGATTCGCACGCAGTGCGCTTGGTGAACCTGGACAAGGCTGAGCGTCAGATACAGAATCTTCAAAAAGAGTTAGAGGATTGCAATAATCGAGCCCGTCGCAACAATGTAAGGCTCATAGGAGTACCAGAGGGGGCGGAAGCAGGAGATATCAGAGAATTTCTGGTCAAAACTCTCCCCTCCTTGCTGAAGATTACCTTTTGCAGAGATCTGGAAATTGACCGAGCATATCGTGCTCCTACCAACATCGCACTCAATCGGACGACCCCCCGGCCCATTATCTTTCGTCTACTGAGATATCAGCAAGTTGAGCAAATTTTCAAAGCTGCCCGGGTGATTCAACATCTGCAGTTTGAAGATCATAAAGTTTCTTTCTTCCCCGACTTGGCAAAGCCCACAGTTGACCGGCGGAAGGGACTCCTTGCTTTTCGACCTAGACTTCAACAGTTACAGGCTCGCTTTGGCCTCTTATATCCAGCGAAGCTCAGAGTGACTCTCCATAACCAAACTAGAACCTTCGAAGATCCTGCTCTGCTAGCAACATTTTTAGATTCCAAAGAGGCAGACCAGATGCGCTAAGTCAACAACTCGGATGGACTCCGCTGGAACTGCCCGCCATTTTGAATGGCCCGATGCGGTGATCATTGCCTGGAATAGAGACTGCCTGGACCTTTCTTTCTTTTATATCTACCTTTCTTGGTCTCCTTTTCCTCCATGATGTGCACCTCGGTTGGATTCGGAGCACGCACAGCTATACCGGTTATATGTTTCAATTTAGGCCTTCTCTGGGGTTTCACCCCGCAGACATCAGGTCGCCAGTAATTTCTGGGGTTTTGCTTCTTCTCTAAGGCACTTCGGTGCTTCTACTGTTATATAGGGCGCTTCATGATTTTTCATTGGCTTATTTTCTATCATATCGTGTGTACAGTCATTTATAGTTGATATGAGGGACATTGCGCAACTCGGTGCGCCATCCTGTTTCTTTCTCAGAATGTTTGACTTTGTTGTATGGCCTTATGTAAGCTCTTGTCACTGAACGTAAGAGGCATCAATAGTCCAATCAAAAGAATGACCATCCTTAGTTATTTTAATCATGACCATACTGATTTAGTGTTTCTTCAGGAAACCCATTTCACCTCCGTTGAACCACTGAAACTTACTGCTAAACCTTATATGGTGGCTGCCTATTCTCCCGCCGTTTCCAAGCGGTGCGGGGTAGCCATCTTGGTTGAGAAATCTTTGCCAACCACTGTAATGGATACTAGCTCTGATGGGGAGGGTAGCTGGGCCTGTGTATATTTTAAGGTTGGAGATAGTGAATTTACGTGTATTTGTATTTATGCTCCGAATGTGGATGACCCTGTTACTGTTACTCGGCGGTGACTTCCACCAAGTATTTGATCTTTTGATAGATAGACTGCCGCCTAGAACGAGTGGTCCGCCCAAGAGTCTCTACACCCTGCCAGCTCTGATGAAAGATTTTGCGTGAGTAGATATATGGAAGCTGCTTCACCCCTCCGACTTAGAGCTCACCTTTTCTCAGCCCCCCCATCATTTACAATCTAGATCAGATTTTCTTTCTTATCTCCTCAGTACTGCTATCCCAAGTGGACATATACTCCTGATAGGTTAGCCAATTGGAATGCCATCCAGAGCACTTGATGCTGGACATGCCATGTGGCCTTTGGTTTACTAAACTCCTGTTAAGTATGATTGTCCCGCATTACAGTATTACTGGAGTCGGGTCTGGGGTCGTCTTCATTCTATTTTATATTTTCCGGAACCCCTCTCTTGGAAGATTGTGGGGCTCCGCTCAGCTGCGGGGATCCCCTCTCTTCCTAAATTGGCTTACTTCCTTTTAGCCTTTATGCTGGGCATTGCTATTTCCTATTTCCTTAATCACGAAATATTGGGAAAATAGCTCTTTTTTGAGCTCTAATGAATGGTGAATCATATCTGTCTTTATTGTAAATATGCGCAAATACCTTGTATGTCAGCCTCTTCCGTTCAAACCATTCACTATTGGTCTTGCTAGAAGACGCTCAACGATTATGTTCAAACTATTCAATGCTCTCAGTTGACTGTTTGATTCTGTATTAATCTCTGTCACATGCTCATCCGGTATCATAGATTCTACTTCTGTTTGTTTGATGTACAATAATTGTTGTATGTAAGCGCTTATATGATGATTCTTATCAGCTTAGAGAAGAAGCATTGGGGTGGGGGGTAATTGGGGATGCTTTCTTTATTGTATGTGTGTAATTGTTTCTTTTGGTGTGTTGTTACTTTTGTTTGTTGTAAAACGAAAATAAAAGTTTAAAAAAAAAAAAAAAAGGGTTCCAGGGGTGATCCGGGAAACTACAGACCGGTGAGCCTGACGTCAGTACCAGGAAAAATGGTAGAAACCATCATAAAGAATAAAATTACTCAGCATGTAGATAGTCACAACCTAATGGGAGACAGCCAACATGGCTTTAGACAAGGAAGATCTTGTCTTACTAATCTGCTATGTTTTTTTGAAGGAGTGAATAAACAGGTGGACAAAGGTGAGTCAGTTGATATTGTGTATCTGGACTTTCAGAAAGCCTTTGACAAGGTCCCTCATCAGAGACTTTTGGCAAAACTAAAGAGTCATGGGATAGGAGGCAGTGTACTATTGTGGATCAGGAACTGGTTAAAAGATAGAAAGCAGAGGGTAGGGCTAAATGGCCAATTTTCCCAATGGAGAAAGGTGAATAGTGGTGTACCCCAGGGATCTGTGCTGGGTCCGCTGCTTTTTGACATATTCATAAATGACCTGGAAAGTGGAATAACGAGTGAGGTTATCAAATTTGCAGATGACACAAAACTATTTAAAGTTGTTAAAACCCAAGAGGATTGTGGAAAATTGCAAGAGGATCTTGATAAATTGGAAGACTGGGCATCAAAATGGCAGATGAAATTTAATGTGGACAAGTGCAAGATTATGCACCTAGGGAAGAACAACCCAAACTATGGTTACACGATGCAAGGTTCCACATTAGGAACCACCACCCAAGAAAAAGATTTAGGCGTCATTGTGGATACCATGTTAAAACCCTCGGCCCAGTGTGCAGCGGCGGCCAAGAGAGCAAATAGAATGCTAGGTATGATAAGGAAAGGAATGGAAAATAAAACAAAAGATATTATAATGCCTCTATATCGTTCCATGGTGAGATCGCACCTTGAATATTGTGTGCAATTCTGGTCGCCGTATCTTAAAAAGGATATAGCGATTTTAGAAAAGGTTCAGAGAAGAGCCACCAAAATGGTAAAGGGGATGGAAGGATACTCCTATGAAGAAAGGCTAAAAAGGTTAGGGCTCTTTAACCTCGAAAAGAGACGGCTGAGGGGAGATATGATAGAAGTCTATAAATTAATGAACGGAGTGAAACGGGTAAACGTAGATCGATTGTTTACGTTATCAGAATATAGAAAGACTAGGGGACATGCAATGAAGCTACAGGGTAAACTATTTAAGACTAATAAAAGAAAATATTTTTTCACTCAACGTGTAATCAAACTCTGGAATTTGTTACCGGAGGATGTACTAAAGGCTGTTAGTGTAGCTGGGTTTAAAAAAGGTTTGGACAAGTTCCTAGAGGAAAGGTCCATAAACCATTATTAAGAAGTGACCGAAGATATCAATGCTTGACCCAGTACAAGCATTGTGGAACTTGTGTCTCTTGGGGAAACTGCTAGGTACATATGACCTAGATTGGCCACTGTTGGAAACAGAATACTGGGCTTGATGGACCTTGGTCTGACTCAGTATGGCATATCTTATGTTCAGACCCTAGCATCCAGCGATACAATCACTCCGGCATCCTGAACACGGAAGGGACGGAGAGCAGGAGTTACCTACACCCCAAAAATATTACGAAGTACTGCTTGCCTGAAGGCACTGTCCCTGCAAGACTCACTCTCCAGGCAGTAATGAGCTACAAACGTATGAATCGAAGATCATGTGGTGGCCCTGCAGATTTCCAGCACCGGCACTGAGCGAAGGTTGGCCACCGACACAGCCATGGCCCGCACACAATGTGCAGTGATCCAGTGCTCAAGGGGAAGGCCCGCTTGCTCATAGGCGAGGGTAATGCAGTCCACCACCCATGTGGACAGAGTCTACTTAGTTACCGGGGGCCCCAGTCTACTTACTGGGGTCATATGATACAAAGAGCTGAGGAGCTTTGCGATGGGCCCGAGTCCTCTGCAGGTAGAAGGACAGGGCCTGCTTGCAGTCTAGCATATGCAAAATAAGTTCCTCCCTTCTGGCGTGGGGCCATGGGAAAAAGGTGTGGAGGACCACCTGCTGGTTGAGGAGGAAGGCGGATACCACCTTGGGAAGGAATTTGGGATGTGTGCGGAGCACTACCCTGTTCTGATAGAACCTTGTATATGGAGGATATACCATCAAGGACTAGAGTTCACTCACTTTCCAAGCGGACATGATGGGCACCAGAAAAACCACCTTTCAGGAGAGGTATCTGAGATGGCAGGTGGCCAGGGGCTCGAATGGCGGCTTGGCGAGTTGTGAGACCACCACCTTAAAGGTCCCATTCTGCCACCGGAGGGCAGAGAGAGGGCTTCGATAGTAGGAGGCCCCGGAGGAACCTGGAGACCAGAGGCTGGTTTGAGAGGGGTTCTCTCTCTACAGGGTGATGGTGAGCAGCTATGGTGCTCAGATGTACCCTCACCAAATTAGAATTAAGGACAGCATGTGAGAGGGGCAGCAAGTATTGTAGAACTAGTTGCACATGGCAGGAGAGAGGGTTCTCCCTTCTGTCTGCACACTAGACAGAGAATCTCCTCCATTTGAAGGCATACACCGGTCTGGTGGAGGGTTTTCGGGAGGCCAACAGGATCTCTTTGACTTCTCTTGGGAGACTGAAGGGAGCCAAGGCTACCCTTTCAGCAGCCAAGCGCTCAACGCTAGTGACCCTAGGTTGGGGTGCAGGAGAGAGCCCACCTCCTGTGACAGAAGGTCCGGATCCTGACCCAGAGGGACCGGGAGCACCACCGACAGGGAGAGCAGTAGAGGGAACCAGTGATTCTGGACCCATCTGGGGGTGATCAGGATCACTGATGCCTGCTTGCTCTGAATTTTGAAGAGATTCTTGGCTACCAAAGGAGTTAGTGGTAAGGCATAGAGGAGCCCCTCGGATCACGGGATCAAGAAGGCATCCGCCGCTACTCTCTCTGCGTGCAGCTGGTGTGAGCAGAAGCATGACAGCTATGTGTTGTCCAGGGAAGCGAACAGGCCCATCTCGGGCCTGCCCCAGAGGTGGAAGAGTTGATGCGCCACCTTGGGGTGCAGACACCATTTGTGTGGATTGAGGACTCTGCTGAGCTTGTCCGTCAAGCTGTTGTTCTGGCCTGGAAAGTATATTGCTTGTAGGAGCATTCTGTGGCATATCACAAAGGTGAGGAGAGCCACCGCTTCCTGGCAGAGGGAGTATGAACCTGTGCCCCTTGCTTGTTCACATAGAACATGGAGACCTGGCTGGCTGTCTGGATCAGCACAGGACAGTTGCACAGGAGGTAGTGGAATGCTCGCAGAGCTAGGAAAATGGCCCCGAGTTCCAGAAGGTTGATTTTCAGGAGTGATTCCTCTTGCGACCAGCTGCCTTGAGTGTAAAGGTCTCCGCAGTGTGCTCCCAACCCAGAAGGGAGGCATCCATGGTTAGGACCATCTGCAGTGCAGGTGCCTGGAATGGCATCCCCTCCTGGAGGTAGCATAGTGACTGCCACCAGCTGAGGAAGCCCACCAATTGGTGGGTGACTCTGACCATGTCGTGTAACCTGCCCGTGGCTTGGGTCCACTGGGAGCGGAGGCACCACTGGGCCACCCACATGTGCAAGCAAGCTAGGGGTGTGAAGTGAACTGTTGAGGCCATGTGGCCCAGCAACCAGAGGAGGTGGCAAGCTGGTACCGAACGGTGAGACTGTACCTCTCTCGCTAGCTGCATGAGGCAAAGTGCCCTCTCCTTTGGAAGGGAGGGCCTGACCTGCAACGTGTCCAGCTGAGTGCCTATGAACTACAGATTTTGGGCTGGAGGGAGGTGGGCTTCGGGAAGTTTGATGACAAACCCCATGTGCTGCAGGAGGCAGATTGTTCGCCCTGTGGCATGGCTGGCCTCGAGGGTTGTGCATCCTCTGATGAGCCAATCATCCAGATAGGGGAATATGAAGGCCCCTTGCAGGTGCATATAGGCAGCCACAACTGCCAGGCACTTTGTAAAGACTCTGGGCGAGGAGGCCAAGCTGAATGGAAGTACCCTGTACTGGTAATGTTCTCCTCCCACCACGAACCTTAGGTATTGTCTGTGGGAGGGGTGGATCGGGATGTGGGCATATGCATCCTTTAGGTCTAAGGAGCACAGCCAATCTCCCTGGTGGAGGTAGGGCAGCAGAGTTCCAAGGGAGAACATTTTGAACTTCTCTCTCACCAGAAACTTGTTCAGGTTTTGCAGGTCTAGTATGGGCCTGAGGCCTCCAGTTCTTTTGGGGACAAGGAAATACCTTGAGTTGAAACCTTTTCCCCACAGTTGTCTTGGTAAAGGTTCTATCGCCTTCGAGCTTTGACAGGAGCAAGGTCCGGAGAGGCCATACCTGCTCTCCTGGGAAGAACCCTGGGGGTGTTTGTTGGAACCTGAGGAGGTAGCCCTCCTTTACTACTTGCAGGACCCCGCTGGTGACCCCAGCACACCTGTAGGCAAAAAGCACCAAGAACCCTTGTGGGCTGGGGAGGGTCTCCCGAGGAAGAGGAGGCCCTACCCGGAGAGTCAAAAGCTGGGTGGGAACTGGTGCCTGGGGCTTTTGGGCCTTTGGCTTCCTTGGCCCATAGCCCAGGTTCTTGGGCTGGGGGGCCCTGTTGCTGTTGCCCAGAGAAGGTAGAAAGGACCCTTCCTCCTCGGGAAGGGTGGTCTCTTTCCCGACGGCTTCTTCCAGGGAAGGGTTGAGGTTTTCCTCGAGAGCCTTTGCCTGGTTACAACCTCGGCCTCTATCTCGGCCATGGGCTTGCCAAACAAGTTTTCCCCGGTACAGGGGGCGTCCTGCAATTTTTCTTGCACCCATTGCTCGAAGTCAGAGGTTTGTAACCAGTCCTGCGCTGGGCCCCGATGCCTGCTGCTGCTATTCTTGCTGCAGATTCAAAGCCATCGTAGGTGACACGGGAGAGGAACTTAGACCAGACCCTGATCCCGGTGGTCAGGGCTTGGAACCTCTGAAGGGGTTGCCCGGCAAGGCCCATAGAAAAGCCTGCCAGCTCTTGGATAAGGCCCTTGCGAATATACATATGTACAACTCACAGGCTTGTATCCAGCAGCACAGCATGGATCCCTGGAAGCACTTGCGCCCGAGGACTTTGAGGGCTCTGGCTTCCGTCGGGGGGTGGGGGGGACAGAAGAGTAGTTCTTCTGGCTTTTGAGTTTTTGCATCGAGGACACCACGACCATGGAGTTGTGTGACTTGGGACTTTTGGAAACCTGGGCCTTTCTTTACGCGGTAAATGGCATCGAGGTGCCAGCTGACCACTGGCACCGAGGCCAAGGTTTCCCACATCTGCAGAAGAGGGTGCTCGAGGATGGGTTGCAAGGGCACCGTGAGAGTCTCTTTTGGTGGGGATTCATACTGGTGAATCTCCAGTTCTTTGGTGCGTGTGTCCCTCCTCTGACTCAGTCAGGACCAAGAGGGCCCGGGCCATGTCCCGTACAAAGTCATGAAATGCGCCAGGGTTCCGGAGGGGATGGTTCCGAGGGGACATCTCTGTGTTAAGTGGTCTCAGGAGAGGCCTTGATGTTGGTCTCCCAATAAGAACCCGAGGGTGTCGAAGATTCCTAGGCTTGGGGCTCTCATGCCTCGAGGCCAGCCCCAAGGAACCAGGGTCTCCTGTTGGGTCAGAATCTCAAAAAGGCTGGGTAGGACCAGACACCCGAAGATTGGAACCAGAACCTCAATTGGTGCCAAGGACTCACACGAGGCTGGTGGTGCTTGGGGCCTGGTTCAAAGCCCAGGGACCCCCCTGCAGTCGGAGGCCCGGTTGTCAGGGAAGATAATGTGGGCTTACCTGATATCATTGCCTGCTGCAAGGCCAGGATGGCAGAGATATTCTGCTCCAGGGTCGCCATCCGAGACTCGATACCAGTAGGTTCTGTAGCATTCGGCATGGGTACCGAGGATCTCGGGCCCAATGCTGGCACTCTTGCGAGTGCATCCTTGATGAGAACCACGGCCTCGGGGAACTTGCACAGTCATCGCTGGCCGAGAACGCCCTCTTAGAAACTTTAAGAGGGCACTGCTCAGAGTCACCCGAGTCTATCCGCGGGACCTCAGCAGGTTTCCCTGGTGGAACCTTGACCAGCTTCAAGGATTTTTTCTTTTTCTTTGAAGGTCCGGTGTCTTTACAGAGGAGCCTCCGCCATGGGACTCCAAAGACACCCTGGTCTCACGGGATGTGCTCGGCTTGGGGCTCAGCACCAGCAAAGCAAGTGCCGAGTTGGAACGCAGGAACAGCTTCTCCTGCAACTCCGACCGTTTCCTGTTGGTTCTCAGAGTAATGGCCTGGCTCAAGTTGCAGGTGGCATTGTAATGGTCTGGGTCAAGGCAGTGCGAGCAGCAGTCATGAGTGTCTGTGAAAAACATTTTCTGACCACAGCGATCACACTTCTTGAACCCACCGAGGGACATGGTGGGAGACACCTGGTCGGAGTCGATGACCCCAGGTGAAAAAGGACATGAATGCCGGTTGAGGGAAGCCCAGGGCCGGCCCGTCCAATGAGCAAGAATGTTTTTTGCACTGGGCCCCGCGTTTCAGGGGGCTCCGCGCAAAAAAACAAACAAACATTCTCCATCATCCCAAGTAGATTTAAAAAAAAAACGGCTGCTGCTGCCGTTTCTGCCGTGGCAGCAGCAGAATCAAGCATTCCGTCGCAGGGCCCCACTCCCCCCTGCCCGGAAAAGCCTCCCTGCAGCATCAGCTAGCTCCGGAGTCCCAAAGCATGGGCTTCTTTCAGAGCCGCGAAGAAAGAGCTTCTCTGACCTCTCACGGCTCTGTTAAGCCCGCCGAGGGTGATGGGAAATCCCATCAGCCCCGGCGGGATTAACAGAGCAGCGAGAAAGGGAAACTCTTGCGGCTCTGAAAGCCCGCGCTTTGGGACTCCGGAGCTAGCTGATGCTGCAGGGAGGTTTTTCCCGGGCAGGGGGGAGGGGGCCCCGCGGCAGAATGCTTGATTCTGCCGCTGCCACGGCAGAAACGGCAGCAGCAGCCGGGTTTTTTTTAAAATCTACTTGGGATGATGGGGGGAGGGGTTAGGACTCGTAATGGGCTATGGGGGGGGGGCTAAGACTGGAAGTGGGCTGATGGGGGGGTTAGGACTAGTAATGGATTATGGGGGGGCTAAGACTGGAAGTGGGCTGATGGGGGGGTTAGGACTAGTAATGGGCTATGGGGGCCTAGGACTGGAAATGGGCTGATGGGGGGTTAGGACTGGTAATGGGCTGATGGGGGGGCTAGGACTGGAAATGGGTGATGGGGAGGTTAGGACTAGTAATGGGCTATGGGGGGGCTAGGACTGGAAATGGGCTGATGGGGGGTTAGGACTAGTAATGGGCTGTGGGGGGGCAAATACTGGAAATGGGCTTACGGGGGGTTGCTAGGACTGGAAATGGGCTGAGTGGAAGGAGGGCTTGAACTGCAAATAGCTGATGGGGACGGGGGCTTGGAATGGAAATGGGCTGTGAGGGGAGGGAGCTAGGACTGGAAATGGGCTGAGTGGGGGGGCTAGGACAGGAAATGGGCTGATGGAGGGGCTAGAATAGGACTGGAAATGGGTTGTTGGGGGGTGCTAAGATTGGAAATGGGCTGTGGTGGGGGCTTGGATTGAAATGGACTAATGGAGGGGCTAGAACTGAAGTAGACTCATGGGGGGCTTGGATTGGATTGGAAATGGGCTGAGTGGAGGAAAGCTAGGATTTGACATGGGCTGATGGTGGGGCTAGGAAAGGACTAGAAATGGATGGGGGAGCTAGGACTGGAAATGGGCTGATGGTGGGGCTAGGATAGGATTGGAAATGGGCTTATGGGTGGCTAGGACAGGAAATGGGCTGATGCGGGGACTAGAAGGGAGTGGATGCTGGGTGGGGCTGGAACTAGAATGGAGCTGATGTTGGGGGAGGATTAGAATGGGATGGAGCTGGGAGAGTGAAATGGAGAGGGAAAAAATATTTTGTGTGGGAGGGAAGACAAATCTACAATTGGCCGGATATTGGGAGAGTAAGTGGGGATTGAGGATGGAGGGGTAAAATTTGAGTGGATGAAATAGGAATGAGGAAAGAGCAAAAGGAGAAAGATTAGTATGTTAAAGCAGATGTAGAGAAAGAATGGAAAAAAACTAGAAGAGAGAAGAAAGGACAAATGGACAGCAGATGATGGAGAGTTAGCAGAAGACACGAAGAAACCAGAAGAAAGTGGCAGGAGCAAATTGCAGCTGAAAAAAATGCACAAAAGGTAGAAAAATATCTCTTTATTTTGAATTTATTAATTGGAATATGTCAGCTCTGGTAAATGTGCATCATTAACGTCTGCGCTTTGTTTAGTACAAGAGCAAATTAATGTATAGTTTTATTTCTACAGTATTGTACATTCCAAGTTTGGCTTTTGGGATTCCCAGTTTAATTATTGTCGTCCTGTTTCTAAATTGTGATTCCTTGTTTGGTGATGGTCTATGTTCTGTTCATGTGTAACAGAGCTGAGGTATTCTGTTTATATAATTCCTATCTGACATTGCCACTTGTTCTTTCCCCAGTAGGTCATGTATTGTTATTCTCTGAAATGTATTGGTTTAATATTTGCAGTGTTTCCCTTTGATAGGTTGGGTATGGTGCTTTGTGAGTCTTGGTAGTGCTGTTAGGATACGGCAGGTTTGCTATGGGTTCTAAATGAGCAGTGTTTGTAGTAGTTCCTAATGTGTCTGGCGGTTGGCACTGGATTATAGTAATGTAGAAATCTTTTAGTCTTTCTTTATCCATACACTCATTAAGAGGCATGTTTACTAAAAGTTAGTGTATGGTAACATTATGCAAATATTTATGCAAATGAGGTCCCTTATGCAAATGAGGCCTGCACCGAGTCTCCGCACATGGCCCCGCATCCCCCTTGGGCCACCCCTGGGGAAGCCTAGTCAAAAAAGAAGGGAAGAGCCGAGGACGGCATCGGCTCAAGGCGGAAAGAGGAACTGGTATGCAAACCAAGAAAAAAAAATTTTAAAGGATAATTTTTAAAGGATTTTTCCAGGAAAACTGGACATATGTCTGTTGGCCTCCATGGAATAAAGGAGACTGAGCAAGATGGCACTCTTGGGCGGGAAGTGGACCTCGCATGAGTGGTAGCATTCCCAAAAGCTTTCTGTGAAAGCTGGGGAATTGCTCTGCGTGGACTCCGTCGGCACCAATGTCACCCATATGTGAGGACTGACTTCCTGCTTGTTACTGGAGAAAGGGCTGGCCTTCCTTAGACTGTGACCCAAAGGATGAAAAGTCTGTATCCAAACTCTTAGAAGTTAGAGGTTCTATACAGCCCCCACCACCTCCAGCAGCTCTCCCCTTCCCGGGGATCGAGCCACCAGCGGCAGGAGGGGCCATCTGCTGCACACAGCCCAGTCGGGGCTGTGCAATGCTATTTAAATCTTCGCGCCATCGGGCGCTCATCCTCTTCAGCCCCCACCACCTCCAGCAGCTCTCCCCTTCCCGGGGATCGAGCCACCAGCGGCAGGAGGGGCCATCTGCTGCACACAGCCCAGTCGGGGCTGTGCAACGCTATTTAAATCTTCGCGCCATCAGGCGCTCATCCTCTTCAGCCCCCACCACCTCCAGCAGCTCTCCCCTTCCCGGGGATCGAGCCACCAGCGGCAGGAGGGGCCATCTGCTGCACACAGCCCAGTCGGGGCTGTGCAACGCTATTTAAATCTTCGCGCCATCGGGCGCTCATCCTCTTCAGCCCCCACCAGCAGCTCTCCCCTTCCCGGGGATCGAGCCACCAGCGGCAGGAGGGGCCATCTGCTGCACACAGCCCAGTCGGGGCTGTGCAACGCTATTTAAATCTTCGCGCCATCGGGCGCTCATCCTCTTCAGCCCCCACCAGCAGCTCTCCCCTTCCCGGGGATCGAGCCACCAGCGGCAGGAGGGGCCATCTGCTGCACACAGCCCAGTCGGGGCTGTGCAACGCTATTTAAATCTTCGCGCCATCGGGCGGGCCCGCGCCTGAGGGCCTCGCCAGAGGGCCCTTTGGCGTGGCCCTTAGACGGAGGCCAGTGACGGAGGCCATTCTCCAACCACCAGACCCCGAAGACCAGCAGGGAACAAACCCAGAACACCAGACCGCGAAAACGCAAGTAAAGCCAATGCACTCTAAGCATAGTATCTACCCTACACTGTAACCATCTTAGAATTAGAGGACTTGACAACCCAAACAGAAGTACCATTTACTGTAAATTCCAAGAAAATATTGCTCATACATATATCCTGATACTACCAGACTAACGTATCATCTACACTTGTCCTATGATGTATGTAGCATAACTATATAACCTGCTAGATCTAGTTAGATCAAATAATTGATACTTGTGTAACCTGCTACTAGTCCTATTCTTACAGATTTTATCAGTTTAACCTCCTATTTACAATTACCTCTAAGGTAGGTTGTATAATCTATGTATCCAGCCAGTCCCAGTTAACTTTGACTCAGTATACCTGTGTATTTTGCAGTTATCTAATATTACCAGCCTTTATCTGCCATCAGCAACCACGGTAACCATCACTAACAGACGGTGTACACGCAACTTAAATCCTGAAGAATCTTTATCCTATGGTTTAAAATGCAATATGGTTTTAAAATGCAATATGTAAACTCCAGTAATCCCAATAGATCGGGAGCCCACCACAAACCGCAGCCCTCCTACAACCGAACCAAAGATAGAGCAAAACTATCACAACCAGGCAACATACCTCACCACCACCACCAACCAACTTCCCAGCCCAGATCCACACCGCAACAAAGCACACAAAATGGCCCTACCCTGCATCATCTCGATTGCCCTCTACCTCCTTGCTACGGGCTTAAGCAATGTCACTGGCCTATACGCTAACAATCACATACCAACTATCCACAGTTATAGAAAGAGGTGGCCAGATACCCCATTCTATGAATCACGAGAAACCTCCCAAATTCACCACCACCACCTCCTGCAGGTATCATTACAACACAACAAGAAGAAGAAACAAAGAGAAAACCCCCTCCCTCGAATCATGAAATGTGCCCTTGTAAATGCCCGACCTGTTCGTACAAAATGGCCGGTCATCTCAGATATGATATCACTACATAACCTTGACCTATTACTGATCACCGAGACATGGCTTTCCTGTGATGACAACGTGATACTCAACCAGCTCCTGCCTGCTAACTTCTCTATCCATACATCTCACAGAGCTGCCAAAAGAGGAGGCGGCGTCCTCGCCATCACCAGACCTGATCTTCAATTCAACATAAAAGATGCAACCAGCTCACCGCTCCTAGACACAATCTCGATAGAGAACAAGTGTTCCTCCATCAATCTACTCTACAGAGCTCCATCATCTGATGCAGACGCACTAACAACAATAATCGATGCAGCCGCAAACTCCCAGAGCCCGCATACAACAAGCTGGGTACTAGGAGACTTCAACCTCCCCTCCCTGCAAGACTCTCACTCAAAGGCGTTTCTCGAAGCCATGAAGGATCTAGGATATAGCCAATTAATCAAGAAACCTACCCATATAAAAGGAGGCATGCTAGATCTAATATTCACAACAGACGCAACCATCAGAGAAACAACCATCCCTGATATATCAATCACCGCTGTCCCATGGTCAGATCACTCATTAATCCTATTCCAAATTCCTCAGCCAAGCCATGGCCAAAAAGATGAAATCACAGCAATCGGTCAGTCCAACAATCCGCCGAGAAGATTCCAACCATTCAACAAAGATCTAATCCTGAAATCAGCAATCCCACTAATGAACTCACCAGCACACAACCCTGACGAACTAGTCTCCAACTGGAACGAAATACTCAGTTCAATAGCTGTTCGCCCAGCAAAAAACAAACCTCAAGCGAAACGACACACAGCAGCATGGTACTCTACTGAGTTGAAAGCCTCACTCGCGACACTAAGAAAACTTGAGAGACGCTGGCGCCGCTCACGCTCAGAAGCAGACCAAAAGGCATAAAACTTACAACTCACAGCGCACCGTACCGCAGTGACTGAAACCATGAGACGTTACCACGCCAACACTTTGCCCTCGTTAAGCAACTTACAACAGAACCTGCATCAGAACAAACAAATGGAATCCATCCTCAAACATATGCGGATTATCTACAAACGAAACTTTGTCAGATAAACAACAACCCAGCGTCCAGCACTATCCTTCAGCCCTACAATCAAACACCACTCACTACCTTCACAACTCCATCCAAACGATGCATCGAAGACACCATAGCAGCCATCAATACGACCACAGCACAATCCGATCCATGCCCAGCTTTCTGGGTCAAGGAACTCCGGACTGACCTCAGTCCCATCATATCCAGACTCATTCAACAATCATTCACAACAGGTGATTTCCCACGCACCCTCAAACACACTTCAATAAGACCTCTACTAAAAAACAACAAACTCGACCAACAGAAACCAGAATCCTACAGACCCATAGCAAGCATACCAATGCTAGCAAAAATAATGGAAAAGGTAGTTCAGAGACAAATACAAGATCACATTGATTCCAATGCACCACTGGATCCTTGCCAGCACGGATTTAGAGAAGCCCACGGGGTCGAGACCCTTCTTACCACACTCTTCAGCAGCATAATATCAGGCATCGACAATACCCGCCAAGGCTTTGTCCTTGTCTTCCTTGACATCGCGGCAGCGTTTGATTCCGTTAGCAATGAGCACCTCATAGAACGCCTCAAAGAAAAGGGAATCTCCGGTAAAGCACTCGAGTGGTGCAGGTCCTACCTCTCGGACAGATGGCAGCAAGTACGATCCAGAGACACATCATCAGAACCATTCCACCAAAGCCAAGGTGTCCCACAAGGATCCTCCCTCTCCGCCTTGCTGTTCAATATATACATGCAACCTCTCTGCAACCTGATCCGGTCTTTCAACATTAACTGCATGATATACGCAGATGATGTGCTATTATACACGCCTTTTGCAACAGAAAACCCAGACCTCGCACCAATAACATGCTGCATAAATGAAATATCCAATTGGCTACAATCCCAAAACCTCCGGATTCAACACAAGAAGACAGAGGTGATGTTCATTACAAGGAACCGTAACTTCACTGCGCCGGCAGTACTAAAAGTGAAGGATGCAGACCTCCAGACCAAATCCACGATCAGATACCTCGGCATCATACTAGACCAGAACCTAAATATGCAGGCTCATATAAGTAACACTGTAAGGGCAGTATATCATAAAATTAGATCCCTTAGATACCTAAGATCTCTGCTGGAGCCAGATGATTTCAGGACTATCTATCAGGCACTAATTATCCCGCATTTCGATTATGCAAATGCAATACTGCAAGGTCTCCCCCAAACCACCCTAAACCCACTGCAAATGGCAATGAACACCGCAGCAAGAGTACTGCACGGAGCATCCAGGAAAGACCATGTCACACCCATAATGAAACAACTCCACTGGCTCCCGATTCAAGGTAGAATTACATTCAAGACCTTGCTGCTCACCTTCAAAGCCACCAAAGGTCTCTCGTCAACTTCACTAACAGAGCTAATCCAGATGACACCCCACAACAGGGACAGAAGGTCAGTAGCTCAAAACACCTTGATAGTCCCAAGATCTAACTCAATGCACCAAGTCAACATCCAACAGGTCCTTCAAACTTTATGCACCAATGATCTGGAATAACCTCCCTCACAACATCAGATCAATCCCGGACATATTCCAATTCAGGAAGGCCGTGAAGCACTACCTCTTCCTCCTACATTACCCGGAAACCAATAGAAACTCAGCACCATTTGCCGAAACCACCCAAATCTCCACTGTCTAAAACCATACAAACACATGATCAGCCTACAAATTGTATATATTGTATATATTGTGATTGTACATAGTTACCCTGTTAGCCAAGTTGAATATCCTGTTCATATGTAAACACAAAGTACTATTGGAAATGTGTATGTTCATTGTTTATTGTAAACCGCGCTGATGCTGAATAGCGCGGTATAAAAGAGACTTTAAATAAATAAATAAATAAGAACATAAGATATGCCATACTGGGTCAGACCAAGGTCCATCAAGCCCAGTATCCTGTTTCCAACAGTGGCCAATCTAGGTCATAAGTACATAGCAGTCTCCCCAAAAGACACAGGTTCCTCAATGCTTGTATTGGGTCAGGCAGAGATATTCTAGGTCCCTTTTAATAATGGTTTATGGACCTTTTCCTCCAGGAACTTGTCCAAACCTTTTTTAAACCCAGCTACACTAACAGCTTTTACTACATCCTCCGGTAACAAATTCCAGAGTTTGATAAATTTGAGTGAAAAAATATTTTCTCTTATTAGTCTTAAATAGGTTACCCTGTAGTTTCATTGCATGTCCCCTAGACTTTTTATATTCTGATGACGTAAACAATCAATTTACGTTTACCTGTTCCATTCCATTCATTAAATTTATAGACCTCGATCATATCTCCCCTCAGCCATTTCTTTTCCAGGTTGAAGGAGTCCTAACCTTTTTAGCCTCTCTTCATAGGAGTATCCTTCCATCCCCTTTACCATTTTGGTGGCTCTTCTCTGTACTTTATCTAATAACGCTATATATTTTTTTAAGATATGGTGACCACAAGAAGGTACTCCTGGCAGCTCTAGGCCAATCTTTCATGAGCCTCTGTGGGCGAGTCTCCCCCAAGGACTTCACCATCTCACCAGATCAACCTTGAAAAACAAGCAGCATATAAAAAGGGGGGGAGGAGGGTTAACCCAGCTGCAGCTTGGAGGTAACCACTGATCAAGCACAGAGTCAAAGATATCATCTAGCTACCTCCACTGTTATGTACTTGGAAGATAGTCTGATCAAGTCTTAGAGGGTACCAACCACCTAGCGGTCCTCCTCCAACCTTGTATCCATTGGGTTGTCTAGCAGTGGCCAGATCCTATCACCAGAAGGCTTGACAGAAAACCCACACAGAGCACCACCTGTGAGCCTAAGGCAGCGGCTTCAAAGGTATTCTGAAAGAGACTCCTCAACCACTGCATCTTCCTCCTCAGGGATGGAAGTGCATTTTGTCATAAATCTTCTGACACAGGCTCCTGAAAGAGCGAATAGTGGACTTTCTCAAAACCAACAGGTTGCACAATCCGAGGCAACATGGTTTTTACCAAAGGACGACTTTGCCAAACAAATCTGATTGAGTTCTTTGACTGGGTGACCAGAGAACTAGATCAGGGGCATGTGATGTATGTCATCTACCTGGATTTCAGCAAAGCTTTTGATACTGTTCCTCATAGGAGGCTTATCAATAAACTCAGTAGTTTCAGGATGTGTCCCAAGGTAGTGAAGTGGATCAGAAATTGGTTGACTGACAAACGAGAGAACGTGATGGTAAATGGAGTTCATGCAAATGAAAGGAGGGTGATTAGCGGGATGCCCCAGGGTTCGGTCCTGGGCCCGGCACTGTTCAATGTATTTGTGAGTGATATTGCTGAAGGACTGAATGGAAAAGTCTGTCTTTTTGCAGATGACACGAACATTTCCAACAGAGTGGACTCCCCTAAGGGAGTGGATAACACGAGGAAAGATCTACAAAAGCTGGAAGAATGGTCTAATGCTTGGCAGTTAAGATTGAATGTGAAAAAGTGCATTGCCATGCAATTAGGAAGCAGAAACCCAAAAGAACTGTATGCGATAGGGGGCGAGAGGCTGGTATGCACAGACCAGGGAGCGATTGTTTTTTGAGGATCTCAAGGTGGCAAAATAGTTTGATAAAAGCAGTGACAAAAGCCAGAAGAATGCTGGGTCGCATACAGGGAGGAATTATCAGCAGAAAGGAAGAGGTACTAATGCCACTGTACAAGTCGCTGGTGAGGCCTCACTTGGGATATTGTGTTCAGTTTTGGAGACCATATCTCACAAAGGACATAAAAAGGCTGGAAACAGTTCAGAGGAAAGCGACCAAAATAATTTGGAGCCTGCGTCAGAAGACTTATGAGAAGAGACTTGAAGACCTAAATATGTACACTCTGGAGGAGAGGAGGGACAAGGGAGATATGATTCAGACCTTTAAAAACTTAAAGAGTATTAATGAACAAACAAACCTCTTCCAAAGACAGGGAAGCTGTAAAATTAGAGGGCATAACATGAAGCTGCGAGGGGGTAAAATGAAAGGCAATGTCAGGAAATACTTTTTCACTGAAAGGGTGGTGGATGCGTGGCATGCTCTCCCAATGGAGGTGGTGGGGGGCAAATACAGTGACAGAATTCAAAATGGCATGAGAAAGACACAGTGGATCCCTTTATAGCAACAGGATAAAATCAAAACAAACATAACTATCTCTTATATCTCAGTAAATAGGGGTGACCTACACGGAGCAGTGGGTACATCCCTAAACAAAGGCATGGGGAGGGGTGACCTCCTCGGAGCGGCAGGTGCACCTACTCTTACCACCTTGCTGGGCAAAATAGATGGACCATACTGGTCTTTATCTGCTGTCATAAACTATGTATGTTACTATGTATGTTACTATGTATGTGTTATTAGGTATGATTGTAGCTTCACTGCATGTCTCCTAGTCTTTCTACTTTTTGATGGCGTAAACAATGTAACCCATTTAAGACTAGTAAGAGAAAATATTTTTTCCCTCAACGCGTAATCAAACTCTGGAGTTTGTCACCGGAGAATGTAACAAAAGCTGTCAGTGTTGCTGGGTTTAAGTAAGGTTAGGAAAAGTTCCTGGAGGAAAGGTCGATAAACCATTATTAAAGAGGACCCCGGACAAGTATTATGGAACCTATGTGCCTTTTTGGGAACCTGCCAGGTACTTGTGACCTGGATTGACCACTGTTGGAAACAGGTTACTGGGCTTGATCTGACCCAGTATGGCATTTCTATGTGCACAATATCTTGAGAAATAACTGAAAATATTCCAATTGCATGTCAGAATAATAATATTTTAATAGTATGTTCAAAGGTATACAAAAAAAATTTATTTATTATTTTATTTTTTGTATACCTTTGAACATACTATTAAAATATTATTCTGACATGCAATTGGATGTAGTAATTTCTGAGAAAAAAACCCCACAAAATATGACCTGGACAGGATTAATGGCACCCTTCACTAAATTGGCTGCACAACCCTTAGCAGTGATAACAGCCTCCAAACGTTTCTTGTAGCCATATACAGGTTTTGTACATCTGTTTGCTAGTAGTTTCTCCCACTCTTCAACTGTGATGATAATGGCATTTGTGATGGTCTCAGGCAGCTCTCCTGTCTTCACCACTGTGAAAATGGAACAGGATCCTCATCTTTGATATCTCCTTCCACACCCCCCAATTCTCCTCACTGTTCCAGCTCCATACTCCTTTCAACTTAACTTCTCCTTCAGGCACACAGGAACAGCTTTGGTCCATAGCATCATGAGCTGGGATTAACCCAAACAGCAACTCTGACTTTAAGGTCTAAAGTCTAATATCCCTGCATCAGGCATTGGATTTTAGGAATTTGTACCCAGTCCTGCTATTTTTTGCTTTGCATTTTTACTCTTTTTTTCAGCTATCCTTTAGTTTCTCTTTTATGCTCAGAGGGAACAGTGCTAATTTGCAGCCGCTTCTCCAATGCTCTCTGAAAGGGTAGTGGCAGCTTTCTTCCAGGCCCAGGTCTGCCTAGCATCTTTTTTCTGGCTAAGGCTAATAATGTGTGCTAATTTTTAGGCAACCAGAAATATACCAACCCCTGCTTATTGTAGTCTTCAGCATCTTAGCTCATTGTGAGGCAGTCTGAATACTGAGAATAAGTGCTACATATTGAGCTCCTTCCGGATATTCCAAAGTAAAAAGTACTTCAAAATTAAAACAAAGAGAAAGCTGATCTGGGAATAAGTTCCCATATGAATAATCAAATAGAGGTAGATATACAGCACTGAATAGACTGTATACTTCACTAGCCATCTCTTCTCTGTAAATGTAGAGTGGTAAATGCATGGGGTATGCCCAGCATTTGTCCTGCATTTACCACACAGGCCCACAATATCTGCAATGCATGTATTACAGCCTTGATCTAAAATAATTAGTCAAGTAGTAACCACACACGCTAGCACCCCTCTCCCACCCCGGCACAGGCCCCCTGGGAGATCAACAACCTCTGCTTCTCCAACATTGCCCTTCCCCGCATGTTCAGCGCCTCTGCTGGAGCAATTACAACATAAGAATCCTAACCCAGTAGAATCCCTACCCAAACAGAAGCCAGATGAGGATTCTGGTACCAAACTGTCCCTGATGGGAGGGGAGGGCCTGGGTTGGAGGCCAGGTGGTATGACTGTCCCACTGCAGCCACTTGAAATCACAGGGCCTAGCAGTTGCCACACTCCATGCTACAGGACTGCCAGTAGTACACTATATTTTCGGCAGTTATGAAAGCTACCAAACAGTGCCATCCCATGCATTAGCTGTCACCAGCTGTCACGCCCAACATCTGCTCCAAATCCAAGCTACAACCCTTGGCATAAGTTTACCACCATAGCACTTATTTAACAGTTTTTTTAATACTACTTTTATCATTTAGTCAAAGCAGTTTACATTGTAACTTAAGCTTACTAACGTATATTGAACAGGGACACTGATAACTTGGATTCTTCTGAGGCAATGGAGCGTTTAGTGACTTGCCCAAGGCTACAAGGATGCTAGTGGGAATCAAACCCTGGTCTCTTGGTTCCCAATCCAGTGCTCTAACCATTAGGCTACTCCTCCACTCCAGTAGTAGTAAGCCAATATATATTTTAATAGCATTACTGCTTTAAATAACTATAACTATATTTGGAATTGTTTAAATGGCTAATATATAAACTTACATAATCACAAGATGCAAAAAACATCACACCATAGGCCAATTACACAAACTCTGATAAAGAGCAAACCTCTCTCCAATTAAAATTCTAGCTTGGCAGAACTTAGCTCGAGTTCTCCCACAAGGATAAACTTCTTCCCTCGTGTGTCTCAGAGCAAATGAGCAACTTCACACAAACTCAAAGTTGAATCTAATTAGTGTTAAATAAATACATTTTTCAATATGGTGAACTTTTGTACTTGTTCTTGTAAGAAACTGGACTGCATTTACACACAAAATAAGTGCTATGATATTCCCAGGCCCTAAACATTCATCCAAATACAAGCCTATCTAAATCTTTTCTTTAGCTTGTAAAAATAATCTGCAAATTATTGTTTTTAGGCAGAGAATTTTATTCCCTTATGATAAATTACATCGGAATACTGAGGCCTATAGCTTAGCATACACAGCCAATTACATCACACAATCTTGAGAATAGCATAAACAAAGGCTAAAACGAAAATAGCTTTATTTAAGTATACGCTTTGAATAAAGCTATCTGAGACCTTATTCACAGCTCAGGTGATTCAATGACCAACAAAAGCAGAGTACCATAGAACTTTAGGAACTTCAGGTACATGAAGATGAATAAGTGCATGTGACTTGTTCTTTAGACACCATGAGCAGGGACTCTTATATGTCTCTGTACAGCGCTGTGTACGCCTTGTAGTGCTATACAAATGATCAATAGTAGTACTACTGTGTAAGAATACAACACAAACCTCGAGACACAGTCTTTATCCACAGGAATCATTCTGCAGCAAACAGCAACTGTGAACAACTAAGGTGTCTTGCTTAGTGCAGTCAAAAATAAAATTACCCTTTTTTATCAGATAACAGGCCACCAATGTGTGAAGGTCAAGTAGGCACCTATTTGAGACTATTTTATAAAAGACACATAGAGCCCGATTCAAGAAGGGGCACATTCAGACTACCCTGAGCAAGACGGACCCATTAAGACCTGATTCTGGAAAACGGGAATGAACTGTTCCCGCAGGTACACAAAATTGGGCCCGAGGACGACCCGGTGTGCCCCTGCCTGCCTGTGGGAACGTCCGCCCTGCAGGCGCCTCTTGCTCACGTGGCTAAGACCCCCTCTTCCCCACCGCCCGACCCACAACTGGCCAGTCAGGGCTTGGATCGGGCAGCAGAGACCCCCACACTGGCCCCGGAAGGGGATCTCCGGGCCCAATCGCCCCGCCGGAGCTGATTATTTCACCTTTGAGGTGAAAAAATCAGCATATCCCCTCTGACCCTGCAGGACATAGAGGGCCATGACCTGAATCGACCCTGTACATCCTGCCAGCTCAGTCTGCCCCCGGTCCGCCCCCCTCCGGCTCCTCTGTCCTGCGGCTCTAGCTGTGTGGGGAGAGCAGGAGGGGGAATAGGATCAGGACAGCTTGTGGGGCTGCACGTCCCACCGGGATGTGCAGCTCCACAATCCGCACCTCAGAATCAGGCCCATAGGCATCTACGTGAAATACTAGTGTCAAAGTGATGGAAATCACACCTAGACTGAAGCCATAGACATTTATGTCTATTTGGGAGCAGATGTAAATGTTCACATGTAATGTATTCACTTACACATGTATTTTATTAACTACATGCATAAGTCGAAAGATCCACCTGGGCTTTGCCAAAACCCTACTCCATATCACACAAAAACCTCAAGGATCTCCCATATAATATCCACACCCAAAAGGGAAACACATAACAAAACTATTTTTGTTGGAACTCACACCATGAGGGAACTCCCTCTCGTTGTGTGCTGTTCCGTTTTTATCTTAAATTTAAATAAGGACTTAGCCTTAACAAGGATTGGAGGGATAGAACCCCTCCAATACCAGCCGAAGGGAAATATAATTCATATGATGGTTAAAGCTTAAGAAAGAGTCACTTAGCTGGAACTTGAATTCCTTCTGCAGCAGTATACCAGGTGCTCAAACCGTCAACATCTCCAACAGACGAAGCCCTCGCTGGAATCCTCTCCAGGACAGTACGGTTTTTAACAGTGCTCTCACAACAATCTTCCAACAGTCTGGGTCAGTTGGAAATACCACCCAAAGCCCCCAGGGAGAGGAAAGCAAACGCAAAATAAGGGCTATAAGGGACCATGCAGCACACAGTCCCGCAGCACACAGTCCCGCAGAGGAATATACTCCCAACAAGTCCAAATAACGCCAAGCTTTCACCATATCAAAGCTTCACCCCAACAGCTCCATCTGATAGTCCAGGCAACCAAATAGGGGGAAAGCTTGGCGTTATTTGGACTTGTTGGGAGTATATTGTGCTGCGGGACTGTGTGCTGCATGGTCCCTTATAGCCCTTATTTTGTGTTTGCTTTCCTCTCCCTGGGGACTTTGGGTGGTATTTCCAACTGAACCAGACTGTTGGAAGATTGTTTTGAGAGCACTGTTAAAAACCGTACTGTCCTGGAGAGGATTCCAGCGAGGGCTTCGTCTGTTGGAGATGTTGACGGTTTGAGCACCTGGTACACTGCTGCAGAAGGAATTCAAGTTCCAGCTAAGTGACTCTTTCTTAAGCTTTAACCATCATATGAATTATATTTCCCTTCAGCTGGTATTGGAGGGGTTCTATCCCTACAATCCTTGTTAAGGCTAAGTCCTTATTTAAATTTAAGATAAAAACGGAACAGCACACGAGAGAGAGTTCCCTCATGGTGCGAGTTCCAACAAAAATAGTTTTGTTATGTGTTTCCCTTTTGGGTGTGGAAAACCCTACTCCAAGCACACCTACACGAGTTTCCTTAAAGGTACAGGCCTTCTTGAAACCACACATACTTTAATGCATATAAACCCTGAAATAAATTTATAAAAACCCTTCCATGTGTGTAAAAAGGCCTTAACACACAAAATGTCCTTTATAAAAGTACCCCATACTAGACAGCAACTTTGTTGTTTAATACAAACTGCATCAATGATAACTATATGGCCTCACACTATTTTTTCAAACAAAAATCAAACACAATGATCTAGAAACAGAAAATGCCAGCAGTTAGAATAAACCCTAATAATATATATCTGTTTGTTTGTTGATTTATTTATATATTTTTATCTCTCTCAGCTCTGTCCTTTCCCACAAGATCCCTTCGTATCTATCTCAAAGACTGATAAACATGTTTTTGCCAGAAGACCATATTACATTGAATGTGTGCTTTGATTTATTATTAATGAACTGGATTGTAATGATGATATATTGCTCTCTCCGAGGTAAACTGCTTTGGATTGGGCTTTTATTTAAGGAAGGTGGTATATTTTGTAACATCATTTCAAATGATGCTGCCCGGCTGAAGAGAGAGGAGGAAAAGCCCCCTCCCCTCCCCCATCAAATACAGTGCTGAGCAATGGATGTGGTTTCCCCATGCCTAATCTATCGTATGCATGCTTGAATTCTTTTGTCTTAGCTCAAAACTACCTGCCCTGGAAGTGCGCTCCAAGCAAATTCACTGTGAAAGTAGCTGACGTATGTTCCCATATTTCTTTTAAACCTCCATCACTTCAGCTGCATATGACCACCTCAGGGTTGGATTTATGATTTTGGCACCCATAGGCAAGCAAGACCAGGCAGCAGATCCCAGAGGAAAGGGAGTATCAGACATCCCAAATATTGGAGAGCCAGAAGAGGCGCAGACAAATATTCAGTACCAGAGTTACACCCCTTTGAAGCAGCACAGACGCATGGCCTTAAACTAAAACAAGCAGAATCAGGCTCCTCTTTGGCCTCAATATTTGGTATCTTCAAATTTTAGTGCCCTAAGAAGTTGCCTATGTTGCTATACCTACATCTGGGACTGATGGCTCCTTGCACTTGAGATATTCTTCCTACGGAATGACACTACCTTTTGGTACTTTACTAAGCCCTTCAAACAAGGCAAAATTTTCTCTGTTTAATACATGTTCAAGTGCATTAAATGTAAATGTCCATATACATAAAAGCACAGATACATCATTATTAAGATGCCAATATCAATAGATATACTCAATGAGCAGCTTTAGTGATGGTAATCTAGCTCTTGTTCAGAGCTGTAATAAACTACTAGTGTGCTGATTTGGCACAGCAAGAGGTCAAGTCTTGAACTCTCCATTTCTCTCAAGTTTCAACCTGAATCCCTACCGCCAGTACCAAACAATCCACATCCAACCCCCACCCATTCAATATATCTAATACCCCACCACTTCAAACCTTTCCAGGCCTACCCATGCAGACAGGAAGATCCTCTATTCATCTCCAACTGGCTCAAGCACCGACATCAAATGGGATCTGTAGGTGATGCTAAACAGGGCCGTACCAAAGGTGGTGCAGCCACACAGGATACAAATATGGAAGGGGCGCTAATGTGATCATGGGGCTTCCCAAAAGAGAGAGTTGCTCTACATGGCTGAATTGGGGGTGAGATCAGCAGGTTCTAGAGTCACACGGGCACATTTCTAGCTTGATACAGTCTGGTGTTATACATGTGTCATAGTACACAGCATTACCATTGGTGCCATTTCATAGCACTAGAGTCCACATGAATTAAGCGAAGATCTTCCTTTCAAGTAAGAACAGGATGGTAGTGGGAATAGTACTGACAAAAACTCATGTGCCAGGTCACCCAGGCGGCAAAAATGCAGTAACTGCTGCAGAGATCAAACCTAGGAGAAGTCATTGCCAAAGTCAAGCCTGGACTTCCTTGCTAGGCTGCAAAATAGGAGCAGAGAGGGAAGTCAAAGCAATATAACAGAATAAAAGACAGGTATGAAAATATGAACAAGAATAACTGAAATGAACAGAACATGCAAACAGGATATCCTGATAGCCATGGGTGACTGGAACGCAAAAGATGGCAACAAAGAAGGCAAAGTGGTTGGAAAATATGAACTTGGCAACAGAAATGAAGCTTGAGAAAGACTGATAAAATTCTGCAAGACCAACATCCAAAATGGATGACCGAAGAAACTCTGAAAATTGCTGAGAAATGCAGAGAAGCTAAAGCCAGAGGAGAAAGAGAGGCGATCGCAGAACTCAGAGATTTCTAACATGCAGCAAGACAAGACAAGGAGAAGTACTACAATGACGCATGCAAGGAAACAGAATCAGAAATTATTAGAGGAAGAACAAGATTGGCTTTCCTAAAGCTATGAGAGTTGAAAGAAAAAAAATTCCAGCCTCGAATTGGAATGCTACAAGATGCTCAAGTATCCATGTTTAATGATGCTGAGAAGATCAAGAAAAGGTGGAAAAAATATACAGTCATTATACCATAAATATCAATGGGACGAACAGCCATTTCAACCTGTACCTTATGATACGGAACTATTGGTAATGAAAGAAAAAGTCAAAGTAGCGCTGAAACCCTTGTCAAAGAACAAAGTACCAGGCATTGATGGCATTCCCATTGAAATATTACAGCAGTCGGATGCAGCTGTTTCCATACTTACAAGGCGCTGCCAAGAAATCTGGAAGACAACATCATGGCCAACTAACTAGAAAAGATCTGTGTTTATACCATACTAAAGAAAGGTGATCCAACTGATTGTGGAAATTTTTGCATAATCGCTCTAATCCCCTATGGATTCTACTCAAGATTATTCAGCAGTGACTAACACACCAGTTACAACCATACCTGGAATGAGAACTGCCTGAAGTGCAAGCAAGGTTCAGGAAAGCGTAATGAACGAGAGACATCATCGCGGATGTGAGATGGATCCTTGAAAAAAAAACCTAAAGGATACCAAAAGGATATCTATATGGGCTTTATCGACAATGGCAAAGCTTTCGACTACGTAAACCATGAAAACCTCTGAGCCATATTAAGATGGGTATACCAGAACATCTGATAGTTTTCTTGCACAATCTTTACAATGATCAAGAAACAAGTCTGGAACGGAACAATGGTTTAAAATCAGCAAAGGCTGAATACTTTTCCCCTATCTGTTTAATTTATATGCAGAACAAATCATCAGAGAAACAGGACTGTATAAAGACAACTCAGGTGTGAAGATTGGTGGAAGACTCAACAACCTTCACTATGCTGACGATACCACATTAATGGCTGAAAGTGAAGACGATCTGAAACATTTGCTTCTCAAGATCAAGGAACAGTCTTAAAATGGGCCTGCACCTTAATGTAAAGAAAACAAAGATCCTCACAACTGGCAAAATTGGTAAACTCATCGTTGATGGAGAAGAAATTGAAATAGTTAACCTACTTGTATCTACTATCAATAAAAAAAAATGCCAAGCAGTCAAGAAATCTGACGACACATTGCTCCTTGTCAGAATGGCTATGACGGACCTAGACAAGATTCTCAAGAGCAGAGATGTCTCTCTCCATACAAAGATTTGACTTGTTCAAGCCATGGCATTTTCAATAATGTCATATGGCTGCAAAGGTTGGACAGTGAAAAAGATAGACAGGAAGAAAATTGATGCCTTTGAATTATGGTGAAGGCAAAGAATACTGTGTATACCATGGACTGACCCAAGAATGAACCATTTAGTACTAGAGATCAAACCTAAGCATGCTTTAAAAGCTCAAAGACTTTAACTTTCATACTTTGGACACATCATGCGAAGAGAGAGATCATTAGAGAAAGACATCATGCTTGGCAAGGTAGAAGGTCAATGCAAAAGAGGAAGGCCAGCAATGAGATAGATCAATACAATAGCAGCAGCTATGGGTACCCCTCTATCAACAATGAGCTGTCTGACTGAAGACTGAACACCGTTTAGGACAACTATCTAGAGGGTCGCCATTAGTTGACACTAACTCAACAGTACTTAACAACAACAATAAGAAAATAAAAAACAAAATAAAAAATAATCCATGAAGACATTTTTTTCTGAATCTTAAAGATTTTGACTGATACTCAGGTTTTAAAACTGTTTCCATCTCCGAGTAGAGGGGGAGCCTGGAGGAGGGGTCTGGCAACACTGAAGGATGCCTCAGGCTGGGAGAGATCAAAGGCTTTGGATTAGGCAATCAAGCTTGGGACTAAGGTAGCTGCTGGGATAATTCACAAACCCAATGTACCTGATTGTAACTTGCCTTGAACTACTCCTGGAAAGGCACGAGCTAAATGCTACAGAATAAATAAATCTACAAATGGGAAATAAATAGGATTCCATGATGTAAGATTGCAGGTGATGACTCAAGGTATGATCTCTTCCTGACCTTCCTCCCCCTCTGACACACAAAGTCTGTGTACCTCTTTGGGAACCTGACAGGTTCTTGTGAATGGGATTGGCCACTGATGAAAACAAGATACCTGGCTTGATGGACTCTTGGTCTGACTTAACATGGCATATTTTATATTATTATCTTATTTATAAACAGTCACCATGCCAAATGGCATGCTAGAAGTTTTCTACAGCCCTTGGCAAGATATATTCAGATAATTTTATGCAAAGTCATTACCTTGGAAAGCTAATAATTCTTTTAGATGTCAACATGTGAACCATGAAATGTGCATTAATGATAATGTACATACTTGTTTTCACATATTTTGTAGCAGAAAATTGTAACTGGAGTGTTAGTCCACTTAGTGCAAATAAAGGTATCACCTACAACTTGCTTGTTGACATATTTGGTACACATTCTCGTTTATGCAATCAAGAATAGTAGTTATTTTTGCAACTTCTCTATCACACTGTCTTACTAACTTTAAATAATCCGAAATAAGCCCCAAATTGTTCTTGTTTAGGTTCGAGTTCATTCACTGTATTTAGTCCTTCAATTACATTATTTTTTTTCCTTCTTTTGGAAAGCATAGTTCGTCAACCCTTGACCATTCTTACAATATTATCATCTTCTTCTTTCTTTCATCTATCCCCTAAGGCGTTAAAATTATTAACGAGTATTTGCAACATAACTTTTGCTAAGCGGAAAATCAATACAAGTGCATGCACTCTAACTAGGGGTCTTAAGGTCTGGAGTTAAGCATAATCATATGAAGCCTGCAACGGGGTCCAGCGATGAACGGTGTGTTAGGAAGAAGTCTCAACAGTACGAGCTCATCAGCTTCCTCGACACGTTTTCACGAAAAACTTGCCCAAAATTGTTCTACACACAAAGGCACAGCCACATATAAACATTAAAACGTATCTCGGTTCTATAGGCTACAGCAGCCTGGGTACAGCAGGGAAACACAGTGCAGCTCTCACTGGAACTGCAGCAGTCCAGGCGCTGCCACTTTCCGACTCATGTCAAAACAAAAGGTCCCTTACTCCTGCTCCATCCGAAGAGGCAGACAGCGAAGAGCGTAGAAAACCGCCGCTATCAACTCACGAAAGATCACCGCTTGGGATTATTATCATTTGGGTTTCCCGAGCCTTCGGACCCCGCAGAGGAGCCCACGCTAATGGCAACTACGCTGGGGGAAGAAAAGTCAGTGCTCCAGGAACCGACTCTTCTAGGCCGAGCTCCATCACCTGTCTCACTGCAGCCCGACTCCGTCGGAGAGAGAAAGGACGACCGGGCAGTCATGCACAAGAACAGCGTTGAGAAGCAACAGTGGGCAGGGATAAGGAGGAAGCGAGCGGCGGGGCCTGGTCACAGCTTCATAGCTCCGCCGCCTTCCCCTGCCTCCACAAGCACGAGCCTAACCGGTAGAGAACAGCTGGAGAGATGGAAAGCTGTGCCGCCTAAGCCCCTCAATCTCACACTTACCCTGTCACAACAGGCGCCATCTTCCACAAACTCTCATCTAAACTCCAAACCTCGCGAGATCCCCCCACAGCCGCCGCTCTTGATGCACCCGCTGTTGTTGTTGGTGCTACCGCCGTCGCCGGTCCTCCGTGACGCTTGGGGAGGGGGAGGAAGGGGGAGGGGCAAGGGAATCCGTCACGCTCCCAGACACAACAGGCGTGGGAACTTTGAGAAATCTCGCGGGAGCTGTGTCAGGAACTTGGACGAAGTGAAGTGGAGTCTCGCGGGAGCTGGGAAGAGGACGGTCCGGGGACCGCAGGGAGTTGAATGGCGGGGGGCGGGGCTTCTGGCTGCTTTTCCGTTGCAGGCAGCAGTACTGCTTTTTCTGTGAATGAAGGGGTTGCCCCGTCGCGCTTTTTTTCCCTTTTATTATGACTGTTATTGGGCGGAGGTTGTACGTGTGGTTTTTGTTTCTCTCTTTTGTCCGGACGTGGTTTTTCCTCGCCCTGATGAGGGGCAGCAGGGAAAAACCATTCAACCTAGTGATTTTCTCATTAGGGCGATTTAAATGTGCCCTTTTTCTGTTTTGTTTTGTTTTTTTTTAACGGAAAAGGCTGTAATGTGGGCGCTTGGATGGGAATGGGATAATCCTGACATACGGGAGATGGTAGCTACAGTAAGTCTGAGGAGGCAAACGATATGGGGAGGGAAGTGAGTTCTTGAGGGGGCGGGGGTTACTTCTCGGGAAGAAGATGAATTGAAAAGGCAAGTTCCTCAGCTGCCGCTGTCTCGATATTCTGTGATTATTGTTATGTTGCTGCTCTCTGTGGGTGATTTAAATGTATTTTTATGAAGTAGTTTGGCAAAGCAGGTACTTGATAATTACAATTAATACCGTAGTTATCTAGTATGTCTCTACGTGTATAAACAGCCTGTACACCCCCTTCATGATAAGCCCTATAATAAAAAAATTTGAAATGTATTTTAATCGCAAAAAGAAACACTAATGTATGTGACACTGTTAAAATTACACTTTCTTTGAAATAGTTATTGTTTGTAACCAACACCAACCATCTGCAACTGGTTTATTGCCTTTAGCAGTATAAGGTTGTTAAAGGAAGTTGTGGTTGTAGCACAGTAACACAAAAAATGCTTCTGGTTTCCTTGGTGACATTCGCTTAACAACAGGAAAATAAATAGCTGAGGAGATTAATGCCTGCTGTCTCTAACACTGTTGTCTCTGTGGAGGAGAGGGGAGTTCTTATGCCAGGAATTGCTCGAGGACGAGTGACTAGGGATTCCCCTGGAGAAAGTTTGTGTTAAATTTACTTTCTACAAATTAGTAAAATACACAGAGAGCCAGAGGTATTTTTACCACAGATGCAGAAGGGCTTATGTACGTAGCATTTTTTTCTATAGAAACACAATGAAAGACAAACTGTTAATATATAGACTCCAGAACACCTATGCCCTAAGTTTAACAGACTACCCAGAGCTGTGACTTTTCTTATTTGCATCAGCTTTGTGCCTTTAGGTCAGTGGTTCTCAACTTAGTCTCTGGGGCACACCTAGCCTGTCAAGTTTTCAGAATATCCACAACAAATATGCGTAAGAGAGATTTGCATGCACTGACTCCTTGGTATGAAAATATATTACATGCATGTTCGTTGTGGGTATCCTGAAAACCTGACTGGTTGGATGCACGTCAGAGACTGGAATGACAGCCACTGCTTTAGGTTTTTAACAGAATGGCATTAGAGCAGTGGTGTCAAACTCTAATCCTGGACAGCTGCAAACCAGTCAGGTTTTCAGGATATCCCTACTGAATATGCATGGATATATTTGCATACAATGGGGGCAGTGCATGCAGATATATCATGAATATGCATTAGAGAGATCCTGAAATACTGCTGAATAAATAAATAGAAGTATTGCACTCATCTCATTGGCATGCATTTTGCTTATGGCATAGCAGTGCACAGTTTTTGCAGTACTTGTGCTAGAAATCCATGTGCATGGGTTTTTAGTGCATTGCTCTAATGCCAGCTTTCTGCATTGGCCCCGTAGTTTGTTCCTGAGTTATAGTGAGATTTGAACCCTGGCTTCACTGCTACTGCTCTAACCATAAGGCTACTGCTCCATTCCATTACACAGGGAGTGTGTGAATGTTTCAGTACTATTCACATGCTTCTGCTAGTGTTGGTTTTGCAGTATGCTGCAGCTTACGCCCATACACTGGAGGGGAAGACATTCTCTAAATCAATTTTCTTTTGTCATTTACAACAGTAGTGTGTTACTCAAAGATCATCGAAATACCAATTACAAGGTTTTTTAAGTATCAGCAAAATAAAGGGAAAGTGGGGCCTGATTTAATAAAGCTTTTTCTTGATAGGGAAAAGAATCAGTAAATCAGGCTGTTAATTTCCCATTATTATTTTTTTAGTGTTGGAAGAAATGCTGAACTTGCTCTGAGTTTCAGATATTGTTATTACCGTGACAATTTGTGTGTGTGCAAAAGTAACAAATAAGGTCAATTTTCAAAGCAACTGACGGGGTAAAAAATTTTACCACACCATTCTGCTGTTTAAAAATTGGCCGCTTTCAGTGCAGCTAAAAGTTCATGTATAGCTTTTACAGTATGCATCTTTTATCCGCATAAAGTATACACAATAGATAAGTCTACACATAGTCTCTGAAGACTATGCAGATTTTTCCCTACTAAGGCCTTGATGCAAAACCCTACGCTAGAGCCCTGCACTAAAGCCTAGCATGGGGTTACCTAACACAAGTTTAACACAGGTTTGCTCACCAGTCCTGCAAGAAAACAACATGCAAATAAACTGTGCACAAAAAGTCTGCACTAAACAAGGAGAACAAACCAGACACATGTGCATAGGGGTTTATTTAGCTAGCTAAGCTTATATACTGCTTTTCTACAAGTCAAAGTGGTGTACATTCAGATACAGTGTATATATCCCTTGTCCCCGAAGGGCTCACAATCTGTGTTCCTTATCAGTCCTCCAGTTTAGTCCTCCACCTCTGGGTTGTGCACCTCCTCCTGCAGCTTGGAGACTGGGCATGTCACAAAAATGTGACATCACTGGAAGTAGTCTGCTGGTTTCTCCCATCATCCCCTGTGTGTCCCGTCTCCATGCAGTAGGAGGACGTAGTGAGCCTAAGTGCTGGGCTCATTTAAGAACAGATAAGGAGCAGTTAGATTAGGTTTAGCTGATTTTGGGTTAATTTGTCATTGGTTTTGTATTTTTTTTGGGGGGGGGGGCTGTGTCTTAAAAAAAAAAAAAGTGAAACAAAGAGATTAATTGGAGAATAGTGTGAGTTAAGCGCATAAGGACTAAACTTGAAGGGGCAATGACGTCGCGGCCTCAATGTGTCGTGTGCAGTACCTGTAGAGGGGCTATCGCCGACTCTGGCATTTTCCAGGGCTGTACGCAAGTTTCTACCAGCGTGGAGCAGCAAATGGAGGTTAAGGTAGGACAGGACCTTCAGGGGTCCTCAGCTGGGTTGGACGCAGAGGGGCTGCTGTCCACTGCACCAGGGGCCACTCTCGAGGTGCCAGCCGGTTCTTCGGGGACCCTTTCAACTTCGGGGCTGCAGCCCCGGGATTTTTTCCCTGACTTTGTATTAATTATGCATCAGGCGTTCTGTTTGCGGCGGCAAGGGAAGGTGCCGGAGGCTCTGTTGCTCTCAGTGGTGCTGCAGCAGTCCGGCTCGGTGGAGGCAACTGCCAGTTCCTCGAGGACTCCAAAACGAACAAGGACTCAGGAGCCTTCGATTTCTGAGTTGGAGGGGTAGGAGTCGGAGGACAACGAGATCGACCTCGAAGGTGGAGATGAGCAGTTGGAAGAAAGAGAAATTCCTGAGCCAGAGGATCAGGCGAGAATTATTCGGGTGTTCCGGAGGGAGGAGTTGACAGCGCTTATCATGGAATCCCTTCAGACACTTAAGCTCGCCACGGAACAGCCTGTGAAGGATGACAATGGTGAAGATCCAATTATTCAGGCAGTGCGACAAACATAGGTGGAGTTTCCCGTTCACAAGATGGTTGACAGAATGATACAGGATGAGTGGGATCAGCCGGAAGCAGGGCTCAGAGGTGTTCGCATTATGAACAGACTGTATCCGTTAGCAGATAAGGACAAGTAGAGGTTTCAGTCCCCGAGGATTGATGCAGCAGTGACCAAGAAGACCACTATTCTGGTAGAAGGCAGCTCAGCCTTGAAGGATGCGCAGGATAGAAAGATGGTTTGTTCATACAATCCTTTGAAGCCAACGCGGTATCATTGCAAGCCTCCATATGTGGGGTGTGGGTGGCAAGAGCTTGTCTTTGATGGTCGCAGCGTTTGTGTCAGTCGGCTCAGCTGGAGCAAGAAGGTCTGAGAGAGCTGGATCGCCTGGCGTCGGGGTCAGCTTATCTGTCAGATGTTCATTATGACTTGATCAGAGCCCTGGCTAATAGTATGGCGTCGTTCATTACTGCTCGCAGATCCCTGTGGTTGCAAAATTGGGCGGCGGACAGGTCTTCCAAGGCACGTCTCGGTAAACTCCCTTTCAAAGGGTGATTGTTGTTCAGGGAGGATCTCGACAAGTTGGTAAAAGACTTAGGAGAGTCTAAAGGGGGCCGACTGCTGGAGAATAAGCCCAAACAAGGGAAGTCCGTGTCAACCTTTCGGGGTTCCTTTAGGAATTTTCTGAGATTTCGGACTTCTCGCTTGGGCGGCTTTCAGAGGGGAAGATTTTCTCCTCGGTCCCAGGGGTTTTGGGGGTTTCGAGGAGCAGGTAAAGGTTTTGTGACGGCAGCCTCAGCTTCCACTCAAAAGACACAATGAAGCAAGGGGGACCTTGGCAGGAAGTTTTCCGATAGGCAGGCGACTTTGGAACTTTCTTCCTGCCTGGGTCCAAATAACGGGTGACCAGTGGGTCTTAGAAATAATCCTGGAGGGCTATGCGCTGGAGTTTGCACGGCCAGTTCGGGATTCATTTGTGCAGTCGCCCTGCAAAGGGCAGCAGAAAGCCCAGGCAGTCCACTGCACGCTGAATCGGCTGTTGCACTTAGGTGCGGTCGTTCCGGTGCCCAAAGAAGATTACAGCAGGGATCGATACTCAATTTATTTTGTGGTACTAAAGAAAGACGGTTCACTTCATCCAATATTAGATCTAAAAGGGGTAAACCGCTGTCTCCGCGTACCGCATTTCAGGATGGAAACGCTGCGGTCCGTCATTGTGGCGATGCACCAAGGGGAGTACTTGACCTCCCTCGATCTCACGGAGGTGTAGTTACATGTACCGATCAGAGCGGGGCATCAAAATTTTCTGCGCTTCGCTCTTCCCTGGGGCACTATCCGTTCCAGGCGTTGCCCTTCGGTTTAGCAACGGCGCCACAGATGTTCACCAAGATCATGGTGGTGGTAGTGGCGGCGTTGTGAAGGGAAGGGATTCTGGTTCATCCCTATCTCGACGATTGGTTAATTCAGGCGAAGTCCAGAGCCAAGAGCGTACAGGTTATGGACAAGGTGGTGAAATTCTTGGAGAAGCTAGGCTGGGTAGTCAATATGAGCAAAAGCCATCTTATTCCGTCCCAGAACCTCGAGTACCTTTGGGGTGCAGTTCGACACGCAGAAGGGAGTGGCATTCTTCCGGATCGTCAGGTCCAAGCCCTCCGTCAAGTGATTCGCCAATTCAGGACCGTTCCGGCTCCTTCGGCCTGGAATTATCTCCAGGTGTTGGGTACGATGGCGGCGTCCTTGGAGGTGGTACCTTGGGCCAGGGCTCATATGAGGCCATTGCAGCAATCGGTGCTTCACCGTTGGTCTCATCAATCCGATCTGCTGAGCAGACGGCTGCCCTGCCCGCTCGGGGTCAGACGAGCGTTGAGGTGGTGGCTAATTCCGGAATCGTTGAAGGCCGGGATGCCCCTGGAACAGCCAGAGTGGCTACCATTGTTGACAGTTGCAAGCCTCGCGGGTTGGGGAGCACATTGCGGGGAGCTTTTCATGCAGGGTTGCTGGTCAGCTCAGGAGAGCGTGTGGTCAATCAACAGATTGGAACTCAGAGCGGTGACGTTAGCGTTGCAATCTTTCGAGGGGACAGTGCAGGGTCGAGCAGTCAGAGTGCTATCGGACAACTCCGCAACGGTGGCTTACATCAATCGGCAAGGTGGTACAAGAAGTACGGCCATGGAAGAGGAGGCAGAGGCGCTCTTTGCTTGGGTAGAACCTCGGCTGCAAGCGATTTCGGCAGCACACATTGCCGGGAAGGACAATGTGACGGCGGATTTTCTCAGTAGAGTCCAGGTGGATGCCGGCAAATGGGAGTTGCATCCGGAGGTTTTTGCACAGGTGGGGGCCGCCGGTAATGGATCTCATGGCGACCTTTCACTCAGCAAAAGCCAGTCGGTTCTTCAGCAGACGGCGAGAAAGGATGTCGAAGGGGATGGATGCCCTGTTGCAGTGCTGGTCAGTGTCGGGTCTCCTCTATGTATTCCCTCCGTGGGCGCTCATAGGTCGGGTGGTACAGCGTATCGAGGCTCACCCGGGGAGAGTGTTGGTGGTCGCTCTGGACTGGCCAAGATGGCCGTGGTATGCCGATCTCATCCGTCTCCTCGACGGGGATCCGTGGAGGTTGCCGGCGTCAGACAGTCTGTTACTTCAAGGACCTCTGCGGATGCCTCATGTGGGTCGGTTCTCGCTTACAGTCTGGCCATTGAAAGGGTGCGTTTAAAGAGAAAAGGTTACTCAGGAGCAGTCATTGCAACCTTGTTTAGAGCACAAAAGTCTTCTACGTCTCTAACATATGTACGCATTTGGCGTATATTTGAGGATTTGTGTTTCAGGAGGCAAGTGCGCGCGGCGACCGCGTCCGTTTTGGTGATTTTAAGCTTCCTGCAGGAAGGTTTCGAGAAGGGCCTGGCGGCCAGCTCCTTGAGAGTACAGTTAGCCGTGCTGGCTTGCTATAGAGGCAAGATGCAGGAAATAGCGCTCAGGGCACATGTTGACGTGTTGCGTTTTCTCAAAGCAGTAGCCAAGTTATGTCCCTCTCGTAGGATTTTGGTTCCTCTGTGGGATCTCAACTTGGTGTTAGCAGCTCTGGCTAAGGAGCCTTTTGAGCCCTTAAAGCAGGCATCCATGAAGGATTTGACATTGAAGACGGTGTTTTTGGTGGCCATTTGCTCAGCGAGGCAAATTTCTGAGTTACAGGCATTGTCTTGTAGAGAACCGTTTCTATCTTTTTCTAGGTAAAAGGTGGTGCTTCGGCCGGTTCCCTCCTTTTTGCCCAAGGTAGTTTCTCGGTTTCATATAAATCAGACGGTTTCTCTTCCAGTGCTGGGTTCGGTAGGAGATAGCACGGCGGACCAGGGATTGCGCTGCTTGGACTTAAAGCGAGTGTTGCGTCGGTATTTGAAAGTTTTTCAGAGGTTTTTCGCAAATCCAACCGTCTGTTTGTTTTGTTCGGTGGATCCCGTAAGGGGGAAGCATCAGTGAAAGCTTCCCTTTATCGATAGATTAGAGAGGCGATTGCTTCGGCGTATCTGTTGTCAGGGCGACAGGTGCCAGCTGGATTGCGAGCTCATTCCACCAGAGCGCAAGCGTCTTCATGGGCGGAACACAGTTTGGTGTCGCCTCTGGAAATTTGTAGGGTGGTTACTTGGTCATCTCTTCATACTTTCAGTAAACACTACCACCTGGATGTCTTGGCAACAAAGAATGCTGTATTTGGGGCGGCGGTGTTGTGAGCTGGCTGGAAGGGTCCCTCCCAATAGGTACTGCTCTGTTACATCCCAGAGGTGGAGGACTAAACTGGAGGACCGATAAGGAAATGGTAATTACACTTACCTGGTAATTGTTCTTCCTTGAGGGACGACAGTTTAGTCCTCATTCCCACCCGGGGTAGTATGCTAAGCAGTGGAGGTTCAGCCGAGAGAAGATTGAGATTACCGGTAGGTAGAGGTTTCTATGATTCTTTGCCTTTTCTGGTTCTTTCTTGTCTATCTTTCTGGCGCAGGCGGAAGGAGAAGGCACAAAAAGAAATGCCTCTCTTCCGAGACAAGAAAGTCTCTGTTATGAAGTAGTTGTTATACGTTCACTTTTAATATTTGCATTTTTTATTAGCTACTTATGTGTTGCTCCTTTAAGTGTGCTTTGTCAATAGTTCACTGGGGATGATGGGAGAAACCAGCAGACTACTTCCAGTGATGTCACATTTTTGTGACATGCCCAGTCTCCAAGCTGCAGGAGGAGGTGCACAACCCAGAGGTGGAGGACTAAACTGTTGTCCCTCAAGGAAGAACAATTACTAGGTAAGTGTAATTACCATTTTTTGTACCTGTACTAGCAGCACAAAAAAAAACAGTTGTGCACATAAAGAACCCAGTTTCACATTTGTGTGCATGTGCTGGAATGCTTTGTGGCACATACAACAATATCATTCTGCACAGTCTTACTTTTTGCTTGGGAAATGTTATACTGACCCCTTAGTGCTGTACCAGCATATATACAAGTGATGACATCACTGTAAATTGCTCTGGTTTGCCTCCACCTGCTGAATGGGGCATACATCCCACTCGTCTTGGCTAATCTGGCAGAATTCAAGAAAAGGAAATTAGCAGGTATAGAAAATTTCTTTATTAACATCCATTTAAATGGGTCTCAATGTGCTATGCACTTCTGTTTGCTTACTTTGTACTCAGAACATTTTTCTTGCATTAGTAGCACACTAAATTGTGTGCTAAAAGCAAGCTAGCCTGTGTGCAAAGAATAGCACACTTCTCTGCATTGAGGCCTCATTCTTTAATGAGAAGTCCTTTTATCAATCTTGTCTGTACTTCTCTTTCTACTGTATTTGTTCTTTCACAAAACAATGCAAGGTGTGCAGCAGAATTCAAAGATTTCTAACTATATAACATAAGAACATAAGATATGCCATACTGGGTCAGACCAAGGTCCATCAAGCCCAGTATCCTGTTTCCAACAGTGGCCAATCTAGGTCATACGTACCTAGCAGTTTCCCCAAAAGAGACAGGTTCCACAATGCTTGTACTGGGTCAAGCATTGATATCCTGGGTCCCTTCTCAATAATGGTTTATGGACCTTTCCTCCAGGAACTTGTCCAAACCATTTTTAAACCCAGCTACACTAACAGCCTTTACTACATCCTCCGGTAACAAATTCCAGAGTTTGATTACACGTTGAGTGAAAAAATGTTTTCTTTTATTAGTCTTAAATAGTTTACCCTGTTGCTTCATTGCATGTCCCCTAGTCTTTCTATATTCTGATAACGTAAACAATCGATCTACATTTACCCGTTCCACTCCGTTCATTAATTTATAGACTTCTATCATATCTCCCCTCAGCCGTCTCTTTTCCAGGTTAAAGAGCCCCAACCTTTTTAGCCTTTCTTCATAGGAGTATCCTTCCATCCCCTTTACCATTTTGGTGGCTCTTCTCTGAACCTTTTCTAATATCGCTATATCCTTTTTAAAATACGGTGACCAGAATTGCACACAATATTCAAGGTGCGGTCTCACCTCTGCTAGAGAGAATTATGTTCCTGTAAACCAGTCGGTACTAGAGGAGATCAAACCTAAGCTTTCTTTAGAAGCTCAGATGACAAGACTTCGACTTTCATACTTTGGACACATCATGCAAAGAGAGAGATCATTAGAGAAAGACATCATGCTTGGCAAGATAGAAGGTCAACACAAAAGAGGAAGGCCAGCAATGAGATGGATCAATACAATAACAGCAGCTACGGGTACCAGTCTGTCAACAATGAGCCGCCTGACTGAAGACCGAACACAATTTAGGATAGCTATCCAGAGGGTCGCCATGAGTCGACTCCGACTCGACGGCACTTAACAACACAAAAGTTGAGTGGCAATTTCAAACGTCCTTCTCTTGCTCCCACAAGGTTTTCTTTCATTGAATCTGATACCTATGTGGTGGGGATGCCATATTTCCATATGGACCATATAAATACTAGAGATAAGGTGTTCCCCCTCCCCAAACATAATTTTTTCAGCCTCTAGGTGTGCTTGTGTTAGATGTTCCCTATTCTCAGGATTAGAGACAAAACACTTAATCTGAAAATATTTAAAAAGAGGTAACTGTTTACTAAAGCTTTTCTCACATTTCAATTTGGATGTGAAAACTTCATTTTTAAACAGGGCTGCAAAGGGTGCCGATTTTCCTCTCATGGACCTTTACTTGCACAGAAAGAGGCATAAAGGGAGAGAGATGGGGGGAAATGCCTGTAAATTTGTGAAGTTTATGCTAACACTCCATTACCACTGCAAAAAGGTTGAGCCACTACCTTTCCTTACACCTTTGGATCATTTATAAACATCTGCTAGGCTGATAGCAGGAATAGCTTTATCCAACTCACTTTTGATTTAACCCATGTGGGTGCTTTCCTGGAGTCGGAACAAAGGTATAACACTTGCAAGCAGATGCTCAATTAATGGGTTTGAACAGTAGATATCCCACTAACCTCCTTCATTTTGTGCATGGCCAAGGTATGGAAAGTGATTCAAGTTTTTTTTCCTCTGCCATATAGAGTGGATAAAGGCCTGTCTAAACTCCTAAAAGAAGCAGCAGTTTACCAAAATTGGGAGTTGCAAAAATAGGAACAGAAACTGGGACAGAATTAATATTTTGATGACCTTAATGTATCCTAACCACAAAACTCCCATGACCCTCGCTGTTCCCAGATATGATATCCTGTATGTAAAATAAAATCAGAATTCATTGCATAAAGCTGGGCTAGGTCATAACACACAACCACATCTAGATACTTAAAATGGTGTACAATTTTCAATTCTGGGGGCCAGTCAGCTTCAGAGATGTTTGTTGAATCTAACAAGGAAATAAGGCAGATTTTTCAAAATTTAAAATTCATCATGTATCCCGAGAACTTGCCAAATTTGCTGATCTACCAAATGAGAAGGGGGGAGGGAATATACCAGATCCTTGATGTATATAAGCATACAGCAAGATCACATGCATATCTCCCTCAAGGGTTATTCTGGTCCTTAAACTCCTACCGTATCAAGTTAGCAAAGGGTTCCATGGCCAAAGCAAAAAGAAGAGGTGATAACTGGCAGCCTAATGAGTGCCTCGACCCAGGTTAAAGAGTGGTGATAGATGACTAGTCAATAACATTTGGCTGTGGAAGCAGGATAAAATGTTGTTCATGTATAAATAAATTATTCAGTAATAAATATGATTAAATAATACCCCAAAATTATAAATTGAATAAATACAAAGTGAATTGGCTAGCCAATACAACATTTACTACCAATAAAAACCAATAGTATGCCAGAGACAAGAGTCCAATTCGGCAAAGGGCACGTCCGGACGGCTGAAAAATGGACAGCCCCAAAGTGGACCCGATTCTGCAACCGTGGGAGCTAGACGTTCCCGCGGCTGCAGAATCAGGCACTTGACGGCCCAGTTGTGACCCGATTCTGTGGCATGAGATGTCCACCTGGCACCCCAATCGGCCTGTTCTATACTCCTGCTGGTGTGCAGGTGCCGTGGCATGTGCGCCAAATGCCTACCACAGTGACGAATATCGTTTCCCTGTTGCCTAACCCTTGGCGGGGGAAGCTAAGACTAGGCGGCGGGGACTCGCCTGACTCTTCATTGGCCTTGTGGTGGGGTTGCATAGGCTACTCGCCACCACACCCAAGGCTTATACCACCTTGGAGGTGATATAAACCCCACATCTAGACTGCAGCAAGTGGATGTACAGGGCCGCGACGTGAATCGGCCCTGTATGTCCGGGTGCTATAGCCTGCCCACTCTGTGCCTCCTCCCGCCCCTCATCCAGCGCTCCCACTTAGCGGCTCTGTGTGTGCGGGGAGCACCTGAGGCAGCAAATGGTCCCAGCGAATAGCAGGGCTGGATGTCCAACCTCACTATTCGCGCCTCCGCATCAGGCCCATATTATATAACACATCAACTGGATAACTTTTTTTTTTCCCCCAGAATCATCTGACAAACTGGATCTAATTGCCTGGTGTTATTTATTATTGAACTATTTATTTCTATTTATTGTACACCTTTTGCTCTCTGTGGGGCATGTTTATGCTGGTAGTATGCGTGTAGACCATGTTACCAGCACAGGGGGTCCCTCACTAACTTCAGGGCTGTGTGCATTTGTTCCTCTGCAGTTAGTGCAGACCCAAGATGTAGTACCATGCAAGCCGGCACACTTTACACTACCCATTCAGGTAACATTAAGTGCAGCCATGCTAAGGGCAGTTAGTACAAGCTACTAATGCCTGCGTTAGCCATGATTTTCCATCAATGCCTTCATTCCTCTGGTCCACCTAGTTCCCTACCCCATTGTGTGCAACTCAGGTAGTGCAGAATTTTTAGCGCGGGGGGGGGGGGGGGGAGTGCGTACTACTTTTTAGCACGGCGCCAAAATCGCGTGCTATCCCCGAGCTTCTAGGTAGCGTCCTTTAGTAAATATGTCCCTGTGGATATTTATTGTGCAGTTGGTATATGCCCCTCTTGTGTTCTTTCTTATATATAGCTGTTTAACATTTTATGTTTCTAGCTAGTATCCTTTCAGTGCTATCTGTAGCTGTTGTCACAGTGGGGAAAATGAGTCATAGCATTAAAACCTCTGACAACTTTTTTGACTTCAGAGTTGGTGGAGAGAAACTCAATGTGGGAGGGAGTGGAGATCAGCAGGCATGGCCACTCTTTGGAAGGCTTTTGCAATTAGAATGTTGAAAGTCTTAGTTAAACGTAAACATGCAATACAAGAGACCTGGGCAGCAAAGAAACTGCTTGCTTTCAGGAGATGTTGTTGAATTATCTGCCATGGCAAAGAGCATTAATTAACATTAACAACAGTGGATTTGCACTTCAGTTTTATCAAAGGAGGAAGTATAAACTATGCACATGCATGGATTTACTAGCTCTTTTTAGGATACCCTGTTGAAAAAGACCTGAACCTCATCTGGTTCCAGTCCGTTTTTTAAAATTATGTAATGTATCCTATGGTGGACCTTTCCCCTTGCTTTCAGGACAATTGATGCAGATTAGTGGAAGATATTGTTATTTATTTTTTATTTTTTTTCTATTTATAGAATTTACAATAATAAGCAACCGCTTGTACAGAAAACAACAAATTGCATAGTAAATATAATCAACAAGAAAAAACATACAATAAGGAAAAAACTTATTACAAGAGTTTAGTTAGCCCACTATAATGGGGGAAATTGCCTTGAAAAAACCACAAGGAAAGTGAAGCCTTGTTCTATTAACAGGAAAAATATATGAACTACGAAGGCATCGGGGGCGCAGGACAGAGAGAACCACAAATAAGAGCGATCACTGTGGTGATGAGGAAACAATCTGGGCACTAATGAATGATGATAGATCTTGAGGCTGAAAAAACACATATTTCTTATCTCGAAAGAAAACCATACATTTACAAGGAAATTGTAAAATAAAGGATGCCCCAATCTGAGCCAACCCAGATCTTAACAACAAAAAGGCTTTACGTCTTTTCTGAGTCTCCCTGGAGACGTCAAGCAACATCCCAACCCTCTTCCCCATGAACAACATAGAACATTTTTTAAAATACAATTTCAGAAGCCACTCTCTGTCAGAAGGTAAGGCAAAAGTTGGAGAACGGTAAATCAGCTTCTCGAGGGGATTGTAACAAAGCAGACACATCTAAAGTATCCATAGTTAAAGCACCCTCTGATAATACCTCTACTTTCTTACCCGTAGGTAAAAAGTAAGCATTCACTATTGGGGGAATTAGATCAGTTGGCACACCCAAAATCTCATGCATATATTTTTTAAATAAATCAATTGGCAACATAGTTGTTATAACTGGAAAATTTAACAATCTTATATTGGAAGCTCTAACCACATTTTCTAGATTCTCTAACTTCATAAGAACATAAGACATGCCATACTGGGTCAGACCGAGGTCCATCAAGCCCAGTATCCTGTTTCCAAAAGTGGCCAATCTAGGTCATACGTACCTAGCAATATCCCCAAAAGACACAGGTTCCACAATGCTTGTACTGGGTCAAGCATTGATATCCTGGGTCCCTTTTTAATAGTGGTTTATGGACCTTTCCTCCAGGAACTTGTCCAAACCTTTTTAAATCCAGCTATACTAACAGCCCTTACTACATCCTCCGTAACAGATTCCAGAGTTTGATTACACGTTGAGTGAAAAAATATTTTCTCTTATTTGTCTTAAATAGTTTACCCTGTAGCTTCATTACATGTCCCCTAGTCTTCCTATATTCTGATAGCGTAAACAATTGATCCACATTTATCCGTTCCACTCCATTCATTAATTTATAGACCTCTATCATATCTCCCCTCAGCCGTCTCTTTTCCAGGTTAAAGAGCCCTAACCTTTTTAACCTCTCTTCATAGGAGTAGCCTTCCATCCCCTTCACCAATTTGGTTGCTCTTCTCTGTACTTTTTCTAATAACGCTATGTCCTTTTTAAGATACAGTGACCAGAATTGCACACAATATTCAAGGTGTGGTTGTACCATGGAGCGATACAGAGGCATTATAATATCCTTTGTTTTATTCTCCATCCCTTTCCTTATGATACCTAGCATTCTATTTGCTTTCTTGGCCGCCGCTGCACACTGGGCGGAGGATTTTAACATCTTATCCACGATGACTCCTAAATCTTTTTCCTGGGTGGTGGTTTCTAATGTGGAGCCTTGCATCGTGTAACTATAGTGTGGGTTGTTCTTTCCTAGGTGCATAACTTTGCACTTGTCCACATTAAATTTCATCTGCCATTTGGATGCCCAGTCTTCCAATTTATCCAGATCCTCCTGCAGTTTTCCACAATCCACTTGGGTTTTAACAACTTTAAACAGTTTTGTGTCATCTGCAAATTTGATAACCTCACTAGTTATTCCCTCTTCCAGGTCATTTATGAATATGTCAAAAAGTAGCGGACCCAGTACAGATCCCTGGGGTACTCCACTATTCACCTTTTTCCATTGGGAATATTGGCCATTTAGCCCTACCCTCTGCTTTCTATCTTTTTAGCAGTTCCCGATCCACAATAGTACACTGCCTCCTATCCCATGACTTTTTAGCTTCGCCAAAAGTCTCTGATGAGGGACCTTGTCAAAAGCTTTCTGAAAGTCCAGATACACTATATCAACCGACTCACCTTTGTCTACCTGTTTATGCACACCTTCAAAAAAAATATCAGATTAGTAAGACAAGATCTTCCTTGTCTAAAGCCATGTTGGCTGTCTCCCATTAGGTCATGCCTATCTACATGCTGTGTAATTTTGTTCTTTATGATGGTTTCTACCATTTTCCCTGGTACTGATGTCAGGCTCACCGGTCTGTAATTTCCCGAGTCGCCCCTGGAACCCTTTTTAAAAATTGGTGTTACGTTGGCGACCCTCCAATCTTCAGGTATTACAGATGATTTTAATGAAAGTTCACAGATTACCAATAGCAGGTCTGCAATCTCATATTTCAGTTCTTTCAGCACTCTGGGATGTATGCCATCCGGTCCAGGTGATTTGCTACTATTCAGTTTATCAAAGAGTTGTAATATATCTTCTTGGTGTAGCGATATTTCTCTCAATTCCTCTGCAGTATCACCTTTAAATACCACTTCAGTCTTGGGTAACATCCCTACATCTTCCTCAGTAAAGACCGAAGCAAAGAATTCATTCAGTCTCTCTGCTATAGCCTTGTCTCCTCTTACTGCCCCTTTTACCCCTCTATCATCTAATGGTCCAATTGACTCTCTCACAGGCCTTTTGCTACGAATGTACTTGAAAAAGTCTTTATTTCGTGTTTTTGCTTCCGTAGAAACATTATCTTTATAGAAACATTGCTTCATAGAAACATTATCTTTCATAATAGAGTCATTCAACGTTGAAACCTGAGTCATTTTCTGTTCCCCCTCAATTTTCAAACGAAGATTCACCACATCTCCCTGGACTCCAGATGACAAAGTTTCCAATTTTTCCAACCGAGTTGTTGTTAACTCAATATTCTGACTGACCATAGAGGAGAGCTGCAGAATCGCTCCCCAAATCACCTCCAGGGATATCTCCTTAGGGGACTGCAACAAAAAACCTTTTATAATATCAGCCTTCGGTGTAGAAATCTTAAGCCCAGCTCCTTCATCTCGACCAGATGGAATAGCCACCTCCAAAGTTGTACCAGAGATCGTTTCCTGAACCCTCACCTCTGAGGGCTGCACTCCAGAGCCTTCTTCCAGCGAGACCCGCTCAACAGAAGCCGCTCCACCACCCTCGGGTGGGGCGGCTTCTCCTCCCACGAGAAGAGGCGCCGGACAGGTCCAACGCAGAGGCAGAGATCGTTCGTCGAGGGAGAGAGAAACCTCCAGGGCATGCGCTACCAGAGCCACCACATCCGACAGCACGGCGCCCACGTGAATCTCCCCTTTCTGCCTCTCCGTCAGCTGAACAAACGTATCCATCAGTCCCACGGAATCGGCAGATGCAGGCTTCGCGGGAGAAGCCTTTGCTTTTGCCCTTTCGCTTAGGCATACTCAGCCCAAAAAACGCTCACGCCGCCATCTTGCCACAGACCACTCCCCCGATATTGTTATTTATGTAAACATTTTTATATACTGTCTTTTTAACATAAGTTATTCAAAAAGGTTTACAATTAAAATTACAGTAAAAGTTAGAATCCAACAGAGAACATAGTTATCGAGGTGATAAGAAATCCCTTCGTCCTCTCATTTCCAGTCATGTATCCAGTATTTACTTAGCCCTTTTAACCAACCTTGGGGAATAAGAACATCTTTAAACCTTTTCTAAAGACCATCAGATTTGTTTCTTCTTTTAAAGGACCAGGCAAGGCATCATGCCTCTCTGGACATATAGATAAATCGAATGACCTTTGTAGCACTCTTTGCACCTCTTGTTGAAGTGTTAACAAAAAGCAATAAGAAAATTCAAAGGGGATACCTGCTGAAACAGAAAAACTGTTTATGGTAAGTTGGTAGAGGGGCTACCTACTAGGTTTTCTTAAAGAAGTATATTTGTAAGGTTTTTTTATTTGCATTACAACAGAGTGAAGCAGAGGGAATTTCTTAAACTTTCTTTCTCAAAGAAGCTATTTGAATGGAGTTCTCTAGTTGATGCAAACCATTCCTCATCAAAGTATCCACAGTGTTTTATTGAAACAGGCTTCATGCTTCTATTTATGTTAGGGACTACCAAACACCATTAGACTTGAAACCGTTTCTTTCTTTAAATGTGCAACTAGTTTGTTTTTAAAATGACAGACATATGTAGATTAATTTGCATTGCACACTCACAAAAATATAGGACTATAAACAAAATCCAAGAACACAAACAGTTTGATTTGAATTTCATTGCATAATGCCATTTAAATGCCATGAGCTGTGGTACTTTTTGAGGTCTGGCTATTATTCACTCACACATTTAGAATTATGACTTCTAGCTAAGCTGCTTGTTTATATGTAAAATGTGTCCTGTGGGCAGCAGTCTGCTTATTTTCCTTCCCTAGACAAGTGGTTAACCCATATTGCATATCCTGTGTTTATAGAATTCCTTAAAGGTTATATCATAAGGCATTGGGTATAAGTATGCATAGTTTGCAGCCAAAACTGTAAGCTAAAACATCTTCAGATGGAACATATCCATGATCATCTATCAGAAAGTTTATATGTCGTGTCAGCATTAAATAATTCATTGTTTATTACCATCACTATTGTTCTGTTTTGTAAATTAACTAACTACAACTTAAGAGAACCTTATTAAAATACATCTCTTAATTAAATCTATGCAAATGGCACTGGTCGCATGGATTTCGAATTCTTGATTTGTATGAAAAGGAACAATGCTTTAGTTTTGTGTAGGGTGTCAAAATAATATGTATTCTCAAAATGTCTCTGTTTATTCTCTTAGGGGCATGCTAAATCTTTTAGTAAACATGCGTTAAGTGGGAGCTCTTTTATTTCTATTGGCACAGTGGCACTTAACATGCATTCATTTCATTAACTTACATTAACGTTTTGAAAACATGCCACTTAATATCCCTAAATGGGTGTCTAGGAGAACTACGTTCTCAAAGCACTGACAAAATCTTGGAAACATTTGTCTTCTGGGATTAAATTCCATTTGTTCCTACATTTGGTTTGGTCTAGATCTGGTCTTTCAGGAACATATAAAAAGAATGTAGACCACATATGGCTATGTGTTTTTTATTTTCAGATTTGATTTCCTAGTTATATTCAAGATGTATAGTCAGCATACTTCCTTCAACATATATGCAAAGAACATGCCCATAGAGAAAAGATGGTATATAAAAAGTTGATAAATCATTACACATTTGAGGGGGGGGAGGGGTACTTTTTTTTTTTTGAAAGCTTTATTTAGTCCACCATAAAATCCAAACAACATATCAGCAGACGGCCCCACGGGGAGGGTTAACTCTTCGCCCCCCCGGGTGCCAACAGAAAGATAATACAATAGGTGGGCATTTTACATTATATCCCAACCCCCCTTCTCCCGTCCCCCTCCCCTCCCCTCACCCACCCACCCACCCTCACTCCATTACCGACTGCATAAGCCAATTATCATCAAAAGCTGTAAAGCAGCTATCGCCTACCCACTACTCAAGACCTCCATCATTCAGCTCCCCCCTTGGAGGGTTGCATTACGGCTGTGGGGTCCCAACTGCTGAATATATGGCTCCCACACTGACAGAAAGACTGTCCAGCGCTTGGCACTGCCCCGCGCCAACCAACGCTCCGTTAGCATTAATTGATGAAAGTTATTCCGCCATTCACTAAAAGTAGGCAATTGGCGTTCCCGCCATAGCCGGAGAATCGGCCCTTTACCCACCAGACAGGCCTTCCGCACCAGCAAGCTCTCACCAGCCTTCACTGGTCCACGGGTCGGCAGTTGGTCAAGTGCCACAAATAGGCCGGTCCAATGTAGCCTTCGCTGCAGCAGCGTGCAAAGGAATCTGCATATCCGTGCCCAGTATGCCCGTATTCCCCGACAACCCCACCACATGTGTAGGAGAGTAGCTAAGGACTCCGAACAGCGTGGGCAGGAGCCATCCGTGTCCAGCCGACTGCGCAATGCCCGCCGCGGCGAAAAATGAGCCCTAGTCACACACTTAAATTGAATCTCACGCCAACGCACTCCTTGAACTAGTCGGCTAATCCGTTTCAATGCCGTCAATACCAATCCCGGCTGTACGTCCACTCCCAATTCGGTCGCCCAAGCTCTTTCGACTCCACTATAGTCAGGGAGGGGGCGGTAGCACTCCAAATTATGTTTTAAATTGGAAATCGACGCCGGGCGCTCCTCTCCCAGCTGAAAAAATTCCAAAATACGAGCTGAGCGCTCAGCCTGTAGCGCTGCGCGCGGCAGTGCCACCACATAGTGGGAGGCTTGTATGTATGCAAAACAATGCGTGTCGGGGAGATCGTATTCCCGACTGAGCGTTCGGAATGATTTACAGTTTCCCGTTTGGTCTACCAAGTGCCCTATCCACCGGAGGCCACGTAGCCACCAGTCCCGAAACACCGCAGTCTCTGACCCTGGAGTGAATTGAGCATTGCCCTGCAGTGGCAACCAACAAGACACCTTCCACGTTTCCCGCCAATATTTGTTAAGTTGTTGCCATGTGCGTCGGGCCGAGTCCACTAATGGACTCTGTCGGCTAGTACCTGTGAAAACCGTGGATGTGCCGTGCAAAGATGCCAGGAGAGTCGCAGGGGCCACCAAACACTCCTCTAAGGACCTAGGCGTATATACTTCCGTCTCCCCTAGCCAATCACCCAGGTGTCTCGCTTGACAGGCCAATGCGTAGGTCTTCAAGTCTGGAAGGCCCATACCGCCCTCTCGCCATTTTCCAAGCATGCGATTCCATGAGACCCGCGCCCGCCGCCCTCGCCAAAGAAAGCGCTTAAGCAGAGCCTCCATTCTACACAAGTCCCGTCGAAGCAACCAAACTGGCAGGGTCTGCAGCCAGTACAAGATTCTAGGTAGAACTATCATTTGCACTGCCGCTATCCTCCCCGCCAGTGACAGTGGGAGGGGTCCCCACGCACTTAACTGCACCGCCAACTGCCGCAGTATCCGATCTAGGTTACGCCGGTATAAGTCCTGGGGGTTTCCAGTCAATGTTATACCCAAATAGATAAATTCTTTGTCTGCCCACCGCAAAGGGAAGGATCCCCTCCAAGAAGTTCGGAAATGCCCCAAGACATCTACTACTTCCGACTTATCTTTATTAATGCGCAAGCCTGCAATTGCTCCGAACCGCTGGAACTCATAAGAACATAAGAACATAAGATATGCCATACTGGGTCAGACCAAGGTCCATCAAGCCCAGTATTCTGTTTCCAACAGTGGCCAATCTAGGTCATACGTACCTAGCAGTTTCCCCAAGGGACACAGGTTCCACAATGCTTGTATTGGTTCAAGCATTGATATCCTGGGTCCCTTCTTAATAATGGTTTATGGACCTTTCCTCCAGGAACTTGTCCAAACCTTTTTTAAACCCAGCTACACTAACAGCCTTTACTACATCCTCCGGTAACAAATTCCAGAGTTTGATTACACGTTGAGTGAAAAAATATTTTCTTTATTAGTCTTAAATAGTTTACCCTGTAGCTTCATTGCATGTCCCCTAGTCTTTCTATATTCTGATAAGGTAAACAATCGATCTACGTTTACCCGTTCCACTCCGTTCATTAATTTATAGACTTCTATCATATCTCCCCTCAGCCGTCTCTTTTCCAGGTTAAAGAGCCCCAACCTTTTTAGCCTTTCTTCATAGGAGTAGCCTTCCATCCCCTTTACCATTTTGGTGGCTCTTCTCTGAACCTTTTCTAAAATCGCTATATCCTTTTTAAGATACGGCGACCAGAATTGCACACAATATTCAAGGTGCGGTCTCACCATGGAACGATATAGAGGCATTATAATATCTTTTGTTTTATTTTCCATTCCTTTCCTTATCATACCTAGCATTCTATTTGCTCTCTTGGCCGCCGCTGCACACTGGGCCGAGGGTTTTAACATGGTATCCACAAGGACGCCTAAATCTTTTTCTTGGGTGGTGGTTCCTAATGTGGAACCTTGCATCGTGTAACCATAGTTTGGGTTGTTCTTCCCTAGGTGCATAACCTTGCACTTCTCCACATTAAATTTCATCTGCCATTTTGATGCCCAGTCTTCCAATTTATCAAGATCCTCTTGCAATTTTCCACAATCCTCCTGGGTTTTAACAACTTTAAATAGTTTTGTGTCATCAGCAAATTTGATAACCTCACTCGTTATTCCACTTTCCAGGTCATTTATGAATATGTCAAAAAGCAGCGGACCCAGCACAGATCCCTGGGGTACACCACTATTCACCTTTCTCCATTGGGAAAATTGGCCATTTAGCCCTACCCTCTGCTTTCTATCTTTTAACCAGTTCCTGATCCACAGTAGTACACTGCCTCCTATCCCATGACTCTTTAGTTTTGCCAAAAGTCTCTCATGAGGGACCTTGTCAAAGGCTTTCTGAAGTCCAGATACACAATATCAACCGACTCACCTTTGTCCACCTGTTTATTCACTCCTTCAAAAAAACATAACAGATTAGTAAGACAAGATCTTCCTTGTCTAAAGCCATGTTGGCTGTCTCCCATTAGGTCATGACTATCTATATGCTGAGTAATTTTATTCTTTATGATGGTTTCTACCATTTTTCCCGGTACTGATGTCAGGCTCACCGGTCTGTAGTTTCCCGGATCACCCCTCGAACCCTTTTTAAAAATTGTAAGGAGGTGGCCGGAGACATCAAATGGACTAGCAGGTCATCAGCGAAGGCTGAGATAAGGAAGGTTTGCGACCGTAGCCCCACTCCCTGTATCTCTCCCGAAGTTACTATGGTACGAATCAACGGGTCTAGGGAAAGAACAAAGAGCAAGGGCGATAGAGGACAGCCCTGCCTTGTACCCCTTCCCAACGTGAAGTCGTCCGAGATGAGGCCGTTGCACAGTATGCCCGCCGTCGGTGAGATGTACAAACTTTGCACCATTTTACAAAAATCCTCCCCAATGCCGTAGCGCGGTAGCAGCCTCCATAGATAACGCCAGTCCACCCTATCAAAGGCCTTCTCTGCATCGAAGCTAATCAACAACGACGGAATATTGTGAGCATGCACCCACTCCAAGGAGGCCAAAATCTTCCGGAGGTTTCGTACGGCGTGGCGGCCTTTCACAAAGCCCACCTGTGCTTCGTGTATTAGATCGCCTAAGACCCCCGCCAGGCGGTCAGCCAGAACTTTCGCCAAAAGTTTAAGATCGAAATTGAGTAGGGATATGGGTCGATATGAAGCTGCCTGCATCGGATCTTTACCCGGCTTCGGGATCAAGGTAATATATGCGTGATTACGCCCCCAGCAGAACGCCCCTTGCTCTGCCCTGGTGGCATAGACCTCTCGCAGGAGTGTGCTTACCCCGTCTCCTAAGATCTTGTAGACTTCGGCCCCGAATCCGTCCGGCCCTGGTGATTTATAACACTGGGCCGCAGATATTGCGGATTGTATTTCCTGTATGGTAATAGGTAAGTCTAGAACCTCCCTCTGGGCTGAAGTAAGTTGAGGCAGTTCCAAGTCCGCAAAGTAGTCCCGCATCCCCTCAGTGGAACCAGCCGTGGTTTTATATAAGTTTTGAAAAAAGGTGTGAAAAATCTCCGCGATTCCTTTGTTCTCTTTATGCATATGTCCCTGGCCGTCCTTTAGCGCCGCTACATGGGCAGGACGCCGTCGGGCCCGCAAACATCGTGCCAGCAATTTGCCTGGTTTGTCACCATAGCAGTGCAGACGGAACCGATAAAACAGAACCGATTTCTTTGCTCGCTGATGCAAGAGCTCGTTAAGCTCGGTCTGGGTTTCCCATAGCGCCTTCTTATTAGACAGCGTATACGTGTGGGCACATCGCCGCCGTAGTATGGTGACTCAACGCTCAAGTTGTACTATACGTTCTGCCATCAGCCGGCGCCGTCTCGCGGCATAACCTATGATGTCCCCGCGAAGAACCACCTTTGCCGTTTCCCAGACCAGTTCGGGGTCGTCTACATGAACCTGGTGATTGCCAAGAAAGTCTGCCCATCTCTGACGGATAAACTGGCGAAACTGCCCATCCGAGTAAAGCTCTAGGGGGAATCTCCACATGCGTGACCGATTAGTGTCCCGCCCCCAATGTAAGTCAAGCCACACCATCGCGTGGTCTGATATTTCGGAAGGACCAATCTGTGCATCCTCGGTGTGTGTGAACAAAGTCCCCGAGATCATTACATAGTCAATACGGGCACTGGAACCATGCGCTCGAGATTGATGGGTATAGTCTCTTTCGGAGGGGTGCAGGACCCGCCAAGGATCAATTAAACCTAGTCTCCGACAGAACCGCAACAGCGTCTGGGAAGGTGCTATCCTCTCCCGCCCGCCTCCTCTCCTAGAAGTGTCCAGATCCACATTCAGGACTCCATTAAAATCCCCACCCAAAATCACCGGGCACTCCGGAAGCTGCTCCACCCTTGATGCTAGGCCATTGTAGAAACCCGGGTCAACCACATTGGGACCATAGAGATTTCCCAGAATCACCGGTTTACCGTCTAAGTGACCATATATCACCAGGGATCGACCAGTATTATCAGCAAGGACCGTCTCCTCTACGAATCGTATGCGTTTATGAATCAGAATCGCTATGCCTCCCTTATGCCCTGGGCGGGGGACCCCCACACTTGGCCCACCCAGTTCCGACAAAGCTTGCTATGTTCAGCGGCCGTCTGGTGGGTTTCTTGAAGAAGTGCAATGTCACACTTATGTCGAGCCAGTGCTTGCAATACCTTATGCCTCTTAATAGGGTTTCCCAGTCCACAGACATTCCAGGTGATTATTCTCAAAGCGCCGGGGCAGTGCCAAGGTGCCACCACAGAATCACTTCCAGGTACTGCAGAGGGACACCCCCAGCCTGGCATCCCCCCCCCCATCTGTATGTAGGCAATTATCCCATCTAGTAGCATTCAATGGAGTGTACCCCCTCCCCTCCCCCTGTCCCTCCCTCCTCCTTCCCCCCCCCGGTCCCTCCCCCCCCGCCCCCGCCCCCCCATCTCCCCACCCCTCCACGCTCTCCCGTCCAGTCATAGCCTGGACTACTTCCTATGGCAGACGGGTTCGCCCCTCTAACACTTCCCCCTCTCTAACAAGTAGGATAAAGAGAGAAAGGAGACACAGAGTCTCCGTTACAAGCCCCGGTACTGGGGCTCCCACATTCGGTGCTAGCACCCCCCACTCACTTGCTCCCACGTTGTCCCTGCCCACCTCCACCCAGATGACCCCCCAACTCCTCCGCCCTCCCCCCCCATTAATACATGCATCCCTGCTTTATCGAGGCCAATCCTCTCTACTCTCCCGGCTGCCCCCCTTGCCTCAAATCGAACCCCACCTGTAAGGGGAAGAAAAGGGGGGGGGGAGAGGAGGGCGGGTCAAGCAGGAATACAAGGGCAGAGACAATGCAAGGAGGGAAATAACCAGGGAGCCAGCAATGCAGCAACAATTATAACAAAGTAATCCTTGCAACAAAATAACATGGATACAATGTCTCTCCTGGCATTAACAATGTTACCAAGGCAATGAGACGTTGCATCCCAGCTTAATACACTCTATAAAAGGCAAAACCAGGAGTTCTCCCATGACAATGGAAGCTGCCAGGAAGCCGCCAGGAGCCAATCGGCCCTGGGGGCTCCAAACCCCCCCACTACACAAGGGGAGGCGTAACTCACTTCCAGTCCGTCATGTAGCAGCTAGGGAGCCGATTGATCAGGCAGGGAGTCCAGATAGGTAGTCGCCTCTTCCAGGGTCGCTAGAATGCGAGTGTGGCCTTGGTGATCAATCCTCAGCCGGGCCGGGTAGAGGAGTGAAAAGCGAATGCCGCGGTTGAACAGCTGGGTGCAGATCCCCGAAAACGCCCTTCGCTGTTGACTGACGAGGACCGAGTAGTCTTGGAATACTAAGATCGGCTCGATATCCTGTTGATTCCGCCGTCGGCCCCTTGCCGCCTTTAACACCTCCTCTTTCTGTCTGTAGTCGAGAAAGCGGGCGATTACTGCACGAGGTTTCCTGGCCTGCTCTCGTCTTTGGCCTAGCCGATGTGCCCGCTCCAGCTTGAGAGATTCACCTCTCAGATTTGGCAGGAGGCTTCCAATCCAGGATTGTAAATATTCAAGCAGGACACTATCAGCGACACTTTCAGGAACACCGATGAATCTCAAGTTTTTTCGCCTACCTCGGTTCTCCAGTTCATCGAGTTTATCCCCTTGCTGCTTCACCAATGTCTCTAGGGCGGCCACTTTGGCCACCACCGAGTTTTGCGTGTCTTCCACATCTGACACCCTTGTCTCAACTTGCTCCAGTCGCTCCTCCACCGCCGTGAAACGTTGTCCAAGCGACTGGATTTGATCTACCAAGTCCTGGAAACGTGTGCTGAGCGCCTGCACCACTGCCGCACTGACCTCGGCCACTAAGTCTGGCGGGGTGTCCGGTTTCGGGCTGGATGGTTGGTCTTCTGCCGTTTTTTCCCCCCGTAAGGCGGGGTCTCTCTTTTCGCGGAGCTTTAGATGCCATTGGGTTAGCAGTGTTATATGCACCCCGTCCCACGCAGGGCCCCGCTCTCGCAGAACAGCAAAGATAGAGCTGTGCAGTGCAAACCCACAGCTGCAAGGATTTGAGGACGCTGTTGAAGGGTTATCTGCCCAAACCAGGCAGGGACGGCCGTGAGCCCATAGACCCAATACCCCAGGAGGATACTGATGGATGGGGCAGTAGAAGGAGTATCTTACCACACTCAGGCGTGCTTTCTCTTAGACACCAATGCCCGCTGCTGTCAGGCAGGGGGGGGCCGCTGATCTCCTCGCCGCCCGAGGTCTTTCAACTAGTGTGGGGAGCGCTGTGCCCCGGCGAAAGAAGTGTTTAAGTTCCGTAGCTTTTGGCGGCAGCTACTCTCCTTGTGCTGGCAAAGATGATCCCAGGCCTCCGCTCCGCCGAATACACAGCGCCCCCAGAAGGAACAACTAGTCGTGGAGGCGGGAGAAGGGACGGGAGCGCTCAAACGCGCCTCGGATCTCCTCCCCCCTGGTCCGATCCGGTTTAAATCAGTCACTGGTCTCTCCTCGGCTGTGAGTTCAGCCCTCCGTGAGCGTAGCGCTGCTACTAGCGGCGGGGGACTGTCCGGGCGCACCTCGTCCCGCTTCTTAGTAAAAGAAGTAGCCTGCCCGGATCGCGCGAGCTAGGCCACCACGTGCTGATCCGAGACGGAGGTGAGCAGTGGCAAGGATGCCCAAGCGTACCCCCGGCTTACTTTCAGGATAGCCCACGATCTTCTCCGCTCGGGTAGGAGTGGCTGCAGGTCTTTCCGTGCCCTCAAACCCCGGATCCTGAACAAGGAGAACCGAGGATGGCGGTGGGGGAAGTGCCCGAGTGGCCTCCACACGCTCCCCTCTCCGCTGACCTTTCCTCCCCCGGATGGCCGCGAATCGCTTCAGCGGCAGCGGATCAGAGCCCCGGCAGGGAAGAATCAGCACCGGTAGGAGAGAGGTAGTTTTCTTTAGTTTTTGCAAGATTTGTAGCTGTTTTGTAGGGGCGGTTGCCCGGAGCTGATCGTAAGCCGTCCGATCAGCTCATTGCCCAGACCGGAAGTCGAGGGGTACTTTTAAAAATGAGCACACGTACTGTAAATAGTATGTGCATAATTTTCTCTGTGCAGGCTTTGATGAATTTTCAAACCAAAAGTACATGTACTTACGCATTGAAAATTATCCTATGGAATTTATGCACTTCCATTTACACTATTCTTTCATATGTAAACATTTTCTGAGTTATTTTATGTGCATAAGGTCAGATGTTCACAAGTGTGCATTTAAATGCAAACCCTTCCCCACCTTGGTCCAGGGAATGCCTTTGCTCAGCACAGGGAACGTTACCTATGAATGAATTGTACATGCCTAACTTTATGTCCATATCGGGCATGCGGGTTTATAAAAGCCTTTTTCAGTGCTTTTCTTGCAGAAATGATTTTGAAAATTATCTTTATTAGTTGGCATGACCCGAGAATCTTAGGGGAATGTTTATTAAAGTGTGTTAAACACTTAGTATGCATTTTACTACGCGGTAACCATTAGTGCAGGCCTGTGCCAAGTGCTTAGCATGAGTTTGGGTGGGACTGGGGCACATTGGTGACATAGAATGGGCGTGGTGGCAAATAACAGCATCGGGCACAATACCACATAGTAGCTTTCACTACTGCAGATAGTGTAGTTGCACCTAATGCCAACACAAGAGGTGGCATTAGGTGCAAGCATCTTACTGGCAGTCTAGTAATGTGGCAGTTGCCATGCATTTAAAAAAAGAAAAGAAAATGTAACATGACCTCCCTGCCCTGACTGCTCCTACCCCTGGATAATCAACCCCTGCTCTTAACAAAAGTCTCGTGCAAGAAGAACTCATTTTCTCCTTAAACCATACACCCCCTATATATGACTGCTATTCTGGCTCAAGCCACCCCTCCCCAATAAAGAAGATCCCCCCCCCCCCCAGTGACACAGATCCTTTCTTGATAAAGAAGACTCCCCCTGACAAGGACACCCATTGTCTATTCCCCAACCCTCTTTCCGATCCCCTCAATGATTCACCTGGAGAATTCCCTGGTGTTTGGAGCATGAGAGGTTCCCCTCCTCTCCAGACCTGGAGCCGATGGGCTCCAAAATGGTGGCTATGACCCCTGGCAGTAGTCTCAAGGTAGTCCTTTCATACCTCCTAGTATCTCCAGTATCCTCGGACATTCTTCCTTCACCCTGCCACACCCTTTACAGTCCCTTTATTGTACCCCATATTCCTCTCTAACCCTCTCATTCTATATTCCTGTCCCTCACCACAGAGGGCTGGTATTAAGTGAGCCCCCATCCAAATTTCCACCCTGGGCCACAGCATTCCTAAAACCAGCCCTGCCACCACATCTCCCCCACTCACTCTTTGTCTGTCCCCCTACAGCCCCTCATTCACCCTCTGCCTTTCACTCCAGCATCTCCATGTCCCTCAGTCTCTTGCCCTTACCCCTTATTGTTACTCATCCCTCCTTCATGCTTTCATGTGCATGTTAGGAGGAGGATGGCAGTACAACTCAGGCCTTCTCTTCCTCTTCTGCTGCTTAAGTTTATCGTGCTTTGAACTGTGGGACATTGTAATGTGTGGTTCAAAGCCTGATACAAAGGGCCTCAGCAGCAGAGGAGGAGGATATGGCCTGAAGTGCTGCACCACTGCCTTCCTCCTCCTCATAACAAGTAGAGATGGACTAGCACAGGGTGAGGAGGAGGGAAAGGAGAAGAGGTACTGTTTCTACCACTGCAACCAGTTTCTGGCATGCAGCCTCACCAAATCAACAGTGATTCTGCTTTTTCTGGGTGTCTCAGCAGAAGAATGGCACTGGTGAGCTGCTCCCATGACCAGGGCCACTAAATAAATAAAGAAATACAAAGGGCCTTTAGTGAGCACTGGCTATCGTGGAAGGCAAGTGAGGCAAAAATAGCCATGATTGATGGAAGGCCTCCAGTGGGCCAGTAGAAGCAGCCGCTAAGTCATATGTTTGATATCTCTGATATGGCCTATACCAGTGGTTTCCATACCTATCCTGGGGGCTTCCCAACCAGTCAGTTATTCAGGATATCCACAATGAATATGCATGAGAGAGATTTGCATATGCTGCCTCCATTGGATGCAAATCTCTCTCATGCATATTTATTGTGGATGTCCTGAACACCTGACTGGCTAGGGAGCCCTCAGGACAGATTTGGGAATCACTGGTCTATATAAAAATGAAGTGGCAAATTCAAGATGGAAGATTGTATTTCTAGGACATATCTCAGGGCAAATTTAGATTTTCTCCTTAAATGTAAATAGATTATATACCCTATTAAATGAAGACAAGGGAACGTTTTTCTTGTAAAACAAACAAGTGCATATGTTAACAGTTCAGGAAATTCATTTGCGGCAATATTATGCATTCAAAATTCCAGAGCGATTGCTTCCCAAGGAAACAAAAATGAGTGTCCATTTTGATGTTAAATTCCTTTTTGAACTGGAGATGATCGGTAAAAATGGTAATAATTGTCTCCTAGGTATTGTTTTTTCTCCCAATCAGAGCAGTTATGAATATTTCTTTAAACTATACAAAGTGTTCATCCAGTATCTGGATTATAAAAGCATAGTGACAGCTTAATTTAGTTTCATAGTTCTCTTCCACAAACTTTACATTGATCAAGAAGCAACAGTTCCAACGGAACAAGGAGAAACAGAATGGTTTAAAATCAGCAAAGGTGTATGATAAGGCTACATATTTCCCCCCTACCTATTGAATATATATGCAGAACAAATCATCAAAGAAGCAGGACCGTATGAAGACAGCGAAGGAGTGAAGATTGATGGAAGATTTCTTAACAACCTTCGCTATGCTGATGATACCACAATACTGGCTGAAAGTGAAGCTAGGTATTTTCCTGTGCCTGTTCAGAATCTAGCTTGTTGTTTAATTATGTATTGTTCTGTATATATTTCTGTTTTGTCAGTGTGTGTCCTATCCTGTCTGTCCTTTACCCAGCTTCTGCCCTCTGCAGTACTGTGTCTTCTTTCTCAACACTGTATTGCCTCTGTTTTCTGACTGGTACTATCTGACTGCACATTTAGATGTGCTTTTTTCTCTCCTCCCTATTCCTCTACAAGGCCTCTCTTGTAGGTATTTAAAGTCTTCAGTTTTTTTACCTTGCTCCCTCTCCCCCTTCTTCCTCCTTTCCCCATCCCTTTTCTCCCTCTCCCCTTCCTCTCCCCTTCCTCTCCCCTTTTTACCCCTTCCTTTCCCCTTCTTCCTCCCTTCCCCCTCCGCCTCCTTCCCCCTTCTTCCTCCCTTCCCCCTCCCCCTCCTTCCCCCTTCGCTTCCTCCCTTCCTCCCTTCCCCCTTCCTCACACCTCCCCCTCTTCCTCTCTTGTCTTTTCTCCTTCCCCCTCCCCCCCTTCCCCAAACCACACACCCTTCCCCTTCTTCTCTTCTCCTCCCCTCCCTCTCCCCCTTCCCTTTTCCTTCTTCCTCCTTCCTCTCCCTCTCCCCTTCCCACCCTTGTTTATCTCAGACTGTTTATATATGATGTACCTCCCTTATTTCTTTTTTACACATGATGTACCTTTCCTTCCTGTGGTTGGTTTTACATGTTTTTGTGCACATACGAGCCATGTCATTTTTCCATGGGCACTCCTGATTATTTTTAATGATTTTTGTCATATTTCTTTTATTAGTCCTTTTATCATACTTTTTTACAGTTCTTTATAAATATTATTTTTGATTTCAATGCAGTTTCTGTTTGTTTTTTCATTTAAGCACAGTGCGGTTCACTGCTTTTTTACGAGTTTTCACTCTTTTCTTCATATATATATACAACATTTCTCTTTTCAGGTGACCTTGTGGGTTTACATAGATGTGGAAGATACAGAGCTTGATTCACACTCACATTTTGTCCTGGTTTAGACACATTATATGGGTCATCTTTTTGCACACTAAATTTTCATATGGTACTTTATGCATGTTTTAATATAAACTCCTCCCTTTGTAAATGGAAGAGGTGCCATGATGTTTGTGATATTTTGTGTTCTTACTTCACGCTGTCGTGAAGATGGACATGACCTCTGACCCTCTCATAATGGCATGAGCTTCCTCTGTTTTAAAGCTGGCATGCACATTGCCTGTTCCTTTACTTTTTGTTTTACCCTTGATGTTGATTGGCGCGGAAAGAGCAAGTACACTCCTCATTTTAATATTACATATAACATTTAATAATGTTTTTAAGGATTTTAGATTCCTTATAATGGTGGGTGGATTCCTTTTAATAGCCGGTTTTATACCGCCGGCTCCATTTTGTCTACTATCTGCACAGATGGGGTCTGCCGGCATTCTTCATTAGATTATATACACACTCTTATTAGATAATGCATACATGCTGTAGGGGTGAACAATTTCTGGTGGCTGGATATAGTTTACAATTCATACTTTATTATTTTTATTTGAAAGTGCCCATATCTGCTATCAGCTGAGTGTGATTGGTCTCAACGAGTATGATCCCACAAGTACTGATAATCTGTTTCTTACCCCTCCCTCCTTTGGATAAATTGAAAGGTTTTATTTTACATATTTAATGTTTTGTCTCCCAATGTATATGTAATAGAGATTTTCTGAAGTATGATTCTGTTTTTATAGATTCAAATTTTTTGAGAATATTGGTTTGCACGGCTCTTCTGAGAAATAGTAGAACCATCTATTGACACTATTGCAGTGTCTCTTTGAGATTGTTCATCTCAGGTATCATTGCTATGTGTTTGGTCCTCCGTTGTTCCTTGTCCTCCTCTCCTTCTGTTTAGTATTTCATGTTGGTATGAGTTGTTTGCCTTTATATGTATATGTTTTTATGATATGGGTTTTAAACTGTGTTCATTCATTTAGTTATTTATTCATATAGTGTTATTTATTTATTTACTATGAGAGTTGTTGTCTTTCCTTTTATTAATGTTTATTTAAATACTTTTTATTATTTATTTATTTAATTTTTATTTATTTTATTTAGCTGCATTTATATTCCGCTTTTCACTGGGTCAAAGCGGTTGGGGGATACATTTAACACGAGGGGATATGAGACACATACACTAATACTTACAGGGAACATGGGCAATGGAGGGTTAAGTGGCTTGCCCAAGACCACAAGGAGCACCTGTGGGACTAGAAACCCCAGTCCTTCCGGCCCAAGGTTGCTGTCCTCTAGTGGGATTTGAACCACCGACCTTCCGGCCTGTAGTACCTTGCCCCAACCACTAGGCCACTCCTCCCCCTTATTTATTATTTAATCTATTGTTTATGCTATACATTGTATTTAAGTTTTATAGGTACTTTGTTCCCCTGATTGATAATGTTTTCTACAGGATCCGAGGCAGCATGGATTCACCAGAGGCAGGTCTTGTCAGACAAATCTGATTGATTTCTTTGACTGGGTGACCAGGGAGTTGGACCGAGGGAGAGCCCTAGATGTGGTGTATTTAGATTTCAGTAAATCCTTTGACACTGTTCCTCACAGGCTACTTATAAACAAACTGAGCACCCTAGGGATGGACCCTAAAGTTACTGCTTGGGTTAAAAATTAGTTGGGTGGGAGGCGACAAAGAGTACAAGTAAATGGAGCTCACACTGAGGAGAAGGATGTTACCAGTGGTGTGCCCCAGGGATCTGTCCTTGGTCCGATTCTTTTTAACATCTTTGTTAGTGATATAGCGGAAGGGCTGTAGGGTAAGGTTTGCCTCTTTGCAGATGATTCCAAAATCTGCAATAGAGTAGACACCCAGGAAGGTGTAGATAACATGAGGAGGGATCTAGCTAAGCTTGAAGAATGGTCTAGAATTTGGCATCTGGGATTTAATGTTAAAAAGGTAAGGCCATGCATTTGGGCTCCAGCAATCCAAGGGAGCAATATAGTATAGGGGGTGAAGTACTTTTGTCCACTAAAGAAGAGCGGGACCTAGGCGTGGTTGTGTCTGATGATCTTAAAGTAGCTAAACAGGTAGAAAAGGCGACGGCAAAAGCTAGAAGGATGCTTGGGTGCATACGGAGAGGAATGGCTAGCAGAAAAAAGGAAGTGATAATGCCTCTGTATAAGTCTTTGGTGCGACCTCATTTGGAGTATAGTGTGCAATTCTGGAGACTGCACCTTCAAAAGGATGTGAACAGGATGGAGGCAGTGCAGAGGGTGGCTACTAAAATGATTAGTGGTCTTCATTATAAAGCATATGAGGACAGGCTTAAGGATCTTAATATGTACCCCTTAGAGGAAAGGCGGGATAGAGATGATATGATTGAGATTTTTAAATACCTCCGTGGCATAAATGTTCAGGGAGAGAGCCTCTTTCAATTGAAAGCAAGTTCTGCTACGAGGGGACATGGGATGAGGGTGAAGGGAGATAGATTCAGGAGTGATATGCCGAAATATTTCTTTACGGAAAGAGTAGTGGATCCGTGGAATAGTCTCCCAGTGGAGGTGGTAGAGATGAGGACAGTAACTGAATTCAAAAAAGCATGGGACAGACACAGAGGATCTCTGAAGGTAAAAAGGGGACTGTTGTAGTTGTTGATATGGAAGGACAGACTAGATAGGTTATGTGGTCTTTTTCTGTCATCATATTTCTATGTTTCTACCTGTTTTTATTTATGGTTTCATATTTTTATTTTGAGGTTTTGCACCCCCTGAGGAAGGCCTTTTGCCAAAACGCATTGGGGTTTGGTCACAATAAAGAGCCTGTTCTGTCAATGACGGTTGGGAGACACAGCCAATTCTGCTACCATGGAGGCTATACATCCCTGCAGGAGCAGTATCGCAGCACAGTGGCTAGATGTCTCAAATGTGCCCCTGTTCAGGCACCCCAAATGTCCAGCCACATACCCAGTTACCTCAGTCAGGCTTCTCATTGGAACCACGGTGCTATGGCATCATGTTAAAGAACCGCAATCCCCAGCTGCTGCCAAAAACCTTTCCCCGCAGCCAGACCCCTGATCTGGCCTCCCATGGCCAGGGTCCAGCTGCGGGGAACTTCCTGCATCCCTGCTTACCTTTTTCCGTGCCGGCTGCCACCGAAATGCCATATCCATGGGTACTTATGCCACCTGTATGTCCGGGGAGTTGACCCACCCTCGTTCCTTCCCCATCTAAGGCTCCCCCATACAACTCCAATGTTCGTATGGGGAGTCTTTTGCCAGTAGCCACATTTGCACGAATAGCAGGGATGTATGCCCAGGCTCATCGTACATCCCCATTATTTGTGCCACAGAATGACCCCCATAATCAATAAAAAAAAATGACAAGCAGTCAAGAAATCAGATGATGAATTGCTCTTGGCAGAATGGCTATGAAGACAGGAGCAATGCATCTAAAGAGGCATCTAGACAAGATTCTCAAGAGCAGAGATGCCTTTCCCCATACAAAGATTTTCTTGTCCAAGCCATGGTATTTTCAATAACGTCATATGGATGCCAGAGTTGGACAGTGAAAAAGATAGACATGAAGAGAATCAATGCCTTTGAATTATGGTGCTGGTGAAGAATACTGTATATACCAGGAACTGCCAGAAGACCCAACCAGTCAGTACTAGAGGAGATCAAACCTAAGCTGTTTTTAGAAGCTCAGATGACAAGACTTCAACTTTCATACTTTGGACACATCATGCGAAGAGAGGGATCATCAGAGGTGATGCTTGGCAAGGTAGAAGGTCAATGCAAAATAGGAAGGCAAACAATGAGATGAATCGATACAATAACAGCAGCTATGGATGTCACTCTATCAACAATGAGTTGCCTGACTCAAGACTGAACACAGTTTAGGACAGCTATCCAGAGGATTGCCACGAGTCAACAACGACTCGATGGCACTTAACAACAACAATTTTCTCTAGGTTAGAGAAAGCACATTCTGGGTGCTGTGCTATTGTTACAGTACAATAAGAGATTAATTTTTTCATCTCTATCTTAAATGTAAAAGATTTTTGGAGAACAGTTAACTCTAAGGAAAAGGATTTCACTTTCCATTCCTTCTCCATAATAGGCTACTCTTTGGCATTGCAAAGTCTCTTGCATAGAACTTTAGGATAGGAGCTATGGGGTCATTTTTCAAAAGAAGTTCAGCCCTTCTCTTGAGAACCTAAGAGGCACGTTTACTAAATATTACTGCATGGTAACAGATTACTGTGCATTAAGCGTCACCATTTTATTCCTGTCTCCGCAGTGGCACTTAATGCACAGAAACATCTGTTACCACACAGTAACACTTAGTAAATATACCTTTAAGTGTCAGGTATCTAGGCACCTTAGTTTTTGGCTGAGTCTTTCCATAAATTTAAGTCTGCAATTAATTTTCCTAGTTTTATATAAGTTAGGTGCCTTGTGCTGATAAAGAAGTTTTTCCTGCCCTAATTTTGCCCTGGGAGCTGTAGCTTCCCCCTTTTTAGGAACCTAAAGTAAGGTGTCTAGAACAAAGACCGAGGAATGTATTTTGATTGGGGGTCCAAACAAAGCTCTGCCCTTAGCTCTACCTCAGCCCAACCTAGGACCATGTCAAACTAGAAATGCGCCCTGTGCAACATGTGAACCTGCCCCCCCCCCCCATACACACACCTTCCTAGCTACATGCAGGAACTTGCTCTTATTGGGCTTCCATCTTACTTTACATTTATACTTAATGTCATTCTTTCTTATATACAATCTTCACACTGATCATATGAAGTATCAATATGTAATCCTCCTTGTGCCTTTACTCTAGGAAAAAACGGAATCAAATGAGTATAAACAAAATAAATTCAGTAAATTCCCAAACCAACCAATAAGAGGCTTTCTGCTAGAAACCAGACATGGTGGTATTTTTATTTATTTCTTTTCAAAAATGTTAGATATCACTCATCTAGGATATCTTTTTCTCAGCAGTTAGGAGAGAAAAATAAAGAACTAGCATTGCTAATATAAATCCCAATACCAAGTGAAGAGACAGAATATCAAAAGATGCAATCAGGGAAAAGCAGAATAAAAATACGGAAATCATCCTAATTATATTTGGTATCTTGATTTGATTAGTTTTCAGATGCACCTCGTTATGTGGCCTTTATATATGATATTGTACAGACTCTGAAAGGAAACTCTGCCTGCAATACAAGTATTAAGAAATACACTAGCAGACTACCCTCGCTTAAGAGCAAGGTTTATTCTGCACAAAACCAACCCAATTTAAATCCTGCACCTCCAGTTCTGTAAATCCCATATTTAGAGTGAGAGAACCAGAGATGGTAGGGAAGAAAGAGAGACAGAGAGAGAGAGGACAAGATAAGTGGTGGAGAGGATCTAGAATGAGAGAAAAGGGTAGGGAGGACATGCAAGAGCATTTCTGCGACAAGGGAAAATGCATATTGGGAGGAAAGGAATAACTATCCCTACCCCTACTTTGGCCCTGCTACCTTTCACATACCTACCCTACTCTTCCATCTCTTTCTCATAGGCAGGGCCACTTTTATCTATAGTCAAAAGGGGCAGCAGCCCCAGACCCCTGCACAATGGGGACAAGCTGCCTTGCTGCCCATGAGTAACAGTGGCGCTGCTCCCACCCCTGTGCCCATTGCCACTCCTCTCTGGGATGTATGGTGGTGGCAATACATTAAAAAGGCACCACAGCACTGGAGCTATCTTCTTTTCTGGCATCACAGTGCCAAGTGCATCACCGCCCCAGCATGGCTATGATACAGGATGGGGGATCAGTGTGGCAGACAGGTGCGAGCAGTAGCACAAGTAGGAGGTAAAAGAGTGATACTAACATGGTGCACCCTCCACCATACAGGCCTGAACACCCCAAAGGAGGAGAAACCTGCAGCAATGCAGTCTGAAGAGGTGGCACAAGAAGGAACTGGGGAGGCACACATGCATGCAGAGGGGAACATACAGCAGCACAAGCAGCAGTAGTTGATGCCTCCTGTTCGATACCTCCAGGGAGGAGGAGGAGGAAGAAGCAGAGTCTGAGTCCCCCACTGAGTCTGTGATGCTGCGACTCCACTACATCATAGGGCCTCCAGTACATGGCAGGCTGGCCGCCCTAGTCCAGGCAACTGAATGTCATTGCACTGCAGGAGAAGCGCACTTGGATGGGCAGGAGCAAGGGGCAGACCCTGAAGTATAGGAAAAACAGAAGAACAAGATGTGAGGTGGGAACGTGTGTGAGCATGGAGAGGAGGGGGATCTAGGGTGGATGGCTGGGAGAGGTACTGGATGAAGATGGGGAGGGGGAAGCTTTGGAATGGGGTGGAGAGAGGTAGAGGGTGAGGTGAGGCCAAAGGGGAGGGGGGGGGAAGAGAGTGGAAGTGAGTGACAGCACCACTGTGCCACAGCTGTCAGAGGCAGTAGCACAGTGGGGGGCCCAGTCACATTCTGCGGGCAAGGCCCATGTGCCACAGACTGTCCCTTGATGCTGAGGTTCAACACTCACACACTTGCTCCACTGTTGTTTTGGCACAACAGGGCTATGTGGTCCCATACAGCATGCCCTTGCCTTGTACAGTTGTTTTGTGTGATCGATATCCACAACACTAAGAAGGGCTCCAGGGTCAAGGTGGAGGCTGGCATGTCCTACACAAAAACATCCTAGACATGTGAACACTGGCAACATAAGGACATCAGACACCTATCCAGGCAGTATCAGAAGACATGTGAGGCATATGGTTGGCTCACATCCCTGTCTGCCCACCACTACAATGTTCCCTGACTGTACACTAATGCCCCCATGGCCGCCTGGATGCCATCAGAGATATACATATAATCAATTCCGTAAATGCCCAACGGGATGTCCAGATAATGGGGACGTCTAAGCAAATTGTCCATTTTGAATGTTGAGATGTCCAACTCAGGTACGTGTAAACGCAAATCATTAAAACATCGTTTGTGCATATGATGGATTTTGCAACGTGAGCATGCAGTGGAAAACAGAGAGGCAGAGGTATAGCTCCAAAGTCCAAGGTATTGAGTAGAAAGGAGAACTTCTGTCCATCTGAGGTGGAGTTGCTAGTGCTCCAAGTCCTTGAAAAATACCACATACGTTTTGGTCACACTGGCACAAAATATAGTGCCCAGGTGTGTCTGTGGCGAGGCATCAGTACAACGCTCAATGTGATCTACTACTACAACCATGACATTGAGGACTGCAAGAAGAAATGGAGGGCAATTAAACGCAAGGTGAAGGCAGTTGAGTGAGATCCCAATGGTCATGCAACAGCACTGACTGTGCTGGAGAAATGGAGCAAAAAAAAAGGAAGCGGCAGATACACACCCAATAAACTTAAAAACTTTATTAAACCAAAGGGGTGGCCAAAACCCAACACAGGCCGTGTTTCGTAATCACTTCATCAGGGGCTATCCAGGCACACTAAAAAACAAATTGTATAAATTAATAAAATCAAACCTAAAAACAATAAACATATGAAAATAGTGGGTTAAGAAAATTAAAAATGAAAATAATAATAAAAATAAAATTACAAACATTAATATATAATAAAAGCATAAAGGCCAACATGGACTATATCAATGAACAGATATCTTAAGAACCTTAATAAAAATCATAAAGACCATATATAATCTAGATGTATCTAACGTATTTGATTGACCAACCGCTCCATAAATAAAATAACACAGAAAATTCATTTATATACACATACATAATTGAATATGAAAATATGTATAATATAAATAAATAAATAATTAAAAATATGAACACTAATTGGAATACAAAAAATAATAAAATAAACTAAAACATTTATAAGTATAAAATACATTATACAAAAAATGCATGCCCCTCTCACCCACCTCTGCTGACCCCTATGCTATCACCACCAAAACACAGTTCTGTGTGTTATATGTGACAAGGACATTAGAGTTTGATCTTCCTTAGGCTAATGTATTGTAGTCTGTATTAACTCTAGAAACCCCAGATAAAGGTGAAAGAAGCCGAGCTCCAAACAAAACCTTCAATTCGATACCTTGGGGTTACTTTGGACCAACGCCTTGATATGAAATTACATATAACCAACGTGGTCAGAGCGATCTACTTCAAGATACGGACACTCCGACACCTTCGCTCCTTACTTGATCCAGACGACTTCCGGACTTCCGGACGATATTCCAAGCTTTAACCTTACCGCACCTAGACTATGCGAACGCCATTCTTCAAGGCCTCCCTCATTCCACCTTAAACCCTTTACAACTTGCCATGAACACCGCTGCCAGAGTCCTCTATGGAGCATCACGAAGGGACCACGTAACACCGATTCTAAAACAGCTTCACTGGCTCCCCATCCATGGAAGACTGTTATTCAAGACCTTAGTACTCACCTTCAAGGCCATCAAGGGCATCACCTCCTCATCACTAATAGACCTCATTCAGACCGTTCCACCTAACAGGAGACATCTACAAACGCGCTAGTAATCCCTAAGGCAGCAACAAAATGCACACTAGCGACGTCTAACAGGGCTTTCAGCTTCTATGCCCCTAAGTGCTGGAACTCCTTACCACCGGAGATTCGGGCTGTCACCGATCTAACTCTATTCAGAAAAGCACTCAAATCTCACCTGTTCCCACAATATTACCATACCAGCCAACCACCGACTTGCACGACCATCCCCTTTTGACCACCTGTTCTACAAGACCCATCTCAAACTAAGAATAAATCCTTCTATATATACATGTAAATACGTATATAAATAGTTTCAGTTAACAATTTCCCCCATGTTTATCCAAGTTCTCGTACCTGTTCTCTGTAAAACCAAACAGCTTGTTGTTCTGGTCTTTTGTTATATTGTAAACCGCGCTGATACTAAATAGAGCCTGTAATAAATAAATAAATAAGAAAGGTCAAACTTAGGATCTTCCTATACTGTAATACCTTTTCATTTCTCTCCTTAATCTAACATCTCTTAAATCATTAAAAAATGTTAAGCATTTTGTCTACATCTCCAATGTATGTGTCATTTTAGGTGATGATCTTAATCAAGTTATCTTGCAGTGCATAAGCAAAATCTCCGAAGGTCTCATAGAAACACAGAAAAGTAATACACTATAAAGACCATACATAAGAACATAAGAAATGCCATACTGGATCAGTCCAAGGACCATCAAGCCCATACAAGCTACTAAGGTCCATCAAGCCCATACCAACTACTAAGCTCTGCAATCCCCCCTCTACTTTAGAAATCCTCTGTGCTTGTCCTATGATTTTTTTAATTCAGATACTATCATTGTCTCTATCAATTCCCCTGGGAGACTATTCCATGCATCCATTACTCTTTCAATAAATAAATATTCCTTCAGATTCTATCCCTTTCATCTTTATCCTATGCCCTCTTGTTCCAGAGGTATTGCCATGGAGGTATTTACATATCTCTGTCATATCTCCCCTCTTATTCCTTTCTTCCAACATACACATATTGAGATCTTTAAGTATGTTCCATTATGCTTTATGATGAAGATCACTGCACCGGCTCCATCCTGTTTATATCCTTTTGAAGGTGTGGTCTGCAGAATTGTACACTGCATTCCAAATGAGGTCTCACAATAAACTTGTATAAAAACATTATCACCTCCTTTTTCCTGCTGGCCATTCCTCTACCTATGCACGTAAGAGCCTTCTGGCTTTCACCATCGCCCTTTCTATCTGTTTGGCCACCTTAAAATCATTCAATACAGTTGCCCCTAGGTCTCGCTATTCTTCTGGGAACAGAGGTACTTCACCCCCATACTACAGGGTGGCCCAAAAAAAGTAAGAACAAAACACAGGAAGCGAGGATGTAAAAGGTCACGAATTTATTGACTAAACAGCCCCGCTTCCTGTGTTTTGTTTGGACTTCTGCTGCGAGGGCTTCGTTTTGCTCTCTTCGTGTCGTCCAAAAAAAGTGAAAACATCTCATAAATTAAAAGCTTAAATAGTTTACTTATTTATCTTTTTTAGCTATATAACGTCTTTATTTCGACAATTTCTGGTCGCCATTTTTTTTTTAAAATTGTCAATCGTTTACATCTGTCTTTTTGAATTTTTAAATAACTTATATGCTACGAGATGTTCTCACTTTTTTTGGGCCACCCTGTATACTGTTCCCTTGGATTTTTGTAGCCCAAATTCATCACTCTGCATTTTTAAGCATTAAATCTCAGCTTCAAAATTTTTGACCATTCTTTAAGCTTCACTAGACCTTTCCTCATGTTATCGACACCTTCCAGGGTGTCTACTTTGTTGCAGATTTTGGTATTTTCTGCAAAGAGGCAAAACTTACTCGACAGTTATTTCACAATATCACTTACAAAAATATTAAAGAGAACTGGACGAATGACTGATCCCTGTGGCACACCACTGGTACCATCCTCCTCGGAGTAAACTCCATTTATTAGTACCCTTTGTTGTCTACCAATCAACCAGTTTCTAGCCTAGTCAGTTATTTAAAGGCCCATCTCAAGGGTGCTCAGTTTATTTATAAGTCATATCTGTGGAACTGTGTCAAAGGCTTTGCTGAAATCTAGATACACCACATCTAGCACTCTTCCTCTGTCCATCTCTCTAATCACCCATTCAAAGAAACTAACCAGATTCATCTAACAAGACCTGCTACTTGTAAAACCATGCTGCCTTGGATCCTGCAATCTATTGCATTCTGTAAATGTCACTATCTTCTGTTTTAGCAAAACTTGCATTAATTTACCTACCATCGAGGACAGACTAACTGGCATGTATTTCCCAACCTCCTTCTTACTTCTGCTGTTGTAGAGAGGGACCACATGTGCATAAGAGTGTTATGTTCATAACACTTTTTAACCATTAACTGACTGGCACTTGATCACCGTACACTTTTTAAAAAATAACTCACAGATATCTTCAAGTGATTGAAGATGTGAGGAAGTTATCCATGCCAGATAAGGTATTTAATGGAGATGAGTCAGGAGATGAATTAAATCTCAGTGAACCTGGAAGATGTAGAAAAACAAACTGATAAACCTATGAGCAGCAAATCACTTGGACTAGATGGTATACACCCAAGAGTGCTGAGAGAACTCAAAGATTAAATTGCCAAACTACTATTAGTAATTTTAAACATATTAAAATCATTTATGGCACGAAAGGATTGGAGGATGGCCAGCATAATGCCTAAAGGGCTCCAGGGGTGATCCAGAAAATTACAGACCACTGGGCCTAACCTCAGTGCCAGCAAAAATGGTAGAAATTATTTAGAACAAAATTACTGAACATATGAACAGACACACTTAATGGGACAAAGCCAACATGGATTTAGCCAAGGGAATTCTTGCTTCACCAATCTGCTCCATTTCTTTAATGGCATGAATAAGAATATAGATAAAGGTGAGCCAGTAGATGTGGGGCCTGATTCCCTTAGGGGCATGTCCAGGCTGTCTGGGTGGCCTTGAGCAGGACAGGCCCGTTAGGACCTGATTCTGCACTGCAGTAGCCAGACTTTCCCGCGAAGGCAGGATCAGGCCCTGAGATAATACGGTGTGCCCCTGCATACCCACGGGGACATCCTCCCCACCTATCCACTGACTCCTACTGCACCTATCCCCTGTTTCCATGCCATCTGACCCAAGGCTGGGTAGCTGGGCCAGGATCAGGGGGTGGGGACCCACCTGCCACCGGCTCTGGCCTTTGGGAGGCTTCTAGCCCGATCGCTCCAGTCTAAGCTTCTTATTCCACCTCCGAGGTACAATAAGCAGCACATTCCCCTGACCTGCAGGACATACAGGGTTGTGTTCAGAATCATTAGGAAAGGCATAGAAAATATAATAAAGGATATCAAAATGCCTCTGTATCGCTCCATTGCGTGACCACACCTTGATATTGTGTGCAATTCTGGTCTCTGCAACTCAAAAAGGTGGCATTAGAAAGGGTATAGAGAAAGGTGACCAAAATGCTAAAAAGGGATGGTATGACTCTTTTGTGAGGAAAGGCTAAGGAGATTAGGGCTATTCAGACTGGAAAAGAGATTGCTGAGGAGAGATATGATAGAAATCTATAAAATCCTGAGTGAAGTGGAATGAATTGATGCAAAGGACTAGTGGACAACCATGAAGCTACAAAGGAAAATACAATATTTAAAATTGAAAGAAAAATATTTTCTCCTTTCTATGTACTGAACATATGAACAACCATGAAGCTACAAAGGAAAATACAATATTTAAAATTGAAAGAAAAATATTTTCTCCTTTCTATGTACTGAACATATGAACAGACACACTTAATGGGACAAAGCCAACACGGATTTAGCCAAGGGAATTCTTGCTTCATGAAGAGGAGTGGCCTAGTGGTTGGGGCAAGGTACTTCAGGCCAGAAGGTCAGGGGTTCAAATCCCACTAGAGGACAGCAACCTTGGGCTGGAAGGACTGGGGTTTCTAGTCCCACAGGTGCTCCTTGTGGTCTTGGGCAAGCCACTTAACCCTCCATAGCCCATGTTCCCTGTAAAATAGTTATCTCCCAGTTATAATGCCCTGTTCAATGTAATTTCAGTTTGTTCAATGTAAACCACACTGATGCAGAATAGCACAGTATATAAGAGAATATAAATAATAAAATGTATAATTAGTTTTTTGGAGCTAGTTGCCAGTGGATATGATAAAAGCAGGTAGTGTAACTGTGTTTAAAAATGTTTGGACAAAGTCCATATTAAGGTATTCCACTGCTTGTTCCTACACTGGCTCCTCATAGAAAGCTGAAATAAAGACAAAGTCCTTATAATAACCTTCAAAATCTTGTACAACCTTTCTTCAGATTATCTCCAATTCATCCTACAGAAATCACTAGACAACAGATGAGGAGATTCTACACACAAAACACATTCTCTATTCCACCCATAAAAGCAAGAACCAGCCATATAACCTATATGTGTCAAGCCTGCCACCAAAGACCTTGTAAACTTTCCCAAGGAGATAAAAACTAACTTATTTTAAGAACACTTTGTAAATGAAACATAGTCCATATACAGAGCCCTAACACATGTTAGAATGAAAATCTGGCTTTTCAGTTGTCCTTCAAGTTACCCTTCCCTTGACCTTTTGACACATATTCTATACTCCTGATTGAATACACATTCTGTAAAAGCGTTAAATGTAACTATCTAATGTTGTTAATGTTCCATGTAAACCACTTTGGCTATCACATAATCTATAAAAACGGACAAATAAATATCCCTGGGGATAAGTAGGATGGAACTGGTACTTTTGGGATATGTCAGGTACTTGTGACGTGGATTGGCCACTATTGGAAACAGGACACTGGGCTTGATGGACCTTTGGTTTGACCTAGTATGGCAGTTTTTATGTTCTTATGTGATTTATTTTTTGCCACAGTGGTCCATGAATAAGTTCACCATGGCCTTTATCTATGGCAGGGATGTTATCTTCATCAGCAATGTTTGCACTATCTCTGCCACCTATTACATAAACTACAGGTGGGCTCCTTTTTATCCTGGATGATGCGGGTCTAGTATGTATTTTTCTTTTTCTTTTCTACCATGATTCAATTGGAGTGTTGCCTTGCTGAGGTTTGGCATAGCTTTTATATAACGGAGTCACCATGTGAAGGTACTCAGCAAGACTTGAGGAGGAAAGTTTGTTCTCTCCCCTTAAGAGATGCGTAGCAATTCAACAAACATTTCTAGTGAATTTTATGTTACGCTCCCTCTTGACTCCTTATAAAATCTGCCCCGTTGTGATGTGCAGCACCTGTAAGAGTGCTGGAGCAAAGGTTCATTCACTTAAGAGTAGAACATCTCAACTGATGAACAGCACAGAAGCGTCAAAGGACAAATCAGTAGAGAAAAGATCCAGTCACAGCAGTCCTTTCTAAAACAAAAATCTGATGATGATGATGGCAACATACAAAAAAAAAAAACCCTGTACTACAAACTGTAGAAGCAGTGGTAATAAAAAGGTATAACAGTCCAGCACTGAAGAAAGCAAAACTTACTGATATGCAGGAGTGGCAAGAAGTAGCAGCAGGACCCAGATATGGAAAAAAACCCACCAGCAAAACACAGAGCTCCAGCAGCAGCAGCAGCAGCAGCAGCAGCAGAAAGATGCAGATATGAAGTCCAGGACACCTTGCAGATAAACCAGTGGAAAGGAGAGTGATATCACCTGCAAAGCATGGCAGCAACAGAAAAGTATTTAACCAGCAACTACTAAAGAGGTTGGGGGGGGGGGGGGGCTTCTTCTCTCAAGGACATTATGCATCACACTTCCCTTCTTTTCAAACATTTTCTTTTAAGAAAACTCCCGTTTTTCTCTCTTTAAAGTCACACCGCACTGAAGAAGACTGGAATCAGCACTGCCCTCCTTTAGACCACAGCATTTCCAACCAGTTTGCCATTGAGCCAAGCTGCAGAGGCACATCCATACCTTGCAGGTCTTCGGCGATACAGATGGCCTCCTGGGAGCTGCAGGAACGTTCTTGTTTTCTTTGTCTTCACCAATGCTCTTTTAGCATCACGTGTCATTGGAGCACCCAAAGGAAAGGACCTTTGTATAGGAACTTCACTGAGGACCTGGCATGCTTCTCCTTCTCCTTCTGTTTTCCTTCTTTGTTCTCCTGCTCCCTGCATTGCTTATTCTTTTTCACATCTTTCTGCTCCACTCATGATGTCGCCTTTTGCGTATACCACTGATGTTAATAGTAACTTAGTAAATGATGGCAGATAAAGGCCAGCATGGTCCATCTAGTCTGCCCAGTAAGGTGGCTGGACTTGCAGAGTTGCACCTGCTGCTCTATACAGGTTACTCCCCCTCTTTGCCTTTGCTTAAGGTTGTACCTGCCGCTCTTTCTGTTTGTGAAGTTATTAATGTTTGCTTTGATTCCATCCTCTTGCTATGTCGTGATTCTGTGTCTGTCTCATGCTTTTTTGAATTCTACCACTCTTTTTGCTCCCACCACCTCCTTTCGGAGGGCATTCCAGGCATCCACCACTCTTTCTGTGAAAAGGTATTTCCTGATGTTGCTTAAAAGTTTACCTTCTTGCAGTTTCATTTCACGTCCTCTAGTTCTACAGTTTCCCCATCTTTGAAAAAGGTTAGTTTGTTCATTAATACCCTTGAAGTAATTAAAGGTCTGTATCATATCCCCCCTGTCTCTCCTCTAGGGGATACTTATTTAGGACTTCAAGTCTTTTCTCACATGCCTTCTAGCGCAAGCCCCATATCATCTTGGTCATCTTCCTCTGAACCATTTCAAGTCTTTTTATATCTTTTGTAAGGTGCGGTCTCCAAAACTGAATACAATACTCCAAGCGAGGTCTCATCTGGAGCATTGTGTTCAGTCTTGACCAGAAACCTCAGTACTTTATGTAGCATCAATCTTTTCAGGTGCTGGCATGCCAGGGGAGCTGACACTGATGGGAGTGATTTAGATTTAGGGTACATGGCCACCAGTGGCCAAGCTTTCCTGTATCTCATTACTGCAAACACTTTAGCCTCTAGCACTCATTTAGATGTTTTAAACACTCACAAAGTACAAATGAGAAAACACAGACTCAAAAATTAAACCATACAAGCAAATACAAGCTGCTTAGTAATAGTAATAAAAATTTCCCCTCCTTTTTCTCTCACCTTTTTAAAAAAAACCTGCTGTCTCTCTGCTCCCACTCCTGAGTGAAACCCACAAACACTTCCTGGAAATAGCCCCTTTTCTAGTACTGCTGATGAAACTACTGATAGTTTCGCTCAGACATTTTAATTTCAACACAAGCTGCCTAAAATGTGTGGTCCAAGTGGAGCTCAGCTGCAGCAAATGTTTTCTCCACATTCAAGCAAACACTTTTGGTGAAGTTCACCACTTGTGAAACCATGATGAAAACTTTGCAAAATCTGCTGCGGTTTCAGTGTAAAAAGTTGTAAATATTTGTATCTTTCTATTTATAAATGTTCTCAGTTTTCAGGGCAGCACACCACCTTATTGATTGGAGGGTCCAAATAAACTACCCTCCATCCTTCCACCCCTCTCTCCAAGCACATACCATTTGGGGCAAAAAAGTAGTCAGGCCATAGCCCCAGTGGCTCTCCCAGTTTTTAGATGTTCTCAGTTTTGATTCTAGTATGTCTGTAATCTCCATGCACATTCTACCAGTCATTTTGCTAATCAGTTTGTAGATCTCTTACTTTAGTCTTGTCCTTTTCTTTCCCTGGCTTATTCATCCCTTTATGGTTTTGAGTTTTTTAAACCTCTAGTAATAATAATGACATGTAGTAGAATGAGGCCTGTCTCTGCTAGTTGTCCCAGTAAAGGCAATTTACTTTACGTCATGTCACTTCTTATTAGGGTTGCATTTGCCTATTGTTTTGTACATTTCTTAGCATGTACTAAAACATTTATCATTTATTTATTTATTTATTTTATTTACATTCTCTTATATACCGCGCTATTCTGCATCAGTGCGGTTTACATTGAACAAACTGAAATTACATTGAACAGGGCATTATAACTTGGAGATAACTATTTTACAGGGAACATGGGCTATGGAGGGTTAAGTGGCTTGCCCAAGACCACAAGGAGCACCTGTGGGACTAGAAACCCCAGTCCTTCTGGCCCAAGGTTGCTGTCCTCTAGTGGGATTTGAACCCCCGACCTTCCAGCCTGAAGTACCTGAAGTATCATATGCTAAATCATTTTAATACATATTAAGGAAGTAATTTTATAAGGGAACACATAGTTTTAGGCACTAAGTATGTGCCTAACTGGGAATTATTTTAGTCATTAATAGGCATATATGGCCACATATGCACATTAATGATCTCTTATAAAACTCTGACTAGTATATAAGTACTCATGTTGCTTGATGGGCATACTTTACCAGTGGGGTGTAAGCATGGGTGAAGTTTGGGTGGCCATGAGAAGAGCACACAAATTTGCGCAAAGATTATAAAATACTATAATTTATGCATGCTTTTGAAAGATTTAGGTGCAGGCATTTATACTAGTTCTAGGGCTGGTGTAAATGTCCACACTTTAGCTTAAGCCACAGTTTCTGCCACTTACATTAGTAGTTTACAAAGGAAACTTGGTACCAACCTTTCTTTATAAAATGGTGCCTAAGGGGATCATTTTAAATTACTTTTATAAGCAATTTGGATGTCCACAAATGTTCATTTGGTCGTCCAAATCATGGGGCGATTATGGAAATGGGTTCTTCCGATGTCTCTGCTGTGGGATATGTAAATAGACAGGGGATGTGACAGAGATGTGTCCAGGGTGGAGCTACAGACATAGAACCCTCGGTGATGTCTGTGCCTGTCTCCAAACTTAAACCTGTTCCAGGCATGAATAGGCATTGGAAGTGTTTGTTTCGGCACTAAAACATCTGGAGTGTGTCGAAGTTGGCACTACACTATCCTCAGTACTCTTCACAATGACAATGCTATGTTGTGAGTGTGTTTGGGAATGATCTTTTGAGTTTGCACCATTGCTGCATGTCTTGTAGATGTAGATGCTGGGGACGACTATGTAGATGTCCTTATAGATGTCTATATCGGGCACAGCCATGCTGAACTTGGACATGTTTGCCGTTTTAATGGATGTTCAAGCTTGAACATCCCAGTTTGCATTTGGATGTCCTTTGTAAAATGTGCCTTTAAGTAAGTGGCTGCTTTCATGCTTAAAGTAAGCGCCTTCTTATAAAATTATCATCCCCAGGGGTAATGTTTTAAAGCATTTTCCATGTGTAATATATGTTTTACAGGGGGAAAAGAGCCCTTAGAAAGTTTCATGTCCAAATATGTGTGTACAAGATCATAGGGAAATACACTGACAAGATCATGTGTACTTGATTATGTGCGCCTCTGGGCTGTTTCTAGCTTCACATTTTATAAAGGCACTTAAGTGCCTATCAGTATTGCCTTTATAAAATAGGTATACAATAGGCGCCTTTTTGGGCATTCCATATAGACACCCTGCCTTGGCTTTAGGTAAAAAAGTGTTTTATGCACAGAAATATGCTGTTATAAAATTTACTGGGGCAAAATTTACATGAGCAAAATTATGTACTGACCACCTCTCAACAAATTCATTTCCCTAAAATAAGCATAGGAGTTCCCAGGTGTGGAGAGTGGGCAGAATTAGGACTTAGCATGTATGTCATAATCAGGGTTTCTATTCCTGGCTGTTTACAAATTGTAAATGTAGGTGTTTATTTCCTGCTAATTAGGCATGTATGTACATATGTTCCCTTTATAAAACATACACAATCCACAGAACTCCCCCCCCCACCAAAACAATGTCAAAGAATTTTAAATTTTTGAAAGGACATCAATTAGAAGACGCTATACAGGTTCCAGCAGCACAGCCTATGGAAACTCAAAACTACTGAGCTACGATAGCTCTCTTTTCTCATCACTGGTGCATTATAAGCTCGAGCTGCCAAGAGCTGAATAAATAAAGGTAATTTCTCATCCCCATCATAAGGTCCAATAGAGTTCAAATGTTAACTCAAATATACATTTACTTCATAATATATCAAAACAGGTATTCAATAATGAATAAATAAATAGCCATGTCCAAATCTGAAATAATATTGCGTTTTGAACGTCCCTGCATCTGGGATAAACAAAAAACATTTCTAGATCACCAGGCTCATTCATAGGTCCATCTTCTTTTCAAACAGCCAGTCTTTAGGAGAACACAACGGGCTCAATCAGCTCTCTGTGATTCCTTGATTCCACTATGAAAGGAAGCACAAGATAGTATAGGTCACATGGTATCAACAACTAATGACAATCAAGAACTATAACACTAAATGCAATGATCGCCATCATTCAAAATCAATTAGTATTAAATCAAAGTCAGTTGCTTGGTTCAACCCATAGTATTCAACAGTGTGCAGTCAAAAGATCCAAGAATGTTCTTTGTTGTTCAACAATCTTTCATTATCACCGCCCCTCTATGTCTGTAACTATTGGCCGATCATACACCAACAGATATCAGTAATTGCATGATTCTTTTGTATCCAATGGTTAACCACAGGGACTGACTACACTTTAAGTATCTGACTTTTATGCTCGTTAAGATGTAAACAGATCTTTTTCTTAGTATGACCCATGTATATTAAAGAGCACAGGCACATAATGATGTAAACCAGCAATGTTGAATCACAATTACTATCCCATCAGTATGAGTCCAAGAGAAACCACGCAAGACATATTGACACCAGTAGCAGTGATTGCATGTAAAGTGACCTAAAGTAGATGTAATACATTCTTCTGGTAGTGAGAATCTAGTAAGCATCTCACCAATACTCCTTTCCTGTTTGTAAGCAATTAGCAGGAATTCAGTAAACATTGGATGCAATCACAAAATCACTCAATATTTCTTCATGAATTGAACAATATAGTGAGATGCCATGGCCAAAGGCAAAACTAACTAACTAACATCATCTTGCTGCTGTTTTTTATAATTGAGTTGAAGATCCCACTGAGCAGACTTGGCCCACTGATATGTCTGGGAGACCATTTGAGCAGGGTAACCCAGAAACCCAAGAAACCTTCAATGCAGAAGACTGATTCAGTCTTAAAGGTCTCATCTGTAGAACAGATTTGTCTAGCATGCAGAAACTAACTGGAAGACTAGATTTTAAAGAACAGAGATGATAACTATTAAATTGTAAATAATTATTCCAATCCACTGTCTTCCAAAAAATCTGGATTTCAAAACCATCAGTGCTCCTACTAATATGCACATCTAGAAATTCAGTTTTATTGGAATGGTGGAGGCACATTCCAAAATGTGCGTCCAGTCCCTTGTGTGCCCGATCAGAATTGGGACGCAGAGGTAGACCCGATTCCGATCCCACGGTGGCTAGATGTGCCCCATGGTATCAGATTCTGAATGGCCTGCACATAGAGAGCCATGTAATAAATGCAAAAAATGTGCTGTATCGTGCACAAAAGAAGTAATCTTTTTAACAATTGGTCCTGGACATCCTGGCCTTATGCTGTGATTCTGCTCCCATGGGGCCATCTAGCCCTGGCAGGAGCAGAATCGGGTGTATCCCTGGGATGATGTCTGGATGGCCTGGCAATGCACATCACTGAATTGGCCTCCACGAGTATATATGTTGCACAGGTTAAGCAACCTTTATTATTAAATTAACCCCATATGAATTTTAAGTGCTAAAGCATTTTGGCATGCTGCAAATAAAATAGTTTATTATTTTGTTTTAGTGATTTTTCTACATTTCCTCCAGTATATCCCTATTTTTTTATAGGAAATATATATTGATCCATAGCTATTGTTGTTCCAGTGTCTGATTTGTTCACACTTGAAGTGTCTGAGAGACAGGGCTAGTCCAACCATTAGGAAAGACCTAGGGCAGTAGCTTCTGAGGGGCTGCAGTCAAATCAAAACAATAGATCCTGACTACTACCGGTATATAAATTCAGAGAACAATCAGCACATTCTTTTATCTGTAGGGAGAATGGGCATATGTATACATACATACAAAGCAAAGTTTATATTTAAAAGTATGTTGTCTACTTATGCATTGCTACAGGATTGTTGTGTGTGTGTGTGTGTGTGTGGGGGGGGGGGTAATATTGAGATGATCACAATTATTGAGGTTAACTATCAAAATCCTGGGGGGAGGGGCATGAGGCTGAAGGTTCACCTAGGATAGAAATATAGAAAAATGATGACAGAAAGAAAAAGAACATATGGCCTATCCAGTCTGCCTTTCCCTACCAACTACTACAGTCCCTTTTTTCATTTAGAGATCTTCTGTTTTGGTCCCATGCTTTCTTGAATTCAGATACTGTCCTCATCTCTATTACCTCCACTGGGAGACTATTTCATGCATTTACCACTCTTTCTGTAAAGAAATATTTCCGCATATTACTCCTGAGTCTATTCCCTTTCACCTTCATCCTGTGGCTCCTTGTTGCAGAGCTTTCTTTCAATTGGAAGAGGCTCTTCTCCTGTGCATTTATGCCACAGAGTTAATTGAATGTTTCTATCTTATCTCCTCTCTCCCGCCTATCCTCCAAAGTATACATATTGAGATCTTTAGATCTATTCACATATGCCTTATGATGAAATCCACTGACCATTTTGGTAACCACCCTCTGCACAGACTTCATCCTGTTTATATTCTTTTGAAGGTGCGGTCTCCAGAATTGCATACAATACTACTCCAAATGAGGTCTCACCAAGGACTTATACAGATGCACTATAACTTACTTCTTCCTGCTGGCCATTCCTCTCCCTATGCACCTAAGCATCCTTCTGGCTTTTGCTGTCGCCTTTTCTACCTGTTTAGCTACCTTAAGATCCTCAGAAACATTCACCCCCAGGTCTTGCTGTTCTTTTGTGGGCAGAAGTACGTTACCCCCTATTCTGTACCGCCCTCTTGGATTGTTGCATCCCAAATGCATGACCCTGCAGTTTATAGCATTAAATCTCAGCTGCCAAATTCTTGACCATTCTTCAAGCTTAGTGCAATTCCTCCTTATACTATCTACTCGTTCCTGAGTATCTACTCTACTGCGGATTTTGGTATCATCTGCAAAGAGGCAAACTTTACCCGACAGCCCTTCCGCAGTATCACTAACAAAAATGTTAAAAAGAATCGGACCAAGAACAGATGCTCCTTCTCCTCAGAGTGAACTCCATTTACCTTTACCCTTTGTTGCCTCCCACTCAACCAATTTCTAACCCAGTCAGTCACTTTAGGGTCTATTCCTAGGATGCCCAATTAATTTATAAGTTGTCTGTGTGGAACGGTGTCAAAGGCTTTACTTAAATCTATGTACATCACAACTAGGGCTCTCCCTTGGTCCAGCTCTTTGGTCGCCCAGTCAAACAAATTAATTAGATTTGTCTGACAAGACATGCTGCTAGTAAAATCATGCCGCCTCAGATACTGCAATCCATTGGAGTTCAGAAACCTCACTATCTTCTGTTTTAGCAGCATTTCCATTAATTTACTCACCACAGAGGTCAGACTAACCGGTCTGTGGTTCTCAAACTCATCTGTACTTCCGCTTTTGTGTAAAAGGACCACATGTGTCTTTCTCCAGTCCTCTGGAACCACTCTTGATTCTAAAGAAGCATTGAAAAGATCAGACTAGAACTTATTTTTAATTTTTTAATTTAATCTTTATCATTTTACAATAAATCCAAGCATACACAAATGCATAGAAATTAGGGTACAGACTGAAAACCTGTCTGTACCCTAATTTCATTGATCACACAATGATACACAGGAAAAATAAAAAAGAAGAAAAGGCAACACTGCCTAGTCTGCCCCTACCAAAGCCCACCATAAAGAAGGAAACCAAATACATCAGTAACAAACAGAACCTGTGAAGAAAATTTAAATGGGTGTCAAGCAGTCAAGCTAAAACCTGACTGCAATGGAAATTGGACCGCCTCAGCTGAATGGCGAGCATTCAGAAAGGCCAGCAACTGTGATGGCTCAAAAATATATAAGAGGTAGACTGCAACTTAACCATACATTTACATGGAAATTTCAGAAAGACTTGAGCACCCAACAGCACAACTCCAGGACGAAGCAATAGAAATTCTTTCCTTCTTTTCTGAGTCTCTTTGGACAAATCAGGAAACACACGAACAGATAACCCTTGAAATATCATATTACGCTTCCGAAAATACATTCGTAAGAACCAGTCTCGGTCAGAAGAAAGAGCAAAAGTTGCTATTAGAGTAGATGGAGAAACAGAATCAGTTAACGAGGTTTCCAAGATACCAGAAACATCCAATGAATCAACCTGTTCAACCCCAAGAATCATCCCACCACCCACACCCTTTTACTAGGAGGAAGATAATACAACTTAGTCATTGGGGGTTGGGATTTATCTGGAACCCCAAGAACGTCAACTAAATATTTCTTAAACATCTCTTTAGCACTAATAACAGAAAACTTTGAAAAATTTATAAGAAGAAAATTTTGATATCTTGATAAGTTCTCCAAAATTTAAATCCTCGCTTTTAAGGCCAACGCATCCTTCTGAAAAGATAGACTTCCATCTTCAAACCGAGAGACTTTTTGTTGTAACTCAGACACTGAAGATTGCAAATCAGAAACTTCCAATGTATGTTGCTGCAGCAAATTGGTATGAGACTGAGATTGAAATGCCAATGCATTTACCTGAGGAGCCAACACTTCCACAAGCTTCACAATAGCAGACCAGATAGTCTCTAAAGTAAATACAACCGGCCGTTCAAAGGAAAAAGTTACCAAAGTTTCAGCCACTCCTGCACTGGCCTCCAAAGACTGCCGCTCCATAGCTGGACCCCCAGAATCAGGAAGGACCTCAGCCGACCTGTCAAACCGCCTCTGCGATGTAGGTACTCCTGGGCAGTGCGGGGGAGAAGAAAAATCCTCTCCTCTACTCAGCCCCACAGGCAACCCTCCGCTCTCCACACACACATCCACCTGGGAAGGCTGAAAGACCGCTGACTGCACCGGGCTCTGCTCCAGGAGAAGATCCTTTGGAGGGCACCACTGTACCGGGGGAGAGATGTCAGGCCCCGAACCTCCCGCCAAGCTGCTCAACTTCGCCGGGACGCCAATAGGGCTCCGCTCCACTGGCTCTCCTGACTGCTGCTGCGACGAAAAAAGGAAGGAATCAAGTGGCCCCACTATACGAACAGGTAACGGGGATGAAGCTGCTGGGTTAAGGGAGGGTTTCTTAACCCCTTTAGCCTTCCGTTTTCCCATAGGTAAATCGCTGCAGCCACTGATACCCATTAAGCCACCATCTTGGTTTCCTGCAAACAATCGCGACTAGAACTTTCCTAAGTTTCTTCAGTACTCTGGGATGTATCCCATCCAGCCCTATCGTTTTGTCTACTTTTAGTTTAGCAAGTTCGTCACGAACAGTCTTCTGAAAATCGTTCAAGATCCACTTCACTACTGTTCCTACTTGTAAATGTTTTCTAAGATCCTGCTTCTCGCCCTTCATCTGGGAATGCAGGACAAAAATATTTGTTAAGCAATTCTGCTTTATCCTCATCAGCTTCAATATATTCATCCCCTTCACCTTTGAGTCTGACAATACCATTTTTGCACTTCCTCCTCTCATTAATATATCTGAAAAATGTCTTGTCCCCACATTTTACTGCATTGGCTATTTTTTCTTCTGTTTGTATCTTTGCTTTTATGACTGCTTTCCTAGCTTCTCTAAGTTTTTCCAAATATTGATGCTTGTCTTCCTCTTTCTGTGATCTCTTGTATTTTATGAAGGCCACCATCTTTTTCTTCATCTTTTCAGCTACTTCTTTTGAGAACCATAGTGTCCTCCTTTTCCTTTTACATTTATTTCTTTCCTAACAAAAAGGTTTGTTGCCCTTAAAATATCCCATTTCAATTTTGCCCATTGCTTTTTTACCTCCCCTAGCTGTTCCCATCTCACTAATGACTCCTTGTGGTATTGCCCCATCTTGGCAATGTTAGTTTTCCTAAAGTCTGCGACTCTCACTTTTGAATGGACTTTATCAGCCCTAGTCCGAATACTGAACCACACCATCTGGTGGTCACTGGATGTGGGATGATCCCCCTCTATAACACTTTCCCTTTTGGTAAGCACCAGGTCCAATATGGCTCCTTCATGTGTGAGGTCTGTTACCAGTTGCTGGAATAATTCTCCCTGAAGAGAATCCAGGATCTCCTTACTTGGGTCAGAGATTTAATTGCTTGCTTGTGGGTCCTGTCTGCATATACCTATATATCTATATATATCTATATCTATATATACATTTATTTTATTATTTTTAGAGTGCTTTTTACATTATCTGTATTTTTTGTAATCTTGTTCAGCTATCTCCTATTTTCAGCTGTCTGTCTCTTGCTTCTCCTCTTCCTTATTCTCCCTCCCTCCCACCCCACAGCACACCCACCTCCTGGCTAACAGTTTCTTATAGCTGTCCTATGCTCATTACCATTATTACTCACAGGTGCACCCGAATCCCTTGAAATCTTTCTCCTGCCTTTCCTTCATATATTTCTTCTGACTTCTGCTTCCCTCTCCATCTCTTTCTTATGGCTCTACATCACTTTCTCTTCCTATTGTTGACATTTCCTAATCTTCTCCCTTCATACCAACAACTTCAAGCCCCCCCTCCTTATCATCCCCTCTTTATCATGCACACTTCTCCCATCATCTTGTCATCTACTCTATCATCAGCTCTTGAACATCACCATTTTCTCCATCATTCAGCCATCTCCTCTCTCTCTGAATCAACCTCACCCTTGTTACCACTGTGCCATCTCCTCTCTGTCACTCACTCTTCTACTCCTCCTTCTGTCATCTGGGGATATCAATCCCAACCCTGGTCCCCCTAGAATTTTGCCACACTCCCAGGACAGATCCTCATGCAACTGCTCAGATCTTATTCATATCCCTCTCCTTTTCCCCTCCTCTCTCCCTTTCTCTTATACTTTGTGGAATGCACGCTCCATCTCTAACAAGCTTGCCTTTATTCATGATCTCTTTATCTCTAATGCTCTCCATCTTCTTGCTCTAACTGAGATATGGCTCCTCCCAGAAGACTTCATTTCAGTTATTGCCCTCTGTCATGGCGGCTGCCAGTTCTCCCACATACCTCGTCCCACTGGCCATGGTGATGGTGTTAGGTTTCTATTCTTTCATTCCTGCCAATTTCAACCCTCCTTCTGCTTCAGTCTCACTCCTTTCCCTCTTTTGAAGTCCATTCCTTTTGCCTTTTTACTCCACTACCTCCCCAGATAGCTGTTATTAATTGACCCCCTGACAAGTCCACCTCTAAGTTTCTAACTGTCTTTGACTTGTGGCTTTTCTTCTTTCTGGATTCATCTTCTTCCTTTCTTATTCTCAGGGATTTTAACATTCACATTGCTAACCCCTCTGACCCTTATGCTTTAAAACTCCTTTCCCTTATATCCTCATTCAACCTCCAGCTTTGCTCTACTGCCTCCACTCACCAGCATGACCACTGCCTCAGCCTTATCTTTTTCTTTAATTGCTTCCCATCAAACTTCTGTATCTCAGTTCTTCCCTTATCTGACCATCACCTACTAAGCTTCACTCTTCATCACCCCCACCTCAATCTCACCCAGTCTCCTCCAACTTCTAGAAATCGTCATGCTATTGACCCACTGGCTCTCTCCACTACTGTCTCATCACCTCTTTCTTCCACTATGTCATCCAAGTCTGTTGATAAGGCAGTAGCTTCCTATAACACTGCAAGCTCATCTGCTCTGGATGCTCTTGTTTTGCCCATGCCACATCATGTGAGGCATACTGCATCTCAGCCCTGGCTGTCTTCAACTACCTGCTATCTATGTTCCTGTGTCTGCTCAGCTGAGCGCATTTGGCTCAAATTCTGCAACCTTGTGGACTTTCTACACTTCAAATTAATGCTTGCTTCTTTCCAGTCACTCATAGCACTCACCAAACAAGGCTATTATGTTCACCTGACTAGTTCTCTTGCCTCTGACTCTCAGCGTCTCTTTGCAACTCTCAACTCTCTCCTCAAGGTAACTCCACCTCTGATTCCTCCTTCCCTTTCTGCCCAAATCTTGGCTGATTATTTCCATGACAAAGTCCACAAGATTATACTTCAATTCCCCACAAGGTCAACTCCATCCCCTCTTCCCCCTTTTCACTTCCAACTCTTCCCCTCAACCTCTGCTACCCTTTTTTCCTTTTCTAAGATCTCAGAGGAAAGCACTCCTCTTCTTTCATCCTCCAAACTCACTTCCTGTTCCTCTGATCCTATTCCCACCCATCTCCTAAGATCTATCTCCTCCACATCCTATCCATCTCTTATATTCTCTCACTCTCCAGTGCAACTGTTCATGCAGCCTTCATGTATGCTGTGGTCAAACCTCTCCTCAAGAAACCCTCAATAGACCCTACCTGTCCTTCTAATTATCAACCCATCTTCCTTCTTTTCATTTCTAAACTACTTGAATGTGCAGTTCACTGCTGGGGCCTTGTTTTCTCTCGTCTCAAGACCTTCTTGATCTACTGCAATCTGGCTTTTGTCCTTTACATTCTACTGGAAAGGTTCTTGCCAAAGTCTCCAGCGACCTGTCCCCAGCAAAATCTAAGGGCCTTTCCTGTTTGGTAATCCAGTTTAGTCCTCTACAATTGGGTAGTGCCCCTCCTCCTGCAGCCGGGAGACTGGACCAATCAAATCTTCTGTAGTATATATGCAGACGGAGCTCCCAGAAGCCCCCAGTGTTTCCAGTCTCCCTGCAGCTGGAGGACCTCTGTGCCCCTACTGGGCACGCTAAGTGACACTTGAAGGAGCAACACTAGTTAGTTAGTTCTTTTGGGGTTTATTTCTGGTCCTTTATTTTCTATTTCTTTTGCTAGGTAGCTGTATCTTTAAAAAAAAAAAAAAAAAAAGCCACAGGGGACATCCTGGGGGAAGCCAGACCTGCCTTGGGCTCCTGCCTTCCTGCCTGGGAATCTCTGAAGCCTGGGTTGAGCTCTCCCCAAGGATGTTCGGGGAAGAGCCATACCGGCTGCAACATTGCCTGCCACTTGGAGAAGTGGGCTGAGTTCCTTGCTGTTCCCTGAGCTGGTAGGAATTTTCCTTGTTTTAATCTTTCAGCTCTCTGTTCTTTGCTTGGTCAGAGGCTCTGTCGGCTCCCCTGGCTTCCAAATTGCACTTTTTCCTGCTTTTTTTCGCTTGCCCTGTATTAGAGGGTCGTTTTCTTTCTTTTCCATATTATTTGGGTACCTTTGTATTTTCGCGCCGTTTTTTACCACGGGTGAAAAAGTGCGGCGGCCATTTTGGATTTCTAAAGTGTGCTTTTTAAGGGCACTTTTTAACACTTGCGCACGGGTTCCCCTGGTGTTCTTGGGGTTTCTTTTGCTGGCGATTTTGCTCAGGGCACCCCTAGGATTCTGGGGAGTGTTTTGTTTCCTGTAAAAAAAAAAAAAAAAAAAAAAGGTTTTAAATTTAATACTGTGCTGAATTGAATAAGGTTAGTCCCCTTGGTGTGGGCTTCCCTGTTCCTGTTGCCTTATTTCTCCCTGAGAGCAGGTTGCCTTGGCATGGCTGCCAAACCTCAGTGTGTAATTTGTGGGTCCCGCAGAGGTACAATGACTGACTCTGGAATCTGCAAGAGCTGTGCTGCAGTTTCTTCAGACCTGGAGCTTCCTATTGAAATTAAGGAACAGCATGTGCCCGGGGAACCTTCTCTTTCGGGGGACAGTGTCCCTTCACCGAGCATCCTCCCTTCTGGTTTGGGCCCGGCGTCTAATACGTCGGTCCCTGAGCTCCAGCAGGCGGCTATGGTAGCGTCGCCTATAGACTTTTCCCCGGATTTTGTTCTTCTCATGCATCAGGCCTTCTGCTTAAGCCGGTCCGGTCACTTCCCGGAGGCTTGGCCCGCCTCTCTCCCCCCAGCATCCGCAGGGGGGGTTCAGCGGTCTTCCCAACCCGCTGTCAAGCGGCCCAGGTTGGGGGACCAGGATCAGGACACCCTTTGCCTTCCGGATTCCGAGGCTGAGGGGGATCCGGAGACTGAGGCGGAGGAATTAGAAGACGGGGAGCTTCCGGAGCCGGAAGATCAGGCTCGCATCATTCGGGTGTTTCGAAGGGACGAGCTGGTCCCTTTGGTCACGGAGTCTCTCCAAGCGCTTAACCTCTCTGCGGTGCGGCCGCTGGAGGAGGAGGGTCTCGAGGATCCTCTCATTCAGGCGGTCAGGGATGCCCAGGTAGTTTTTCCTGTGCACCGCGTGGTTGAGCAGATGATCCATGCGGAATGGGAGCAACCGGAATCCGCTTGGAAAGGGATTCGGACCATGAATCGTCTATACCCCCTTGCCGACAAGGACAGGGACTTGTTTAAGTCTCCACGGGTGGATGCTGCCGTTTCGGCAGTGACTAAGAAAACCACCATCCCGGCTGAAGGGGCCGCGGCCCTGAGGGATGTTCAGGACAAAAAGGTTGATAATTTGTTGAAGCAAGCCTTCGAGACCAATGCCTTATCGTTGCAAGCTTCTATATGTGGGGCGTGGGTAGCTCGAGCTTGTTTGCGATGGTCGCAGCACCTGCGCTCGGGGTCCGGTATGGACCAACAGGGGCTGTTGGACGTTACCCGCGTGGAGTCGGGATCAGCCTACTTGGCGGATCTGTTTTATGATTTAATACGCTCCCTAGCTAATAGCATGGCCTCCATGGTAGCGGCACGACGGTCCATCTGGTTGCGCAATTGGGCGGCCGACGGTTCTTCCAAGTCTCGCCTCAGTAAACTACCCTTTAAGGGCAGGTTGTTATTTGGTGAGGCTCTGGATAAGTTGGTGAAGGATCTCGGTGAGTCTAAGGGTGGTCGGCTTCCAGAGGATAAGCCTAAGCTTAATAGGTCGTCCACCTCAGCGCGCGGCCAGTTTCGGGATGCTCGCAGATTTCGTTCTTCCCGGCTGTGGACTTCGCAGCGCGGTCGTTTTGGAACCCGTCATCAAGGGTTTCGTGGTTTCAGAGGAGCGGGAAGGGGCTTCTCCGGAGCCGCCTCTTCCTCGGCCTCTTCCTTTAATCGCAAGCCGCAATGAAACGAGGCGGGCTCTAGAGGGAGACCCGGTCATCGGGGGTCGTTTGCGCGACTTTCTTCCTTCTTGGGCCCAAATTACGTCAGATCGGTGGGTGCTGCAGATTATAGAAGAAGGTTATGCCCTAGAGTTTGCGCACCCACTTCCGGATTCGTTTGTTCTGTCTCCCAGCAAGGGAGCTCAAAAGGCGTGGGACGTCCGCGTGACCCTGGATCGGCTGCTCTCTCTGGGGGCCGTGGTTCCGGTCCCGCCTTTGGAAAGAGGCGCAGGTCGCTACTCCATCTATTTTGTGGTTCCCAAAAAGGGCGGTTCTCTTCGTCCGATCTTGGATCTCAAAGGCGTGAATCGCGCTCTCAGAGTGCCGCACTTCCGCATGGAGACCCTGCGGTCAGTCATCGTAGCGGTGCGTCAAGGGGAATTTTTAACGTCCCTCGATCTTACCGAGGCCTATTTACACATTCCCATCCGGCCCTCCCATCAACGGTTTCTCCGCTTTGCACTTCCGTGGGGCCATTTTCAATTCCAGGCCATGCCGTTCGGACTCGCCACGGCTCCCCGCACCTTCACAAAGGTAATGGTTGTAGTCGCGGCGGCGTTGCGCAAGGAGGGCATCCTGGTCCATCCGTATCTCGACGACTGGTTGATTCGAGCAAAGTCCAGTCGGGAGTGTGTGCAAGTCACGAGCAGGGTGGTGGATCTCCTTCGGTCCCTCGGATGGGTGGTGAACGAATGCAAGAGTTGTCTGTCTCCGACACAGGATCTCGAGTATCTGGGAGTCCGCTTCGACACAGCACGGGGCTTGGTGTGCCTTCCGGAGCGACGCGTGCTGGCGTTGCGGGCTCTGGTCCGTCTCTTCCGGGGGATGCCAGCTCCGTCGGCGTGGTGGTACCTGCGGCTCCTCGGCACGATGGCGGCGACTTTGGAGGTGGTGCCTTGGGCGCGCTTCCACATGCGTCTGCTGCAGAGTGCTCTTCTGCGACGTTGGTCCAACCAGTTCGACTCGTTGAACAAGAGATTGCCTTGCCCAAAGACGGTTCGCCGAAACCTCCGGTGGTGGCTCTCCGCCGAGAACCTGTCGCGGGGGATTCCCTTGGAGCCTCCTCTGTGGGTTCCGTTCACGACGGATGCAAGCTTAACCGGCTGGGGGGCTCACTGCGAGTCCCGCTTTGCTCAGGGGGAATGGTCTCCCCTGGAGGCCTCTTGGTCGATCAACCGTCTCGAATTGCGGGCAGTCCGGCTAGCCCTGGTGGACCTGGAGACCCTGGTTCTCGGACGGCCGGTGAGAGACCTGTCGGACAATGCGTCCACCGTAGCTTACATCAATCGCCAAGGGGGTACTGGCAGCATGGCCCTGGAGGCAGAAGCGGCGGCCTTGTTCAACTGGGTGCAAACTCGCCTTCCGGCAATCTCGGCGGCTCACATTGCGGGCGTAGACAATGTGCAAGCCGATTTTCTCAGCAGAGTGCGGGTGGACCCTGGAGAATGGGAGCTAAACCCACAGGCTTACGCACAAATCGTCCGGCGGTGGGGTCCACCCATCATGGATCTCATGGCGACCTTTCAATCAGCCAAGACAGGGCGCTTCTTCAGCAGGCGAAGGGAGCGCATGTCCGAGGGGCTCGACGCTCTCATTCAGCCGTGGCCAACGTCCGGTCTTCTTTATGTCTTTCCTCCGTGGGCTCTGATCGGCCGGGTCGTACAACGTATCGAGAGCCATCGGGGTCGCGTGTTACTGGTGGCCCCGGATTGGCCCCGGAGGCCCTGGTATGCCGATCTGGTCCGGCTGCGCGACGGCGTTCCTTGGCTCCTGCCCGCGCTACCCGGATCTTCTTCTTCAGGGTCCCTTGCGGATGCCCCAAGTGGATCGATTCTCGCTTACGGTTTGGCCATTGAGAGGGCTCGGCTGAAAAGGAAGGGCTACTCCCCAGCGGTGATTTCTACCCTTCTGCGGGCGCGGAAAACGTCCACTTCTCTTACTTACGTTCGGATTTGGAGAATTTTTGAAGACTGGTGCTCCCGGCGGGGAGTCCGGGCGGCGGCGGTTTCCGTGCCCGTCGTTTTAAGTTTTCTTCGGGATGGTTTCGATAAGGGCCTTGCGGCTAGTTCCCTAAAAGTCCAGTTGGCGGCTATCTCGTGTTATCGCGGCAAGGTGTTGGGTCGTCTGCTCGGGGCTCATCTGGATGTCCGCCGATTTCTTACGGCTGTTTTTCATTTGCGGCCCTCCCGCAGAGTTTTCGTTCCTCCTTGGGACTTGAATTTAGTTCTGAGGGCCCTGGTTCGTGAACCTTTTGAGCCCCTGCGCAGGGTGTCTCTGAAAGATCTCACGCTGAAGGCGGTTTTTCTTGTAGCCATCTGTTCGGCACGGCGCATTTCGGATCTGCAGGCATTGTCCTGTCGAGAGCCTTTCTTGTCTTTTTCCGCAGATCGGATCGTTCTCCGTCCGGTTCCTTCCTTTCTGCCAAAGGTGGTGTCTCCCTTTCACATGAATCAGGCAGTGTTTCTTCCAGTACTTTCTTCGCAATCTGTCGGGTCAACGGACAAGGGTCTTCTCCGGCTCGATGTGGGTCGCACGCTCCATCGTTATTTAAAGGTTACAGAATCCTTTCGGAAATCTGACCGGCTTTTCATGCTCTTCGGGGGCGCGCGTAAAGGGGAAGCGGCGGCTAAAGCCTCCATTGCGAGATGACTCAAAGAGGCGATCGCGTCCGCGTATCTGTTGCAACAGCGGTCTATTCCGGAGGGTCTGAGGGCTCATTCCACTAGGGCTCAGGCGACTTCTTGGGCGGAGTATAGCCTGGTTCCGCCGGCAGATATCTGTAGGGCGGCCACTTGGTCGTCTCTGCATGCTTTCAGTAGACACTATCGCTTAGATGTGTCAGCGGCTCGGGATTCCTGTTTTGGTTCGGCGGTTCTGCGCGCCGGATGGCAAGGTCCCGCCCGGTCTTAACTGCTCTGTTACATCCCAATTGTAGAGGACTAAACTGGATTACCGAACAGGAAATGGAAATTACACTAACCTGGTAATTGTAGTTCCTGGAGGGTCCAGTTTAGTCCTCCTTCCCTCCCGACTATCTGCTATAATAATGCGGCGCGCTTTCCGAACGGTTGATAATAAGACGGTTCCTCTTGCCGTTCGGTCCCTCTGTTGCAGCCGCGTTTTTTGCTGAGGCTCTTCCCTGTCTCGGGGGTTCAGGCAGCTCCTGAACTTCTGGTGGGGAGCGGTGTTTTGATTCCTGAGGTGTCGGTGCCGGCGCAATGCAGTGTTCTGACTTCCTCGTTTGGGGAGGGGGTTGGATATTTCTTGGGGGGGGAACAAATTGTTCTTTAATTATGTCATTTTGTATATTAATCTAATGTGTTGCTTCGTTAAGTATGCTTTGTTACTAGTACACTGGGGGCTTCTGGGAGCTCCGTCTGCATATATACTACAGAAGATTTGATTGGTCCAGTCTCCCGGCTGCAGGAGGAGGGGCACTACCCAATTGTAGAGGACTAAACTGGACCCTCCAGGAACTACAATTACCAGGTTAGTGTAATTTCCATTTACTCAATCCTCATCCTTCTTGATGTTTCTGCTGTTTTTGACACTGTTGTCCACCACCTTCTTCTCGATACCTTCTCCTCGCTTGGTTTTAAGGACTCTGTACTATACTGGTTCTCTTCTTATCTCTCCCATTGCACTTTCAGCATTTGTGCTGGTAGATCCTCCTCTACTGCTATCCCGCTCTCAGTTGTTATACCCCAAGGGTCTGTCTTGAGCCCACTCCTTTTCTCTCTCTATACCCAATCTCTTGGTGCACTCATCTCCTCACATGGTTCTCAGTACTAACTTTATGCTGGTGGCTCTCAGATCTACCTCTCTACACCTGAAATGTCTCAGGCAATCCAGGCCCGGATCTCTGCCTGCCTATTTGACATTGCTGCCTGGATGTCTTACCACTGTTTGAAATTGAACACGGCCCAAACTGAGCTTCTTATTTTTCCCCTAAACCCACCTCCCCCTTCCTCTTTTCTCAATCTCTGTGGATAACACTCTACTACTCCCTGTTTCCTCGGCTGCAACCTTGGGGTTGTCTGTGACACCTCCCTCTCTTTCTCCACACATATCCAACTGATAACTAAAACCTGTTGCTTCTTTCTATATAACATCAGCAAAATTTGTCCCTTCCTCTTTGAACACACTACTAAGACACTTATACACTCCTTAGTCACCTCTTGTCTATACTATTGCAACCTCTTCCTTGCTGGTCTTCCTCTGAATCATCTCTCCCCCCTTCAATCTGTTCAAAACTCAGCTGCGCAGCTAATTGTCCGTCAGCCTTGATATGCTCATATAACCCCTCTTCTCAAGTCACTTCATTGGCTCCCTATCTGTTTCTGTATCCAATTCAGACCTCTCCTACTGACCTATAAATATACTTGTTCTGCTGCTCTTCACTACCTTTTTTTCTTATCTCTCCCTACATCCCTCCTCAGGAACTCTGCTGTTCTGGCAGATCACCTCTATCTGTGCCCGCCTCTTCTACTACCAACTCTAGGCTTTGATCCTTTCACCTTGCTGCTCCTTATGCCTGTAACAAACTACCTGAGTTGGTATGGCCCTTTTCAAATCCAGGCTGAAAACTCACCTCTTCGAGGACACTTTTGGATCCTGATCCACTTAGTCTCCAATGTGTTTCCTTACCACTCCCCTAGATATATCCTTGTGCTGTCTGTCTTGACTAGACTGTAAGCTCCAATGAGCTGGAACTGTCTCTTACCTTTGTCTGTATAGTGCTGCATATGCCTTGTAGCACTATACAACTGATCAGTAGTAATAGTAGTAGTAATTAAATCTCTGTCCACTTCTCCCTGTGAAGTAGATCTGTATATCACACCAATGCAAATGAATTCCCCTTTCCCTCTTTCTAGTTTCACCCAGATTGCCTCCTCTTTCTCTTGTAAGCCCTGTAATTCTTTAGCTTTAATATGATTTTTGCATATAGTGCCACTCCTCTTCCCCTTCTTCCTACCCTGTCCTTCCTGAATAAAGTATAACCTGGTATAATTGCATCCCAATCATTGTTGTCCGTGAACCATATCTCCGTAATCGCCACTAAATCCAAGTCAGCCTCTTCCATTAAAGCCTCAACATTTTGGATCTTGTTTCCCATATTACGGGCATTAATGAAGACTGCTTTCTAGACATTGCCCCTTTTACCCATTTCTACAGAGGTATTAAATGTTTTACTTACCTGAGGGCTTCTACTTACCTAGGGGCTTTCTTTACCCATCCCCAATGAATCTGTCTTAAAGCCCTCTTTAGTAGGTTAGCCAGTCTACTGCAGAAGACACTTTGGATCCTTTTTGGATAGGTGAACACCATCTCTGCTCAGCAGCCCTTGGAAAATCATCCCATGGTCCAGGAAACCAAAACGCTCTTGATGACACATCCACGCAATCATGGATTCATCTCCAGGATGTGAACTTCTGTGCCTCGGTCTTTACCTTAGCAGCTGAGTTTTGAACAGGGAGGATTGAAGACAACACCACCTGTGAACCTATCTGTTTCACCCTCTCTCCCAGAGCCCTGAAATCACAGTTGATATACTTGGAGGGATACCTAGCAGTATTATTTGTGCCGACATGGATGAGCATCATCAAATAATAGGCTTGATGAGTCTTGGCAAACTCTCCCTAAATATCGGATTTTGGCACCTAGCAGATAGCACGCCTCCCTGGACATCAAGTATGGCTGGGAGATAGATGCCTCAGTATCTAACAGAAGAGAGTCATCATCACCACTACCCTTTGCTTTCTTGTGGTCACTGATTTTGCAACTTTGGGGTGCTTGAGCTCTGGTTCTTCCCATTTCTGGGATGTTTTCACCTCCTTCACTTCCAGAGCTTCATACTGGTTCTTCAGTTTAAGAGCTCGAGGAGTTGGATTGTCGATTCATGTCCAACTCTCTTCATTCTGTAGCATACTATCTTCACCTCTGTCAGAGAGCTTTGATGCCTCAAGAACCATCTCATCAATGTATTTCTGGCTGTCATGGATGCTTCTCAGTCTTACTACCTCTTCTCTGAGCTCCTCCACTTGTTTCATGAAGGCTTCAGCTTTCAGGCATCGTGCACATGGAACTCGTCCCTTGACTGTGATTGGGCTGTCCATCTGGACAAAGGCAGAAGCTGTAATGGGGCAACAGCTTTGGCAACATGATTCTTTCCAGGCATAATTCAGTTGTTGGAGCTGTGGTACCCGTTGAAGGAAATGAGAAAGACCTACCAACGTCCCTAACTTTTCTTCAGAGAAAAAGCAGCTAGCCTCTTTTATGTGTGTTCTAACAGCTCTATTCTATGTACCTGTGTGTAGTCTTGTTAGCTTGCTAAACAGTTATTATTTTACACTACTAAATTCTGTTATTATGCATCTGAGGTATATCATTTAATGTGTTCCCTTTGTAAAATTACCTAATCAAAGCTCCTTCAAGAATATCAAATTGTTTACTTTTAGAAGATATGCAAATGTGGAACTGTTTATTTGCTAGAGTTTCCCTACTAACCAATAAAAAATCTGTTATCTTTGCTAACAAGCTAATTGGTGAGTTGCCCTATATAGAAAGAATTCTCACATGGAGTGGGTTGGAACTGGGGTGGGAAGAGAGGGATATAATACCTAAGAAGGGCATTGACTTCAAAGAACTTGCCTTTCTCTTTGAGCCTTAAGGCTAGAGGAGAAGAAAAGAAACTTCAACAGCAGAAACAAGCTTTGCCTAAAAACACAAAAATACCCTTTTTGCAATACAGCTACAATTCGCGAGACAATATGACAGAAAAAGTTAGGAAATAAAAATGAAAAAAAGTCTCCTTTAAGTGCTCTGAGACAGAGAGTTTATATTCAAGTGCCACAGATATATCTTGCTTGCAATGGAGACCCTGTAGGATGTGCAATATCCTTGCAAAGGCCTTGCTGGGAGGCCGCTTGGTGAGATTTAATATTACTATTAAAAGCAATCTAACCCAAAAATCAGCCAGTATGTCTGTCAGATCAGGGTTTCATTCTCAAAATGAGTAAGATGAGGACCCAGGCTGAGTGGCAGAAGTCACAAGTCAGGAATGGAAAGCCCCCTTCTTAGGAATTAATTATTATATTTTATTACTTGTTTAAAGATCTTTTTAAAATTACATTAGGATTTCTGAAACAAAATCTTTCATTTAAACCAAACATTATTCTGAATGCCAGTGGTGCATGTTATCTCAAGACTCATTTGTGTAAAGGGAAACACTAATGAGAACTCCCTTACGTATAACACGCCAACCATCTGCATTCCATCTACACTTTGCAGCCAAGATGGAGCCTGTGCCTGTGTGGGAGGGAGGCATCTGAGGTTGCATATCTTCCTACTCTGCCTTGTTCTGTAAAATACCGTCATCCCATATGGACAGCCTGATGAAAAGGAAAGTGTCCTTTGCCATTTGATGTGCCAAAGTTGCAAACTTATAGGCAGAAAAGTTCTGAATCAATTAGGAAGAAGGTAGAATTCTGAGACGAGAAAACGTTTTTTAATGTTTTGATAGATGTTCGTCTTTCATGAGAGTAGTTCACCATACTTTCTATATCTCTAATCTACTACAGCTTTTTATTTTAACTTTATTTTATTAATTTTAAATCAGTTTAACATTCCACATAAATTTCCAAACATAATCAACAACCCTCCCCTTGCCCTTTAGCCCAAGCCATCCTACCCCTTTCCCAAACCTATCATCATTGCAATATCTCTCAGAAAAGACCATTAAGATGTGCAAAGGCTCCCAGTCTTTTTCAAAATTTTCCACTTGACCATGATGGATTGCTGTTACTCTCTGTCCTCTTCCACCATTTAGCAATCAAGCAGCGGGCACATTTATAGCTTTCAAAATTTTCTGGGAGACCCTTCCCATCCTAAGAGTAAATAATATAAACTTAGGCCATCAACAAGTGTAGGACCTTCCGTAATTTCAGTATAATCAAACTCCAATATTCTTGAATTTTTGGACATTCCCACCAAACATGATACATAGATCCCAGCCCCCCTCCCCCACTCTCCCAACAAACAACCTGCTCAATCTATCCAGTGCATAGTACCATTTAAAAAAACAACTTCATAACTATTTTCTTTTATAGCTATTGAAATTGAGGACTTGCAGCTTTGAAAACATTCTTCCACTCCTCAGTCAGATTCTCTCCCAACTCCCTTTCCCAAGCCTCGATATAACGGAGCTTCACATATTCACTTTGCAGAATAGTCTTATCTAAGTCTATAATCAGTCCCCTAGAATCCTTATTCCTCCTCCAATCCCCTCTAACACCATGCTCCATCTCCCAGAGGTTTTCAAATAATGAACTCCCTGCACATACTGTAGATAATTTGACCAATTCAGCCCATATTGTTGGATCAAGTCTTCAAATGAAAGCAAATTCCCCTCTTCAAAGAATTGTGAAAATAGGGATCAGCGCCTTTCACACCATCGTGAAGGCTGAAATGGTTATGCCCAGTGGAAGATTCCCATTAAATTGAAATGAGCTCAGCAATGAATATGTTTGCCCCTTCTATTCTAATTTTTCCCTAAATTTCAAATATATGCCCTGTGAGAGGGTTAGAAATCAAACGTATCTGTTTCCAGTGTCGCAAACCAAGGCAGCATACTCAGGGAACATGAAGTGACATAATACTGTTCAATTTGGACGTATCTTTGCTCCGTCCTCCCTACCCTCCAGTCCAGTATGTGTCTCACCCGGGCAGCCCAGTAATACACCTTGAAATCAGGGACTCCAAGTCCCTCCCCTAACTCTCTCCTTCCATACGAGTCCTGTCTAGAGATCCGAGGGGGATGCTTCCTTCTAATAAAGTGGAATACCTTATGTTGTAGAGATGCAAAAAAGGAACCAGGCAGGGGAACAGGTAAGGCCTGAAAAAAAAAATCCTTGGGGTAGGATATTCATTTTGATGCTCGCCACTTACCCTAGTCATGAAATCTTAGTGTCTTGCCAAGCTTGCAGCTCAGAACCTATAGGGCTCGTTATTTGAAAGGCATTTACACGGTTTACAGCCATGTATGTGGCATTGAATATCCCCATCTATGTCCCCTATACGCCCCGATGCTATCTGTCTAGCATTGAAGCATATCGGGGGCGTTCTGGGGTGGAGTGGAGAGAGGAACGCAAAATAACTGGGCAGCAGCGATATTGCATGCTGCCCGGTTAGTGCTCTGCGCCTATCTTTTTGACGCAGGTGCTAACTGGGCAACATGCAATATCACTGCAGCCCGGCTAGCTTCGGCGGCTTCTGGGTTGGGCCGCAATACCCGAATATTCAATGCCAGGGCCACATATGACCCCAGCATTGAATATCCAGGTTTAAGGGTCAGCAGGCAGGGCTATGTGCTGATGTGGCACATAGCCTGCCCAGAAGAATATCGAGCTCATTGAATTTAACAAAGGCCTGTAATTTAGAGTATCTAATCAACTTTGAGGCCTATCTTAAGGGAAAATTATATCTTAATCTCGCTAATTCATCCACTTTCACATTGATGTTTAAGTGCTTCAGTTTTGTCAATATTGATTTTAAAACCTGAAACCGCTCCATATTGCCAAAATTCATTGAGTAACCCAGGGATCGATAAGTGTGGTTTCTTAAGGGATAGCAAAACATTGTTCTCAAACAATAATATTTTATGGGGCCCCCCACAGGAATGCCCCCAATGTCCATAGAGTTCCTAACTGTTTGTGCCAAAAGCTTTGTAACAAGAGTGAACAGTAACAAAGACAGGTGGCATCCCTGTTTGGTGCCTCTACCCAATTCAAAACTCTCTGAACAGAGTCCATTCACCTTGATACAAGCTGAGGGGCACATATACAACATCTCCACCCATCTCCAAAAATTGGGCCTTTTCCAGTTTTGCTCAGCACCACATGCAAAAAAGGCCAATGGACCCTATCAAATGTCTTTTCAGTATCTATCTCTAAAATGAAAGCTGGAATCCCTCCACTATGGGCTAGCCTACCCAAATCAGATTTAATGCTCACTTGATGTTATTGAATATCTGCCAATTGGGAACAAACCTTGTCTGCTCCATATTGATAACTTCAGGCAAGGCCAACACCAATCTATTGGCTAGAATATTTGCGTATGTTTTTATATCCAAATGTAAAAGTGAAATTGGTTGATAAGTCCCTCAACTTGTTTTATCCTTCCCTGCATTGTAAAGCACCGAGATATTTGCCTTCCTCAATGATGGAGGAAGTGATGTATCACCTCAAAATTCATTAAACATTCTAACCAAAAATGTGCAATCTGAAAAGCAAAATATTTGTAAAACTGTGAGCATAGGCCATCAAATTCCAGTGCCCTATAATAGGCAAATCCTTAATGACCTGCAACATCTTAGATAATGTTATACCATCCTCTATCTTTTCTCGCTTCTCCCCTAAGATTTCAGGCAATACCACTATCCCTGTCAGATGCATGAGCAGCCTATAAAATCAAATAAATTGCTCATGTCTTTTTGAATCTTTATAAAGAAGAATGTCTTGTTTCCCTTTAATTTTAAGAATTGTGTGTCTGCGCCATCCAGGATTGAAGTTTATGAGCCAGAAGCTTTCCAGCTTTATTCCTAAATTCATAATGTCGTTGTTTAATTCTATGGAACTGGTATGCAGTATTATCAAGCTGCTACTGCCGACACTCATCTCTTCTGGCCTCCAGCTCCCAGAGATCCCTCTGGGATCCCAATTCCTTCTGTAGCTTTTGCAAAGATTTAATTTAATAATTGCTCTTCTTGGGTTTGGTAAATAGCTTTCTTGTGTGATGCCCACATAAACAGCCTCACTTGGATAATAGCCTTGAAATCATCCCAAAGGGTATCCAGCCCCACAGTCCTGTTGTCATTATCCTGGAAGTATACTGAGATACATTTCTACAAATCCTCTACTACTTTGTTATCCCTCAGCAATTTTCATTTAGTCACCAGAACCTACACCCCTTCCCTCCCGTCCCCTCTGCCCTTCAAACCCACAAACATGATCATACCAGGTTATTGGTCTAATCCAGGCCCCTGGGCCTGCATGAGACACTGGTGGTCTTTGTACCACATCCACACAGTCATGGAACTCCTCCATCTCGGATACACTGCTCCATCTGAAACTATTTTCAAGATCCTCCAATTAAGCTTGCTCCATATGGCTCTAAAAGCCAGTCAGGGCACTGCGTAGCAAGCCAACGTTTCCTTAAAACAAGCTCTAAAAGCCAGTCAGGGTGCTGTGTAGCAAGCCAACTTTTCCTTAGTGCTTCTTTTTCTCCCACCCACCTCGACTCCTACTAACCCAGACACATTCTTAGATTTTATAGGCTCTTAAATCTATTAAAGGGAAAGAAGTGGTTAAATTCACTTTCAGGTTTATCTAGTTAATCCTCATTAGGAATAGTAACATAGTAACATAGTAAATGACGGCAGATAAAGACCAGTATGGTCCATCTAGTTTGCCCAGTACGATGTCATAGATTATTTAATTATGGCCCTGAAATTAATCTTGAGGTGCACAAAGTCAATTAAACTTATTAAGTATAGTTGTATTGATACAAGTATCTCTATGTTTATGTTTATGTTTATGTTTATTGTCTCTTGATATACCGCCCTTTATAACATCAGAGCGGTTTACAATGGAGGGTAACATATAAAGTGGGCTCTAGGCCAGAAAAGAAAGAGAAATACAATCATGACAGGACCCGATCGTCTTCCTCCGGCCCTGCACAGCTCTCCCAAGTTGGATTGACCTCGCCGGAGCCGGATTCAACCAGCGCGGCCTCCGTCCAATTGGGGCAGCCCTTCACTGTTTTAAAACAGCGCCTTCAGGAGCACGGACCCCATGACCCGATCGTCTTCCTCCGGCCCTGCCCAGCTCTCTTGAGTTGGATTGAGCTCGCCGGAGCCGGATTCAACCAGCGTGGCTTCCGCCCAATTGGGGCAGCCTTTCACTTCTTTAAAAGAACGCCTTCAGGCGCACGGACCTCAGGACCCAATCATCTTCCTCCGGCCCTGCACAGCTCTCCCGAGTTGGATTGAGCTCGCCGGAGCCCGATTCAACCAGCGCAGCTTCCGCCCAATTGGGGCAGCCCTTCACTGCTTTAAAAGAGTGCCTTCAGGCGCATGGACCCCAGGACCCAATCGTCTTCCTCCGGCCCTGCACAGCTCTCCCGAATTGGATTGAGCTCGCTGGAGCTGGATTCAACCAGCGCGGCTTCCGCCCAATCGGGGCAGCCCTTTACTGCTTTAAAAGAGCACCTACAGGCGCATCCGCACCAGTGGGCCCGTGCCTGAGGGCCTCGCCAGAGGGCCCTTTGGCTCGGCACTTAGGCGGAGGCCAAACCTCGAGGCCCATAACTCCAGGGTTGAACCGCCGGCCATACCAGAACGACCAGGAGCAAACCCAGCGAGATCACCTTCAAGTAAGCATCACACACAACATCGTACCGAGCGGTTAACTTGAACCTATCAGCCATATACTGGCTCACCGAACTCTGTGCCACCTAGAGAACCCAGCGAGAACCAACGGTAAGTCTGAACACAAGCGACCGAGGACAGTAACACAAGAGAACTCGCCGGAATCACGGTACCGTGCATCACCTCCAACAAAACGTATTGTGATGATGAGAGCGGCCAAAAACAGAGGGAGATAGAAGAAAACCATGTTTCTGCCTTTAAAACAAGTGACAGACAAGCTGTGCACAGAGCTTGCAGAGCAGGAAAGAAAAAAAATCCTGTCTCTGCTGAGGCTAAGCCACGCCCAGACTCTGAAGTGGGGGCAGGCTTAGATACTGATTGGAAAGGCCTGTGCGAAGGCAAGGGTGTGGCAGGGAAGAAACGGTTTTTAAAACCTTACTCTGACCAGAGAGGAAAAAAGGAAGGGAGAGTCACTTCCACAGGAGAAGGAGAGATCCTGGAGCAAGGGGATTCCGGTGGGAAGTGATATCCCAGAGCCCTGGGAGATCCTGGAGGGGAAGAAGGATTCCAGGAAGGCTTTCAGGAGAGATCTCATGAGAGAAGGAGTGGAGAAAGGCACAAGAAATCTGACTTCCAGAAGCCGAAAGAGGTCAGTAGAAAAGGAAGCAGTGGGTGTCTGAGAAATGCTCCTAGAAGTGAAGCCAACAGATGTATAGCTGAACAGCTTACAGATGAACAGGAACAGTTTGCAACAGCTAGTGTACAAGAGCCAGACCTGAGCCCTACAACTGCCAGAAGATGGGTGGAGACGCTTGAGAGTGGAAAAAGCCAAACCCCAGCAGAGCAGCTGAGCTAAAAACACTAGCAACATTAGCACAAGTGTTCCCTGAGAGAAAGGCTTATTCTCCCAAAGTAACTGTGCCCAATCAGAAAGATTTGCTGTGGAGCCAGTTTCAAAAGTTCCTACAAGACAGAGAAGCTGAGGAAGCTTTTAAGACTGTAGAAGGCAATGAGCATTCTTTAGCCCAGGAGGAAATGCAGGTCAATTCTTATGTGCCAGAGTCTGACCTAGGAATCTCTCCAATGGATTGCTCATTCTGTTTAAAAGAAGACTGTGCCTTACTAAGCAGAGCTGAGAAAGAGTGAGAAGCTGTATTGTGCATAACTCTGTAACTGCTAATAGTCTTCCAAAGCCAAGGATGTGTTTTACCAAGTGAGAATTTTCTTCTAAAGCAAAGAAGCTGTGTGTTACCAGAAGTTTGTTTGAACTGGGAAAGCCACAGTTGTGCCAAAGCTGTGTGTTATCAGAAGTTTGTTTAAAAGAGAAAACAGTTGTGCCAAGAAGAAAGTTTACCTTTTGTTTGAAAGAGATACAAGAAGCTGTGCTGAGTACTGTTTTGTTTAATGAAAAACAGCTGCGAAGGTTAGCAGGACTTTTGGTTTCCGTTTACCTCAGTTGCCAGTTATCTTCTGTTATCCTTTATGTTGGAGAAGTATCCTAATGCCTTGTGTTTGAATTTTAATGCCTTGGAAATCCCCATAGAAAAATAAATATTCTTGTATGCCTTACCAACGGTCTCACACTACATTTTGTCCTTGCTCAAGAAGAGCCTAACTACAAGTCCCAGAATTCCACTGGGGACAGTCAGAAAAGCTTTATTTAAGGACATTACAAGGCAGCCCTAAGCCTGTAAGCCCTAGGGCCCAGGCTAGGGTCCCACAGTATGTAGGCAGAAACTTCACTATTAATTTAAAAGGGACTGATTACTGACTTAAAAGTGACTGACTGCTGCACGTACCCCATTGCTGATTGTTCTGTATTTCACTGCTGATTGTTCTGTGAGTATTTCACTGCTGAGTGTTCTGCAAAGTATATCACTGCTGAGTGTTCTGCGATGTATTTCACTGCTGAGTGACTGGGTGACCAGGGAGTTGGACCGAGGGAGAGCCCTAGATGTGGTGTATTTGGATTTCGGTAAAGCCTTTGACAGTGTTCCTCACAGGCGACTTATAAACAAACTGAGCACCCTAGGGATGGACCTTAAAGTTACTGCTTGGGTTAGAAATTGGTTGGTTGGGAGGCGACAAAGAGTACAGGTAAATGGGGCTCACTCTGAGGAGAAGGATGTTACCAGTGGTGTGCCTCAGGGATCTGTCCTTGGTCCGATTCTTTTTAACATCCTTGTTAGTGATATAGCGGAAGGGCTGTCGGGTAAGGTTTGCCTCTTTGCAGGTGATACCAAAATCTGCAATAGAGTAGACACCCAGGAAGGTGTAGATAACATGAGGAGGGATCTAGCTGAGCTTGATGAATGGTCTAGAATTTGGCAGCTGGGATTTAATGTTAAAAAATGCAAGGTCATGCATTTGGGCTGCAGCAATCCAAGGGAGCAATATAGTATAGGGGGTGAAGTACTTTTGTCCACTAAAGAAGAGCGGGACCTAGGCGTGGTTGTGTTTGATGACCTTAAACTAGCTAAACAGGTAGAAAAGGCGACGGCAAAAGCTAGAAGGATGCTTGGGTGCATATGGAGAGGAATGGCTAGCAGAAAAAAGGAGGTGATAATGCCTCTGTATAAGTCTTTGGTGCGACCTCATTTGGAGTATAGTGTACAATTCTGGAAACCGCACCTTCAAAAGGATGTGAACAGGATGGAGTCGGTGCAGAGGGTGGCTACCAAAATGATTAGTGGTCTTCATTATAAAGCATATGAGGACAGACTTAAGGATCTTAATATGTACACCTTAGAGGAAAGGCGGGATAGAGGTGATATGATTGAGATGTTTAAATACCTCCATGGCATAAATGTTCAGGGAGAGAGCCTCTTTCAATTGAAAGCAAGTTCTGCTACAAGGGGACATGGGATGAGGGTGAAGGGAGATAGATTCAGGAGTGATATGCGGAAATATTTCTTTACGGAAAGAGTAGTGGATCCGTGGAATAGTCTCCCGGTGGAGGTGGTAGAGATGAGGACAGTAACTGAATTCAAAAAAGCATGGGACAAACACAGAGGATCTCTAAAGGTAAAAAGCGGACTGTTGTAGTTGTTGATATGGAAGAACAGACTAGATAGGCCATGTGGTTTTTTTCTGTCGTCATATTTCTAAAAAAAAAAAAAAGACTAAAAAAGAGTGTTCTGCGAAGTATCTCACTGCTGATTGTATGCAAGTATTTTCACTGCTGTCACTAGTTAGTTGCAATAGAACAAGCTAGCCATTGCTGGGCTGTGCAGAATACACATATTCGGTGTAGAAAGCATACACGCCCCGCCAGTATATACCTCCTCAGCAAGGAAAGTCCTGCCATACACAGAATGCACCGAACCTCAGCTCAATATGGCCATATCCATTATAACCCTAAACCAGTCTATACCTCTTCAGCAACGTCCTTAATGGCTCCCTCTCCTCTGCCTCTAACCATAACCCGATTCTGATTGTACGAGGCCAAGGAAGGAGACATTACAGTAACACACACCGCACACCAACAGAACCCTGTCAGAACCTTCACCCATACCCCATACTTAATCCACATACCGCTTCAATACACCACAAAACCCAAAGGGGAGCAACATCAAAACCCACGCAACCTGAAGTGTGCCCTCATAAACGCACGGTAAGTCCGTAAAAAGTGGCCAGTCATCACTGACCTCATATCACACCTCGAGCTAGACATCCTGCTAGTGACTGAATCGTGGCTCACTGTTTCAGATTCAGTCCTCATCAACCAACTCATCCCCTCTGACTTCTCAATCCACACCTGCCACTGAGCAGACCGCAGAGGAGGTGGTGCATTCATTCTGGTAAAAACGGATCTCCAGTATCAAACGATCAGCTCTAACAGCTCAACATACCTTGATATGATCACCATATCCAACAACTACAGTACCATCAACCTTATCTACAGATCCCCAGCTTCATCCCCTGAAGACCTCGCGAATATAATTGACCTAGGCTCCAACCCCAAGAACACATGCAGGCCGAACTGGGTACTGGGAGACTTTAACCTACCAGCCCTGCAGGATAATCACTCCAAAGCCTTCCTTGAAGCACTCAACAACCTGGGCTACGAACAAATAGCGGATGCCCCCACCCATCGAAAAGGAAACATTTCTCATATGCAACACAATGAGAAAGCAAAGAATGAAGCATACACCCACCCCCAAAATCTAAGATGTGCCCTCATAAACGCATGATCAATACGCAAGAAATGGCCAGTTATCCCAGACATGATTTCACTCCATGTCCTTGACATACTCTTGATTACCGAGACATGGCTTTCCAGTGATAATGTCCTCCTTAACCAGCTACTACCTACCAACTTTTCAATACACACATGCCATAGAAACGGCAAACGAGGGGGAGGAGTGCTTGCCATCACCAGAACAGACCTCCAGTTCCACCTGAGCAATGCAACCAGTGCAGCATACCGCGACTCAATCACCATAACCAACAAGCACTGCTCTATCAACCTATTATACAGGGCCCCATCAACGGACACAGATGCCCTTGCAACAATAATCAACCTTGCCTCCAACTCCCAGTGCCCAAGCACACCAAGCTGGGTTCTGGGAGATTTCAATCTACCCTCCTTGCAAGATGCGCAGGCCTCAGCATTCCTCGAGGCTTTTGAAGAATTAGGATACATGCAACTGGTCAACGAACCCACCCTTGTGAAAGGTGGTCTATTGGACCTGGTTTTCGCCCCACAGACTACTTTCAACTCAATCAACACCCCTATACTGTCCACCACCGCAGTCCCCTGGTCCGACCACAAGCTAATCATATTCCAAATACCCCTGCCCAACAATTCTCAGAAAAACGCCAATAGGCTTAGCAGCACTGCCAAAACAGCACCACGTAGGTTTCAGGCCTTTGACAAAGACATGATCTTAAACCAAACCCGCTCACTCCTCGCCTCGATGACACACGATCCTGAGGAGCTGGTATCCACCTGGAATAAAAGTCTCAGTTCTATTGCGCTATGTCCACCTTCAAGGAAACCGCCAGGGAAACGAGCCACCGCAGCTTGGTACTCCACCGAGCTAAGATCTTCACTCACCCTCCTAAGAAAGCTGGAAAGACGTTGGCGCCGATCACACTCCACTGATGACCTAAAGGCATACAATCTGCAACTGGTGAAGCACCGCCAAGCAGTAACAGAGAGCATGAAAAGATTCCACACGGACACACTAAAGTGGTCTCTGAACAAACCACATGACCTGTTCGCTCTTGTTAAGAACCTAACAAAAGAACCAGCACCTGAGCAACCAAGTGAGATCCACCCCCAAGAATTTGCGTATTACTTACAATCAAAGCTTTGCCAGACCAATAAGTCCTCAGCACCCACCACCGCACTCGAGCCGAGATATCTAACTCCCCTGGCCATTTTCTCCACGCCATCCAAGAAACACATTGAAGACACAATCGCTGGGATCAACACGACCACCGCACAAACTGACCCTTGCCCTGTGTTCTGGATAAAAGAGTTACGATCGGCCGTCAGCCCTTTTATAGCTAGGCTTATGGACTGCTCCTTCACAACAGGCACATTCCCCCAATCCCTTAAACGCACTTCCATCAGACCGCTTCTAAAAAACAGCAAGCTCGACCCCAAGAAGGCACACTCATACAGACCGATATCGAGCATACCACTTTTGGCCAAAATCATTGAAAAAGATGTCCAAAGACAAATTCAAGAACACATTGAAGCTTCCGCTCCGCTGGATCCCTGTCAACACGGTTTTAGAGAGGCGCATGGTGTTGAAACACTCCTCACCACACTCTTTAGTAACACAATGGCTGGACTTGATAACATCCGTCACGGGTGTGTTCTCATCTTCATGGACATAGCAGCCACTTTCGATTCAGTTTTCCACGAGCTCCTCCTGCGACGTCTCAAGGAGAAAGGGATATGTGACACAGCACTAGAATGGTGCAAGTCGTATCTTTCGGATAGATGGCAGCACGTACGATCAGGGGATTCAACATCAGAACCTTTCCACCAGAATCAAGGAGTCCCACAAGGATCCTCCCTCTCTGCTCTGATGTTTAACATATACATGCAGCCTATATGTGACATCATCCGGTCATTCAATGTGAATTGCTTGATATACGCCGATGATGTTCTGCTTTACATGCCATTCTCGACAGAGAACCCTGACCTCTCCCCACTGACAGACTGTTTTAACGCAGTATCCAGCTGGCTCCAAACCCAAAATCTTGGAATTCAGCATAAGAAAACGGAGGTCCTATTCATCACAAGGAATCCAAACTTCATCACACCACCCCGTCTGAAACTCAAAGAAGCAGAACTTCTTACCAAACCCACGATCAGATACCTTGGAGTCACCCTAGACCAGCGACTAGACATGAAGATGCACATAAGCAATATTGCAAGAGCAGTATACCATAAGATCCGATCTCTCAGACACCTACGCTTCCTGCTGGAACCGGATGACATCTGGACAATCTATCAAGCTTTGATCATACCACACTTTGACTACGCAAATGCCATACTTCAGGGACTCCCTCAATCCACTCTGCACCTGCTACAGCTTGCGATGAACTCCGCAGCAAGAGTTCTTCAGGGTGCATCCAGGAGGGATCACATGACGCCCATCCTGAAACGGCTCTACTGGCTCCCCATACAAGGCAGACTCACATTCAAAACCTTACTACTGACTTTCAAAGCCATCAATGGGCTCTCCTCCTCCTCTTTAACAGAGCTCATACAGAGCAACCCCCCTAACATATCTAGAAGATCACTAGCAGTCAATACACTAATACTCCCAAAAGCAATAATCAAGTGCACCCAGGCAACAGTAAACAGGGCCTTCAAATTCTGTGCGCCTAGATGCTGGAACACCCTCCCACCCAGCATCCGGGCAATCACTGATCTAGCCCAGTTTAGGAAAGCTTTAAAACATCACCTCTTCCTCTTGCATTACCCGGAAGACAGTACCACAATAGCCTCATCAACTAGCTAACCAATGCAGTACAAAAGGATTCATCAATACTAGATTGTACAGATGTAAATAGTTACCCAAGTTTTGAACCAAGTTCGAGTACCTGTTAATTGTAAACACAGATCAACCAATTGAAATGTGTAAGTTTGTTGTTCCATGTAAACCGCACTGATGTGGAATAGCGTAGTATAAAAGAATGTGAATAAATAAATAAATAAATAAACAAACATCCTAGACCTAATCTTCATCCCTCGACCAGATGTGAGCTCGAACTACAACTTCGACGTAGTTATCTCCCCCGTCCCATGGTCGGACCACAATCTAATCAAATTCCAAATACCTATGCATCAGGATAGTGAACGGACAAAGAAAGTAACTGAAAAATCAGCAGCACCCACAGGACGTTTCAAACTCTTTGACAAAGAGGCGATCATCAAAGAGGTCCTTCCTAACATCATGACTGCGTCACCGAACCTTGAAGAGGTGATGGCCTCATGGAACAACAGCCTGAGCTCCTCTGCATGCATACCTGCCCCAGCCAAGCCACATGCCCCAGATAAGCGACCAAGTAGTAGAAAACCTGCACGCTGGTACACCACCGAGCTACGGACCTCACTACATCTGCTGAGGAAACTAGAAAGAAGATGGCGACATACACGGTCCCCAGCAGACCAGACAGCCTACACCTCCCACCTGAAGATACATCGGGACTCAATATCAGCAAAAATGAATAAACATCACTCCGAACTCTTGAGCCGCTCACTGAACAAACCCCACGAGCTCTTCAATATAGTGAAGACCCTAACAAAGGAACCCTCACCCCCCCAACTATCCATGATACACTCTCAGGATTACACAGACTACATGGAGTGGAGTGGAGGAGAGGAGTGGCCTAGTGGATGGGGCAAGGTACTTCAGGCTGGAAGGTCGGGGGTTCAAATCCCACTAGAGGACAGCAACCTTGGGCCAGAAGGACTGGGGTTTCTAGTTCCACAGGTGCTCCTTGTGGTCTTGGGCAAGCCACTTAACCCTCCATAGCCCATGTTCCCTGTAAAATAGTTATCTCCAAGTTATAATGCCCTGTTCAATGTAATTTCAGTTTATTCAATGTAAACCACACTGATGCAGAATAGCACAGTATATAAGAGAATGTAAATAAATAAATAAATACTTGCTGGCCAAAACCAATAACATCAGCAAAACCACACTGTCCAGCCCTAGTAACAACCCAGCCCAACTTAAGCCACTTACCTCTCTCATGACACCATCAGCTGCAGGTATTGAGGACATCATCACTGTCATGAATGCCACCACTGCTCCAAACAACCCTGGTCCAGCATTCTAGATAAGATCACTACATAAGGAAATCAGCCCTATACTAGCCAAGATCATGGATCTGTCCCTTTTGTCACCAGTAGTCGGCCCGCAGCCTAGGCTTATGGGTTGGACTGCCTGGGGACCCTTATTGAATGAGTTGAGCTATGCTTTAGGCATGCATTGCTTCCTGGGAGTTGTAGTATTTTCCCTTTCAATAAGAAGCAGTTGTGGTGCGAATGGTACAGGCAATGACAGGATTTTTATTTCCCCTCCCGGGCGGATTTAAACACAAAAGAACTGAGGACAAAAAGGCCATACACTCTGGCACAAAATAAGTAAAGAACAAAACAGCTTCTCAACAGAAATCCAAAGTTCCACAGTATTCACAGCATACAGTCACTTTGCACAACAAAGGAAAAATCCTGTGCTCTTTAACTGCCAGTTCAAATGGCTTTCATGAATCACCTGGCTCAGCACAGAGAAGTTATATCATCTGTAATCATTAAAGTACAGTCCATTTGGACATCTGATATTTCCTCCGCATGAGGGTCAATCAGCATTGGCTCATGCTGATTCTCCAGTAGGTAAAGCTTCTGTTTGCTATGCAATATTTTCTTCTCTAACCAGCCCCCTGTGAGATAGGGTTCAGTATTACCACATATATCAGAATAGCAGAGAGGAGAGTCACACCCTTCAGGGTTTTCACAAGAGAACTTCTTATAAGTACTTTTTTCCTTAAAGTATTTAGACAGCCTACCTTCTGGCTTTAAGACAGGGGAAAGTCCGTGCACAGCTTGGTCAGCAAGGGGTTTAAACCTTAGAGGTTTTCCTCTGGATTTTGGCTTTTCACCCTCTTCTTCTGACATGCAGATATCCTCCAAAGAATACCTTTCACTCCCTGGGGCTTGCAAGTGCTTCCCAAATAGCTTCTCCGGTAATGTTTCCCTCTGGCTGCCTTCCCAATAGGACACCTGCTTGGAGCTCTGTCTACAGGGCTTGTGGGCTCTGCTTCTCCAGTTACTCCTGCTGGTTATCGTCTTCAGTTCTCTATCAAACTCACTCTCAGACTCACAATCCTCTGAGTCACTCACGTGCTTCCTTCCACTCTGAAACACACGTTGCTTCTGAATCTCAGTCTGCTTCCCAAACTGATGCTTCAGCTGTTCTCTCTCAGTCTGATTCTTGGTCTCAGACTTCAGCTTACTCTGACGCTGTTTCTCACTCTGCGTCTCTCCAAGCTCTCTACCTCCTCTACCGTCCCTACCAAACTCTAAGGGGTGTTTCTTATATGTCCGGTTTGGAGCTAACTTAGCCCTTCCCCTATTCAGGTGAAAACTATTAGGCTCAGGAGATGGGGATTGTTTGCTAGCTGGGCGGGGCTGCTGCACTCGTGGCTGGGTTTGTTTATGCTGCTCCTGGCAACTGGAAGTCATGTGCTCTGCCTTCCTGTCAGCAACAGACCTACTTCTCTCAGATTCCTCTGTTTGCATGGCAAAGGACGTCTCTTCCCCATTACACTTTCTACAGGACTATTCCCATCGTGCCTCAAGCAGACATCAATCCAGCCGCTCCTGAAGAACACCAAACTAAATCCCCAGATGGTAGAATCATACCGACCAATATCAAGCATCCCACTGCTAGCAAAGATAATCGAGAAGGTCGTCCAACATCAAATACAGGACCACATTGACTCTACAGCTCCCCTTGACCCATGCCAACATGGCTTTAGGGAATCACATGGCGTTTGAAACTCTCCTTGCCACACTCATCAACACATTGATCACAGGAATTGACAACATCAAACGAGGATATGCTTTAATTTTCCTGGACATTGCTGTTGTGTTTGACTCCGTAAACCATGAGCAACTCCTGATACGGCTTCAGGGTAAGGGAATTAACAGTTCAGCATGGAGTTGGTGCAAATCCTATCTAACGGACAGATGGCAGCAGATACGTACAGGATCCACAACCTCTGAGCCTTTCCAACAAAAACATGGTGTACCTCAGGGCTCCTCGATCTCCGCCCTCTTATTCAATATATACATGCAACCCATATGTGAAATAATCCGCTCATTTAACATCTCATGCCTGATCTATGCAGATGACGTACTACTCTTCACCCCATTCACGATCGACCATCCTGATTTCTCCCCACTAGTAAAATGCTTCGAGGCTGTAACTGATTGGCTCCACTCACAGAGCCTCAAGATAAACCTCAGCAAGACGGACGTACTGTTCATTACAAGAAATCAATCCTTCTCCCCACCACCGACATTAAAGACAAGAGACGCTGAGCTCCCAAGTAGACCCACCATCCGCTACCTAGGCGTTATGCTAGACCAGCAGCTCAAATTTAAAACGTACATCAGCAACACCATCAAGCAAATTTACCACAAAATACGAACATTGCGACATCTCTGACCCCTGCTGCAACGAGATGACTTCAGAACAGTTTTTCAAGCACTGGTGACCCCCCCACCTTGTGCTACACAAATCCAGTTGTGGTCGTCTTCTTCAGAGTCGTATATGCCAATAATTATATCATGTACTCTGAACCTATATCTGAAAGTGATATGTATCTCTCAACTTGTATATGCAGACTTATAACATTTAACTATAATCATTATTAATGGTGGCTAAGCGGATCTCAGACTCTGGGCACCCAATTGTTTAAATAATGTTCAGATGGTGCTTAGCTTGTTAGTGCTGTGCTTAGGCATTGGGGACAATGCCTAAGCACAGCACTAACAAGCTAAGCACCATCTAAACATTATTTAAACAATTGTTACAATAAGGTGGCTATTAGATCCACGGGTCATTGATGCGATAAGGGCTTTAATCCCAGAGTCTCATTATAAGTTTTGGGTGCCCAGAGTCTGAGACTCGCTTAGCTGCCATTAATAATGATTATAGTTTAATGTTATAAGTCTGCATATACAAGTTGAGAGATACATATCACTTTCAGATATAGGTTCAGAGTACATGATATAATTATTGACCCCCCCACTTTGACTATGCCAATGTGATCCTGCATGGCCTACCCAAAAACACACTAAACCCATTACAGCTGGCAATGAATGCAGCTGCACGCTTCCTACATGGAGCCTCTAGAAGAGATCACATTACCCCAATCCTATAGGACTTGCACTGGTTACCAATCTACTGCCGGCTCACCTATAAAGTAGTCCTGATGACCTTCAGGGCCATCAACAAAATATCTTCCACCTCCCTAACGGATCTTCTCTACCCCACTCCAGCAAACAGAGCAAGGAGGACATTCGCCACCAATACCCTACAGACCCCCAATGAAATAACAAAATGCACCCAGGCAACACAGAACCGAGCCTTTAAGTTCTATGCTCCCAGCTGCTGGAATGCGCTCCCAACTACCATCCGAGCGATCATGTATCTTGCCCAATTCAGAAAAGCACTAAAACATCACCTCTTTCTCCTACACTACTCACAACCCAGTAACTCAATCTCAACCACCATACACCCAGCTAGGCAATTGTAAGTTACAGACAACTCATGTTTATATTGTAGATAGTTGTAGATAGCTGTAGATAGTTTTCCCAGTTTGAAATCCAAGTTGTATCACCCATTCAATGTAAGTGCATAACAGGCCTCCTGTTCTGTACAAAAATGTTATCTGTAAACCGCACTGATTTTAAAGAGCGCGGTATATAAAAGCAATAAAATAAATAAAAATAAAATAAATAAAGAGAGATAGCAGGCAGTCAGACAGTACATAGAGCAGAGAACTACAGACATAGATATAATGAGGCCATCAGCGTGGGTCTGGGAGATTATAGGCAGATGCGAAGAGGTGTAGTTTCAATGAGGCTTTAAAGTTGGAATAATTCTGTTCTAGGCGGAGTGGTGTGGGCACTAAACAAATCCTTAAAACTAAGATTCAGACAGCAGTCCACCAGCAAGATGGGGCTATCTAGTCTTTTGCATTGAGTGTCATATGTACAATTTCTCCCAGTTGGTGAGAAGTCTTACGTGTGCACTAGGTGCAAGGAGATCTTTGCTCTCAGGGAATGAATACGATCTTTGCAGGCTAGAGGAGCAGGGTTGGAGGAGCTAAGGAAGAGAGAGAGGTATATAGACGAGACCTACAGGGACGTAGTACTGAACTCCCACCTCCAGTCTGGCAGCCACTCTGTTGCCATGGCAGAGAGAAGTCACATGAAAGGACAGCATCACCTTGATGTAGCAAGAAGTGATCCTGTAGCTAGGACCTGCCCTCCAGGTGATATAAAACCCTTTCGCACCGAGGAGGTTTCTCCAGGGCCGTGTTCCCATGAGGGAAGGGTTAGGATAGCTGTTATAGTTGGTGATTCAATCATTAGGCTTGTAGATAGCTGGGTGGCTAGTGGATGTGAGGATTGTCTGGTAACATGCCTGCCTGGTGCGAAGGTAACAAACTGCATGTGCCACCTAGACAAGGTTTTAGAAAGTGCTGGGGAGGAGCCTTCTGTCTTGTACATGTTGGTACCAATGACATAGGAAAGTGTGGGAAGGAGGTTCTGGAGGTCAAATTTATGCTTTGGATAGGAAGTTGAAAACCAGAAGTTCCAGGGTAGCAGTCTCAAAAATGCTTCCTATTCCACACGCAGGACCCAAAAGACAGGCAGAGCTTGGAGTCTCAATGCATGGATGAGACGATGGTATAAGTAAAGGGTTGTTAGGAACTAAGTTATATTCTGGGAAGGGAGTGCTTTTCTGAAATGATGGGCTCCACCTTAACTGGGGTGGAATCAGGCTGCTAGTATTAACCTTTAAATAGGAGATAGAGCAGCTTTTTAAAATTAGATAATAGGGGAAAGCCGACAGTCCCTCAAGAGCGCATGGTTCGGAAGAATGTATCCTTGAAGGATACTAGCAAAAAAGGGAAGTTAGGGATCCCAATAGAGACATTCCAACAAAAATTAAAGTAATCCAGAAGCTTTGAAGTACAGAGCAGACAGAGCTGAAAGATATCAAATTACCCCTGCCAACTGATCACCATATTCTGAATATGATCAAACTACAACCTCTAAAATGCCTGTATGCAAATGCTAGAAGACTAAAAAATAAGATGGGAGAGTTAGAATATATAGCACTAAATGAAAGGATAGATATAATTGGTATTTCAGAGATCTAGTGGAAGGAGGATAACATACCAGGCTACAAACTATATTGCAATAATAGGGTAGATCATAATGGTGGAGAAGTGGCTCTATATGTTAAAGAGGGCATCGAGTCAAACAGGATAAAGGTTTTGCAGGAAACATAATACACTGTAGAATCTCTATTTTTATTTATTACAATTTTTTATATACCACACTATTCGGTATCAGCGTGGTTTACAGATAACACAAAAGACCAGAACGACAGGTTGTTCAGTGTTACATATAACAGGAGAATCAACTTGGAAAAAACATGGGGGAACTATTTACATAGAATATAAAATCTGATAACTAGATAACATGATCAAACTATTTACATAGAATAGATACATTAGCATGGATGCTAGGATTTTGGTGGAATTAATATGTTGCACTTCATAAAGGGTAGTATTTGATAAATAAGTTAAATTTAAGGGCCTTTCTGAATTGGGCTAGGTCGGTTATGGCACGGATTTCAGGCGGTAGCGAGTTCCAGCATTTTGGGGCGCAAAGCATGAAAGCTCTGTTCGCTGTTGAGTGGCTAGATGTTGTTATGGCCTTTGGCGTTATTAGAGAGTTTAAGGCTACCTGTCTTCTAGATCTGTTTGGTGGTACAGTTTGGATGGATAGAAATTCCATGTAAAAAGGGGAAGGCAATGGCAATGGGGGTTTACTAATGTCCGCTTGGCCAGAATGAACCGATGGATGATGAAATGCTAAAATAAATCAGGAAAGCTAACAAAAATTACAACACAATGATAATATGGGATTTCAATTACCAGAGTATCGACTGGGTCAATGTCACAGCAGGACATGCTAGGGAGATAAAGCTTTTAGATGAAATAAATGACTACTTCTTGGAGCAGCTGGTTCATAAATTGACAAGAAGGGAAACTGTTTTGGACTTAGTCTCTAGAGGAACACAGGATCTGGTGCAAGAGATAATGGTATTGGGGTCACTTGGCAATAGTGATATAGCATGATCATATTTGATTTAATAAATGGAGGTAGGACAGCAAGGAAATCCACAGTACTACCTTTTAACTTTCAAAAGGGAAACTATGATAAAATGAGGAAAATAGTTAAGAAAAAACTAAAAAGAGCAGCTGAAAAGGTTAAAGATTTACATCAAGCATGGGCATTGTTTAAAACCTACTATCTTGAAAGCCCAGACCAGATGTATCCCACGCTTTAAGAAAGGAGGAGGGAAGGTCAAAAAACTGCCAGCATGGTTTAAAGGTGAGGTCAGAGAGACTATTGTACCCCAAAAAGCATCTTTCAGGAACTGGAAAAAGAGCCAAATGACAAAAATGACAATCAACATAAGCACTGACAAGTTAGATGCAAGGGATTGATAAGGCAGGCAAAGAGAGAATTTGAAAAAAAAGCATGTCACAGAAGCAAGAACACACAATAAATTTTTTCATGTACATCCGTAGCAAAATACCTGTGAGATAGTCCGTTGGACCATTAAATGATAGAGGTGTAAAAGGGGCGCTAAAGGAAGACAAGGCCATAGAGGAGAGACTGAATGAATTCCTTGCTTCAGTCTTTACTGAAGAAGATGTAGGGAAGATACTCATGCCTAAAATGGTATTTAAAGGTGATGTATCAGAAGAATGAAACAAATATCGATAAACTGGGAAGGTGTATTACAGCTATTTCATAAACTAAAGAGCAACAATTCATCTGGACAGGATAGTATACATTTGAGGGTGCTGAAAAAACTTAAATATGAGAATGCAGGCCTACAGTAATCTATGAACAAGCGTTAAAATCATCTGTAGCACCTGAAGACTGGAGAATGGCCAATACAATACCAATTTTTAAAAAGGGTTCCAGGGGTGATCCAGGAAAGTACAGACAGGTGAGCCTGATGTCAGTACTGGGAAAATGGTAGAAACCATTATTATGAATAAAATTACTGAACATATAGAGGGCCATGGTTTAATGGGAGGAAGTTAATATAGATTTAGCCAAGGAAAGTCTTGTCTTACTAATCTGTCATAATTTTTTGAAGGTGTGAATAAGCAGGTAGAAAAAGATGAGCCAGTTGATATAGTGTATTCACTGCCCAGTACCATCCGTGCCTTGGTCTGCCCCTGCACATACTGCTCCACTTCTTCTAGCCGGGCATTCAGTTCCATTAATTCCTTGAATAGCATGACAGCCTCCTTAATTTTGGCCTAACTACTCCAGTTTAGTTTCTGAGTTCCCTTTATAGCTCTACGAAACAGCCATGGAGCTCACTTCTCAAACCATCTGCCTGCTGCTCATAGGCCTCTGGATCCTCTTCAGAAGCATTGCTTGTACTCAAAGCCAACTTGCTCAATCAGCGTGGTGACCCAAAGGCTCTTTCTGTGAATAGAGTGAACAGTACTTCTCTAATCACTTCATCGCTGACATCGTGGACATTCTACCTCCTGAACCACACCTCCAGGTTAGAACGGTTAGAACTCTCCAGATATGATTAAATGAGCATAAAAGTAGAATTAAATGTAAAAATCGAGAAGCGCCATTGGCTGAACATTGCTTGGAACTACAACATTCATTTGAAGAACTTCGCTGTTTCTGCATAGATCACACCCCACAGGGTCAACAAGGCAAATCACAAGCACAAACACTAGTAAAGAATGAACAACGCTGGATACATAAATTGGATTCCGTATTCCCCAGGGGCTTGAACAACAGAGTTGAATGGGAAATCTGGATGGAAATCTGATGTGGACGCAGCACACCGGAAATCTGATGTGGAACAAGAACAGACATGGAGAAATTTCCGCAAGATTGATGATCAACAAACAATCAGCATAATAACTAGCATCAATACCACCACCTCCCCGCTGGATCCCTGCCCAACTGCTTGGGTCAAGGCAGCAAAAAAAGATATTGTCCACCAAGTCTCACACATTGTAAACCAATCACTGCATCAAGGAATTATGCCTGACCAGCTCAAGAAATCCATAATAAGGCCGATCCTAAAGAACAACTCACTCAACAAAGCAGACCCAACATCCTACCGCCCCATCTCCAGCATATCTTTCCTAGCAAAGATCATTGAAAAAGCAGCCCTCATACAACTTCAAGAGCACCTCGATGACCATGAAACCCTGGACAAGCAGCAATACGGTTTCAGACAAAACCATGGAGTCGAAACGCTTTTACTAGCATTGCTTAACAACCTCCACAAAGGCCTGGAGGACAGAAAGAAAATGTTTATACTCATTTTCATTGACATCTCTGCCGCCTTTGATACTGTCCATCATGGAATCCTCCTGAACAAACTGGAATCAATAGGAATTTTGGGAACCCCCCTTAAATGGTTCTCCTCTTACATAACAAACAGAATGCCACAGGTCCAATTCAATGGCGAAAAAGCAGAAGCATTCTCTCAAACTCAAGGCATACCTCAGGGATCGGCCCTCTCGGCGCTACTTTTCAACATTTACATGCAGCCCCTCTGTGACGTTTTCAAAAAACATAATATCAACTACCATATTTATGCAGATGATATTATGCTATACACACAACTGGACACCGCCGACCCTAAGTATACGCAGCTCGAAACCTGCCTGTACGAGATGTTAGCATGGTCGCAGCAAAACAACATGACAATCAACCATAAGAAAACGGAGGTGATGTATATATCCAGTAAAGCAAGCTTTGAACCTCCTCCGACAATCACCCTCTGTAACAACACGTACAACACAAAGAATGAGATCAAATATCTGGGAGTCACACTCGACAGCAAACTAAAGATGGAAAAGCACCTGCGCAAAACCAACAAGGCCATTTTCCACAAACTTAGAGTCCTACAACCCCTGCGGAATTTAATCGAACCCTGTGATTTTCGGTCTGTTGCGCAAGCACTCATTATGCCTCACTTGGACTACTGTAACGCCATCCTACAGGGTCTGCCAAAGAAAACGCTAAATATCCTGCAAATGGCCCAAAATGTGGCGGCAAGGATCATCATGCGAACAAGCATTGCTGAACACATTACACCTGTATTGATCGAGCTACATTGGCTACCCATTGCTGCCAGGATACAATATAAAACATTGGTAACCACGTTCAAACTCATACATAACCTAGCGCCATCATTCCTCTCAACCCTTATCAACACGCAACCAAACAATAGAGACAGGAGAACTATCAACTTAGACACACTACAAGTTCCTACTAACATCAGAGTAGTAAAAGCCAGTACTAGCCACAGAGCATTCTCATTCTCTGCCCCAACCATCTGGAACCAACTACCATACGAACTACGAGCAATCAAAGACATTAGTGCTTTCAGGAAGAAACTAAAAACTCATCTTTTCCAATGTCACTACAACCAGATGTAAATCTCAGTGGAACACCAGATAAAGCAAACGAAACATAAATCTGCTCTGTAGAAATGTTATATGTAAAAATGTAAAAATGTAAATATGTAAAGTCTAATCCTTAAGTCCCTAATTCTGTGTGATGTGCCATACCCTCAAAGCTATGTGTATATTTCCCCAACATTTCTGTCATGATTTGACAACTCCCAAATTTGTAATCAAACCGCTACTGATCGCTGGAAGTAGCGGTATATAAGTGTATATTAAATAAATAAATAAATAAATAAATAACTAGCACACAGCAATACCAACACACCCCGCCAGGGGTCCCCTGAATGGAGTATAAAAAGCTCTTCCGCATGCGCGGTGTCTTAACCATCGACACATGAGGAACAATGCCCCTAGATCACGTTTGAATGCGGTTAGAGAAACAATTGTTAACCTCAGGGTAAGAAACTGTGGCAGTTTTCTAAGCTGGTTGGAGATACATGAACTCAGATATACACTTTTGAAAGTTTGTACCAAATGAACTTGAACTTGCTTTTTATTGCAGTATAGTCGAGGCTACCCACTGATGAAACCGTCGCAGGTGAAAAGCAGAAGAAGCGCAGCTGATAGCGTTGGGGACAATGCCTAAGCACAGCACTAACAAGCTAAGCACCATCTAAACATTATTTAAACAATTGTTACAATAAGGTGGCTATTAGATCCACGGGTCATTGATGCGATAAGGGCTTTAATCCCAGAATCTCATTATAAGTTTTGGGTGCCCAGAGTCTGAGACACGCTTAGCCGCCATTAATAATGATTATAGTTAAATGTTATAAGTCTGCAAATACAAGTTGAGAGATACATATCACTTTCAGATATAGGTTCAGAGTACATGATATAATTATTGGCAAATACGACTCTGAAGAAGACGACCACAACTGGATTTGTGTAGCACAGAATATGTGTGCCAATGGCAGAGACAGTTATATGGAGGATAGGTCATCCAGAAGCTACAAAAAATATCTGTCCCAGAATGAAAGGGGACCTAATGTCTGCTGTTCCCCCACATGAGATATGTTAGTATCTAAAGCAAACGTGTCCCCCAGATGTAAAGTCACCCAAGCGATTCTAGGAAAGGCATCAACTACATGGAAGTCAACTGCCAGCGGAAGGAAGCCCAATGTTTAAAATCCCACCATGTTTTGAGAGAGCAATGCATTCTAGAGCTGTGATATGGATAAGCAGTACTGTTGGATAGATGTCCAAGGTGTGACTGCAGTGAGCCAGATGTAGAGTGGCAGTATCTGGCTGCCATATGTAAAGTCACTCAGTAGAAGTTAGTAGTAGCGAACTCCACCCATGTACTATCCAGATCGTGTCATGGTGGTCAGAAAAATTTGCAAGTGTAAGATATGTATTGTATGTGTCCTGAACACATTAATGGCCCCCTGTGTGTAATCAAACCAAAAAGTACCTTGCTCCCAAAAGTCTATACAATTACTCCAATAAAACTACAACATATAATCCAACATATAATTCAATCTCAGGCTATTAATGACCTCAGATGGCACAACTCCACATTTGATGATAAATCACCTTAGGTGGTGTTAGACGCTCACATCACCGGTCATAGCCTACCCTACCTTCCAAAATCAAAAATACCAAAATCTGCCATTAATTAAAGACACCCTAAACTTCAATCACGGGAAAAGTCTCAAATTATTTCTAAATCCAAAGAGCTAAAATGAAATCACTAAAACACATTCACACATTCACACTTACAAACTTCATTCACACACTAATCTTTAACATTAGAAACAGCGTCAATCCAATCAGCGTACAACTAAAGTGAAAAGGCTGAACGCAGCCTAAATCAAATCCTGGAGCGATACCTGCAATTATAATAGAAACAGTGAAAAATTCAAAAGTATAACAATGCCAATATTAAGCACTGAAAAACTTATCTTGCAATAGTGAAACATCCAGCCAGGTCTCTAACTCCTCAATGAACGCTTCTCATGGTGAATTTCAACCTCCGACAGAGGAGCCATAGACATCCAAAATTCTAGTATTATCGCAAAGCTTTTAAATATGACTAAAGCTCGCTCGACAAAAGCCTTTGTTTCGCCGTTCACCGGCTTCTTCAGGAGCAATGTCATGCACAATGATAGCTACAAAAAATGGCTCCGCACCATCTCCCGCCGTGTGTAACCCATGCAGGCCATGGTAAATGAGAGCTGTGGATGCAAAGAGCTAGCACAGGGGCTGGCCTGACATAGCACATGCCTAACCAGACCCATCATCATTGGCCCAAGGAAACACCAATGGCCAGAGGTATGGGACTGGATGCTGGACAAGGCACCACAACACCCACCTACCAGTCCATGAGGGGTGATACCTGCCAACTATGAGCAGAGTGTGATGCCGGCAATGTGGGCTATAGCTACTGGCAGCCATAGTAGATGTGTAGTGCACTGGAAACAACACTACCTGGGAACCAGACAGCCATGGGATTGTGACCCACCACCACCCAATAAGGCAATGTAATACCCACAGAACCACACCGTGCAAAATATGAGGCATATGTGTCTGTTCAGGAGTGCACCACATGCAGAAACCACACCATGCTTGTCAGAACAGGCCCAGGAAAACATCTTCACAGCACAGTCAACAACAGGCAAAAGTGTCTGGGCCAGCTGCCACTGGCCAGCAAGCAAGACAGGAGGCCCCACATGGGTCACAGCACTACCAGTGTCCCAAGGCCTGTGGGAGCCCCAGGGCACACATACCCTGAGCACAGGCAGCAGCCCCAGCACCCCGTGGAGAGTGCAGAGGTTGGGTAACTGGCACCCCCAACACCCTAGAAAGATCAGTTATGGACAGAACCAGAGGGCAAGCACCTAACTTTATGGTAGTGGATGTGTGTACAAGCAGACCCAGATGGGAGGAGGGTGTGACAAATGTGACAGTGGTCACAGCACAGACAGGTGCCCATGAATGCAGTGATGCTGGCAAATGTCCCCAGCAGTGACCTCCAGAGGTGGCACAGAGGGCACTGGTCATCAGACCAATGCCACACACCCCAGGAACCGGGGCTGGACAATGTATGGCTGGTAGAGACATATCAATGTGCGAGCCCCGTAGCAACACATGAACATATGTGTTCATTCCTCGCAGAACGGTGTGTCTCCTGCACCCACCCAAAGCCTGACCTATGAGGCAGTGCTATTCTGTGGACTCACCCACTCCCCAACCATCAATGCCCACCCACATGCCACAATATCAAACAAACAGCCCTGGAACATGACTGACACCCATTCCACATATCCCTGCCCAAACCCACAATGCCTGTGCACCCCCTATGGGCCCCAATCCCACCCACCAAGCATGCCTCCCCCCAACCCTGGTACTAGATGACCCCCTTGAGGCCCCTCCTCTGTGCCTGCTACTTGCCCCTCCCTCTCCCTAAGGGCACATGCACCTGGACCTTGATCACCACAGTTACAGGTGGGCATGATGGTGAGTCCTCGGACCCAGAGGTGTCACAGCTCGTGCTGCCTGACTCCATGATACCCTCATGGAATGGGAGAAACACCATCCAGGGGCTGCTGCTCCGTGGAACTGGCCCAAGGAGAGGGGGTGCCTGTGTGGTGGGCCAACCAACAGTGGTGTGGGTATGTGCAGAGGCCCATGTTGTCACATCACTGGGACCCAGGTGCAGAGGCACAGCTGCACATGCTGCTGAGGAAGCTGCAGCTGTGGGAGCTGCCCCACCACACCCCTGCCCAGACCTCATGGGAGGCACATTGGACTGTGCATGGGGCAGTGTAGGGATAGACCACCCAGGGACATGGTACAACTCCATCAGGATCTCCATGCTAGCCTGGAGGGTGCCAGTAGCCATAGTCAGCTGTTCTGTAACCACGACATGCTTCTCCTGCAATGCCGTGGACTGGCGCAGCAGCTCCAGCTGTTTCTTGGACCGTGCGTGCTGGTCAGTGCTGTGAACAAGCAGATGCTCAGAATATTGATGCAGGTGTTGCTGTGAACCCTTGTGGGTGCACCCCCCTCTAGTCATCACTGTCATCAATAGGCTGCTGTGGCGGAGGCGATGGAGAGGGGACATGGAGCTCCAGATCATCCGGACCAGGGTCATCAGGCGGCTGCTGCAGTGCGGCAGCACCAGCGGTGCATGGCAGTGGGGCATCAGGTGGGGTCCCCCCCTGTCCTGTGATATTCTCCATGGATACTGTTGGCAGTGCAAGCACTGCTGCCTGTGGAGCTACAGCAGGGGCACCTGTGAAGTCACAGACAACATGGAGAGGTCAGACCTGCAACTGCCAAGAAGACAATGATGGGGTGACATTGTTGCAGTCATGTGGATGAGTCAGTAGGCCACACAGGCACAGAGGAGCCACTGACATGATTTTCCACACACCCTGTTACCATTTATGGAGCCAGATGAGCACAGAGGCTTGTGCACAGACACCCACCTCAGTGCCCTGTGCAGTCACCCCTGCTACTACTATTTAAGACTAATAAAAGAAAATATTTTTTCACTCAATGTGTAATCAAACTCTGGAATTTGTTACCGGAGGATGTAGGCTGTTAGTGTAGCTGGGTTTAAAAAAGGTTTGGACAAGTTTCTGGAGGAAAGGTCCATAAACCATTATTAAGAAGGGACCCAGGATATCAATGCTTGACCCAATACAAGCATTGTGGAACCTGTGTTTTTTGGGGAAACTGCTAGGTACGTATGACCTAGATTGGAAACTGTTGGAAACAGGATACTGGGCTTGATGGACCTCGGTCTGACCCAGTATGGCATATCTTATGTTCTTATGGAGGCCATGCTGCCAATGCCCCCGACACACAGGCCAACATTGGAGCAGCCACACACAATGTGAGTACCACTGGCAGCGGCAGCATGGATGGGACAACATGTCAGCAAGTGGTGGTGGCTGTGTGCACGTATGTGCATGCACATATTAGAAGAGGTGTTTATGAGGTAAAGGGCAGGGACACACACAGCACACATGTACCTTGCTCCTGGGATGTCAGAGATGTGTCAAGAGGGCCTATACCTCTTGAGGTGGCAGGGTCAATTGTAGCAAGGATGCGCTGTTCGAGGTCCAAGAGCTGCTCCCCCTGCACACCCTCAGCCCATTGCTGTGCCTTCTGGGCAGTGTTGCGGTGCACCTGCCACCACTTGCATTTCACATTCTCGATGCCGTGGTTCCGGTGATATATGGCATTGATACATTGGCACATATCAAGCCACAGCTGCTTGTTCTTATAGGCATTTGCACATGTGGATGCGTCACCCATCAATTGTGGCAGCTGCTGGAGGATTTCCTTCCTGGTAGTGACCTTAGGTGCCATTTAATGGACTGTCTGTGACACAAAGGCAATGCCCGGAAGCCTGGAATGTCCTATCTTGGATGTGCACGCCAGAACATGCCAATGTGTACGTCTCTGTGTCGATGTGCTCACGCCCGCGTGCACACATATTTGCACCTGCACACCTTCCTCGGTAATGCAGCTGCACAAAGTGGTGGGGATAGGATGTGCATTGGATGCAGAAGGTCAGTGGTTCACCTCCTGTAGCCGGTGCAATGGAGGGAAATACCAATGGACAAGTAGCAGCCTGCAGAGAGGAAGCAGCCATAGCATATATGAAGGGAATACAGAACATGGTGGGGGCTGGGCACATGCAGACAACCTTTATGCTGCGTCAAAAGATCCAACTCATAAACAAGGAAATCTTCTTGATCTCATCTTCGCCCCATCATCAGACTGTGAACCGCCAAATCAACTTGAACCCTCATCAAACCCCGTCCCCTGGTCCGACCATAATCTTATAACGTTCTCCATACCAGCTGAGGAGTTTCCAAGCAAAACACCGGATCTTTATCCACTCTCTAAACCAGCACGTTTTAAACCATTCAACATTGACACTATTACTTCTCAAACCATTCCAAAACTCTGTACAATACCTAACAACATTGATGAAACAGTAGCAAACTGGAACAGTGCCCTTGGACTATCAGCCCAGCCCACCGCCACAGTCAACCAAACCATCTCTACCTCCTCTTTCACCAAGAAACGGAACGCGCCATGGTTCTCCTCTAAATTGCGAACCTCTTTACGGCAATTAAGGAAACTTGAGAAGAAATGGAGACACTCTCTTAACCTATGTGACCAATCCACCTACTTAACTCACTTGAATTCTCATCGTCAACTAACCTGGGATAAGAGGAGAAAATACCATGCAAGGCTCCTCAGTCGCTCCCTTAACAAACCTAGAGACCTCTTCCAACTAGTAACATCTCTAACCAGTGAGCCTTCTCCACCACAACATGAACACATACAATCACAACTATATGCTGACTATATCCAATCCAAGATGATAAAGATCTCAACTACAATCACAAGCGAACCCATACAAACCTCCAACGTTCAGATCATACTTAATAAATTCTCATCCCCAACCCCTAAGGCAATCGAAGAACTCATAACCTCCATCAATGCTACCACTGCCCCCAACGATCCATGTCCAGCCCACTGGATCAAATCACTAAGAACAGAACTCAGCCCTTACATAGCAGCCTTAGCTGACCAGTCACTTAGCACAGGGATATTCCCAACAGCCCTCAAACAGACCTCCATTCGTCCACTACTCAAAAACAATAAACTCGACCCAAAAAAAGAAGACTCCTACCGCCCAATCTCAAGTATCCCTTTTCTAGCCAAGATACTAGAAAAAGTCACTCTAAGGCGAATCCAACAACACATTGACTCCGAAGCTCCACTCGACCCAAATCAGCATGGCTTCAGAGAATCCCACGGAGTTGAAACCCTTTTAACTTCGCTAATGAACACATTTATTACTACAACAGACAACATCAGAAATGGAGTTGCATTGATCTTCCTAGACATTGCAGCAGCCTTCGACTCTGTTGACCATATTAAGCTGCTTAACCGACTACATGAAAAAGGGATTCAAGGAATGGCCTGGAAGTGGTGCAAATCTTACCTGGAAGACCGCTGGCAGCAGGTCCGGTCGGGTGACAATACATCTATGCCTTTCCAACAGAAGCAAGGTGTACCACAGGGTTCCTCCCTCTCGGCCCTGCTATTTAATATCTATATGCAGCCCATCTGCAACATCGCCCGGTCATTTTGAACATCTTGCCTCATCTATGCAGATGATGTGCTACTATTCACACCAGTCAACGTATTGAAACCCGACTATACCACACTAACTACCTGCTTCAATGCAATCTCTGACTGGCTGCTCTCACAAAACCTCCGAATTAACTTTAAAAAAACGGAAGTTTTGATTGTAGCAAGGAACAAAGACTTCTCACCCCCACCAACTCTAAGAACAAGAGATGCCGAGTTACCACTCAAATCAACTATACGTTACCTAGGCGTTCTACTCGACCAGCGACTTGAGTTCAAAGATCATATAAAAAATACAGTTAAAGCCATCTATCACAAGATCAGAATTCTACGACACCTCAGACCAATGCTTGAACCACAAGACTTCCGAACAACCTTCCAAGCGTTGGTCACCCCACACTTCGACTACGCTAATATTGTGTTACAGGGCCTACCCAAGAGTACGCTTAATCCTCTACAATTGGCCATGAATACGGCTGCCAGAGTTCTACACAGAGCACCAAGGAGTCATCATATCACTCCTATCCTATTCGAACTTCACTGGCTCCCGATATCATATAGGATTTTATACAAAGCCCTTCTCATCACATTCAAGGCAATTCACCAAATCTCATCATCATCATTATCTGACCTCCTGCATTACTCACAAAGTTCCAGATCCCGACGCTCCACAACAGAAAACACTCTAGTGATCCCAAAATACCAATCAAAACTCAACCAGACAACTATCACAAGAGCATTCTCATCCTTTGCCTCTAGATGTTGGAACATGCTACCACCCAACATCAGATCACAAAAGGACCTCTCACAATTTAGAAAAGATCTAAAAACACACCTCTTCCTACAACACTTCCCTCAGAGTATGAACTTCCTAAGTCATTCCCTCCTGACATGAACCAATGATCATGGTTAGTCAAGTACACCCCCATATTCATTTCTCACCCCATTTCAAATCCCCTTAGAGCCCCAAGCCTTTGAATTATAAACATGTGATTTCTTGCTGTAAATAATTTGAATTCTTGTTGTCTATTTAATCCCCAGTTATCCAAGTTCATTCCCTGTTACCTGTAAACTTAGCATATGTTCATGCTTAAGTACAATTTGTTAAAATGTAAACCGCGCTGATGACGAAGAGTGCGGTATATAAAAGATGTTAAATAAATAAAATAAATAAATAAATGTGCCTGCGCGTGTGTGGCTGCATGATACCACAAGTGCACGTGCCTATGAACATGTGCCTCTGCGCATGTGCTGTAGACATATCAACGCACCCTCAGGCCTGAACAGTTTTATGCAGGACTGACACAGTGTAGGATAGTGACGGTGCCATCTGCAGCTCACCGAGATACATGATAATGTGTGCAATAGGTATCCATCATTGCGCAGGCAGCTGGCTGGAATGGGGCAACATGTAAGACATCCAGGGATGATATGCACTGGCTCTGCTGCACAGCCATGACCATAGTGGGCAGGACATGGAGAAGAGGAACCCACATGCATATGTCCCACAGCAGAGGGTCCTACATGGCCATGAGTGATGCAGCATGTGTGGAAAGGTACTGGTTCGACAGGGCTGCCATACATGACCTCTGCCAGCAGCTGGAGCCATGATTTGAAAGCCCCACGCAGAGGATGATGACAGTGCTGGCCTTCCTGGTGATAGGCTTGTTTCAGACAGTGCTGTTAGTTGTTGGGGGACTCAGCCAGCCTGAAGTATCCCGGTGCCTCACACAGTTCCTGGACACCTACCTGTGGACCATGGTGCTGACCATCTGCTTCCCAGCAACTCAGCAGGGCTAGCCATGGACTCCTGAAACATTAAATACCTTTATAGAAATAGGTAAAAGGGGCAACATCTGGAAAGCAGTGTCTATAAATGCCTGTAGCATGGGAAATAATATCCCAGATGTTGAGGCTTTAATGGGACTGACTTGGATTTAGTGGCAGTTACAGAGACATGGTTCACGGACAACCATGACTGGGATATAACTATACCAGGCTATACGTTATTCAGAAAGGATAGGGTAGGAAGAAGGGGAGGAGGAGTGGCACTATATGTAAAAAATAATATTAAAGCTATGGAAATACAGGGTTTAAAAGGGAGAGAGGAGGCAGTGTGGGTTAAACTAGAAAGTGGGAAAGAGAAATCCATTTACATTGGTATGATATACAGACCTCCATCACAGGGAGAAGACGTGGACGGAGATTTAATAGAAGACATACGCAGCATTGCCAGGAAAGGGGAAGTGCTATTGATAGGGGATTTCAATATGCCAAATATTGATTGGTGCATCCCTGGTGCGGTATCATCTAGAAGCAAGGAGATCCTGGATTCTTTACAGGAAGAAGTATTCAGGCAATTGGTAACAGAACTTACACGTGAAGGAGTCATACTGGACTTGGTGTTTACCAATGAGGAAAGTGTTTCTGATGTTATAGTGGAAGATCATCTCACATCCAGTGATCACCAGATTGTGTGGTTCAGCATTAGGACTAGGGCTGATAAAATCCATTCAAAAGTGAAGGTCTTAGACTTAAGTAAAACTAACTTTGCCAAGATGGGCCAATACCTCAAGGAGTCATTAGCGGGATGGGAATTGCTGGGTAATGTAGAAAAAGTGGGCAAAACTGAAAGGGGATATTTTAAGGGCAACCAACTTTTTTTTTATTTTATATTTAATTAAATTTAACAATAAACCAAGAACCTTGAATAAAGAATATCACAATCCATCATGCACATGCAAAAAATAAGCACAAAAGAACATAAAGCAGCCAATAACATGACAGTATGCTAACAGTCCACAATAGAACAATAAAGAAAAGGGAGGATTCCAGAACAGTATACACCATAGGAGAACAGATACAAACAAAGAAAAATATAAAAAAAGTAGGATGTAAAGTGAATACAACTTATAAAGCCTACAATACTACCATAAAGTGATTTCACAATTGCTTAGTGTCTAAGAAAAAACACATCTGAGATGGCTCGAAGAAATGAAAATTCTTATTCTGATACCTAAATACATATTTACAAGAAAATCTCAACTGGAAATTCGCACCCAAAGCTAAAATCTCAGTGTGGAGTTCCAGAAATGTTTTCCTCCTAGATTGAATCCACCTGGAGACATCTGAAATCACACCAGGTGCGCTAACCTCAGCACCCCCAGGGGTAGGAGGAGTGGAAGGGCCAAGGCTAATGGCAACATTTGTGGGCAGCATGTGCTGATGGCATCCACACTAACATGACATCCCATCAATGCCTATGTTTTGCCTCTAATCCACTCAGTGTCCACCCCATCTTGTGCCAAGTGGATAGCACAGGACTTTTACCATTGCCCCGTGCAGTCAGGGTGGCACACTTAGTCCGTGGTACATCCCATGCTACTAGCGCAGTTTAGTAAACATGCCCCATAGGCATCTATGTATCATTTTAAAACAGGCACCTACCTGCCCTACGCACAGAAGTGAACTGTTATAAAATTACTTTCTTAGTCTTTCTACTGCTCTCTTTTTCTGTGCCTAAAGTAGCCATGCATGCCTCCTCCACATCTACATATCACTCACTTAGCATCAGGGGACTTTGAGACAGTTGAAACTAAGATGACCACCCTTCTGTTCCTTTAAATTGCTATTCAAATATTATTTTTTAAACAAACATCATAAATTGCCTACTATCTGATTTCTAAAACAGATGGGTCTGAATTCCTCTCGATTCATTTTGGCCTTTGGAACCTGAATAATGCTGCATTAATAGGTTTTTCCAAATAGTAAGAGTTATAAACCAGGACATTTTCCAGTATCTGGCATAAAAAAGATATGTCGTGGCCTGAAAAATATATCTGGACTGCAGAGGAGGCAGAGCCATGATAAACAATTACACCTTCTACTCCACCTACAGATATGTCTACAGACAATCAGCCAGAAATGTATGTGCCTTTTATTTATCTCAGGCAGGTTTCAGAAATGAACATATTTACTGTTTCTTGAGGCTGGCATAAGGCCAAGCCAAAGCACTGCTGTAGCCATGCAACTCATATTATTTCCTATGTAAACAATTTTGACACTTAAAACTTGTTCCTCTTGCTGGAATCAAAAAACAAAAGCTAGCTGTGCAAAATCTTCCTGCTTTCACTCTGTCACATAGCACCTGAATATTTATCAGTCTTCCCTTATTTTTAATATTGGCTATAGATTTTCATGCAAAAGCTATTTTTAAAAGGCCAGTACAGTTTTTTCTCACTGGAGATCTCACTGCTCACCTTTAAAAAACATTTTAACAAACTAATATCTCACATACATTCTGCAGCATGCACACTATCACTTTTATCCTAATGTATGCTTTGTTTACCTTATAGTCACGTTTCTATGCACTCATTTCCACCAGACACAATCAACTTGCACCACATTCATTCAAAACTTATATTATCATATTAACAATAGAAAAATACTCAGGCACACCTTGAAAAAAGTTTTTGGATGAAAGGAGCCAATAAAAAATCCATTAGAATCCAGCAACTGAGAGTTCAACCTCTCGCACTCCCATCCCACTGAATTTGAAGAGTCAGCTGAGAGGTATCCCACTGATGTCCACTGTAACTCAATCTCTGCAGCTGAGGTGACTGTATCTTTGCTTCACCTGTTTCTGCTGGTGTTCTTCTCTCTCATTGCCTTAACCCTCCTCTCCCTATCTTAACACCCCTCACTCCATCTATATCAGTCTCTCTTAAAAGCCCCTACTCCTATCCCTACCAGTTTCTCTGCATTCCATTTGCATTGCCATCAGTCTCTCTTCCAACATCCCTATTTCTCCCTTTCTCAACCTCCACCACCTTCCCCCTCTCTCAAATTCCCCCACTCCATCTGCATCAATCTCCCTCACACAGCAATGTCTCTCAACAGTCCCCCCAGGACAATCTTTGTATCAACACCCGCTCCCTTTTAAGCCCTCCTCAAACCACTTTCTCACCCTCAACATCCTCTTTCTAGGGAGCAATCTGATATGATAGATATGATAGAAGTTCATAAAATCACAAGTGGGGCGATACAATTAAATAGGGAACAGTTGTTTAATCTTTCAAGCACCACTAAAACAAGAGGGCCTGCATGAAACTAATGCTCAGCAGAATGGAAACAAATCAAAAAAGTATTTTCTCATGAAGCGCATAATTAAATTGTGGAATCTGTTGCTACGAGGCATGGTCAAGGCATCTAACATGGCAAGGTTCAGCATGGGGTTTGACATGTTCCTGGAGGAAAAGTCCATAAAAGACTATTATCCAAGTAGTTTTGGGAAAGCCATTATTTAGACTTAGAAATGAGCTATGATAAATTGTATTTATTTTTCGGGATCTGATGGATAGTTTTGACCTGGATGGACCATTGCCAAAGATATGATGCAGGGTTTGATAGACTATGGTCTGATCCAGTATAGCTTTTCTTATGTTTTTATGTCCTCTCTCTTTCTCACTATCTCTTTCTTTCTCAGCCAACCCCCATCTCTTACTGTGTTCTCCTCCTCTTCCCTTCATGGTTTATGGTTTATTAAAAGTTTAATATACTGCCTTTATTTATTTATTTGTGCTTATTTACCGCTTTTAGTGAATTAAAGCGGTTTACAGAAAACTTTAAAGCGTGAACGTTACATAGAACAGAATTACAAATAACCATTTAACAGGAGAGTAAAGGAATAAGGTAATAATAACTTAAATCTAGTCTTAGAGTAAGAAAGAAGCACAAACAAACTTGACAGGACAGTGAGAATAAGGAAAATTAAAATCTGAGAAAGAAGAATTAAGGAGACTCACAGACTGCCATCCAGGTCCAGTATACCACTGCCAAACCCCAAAGACCGCCTGGAAAAGCTGAGTTTTCAAGAGGGACTGGAATTTAGGATGAGAAACACCTGCCTTTTGACTATGCCGGTAGCACACAGAGCCTCTCTTTATCAAGCACAGGATGCTGACATCGTCAATGCCTTCTTTCATCAGCCTGTATGGTTCCTGATCCTGCTGCTTCCTCTGCTGGCCACTGATGTCTCCAGCTCTACTGGCAGCACTATGGACCTTGATACCACTGCCTCCTCTATGGGCCATACAGGCTGCAGAAGCACTCTTATTAGCCTGCCAGTGCTATAGATGTCCCATGGTGACTTGACAATTAGTTCTGTCAAACAATGTTCTAAAGATTACATATACCTTTATTACTTATGCTAATATCAATACTATAAAGTATATTTGCAGCACTGTGCTAAATCCTACAATCCCACTGAAGCTGTTCTGAAAGGAACTCATGGCCATATGTAGTACTATAATATACATACTAAGCTCAGGAATAGTTTTATTTTCAAATATTCTTCCCTCTACATCATCATACACACTACTGAATATTACATCACAATGCTCATCAATTTATATACAATGAAATCACTACAGATTCTATAAGACTAAGGAGGAAATACCGGACAAAAATATGTAACAAACTAGCTGTTATTCCTTTGTCTTTGTGTAGGGGAAAGTTGGAGAGTGCTGGCACATCACCTGTTCACTTGTTTGCTGGTGATAATAACGTGTCCCTTGCTTCTTCTCTTTTGAGCACAAGGATGTTGTTCAATAGGTGTGAAAGTAAAAACCATCAGATAAGGGTAGAACATGAGGCTAAGAATGTCTTCTTTACTTCACACACTCAATTGCATTTCAGATGCTGATATCATAAGACCCTAAAAGAACAGTCACATACTATTAACACTATAACTTGAAACATCAGATCTTGAAGCGCCACTTAAATGGATAAGCTGCCTTTATGTACAAAATGCAAAGGAATAGCCCTTACAGTTGGCATCAGAAGAGAAAAAAGACATCAGAAGAGGAAAAAGAGAAAAAATTCAATAAAGTACACAACAGTTGATGGATGACATTCTTGTCCACTTTGGGCTACTCATGCAGTCACCCAAACGCCATTCTATCTTCCAGTTGATCCTCTGTGTACGACAAAGGGAGGGAGCCTCTGCTGATGACCTGTAGTAACATGAAAATGTTTGCTTGACTGGTAACTGTCTGAAAGGTATGAAAAGACAAAGGAAAATGAAATCTAGTATACTACTACTTTCATGGTAGGAATACATAAGCTATGATATTAACCACACATTCAATACCACCTTTCAGAGATATGGCAGATCAACTAACCACAAAATATTACCATTACATAAAATGTAATAGAAGTAATAGCAAGCTCTTGCTGGAATGGGTAGGAGTATGGAGAAAGTAAGGAAAACCTATCAGTACTGACGCTGCAAGGCTGATGTAAAGGGCATGGCCTTGAATTCAATTAAATCTTTTTCATCTGACTCGCCGTTTATTTTTGTATGAACAAATGGAGTTAGTTTGCGTTTGTGGGATTCCCCAAGAATTATCTTTATCCCTGCTGCTCCTTAACCTTTTTTGTGGCTTCTTGATAGCATGATGAGGTTGGTGGCATACAGTGCATTGCAAAAGTATTCATCCCCTCTGTGTTTGTCCTGATTTGTCACATTACAACCTGGAGTTAAAATGGAGTTTTGGGGGTTAGCACCATGTAATATACACAACATGCTACGACTGAAGGTGCAAAATATCCTTCATTGTGACATAAACAATAATTAAGACAAAAAACAAACAAACCTGAAAGCAGGAGTGTGCATATGTATTCACCCCTCAAAGTCAATACGAAGTAGAGCCACCATTTGCTGCAATTCAGCTGCAAGTCTCTTGGGATATATCTTTATTAGCTTAGTACATCTAGCCACTGGGATTTTCACCATTCTTTAAGGCAAAACTGCTCCAACTCCTTCAAGTTAGATGGGTTGCGTTGGTGTACAGAAATCTTCAAGTAATGCCACAGATTCTCAATTGGATTGAGGCCTCGACTTTGACTAGGCCATTCCAAGACATTTAAATGTTTCCCTTTAAACCAGCTTTAGGGTCATTGTCCTGCTGGAAGGTGAACCTTCATCCCAGTCTCAAATCTAAGGCAGACTGAAACAGGGTTTCCTCAAGAACTGCCCTGTATTTAGTGCCATCTATCGTTCCTTCAATCCTGACCAGTTTTCCCGTCCCTGCCAATGAAAAACATCCACACAGCATGATGCTGTCACTACCATGTTTCACTATGGGAATGGTGTTCTTGGGGTGATGGGAAGTGTTGGGTTTGCACCACACATGGAGTTTCCCATGATGGCCAAAAAATTCAATTTTCGTCTCATCTGACCAGAGGACCTTCTTCCATGTGTTTGGGGGTCCTCCACATGCTGTTGTGCAAACTCCAAACGTGTTTTCTTATTTCTTTCTTTAAGCAATGGCTTTTTTTCTGGCCACTCTTCCATAAAGCCCCACTCTGGGGAGTATATGGCTTAAAGTGGTCCTATGGACAGATACTCCCATCTCCGCTGTGGATCTTAGCAGCTCCTTCAGTGTTATTCTTTGTGTCTTTGTAGCATCTATGATTAATGCCCTCCTTACCCAGTCTGTGAGTTTTGGTGGGCAGCCTTCTCTTGTCAGGTTAGTAGTGGTGCCATATTCTTTCTACTTTGTTATAATAGATTTAATGGTACTCTGTTGGATATTCAGAATTTGGAATATTTTTTATAACCCAACCCTGATCTATACTTCTCCACAACTTTGTCTCTGACCTGTTTGGAGTGCTCCTTGGTCTTCATGTTGCTTGCTTAGTGGTGTTGCAGAGTCAGGGGCCTTTCAGAACAGGTATATTTATTCAGGCATCATGTGACAGATCATGTGACACTGATTGCACACAGGTGGACCCTAATCAGCTAATTATGTTACTTCTGAGGTTAATTGGTTGGGCCAGATTTTATTTAGGGGTTTCATAATAAAAGGGATGAATACATATGCATTCACAACTTTTCAATATTTATAAATACAAGGTATTTTATTATTTCACTTCACCAATTTGGACTATATTCTTAGGTCCATTACCTAACATCCAAATGAACCTCCATTTTCATTCCAGGTTGTACATAATGCGACAAAACAGGACCAAAACCAGGGGGATGAATACTTTCGCAAGGCACTGTATTTTTACACTGATGATATTCATACTGAGGTATCATCTTCAAATGGCATGCCTTGCTGCCTGAATGCTTATGGTGTTAAATAAACTGTCCTTGAATAGCCAGAAGGAGGAGGTATTGGAAGGAAGTAGTAGGGATCATTGAACAGTTCACCCACATTGAAAGTAGATGACAGTATTTTTTCAAGCTCAGAAACAGTTATTAACTTGGGAGTTAAACGTTTTTTTAGAAACATAGAAACATAGAAACATGATGACAGAAAAAGACCACATGGCCTCTCTAGTCTGTCCTTCCATAACAACAACTACAACAGTCCACTTTTTACCTTTAAAGATCCTCTGTGTTGGTCCCATGCTTTTTTGAAGTCAGTTACTGTCCTCATCTCTACTACCTCCACTGGGAGACTATTCCACAGATCCACTACTCTTTCCGTAAAGAAATATTTCCGCATATCACTCCTGAATCTATCTCCCTTCACCCTCATCCCATGTCCCCTCGTAGCAGAACTTGCTTTCAATTGAAAGAGGCTCTCTCCCTGAACATTTATGCCACGGAGGTATTTAAACATCTCAATCATATCACCTCTATCCCGCCTTTCCTCTAAGGTGTACATATTAAGATCCTTAAGTCTGTCCTCATATGCTTTATAATGAAGCCCACTAATTATTTTAGTAGCCACCCTCTGCACCGACTCCATCCTGTTCACATCCTTTTGAAGGTGCGGTCTCCAGAATTGCACACCATACTCCAAATGAGGTCGCACCAAAGACTTATACAGAGGCATTATCACCTCCTTTTTTCTGCTAGCCATTCCTCTCCGTATGCACCCAAGCATCCTTCTAGCTTTTGCCGATGCCTTTTCTACCTGTTTAGCTACTTTAAGATCATCAGACAAAACTATGCCTAGGTCCCGCTCTTCTTTAGTGGACAAAAGTACTTCACCTCCTATACTGTATTGCTCCCTTGGATTGCTGCAGCCCAAATGCATGACCTTACATTTTTTAACATTAAATCCCAGCTGCCAAATTCTAGACCATTCTTCAAGCTTAGCTAGATCCCTCCTCATGTTATCTACACCTTCCTGGGTGTCTACTCTATTGCAGATTTTGGTATCATCTGCAAAGAGGCAAACCTTACCCGACAGCCCTTCCGCTATATCACTAACAAAGATGTTAAAAAGAATCGGACCAAGGACAGATCCCTGGGGCACACCACTGGTAACATCCTTCTCCTCAGAGTGAGCTCTATTTACTTGTACTCTTTGTCGCCTCCCACCCAACCAATTTCTAACCCAAGCAGTAACTTAGGGTCCATCCCTAGGGTGCTCAGTTTGTTTATAAGTCGCCTGTGAGGAACGAAGGCTTTACTGAAATCTAAATACACCACATCTAGAGCTCTCCCTTGGTCCAACTCCCTGGTCACCCAGTCAAAGAAATCAATCAGATTTGTCTGACAAGACCTGCCTCTGGTGAATCCATGCTGCCTCGGATCCTGTAATCCGCTGGACTCCAGAAACCTCACTATTTTCTCTTTCAGCAGCGTTTCCAATAATTTACTCACCACCGAAGTTAAACTAACCGGCCTGTAGTTTTCAACCACATCCTTACTTCCGCTTTTGTGTAAAGGCACCACATGAGCCTCTCTCCAGTCCTTTGGCACCACTCCCGACTCCAATGAGACATTAGAAAAGTCAGTCAGTGGAGCTGCTAGAATGTCCCCAAGTTCCCTCAGTATTCTAGGGTGTATCCCATCCGGTCCCATCGCTTTGTCTACTTTAAGTTGAGCTAGTTTCTCACGAACACAGTCTTCTGAAAATTGTTCAAGATGTCCCTCGCTTCTGTTCTTATTTGTGGGTGTTTTCTGAGGTCCTGCTCCTGGTTCTTCATCTGTGAACACAGAACAAAAATATTTGTTAAGCAATTCCGCTTTATCCTTATCAGCTTTGACATATTCCCCCCCTGCACCCTTGAGTCTGACAATACCACTTTTGCCCTTCCTCTTCTCACTAATATATCTGAAAAATGTCTTATCCCCCCATTTTATTGCATTGGCTATTTCCTCCTCCTTTTGAATCTTTGTCTTCTTGACTACTTTGCTAGCTTCTCTAAGTTTTTCCAAATACAGATGCCTGTCTTCCTCTCTCTGGGATCTCTTGTATTTCATGAAGGCCTCCCTCTTTTTCTTCACTTTTTCAGCTACTTCCTTCGAAAACCATAGCGGTCTCCTGTTAGTTTTGCCTTTATTTACCATTTTAACAAAAAGGTTGGTTGCCTTTAAAATACCCCCTTTCAGTTTTGCCCACTGTTTTTCTACATCCCCCAGCTGTTCCCATCCCACTAACGACTCCCTGAGGTATTGGCCCATCTTTGCAAAGTTAGTCTTCCTAAAGTCTAAGATCCTCACCTTGGAATGGATTCTAACAGCCCTAGTCCTAATACTGAACCACACCATCTGGTGATCACTGGATGCAAAATGATCTCCCACTACAACATCAGAAACACTTTCACCATTGGTAAGCACCAAGTCCAGTATGGCCCCTTCACGTGTGGGGTCTGTTACCAATTGCCTGAATAGTTCTCCCTGTAGAGAATCCAGGATCTCCTTACTTCTAGAGGATACTGGAGCAGGAATGTGCCCATCAACATCTGGCATATTGAAATCTCCTATCAGTAGCACTTCCCCTTTCCTAGCAATGCTGCGTATGTCTTCAATTAACTCTCTGTCCACCTCTTCCTCTTGTGAGGGAGGTCTGTATATCACGCCAATGCAAATAGATTTCTCTTTCCCTCTTTCTAGTTTAACCCACAATGCCTCCTCTCTCCCTTTTAAGCTCTGTAATTCCAAAGCTTTAATAGTAGTTTTTACATATAGTGCCACTCCTCCTCCCCTTCTTCCTACCCTGTCCTTTCTGAATAAAGTATAGCCAGGTATAGTTACATCCCAGTCATGGTTTTCTGTGAACCATGTTTCCGTAACTGCCACTAAATCCAAGTCAGCCACTCCCACCAAAGCTTCAACTTCAGGGATCTTATTTCCCATGCTACGGGCATTAATACACACTGCTTTCCATATGTTACCCCTGTTACCCATTTCCATAAAGGTATTTAATGTATCACCTACCTGGGGGCTTCCACTGGTAGGTGATACATTAAATACCTTTAATAACTCATAGTTGTTTTTAAAATAAAGGCGGGTCTATAAACTTTGCCTTATTATTTAAAGCCTTTAAGTTAGTGATGCATGCCTATGGTATTTTATACTTAAACTTGTAATAATGTTTTGGTTGGTCTTCCTGAAAGACTAATCAGTAAAATGCAAAAAAAGTCTAGGGCCCGATATTCAACATGATTAATGCGGTGAGCTTCTCTGCTATCCGGCTGGCCCACCCAGATAACAATCCCGGTGGCTGGATATAGCCCTGGCATTGAATATCCAGGTCTTAGGTTCAGCAGTGACAATGAGCCACTTTACAAGCCACCACCACTGAATACTGGCCCTTAGAATATGGCAGCAAAGATTTTTAGATGACCTAGATAGTTTAGTGTCTAACCATTACTTCAAATGTTGCAATGGCTTCTAGGTTGGCCGCAAGCTAGGTTTAAAATTTAGATGTTTGATGAGCAGTGGGGACCTTAGATATCTGAGGAAGAAATGGGCCTGACATTGTCAAGGGGCCTAGGCTGTGACTACCCACTGTGTACTCAGTGGGGAAAACCTATGTGGGAGCTCAGTCATTCCAATTCCTGGCTCAGCTATCTGGAACTCTCTTACTGATGATTTTTACTGGTGATCTTTAGAAGAGAGATTAAGACGTGGCTCATTCCTGCTAACTAGGGTGAAAGGGTTAAAACTGTGGATGAGTATTTTGTTTTACTTTGATCTGTTATGGTGATTTTAGGAAGAGTAAATTTGTTTTAGGTTACTTGTAGATAGGAACAGAGATGTGTTTTACATTGAGTTGCAAAGTAGCCTAGTGGTTAGTGCAACAGGCTGAGGATCAGAAAAGCCATGGTTTACATCTTGCTGGCATTCTTGTAACCTCGGACAAGTTTCTTCACTCTTCAGATTCAAATTTAGATTGTAAGCCTTCTGAAGATAAAGAAATACTTACTGTACCTGTAAGTAACTCACCTTCAGCTACCGATTAAAATTTGTGTTACCTTAAGAACATAAGAAATACCATACTGAGTCAGACCAAGGTCTATCAAACCCAGTATCCGGTTTCCGACAGTGGCCAATCCAGGTCACAAGCACTGGCAGGTTCCCAAAAAGGCATATAGGTCCTGAGGTAAGTTGTGGATTTCCTGGGTCCTCTTAAAAAATGGTTTATGGACCTTTCCTCCAGGAACTTGTCCAAACCTTGTTTTAAATTCAGCTACACTAACAGCTTTTACTACTTCCTCTGGTAATGAATTCCAGAGTTTGATTACGGGTTGAGTGAAAAAATATTTTCTCTTATTACTCTTAAATGGGTTACATTGTAGCTCCATTGTGTGTCCCATAGTCTTTCTACTTTTTAATGGAGTAAGCAACCTACGGTATCTATGTTTACCTGTTCCACTCCTTTTGCTAATTTATATACCTTTATCATATCTCCCCTCAGCCATCTCTTTTCCAAGTTGAAGAGCCCTTACCTTTTAAGCCTTTCCTCATAGGGGTATCCTTCCATCCCTTTACCATTTTGGTGGCTCGTCTCTGTACCTTTTCTAATAACACTATATCCTTTTTAAGATTTGGTGACCAGAACTGCATACAGTATTCAAGGTGCGGTCGCACCAGGGAACGATACAGAGGCATTAAAATATCCTTGGTTTTGTTCTCCATTCCTTTCCTTAAGATTCTTAGCACTCTATTTGGTTTCTTGGCTGAGGCTGCACGCTGGGTAGACTATTTCAATGTATTATCCATGATGACGCCTAAATCCTTTTCCTGGATGGTGGTTCCTAATGTGGAACTTTGCATCATGCAACCATAATTTGGGTTGTTCTTTCCTAGGTGCATAACTATGCACTTGTCCACATTAAATTTCATCTGCCATGTGGATGTCCAATCTTCCAATTTCTCAAGGTCCTCTTGTAATTTTTCATAATCCTCTTATGTTTTAATAACTTGAATAATTTTGTGTCATCTGCAAATTTGATCACCTCACTCATTATTCCTATTTACAGGTCATTTATAAATATGTTAAAAAGGAGAGGGTGCAGCACAACTCCCTGGGGTACTCCACTATTCACCTTTCTTTACTGAAAAAAAATTGGCCATTCAGCCCTACTCTCTGCTTTCTATCTTTTAACCAGTTCCTGATCCACAATAGGACACTGCCTCCTATCCGATGACTTTTTAATTTCGCCAAGAGTCTCTCATGAGGGACCTTATCAAAGGCTTTCTGAAAATCCAGATACACTATATCGACTGGTTCACTTTTATCTACCTCTTTATTCACACCTTCAAAAAAATATAACAGATTAGTAGGACAACTTTCCTTGGCTAAATCCATGTTGGCTTTGTCCCATTAAACTATGACTATGTACATGTTTAGTAATTTTTTTCTTTATAATGGTACTGATATCAGGCTCACTGGTCTGTAGTTTCCTCTGTAACCTTTTTTAAAAAATGGCGTTACATGGCCATTCTCTAATCTTCAGGTACTACAGATGATTTTAATGATAGTTCAAAGATTACTAATAGTAGGTCTACAATCTCATATTTCAGTTTTTTCAACACCCTCTGATGTATGCCATTCAGTCCAGATAATTTGCTACTCTTTAGTTTATCAAATAGTTGTAATTTATTTTCCTGGTTTATTGATATTTCTTTCAATTCTTCCAATACATCACCTTTAAATACCATTTCAGGCATAGGTAACCTCATCACACCTTTTCAGTAAAAAACAAAGCAAAGAATTCAGTCTCTCCTCTATGGCCTTGTCCTTAGCATCCCCTTTTGCCCCTCTATCCAACTGACTCTCTCAGATTTTTTGCTACGAATGTACTTGAAAAAGTTTTTATTATGGGGTCTATTCTGTACCATGAATAGCGGGGATGGACGTCCGTTGGGACGTCCATCCCCACTATTCGCCCCCCTTCTGTCCCCGGTAAAAGCCTCCCCGTACTAACAAGGAGTTTGTATGGAGAAGCTTAGACAGGGGCAGGAGGGGGCATTGCAGAGGCAGTGAGGACAGGCAGTGGGCAGTCCAAGTCCCCAGACTTACAGGGCCGATTCTGAAGTCAGCCCTGCACGTCCCGGGCCTCGGATCTAGACAGGGGACTTATTCCACCTCGGAGGTAGAATACGTCTTTCTGGACATTGGGGGATGGTAGGCCCAGGCATCAGCAAAGAGGTGAGGGTTGCAGGAGGTTCCCCACAGCCCAATCCTGGCCATGGAATGCCAGATCGGGGGTCGGGCTGCAGGGAACGAAGATTGTGTTCGGCGGCCAGGGATTGCGACTCCTGAATGGAGCCGCGGTACCATGGCAACGGGACGCCATGGTACTGTGGCTCCATTCAGGAGCCTGACTGAGTTAGCTGGGCAGAGATCTGTGCATGCAGGCCGATCGGAATTGGATCCCAGCCTGCACGTACAGGCCCAGACCTGATTCTGATCCTGCAGGGCACGTCTAGCCCCAGCAAGATCAGAATTGGATCTGCTTCAGTGTGTCCTGATTCCAATCGGATGGACAGGGACCTGCATGCACTCATTGGAATGTGCCTCCACTTGTTTTTGGTTCCACAGCAAGCTTTTTTTTAAAATTATCTCTATACCTGCCTTATCAATGCCTTGCATCTAACTTACCACTGCTTATGCTGTTTCCCGTTTTCGTCATTTGGCTCCTTTTTCCATTTCCTGAAAGATGCTTTTTTGGCTACAACAGCCTTTCAAGCCTCACTTTTAAACCATGCTGGCAGTTTTTGGTCTTCCTTCCACTTTTCTTAAAGTATGGATTACAACTGGTCTGGGCTTCCAAGATAGTATTTTTAAAAAACGCCCATGTTTGATGTAAATCTTAAAACTCTGCAGTTGCTCCTGTTAGTTTTTTCTTAACTATTTTCCTGATTTTATCAGTCTCCTGTTTGAAACTTAAAAGGTAATACTGTGGATTTCCTTGCCGTCCTTCCCTCCATTTATTAAATCAAATGCAACCATGCTATGACCACTATGGTTAAGTGGCCCCAACACCCTTAGCTCTTGCACCAGATCCTGTGTTCCACCAAGGACTAGGCCCAAAATAGCTTCACCTCTTGTCTGTTCATGAAGCAGCTGTTCTAAGAAGTAGTCATTTATTTCATCTAGAAACTTTATCTCCCTAGCAGGTCCTGCTGTGACATTGACCCAGTCAATATTGGGGTAATTTAAATCACCCAATATTACTGTGTTGTAGTTTTTGTTAGCTTAAGAACATAAGAAATGCCTTATTGGGTCAGACCAAGGTCCACCAAGCCCAGTATCCTGTTTCCAACAGTGGCCAATCCAGGCCACAAGTACCTGGCAGGTTCCCAAAGAGGCACACAGGTTCCACAATGCTTCTCCTGGGGCAAGCAGTGGATTTCCCGGGTCCTCCTTAATAATGGTTTATGTACCTTTCCTCCAGGAACTTGTTCAATCCTTTTTTAAACCCAGCTACACTAACAGATTTTATTACATCCTCTGATAATGAATTCTAGAATTTGATTACGTGTTGAGCAAAAAAATATTTCCTCTTATTAGTCTTAAATGGGTCGCATTGTAGCTTCATTGTGTGTCCTCTAGTCTTTCTACTTTTTGATGGCATAAAAAAATGATCTACTGTACATTTACCCCTTCTACTCCATTCATTAATTTCTAGATCTCTATCATATCCCCCCGAAGCCGTCTCTTTTCCAAGTTGAAGAGTCCATCATCCATCTGTTCATTCTGGCTAGTCTGTCGCTAGTGCACCCCCTACTGTCATCACTTTCCCCTTTTCCCCTATTTAATGTAAACTCAGATCACAAGTTCTTTTCTTATAATTCTGTTCTTCTGTTACAGGTTACACCAAAATGGTATCGCTCAGGTAAGTATGAATATTATTCAAGTTAACCTTAAACCCTTTTCAAACATCTTGTTTAAAATTCTTCCTGTTAAGGAATCTTTTTACTTTCTTTTTGTAGGGGTTCTGGACTTTCCAACCTTTAGCAGGTAAGTTTCTTTCTTTTAAATTCAGTGTTCTTCTTGTAACCAAGGCAGGTCGGACCCCGTGGTACCCCGCTCCCCCCCCCCAATAGCCTTCCACCCCTGCCCCCCCCCTCCCGACCTCAAAATAACCAGCCCAGACACAAAGAACTTTGGCTCGTATGGTCGCAGCTTTATTAACAAACATAGCATTCCAAAGCATTTCTTTGCAACATCCAACATCTTAATATAATAACCCACAAGCGGATCCCGCCCCCCCCCCCAGCTGCGACAACCCTTTCCAAATCCAACCACCAAAGGAAGGGCAGGCGGGTGGGAAGCAAGAGCCCTCGCACCCACCGCTGGTCTCGCCGAGAGAGACTGTCGCTGCCGCGCGTCTCCCTTAAAAAACCCCCACGGCAAAGCCCTTCTCATTGGCTCGCACCCACTCCTGAACCGGGCGAGCCAATGAATTTAAAATGTTGCCCCGCATGCACCCACCCCTCACAAAAGGCCGCGGGCAGGGTCCCCACACCGGACCGAGCGCCTGGTTACCTTCGGCCGCCAGGGACCCTGCCCCGCGGCCTCGACATAACCAAGGCAGGTCGGACCCGGTGGTACCCCGCTCCCCCCCCCAATAGCCTTCCACCCCTGCCCCCCCCCTCCCGACCTCAAAATAACCAGCCCAGACACAAAGAACTTTGGCTCGTATGGTCGCAGCTTTATTAACAAACATAGCATTCCAAAGCATTTCTTTGCAACATCCAACATCTTAATATAATAACCCACAAGCGGAATGAGCCCTCACCCGCCATACCACTAGCAAGGTGACCTCATTCCACTCCCGCCGCGGCCGAGCCAGCGGCAATGCCAACCCCCCCTTTCCCCGGCCTCGCCATATTACTAGCAAAGACCGGCCAGGGGTCATCCAGGTTGGGGGCAACCGCCCCCGCCCCCAATTCCAGATTAAGGCTCCGGACCCCGGAAACCTCCGGGATCCCGCCACCCGGCGTAGGGCACGTTCATGCCTGTACGCCACCCCCCCCCAAGCTGCGACCATCGAGACTCCCACTGAACAACACATTTCAAAGCCTCCTGCCAGTCATTCAACAGTAGATCCACACCCACCGGGGATAAGTGCACCCCGTCCTGGCGATACAGTCCAGCACAATCAACGTCAACCCAGGGGTGCAAAATTTGATATCCCCCATGCTCACAAACCCACCGCCCAATCTGCCGATTGACCTTTGCCAATCCCCTAGACCAACGCCGCTGCTGCCGGCAGACAGGCCTTGGAATGATGTCTGACCACAACACAATAACTTGAGGGAACAGCCGAAGAACCTCTGCCAGATCCCTCTTTGCTGCTCGAATTATCTGTTTACAAGTCCATCCACTTAGATCATTTCCTCCCACATGCAGTAGGATCACGGCGGGCTCCGTCCTCACCCGGCTATGGTGCCGAAGCAAAGGTAAAAGCTGCGGCCAACGCAGACCACGCTCACCCAGCCATAGTAGAGACACCAACGCAGGGTCAAGTCCTAAATTGCAACCCAATGGTCGTTCAGCTGCCTGCAGTCCCGCCCAATGCACAAATGAATGTCCGATCATCCAGCATACATGCGGGCACCACACAGCATCTGAAAAAGAAAACAGAGGTTATCCCCACGACCACCAGCTTCCCCTCATAATCGCACATAACCTTAAAGGCCTGTGATCTCCACCTGCCAATGCTCTGAATTGCCGCCTCTGAAAGCCCCGCCGCCGCTGCACTTGTTGCCGCTCCAATACGAAAAGAATGTGGCGCAAATCGCATAGGATCCAAGCCCAAATGCCGTATGGCCATCCTCAGCACCGCCGCCACCTGAAAGCGGGTCACCCAACATGAATTCTCATGCAAGAAAAACAGACGACCCGCCACTGGGCGCACCAATAAATAGTCCCTCATTGCCGACACAGGGCAAGTCGGAAGTGAAACCACCTCGTGAAGGACCACCCACAACCCTTTGCCCAACTGGTCAGTCTTTGATCTGGCCAGCTTAACCCTCAGCTGCCCCTCCCCGACCTGCACATGACTAGACAACAAGCCCCCAGTCCGCGCGGCCCTGCCAGAGCTAGCCACCAGCTCCCCGATCCGAAAAGCCCCAAAAAAGGCCAAGCAAAACAATGCCTTAAAAAGAATAGCCTCATAGCGCGACGACGCCACACTCGGCAGCGTCGCACAAAGCCGGACCAGCAGGTCGTGTGTCACTGGCAACCGTGCATCCCCAGGAGAAGGACAAGCTCTATCCCAGCCCCGAAACAACTTCTGAGCCAAAAACCCAGGCCTCGTGGATCCCCAGCCGGCAGCCCTGGCAAAGAAGGTAAAGCCCACCAACCAACTCCGAACTGAGGCCCGGGACACACCATTGCATTTAGCCACCACTATATACTGTCCCAGCAAACCGTCGGCAGCAGCTCCGGGCCGCCATCCTTGAGACTCGAGGTACTCCAACATGGCGTCAAATCCTCTCCTGTAGGCCGACCACGTCGCAGGCGATAGAGAATTCTTCAACAGGCGTACCATTTCCGCTGGCCAATTCTCCACAATTGCTCTGGAACCGCCAAGCCCTTCTCGCTCGCTTCTGGTGCCAAGGTCCGGAAAAGCTCCCACTTGAAACGAGAGAGAGCATCAGCAATTCTATTAGTGCAACCCGGAATGTGCCGAGCCTTCACAGCTACATTCAAACGCAAACAAGCAAAAACTATGTCCCTCATTAAACCAGCGACCTGCGAGCAGCGCGGCGTACACCGATTGACCACCGCAACTACGGCCTTGTTGTCACACCACCAGACCACTCTGCGGTTCCTCAACCGTTCAGGCCACAAGTGCAACACTACCAACAAAGGAAACAGCTCCAAGAACGTAATGTTACTAGTCAAGCCAGCTGTGTGCCACGCCTGAGGCCACTGGGCCGCACACCAATCCCCCCCAAAGTAAATACCCAAACCACCGCTACCTGCCGCATCCGTATATAGCTGTAAATCCGCACTGGACACCTCCTCCTCCATCAAAACAGACACCCCATTAAAATCCTCCAGGAAAACATCTCTAACTCTCAAGTCGGCCTTCATGACCTTGGACATTCTGATACGATGATGCGGCTTACGAATCCCCGCTGTGGCCGCCGCCAATCGTCGCATAAAAACACGGCCCATCGGTATAACTCTGCAAGCGAAATTTAAAGAACCAATCAATATTTGCAACTCCCGCAAGGATAACTTAGCGGACGCTAACCCATTAGCCACAAGGACCCGCAACTTCACCACCTTATCCATCGGGAGGCGCGCCACCATTTCGACCGAATCAATCTCCACCTCCAAGAAAGTGATACAGGTGGCCGGGCCTTCCATCTTGTCGACGGCCAACGGGAGCCCACACGCGCTAGCCATGCATAGAAAACCTTCCATCAACTGTTGACACTCCTCCGACTGCGCCGCCCCCACAAACAGAAAATCATCAAGATAGTGCACTACATTCCCACAGCTCACCCTCCGTACTAAATTCCAATGCAAAAAGGTACTAAACATCTCAAAGTAGGCACACGACACCGAACAACCCATAGGCATGCACTTGTCCACGTAGAATTTCTTATCAAAAGAAAAACCTAACAAATAAAACGAAGACGGATGGATGGGCAGCAACCGAAAAGCCGATTCGATGTCCACCTTCGCCAACCGAGCCCCCGGGCCACAACGTTTCACCAAACCCACCGCCTCATCAAACGACGCATAACGAACCGCGCACAGCTCCTTTGGTATATGATCATTCACCGAGTCCCCCAACGGAAAAGAGAGGTTATGTATCAAATGAAACTTCCCCGTCTCCTTCTTGGGCACCACCCCCAATGGGGTAACCACCAAATTCGCCAATGGCGGCTCAGCAAAAGGACCCGCCACTCTGCACAAACGCAGCTCAACCGCCAACTTCTCGCGAACCACCGACGCCAAGCGCCGCACCGAGGGAGAGTTGCACGCCGACCTACCTACTATAGTACCTTGCACCGGAATAATGAACCCCTCTGAAAACCCCCACTCCAACACCTCCCTCTCCCGCCTCCGCGGATAAGCTCTCAACCATTCGCCGATCACCTCCCGGGAAATTGGAGTGGGAGACAACCCCATTACATCATTATTACTTGGGGGCCGTGGTAGGGGGAGGCACGCTGCCCTTTTTGAAACATTTAAGCGCGGAATGTCCGCCCCCACAGGTCGAGCACGCATGCCGGAACTTGCAGTCAGGGAAGGGGCACGAGGACCTATTGAAACGCCAACAGATGTCCCCTGCACCCCCTCCCCCTGCTTTCTGCGGCAGAGTACCCCCGCTCGCACGAAAGGGCCACCCCAATCCTGCCGTGCTACCTGCCCCAGCACGCACCCCAGCCCCCCCACTCACACCCGCCCCGACCGACATCTGGGTTAACCACAGATTGATATCCTGCGTACCCCAAGACAACCACTTACTCTCCTCCATCTTGTCCCGAAACTTCTCATCATAATTCAACCAAGCAAAACCGCCATGCATTTGTGCAGCTTCCAAGATAGAGTCCGCGTATGCCAGAAGCATTCCATAATCCCCCGGAGCTTGACGACCCCAGACGCTCGCCAACCTTAAAAAAGATCTAACCCAATTGATAACATTTCGCGATACTTTCTTGACCCGACCTGCCTTTTCATCCTCCTTTCGCTTCTTTCTACTCTCTCCCGACCGCCTCCTGCCCTCCAGCAATCTGAATATATCTATGTACCACCTCTTCCATATCTTACGCCGTAAATGACGAGGGACCCCTTCCCATAACTCCGTGAATGCGACCAGCGTAGGCACGCCCTTCCCTCCGGAGGACCCACCTGGCACCCAGTCAACCCCCTGCCCTGAACGTGAAGGCGCAAGCGAGGATGACGAAGCGGAAGAGGTGGACGACGAGGAAGAATCCAAACTGCGATGACGCCGGCGTGAATGCCTGCACTTTCATTTAGCCTTACGCCCACCCCCGTCTTGCCTTTCCAACTGATCTGCCCCACCCCCACCCCCACTGCCCACTGACAACTTACCCAAAGCTCCTCCATCACCAGCCTGCATATCCTCAGGCCGCACCTCGGGATCCCGCATCCCCGAGCCGGATGACTGCGCTCCCGTGACGCTCGCTGAGCTGGCCTCAAGCCTCTGGTATCCTCCCGATACCGCTCCAAACCCACCTTCCACTGCCGCGTGCTGCACACCGGACATCTGCCCCGCTGCCTGGGCCAATGTGGAAACCTGTGGAGACAAAAAAGAAGAAGAGGGGGGAGAGGGGACGAAAGGGGAGCCACATGGCTGCCAAGCGAACAACCATTCGGCCCTGGAAGAGCCTTGGCCCCCACCCCGCCAATGTTCCCAAGCCGCATACCCACCCGGAGTTCCCACACTCCCGTCGACCCCCATCTGTAACGAGGGACCCTGACCAAAAGTATGGGCCCCATGCCAAGGCGCGGCCCAACCCGACAGCACTGGCCCCCCGCCCCACCCCACCAGCCCTTGTCCACCCCAACCACGCCCCCCACCCCCGCCGACCCATTCCCACCACACCCCTGCATAACCCCACCCCATCCCCCCCACCAACCGCCTCCACACTGGATAGCCCATCTGCAGCCATACCCCTCCCTTGTCCCTGCGGCCCGGTTTCACCTACCCGCTGCCCGGGATCCACGTCTCCACCCCCCCTGCGCCCCCTGATAAGAGACCTCCCTCTTTGCTTCCCTGCTGAGGCTGCCTCCTTGCCCCTCCTTACTCCAGCCCCCCTACTGCCAATAGCACCCCTGCCCCTGGCCCCGAGAGCCACCCTTTGCACAAGCCTACCTCTAGCAGCTCCCCTAGTAGCCCTCTCCAACTGCCCCCCCGAAGGCACCGTCCGCCCTCCTCGCCTACCATCCGCCGCATGCTCTCCCCTGCCACGTCCCCCAATACTGGCCTGCCTTCTCTTTCGCGAAGGCATTCTCCCCTCCCAGGCCCCGCTCACCCGAAGCTGAAAAGGAAAAGAAAGAACGCGCTACCAAGAAACCCCCCCGACGTTGGCCACGCTGCTACCCCTCCCTTTCTCCCGCTTGCTCCCCCTTTTTTTTTTTTTAAATTAAGCCGCGGGCCCGCAAACCGCCGCACTTGGCGCACCGCCCAGAAATCCCGCACAATACCACTACAGCTGGCTCCGGATCCACACTGCCCACCGGCCGAAGGACTCTGCGCCGCACCGATCACCACCGACCCAGAACCGCGCCGCTCCAGCCCGCCGCCATGAGGTACGTAGGCAGAAGCAAGAGCCCTCGCACCCACCGCTGGTCTCGCTGAGAGAGACTGTCGCTGCCGCGCGTCTCCCTTAAAAACCCCCCACGGCAAAGCCCTTCTCATTGGCTCGCACCCACTCCTGAACCGGGCGAGCTAATGAATTTAAAATGTTGCCCTGCATGCACCCGCCCCTCACAAAAGGCCGCGGGCAGGGTCCCCGCACCGGGCCGAGCGCCTGGTTACCTTCGGCCGCCAGGGACCCTGCCCCGCGGCCTCGACATTATTTGAGCTCAAATATATATACTGTATATATATATTTTTTAAAATGTGTGTAAGGTGCAACAAATATCTCTTCTCAGCACTCTCTTGTAAAGGGGTCTGTAGTCCGGTTGTTCAGCAGGAACCTCAGGTCCTTCTCCTCAGGCTCTGTTCCAGGATCCCCTCAGGTCCAGCGTTGTCCTCCTACTTCCTCACTTTAAGAACTCAGGAAAATAAAACAATCTATCTGTTGAGGCTGTTCTTCTCAGCCTCTCAGTTTAAAAGTTCATGCTGAGAATTTTCACTTTTTGTAAACTGCTCTGAACTAATTTAAAATAAAGGATAATTAATTATCCCTAACTAATATCCCCTTTCATTTAAAAACACACCTAAACATGCACCACATGACATTCACCTCCTGGCCAGTACCATACACTACCCACACAAGCACAGAGCAAAATCCCACATACTTTTGGCTTTAAAAATCTACAGTCTTTAAAATAGCTGTGAAGCAGAAGTCTCAATTTAAAATATTGAATCCAGTTTCTGTTTTTATTCACAGAAGCTCTCAAGAAACTGTCACTGTGCCAAGATTCTATGGTGCAGTGAGCACAGCCCACAGAACCAACCTTCACTGACCCTGACAGCACTTTGAATTCACTGCTGAGAGATCCCAATCCCTTTAGGGATCTTTAAAATTATTTGTCCTTTCAGGCTCTCATACAGCAGCACAGCTGAGAATAATAAAAAAAACAACTCTCACATTTTCTCAGATCCTGTAGTAACTTCAGGTTTGTTTTTTTTAAACAAACGCTGCAGGAACTTCTCCTTAAAGGAGAGACACAGTTATTTCACCAGGATTTGTGAACCAAACCTCTCACCACTCACAGTCACTCTTACTCTAATTCAGTTCTTTCACAGAACAGGATTTTTATTATTTTCCTTATCAGACTTTCTCTTTAAACGTTTCAAGGTCTGAAATTAAATAACTTAAACAGCTTCTTCCATATACAAGATCAGTGCCTTCTTCTCAGCACCCTGTCAAATGCTTAAACACCTCAAAATTCAACCACAGCCTTAAATGAACTGCCAAGAATTTCCTAACTCTTTCTCCAAAGAAACCTACATGTTTTTCACTACAATCCAATCACTTTTTCCACCTCACAGAGACCTACCACTGCACACTCATCCACACCAATCTTCATGACAGTCCCAGCTGTCATTTCTCTGCCCAGCACCAACATTCTATGCTCAGTTGAGAGTGTTCTTCCACTAGAGCTTTGCCCTAATTGTCCCTGACACTCTCCAAATTAAGATTTAGCCTTCAGATTAAAAGACATTTCCCCCATAACAGCCCAAATCACAGTGTCTGTACTGTAGCTTCAAATCTAAAGACATAAATTATTGTTGCTACAGATCTGCGTTACACAACTTCTCCTTCCTGCCTGTAGCAGAGATCACTAAAGGCTCTCTAGAGAGATCCTTCCACAGCCTAATCACCTGCTACCTCATGCCCTTACATCCAAGTACTCCTGGAATTAAAATGTAAAATTTTATAATTTTTATAAGCTCCCTAGAGCCTCCCAACCTGTAATCAACTGTTTTTAATCAAAACTGAGGCTCCTGTGCTCACCCAGAGCCTTGGGAAGTCAGCCCCAAAACTTTAAATAATGGCTGAAAATTGTGGCAAAAATGACCTTTTTAAATATATTTAAATTAATTTTTATGGACTCTCCTGCCCTTCCCTGCCTGGCTGAGTACCCTCAATGCCTCGATGCTGCCAAAAGCCCCCAATCATCGTGGCCAATTTTGACACAATAAAGGGTCCCTGGCCCCTTTAAGGCCAGTTCTGCCCCTTGAATAATCCTTAACCAAGCCTATTAACACTGTTGCTATCTGTCCCAACTAGCCTCATAGCTTCCTGGAGCCCTGAAGATGCCTTGATGCTCCTACTTTTAGCTGTCTTCCCCCCCGGAATAACCCCCCAGCTGCATTGACTCCTTTCTTGGCTATCCCAGCCCAAATTTCTCCATTCTGGCCCTGATCCAGCCCCCCAGCTGTCCCCAGAAGCATTGTCAAAGCACCCTACCTCTTTCTGGACCAACTGGCCCAAACCCAAACCTTCTGCAGGTCCAGTTCCTCCCCACGGATCCCCCACAACCTCCCAACTGCCTCCCGCTTCTCTCCTTGCTGCATCCCGGGTGCTGACTGCTAAGTCTGCAGAGCCCTGGTACCCGAAAACAGCTACTTGGCACCACAACTCCCTTCGAGAGCAGCCATGATGATCGTGACTCTCCCCGATGCAGGCCCTCAGTCACAATGCCAGGATCAGGAACAGCCGCAGTGCACGGCTGCACCCGATCCAGCTAGCCAACCTCTCCCTCCAGCAGCCCTGAAGCCAGTGCATAGAGCCCAGTGATCACTGCAAAGATGTGTCCCACCACAGGCTTCTGCCATTGGCTTCTTGCAGCTCCCCGGAGTTTCTCTTAAAAACAAAAAACAAAACTCACTGCTGCCGGCTTGGCCGGCCCTGGAGCCCCAGAGGGAAGTAAAAAACAGTAGCCAGGCTGCAATCTGCAACCAAGCAATGATTTAATTTCTTTGGTTTTTTTTTAACACTCTGGTTACACGACAATCTGCCCATCTCCACCCTCAACGATAAATGTCTCCGTCAGATAGAAAGGACAGAATTATACTCCAGACACATGCAAGTTTCAAGGTGATTTTAGAAACTTGCACATGTCTGATATGGATGTCTGTGGGCCTGGCAACACAGATGTGTGTGATGGTATTCCGGAATGGGCACATGTATCTCTCACCACATAGATGTCCCGGCCTGCCATGTTGCAAGTGGAGAGGGGCAGTGGCACAGCAGCCAAGGAAAAGGTCTAATTATTTACCTTTGTGCTTTTTGGAGTGGTTAAAATTACTGGGGGAGTGAGAGGGCTTTTTCCTCATCTCTGTTCAGGTCTTCAGATGCTGAAATGAGCAGTTTGCAGACGCCTCTTCATGTCCAGGATTGGGTATAGACATGAATTTGTCCTCTGGTAAGTCCTAACATGCCATGATGTTCTACAATTGGGCGCACATGTGTATCCTTTTGGGAATGCCCCCTGCACACTGCTGGCACACCTCCGTGTGGCATAGAGATGATTACACCAGACACGTCTAAACGCAGGGCATTCTAAAATGGCTCTTGGGATGTCAATGTGATCTGCATATCTGAATGGGCATTTTGAGATGTGGGAATCACGAATAGCATTTCTCAAATGACCTCCTTAATCACAATTTCAAGTTTCCATTAAACATATTAAAGTGGACTTGAAGTGAATCTCTCAATATTTTTATATTATTCTGAGGTGTTGATTATGGCCTCACATGAATAAATCAACAAAACTTTACAAGTTTGATATTTTTTTTAGATGGTGTTTCAATTTCTTAACCCCATGGTGGATTTGGTTTATTTGCTTGTGTGAAGGCACATTTTACAAAGGACATCCAAGTGTAATCTGGGACATCAAAGCCAGAACGTCTGAAAAACAAGCAGGCATGTGCAAGGTATGAGTTCACAAACATGCACGTGCCTAATAGGGACGTCTATGGTGATGTCTACATGGATGTCTCCAGAATAGCATTTTGCAGTGGGGATGTCTAATAGCTTAATGGCTACAGTAGAAGCTGGGTAACCATGGTTCAAATCCCACTGTGGGCCTTTGTGATCTTAAGCTAGTCACTTAACTCTCCATCTTCTCTACACTCTCTGGGTGTTTTAAGGCCAAAACGAGCACTTTCCTGATGCCTATTCGTGCGTGGAGCAAGTCTAAGCACGGACGGTTCTGAAATCAACTGAGAACATGTAATTCCATTGCACCTTCCCAGACACGCATTCGCCTCACCCCCTTGCCTACTTGGACTTCACCAGTGGGATATCTTTAAAAGCCATTTGTGAAATGGCTCCGGAGATGTCTCCGTGATTTGGACATGAACATGCACATCTTCAGATGTCCAAATCACGACTGAGACTTTTGTAATAACCCCCTTAGGAGGTCATTTCAGAACATGAATAAGGGATTTGTACATGCAGTAGGGATGTTTAGGTGCCAAAAACATCCCAGACCGTATTCCAAAACACTGCTGACATGCATGTCCATGGTGCTAGCATGGAGATCTCAGAACATGGGCGGGAGAGGGCAGAGCAGGGGCATAGTTAGCCGTGAAGATATAGAAAGCATATTGCTACTACTATTACTACTACTGAACATTTATATAGTGCTACAAGGCGTATGAAGCGCAGCATAGACATGTGTAAAAGACAGTCCCTGCTCTTCAGATCTTTCAATCTAGCCGAGACAGACAACACGGTAGCTGTAGACATGGGATGCAGCTAGGGGGAATGGTTAGGAAGCACAAAGGAGAACAGGTGAGTCAAGATCCGAAAGCAGCAGCAAAGAGGTGAGTTATCGGCCTGGATTTGAAAAGGGTCAGAGAAGGCGTCTGATGTACAGACTTAGGTAGTCTGTTCCAGGCATAAGGAGCAGCAAGGTGAAAGGAGTGAAGTCTGGAGTTAGCAATAGAAGAGAAGGGCACAGGTAGAAGTGATTTGCTAGAAGAGCGGAGTTCCCGAGGAGGGGTGTAGAGAGAGATAAGAGAGGAAAGTAGTGAGGAGCTGCAAAGTAAATGCACTTATAGGTCAGCAGGAGAAGTTTGAACTAGACAGCAGCAGATGTTTGAACTGGAAAGGCCCATGTACGTATTGTTTCCCAGAAGTCCACGTTATTCCTGCTGAAACTTGGTGTAAGGCTAGGACTTAGAAAATATTCTGTTGCGCTCTGCAATGTGTCCCATAGAGAAGAATGGTTTATTTTATTTTATTTATTTGCATTTATATACCGCAGTTTCCTTAAGATCAAATGTTGTTTACATTAAACAATGTTTGCAGATTACAACAATTCTGCAACCATTACATAGAACAGTTGAACTATACAGATATTCAAACATGCCTTAGGCTAGTACTAGGCTAAGTTGAAATCTATGTACAGTAAGTAATGCCTTTGGGATCAGTGTTTTAATCCTGGGGATACACTTCAAGAGAAGGGGGAGTAAAGGGTTGGATTTGGGGCGTGGGATTGTATTTGAGAGGTTAATTCCTTTATTATGAATGGTTAGGTGATGTCAGGATTGGGGGGAGTCTCAAGGGTTTCAAAATGTAATTTGAATAGGTGGGGTTTTAGTTTTTTACGAAAAGCAGTGAGGTCATTGATTTGTCTTAGTTCGTCTGGGGGGGGGGGGGAGTTCCAGAGTGTGGGAGCAAGATGCGAGAAAGCTCTGTTATTTGCAGCTTTGATTGATTTTCAGTAGTCAGAGCGTATGGATAATTTGTTTTTATTGCAACCTCTTTTTTTATCAAGTCTCTATTTCCTTATAGGTTAGAGTGGTGAGGTGTGTTGGGCCTATTTCTTTAAGGAGCTTAAATGTAATCATTAGTATTTTATAATGTATGTGGTTCTGGATTAGGAGCCAGTGTAGTTTATGCAGAATGAGTGTGATGTGTTCAATTAAGCTTGCATTACCTTCTATTCGCGCTGCCACAGGTTGTGCCATTTCGAGTGGTTTTAGGGTCTGTTTTGATAAGCCTTGAATAACACTATTGCAGAAAAAGTGGGGTGTGATGATTGCTTGGAGGACGGATCTAAAGTCTTGGATGGGTAGTAAAGGGTGAAGTTGTTTTATCATTTTGAGTTTGTAGTAAATTTTTTCTTGTTGTTTGTTTTATGTGAGTGGACATGGAGAGAATCTGGTCTAAGATGACCCCGAGGTATTTTATTTCACTCTTTACTGAAATGTCAGTATCATTGATATGGATGCTGTTCGTCCGGGTGAAATTTTGTTTTCTAGTAATGTAGAGGGCTTTGGTTTTGCTGCAGTTTATCAGAAGATTATGGGCTTTTAGCCAATCTACTGCTTCTGTGAAACAGTCTGTAATTTGGTTCAGAATGGGATTGGAGATGTTCAATGATACATATAACATTATATCGTCCATGTATATGTGATAGTTTTCTTTGAATTTCTTAAAGATCATGCAAATAGGCTGTAGGTAGATATTGAAAAGGAGGGTAGATAAGGCAGATCCCTGAGATAGTCCTTTTTCTTGGTTATAAGGTTCAGATTTAACCTGTTGTGCTCCGTCAGAGAGATAAGATTGAAACCATTGGAGCACTGTACCTTTAACTCCTATTTGCTGTAGTCTAGTGAGCATAATGGAAAGGTTTATGCTGTCGAATGCTGCCGTGATGTCTAAAAATATGTCTATACCGCGTATTAGATTGTCAAATATAGTATTTAATAGAGTTTCTACACCATGGTGGGGTCGGAAGCCATATTGGTGTTCGTCAAGGGGTGCATGGGTATCCACATGGTGTTGAAGCTGAATTTGAACTATTTTTTTTCAATCAGTTTAGCCATAAATGGAAGGCTTGAAATTAGTCTATATGTGGTTGGGTTGTTTTTATCCAGTGAGTTATTTTTTAGGATGGGGCAGATTATTACATGTTTCAGGGGTGGAGGCATGCGACTTTGTTGTAATGAGGAATTGATAATGTGAAGAATGAAAGGGGATAACTCTTCTTTTGTGACCTTTATCCAGCTGACCAGGCATGGATCAAGGCTGGATGCTGTGTTAATTTTGGTTATGATGTTACTGAGTGTATCTTTCCCAGTTTTAGAGAATGTTGACCAACAGTAGTTAAATGGGAAATTTGTTTTAGGTAAGGAAGTTGTGTCTACCGGATGGTGTTTTAATTTTTCTTTATAGTAGCTGGCCAAGATTTGTAGATCTATAGTATATTTTTTTGAGTCATTATTTATAGTGTTATGTGTAAGATTCTTTACAATTTCAAACAGCTCCCTGGGGCGGTTGCGTGATTTAGAAAGAATATTAGAGTAGTAGTCTTTCTTCTTGTTGTCGATCATGTTTTTGTAGGTGTGACAAATATCTTTTGAAATGGTGTGACTACAGTCTGGAAAAACACAAAATGCAGTCTTACGGTACAGGGAGTAGAGGTGAGGGAATGTGTAAGGTAAAGAAACATTTCTAAACACCCTTATAGAAATATTAAAAAGAACAATAGTGTTTATTGAGGCTATGCACCTATGTGCTGTTTATGCTAAAGGAGTCAATTTATGGGACCCTAACAATTCCCATGTTCAGAAAAATGGGACTGCTGATGCAGGAATAGTATGGGCATGAGCAGGGAAAGGATTCCTTTTTGGGTGAGAAATGGAGATCATATTTGTAGTTCTGGTACCCATGTGATTAGGTTACATTCAGTGCATCTTTTTGGCAGAATCATGTTTTAGTGACAGAAAGTGAAAGTATGTGTGTTTGTGTGTGTGTGTGGTTTGAAGGATGCACGGGGGGATCTGGTGTGCTCATCTGCTATTCAGGGGGGACATGAAAGCCGGATGGATGACTGCAGCGTCACCAGGTGCCAGAGTGATTGAGCAAACAAACTCGGAGAGGGTTCACTATAGCTAAATGTCAAAACATATCACCGCCAATGATAAGGGACCCTCAGAATAAGGGCACTCAATAGTGTAAACAGCACTAATGCATGCCCATAATGCACATTTTGTGGGACCAATGGTGTTGCTGTTGAGTACATAAGAACATAAGATATGCCCTACTGGGTCAGGCCAAGGTCCATCAAGCCCAGTATCCTGTTTCCAACAGTGGCCAATCTAGGTCACAAGTACCTAGCAGTTTCCCCAAAAGACACAATGCTTGTATTGGGGCAAGCATTGGATATTCGGGGTCTACTTTAATAATGGTTTATGGACCTTTCCCCAAGGAACTTGTCCAAACCTTTTTTAAACCCGGCTACACTTACAGCTTTTACTACATCCTCCGGTAGCAAATTCCAGAGTTTGATTACACATTGAGTGAAAAAATATTTTCTCTTATTGTCTAAAATAGGTTACCATGTAGCTTCATTGCATGCCCCCTAGTCTTTCCATATTTTGATGATGTAATCAATCGATCTACGTTTACCCGTTCTACCCCATTCATTAATTTATAGATCTCTATCATATCTCCCCTCAGCCGTCTCTTTTCCAGGTTGAAGAGCCCTAACGTTTTAGTCTCTCTTCATAGGAGTATCCTTCCACCCCCTTTACCATTTTGGTGGCTCTTCTTTGTACCTTTTCTAATAACGCTATATCCTGCTGAATGTCCTCATTCTGAGGGTCCCTATTATTGACAGGAATATGTTTTGATATTTAACCATAGGGAACCTAAGTTGATTCCTTCTGGATTTTGTTCCATAGGGTACTCTAATTAGATCAGATATGGCTGGCAGTGTGATAGGGCAACCATACATCTGCTGTGCCTGGCGCAGGGAGATGCAACAAATATAATGCCAACATTCTCCAGATTGTCTCATGCAGCCTACATCCCAACTCAGGCCAGGATCAATGAGAGTTGAGAGAGTGGTGTTATATCTGGAGTCTGGCTACTTGGTGTGATAGCACAGGGATCTTCCTTCCCATGCCCACACAGCCCTGACCAGGGGAGCAGTGCCACAAAGCTGTGGGAAGGCAGACAGGTTTGCTCCACAGATAGCAGATGTATACAGACTGACATACATTACAATGGGACAGGTATAGCTGCTGTGATAAATGTCCGTACCCAGATAGTTGGGCCTCAAATTGCATAGCCAGAAGGCCCTACTACAACTACAACTACTAAAGAAAAGCTCTTAAGCATCACTTGTTCAGCCTTCACTTCGTCCACCCTAACCTAACACAACCACCTCCCGCACCTCAACTCACTCACGCAGCCTCTGACACTCCACAAACCTAACTCATGATGAAGTACACAACAGATCTGCCATCAGGCACACTCACAACGATTATTGATTACAAGGTCTCTTGAATTATGATTACCAACTTGTAATATAAACTTTAAATAGTTTTCAACAACCACTGTTGTTGATTTGTATATAGTTACCCTTGTTACAGTCCCAAGTTCACGATCCTTTTATAATGTAAGAACAAGATCTTTTGTTCTGATGCAAAATTTTGTTATTTGTGAACCACACTGATACTGAAAAGCACGCTATATAAGAGCCTGTAAATAAATAAATAAATAAATACTACTGATCATTTGTATAGCACTACAAGGCGTATGCAGCGTTGCACAGACACACATAACAGATGGTCCCTGCTTAATGGAGCTTACAATCTAGTCGGGACAAACACACAGCAGTTATGATCAGGATACATCCAGAGGGAATGGTCAGAGAACACAAGGAAGCTTAGGCAGATCTGATTCGACAGCGGCACCGATGAGATAAGCACTCAGCCTGGACTTGAAAGGGGCCAGGGACGAAGCATGACGTACAGACTAAAGTAGCTTGTTCCAGGCATATGGAGCAGCAAGGTGAAGGGAGCAACGTCCAGATTTGGCAGTAGAAGGGAAGGGCACAGATAAAAACAATCTGACAGAAGAGTGGTATTCACGGGGAAGGGTGTAGGGAGAGATAAAAGGGGAATGGTAGTGCAGAGCAGCAGAATGAGTGCACTTATAGGCCAGAGGTACAAAAAGGGCATACATTTGTTGCTCGGCAATATTATATATCCTTTGGGGACCTGCAAGGTTAGTTCAGGGGTTTGTGCACATGGTGAGGAATCACTGGGGACGGTTCTAATGCCAAGTACTATTTGATGCAAGGTATGTCCTGACATACATGTTCACATTTACATATTGGTATACCCTATTGGGGTGCACTGGGATTACCCAGCACTTTTCAGGGCATGATGGGGACTGATATATGGTCTAGGTTGCAGCGGCTGTCATTTCTCATTGGTATTTATGTCTAGTGTGCATCAGCAAGCTACTGTCTGTGATGAGCAGCTTAGGAGATGCAGGTTTTTCCAGAGGGCCATGGCATTCGTGGGTACATCGCAGGGATGGGCAAGATCTGAAACATGTAATGCTTCAGAATACAGTGGGCATGGGGACATCCAAAATGTTTCCCTGCATCCAAGGCATGGGGCCAGCTGAATAAAGTTTGCACATGCTCACCGAACACATCTATCTCCCCAATTTTGGACCCACGGGCACGTTCAGACCCATGGAGGTGGAATTACAGTACGTTCAAAGGGGGCCCATTTTCATTTTATATGTGTCCGTGGGCCGGATGTGCACGTTATGGAATTGGGTTCCACGTGTCTATAAATTACATGATTTGAGAATTCAAAAATTTCACAGCATAATACAGATACAGCCCATTGTTTGTTCAGACTGAAATGAATTATTTCCATGAAGTATACAGTTTCCAAAGTCATTCTTGTGTTATTTTTTTCCACTGACTTTTCAGTTCTCTCTTTTCCCACTTGAATAACTTTGTATTCACTGCCCCCCTTCAAACCTCAGTAAGACCTCCCTCAGCCTTAATTTTGTCCCCCAGCTCAGTCTCAATCTCCCCTTTTAAGAGATCATTCTCTTATTACAGCAGCATGGATTGACAAGGACTGGCCCAGTGACTCATTAGAAGATCCCTGGTTTGATTCCTGGATTGGATCTTTCTTCTCGGTGTCAGCAGGAAACGTGGTTGCCACAGAGGAAGTGTTCAGAGTCCCTGGCCGGGGCAGGGGTGGAAAACCATGGTCATAAATACAGATGGCACCTGGTAGCTGAATTTACAGACCATGATACAGGTTTCCAGAAAGAACCCTGGTATATGGTTCCTAGTCTTGGGGCCATTGCTGCAATGACTAGCCTAGGACCATCTCTAGCTAGCTCCAGATTAAGACTCATGGCTCTAGCCTCTGTATGCATTTTCTGATTGAGCTGGAAGAAAAAGGTGAAACAATGAACGACTGGGCCAACAAAAAAAAGAATGGGATGGCAGCACCCCCATCCTCACTTCTCTTCCAAAAGCCACAGCAGCCCTATAGCCTTAATCTCCACGTCATCTTCAGCAGCCTCCAACTAAATTCCTCCCCAGTCTCCATTGCCTGCTTGTGCTTTTGTGTGTTTGTGGTTTGGGAAGCTCCTTGCAGCAACTAGAAGCAAAACAAAACTGGGATTCTGAGCATCTGGTTGGCGGTATGGTTGCTTGATTGCTTGGCAACTGGGTGCAAAGCTCTTGGCAAGAAAATGTATAATGTCAAACCTCTTTGATGGTAGAGAGGGTGATAAGCAGATTCAAGCTCTCATTATATAAATATAAACAGCCCTTAAGATATGGATGAAAAGCATATTATCTTCTTCTCATTTTACTTCGTCAGTACCCAGGCCCTAAGCGTGCCCTAACCCTAGTAATGTCTGAAAGAACCATTTTTGATTATACCCTTCAACTGGTCTTGTTCATTAAAGATTTTTTTCCCATAAGCACAAAATGGGAAACCGTGATTTTAGACTAAGAACAGCTGCAGGAGGAAATGTGGCCGCCGTGCTAGTCCACGTTAATACGTAGACATGAAGGTCAATAAACCGGTTACAGGTGCTACCTCTTAATAGGTATTTCTAAATATGTTAGTGATGAACTTTCAATAAAATCCCTTCATTAGACCATAAGCTTCATTTTCTACGGATATGATGAAGGGAATATAATGTTAGAAAGCTAGCCACCAATGTATTACGTTGGACAATAAAAATCGTTTTCTCTGTAATGTGGTTTCTGGCCTTTACCTCTAAGGATGAAGGTTCTGGGAAGGGTTTGGATGATGTGCTCGTTATTTATCCAGCCCATCCAAGGTGTTTATTCTAGGAAGTTTCAAATCGTTGGACTCTGTGACTGGCGGTGGAGATGGAGCCCTGAAAATCAGTGCTGTGCATACAGCTGCCGCAGCGTTGGGGAAGGAACTGCTCAGGCCTCCCTGTCTGCTCGCAAAACAAAGACCTGGCACATGCTATTAGTTCCAGATCAGCGGAGACCCTGCATCACCATCTGCTGGGGGTCAGGACACTTGTTGAGGTCGGCGTCTGTCTTGCAGAAAATCAATGCCTTCTGCGGGGATGAGCCCAGCAGTCCGTATTTACACAAACAATAAAGCGAACCTGCTCTCTGGACACAGGCAGCATAGCAGTCCCTCGCACCAGGGACAAAAGAGCACAAAAAAAGCTCATATGCATCACAAGGGGTGCACTCCAGATCTAAGCATTTTAATGTCAGGCTGGTAACCTGAAGGGAGAAAAGCTGTTGTCAGTCAGCAGGCAAAAAAAAAGTCATCATCGCCATGCCCAGCCTTTGTGTTTAAATAAGGCTGGAATTCGTTAAGGTGCAAAAAATGGAGGCAAAAGACCTCAGAACTTAAACCAATCTATAGATGTACAGTATATTTACCATCTCATACCATGGTGTGATTTCTCATTCATTGGTCATAAAAAACCTCCATTACATAGCTTCAGTTTTCGTGAACATAAATTGTCTTCACTCATACGAATTTTTATCAAAATATTATGTCAGAAAGGCTTTTCTTATCTTTAACCAAAGTTATGTAAAATCCATGACTGCAAATAATTTAGCTATTTAAACTGAAGCTATTTAATAGAGATTTTTTTTATGACCAATGAATGAGAATCACACCATGGTATGAGATGGTAAATATACCGTGCATCTATAGAGTGGTGTATGTTCTGAGGTATTTCCTCCATTTTTTGCACCTTAACAAATTTCAGCCCTATTTATATATATTTTTTAGTGTGAACTTATTTGACTTGCCTGTGTCTCATCTAGATTGTATCCTCCATGGAGCAGAGACTGTGTTTGATGTATCTGTATAGCACTGTGTATGCTTAGTGGTGTTGTAACAATATTATATATATATATTTTTTAAGTGGTGTCAAATCAAAGCTTACTCCTGGCAACCCAGTTGCCCCTGTGTTTTCTTGGTAAGGTATGACTGGAAGTAGATTGCCAGGGCTTTTCTTCCAAGGCAATGGTGGGTAAAGTGACTTGCCCAAGGTCACAAGGACAGCCAGTGGGAATCAAACCCAGATCTCTTGGGTACTAGGCTGTTGCTCTAACCTCTAGGCATTCACTTCACCAAGTTTATTGTATTTTCAATTTACAATTTTTTTCTTATTAAAGGGTTAATCCTCCTGGTTTATTCGGTGTTCAAAATTATTTGTCTCAAGTGGGATCCCATATTTTCCAGATTCACTGTCTCATCCAAAAGGCTGAGAAGGGACTGTCCTCCCCTCATCCCAACCTTTCACTTGGTCTAGCCAAAATAAGATAGAGAAGCCCCAAGATTATGGGAATTCACTTTCACGCAAAACAAAGTCTGGCATAAAATGTACTAAAGCACATAAAAATGCTGGAAATTTTACAAGACACATTCATTGAAAAAATGCAGGTTTTAGCCTTTGCATGTAGCAAATTTTCATGTTAATTCGCTATTCATAGTTTATTTAAATTAACAATTAATCATCTGCTGCGATGCACAAGTGTACCAAGAAACTCATTAATTCTGAATTTAGTGAGAATGGGTGCACAAAAAGTCTTTGCAGGCCTATTTTTACAAAACAGATAACTAAGGGGCCCTATTATCAAATCCCATTAAGACTTTGCACTTAATGTATGTTTTTAATACACGATAAGTACAAAGCCTGCGCCATAACTGTCGAGGACATGATCAGCATGTTCTTGGCAGTTAACATGGGGATGCATATGTTAATGTGCGGTGCAATGGTACACCTAACCATACTCATAGATCTATCGTTAGGTGCACCCATGCGAACTGACAGTGAGTGCTCACTAATAATTTAATCCTATCTGCAATGTGCAGCCATTGCCTACACTTTATCCCTAACTCACCCATTCTCTGCCACATCGCATAATGGTTGATTAACGCACATCTTAGCAATCGCTCATTGTCATGTCCACACACTAGGGGGCATGTTTACTAAAAACCGCTAATTTGCGCGCCTCAAAATAGCGCACTAAAAGCGGTACTTAAGAGCGCTTAAACGCCCCGCAAACGTGCGATGAAGCCCCGCACACTTGCGCGCCGCAGTAACGGGCGCCGCACAAGTACGGGCCCGCAAATGTCCGATAGAGGCGTGGAAAGGCTAACGGAGGGCGGAGGAAGGCCCCGGAGGGGCAGAGAGAAGGGGTTAATGGGCGGGGAAGGGGAGGGGAGAGGCGCCCCGCACATTATCGGTGCTGAATTTCCAACAAAAAATAGCACGAGTGAATCACTTGCGGTAGAATGCATTTAAAGGGAAGAGAAACCATTTCCGTCAGCAATGTACAGCAAAACCGGGGAAACCTGAAAAACGTGAGCAGTGTGATACATGTGCACAGCACAAAACTGGAATTATAAATAGAAAATGACCACCACAAAAATATGAAAAATAGTAATTCAGTTGGGGAACAGTTATTGTGATGGGCAAAACTAGAAAACACACCCAGGAAAGCTAAAAAAAAAAATGATTTATGGAAAGGTGTACGGAGCGGAGACTCGTCCAAAAAACATTTCCCTTTTTCTGGAGCTGTCCTGGGAGTGTTTCTAGGGTTGCCCATTAATATCACTGTTGCCCAGCTTGGGTATATGTTTTCCCCCTTTGTTCCGTGGTCATTCCCGGGTTTTATTTGCACGTTTGTCACCACACAGGGTGAAGGAGCCCACAGTAAAAATGCATACAGCAGGGTTTGTGACTCCATCCTGCCAGGTTTACTACCTCCAGGGGCTGCACTGTCTCTGTGGGCATAGTGTGGTGCAGAGGACAGAGCCATTACCTCTAGGACTAGAAGGCCAGAGGTTCAACCCCAGCTGGGGCACTTGCCAGCACAGTCCATATAGGTTACCCACCACTAAACAACAATAGAGCAGACACCCCTGTATTGCAGGGAACATAAGCATGGGGGAAACACCCATATTTTACCACACACACAGCACAACAATGGGCATACCTACAGCCAGGTCCCCCAAATGCAGTCCCGTACTGCCACATTGCAATCAGGTCATCTTCTTTTTCTGAGAGAAGCTCATGCCAGCATGTTGGCGCACGAGTACATGTGGTGCAGGGGGCAGTGGCAGCTAGCCACAGAGGACAGAGGCCTAGCCATGTGCAGGCTGGCACAGTCCACTGCAACACACAGGCCCTGCTGGATCCACAGGCATGGACATTCCAGGGAATCCAGCCAATCTGTGGCTACAAGGTGGTGCAGTGCACACAGACAGTGCATACAAGAACAGAAGGTCACAGGTTCAAAGCCCAGCTGGGGCTACCACCAATCCATCCCACATATTTTTCCCACAGCTACACAGTGATAGTAAGGACACACCTTTCATGGCGAGGACATATGCAATGGTACTACGTCTATCTTTTACCCCACTGAGCACAGACACCATGTACAGGAGCAGTACCTACAGCGGAATCTCCCAAATGCAGTCCTGGTGGGCCACACACCAGTCAGGGTCCATGCTGCCACTCATACAAATGCCTGTGCTGTATATCTATGCACCACCCCCATGGCATGTAGATGTAGCTCATGCATCAGCCAACAGGGGCAGACACACCCACACCAACACCCACAGGCCCCATTGGCCAATGTCTCCTGGAGAGGCAGAACATTGGACCCTGCGTGCATCTCCCAATACTAGCACCTGCATACCCTAGCAATGTCACCCTACACCTGAGGTATACGATACACAGCTCTGAGACGCTTGCTAGGAGTACTGGCAGATAGATATCCATACGTTACGCACATACTGCTAGTTGACCCCATCCGAACAATCTGTTCGGTGTTTGCGGTGCGTGCTCCAGCCCTTGCCTCTGACGGTGTTTACCACCCTGGGGAGTGACCCCCAGCAGTACTGCGTAGCATATCCATGCCTTGCCGTGCCCAGCACCGGTTTGGTGGGCAAGGCTAATTACCTCCTCAATAGTAGCACCATGATGGCATAGGTGTGGAATTGTGTGTCTGTCTATACAGTGGGTGTTGGCTGCAAGCCCCTTCCACAGCCCACACTGCCAACACTGTTGCCAGTATTGGCCTGCCAATGTGCATAATGAGTAGCAAGGGACCATGGGTATATCTCAGACAGAGTGGACTGACCAGGATGCAGCTGCACAGGGCATAGGGCACTGGCAGGGGCATGGTAGTGCCCCGCAAACCACCTACACAGACAGGGTGACCTCTGTATGTGCTGCTGTGGGATCACTCTCACCCTGAGTGTGCAGTGATGGCAGCATGGCTAGGCACCCCCATAGTACTATATTGTGATTCTCCCATGTGATATGTATGGGTGTCCATGGTGGTGGGGTGCATCTGTGAATATCCAGACCTAATGTCTGTCTGATATTGTGTTATGGATGTGGGTGGAGCTGCTTGGACTGCCCTGTAGGGTGTCTGTTCCCAAGCAGGACTGGGGCTGATGGTCCACTCCACTGCCATCAGGGTGGGGGGGGGATCTGTTGAGGGGAAGCCCTGTTTTATCCACCTGGGGGTCCCCACTAACTGAGCCAGACAGAGATCTACCAAAATGTTTATGCAGCACCTACCTATTCTACAGGTTATTGCTGCTTTGGAGCTCTGACATGGCCACATTCAGCCATGCCTGGTGTTGTGGACCTGGTCCTGGGCCCAACATCTCTCACTCAGGGTGAGCACAGTAACCGCACAATGTGATGGTGTTTAGCTACTCTTTGCCGTTTGTCCACCCACTCAGGACACCCTACCAAGCCGAGGTGCTGTGTGGGTGCACACGGACACTTCCCCCTACCAGGCCGGGGAGCTTCAGGGGTGCATTTCCCATCCTGTGTTCAATCGTGGACAGCTGATTTGCATGTGCAGTGCATCATGGGTACGGGTGGTTCACAACAGCAGACTGTCAGTGAGGTGACGTACAGGCTATCTGCAGCCAGCCAGGGACTGCTTAAAGTTATAGAGCTGTAGCCCAATGGTTACATCACTGCCTGTGCAGCTAGATGTCATGGGTTCAAACCCACAGTGGGGTTCTGTGATAGGGGTGTCCAAAGATTTATTTTAAGTTACTGTACATATGTTGTTGCCAGCAATAACACCCTCAGCGTACTGTACCCATAAGGTGCCTCTGAGGGTGCTTTATGGGGCGCCCTATAGGGCACGTTACGGTTGCCAGCCATATAGGGTGCACTATACATTATCCTGTGTCGCAACATACATGCTGCCCTATAGGGGACATTCTAGGGTGCCTTGGCAGGCGGTGCACTGTAACATGTGCCTTATGGGCCGCCTTATATTAATATGCTGTGAGAGTGCGTTTGCTAGAAGTTCTCACAAAATAAAATTAAAAAGCCTCCTACAGCACTCCACAACATATAACATACTGTCTCAGCTAGCCTTTTTCACTGGGCATTGTGAGGGATTGAACCCCTGGTCCCTGCACCATTGGTCAGTGTCTTAACCATTGTGCTGTGGCTGTGTTCCTTTGCTTTGGAATCAGCGCGCCGCCTTATGCCCATCAGCGCGCCACCTCCTGCTGCCCACAATTAACAGTGCGCCGCCCTGTGCCTCCCAAAAAGAACAGTGCGCCGCCTTGTGCCGCCCAGATCGTACAGTGTGCCGCCTTATGCCGTCCAAAAGTACTTTGCCTCCTGAGCCACTTTTACACATTCAAGGTGTTGCCCCAGCTGGCCTTTTTGTTGCACACAATGGGGGATTGAACCTGTGGTCGCTGCACCATTGGTTAGTGTGTTCACTGTTGTGCTACAGCTCTGTTCTGATATGTGCCCAGCAGCGCCCCACTTAGCCTTCCCACGCGCTAATGTGGGCCCCGCAAATTAGCGCGGCGCGCACACGTACGGTCGGGTTTTTTTCTATTTTCTGCCTGAACCGCCCACTCCTTATATGGCACAGGCACACTACCGCGGCCCCGCACGATAGGAATGTTTAGTAAACATGCCCCTAGGTGTCACTGTGGACAGTCAGCATGCACTAAAACATGCGCTAACCACCTTAGTGAGGTGTAGTTATTTTATTTCTTTTCATTTATTACATAGAAACATAGAGAAATGGCTGTAGATCAAGACCATAGGGCCTATGTAATCTGCCTTCCATACCACTACTAAGCTTTACTGTCCCATTCTTTCTTGAATTCAGATACAGCCCTCATCTCTACCACTTCCACTGGGAGACTATTCCACACATCTTCCACTCTTTCTGTAAAGAAATATTTCCACAAATTACTCCTGAGTTTATTTTCTTTCACCTTTATACTATGCCCCTCTCATTGCAAAATTTTCTTTCTTGGAGTGAAGGAGTGGCCTAGTGGTTGGGGCAAGGTACTTTAGGCCAGCAGGTCAGGGGTTCAAATCCCACCAGAGGACAGCAACCTTGGGCTGGAAGGACAGGTGCTCCTTGTGGTCTTGGGCAAGCTACTTAACCCTCCATAGCCCATGTTCCCCGTAAAATAGTTATTTCCAAGTTATAATGCCTTGTTCAATGTAATTTCAGTTTGTTCAATGTAAACCACACTGATGCAGAATAGTATGGTATATAAGAGAATGTAAATAAATAATAGAAAGAGGTTCTCATCCTCTGCATTTATGCCATACAGGTATTTAAATGTCTCTTGATTTGATATATTACCTATTATTGACGTGTAAGGCAGTATATGATAAAAGAATCACAATACAAGCAAACACATCATCAAAAATAAAAACATTAAATACAAAGCAGATCATTAAAAACATATCCATGACTAAAACAGCAAAATTGTTAATCCCAGCAACAATTATATGCTAAAAGTATTGATCAGTTATCTTTTTTGCTGGCCGCCCCATAGTCACATAAAAGTTTACTGTGGAGCTAATTTGAACTTGTAGCAAATTTTACTGCAAAGTAGCCATTAACCTGCAGGAAATCCCATGGGTTAGTAAATCTTGTCCATGTTTTTTCTGCTTTACAAGGAGGCCAATATGCAGCTACCACATATGCAATTAACTTTAACTAGATACTCAGAAAACTGATTTGATTATGACAGGGTGCTGAATATACTGTCCTAAAGTTAACCAGATAAATTATCCGACTTCACCAGATTACCTTAACTGAATAGTGGTGATATTCAGTGCTATAAGTCTATCTGCACCTCCACTATGCCTCCAGGTTCAACCAAATTCCAGGGGGGAAAGATTTGATGGGGTAACTCCTGAAGTTACCCAGACAAATCCTTTGAATTATCAGCCCCAATGAGAATAAATATAGTAATTCAGCTTATTTTTTCTTTTCCTTTTATATACTTCTTATTCTCGCTGTATTCTACATTTTTCTGTGCATGATTTAGGGCGAGGGAGGACTGTGTGTATGATTGTTGAACAGATTTTTCCTGTTTTCAGTGAAGTGGCAGGGTTTGGGTCAACCCAGCTTCAGTGCAAGCAGTGAAATTAAGGGGTATGTTTACTAAGTGCTCTTAAGTGCTAAGTGCTCTAAGTGCTAAGTGCTCTTAAGTGCCCCGCACGCGTGCGCATCACATTAACGGGTCCGCGCACGTGTGCGGTGCGCTGATGTGCGATAGAGGCGGGGAAAGGCGTACGGAGGGCGGAGGAAGGCCCCCGAGGGGCGGAGAGACGGGGTCAATGGGTGGAAAGTGGGAGGGGAGAGGCTCCCCGCACAGGAGCGGGGCCGAATATACATGTGAAAACTACCGCGAGTGAAACACACACACCCACAGGCCCCATTGGCCAATGCCTCCTGGAGAGGCAGGACATTGGGCCCTGCCTGTATCTCCCAATACTAGCACTTGCATACCTCAGCCATGCCACCCTACACCTGGGTATACGGTACACAGCTATCAAACGTTTCCTATGATGACTGGCAGATAGCAAGTCCTACGTTAAGCACATTTTGCTCATTGAGCTCCACCATAACAATCATTCTGATGTCTGCGGTGTATGCTGCAGGTCTGGTCTCTAACAGTGTTTACCCCCCTGGGGAGTGACCCCCAACAGTATTGCGTACCATATCCATGCCTGTACTGTGCCCAGGACTGGTGTGGTGGGTATGGCTGCTGTACCCCTCTATAGTGGCACAATGTTGGCATAGGTGTGGGGGTGGCTGTCTGTCTATCCAGTGTGTGGTGGCTGCAAACACCTTCCACAGCCCACACTGCCAGCACTGTTGCCAGTATTGGCCTGCTAATGTGCATAATGAGGAGCAAGGTACCATGGGTATAGGCCGGACAGGGTGGCCTGGCCAGGGTGCATCTGCACAGGGCATAGGGTACTGACTGGGACATATTACTGCCCGGCCACCACCTACACAGACAGGGTGACCTCAGTATGTCCCGCTGAGAGATCACTCTCACCCTGATTGTGCAGTGACCACAGCATGGCTAGGCACCCCCATAGTGCTATATAGTATTCCTCTCATGTGATAGATATGGGTTTGTTTTTGGGGCCCAGTCACTGATTTATCTGCTTGCTGTGTATGCTGACATCCCAGTTCTGGGTGCATGCACTATATCCTAACTAGCAGGCTGTTTGCAGCTGGTGTGTGTCTTGATGGAGTGGCTTGCAGTGGCTGATGACTTGCTGCAGGAGAATATCAGATAGTGTTGGGGGTGCAGCTTACCATATCCTGGCCTAATGTCTGTCTGCTATTGTGTTATGGATATGTATAGAGCTGCATTGACTGTCCTGTGGGGTGTATGTCCCTCAGCAGGACTGGGGTTGATGGTTCCCTCTACTGCCACCTTTGCAGGGAGGTAGAGGGTGGATGTATTGATAGGAGACCCTGTTTGCCAGGCTTGGCCCTGGAGGTGGGGGAAGGAGGAGGGGTGGTGGTGGTGGTGCGTGGCCCACCTGGGGGGTCCATGGGGGCTACACCTGACTGAAACAGACAGAGATATCCAAGGTGTTTGTGCAAAAACTATGTATCTGAAACATTGACACTGCTTTGGACCTCCAGCATAGCCTCTTTCAGCCATGGAAGGTGTTGTGGACCTGGTCCAGGGTGCCTCATCGCACACTCAGGGTGAGCACAGTACCCGCACAATGTGACGGTGTGTAGCTACTCTGTGCTAGTAAAACACACGGTCAGTACCCCCTACCAGGCCGAGGTGCTGTGGGGGTGCACCCGGTCACATCCCCCTACCAGGCCGAGGTGCTGTGGGGGTGCATTCCCCATCTTGTGTTCATCTGTGGACAGCTGATTTGCATGTGCAGTGCATCATGGGTACGGGTGGCCTAACCCTATCCTGGTGGCTGCAGCAGACTGTCTGTGTGGTGATGTGCAGGCTCTCTGCAGCCAGCCAGGGGCTTGCTAATAGCTGTAGCCCAATGGTTGTATCACTGCCTGTGCAACCAGAGGTCATGGGTTCAAACCCACAGTGGGGTTATTTGATAGGTTTGGCCACAGCATTATCTTTTTTTTTAAAGTACATATTTGATGCCAGCAAAAACACCCTCAGTGTACTGTACCCATAAGGTGCCTCTGAGGGCGCTTTATAGAGCGCCCTATAGGGCACCTTATGGTTCCCGCCCATATAAGGTGCACTATACATTATCCTGTGATGCAACTTATAGGGTGTCCTATAGGGGACATTTTAGGGTGCTGTGACGGACAGTGCACTTTAAAATGTGCCTTATATGACGCCTTATGTTGACACGCTTTGAGAGTGCGTTTGCTATTAATGATACTGAAAAACAAAATAAAATGCCTCCTAAAGCAATCTTCCACATAATACACATTGCCTCAGCCAGCCTAGTTCATTGGGCACTGTGGGAATCAAACACCTGATCCCTGCACCATTGGTCTGTGTCTAAACCATTGTGCTGTGGCTCAGTTCCTATGCTTGCACATCTGCGTGCCACCTTATGCCTCCCAATATTTGAATAGCCTCCTAAATCAATAGTGCGCCACCTAATGCCCATCAGCACACCACCCTATACAGCCCCATATTAGACTGGCTCCCAAAATAATGCCTCAGCCAGCTTTGTTCATTGGGCACTGTGGGAGATTGAACCCCTGATCCCTGCATCATTGGTACATGCCTTAACCATTGTGCTATGGCTCTGCTCTTCTGCTTGTGCATTATGACACCCCATATTGAGATGCCTCCTAAAACATTGGCACGCCGCCTTATGCCCATCAGCGCACCAACTTATGCCGCCCCATATTGAGATGCCTCCTAAAAACTTAGCATGCCGCCTTATGCCCATCAGCGCGCTGCCTTATGCCGCCCAGTAATAGACTGCCTCCAAAACATTGGCGCGCCGCCTTGTGCCGCCCATTATTAATATGCCTCCAAAAACATTAGCGGAACACCTTATGCCGCCCATTATTTTGCTGCCTCATAAATTAATGCCTCAGCCAGCTGTCTTTATTGGGCTCTGTGGGGGGGGGGGGTTAAACTCTGTTTCTTGCATAGTTGGTATGTGCCTTAACCATTGTGCTGTGGCTCTGCTCTTCTGCTTACCCATCAGCGTGACACATATGCCTCCCGCACAGCTGTCTGATGCGCTAAGGTGCGGGGCGCACAAGGGCGCCGCGCACCTTAGCGCATATGTAAATTCCGGCGTTTCTTCTTTAGCGGGGAACGCCCACTCCTTATATGGCACCTGCACACTACCGGGACCCGCACATTAGCGGGGTTTTAATAAACATGCCCCTAAGTCTCAGCAAAAGACTGTGGTTCATTTTTGGTTGCAGGAAGATGCAGCAAGTCAAATTCATTTTTTCCAGTATTACTGCCTGGTTTATCAAATAAAAAGATTCAAGCCAGAGAAACCATGTGTGAATCTTTTTTGAAATGATTTAAGTTGTCAAAAATATACTAATAACATAAAATGTTATGGAGAACAGCCTATGGAAACTGTATTTTGCCAAACCTAAAGGAGCTAAGCTGTCCAACAACTACAGCAAGGGGGTCAGAAGTTACAAAATGCTCTCAATATTGAAATATTCAGTTATCCCAAATGGATCCTTAATAAAATTGAAAGCTATCCATTTCTGCATTTCTTTAAGGATGGCTCAAGCAGCTATGTCCAGGGACAGAGATTTTTCCCCTTTCGGTATTCAGCAAGGCCTCTGGGAAAGCAGTAGAAAATTTTAAATGATCATAATTAAATGGTGTTTCTGTTTAGGACCATTTGTTGCAAATGCTCCCTGGACTTTGCTTTAGGAACGGAATAGATTCATTCTTCTTCCTGAGAAGTCCTAATTTTCCGATATCTCTTTTCAGATTCACCAAGGCCAGATGGTTTATTGCCTGATCGGATAGACATAGTAGAAGGCTGCCAAGGGTAGAAAGAAAATAGAAACAAGTCAGAATATTGCAGAGAAAAGAAATGAAAAATATAGAACTTTATAACCGGTATCAGTAAATTTATTAATAGAATATTTCATTTTTATATAGGCATGATAATATTAGCAGAACCCTGGACCCTATGTACTAAAGTGTGAAGTGATGTCACAAAAGTGCACTTCATGTGAAAAATAGAGCAGAACACCTGGAACAAAAAAACCCCAATCAATATGCAGATGTTTTTTGTGCAACGTGCACTTTTGCAAAGCCATTTCACCAAAGTACACTTCATGGTAGTAAACTTTTGTGCAAAGTCTGCTTTGCATGAAGGCTTATGTAAATTTCACATTAATGAGCTGGTGCAATGCAAAAGTTTGCAAAGCAGCTCATTAATACATAAAAAATGGAAACAAGAATGCTAAAAAGATTTCGCTGGCCAGTTTTTGCAAAAAACCCCCAAAAACTTCAGCTCAAGAACTGTAGTTATTTTTTCCAAGAGTAGTGAAACAAAATGCCCCTTCACATGACAGTACAAAAAAATTGAAGGTCCTCTAGCTCTAATCAGAGGTCCCCTGGAATCCCCTCCCCCGGAGGACTTCACCTCCCTGATGGCCCAGTGGGCCAGATGCCTGTGCTAAAATATTTTAAAGTCCTCCTCCCTGAAGTCTTCCCTTCCTGAAACCCCACCCATCCAAATCTCTCCCCCCTCCCCACATTCCTCTGGTACCCCAACTCACCCCAAGGGGTTCAGGGGGTGATGGAGGCAGAAGCAATCCTCATATGTTCCTGCCACTGCCTATCTCAAAATTCTGGAGACTGACCTCTAGCGGTAGTCTTGCAGTACTACTACTAGAAGTTGAATTGCCAAATAAGGCTCACACTCTTTATTTGACAATCTAATTTTTTTGAGCCACAGCACAAATAGCATTTAAAAAAATGCTTTATACATTGCCGCAACCTGGAAGGTTTCTGGCTATGGCCACCCATGAAACATTCATGCAAATTTAAGCTAAGGATGTAAATGATCCAAGAGCTTATTTACATCCCCTAGCTAAAGTTTGCAGAAACAGGTACTAACAACATAGGCTCCAATGCATTTGAATCATTAATAAATCAGTATTGAAATATAAAGAATGATTAGCATAACTCAGGTATAATAGATAAGAAAGATCTCTAATCTAAAGAGCACAGATTGTGATTCACTACTTAGTAGTGGTATCAAGCTTACATCTTTCCTGTAGGTAGTTCATTTTGTGCCTATGGAAAAAAGCTTAGAGGCACATTCTGTCATGTATGTCTCCTGGCCATCCGGATGTACAGACATCCAGATGACTGGGAGATGCAGCCGATTCTGTTAGACGTCCCCACGGGAGCAGCATCACAGCACAATGGCTGGACGTCTGGAACGTGCCTTTATTCAGGCACCCCGGACGTCCAGCCATTTTCCCGGCTACCTCAGTCAGGCTGCTCAATGGAGCCGCAGTGCCATGGCGTCATGTTGCCAGTGCTATTTAATATTTTTATGAGCTCGCTGGGGGCTATTTTTCATAAATATGGCTTTCATGGTTACTTATGCAGATGACTTTCAATTGGTCATCATATATGATGGTGCTGAGTTGATGATTTTGCAGTGGGTGGCCTGTTGCTTGGATGATGTCGCAGCTTGGCTGTGGGTTAATCGCTTGGTGTTGAATGCAAGTGAGTCAGAAGTATTGCTATGCAGGGCACTGTTATAGTCCGCTTTTCAGACAGAATTGTTGATTGCAGGAGTTCGTTTAGAGTGGAAATTGGAGATACGGGATCTATCTCTGCATGCGCAGGTGTTGCAGGTGGTTTCTCTGGCTTATGGCAAGCTGCGATTGGTGAGGCAGCTTTGCCCATTTCTGGACAGAGAGGCCTTGCGCCTTCTGGTTCAGGCTCTTGTTTTATCCATCCTGGACTACTACAATGCTCTGTATGTTGGACTTCCTGTGTGTTTGTTTTGGAAGTTTCAGGTGGTCTAGAACTTGGCGTCGCAGCTGTTGGTGGGGTTGTGCAAACCGGATTCAGTAGCGGGTGTGCTATGCCAGTTGCATTGGCTGCCCATTCAACAGTGGTGCTTATTTAAATTGCTTGTTTTGATCTTCAAAGTGGTGAGAGGTTTGGGTCTGAGCTATTTGCAAGGGGTGGTGTCCTGATTTCAGCCCAGGAGGGCTTTGTGATCTATGCAGGTTCAACTGCCGGCCATTCCAGGGTTTGATGAGGTTCAATTGCTCCAATGACGGGCGTGTATTTTCTCGGTGGCAGCTCTTATCTGGTGGAATACTCTTCCAGAGGACCTCTAGAAGGAGACCGATTTACTTGCATTCTGGAAGACTTTGAAGACCTCTCTTTTTCCCCCCTAGGTGTCAGTAGTTGTTGGTCAATAGCGGTCAGTATTTTTAATGGTTGATGTGAAGGCCTCTCTTTTTTTTGTGGTTGTTGTTATTTTTGTTTTTGTCCTGTATGATTGTCTTGGGGGGGGGGCGGTTAGGTGGGTTCATTATGTTTGTATTATTTTTATATTTTATATTGTTGTACACCACCTTAAATGCAGACACAGATGGCGGTTTATAAATGTTTTAAAATAAATAAATAAATAAAACTGTAGGAAGGGTGTTTTTTTCTTTATAAGCTTCATTTCTTCGCTTTAAATGTATCACTGGTCTGCATTTCCAAAGAGCTCAAGTTTGGTTTCATGCTGTTTACAGAACATTTTCCCAGAAGGACTGTGATTTCTCAAGGTGGGTTTGGGCAAAGATTAAGGGGTCTGTTTACTAAACATTCCTAATGTGCGGGGCCGTGGTAGTGTGCCTGTGCCATATAAGGAGTGGGCGGTTCAGGCAGAGAAAAGAAAAAAAACGGGGTAAGCGATCGCACATTTGCGCGGGGCACAATAGTGCGTGGGAAGGCTAAGTGGCGCCTGATGTGCACACACAAAGGAGCAGAGCCATAGTACAATGGTTAAAACACTGACTGTGGGTGCAGCTGCCATGGGTTCAATTCCCCATTGTGCACAACAAAAAGGGCTGGCTGAGGCATTAACTGTAATGGGTAAAAGTGCTTTAGGAGGCATATTAATTTTGGGCGGCATAAGGCGGTGCACTGTTAATTTTGGGCGGCATAAGGCGGTGCACTGTTAATCTCAGGCGGCATAAGGCGGTGCACTGTTAGGTTTGGGCGGCATAAGGCGGTGCGCAGATGCCCAAGCATAGGAACAGAGCCACAGCGCAATGGTTAAGACACTGACCAATGGTGCAGAGATCAGGGGTTCAATCCCCCACAGTGCCCAATGAAGAAGGCTCACTGAGGCAGTGTGTATTATGTGGATGAGTGCTGTAGGGGGCAAGCTATTTTTATTTCAGTTATCACTACTAGCAAACGCACGCACAAAGCGTGTTAACATAAGGCGGCCCATAAGGCACATGTTAAAGTTCACTGTCCGCCAAGGCACCCTTGAATGTCCCCTATAGGGCACCATATATGTTGCGTCACAGGATAATGTATAGTGCACCTTATATGGACGGCAACCATAAGGTGCCCTATAGGGTGCCCTATAAAGCACCCTCAGAGGCACCTTATGGGTACAGTACACTGAGGGTGTGTTTGATGACAGCAACATATGTACATTAAATCTAAAAAAAGCTTTGGACAACCCTATCAAAGAACCCCACTGTGGGCTCGAACCCATTACCGCTGGCTCCACAGGCAGTGAAGTAACCATTGGGCTACAGCTATATAGTTGCCAGCAAGCCCCTAGCTGGCTGCAGAGAGCCTGCATGTCACCACACAGACAGTCTGCTGTGGGAACCAGGATAGGGTTAGGCCACCCATACCCATGATGCACTGCACATGCAAATCAGCTGTCCACAGATGAACACAAGACGGGGAATGCACCCCAACAGCTCCCCGGCCTGGTAGGGGGACGTGTCCGTGTGCACCCACACAGCACCTTGGCCTGGTAGGAGGTACTGACCGGGTGTTTAATTTGCACAGAGTAGCTACACACAGTCACACTGTGCGGGAACTGTGCTCACCCTGAGTGTGCGATGAGGCGCCCTGGACCAGGTCCACAGCTGAGAGAGGCCATGGCAGAGCTCCAAAACAGTCATAATCTGTGAGTTTCTGCAGGAACACCTTGGATATCTCTGTCTGTCTCAGTCAGGGGAAACCCCACAGACCCCTAGGTGGGCCATCTACCACAAACCACCCCCCCCCCCCCCCCCCAGCTGAGGGTGGCAAACAGGCAGGGTCTCCTATCAACAGATCCCCATTATACACCCCCCCCCCCCCCCGCAATGATGGCAGTAGAGTGGACCATCAACCCCAGTCCTGTTGGGGAACAGACACCCTACAGGGCAGTCCAAGCAGCCCCACACACACCCAGACCACAATATCAGACAGACAGTAGGCCTGGATATGCTAAGATGCACCCCACCACTATCTGATATTCCCCTGCATCAAGCCATCAGCCACTGCACCCTGCAAGGCACTCCAGCAGGGCACATACCAGCTGTGAACAGTCTGCTGGTTAGTCCCACTGGAAATGCATGCACCCACAACTGGGATGGCAGCACACACAAGCAGATACATCAGTGACTAGGCCCCAACAGGTGACCCATATATATCACATGAGGAAAGTGCTATGAAGCACTATGGGGGTGCCTAGCCATGCTGCCATCACTGCACAGTCAGGGTGGAGTGAAAGCCCAGCAGCACATACAGAGGTCACCCTGTCTGTGGAGGTGGTGGACGGCCACTACAATGTCCCTGCCAGTGCCCTATGCCCTGTGCAGATGCATCCTGGCCAGCCCACCCTGTCTGAGCTATACCCATGGTACCATGCTGCTCATTATGCACATCATCAGGCCAAAACTGTGGACAGTGTTTGCAGCCAACACACACTGTATAGACAGACACACACTCCCACACGTATGCCAGCATTGTGCTACTATAGAGGGGTTCAGAATCCTTGCCCACCACACCAGTCCTGGGCACAGTACAGGCATGGGTATGGTATGCAATACCATTGGGGGTCCCTCCCTAGGGTGGTAAACACTGTCAGGGGCCAGACCTGACGCACACACCGCAGACATCAGATAGATTATTATGATGGAGCTCATAGAGCAGACTGTGCGTAACGTAGGGATATCTATCTGCCAGTACTCATAGCAAACGTTTGAGAGCTGTGTACCATATACCCTGGTGTAGGGTGACATTGCTAAGGTATGCAAGTGCTGGTATTGGGAGATGCACGCAGGGCCCAATGTCCTGCCTCACCAGGAGGCATTGGCCAATGGGGCCTGTGGGTGTGGGTGTGGGTGTGTCTGTCCCTGTTGGCTGCTGCTGTACGGCAGAGGTTCCCAAATCCAGTCCAGGTTTGCAATACACTGGTTGGGGTTTCCTGCTGTCCCTCATGAATATGCATGAGCTACATCTACATGCCATGGGGGTGGTGCATAGATATACAGCACGGTTATTTGTATGAGTGGCAGCATGGAACCTGAATGGTGTGTGGTCCTCCAGGACTGCAGTTGTGAGACTCTGCTCTAGGTACCGCCCCTGGTCATGGTGTCTGTGCTTGGTGGTGTAAAAGATAGGCGTATGACCAATGCGTATATCCCCAGCAATAAAGGATTGCCCTTACTAACATGGTTTAGTTGTGGGGAAAATATGTGGACAGGATTGGCAGTAGCCCCAGCTGGGCTTTGAACTTGTGACCTTTTGCTCCTGCACACACTGTCTGTGTGCACTGCACCACTGTGTTACCACAGATGTGCTGAATTCCCTGGGAAGTCCATGACTGTACATCTGACAGGGCCTATGTTGCAGTGGACGTGCCAGCCTGCACATGGCTCGGCCACTGTCTTCTGTGGCTAGCAGCCACTGCCCCCTCCACCACCTGTACCCTACCGCCAACATGCTGGCATGTCCGTATCTTGGAAAAGCATATGACCTGATTGAGTTGTGGCACTCCAGGACTGCATTTGGGGGACTCGGCTGTCGGTAATGCCCATTGTTATGGTGTGTGTGCGGTGTTGGGTACAAAATGGGTGTGTGAACCATGCTTATGTTCTCTGCAATAAAGGAGTGTCTTTACTATCTCTGTTTAGTGGTGGGTAAAATATGGGGATTGGGTTGGCAGGAGCCCTAGCTTGGATTTGAACCTGTGACCCTCTGGTCCTAGAGGTACTGCCTCTGTCTGCTGCACCACACTGTGGCCACAGTGATAGTGCAGTCCCTGGGGGTGGGAAACCTGACCAAATGAGTCACAAACCCTGCTCTGCACATTTGTACTGTGGGCTCAGTCACCTTGTCTGGTGACAAACGTGCAAATAAACCCCTCAACCGACCACGACGAACTGGGGATAAATATATCCAAGCTGGGCAACAGTGATATGAATGGGCAACCATAGCAAACACTCCCAGGAAGGCTCAGAAAAAAGGAAATGGTTTTTGGAAGGGTCTCCGCTCCGTAGCCCCTTCCATACTTCATTTCATTTTTTTGGAGCTTTCCTGGGTGTGTTTCTTATGTTTGCCCATTAATATCAGGGTTCCCCAGCTGACTTCCTATTTTTAATATGTTTGTTTGGGTCTCTTTCTATCTTTATTTGCACTTTTGTTCTGTGCACATGTATCACACTGCTCACGTTTTGCAGGTTTCCCCGGTTTCCCTGTACATTGCTGACGGAAATGGTTTCTCTTCCCTTTAAATGCCCTCTACAGTGAATGTTTCACTCGCGCTATTTTTAACCTGCAAATTCGTCCCCGATACTGTGCGGGGAGCCTCTCCCCTCCCCTTCCCCGCCCATTGACCCCGTCTCTCCGCCCCTCGGGAGCCTTCCTCCGCCCTCAGAATGCCTTTCCACGCCTCTATCGGACATTTGCGGGCCGGGTACTTTTGCGGGGCACGTTAGTGCGGCGCGCAATTGTGCGGGGCCCAAGCGCACTTGTGCGGGGCGTTTAAGAGCGTTTCTGAGCGTTTGAGTGCCGCGTTTCCGTGCGCTATTGTGCGGCACGCAATTGTACGGCTTTTAGTAAACATGCCCCTAAGTGTGCCTTTTTATGTCTGACTTTAAGCAGTGGGGTCCTCCTCGGCCTTCACCCATGAAGTCCTTCTTTGTTTAGTGCGTGGCGTATAGTATGGTTTGAAACCACTACTCCAGATTTCTCCAGGTCAGCGTTAAGCTCCTGGGAGGTTCTTGATAGTTCCATGAGCAGAAAACGTCTTAATAACATTGCAAACTGTAGACACAGAAAACCTTGGAGATGGCCTTGTACCCCTTTGAAGTTTGATGCTTGGTGATAAAGACTTTTCTGACAGTCTTAGGCAGCTCTCTTGTCTTCACTATTCTGAAAATGGAACAGGGAGTGAATGTGGCCATTTTAAACATTAGAGTCATCATTCAATGGTTGATTCAAGTCATGTGAGCACTGACAATTGATCACAGGTGTGTCTAATTTTACTACAGTGGGAATGTGGTTCTTCTATTCAAAATGATTTGAATTGTTTATATTGGTGCCAATAATCATGTCCTGGCAATGTCCCAGTTTTTATACTATTTCCTACTATTTCCTTTTTTAATTGGTCGTTTTATTTAATTCTTTTATGTGCCAAATATGTGTGCATGTATAGTCCAAAGCCATTTCACTGGCCACTTTTTTTTAGGAGATATTGGACATTAAGGGGTTGAACTGCAAGGGTGCCAATAACATTGACCACAACTATAAGGAATAAAGTGAGGAGTAAGATATTGTAATGCTTCAAAATAAAAGAGTTTGGGGGTTATTTTGGGAGCCTAATTCACAATTTTCACTTAGATATCATAATATTAGAAAGGCTGTGATTTACATGTGGAAAGACTGGCTATAATGATATTTCCACATTTTTAAAGGAGTTTTGTGTGGTGTGGTCTAGGAGGTGCTGGGGCTTACTCATGAAGAATGTATTTTGCAAAGCATGGTGATGTGGAGGGTGGTACATTAAACATGTTCATTTTCACCTTGCTATAAATTATGTTCAAACACTAACTTCACTTGTCTTGTGGACTACTTGCAGTGTTGGTGACCAGAGATTTGTTGTGATTCTTTGGGGCCTTATTGCCATCCATAGGTGGTCGGTGGCTCAGCTGTTTGGGGAGGCTAAAGTGGAGTGTGGCTGGGGGGTAGGATTAAAGTGGAGCAGGCCTGGGGACAGCATATTAAAATCCTTGGGTTGGGGAACAACAACCATGTCAACAGTGAAGGGACAGTGGGGGTCACTTTTGAACACAGCAGGGAAGAATTGCTTCACTTTGTGATCTGATGGAAATGTACCAGCTGCCTCCCCATAGCATTCCTGTTACCGATAATAATGGGCACACTGACTACAATCAAGGAAATTATGTGTCAAAAAAGTCAAAATAATGCACCAAAATAACATACAGTATAAATTAGAACAATGGTTGCAGTATTCTGGAAAGAGATAAAGGCACTTTAACACTTAGCTCCGTCATTTCTAGTCTTCCAGTCCAGTATCTTCCGGTTGGCCATGTGAACAGTGGTGTTCAGAAATACTGTAATCCTGTGGTTACTGGCAGCTATTTATTTATTTATATATATTTATTTGGCTGGATTTATATACCACTTTTCACAAAGGTCAAAGCAGTTTACATGGGACCTTGAACAATTCAAACAATGTTTACATTGAACGAGCAACTTTGTACAATAAAGATAAGGAACAGAAATAGTTGTTATAATTCGAGCAGGCTTAGTTAACTTTAACTATATATAGATTGCTCTTCGTGGTATTCTTTTGGTAGATTGCCAAATGGCCACTAGGCTTCAGATCTGCTGGCCTTTAGTTTATTGTTGACTTACCAAACACATTAGGAATATATATCATCTGTATTATCTGTACCAATGTTTATTGATAAAAACCCTCTCCAGCAAAAGGCATATTGTGAATTTAACAACGAAACCTACAAAAGTCACTTAGGACCTATAGAACAATTTTTCCATATCAGAACAGCATTAACTTCCAGGAGTCGCACAAAAAGAGTCTGCAGTGGGCACCAGAACATCAATAAACCTACTGGGAACACTAAATTAGCCAGATTACTACAGATTGATTTTACACAGATAACACAGGTACACTACCAAAAAACTGCCTCCAGTTTTGCAACTGATTCTTATAGATTTTGGGGTGCTGAATCCAGGAAAAATAGCCAAAATGTTCCATCACGTCACGTTTTCTTGCAAAATTAGATTTCTTACCCATATTAGGAATGTTCACATAATTTCTTTTTAGCCAACTGCAGTTTATTTTCTTGGCCCAAAATAGAGGTTGTAATGGTTAACTAACTAGAAACACTCCCTCATGATATTTTAGAGTGTTTTGTATTCATTTTATACATTAACAGGACAATTGGGAGGCGGGGGGCTAAATCCAGTACTCGCGCTGGCGCATGTTCTTTCCTGTTCGCCTCGCCTCGTTCGCTCGCTCAAACACGGTGGTTGCGACATGAACGTTCCTGTCAAATTTCAGTTTCTTGCAAGTTCATTATTACCTTTTGTTTGCTCAGTCGTAATCCAGCTTTATTCCGAAGTGGTTCACTACAGTTGTAGTTTGCAGTGCTGTGTATTTGTGATGGCTCACAGAGCCAGAGGTTGTGTCAACTCTCCGGACAGTTTTTGTTTTATTTGTGGGGAATATACCGTGAAAAAGCGGCAGAGGAACATTTCTGCATTTATTAAAAAAGTATATTTCGCCTATTTCGGTTTGAAGTTAGGCGATCAAGACAAACCGTGGGCTCCTCACAAAGTGTGCAAGACATGTGAGGAAGATCTACGCTTATGGATGAAAGGTAAAAAACAAGCATTTCGTTTCGGAATACCTATGATGTGGCGTGAACAAAGAGACCACAGCAGTGACTGCTATTTTTGCTCTTGCATTGTGAAGGGATACAACTTAAAAAATAAGAACGTAATAAGTTACCCCAACCTTCCCTCAGCAATTAGGCCTATGCCTCATAGCAACAAAGTACCTGTGCCTGAACCACCAAAATCTTTGGATCATATTTGTGTGGACGGTTCTGATCATGATGAGACTCATCAGATGGCTTTTCCCGATGAGTCCAGTACTTCCGAGTTTGAAACTGAACCAGATCTGAAACCTGAACTTTTCTCTCAAGCTGAATTGAATGATTTAGTCCGGGATTTAGGACTCCCAAAAGATGCTGCCCAACTGCTAGGTTCTTGGCTTAAACAGAAAAATCTATTGTCACCAGGAACAACTTTTTATTGGTACCGCAACCGCGAGACACAATTTTTGAAGTATTTCAGCAAAGAGGAAGATTTGGTATTTTGCAACGATATATACGGAGTGATGGAAAAGTTTAAACTCAAGTATGATCCTGCTGAATGGCGGCTGTTCATTGATTCGTCAAAAGACAGCATAAAAGGTGGTGTTCTTCATAATGGCAACACATTCGCTTCAGTTCCTATTGCTCACTCTGTTATTCTCCAAGAAAAATACGAGAATTTGGCCCTGATTCTTCAGAAGATTCGTTATGATGAGCATAAGTGGATGATTTGTGGAGACTTTAAAATTCTATCCATGCTATTAGGGCAGCAATCCGGTTTCACCAAATATCCCTGCTTCCTTTGCTTGTGGGATAGCCGGGCCCGCGACCTACACTGGGGGAAAAAAGACTGGCCAATTCGGGAGTATTTGAGACCCGGTGAGAAAAATGTTCTTCATGAGAGCTTGGTACCTCGTGATAAAATTCTATTACCACCTCTCCACATTAAGTTGGGTCTCATTAAGCAATTCATCAAGTCCCTTCCAAAAGATGGTGAGTGCTTTCGGTACCTTTGCTCAAAGTTCCCCCGACTTTCTGAAGCAAAGCTAAAGGAAGGAGTGTTTGTTGACCCTGATATAAGGAAACTCATTTCAGATGGAGCATTCGCTGAAACGATATCTGAGAAGGAAAAAGAAGCCTGGGATTCCTTCAAGGATGTTGTTCTCAAATTCTTGGGGAACAGGCGGGATGAGAACTATAAGGATATTGTTGCCAGGATGCTCAATGCCTTCAAAGAACAAGGCTGTAACATGAGCCTGAAAGTCCATTTCTTGCACTCCCATGTGAACTACTTTCCCGAAAACTTGGGGGCGTACAGTGAAGAACAAGGTGAAAGGTTTCACCAGGACATCAAGGACGCAGAGAGAAGGTACCAAGGAAGATGGAACACCACTATGATGGCTGATTTCTGCTGGTTGCTGCTGCGGAAAACCCCAGATGAAAAATACACCAAGCAGCGCACCAAGAGAAGCATTCGGGGGAAGAAGAAACGGGCCCACCAGGAGATTGATTGACCCAAGAATGACTTTAAAATCTAAACTGTGTTGACAAATATCGTGTTTTTACTAAAAACTTTGAAATAAAAATTTGCTAGTTATTACCAGTGTCGGATCTCATTTATTAGAATTTTATTTTCACACCATCGGGTGTTTGTCTTCATGTATTGCAATGGTGCGGTTTGCGTTTTCTATTCTTACATACATACCTGTACAACATTTTTTGCACATTTCTTTGCTTTGCTTTGTGTCTAACCTCGCTCTTATATGCTCAATGTTTGTGCACATGTATGTGGCTGTTTTAAGTGCAGACAATTTTGCTACCATCACACTGTGTTTTGTTGACATTACTCTACTCTATTCTTATGTGCTGCCTTGTTACAATTTTCTTTATTCTTATTTGAATAACTACTAAACAATTAGTATAAAGAATTCATCCAAGAAACTTTTATCTCGATCGCACTCAATCTGAAACGTTCACCTCAAACTGCTAACCCAATGTAGCAAAAAATCTGTACGTGATGGAGCAAATTGGTTACCAGATTTGGATTCAGCGCACCAAAAAACGTAAAAATCAATCGAAACATTAGAGGCAGTTTAAAAAAATTTTTTTTTAGTGTACCTGTGTAATCAATTCTAACAGAAGATCTGGCTTCTTTCACACATGCAGAATTCAGACAGACCCTTACCAAATATAGAATAAGTAACCAAAAACTAAAAATAGAAATATGTAGAAAAAATTTAAACAAACCCCAAGAACGATAGTCTGCATGCAATGCAACACCTGAGATGCACTTCCCCCTGTACTGTGTAAAATATAATGATAGCAATGTACATTTCAAAGCTGTCATATTCCATTCACTAAAACTGTCCATTAGTCATTTTTCTCTCTCCACCTGTCTTCTTCACATCCTCTTCTACATTCATCTTTGACATTTATCTTTTCCTTTCAGCCTTCTTCCATTTATTTTCCTTTCCACCCTCTGACTCTCTATCGACTGAGATTTAATTCTCTGTATTATCCAATTTCCTCTTTTTACTGTACCTACCTATAGCTTTCCATCTCTCTTTCTTCGCCCTTTCCATCCAGCCCCCAATACTCCATCCAGCGCCACCCCTCTGTCTCCTCCCTGTGTCCAGCACATGCCCTTTGTCTCTCTACTCTTCCATGTTTATCATTTCTCCTCTGTTTTCTTTCTCCCCCTATGTCCAGCATTTTCCCTCTGTCTCCTTACTCCCTTTGTGTCAAGCATCTCCCCTGTCACCCTATCCCCAATGTCCAGCAACTCTCTAGCACCCTATTCCCCCCTCCATGTGTACCAGCCTCTTGTCACCCTATTCCCTCTTTCCATGTCCAGAAACTCCCCTGTCACTCTATTCATGTCCTCCATGTCCAGGAAATCCTTTTGAGTTCCTAGCCTTTCTCTCCCTCTCCCTCAGTCCAAAGGCTTTTGCATCTTCTCTCCTCCCACACACTCCTGCTGTTGCCACTGATTCCTTCCCTCCTCTTCTGTTGATTCCTTCCCCCACCACCCTGCTGCTGCCACCGCCACCTCTGATTCCATCCCCCCACTGCTCTTGCCTCTGATGCTTCCGCCTCTCCCGCTGCTGCCTACTGAGACTTGTGGCAGCAAGCAACAAACAAAGCTGCAGAGCCATTCCCTCCATGCTACAGATGATGGGTCTGCCGGTCCCGCCTCCCTGTTCCTGAGGGGTGGGACCAGCAGAGCTATCATTGGCTGCATACAGAAAATTGTCTTGCAGCTTTTTTGTTGTTGATGCTTGCTGATGCTGCACATCCCAGTAAGCAGTAGCAGCAGCAGTGGGGGTGGGGGAGGAAGACGCTGTGCTGACTCTGGATATTTTTGACCTGTGTGACTCAGACTGGCAAGCAGAGCAAATAGCAGTGCTGCCTGCCAGTTGATTTGAAGTCGGGGTATGGGAGGGCACAGTTGGGGCTAGGAAGGCTTCGTCTCCGCAAGCCTCTTGTATGGGGCACTGATGTTGTCATTTCTGGCCGTGTAGGTGAGTCTCTGGCTACCTTTTATTCCCCTGCTCTCTGTCCTGTCCATCTCATTTACCTAGTAGCATTTTACTTCAAATACCCTGTGTATCTCATTCTCCTATCCCCCTTCCCTCCCCCTCCTCCCCAGCTGTGTTCCTCTCAAACTCCCAGTGTTGGCTGCTTTAGTGCTGGTAGATAGTCTCACTTGGTATTGGTGTAGGGAGGCAGAAGCCAAGATGACTTGTGCTGGCAATGCTGCATGAAAAACCTAGGACACATAGGAGGGCCACAAGGAAGCATCCCTATCAGAGGATATATAGACCTAGGACCCGATTCCTAGATCTCCCAGATGACCAGTGCCTCTCCTCTGCTCCACTACACAGAGGGGGTAGCCAATGCTTGTCCACTTCAAGGTCTTCATTGGTAGTTTCCAGTTTGTGTTGACAATTGCTTTGAGCCTCAGCCAGTCTGCCATCTTACAGTGCATCTCCCAATTTCTGGGGGCCTTTCTCACCCATAGCTCTGACTATGTAGCCTTCTCTCAGAATGTGCAGCAGAAGCAGCAAATGATGAACCAGCTTTATGAAGAAAGTTTTGTCGCCACACTTCACATCTTTAGCCATCTTTTCCTCTGCCTTTGATTTTGCTTTCCTTATTTCTCTTTTTGTCTCTTTTAGTTTGATCCTGTATTCCTTTCTGTGTACCTCTATTCACAAAATTCAAAAGCTTGCAAACAGAGGAACAGAAATGAATACAGGATCAAACTCAAAGAGACAAAAAGAGAAATAAGGAAAGCAAAATCAAAGGCAGAGGAAAAGATGGCTAAAGATGTGAAGTGTGGCGACAAAACTTTCTTCAGGAATATTCGGGAGAGGAGGAAAATCAGAGGTGGAACTGCAGGACTCAGAAGTGCTGGGAATGGACTCGTGGAAAATGACATTGAAAAAGCGAAATTGCTAAACAAATACTTCTGCTCTGTTTTTACTAAAGAAAATCCTGGAGAAGGACCACCTGTGACTCCCAAATATATAAATGGGAATGAAGTAGATACCACACCATTCACAGAAGATGATGTGTTAGAGCAACTTGCAAAACTGAAAGTGGACAAGGCCATGGGACCGGATGGGATACATCCCAGGATACTGAAAATAGTTCAGAGAGGTTCTTGCAGGGCCATTAAAGGATGTTTTCAACAGATCCTTGGAAACAGAAGTTCCTCAGGACTGGAGAACGGCCAATGTGGTACCTCTTCACAAAAGTGGTGACAGGGAAGAATTGACAAACTACAGGTCTGTGAGCCTTACCTTGGTGGTGGGAAAAGTAATGGAGGCGCTCCTAAAAGAGTGAACAATGGACTTTCTCAAAACCAACAGGTTGCATGATCTGAGGCAACATGGTTTTACTGAAGGACGAACTTGCCAAACAAATCTGATTGAGTTCTTTGACTGGGTGACCAGAGAACTAGATCAGGGGCATGCGATGTATGTCATCTACCTGGATTTCAGCAAAGCCTTTGATACTGTTCCTCATAGGAGGCTTATTAATAAACCCAGTAGTTTGGGGATGGGTCCCAAGGTGGTGAACTGGATCAGAAATTGGTTGACTGACAGACAACAGAAGGTGATGGGAAATGGAGCTCACTCGAATGAAAGGAGGGTGATTAGCGGGGTGCCCCAGGGTTCACTCCTGGGACCATCACTGTTCAATGTTTTTGTGAGTGATATTGCTGAAGGACTGAATACAAAAGTCTGTCTTTTTGCAGATGACACGAAAATTTGCAACAGAGTGGACTCCCCCGAGGGAGTGATTAACATGAGGAAAGATCTACAAAAGCTGGAAGAATGGTCTAATGCTTGACAGTTAAGATTTAATGCGAAGAAGTGCAGTGTCATGCACTTGGGAAGTAGAAATCCAAGGGAAAGGTACACGACAGGGGGTGAGAGGTTGGTGTGCATGGACCAGGAGAAGGACCTTGATGTGATTATTTCTGAGGATCTCAAGGTGGTAAAGCAGTGCGACAAGTCAGTGGCAAAAGCCAGGAGGATGTTGGGTTGCATACAAAGAGGAATTACCAGCAGAAAGGAAGAGGTACTAATGCCACTGTAGAAGTCACTGGTGAGGCCTCACTTGGAATACTGTGTTCAGTTTTGGAGACCATATCTTGCAAAGAATGTAAAAAGACTGGAAACTGTTCAGAGGAAGGCGGCCAAAATGATTTGAAGCCTGCATCAGAAGCCTTATGAGAAGAGACTTAAAGACCTAAATATGTACACTCTGGAGGAGAGGAGGGATAGGGGAGATATGATTTTGACCTTTAAATACTTAAAGAGAAATAATGAACAAACAAACCTATTCCAAAAACAGGGAAGCTGTAAAATTAGAGGGCATAACATAAAGCTGCAAGGGGGCAAATTGAAAGGCAATGTCAGGAAATACTTTTTCACTGAAAGGGTGGTGGATGCTTGGAATGTAGGGTTGCCAACTGGCTCAAGATGCGCCCGACAGGCTTGTTCCAGTCCTGGGTTTACACCATTGCATGCAGGGACTTGTAGTCTTGCTTTTCTTATGGAGTGCAATGGAGAAATCAGAACTACATATCCCTATATGCACTGGAATGAACCCAGGACTGGATCAAGCCTGTCGGGCGCATCTGGAGCCAGTTGGCAACCCTATTGGAATGCCTTTCCGATGGAAGTAGTGGGGACAAATACAGTGACAAAATTCAAAATGGCATGGGACAGACACAGTGGATCCCTTTACAGCAAGAGGATAAAATCAAAATAAACTTAACTATCTAATTTCTCAACAAACAGGGGTGTCCTACACGGAGCGGTGGGTTCACCCCTAAACAAAGACATGGGGAAGGGTGGCCTGCACAGAGCGGCAGGTGCACCTACTATTGCCATCTTACTGGGCAGACTAGATGGACCATACTGGTCTTTATCTGCCGTCATTTATTATGTTACTATGAAATGGCTTGATTTCTAGCTGTGTTGGGGGTCATAAATTGCACATTTGTGCCTATCAGGTCCCAACGAGGGAGAGAGGACCTATGCCAGCAGAAAGGCATCAACATGTTGGTGGTCTGCCATGCCCATAGTGAATTAGCAGTTGTTTTTCTAAGATTTCCAGGATCCTTGCACACTCTGGAATCTATGACAAGTTCAAGAGTGGACAGATGAATGGCGATTGGTTGATATGCAAGCCCTGCACTACCCTACACTACCAACTATACATGCACATGCTAGAAAGTCCTAGGGCCTTCCAAATCCTCCACATACATTGCCAAAAGCATGGCTGCAGTGCTTACTCTCTACAGCTAAGAGACTGAGTCTTACCTTTTGCCTATTGTCTGCTTTTTCCTCCCCCACACACGTGATAGAGGCTGCCTTCTAAGGAGATGGCTCCTGTATCCTATAATAGCAGTACAATAGGGCCCGCCGTAAAACCAGGACCATCATAGAGAGGACCCTGGGTGGTGGAATGTCAAGTGATACGGATTATCCATGCCAACATTACATACCTAAAGACTGGCTAATGCTTGACACACAACAGCATCCAAGGTATTACTTTTTACTCTTTACAGTTTTAGGATGTAGCATTAAAAAAACCCCTTAAAAGTGGATGCTTCCAAGCCAAGGTGTTCAGTTGCTAAGATACTTGTCTACATATAAGGTACTCCTCTAGAGCAGCAGCCCGACTTTCACTAGATAGCATGTGATGTGAAATGGAGGCATACAACACCATGCCAGTGAGAGACTGCATCTACAAAGAGCTCTGGACACATCTCAACAGCAGTCCACACCAGAGAAAAGAGGTGCCACCTGTTTTTGGGCAAAGCACAATGCCAAGTACATAAGACTGATACCTGACACAGCATCAGATCTAGGTATAGAGGATGCCTTTAAGCTTGGTATGAGAGTACAGGGGCCATGAGAGCAGAGGTGTGTAAGAGATAATTACTGGTGGCCTCTGTAGATAGAGATATTTTCAGTTCCCCATCCCCCTGCAGTGAGTCCACATCGATTGTTTCTAGATCTGGCACTTCTGGTCAGTGAGTGCCCTGGGTTGGCCAGTTGGACCTCTGTCACTTGCTTTTTTATGCTCATCCTTAATTCTCTCCATTTCCTTTTAAGGTCTTTGCTGTCCCAATTGTTGTGGAAAATAGAGTTGACCTTGATGTAGATCCCGATCCACAACTCTGGCTTGGTGTATGCACTCACTCTCTGACCAGAAGGGCCAAAGAAGGTCCTATGATATTCAAACATATCCCACACTATGACATCAACCTCAGTGGTGCTGAAGTTGCCTTTTCTAGTAAGGCTCTTCCTCTGAGATGTCATCCTGAACTGGCTAGCAGCACAGATGTCATGGCTTCTAAAATGCATTCATCCAACATGTGTATGTGCATCCACGTCAAAAAGGTGGTGCTTCTATGTCAGCATTTTACATGTGGTTCTTTCTGAAATCTGTCAGCTATGCATGTGGATCAGAGATACATGTGGTTAACAGTGATCTGAGAAAGGGCCATGCACATGTACCCCATTTACACATAGCTAATGGCAATTTTCAAAAGAGCTTGCATGGTTATGGTGTTAATACCGTTGCAGCAATGGGTCTACTGCATCTCTGCTAGCCCATTATAATGCTCTATCCCACACCTATTAGGGTGATTTGGAGGGGAACACTCTTGTTTGGAAGGGCTTGCCTATCCTTTGTGGGCATCATTTGCATGTATAACTCAGGAAGCTGCTACCTCTACCTTGCTAAGGGTAATGTACCAAGCTTAAAGGTGGAATAGGGGGAACATGGATACTGTCGCCGCCTTCCCCCGCCTAGGCGGTTGCCTGACGAGGAAAGGGGGCTGCACTTTCAATATTTATTTAATATGGACTCCTAGGGCAAAGGCCTCTGGGAGTTGTAGTTCCTTGAGCATTTGATTGTAGTTGTAATAAAGAGATTTAGCCGAGGTTTGAAAGCAACACAGGAAATTTTATTCGCCTCCCTTGTTTAACAGGAACTTCTAAGGAAGCTTGGCATAACACATGTAAAGACTTTTTCCACAAGAAATAAAAAGGTTGGTAAACTTTCCACAGATATCAATTGCCCTTGCTTGCTTCAACAAGGCAATGATTGCTTTCTTCCAAATAAAGGTTTCAGTTCACAGTCCTTTACTGCAATTAGTTGTCCATTGAAGACTTTCATACAGCAATACTCATGCAATAAACTTTTCTTCTTTGCTTCAACTTAATCAGGGTTTTAATTAGTTGCACTAGAGACTTTAGGCGATCCTCCTTAACAAGTCTCCTGCTTTTAAAAGAGCAGCCACACTAATTAAAACTTTCTTTCCTTTTCAGAACATACATGCACATAAAACAAACTGGAATCTCTTCAAGCTTATAACTCAGAAGATTCTCATTTTACCCTTATGGATAAATCACATTCCATTTCTTGATCAGGTTGACTTAATTCACTATCACCTTCTCCAACTTCCATTGACTCACATTCAGAGCAATCAGGTTCTGCAGCTTCATTGAACAACCTAATCAGCTGTTCCCCTCGAGACCTCTCTCGGGACTCAGAGCTGCTATCAAAGCAAGGTAATTCCTGATCTTTTACCAAACGTTTCAACAGTTTTAAAACATTCAAGCTTTCTCTGTTAAGAGGTTTTCTTACCAGCCCTTCTTGAGGTGAGATTCTTGGACTCAGCGTCTCCTGGTAAGCCCTTATGATTGAGTCACTCCCAGCAATCTCTCCTTGCTTAAACCTCCGGGTTTTTGAACCTACTGCAGGCTTCCTATAGCCCTGGTACCGGTCCAAACTCTGGAGCTGGCTTTGGGGATACTCTTCCCTCAAACTGGTGTCTGAGAACCTTTCTCTAGACTCCTGGCTAAAATCTTTACTTGCAGTTCCTTTTAGGATTCTCCTCAGCACTGTTTCACTGCCACTTCCCTGGCCATGCTGGTTCCTGCATAGATTAGCCCTTCCGTCTCTCTTCCTCATGTAATGCTGATGCTCATGCTCAGACTGAGGTTCCTTCCCAGACTCCGCCTCTGAATCAGACTCAGCTCTCGATTCAGCTCTTCCCTCAGCTCTTGCTCCCCCAGCTCTACTCCTCCCTGTTCTCTCGGGCTTATATGAGTGGGTATGGCCTGTATCTTTCCACCCCGCCCCCCAGCTGTCTTAGATTGCCACCCTCAGTTACCATGGAGCTGGGGCGTGGCCTTAGGACAGCAGCTTTAGACAGGTTTTTTTCTTTCTTAGCTGCACTTTTAAAGTGACAATTCCCTGCACTTTCCTTCTGACTGGAGGAAACTGCTAGTGTTTTCTCTATTTCCATAGGCACTGGGCTAGCTTCGCCACCACATATCCCCCCGCTTAAGATATTACGGGCTGGTGTATTAACTTCAGCACAGCTCGTAATACGCAAAAGGGCGTCCTGTGTGACCTGATTCTTACCTATCCTATCCTTTACTGTGGCCAGCCGAGCTAAGGCTACTCGGTCCTGCCCGGGACGTAAGGCACTAGGGAACTTCCGTGGGAGCCCTAATAACTCCTGCTGCTGAGGCCAGGAAAGTTCTTCCCCTATCCTGGGGCCTGGATCTCCCTTGCAATCAGTCAATTGCGGGCCCAGATCCTCTTCCTCTGTTACCTCACAGCTGGCAGCTAAACCCTTTATTCCTGTCTTACCGGTGGAACCAAAACCTCCGTGCCCCCTAGTTGTAGGAGTTAACTCCGTTACCTCCTCCAGGGACGGAAATCCAACCCGTTCACAGATCATTTGAGCTATACGGGTCCCCTATATTTACCTTAAAATCCTCTCTTGCAAAGTTAAACAACAGCACCTTAATCGTCCCTCGATAGTCGGGGTCGATTACTCCGGCGCCTACATCAATGAAATTTTTCCAGGCTAAACCTGAACGAGGGGCAAGGCGTCCATAACAGCCTGGGGGTATTTCTACTTGTATTCCTGTCTCTACCAGGGCTTTTCCCTGATGGGGGATGATTATCTCCTCTGCGCTACATATATCAAAGCCGACTGCCATTTTCGTAGCCCGCTTAGGAACTTTGGCGTTGGGAGTAGTGCGGCAAAACCTAAGGACAAACTGGGACTTTTTAGGGATGTTCTCCTTATTAGCTATCCCCCCTTTGGCCTGTCGCTGTTCGGTTCCAAACAAAGGATGGGGAACCGGCCTAGCCTTAGTGTTCCTTGTATGTGTAGATGTTGCTTGTTCTCCCTTACACTCATTCCCCCGGGGTACTTTCCCACCCTCCAAATGAGGTGAATCCCCTGGTGGGGCTTCTCTGTTGTCTTCTGGGTCTTTTAGTGATGCTAAGGTGGATGTCTTACCTGTTCTATTCTGAAGACCCTCTGCTATCCCACGCCTAAACTGGGGCCAGTCCCTTCCCAGGACTAACGCTTGTGGGAGCCTTGGTACTACAGCCACAGGTATTTTCCGCTTTAGCCCTAAACCTTTCATTGAGACAGTATAAACGGGGTATGACGAGGCTGCCCCGTGAATGCATCGTATCCTTATACACTTTTCTTGAGGCTCGGGAACCGGACCAATCTGGGCTGTTATCTCTTTCCAGAGCTTCCTCGAGATCATAGACTGGTCCGCTCCAGAGTCCAACAAAGCTTCTACTTGGACACCCTCCACCTCTACACCTAGGAGGAATCCTTCTCCCCTCTCTTCAGAATGGGAGGCCATAAGGGCTGTCCTAGCTCTGCAGTCTTTTTTCATGTGTCCCTCTTCCCCACAAGAAAAACATTTTCTTTGCATATATCTGGGTTTATCTAGATGCATTACCTTCATCCCTTCTCCTCATATAGCTTTTCCTTTCCTTTCTGAGGCTACTTCGACTGCTTGCGTTAGACCACCCACCTTAACCGGGCTTGCCACACTGGCCTCTAGGTAACGCTCAGCCAGTGAGGTTGCTGCCTCTGTGGTCTTGCAGTCTTGTAGGATCAGGAAGGATCTCATATCTTTTGGAACAGCGTCCATGAACTGCTCCAGGATAATACCATCTAATAATGACTCCTTCGTTTGAGTCTCAGGTGTCAGCCATTTTAATGCCAACCCTCTAATCCGCTGGCACAAAGCACGCGGTGTTTCACTAGGTTTTAATCTAGAGCTCTGCAAAAGGCGGCGGTAGACCATGGGGTTTAGGCCCAAACGGTCTCGTATTGCCTTTTGTAGCTCTTTATAATCGGTGGCTAATTCCACAGGCATAGCCCTATAGGCTGCTAGCGCTTCTCCCGTCAAGGAAGCGGCCAGCCGTATGGCCCATTGATCTTTATGCCAACCAGATAGAAGAGCTACCCTCTCAAAAGCTGCTAGAAAATCGTCCATATCATCCCCTTTTGTTAATTGCCCAAAAGAGAATGTCCCAGTCCCAGGTATCCCAAACCCTGGTACATCCCTTAAGGAACCTGGTACTGTCCTTGGGGATTCTGCTGCTTGCTTCTGTGCTCCCAGCCAATCACCCATCGCCTCGAGCAGTGGCTTTTGCTGGACCTGGAGCATGGCCGCCGTGTGTTCCAGTGTCCGTGCCGACATCTCTTGTTGTTTCTGGAATTGTTCGGCCATCCATCTCAAAAGCTCTGTCTGCTCCATCCTTGGTAGAAGCTGAAACGACAAAACAGAGAGAGAAACCACCAAGTGCGGCTCCCAAAATATAGGCCCTCTCTCCTCTGCTCTCCTGGCGCACTGCTGTAGTCCCACCCGGCACTGGTATCCGTTTATACCCCTTTATAAATACGGATTACCTTAGGCAGGTGTAGACTCGGGTTTATCAGCCAGCAGGTTACGGCTTCAGGAATCTGCTCCAGTCCGGACCTTCTGCTGTTGATCCGGGTCCTTCTTTTCCAGCAGGCTGCTTGTATCCTCAGTGCATGTAGAAAAAAAAATTTCCCCTTTTTTTTCTCTTTTTCTTGTAGTTCCGGTGTCTTGGGAACACGTGGCCAAGGCGAAATCCTAAATACTACGCCACCTGTCGCCGCCTTCCCCTGCCTAGGCGGTTGCCTGACGAGGAAAGGGGGCTGCACTTTCAATATTTATTTAATATGGACTCCTAGGGCAAAGGCCTCTGGGAGTTGTAGTTCCTTGAGCATTTGATTGTAGTTGTAATAAAGAGATTTAGCCGAGGTTTGAAAGCAACACAGGAAATTTTATTCGCCTCCCTTGTTTAACAGGAACTTCTAAGGAAGCTTGGCATAACACATGTAAAGACTTTTTCCACAAGAAATAAAAAGGTTGGTAAACTTTCCACAGATATCAATTGCCCTTGCTTGCTTCAACAAGGCAATGATTGCTTTCTTCCAAATAAAGGTTTCAGTTCACAGTCCTTTACTGCAATTAGTTGTCCATTGAAGACTTTCATACAGCAATACTCATGCAATAAACTTTTCTTCTTTGCTTCAACTTAATCAGGGTTTTAATTAGTTGCTCTAGAGACCTTAGGCAATCCTCCTTAACAAGTCTCCTGCTTTTAAAACAGCAGCCACACTAATTAAAACTTTCTTTCCTTTTCAGAACATACATGCACATAAAACAAACTGGAATCTCTTCAAGCTTATAACTCAGAAGATTCTCATTTTACCCTTATGGATAAATCACATTCCATTTCTTGATCAGGTTGACTTAATTCACTATCACCTTCTCCAACTTCCATTGACTCACATTCAGAGCAATCAGGTTCTGCAGCTTCGTTGAACAACCTAATCAGCTGTTCCCCTCGAGACCTCTCTCGGGACTCAGAGCTGCTATCAAAGCAAGGTAATTCCTGATCTTTTACCAAACGTTTCAACAGTTTTAAAACATTCAAGCTTTCTCTGTTAAGAGGTTTTCTTACCAGCCCTTCTTGAGGTGAGATTCTTGGACTCAGCGTCTCCTGGTAAGCCCTTATGATTGAGTCACTCCCAGCAATCTCTCCTGGCTTAAACCTCTGGGTTTTTGAACCTACTGCAGGCTTCCTATAGCCCTGGTACCGGTCCAAACTCTGGAGCTGGCTTTGGGGATACTCTTCCCTCAAACTGGTGTCTGAGAACCTTTCTCTAGACTCCTGGCTAAAATCTTTACTTGCAGTTCCTTTTAGGATTCTCCTCAGCACTGTTTCACTGCCACTTCCCTGGCCATGCTGGTTCCTGCATAGATTAGCCCTTCCGTCTCTCTTCCTCGTGTAATGCTCATGCTCAGACTGAGGTTCCTTCCCAGACTCCGCCTCTGAATCAGACTCAGCTCTCGATTCAGCTCTTCCCTCAGCTCTCGCTCCCCCAGCTCTACTCCTCCCTGTTTTCTCGGGCTTATATGAGTGGGTCTGGCCTGTGTCTTTCCACCCCGCCCCCAGCTGTCTTAGATTGCCACCCTCAGTTACCATGGAGCTGGGGCGTGGCCTTAGGACAGCAGCTTTAGACAGGTTTTTTTCTTTCTTAGCTGCACTTTTAAAGTGACAATTCCCTGCACTTTCCTTCTGACTGGAGGAAACTGCTAGTGTTTTCTCTATTTCCATAGGCACTGGGCTAGCTTCGCCACCACAATACATGTGTCATGCTGTGAAGGGTATATACCAACTACTGTTTTGGATGTGTTTTTTTACACAAGCTTAAAAGACCAGATCTCACCTGCAGGCAAGTGATGATAACCCTAATGGCCAACTCAGGAATGAGGGGAGCAGTGTTTTTAATTGTTTTATCCTGTATATAGATTTATATCAATTGGGCTTCCAGGGCTGTTTTTAATGTGTATATAGGGCCAGGCCAGAGATTTTTTATGTACGTTTTAACATGAATATAGATATCATCTCAGTGGAGCCTCCAGGGCTGTTTTTAATGTGTCTATAGGGCGGGACCAGAGATTTTATGTGTGTTTTAACCTACATGTAGATGTGTGCTCAATAGGCCCTTTAGGGCTGTGTGCAATGAGCCTATAGGGCAGGGGGCCATGGGTTTTTATGTGTGTTTTTACATGTACTGTATATTAATATTAGCCTTAATCCTCCAAAGACTAAACTACAATCCCATGGGGCCACACTGAGCTATCTTCATCTGTAGCCCCTATGGTTAGGGATGTACATACTGGGGAAGGGGATGCATGTGCTTATTCACATGTGGTGAATTATGCATAGGTGGGTGGATGGGGTGGTAATCCTACTCATATCTGGATACTGCTTGATGGTTGTTGCAGCTCCACAGATCCTATATGTGCTTTATGCATTCTGGGGTTTGTCTTGCATGGGGCGTTAGCACTGCTCTGTATTGTCATGTATATATGGACATACATAATAGCTTGCTATCTGCACTTTCAGATTTGAGCTGATTTGCCTTGTGCCTCAAGGATGTGTAAGTGACATATTTCCTAGCTGTTGTGAATGGGGCACATCATCTGAATAAATTGTTTATAGTTTATTTAAAACTTGATAATACCACTCTTCGTAATAACACCAGAGAGGTTTACAGTTTAAAACTGAATTTAAAAAAATTGAACAGACATAAACTATTAAAACAAAACATACACAATAATAAAATATAAAAAGAAATTAACAAACATAGATGGGGTGATTCCGATCTGCGAATAGCAGGGATAGACCTCCGAACGGGATGTCCATTCCTGGTATTCGTGCCCCTTCCCACTGGTGGCTAACTTCCCTGCCAGTTCTACGGGCAAGTTAGAAGGGGGTGGGGAAGGGGCAGATCAGGGGTGGAGTTAGGGCGGGCTAACTTCCCTAGTCGTCAGGGGTCAGCAGGCCCGGGGACAGAAAGCGGCAGGAGGGAGTAGTGAGCATTCCCCCCAGCTCAACCCTGGACTTGGGAGGCCAGATCAGGGTTCAGGCTGTGGGGAATGCAGTGCAGGAGCTGGTGGCCGGGATCGTGGCTTTACAATGGAGATGCGGTGCCATGGCAACCAGACGCCATGGCGCCACGGCTCCAATGTAAAGCCCAGACTGAGTTAGTTGGGCATGGCCTGTACGTGCAGGCTGGGCTGAATCACAATCCCGGCCTGCATGTACAGGACTTATCGCGATTCTGATTCAGTGGGGCTAGATGTGCCCTGTGGAATGAGAATCGTGATGCCCTCTGTAAGTCCGGTTCAGACTGGGCATACAGAGGACTTGTATGTCTGTGACAGAATCAGGCATAAACTGATTAAACATAATACATATAGGCCCCAAATTTGACCTGGGCGGTGCTTTGCGCCATGTCGGCACATAGCCCGCCCACGTCCCGCCTAACACGGATTTTCCATGCTGGGGAAATATGCAGCCCTGGCATTGAAAATCTGGGTGTTGCCGCTCAGACAGGAAGCTGCAGAAGCTACCCGTGTAGCACTGATTTTCAATGCTACACGGTTAGCCCCAGCACCTTAAAGATAGGCAAAGTTTTCCCACGCCTATCTTTAAAGTGCAGAATGCTAATCATGTAGCATCAAAAATCGGTGCTATATGGGTAGTGCCATGACCCGCCTCTGCTCCACCCTGGAACGCCCCCAATACACCCCGATGCTATGCGGAAAGCATCTGGGCGCGTTAGGGACATATCTGGGATTTTTGAAGGGCCGTCTTTTTTCTAAGTTGAAGAGCCCTAACCTTTTAAGCTTTTCCTCAAAGGGGTATCTTTCCATCTCCTTCACCATTTTGGTGGCTATTCTCAGTACCTTTTCTAATTCTGGTATATCCTTTTTAAGATATGGCAACCAGAATTGCACACAATATTCAAGGTGCGGTCGCGCTATGGAATATTACAGAGGCATTATAATATCCTTGTATTTTTTTCTCCATTCCTTTCCTTATGATTCCTGGTAGGTGTTTCTATAGTGCTGGGAATGTAGTGTGTACTACAGGATTCTCCCTAACACATTTGTCAGAATAGTTTTATGGTGCTGAGATGCAAATGGCCTGGTTGCCTTCTCATTAGTAGTATTTGGCTAGAGGCACCTTAAGTGATATAAAGGAAAAGGATGGTTTGCCAAAGATTCCATTTGCTTACAGGTGGGGGGACAATTGAAAGGCTACATGCAGGCATGTATGGGGATGGACTGTGTGTTGTACTTAATCTCCCTCTGTGTATGCTGCCCATCTATTGGGTCTCCAACTCAGGCCATTTCCCTTTTAACAAGTGTTATTACCCTCCCTCCCTCCACAACACCCACCCACCCCTGGGATAATCATAGCTTTATAGGTACTTACACATCTTAAAAGACAGGAGGTGCTCTCAGGTGAAGCTCGTTACCCAAATCAGTCATACACTAAGGACCTGAGATTAATTAAGCTTCAGGTGAAAAAGGTATATTCAACATATTAGGTACAGTTTTATTAGTATAAATATCCATAGCAACCCTTAGTAAGTAAAGAACTTAAAGATCTAAACACAAACTTAAAACTAAGATGCAGACAGCAGTCCAGCAGCGAGATGGGGGCTTTCCAGTCTTTTGCATTGAGTGTCACATGTATAATTTTCTCCCAGTTGGTGAGAGGTCTTACGTGTGCACTAGGTGCAAGGAGCTCTTTGCTCTCAGAGAACGAGTCCGTTCTCTAGAGGCTAGAGTAGCAGACTTGGAAAACATGAGAAAGACAGAGAGGTACATAGACAAGACCTACAGGGATATAGTCCTGAAGTCCCACCTCCAGTCTGGCAGCATCCCTGTTGCCATGGAGGAGAGAGGTCACGTGACAGGAGAGCATCACCCTGATGTGGCAGGAAGTGATCCTGTAACTAGGACCTGTCCTTCAGGTGATGTAAAACCCTCTCGCACCGAGGAAGTTTCTCCAGGGCGATGTGCCCATGGAGGAAGGGTTAGGACAGCCGTTATAGTTGGTGATTTGATCATTAGGCATGTAGATAGCTGGGTGGCTGGTGGACCTGAGGATCGCCTGGTAACATGCCTGCCTGGTAGCGGACCTCACGCGGCACCTAGATAACGTCTTAGATAGTACTGGGGAGGAGTCTGCTGTCTTGGTACATGTCGGTACCAATGACATAGGAAAATGTGGTAGGGAGATTCTGGAGGCTAAATTTAGGCTTTTAGGTAGGAAGTTGAAATCCAGAACTTCCAGGGTAGCGTTCTCCGAAATGCTTCCCGTTCCATGCGCAGGACCCAAAAGGCAAGCAGAGCTCCGGAGTCTCAATGCGTAGATGAGACAATGGTGCAGAGATGAGGGTTTTGGATTTGTTAGGAACTGGGGAACATTCTGGGCAAAGGAGGGGCTCTTCTGAAGGGATGGGCTTCACCTTAACCGGGATGGAACCAGGCTGCTGGCATTAACCTTTAAAAAAGTGATAGAGAAGCTTTTAAACTAGATAATAGGGGAAAGCCCACAGTCGCCCAAGAGCGGATGGTTCGGAAGAATGTATCCTTGAAGGATACTACCAAAAGCAGAGAGGTTCCAAAAAAGAGTAAAGTAGCCCAAATGTCCTCGAGTATGGAGGACATAGAGCTTAAAGATCCCAAATTACCCATGTCTACCAATAGCCAAATTAATATGAGTAAAATACAGTCTCTAAAATGCTTGTTTAGAAGTCTACAAAATAAGATGGGAGAGTTAGAATATACAGCACTAAATGAGAGGTTAGATATGATTGGAATATCAGAGACATGGTGGAAGGAGGACAACCAGTGGGACACTGTGATACCTGGGTACAAACTATATCGTAATGATAGAGCTGATCAAATTGGTGGAGGGGTTGCGCTCTATGTTAGAGACGGCATTGAGTCAGAAAGGATTAAAGTTTTGCAGGAAACAAAATTTGCTGTAGAATCTCTATGGATTGAAATTCCATGTAAAAAAGGGGAAGGCAATGGCAGTGGGGGTATACTATCGACCGCCTGGCCAGAATGAACAAATGGATGATGAAATGCTCAAAGAAATCAAGGAAGCTAACAAAAGTTACAGTGCAGTAATAATAATGGGTGATTTCAATTACCCCGGTATCGACTGGGTCAGTGTCACAGCAGGACATGCTAGGGAGATAAAGTTCCTAGATGAAATTAATGACTACTTCTTGGAGCAGCTGGTTCATGAACCGACCAGCTGCTCCAAGTGGAACACCAGATCTAGTGCAAGAGATAAGGGTGTTGGGGCCACTTGGCAATAGTGATCATAGCATGATCACCTTTGTTTTAATTAGTGGAGGAGGGATAATAAGGAAATCCACAGTACTACCTTTTAACTTTCTAAAGGGAGACTATGATAAAATGAGGAAAATAGTTAAGAAAAAATTAAAAGGAGCAGTTGCAAAGGTTAAAGACTTACATCAAGCTTGGGTGTTGTTGAAAAATACTATGTTGGAAGCCCAGACCAGCTGTATTCCATGTTTTAAGAAAAGTGGAAGGAAGTCCAAAAAACTGCCAGCATGGTTCAAAGGGGAGGTCAGAGAGGCTGTTGTTGCCAAAAAAGCATCTTTCAGGAAATGGAAAAAAGAGCCAAACGACGAAACCTGGAAAAAGCACAAGCACTGGCAAGTTAGATGCAAGGCATTGATAAGGCAGGCAAAGACAGAATTTGAGAAGAAGCTTGCTGCGGAAGCAAAAACGCGAAATAAAGACTTTTTCAAGTACATTCGTAGCAAAAAACCTGTGAGAGAGTCAGTTGGTCCATTAGATGATAGAGGGGTTAAAGGGGCACTAAGAGGCGACAAGGCGATAGCGGAGAGACTGAATGAATTCTTTGCTTCGGTCTTTACTGAGGAAGATGTAGGGATGTTACCCATGACTGAAGTGGTATATAAAGGTGCAGAAGAATTGAAGGAAATATCAATACATCGGGAAGATGTATTACAACTATTAGATAAACTGAAGAGTAGCAAATCACCTGGGCCGGATGGTATACATCCAAGGGTATTGAAACAACTGAAATATGAGATTGCAGACATGCTATTAGTAATCTGTGAACTATCATTATAATCATCTCTAATACCTGAAGATTGGAGGATCGCCAATGTAGCACCAATTTTTAAAAGGGTTCCAGGGGCGATCCGGGAAACTACAGACCGGTGAGCCTGATGTCAGTACCGGGAAAAATGGTAGAAACTATCATAAAGAATAAAATTACTCAGCATGTAGATAGTCATGGCCTAATGGGAGACAGCCAACATGGCTTTAGACAAGGAAGATCTTGTCTTACTAATCTGATATGTTTTTTTGAAGGTGTGAATAAACAGGTGGACAAAGTTGAGTCGATTGATATAGTGTATCTGGACTTTCAGAAAGCCTTTGACAAGGTTCCTCATCAGAGACTTTTGGAAAAACTAAAGAGTCATGGGATAGGAGGCAGTGTACTACTGTGGATCAGGAACTGGTTAAAAGATAGAAAGCAGAGGGTAGGGCTAAATGGCCAATTTTCCCAATGGAGAAAGGTGAATAGTGGTGTACCCTAGGGATCTGTGCTGGGTCTGCTGCTTTTTGACATATTTATAAATGACCTGGAAAGTGGAATAACGAGTGAGGTTATCAAATTTGCAGATGACACAAAACTATTTAAAGTTGTTAAAACCCAAGAGGATTGTGGAAAATTGCAAGAGGATCTTGATAAATTGGAAGACTGGGCATCAAAATGGCAGATGAAATTTAATGTGGACAAGTGCAAAGTTATGCACCTAGGGAAGAACAACCCAAACTATGGTTACACGATGCAAGGTTCCACATTAGGAACCACCACCCAGGAAAAAGATTTAGGCGTCATTGTGGATAACATGTTAAAACCCTCGGCCCAGTGTGCAGCGGCGGCCAAGAGAGCAAATAGAATGCTAGGTATCATAAGGAAAGGAATGGAAAATAAAACAAAAGATATTATAATTCCTCTATATCGTTCCATGGTGAGACCGCACCTTGAATATTGTATGTAATTCTGGTCGCCGTATCTTAAAAAGGATATAGCGGTTTTAGAAAAGGTTCAGAGAAGAGCCACCAAAATGGTAAAGGGGATGGAAGGCTACTCCTTTGAAGAAAGGCTGAAAAGGTTAGGGCTCTTTAACCTGGAAAAGAGACGGCTGAGGGTAGATATGATGGAAGTCTACAAATTAATGAACGGAGTGGAACGGGTAAACGTAGATCGATTGTTTACGTTATCAGAATATAGAAAGACTAGGGGACATGCAATGAAGCTACAAGGTAAACTATTTAAGACTAATAAAAGAAAATATTTTTTCACTCAATGTGTAATCAAACTCTGGAATTTGTTACCGGAGGATGTAGTAAAGGCTGTTAGTGTAGCTGGGTTTAAAAAAGGTTTGGACAACTTTCTGGAGGAAAGGTCCATAAACCATTATTAAGAAGGGATCCAGGATGTCAATGCTTGACCCAGTACAAGCATTGTGGAACCTGTGTCTTTTGGGGAAACTGCTAGGTACATATGACCTAGATTGGCCACTGTTGGAAACAGGATACTGGGCTTGATGGACCTTGGTCTGACCCAGTATGGCATATCTTATGTTCTTATGTTATGTTCCAATCACTAGCATTCCAGTTATTTGATGTTTATTTATTTTATTTTATTTATTTATTTACTTTTCTTATATACCGCCCTATTAAAATCAGTGCGGTTTACAATTGAACAAAAAACATACTGCAATGTCTCACGACAATTGAGTTTTTACATTGAACATGGACGAGATAACCTGGAGGTAACAGGGGTAACTAATTACAGAGTAATTATTCATGGAGTATGGTGAGAAATTATACATATAGTATGGTGAGAAATTATACATATAGTATAGCTTGGTTTCAACATATTTATAAGAGGTTTCATCAATAAGATGTGTGATCAGTACCAATAATAAATAAGAGAGGGGATATGGTGGTAGAGCTAGTCATTTTCTTTATGGTGTTGGATTTTGGGTGGGGTGGAGTAGGGTGTAGGATGTGAGGATGGGTGGTTGTTTCTGGGATTGGATTCTGTGTAATGGATGAGGAAAAGGTGTTGTTTGAGGGCTTTTCTAAATGACAATAGGTCTGGGGTGGAACGGAGCTCAGTGGGGAGGGCATTCCAGGTCATGGGTGCAAATAGGGAGAAGGCTCTATTGGCAGTAGCCTTTTTGCACTTAGTTAGAATGTTGGGGATCTCTAGAGTGTTTGCTTGATTAGATCTCCTGATCCTGTTGAACGGCCGTCTTTGAATGAGTTTGCTGATGGGTGAGGTGATTTGGTTCCTTAGGGCTTTGAATGTTAGTACTAGGGACTTATACTGGATTCTAGCCTGAAGTGGAAGCCAGTGGAGATCCATCATGACTGGGGTTATATGTTTAGCTCTTGATGTACCTGCAAGTACCCTTGCTGCAGCATTCATTGCAAGGCGAAGAGGTCCTAGTGTTGACTGAGGGAGGCCATGAAGGATAATATTTGCAAAGTCTAGATGTGGGAGCACCAAGGCTTGGAAGATAGTTCGGTAGTCATTAAAGTCCAATAGGGGGCGCAGGTGACGTAGTATCCGGACCTTATGGTAAATTGCTTTCGTGATGTTCTTCACATGTGTAAACATGTCGAGTCGTTGGTCAAGCGTGATGCCGAGATAGCGGATAGTTGATTTTGCTATCAACTCAATATTGTTTACTTTTAATGTGGGGGGTGGGGAGAACATCTGTTTCTTGGTGAGGAATAAGACATCTGTTTTACTATGGTTGATTCTTAAATTTTGTGTTGTAAGCCATTGTGACACAGCTTCGAAGCAGCTTGATATAGGTGAAAAGTCAGGTTGATCAATCAGGAATGGTGAGTAGATTAGGATGTCGTCTGCGTAGACTAGGCACTGGATGTTGAAGGAGCGGATTAGGATACAAATTGGTTGCATATATATGTTGAACATTAATGCAGATAGGGATGAACCCTGAGGTACACCTTGATTGAGAGGGAATGGGTCAGAAGTCATGGGACCTGTTCTGACTTGTTGCCATCTGCTCGATAGGTAGGACTTGCACCATGCTATAGCTGAGCCTTGTATTCCTTTCTCCACAAGACGGAGTATCAGAGTTTCATGGTTGACTGAATCAAAGGCTGCAGCAATATCCATGAAAATGAGGACAAATCCCTGGTGGATGTTATCAAGTCCTGTAACTAGATCATTGAAGAGAGTTGTGAGGATGGTGTCGACACCATGAGCTTCTCTGAAGCCATGTTGAGATGGATCCAGTGGAGCTACATCGTCAATATGTTGTTGGATTTGTCATTGAACTACCTTTTCAATGATTTTGGCGAGTAGGGGGATGCTTGATATTGGGCGAAAGGATTCAACTTTGGAGGAATCAAGTTTGTTGTTTTTTAATAATGGGCAGATTGAAGTAAATTTCAGGCTTTGTGGGAAAGATCCTATGGAGAGGGATTGGTTTGTGATTCTGCTTATAGCGGGACTAAGTTCTTGGCGTAATTCTTTGATCCAACTAGCTGGACATGGGTCACTAGGGGCAGTGGTAAGATTAATGGATGTGATAATATCTTGTATTTCTTTATTGGATACTTCGCAAAATTTGAGTAGAGGGGTTTTACATGTAGTAGAGGAGATCGTGTAGGTTGATAACTTGTTGGCTTGGATTATCTTTGATTTTAGGTAGTTTGCATAATCTTGTGGGTGAGGCATAGTTGTTTGGGCGGGAGCTGGGTCACCTGTTAGGGACTTAACTATGCTGAACAGATCATGGGGTTTGTTAAGCGATCGCTTTAGAATATCTGCATGGTATTGTTTTCTTTTTTCCATCGTCATTGCTCGATGAGATTGTAGATAAGAGGTGTATGTACGTAGAGATTCAGGGGACCGGGCGTGGCGCCAGTGTCTCTCTAGTTTACGTAAGTGAAGGAGCGACGCTCTAAGGTCATGTTGATGTTGGGAACTCCTCCCCAGGTGTATGCCTTCATGTTTATTATGTTTATTTGAATTTGATATACCGCTCAGACCAAAAGGTATTAGAGCGGTTTACAATACTACATCATTTAAGGAAATAAGAAAAGAACGCCATTATAAGATAGGACAGAGTAGAGGACAGAAACAGTCAAACAGATAAGAGAAGGAGAAGGACACGGAACAGCAAGTTACCCTGATATATAAGCAGGACATCAATATAGACTCCAGAAACAGACGCCACGGACCAACGCCTAAGGGCCACGCCAAAGGGCCCTCTTAAGCCGTTGGGCCTGGCTGCTGATTGGTGGGCTCGGGGAGGAAGGGGGAGCTCATGACTGACCATTGGCTATGGGATGTGATAGGGAACTCCTGAGATCTCTTTGCCTGCACCATGCTGGAGATGATGAAGAGATTTTCTGCCTCTGATGAGGGAGGCCTAATTGATGATGATGATGTGCTGTTACAAGCGTTCTTTTGTGTATAGCCAGTTAGGTGCAGCTGATGAAGATGTGCTATGGCAAGGGTCCTGACCTGAGTAGCTAGATATATGTAGATCAATTTGCTACAGACAGGGCCGGCCCGTCCATTGAGCAAGAATGTTTTTTGCACAGGGCCCTGCGTTTCAGGGGGCCCTGCGCAAAAAACATTCTACATTAGCACAAGTAGATTAAAAACAAAACAAACCGGCTGCTGCTGCCACTGCTGCCGTGGCAGCGGCAGAATCAAATGTCCCGCCGCGGGGCCCCGCCTGCCCGGCAGAGCCTCCCTGCAGCATCAGCTCCCGAGTCCCTCCCAATGCGCGGGCTTTCAGAGCCGCGAAGGGAGAGCTTCTCTGACCTCTCGCGGCTCTGTTAATCCCACCGGAGCTGATGGGAAATCCCATCAGCCCCGGCGAGATTAACAGAGCCGCGAGAAGAAAGGGAACCTCTCGCGGCTCTGAAAGCCCACGCATTGGGAGGGACTCGGGAGCTGATGCTGCAGGGAGGCTCTGTCAGGCAGCTGGGGTCCCGCGGCGGGACATTTGATTCTGCCGCTGCCACGGCGGCAGCGGTAGCAGCAGCAACAGCAGCCAGTATGTTTTTTTAAATCTATCAGGGCTGATAGGGGGAGGGGGGTTAGGACTGGTAATGGGCTATGGGGGGGAGCTAAGACTGGAAGTGGGTTGATGGGGGGAGGGGGGTTAGGACTGGTAATGGGCTATGGGGGGGTTAGGACTACTAATGGGCTATGGGGGGGCTAAGACTGGAAGTGGGCTGATGGGGGGTTAAGACTGGAAGTGGGCTGATGGGTTAAGACTGGAAATGGGCTGATGGGGGGTTAGGATGTAATGGGCTATGGGGGGGCTAAGACAGGAAATGGGCTGATGGAGGGGGGTTAGGATGTAATGGGCTATGGGGGGGCTAAGACTGGAAATGGGCTGATGGGGGGGTTAGGACAGGTAATGGGCTATGGGGGTGCTAAGACTGGAAATGGGCTGATGGGGGGCTAGGACTGGAAATGGGCTAATGGGGGGTTAGGACTGGAATGGACTGTGGGCAGGCTAAGACTGGAAATGGGCTGATGGGGGTTAGGACTGGTAATGGGCTATGGGGGGTGGCTAGGACTGGAAATGGGCTGAGTGGAAGGAGGGCTTGAACTGCAAATAGCTGATGGGGACGGGGGCTTGGAATGGAATTGGGCTGTGTGGAAGAAGGGCTTGAACTACAAATAGCTGATGGGGAGGGGGGCTTGGAATGGAAATGGGCTGTGAGGGGAGGGGAGCTAGGACTGGAAATGGGCTGAGTGAGGGGGGCTAGGACAGGAAATGGGCTGATGGAGGGCTAGGATAGGACTGGAAATGGGCTGTTGGGGGGGGCTTGGATTGAAATGGACTCATGGAGGGGCTAGAACTGGAAGTAGGCTCATGGGGGGCTTGGATTGGAAATGGGCTGAGTGGAGGGGAGCTAGGATTTGACATGGGCTGATGATGGTGGGGCTAGGAAAGGACTAGAAATGGGCTGATGGGGGCTGGGATTGGAAATGAGCTGATGGAGGGACTCGGATGGGGGAGCTAGGACTTGAAATGGGCTGATGGGGGTTAGGACTGGTAATGGGCTATGGGGGGCTAAGACTGAAAATGGGGTGATGGGGCGCTTAGGACTGGTAATGGGTTATGGGGGGCTTAAGACTGGTAATGGGCTATGGGGGGGCTAGGACTGGTAATGGGCTGGGGGGGAGGTGCTAGGACTGGAAATGGGCTGAGTGGAAGGAGGTCTTGAACTGCAAATAGCTGATGGGGACGTGGGCTTCTTTTTTATTTATTTATTTAACAGTATTTCTATACCGCCTTATCTTACAATCAAGGCGGTATCACAGCAAACAATCAAAAGGAGTAATCGTGTTTTTCATGCAGTGAAGGGTATATCGTGATTTGTGTGTAAGATGTGTTGTGTGTTTCATTAGGTGGAGCTATGTACATTGTACGCTATAATACATTGTGTGCTATAATACATTGTGTGTTATGAAACATCGTGTGCCGTTATACATTCTTTTATCAGAGGGTCGGGGGGGGGGTAGGTTGGTTGTTCTTGGTAGTTAGATCATGTGACGTGTCCATAGTGTTCTTTGAATAGCGTTGTCTTCAGCTGTTTGCGAAAGTCTTTAAGGTCCGTCGTTGATCTCAGATCGTCTGGGAGGGTGTTCCAGATTGTTGGGGCAGCCAGGGAGAGTGCTCGTTCTGTGGTGTCCTTGCGTGTTCTTCTGAAGTTTCTAGGGGTGTTAACTCGGTTGGAGGTACCTTTCCTTCTTGGACGTGTGCTGGTGTCTGGTTGTATGAGGGTGTGCAGGCTGTTGGCTGAAGTGTGTTGTTTGATCTTAAATATGTTTATGATTGTTTTGTATTTGATGCGTGAACTGATTGGGAGCCAGTGTAGGTCTTTCAGAATGGGTGTGATGTGTTCCTGTCTTGTTGATCCAGTTATTATGTGGGCCGCCGTGTTTTGTGCTAGTTGTAGTGGTTTGAGTGTTTGTTTTGCTAGTCCAAGGTAGATTGGGTTGCAGAAGTCCAATATGGGAGTTATTAGAGCTTGGCATACGGTACGGAAGTGCTCAGTGGCGAGGAGGGGCTTAAGTCTTCTGATGATTCTCATCCTGTAGTATGCATTTTTGATTGTTTTGCTTACGTGTGGCTTGAGATTCAGTTCATTGTCCAGGGTCACTCCGAGGTATTTTACTTCCGATTTTATTGGTATGGTTGTGTTTTGTATCTTGATGTCCGGTGGGTGGATGAAGTCTGGGTTACGAGTGATGATTAGTGCCTCAGTCTTGCTGTAGTTGATTGTGAGGTTGTTGTTTTGACACCATCTTGTCATTTGTGTGAGGCAGTTTGTTATTTTAGAGCAGTCCGGGTTGCCAACTGTGATAGGTGTGTATATCATGATATCATCTGCATAGATTGTATATTGAATGTTGTTCTTTTTCAGGATGTCGCATATTGGCTGGATGTAGATGTTAAACAGTAGTGCTGAGAGGGCCGATCCTTGTGGTACTCCTTGGAGGACTTTTATGGGTCGAGAGGTGTTGTGGCCTACCTTGACCTGTATCTGCCTGTCGGTTAGGTATGAGTGGAACCATTTTAAGGTGGGACCATGTAGCCCAATGTTTCGTAGTCTTTCCAGGAGAGTTTTGTGGTCTACTGTGTTGAATGCTGATGAGATGTCAATGAAGATCATTATGATTCCATTATTGGTGTAGTCTATGATTCGGAGGATGCTGTCGAAGAGGTAAATCAGTAATGTTTCGACTCCATGGTTGGGGCGAAAGCCGTGTTGGTTGTCATCCAGTGGTAGATGGTTGTCAATGTGTTCTTGTAGTTGGTGTTGTACTGTTTTTTCGATGATTTTTGCCAGAAAAGGTATGCTGGATATTGGTCGGTATGCTGCTGGGTTGTTCTTGTCGAGAGTTGTTTTCTTTGGGATCGGTCTTACTGTGGCGAGCTTTAGTTGATTTGGCATGAATCCTTGAGTGAGGGAGTTGTGCACCATGTTGTGTATTATTTGGATGAAGCTTGATTTGGTGGCTTTGATCCATGACACTGGGCAAGGGTCTGTAGGAGCGGTGCTTGTATTGATTGCGGTGATGATGTGGAAGAGCTGCTCTGTTGATGGTGAGCTGAATGTGTCCCAGGTCTTAGGTGGGGGTTAGACTTTGTGGGTGCGCTGGGTCTTGTTTGTTCTGCAGAGTGAAATTTTTCCTTGATATGGTCAGCAAATATTTGCGGGTCTATTTGTACTTCGTCTTCTGTCCTTTGCTCTTTTGTGAGGATTTTCACGATTTCAAATAGCTCTCTGGGTTTGTTGTTGGAGGTACTTATCATGTTTGTATGGTATTCTCTCTTTGATTGGTTGATGTGTTCATTGTATTGTTTATGCTTTGTTAGGTATAGTTGCTGGGTTTCGGATGCCTTGGCCTTTCTCTATCTCCATTCTATTTTTCTGAGTTCCCTCTTTTCTTGTCGTATAGTTTTTGAGTACCACGGCTTGTGTTGTAACTTGTTGCAACGATGTTTCTTGGGTCTAGCATCTGTTGCTTTGGCGGTGTTATATAGGGTGCTGTTCCAGTTGGTGATTTGAGCCTCCAGGTCATCTGTTTCTATGGTCAGTTGTTGTATCGTGTCCTGTAGGAACATGTCCCTGTTGAAGTTCTTGAATCATCTTTGTGTGGGTGTGTTGTCTGAGCGTTCGTTTAGATTGTCTTTTTGTAGTACCATCTTTATCTCAATTATGTAGTGGTCTGACCATGGAACTGGGGTGATGGTGGGTGTTGATATTAGTCCTCTCGAGGTTAGGTAGTTGGATGCGAAGATGAGGTCTGGGGATGATCCGTGTCTGTGCGTTGGGGCATTGACTATTTGGGTGAACTGAAGTGAAGTCATCGCTTGAAGGAAAGCTTCTTCATCTTTGGTGTTGGTGGACTTGAGGTTGAAGTCTCCTAGCAGTAGAGTGGGTTTGTGGGTTGCGGTGATAGCGCAGACTGCTTCGAGCATTGAGGCTAGTTTGTCGGGTGAGGCTCTGGGTGCTCTGTGCCATGTTTTTGTTCTCGATGCTGATTGTGTTACATTGTTGTGTGTCAGTGAAACTCTGAGCTTTGAACTTTAGGCTCTTTTTTGCAATTATCAAGACTCCTCCTCCTCGCCTGTGGGTGCATGGGCAGTTGTATGCTGTGTATGTGTCTGGTACCAATTGATTGAGTAGCACATTGTCGGTGGGACTGAGCCATGTCTCTGTGATGCAAAGTATGTCAGGCTGACGGTCGTCTATGTGGTCTGCTATTGTGTGTATCTTGTTGCATATGGATCTGGCGTTTATGAGCTCTATTGTTGTAGCTTTGAAGAATTTGTTGTTTCGTGTGTTTCCTTTGGACTAGTGTGGGTGTTTGATTTGTGCTTGGTTTGTCTTTTTGTCACGGATGTTCTGTGTGTGTCATTATGAGTGTACTGTGGTTCTATGTATGTCCAAGTCGTTGGTGGGTGCCATGGTGAGTTTGAGTGTGGGTAGTGGAAGTGTGTGGGTGGTGGAAGGAGTTGTGTGATGAGGAGGCTGAGTGGGAGAAACAATGTTGCGTGCATGTTGACTTTGGTGAAGGCCCGTTAGGTTTTACTTGCGTTTCTGATGTATTTCGCTTCTGTCTGCTCTCTGTTGATTTCTTCTGTGGTGCTCTCGGCGAGGCTGTGTCTTTTGTTTGGATTCCTTCTGCTCGCCCTTGTGCCGCGCCTAAGGGTCACGCCAAAGGGCCCTCTGGCGAGGCCCTCAGGCGCGGGCACGCCCTGCAGGGACGCCGCTTTTATCTGCTGCTGGCTGCTGCTGCTTTCGCTTCCACTGCCCCGATTGGGCAGGAGCTGCGGCGGTAAAGGAGGTGGAGTGTCCGGGTCAGCGGCTCCCTGTGAGCAGGGACGCCGCTTTTATCTGCTGCTGGCTGCTGCTGCTTTCGCTCCCAATGCTCTGATTGGGCAGGAGCTGCGGCGGTAAAGGAGGTGGAGTGTCCGGGTCAGCAGGGGCTTGGAATGGAAATGGCTGAGTGGAAGGAAGGCTTGAACTACAAATAGCTGATGGGGAGGGGGGCTTGGAATGGAAATGGGTTGTGAGGGGAGGGAGCTAGGACTGGAAATGGGCTGAGTGAGGGGGGCTAGGACAGGAAATGGGCTGATGGAGGGCTAGGATAGGACTGGAAATGGGCTGTTGAGGGGGCTTGGATTGAAATGGACTCATGGAGGGGCTAGAACTGGAAGTAGGCTCATGGGGGGCTTGGATTGGAAATGGGCTGAGTGGAGGGGAGCTAGGATTTGACATGGGCTGATGGTGGGGCTAGGAAAGGACTAGAAATGGGCTGATTGGGGGCTGGGATTGGAAATGAGCTGATGGAGGGACTCGGATGGGGAGCTAGGACTGGAAATGGGGTGATGGTGGGGCTATGATAGGACTAGAAATGGGCTTATGGGGGGCTGGGATTGGAAATGAGCTGATGGAGGGACTCGGATGGGGGAGCTAGGACTGGAAATGGGCTGATGCGGGGACTAGAAGGGAGCGGATGCTGGGTGGGGCTGGAACTAGAAGGGAGCTGATGTTGGGGGAGGATTAGAATGGGATAGAGTTGGGAGGGTGAAATGGAAAGGGAAAAAATATTTTATGTGGGAGGGAAGACAAATCTACAATTGGCCGGATATTTGGAGAGTAAGTGGGGATTGAGGATGGCGGGGTAAAATTTGAGTGGATGAAATAGGAATGAGGAAAGAGCAAAAGGAGAAAGATTAGTATGTTAAAGCAGATGTAGAGAGAGAATGGAAAAAAACTAGAAGAGTGAAGAAAGGACAAATGGACAGCAGACGATGGAGAGTTAGCAGAAGACACGAAGAAACCAGAAGAAAGTGGCTGGAGCAATTGCAACTGAAAAAAAATGCACAAAAGGTAGAAAAATATCTCTTTATTGAATTTATTAACTGAAATATGCCAGCTCTGGGAAATGTGCACCATTAACGTCTGCGCTTTGTTTAGTACAAGAGGAAATTAATTTATAATTTTATTTCTACAGTGTTGTTGGGCTTTTGGGGTTCCCAGTTTAATTATTGTCTTCCTGTTTCTACATTGTGATTTCTTGTTTGGTGACGGTCTATGTTCTGCACATGTAACTGAGCTGAGGTATTCTGTTTATGTAATTCCTATTTGACATTGGCACTTGTTCTCTTTCCCCAGTAGGTCATGTATTGTTGTTCTCTGAAATGTATTGGTTTAATATTTGCAGTGTTGCCTTTTGATAGGTAGGGTATGGTGCTTTGTGAGTCCTGGTAGTGCCGTTATGATACGGTGGGTTTGCTATGGGTTCTAAATGGGCAGTATTTGTAGTAGTTCCTAATGTGCCTGGCAGTTGGCACTGGATTATAGTAATGTAGAAATCTTTTAGTCTTTCTTTATCCATACACTCATTAAGAGGCATGTTTACTAAAAGTTAGTGTATGGTAACATTATGGAAATATTTATGCAAATGAGGTCCCTTATGCAAATGAGGCCCCGCACCGAGTCTCCGCACATGGCCCCGCACCCCCCTTGGGCCGCCCCTGGCTACAGAGGGCACAGTATATGATTTCGCACATATGACACCCTTGCTTCTTGTGGTTATGGAGCCACCTAGCCTCACAAACCACTAATCCCTTTTTTGAGGAACATGGCAGCCTGTGGAATGAGGGTAGGGATGACACAGATGTTTCTCACACATGCAATATTGGCCTCTGTTTGCAGCCAGTGGTTAGGATAGTTATGAATGTGGTTGGCCTCCTCTAGCAATGTTCCCAATGTGAACCACATACATTTCTAGCCTTTCATAAGAATTAGGTACAGGAGAATGTCAGATGATATGGGGACAATGTGCCATGGGTAGGGTAACCATGGATGATAGTGCAGAGGTAGGAAAAAACATAAAACATCAAGGGGGATCAAGATAGCCCTTAAAACATTTTTAATAGATCTTGGCCAACTGAGACTCAAATGGGCACTTACAGAACATCAGTGCCAGCTCTGCTTGCATGCCCTCCAGATGGGTTATCATGAGGCCCATGGAGTTTACAATTTCTGAGAAGTACTACTGCATCTCATGTCATATGGACACAATGTGCTGCAGGACATTTGGATCATTGAATCAATGTTGGGTCAGGTGCTGGTCTGGGCAGCTGCCATAGGCAGCCATTGTGCTGTGGCAGCTTCATGGATGTAGCTGTGTAGGAAACTATACATATGGCCATTTGCAGCTATTGTGGGGAGGTGTGTTCTCTTCCTTAATTCCTTGCTGCCTGTAACCCAGCCACCTTGGGGATTAAGCTCAGCATTTGTGGCAACTTTATTGCAGATGAATGAGTACAGCTACCTTTCCAGTTCTGTTCCATACACTCATGTGTAGGCCAAGGTGGTGTCTGTGTGCACACCTTCTGAACAGGGCTGGTGCAATGGTATTTTGCATCATATACATCTCTTCAGCTTTTTGTCCCCCTCTATTAATTTTATGGCTCCAAACCGGACGCTTCAGAGAATGAAATTTCACCATTAACCGCTCCCCCCTTCTAGTACCGCCACACCAACACACCACGATTACTCTGTGATTTGACTTGATGTGATGCCTATATGTAAATAGTTATCCTGGTTTTACCCAAGTTTAAGCACCTGTTCATTGTAAATGCGGAGCAGATTCCTGCACCGTATAAGTTTTCTGTTGTCATGTAGACCGCACTGATGTTGAATAGCGCGGTATAAAAGACTGTAAATAAATAAATAAACTATCATGATCATGCCATACAAATCCTATAAAAGTGCATAACAAGACATAAGTAGGGCAATTCCCACAAATCATTTCCTTGGATAAAGGATTATTTTCTAACTAACTACTCTGCAAGTAAAGAATTATGCTGCTGTTTCTTGAAAAGGTGGCTGTACACACTATTCGACTGTATCTCAGACATAGGAGGAATCACCAAACAATGAGTTCCTGAAGAATGCAAAGTCACTGAAGTGTCATACAATTTTATAATCCTCCTCAGATAACCAGACCTCTCCCAAAATAAGCTTAAATATCAAAATCTTCCACATTAATTCAACTTGCTGAATCACTGAGAGCCAGTATAACTGCATTAAAAAGGACATATATAATCCCTGAAAGGACCCCTCATGACCAATGTAGCTGCAGTATGTTGAATCATTGGAAAGACCTGAAACATATATTTCAGCAGACTAAATAGACTATTACTATACTGTTTCCATACTGTGTATTCCATGCAGTACTGAACAGTTAGCTAAACCAGTTCAGCATCCAAGCAGAAGACTCAAGGGTGTAGTTACAAAGGTGCGCTAATGTTAGCACATGTTAGGTCACCATTAACGTGTTATTTCAAGCCCTTGTTCCACGTAAAGCTATGTTGACTCTTGTTTTCATTGTAAACCACTTCGACTTTTAGACTAAGCGGTATATAAGCCTAGCTAAATAGATCAATGGGACCTAGTTACTAATAATGTGCATTAACAGTGAATTAACGAACATTAACATTCATGTACCTTAGTAACAAGTCCCCTCAATCACTTAGGGCCTGATTCTATCCTGCACATAGATCCCCTCTGTGCATCTGGTCTGTACTGGACGAACAGAGGGGAACGCAATTCTGATCCCGTGGGGCACATCTAGCCCCGCAGGATCAGAATTACGAATAGTCCTGCATGTGCAAGCCGGGACTGTGATTCAGTCTGGCCTCCATGTGCAGGATTGCCCCAGCTAAGTCAGTCAGGGCTTTTAAATGGAGCCGAGGCGCTATGGCATGCCATGGCACCGTGGCTCCATTTAAAAGTTGTGATGCCGGCCGCCTGAAAAAGGGGTTTATTCCCCGCAGCCTGACCCCTGATCTTGTCTCCTAAGGCCAGGGTCGGGCTGCAGAAAATAAACCCTGGTCCCCCTGCCCCATCCGCACCCCGGGCAATTAAAAAAAACATGTCCAAGGAAGTTATTCAACCTCGGAGATGGAATAACTTCTCCGGAAATTTCTCTGGTCCTGGACGTACATTAGAATCGGCCCTATACGTCCAGGGCCGGCGACCACCCACTGCCTGCTCAGACTCCGCCCCAGGACCGCCCATTCCCTGCCCCATCTAACTTCCCGCACAACTGACGGGGAAGTTATTTGGGAGCAGAAGAAGCCATGAATGGCAGGGATGGATGTCCCATTGGGATATGCATCCCTGCTATTCGTAGCACAGAATAACCCCCTTACATTCCAACTGTTTATTACAAATAAGCAAAGCAAACCATGAGCGAAGCACTGATTTTGGTCCAATGCAAACAGGTAGAGTCTGCCTGAAGCTGCTTTACTTGCACAATTGTTGACTGACGGGTTTGTTAAATGAGATGAATAACTGTATGCTGAAAGAGTGCGGCTGGAGTGAATGCTGAAACACTAATTAAAATAATGAAAGCTGAAGCCTAAAGAGATGGATGCTGAAACATGGTGACAAGATGATGAAATTCTAGGAGGGCTGGAAAGGGAAAGAGAAGCTGGAGTGTTTGTTTTCTAAGCCCCAAGATGGGGATTTTATTGCACTAGAGGGAAGGGTACAGAGGATTATCCCAAAGGACTAGGGGGACTGGAATTGACCAATAGGGTCAAAGGTTGTACCTTGGGCTGAGGCATGAAGTCAACCAGGTCTTCAAGGAAATTGGAGAGAATTGGTCTCAGGCAACTTTTAACCTAAAGGTGCAAAGATTGCAAAACAAAAACAAAAAACAGATAACTTTATTTTACAGGCTGTTACTACAATACAAACTGAACGTAAATATGTACGCACAAACTATGAAGGCAGAGCAATTACAATAGTCAAATTTACATAAAAATAACATCTTTTAATTATTGACTCACTAAGATGACAGAAACTGTCTTGGATAAGCTGTGATATCCCATACTTAATCATACTTTATGGCTGACAGGTGGGATACGTCCTTGGCAGGTTATATAGGAATAACTGGGCAGACAGGATGGACCAGCTGGTTTTTCTCTGCTGGCGTTTATTATGTTACTATTCACTGATTCCTACACATGATGGGAGATTTCTCACTCAAAATCATGAACCACCATTCTGTAAGACAGCAGAGTTCACATTTACTATGTTGCTATGATATTATGATGAAAAAACAGAAATTCACTATAGAGTATAATGTGAAAAATTCTAATAGTGGGTATAACAGTGGATGTAATGTCTCAGTCTGGTCCCTATCTCACAGGTCAGGTCCCTTTTCCAAGATGCTATTTTAGAGACAAAAAAAGGTTCTACCATATTTGGATGGAAGAGACCTCTAGTGGCTCTATTAAATTTTTGCATTGTGACCTTTCTATGGCTCCTCATGTTTCTAAAACTTGGGAAGGCTTTCCTTACCACTGAGGTAATGGTGAGAGGCAACCTCAGCATGGAGGAAAAACTGACTGTTATAAATATTCAGCCCAAAGGCAAATTTTGGTCTTTGGTTAACAGTCATCCTACCATATGGAGGTAAATGTCTTTGGCTAGCCCAGCCACAGGATCAGCACAAGCGTGATGACAGGGTTTGTTTAGGCCACTGTACCTCACAACACTGTACTGTTTAGGTATACTAATGAGGGAAAAGAGGAGTCAGTGGGTAACTTTGGAAGCTAAGACAAAAGGGACAGGGTTCAACAGACGTGAATGTTTGCAGCTCGGTTGGAGATCAGGTGTTTGACCAGAGTGGGATCTAGGAGGGCCCAGGAGTCAAGAGAAGAGCATCTGCAGCCTGTACCTAGGATCCAAATCCAAGGAGAACAGGTAAAGGGAAAGAAGATGGAGAGGCTGAAGACCTCAGCTTAGGGGGATACTGCCAATGCATGGAGAAGGGGAGTTAACAGTGAATAAAATAGTTAAATTTTACTTTCCCAGGAGGAAGGAGACATCCTAGAGCTCTCCCCCCATGCAGCCCCAATTCTTCAGGGGCTGGAGCACTGCTTACCCAGTGGCAGTGGCTGGGCTCCGAACCTGGAAGTGTGCCAGATCAGATGCCATGCAAAAGATAGGAGCACAGAGACAGCTGTGGGGGATGGGGATTCTCTGAGCAGGAACAACTGGGGCAGAAACCAGCACCGAGAAGGCAATGGGTCATGATAACAGTGGCTGCAGCAACATTGGCAGGGCTGGGCTGGAGTGAAGCCCCACCCACAGCAGTCTTAAAGGGGCTATAATCCCATGAAGAGAGAGGGTGCTGGAAATGGAGAACAATGCCCCAAAAAGTCTCCAGGAGCCAGGAGCAGCACCAGTGGATGAGAAAAGAGGAAGACGCCATCCTAGCGAGACAGAGTGGGTAGTGACAGCTAGTGGAGGCCGAGAAGACCAAGCTTCTGCAGAGAGAGGTTGTCAGACAAAAGGAAAAATCTTTTCCCCCAAAGGATGGAAACAGGAAGAAGAAAGAGCCCCAAGCCTAGCATAGGAAGAAGTGACCATAGAAGGGGCGGCAACACTCCCAGGAAGAGGAGGGGGAGATCTAGCAACCCCATAAGGAGGCCGATGTTGTGGAGGTGCCGCAAGATAAAAACCTCTCCATGTGATACAGGAGAAGCACGAGGCAAAGGGGAAAAGCAGTGCAGCCAGAGATAAGAGGCATCCTTACACCTCCCTTCTCAGTGGAGTCAGGGGCAAAATCAGTGAACTGCAAGAGAATGGGTGCGAAGCCCTGACAGAGAATGAGAGCACGAGCAGAGAGACTTAGCAGAGAGCAGAAAGTTGAATTGCTCAGCCGGGGAAAAGTAAAGTCTGAAGTGGAGCAGTGAGTGAGGTTGAGACCTGTGGAGTGTCCCTGGAAAGAGACCCAGGTCAGCAGGGCACCGCAGAAGCCAGAAAGCCAACCAGAGGAATGCTCAGAGCTGCAAATGTCCGAGCGCTGTGATGGTGGAAGCTGTGCTGCCTGCTGTTAGTGTAATCAGGGGTTAAAATACAAAGAGATGTATTTGGGTTTAAGACAAGCAGTATCAGTGTGCTTCCCCTTTAAGAAGAACGAAAGAAACTAAAGAAGCAGTGCTGTGGATGGGCAGAAAGTGATGCATCTGCAGGGAAAGCAGGGGGAGCAGAAGAAACAAAACAGCAAGCAGGCTGGGTGTGGCAGGGGAGCTTGGCATGTAGCCAGAAGGGCTGAAATGTGAGTTTGAATAATGGATCAGTCCCCGAGACCTGCTGAGAAGGCTAGGGAAGATATTTATAGATGCTGAGAAAATGAAGTAAGAGCATGTACTGACTGCAGAGACTGTGTGTGTCAGACCTAAAAGATAAGGAGGCTGATATTCAAAGGATTTATGCTCCTAATTTTTTTCATTAAGATTTTCAATGTATGCAATGCATCAAAAATTACCATCGATAATAAATAAAGAAAGAATAGACTACAAGCAGTGTACACAAGCTTTTTTTAAGGAGAGGAAAAAATACAGTAAAATCTATGAAAAACAATAGAGTAAAACTATTATCTCTATAAAGAGCCATTATTAATTCAGACCTAGCTCTAATCAATGACATACAAATAATGTAATATCATGGTCTCTTACAAAGTTTTCCAGGCATGTAGGATCAAGAAAAATATAATTATTCTCATGAAAGTTAACTGGACATTTACAGGGGAGTCTAAGAAAAAGGTTCCACCAGCAGCCAATATTTTAGCACTGTAGGAAAAGGAACAATTTCCTCTGTGCCTGACTGGCATAGACCACCACACCTGGAAAATATTGCACTGTTTGACCACAGAATGGTAAATCTTTCTTTTTAAAATACCTCTTCATGATGGCGATTTTATCTTTGTCAGTGGCAAAAGTTACTAATCATGAAGCCCTAGAGGAAATCTCACCCTCAGAATTTTCCAGAAACTCAGTCAAGTTCACTCTGAAAAGAGAACTCAGATTATCAAATCCACCTCCTGCTCATTCACTTGGCAATGTTTTTGAGGTATATAATAACAATTGAGGATTGGAATTGGAGATGGCCAAGATTCCTTGAAATATTTCCTCAGTTTCCTGGGATAACAAATGCGTGAAAGTTCAAAAAGCAAAGATTTCTACTTCGATACGAGTTTTCCAAGATTTCTCATTTATTGTCAAGCTATGTTTTAGGGCTGAGAGCCCCATGGTCTGGATGGACAGAAGCTGGGGCTCAGTCGTAGCCACCTGCTTCTCGACGCCACCCAAATGCTCTTGAAATTCCTGAAGTTTCTTCACTGTATCTTGAGTAAACTTACAAGACTGTGTAATCATTCCCTTAAGCATCATCCCCAAGTACCTATCCTCGCCCTAACCCCATAAACGTACACAACTTAGTTACATGAAAACCACTTTGGTTGAAGGAAAAGGTGGTATATAAAACTGGTTAAATAAATAAATAAATACGCATACTCTCAGTCCTGGATACTATTTTCCAGATACCTAGTAAAGAAACCTCCTGAAAAATAGAATCAATATGCTTGGCTGATTTGACCTCCACCAGGGCAAAAGTATAAGAGACAAATGAACTTTAACCAAATGCTGATCTACTGACAAATTTAGGAGAAAGCAAAGTTCACTTACCTGTAACAGGAGTTCTCCGTGGATAGCAGGATAAGTCAGCCACATTAGGTGACGACATCTGACGGCGCCGAGATGGAAGTACTTTCTATAGCTCAGAAGGGCTTCGCCCTTCTGAGCATGATTCTCCAGGCCCCCCTCCAGGTCTGCCCCTAGCCAGTCACTGAGTTACTAACTGAGCCTAACTGCTAGAGGTGTAGAAGGCATGGGAGATTGGCCCCTTGCAGGGGAGGAGGGAGGGAATGTGTGGCTGACTTATCCTGCTGTCGACGGAGTCCTCCCGTTACAGGTAAGTAACCTCTCTTTCTCCTAAGACAAGCAGGATGAGTCAGCCACACTAGGTGCCTCCCAAGCTACATAGAGCTGTGGTGGAGGGGTCCGGTTGGTGTCGTTGAGAGAATAACTACCTCAGAGGTAAGGAACACTGAGTATTTATTGCAGGGGCAGTGTCGCCCTGACGTGTATAAATTTTGTGCAAAACAGACAGTGTGAAAACAGTGCAGTGTAACATAACAGTGCAGTGTAACATAGTCATAAGGTGCGGGACCATGCAAAGTGCAACAGAGCAATGTGCAACAATCAAACAGCAGTGGGATTCAACAACAACAGCTGCAACAACAACAGTCCTGATAATGCTGTAGGCGACCACCAAGGGTGCTGAGGTAGAAGTATTCAACAGTCAAGGTGAGAGTCACTAATTCTGAGGAAGGGCGTCCGCTGTGGATAGGATTGCCCGACCGAAGGCGAGGTCAGTCCCTGTGGTGAGGTCGAGGCAGTAATGTCTTTGGAAGGTGTGGAGGGATGACCAGGTGGCAGCTTTGCAGATGTCTGCCACTGGAACCAACTTCAGGTTTGCAATAGAGGTGGCCATCGCCCGGAGTTATAAGAACATAAGAACATAAGATATGCCATACTGGGTCAGACCGAGGTCCATCAAGCCCAGTATCCTGTTTCCAACAGTGGCCAATCTAGGTCATACGTACCTAGCAATATCCCCAAAAGACACAGGTTCCACAATGCTTGTATTGGTTCAAGCATTGATATCCTGGGTCCCTTTTTAATAGTGGTTTATGGACCTTTTCTCCAGGAACTTGTCCAAACCTTTTTTAAACCCAGCTATACTAACAGCCCTTACTACTTCCTCCGGTAACAGATTCCAGAGTTTGATTACACGTTGAGTGAAAAAATATTTTCTCTTATTTGTCTTAAATAGTTTACCCTGTAGCTTCATTACATGTCCCCTAGTCTTTCTATACTCTGATAGCGTAAACAATTGATCCACGTTTATCCGTTCCACTCCATTCATTAATTTATAGACCTCTATCATATCTCCCCTCAGCCGTCTCTTCTCCAGGCTAAAGAGCCCTAACCTTCTTAACCTCTCTTCATAGGAGTATCCTTCCATCCCCTTCACCAATTTGGTGGCTCTTCTCTGTACTTTTTCTAATAACGCTATGTCCTTTTTAAGATACGGTGACCAGAATTGCACACAATATTCAAGGTGCGGTCGTACCATGGAGCGATACAGAGGCATTATAACATCCTTTGTTTTATTCTCCATCCCTTTCCTTATGATACCTAGCATTCTATTTGCTTTCTTGGCTGCCGCTGCACACTGGGCGGAGGGTTTTAACATGTTATCCACGATGACTCCTAAATCTTTTTCCTGGGTGGTGGTTTCTAATGTGGAGCCTTGCATCGTGTAACTATAGTGTGGGTTGTTCTTTCCTAGGTGCATAACTTTGCACTTGTCCACATTAAATTTCATCTGCCATTTGGATGCCCAGTCTTCCAATTTATCCAGATCCTCCTGCAGTTTTCCACAATCCTCTTGGGTTTTAACAACTTTAAACAGTTTTGTGTCATCTGCAAATTTGATAACCTCACTAGTTATTCCCTTTTCCAGGTCATTTATGAATATGTCAAAAAGCAGCGGACCCAGTACAGATCCCTGGGGTACTCCACTATTCACCTTTTTCCATTGGGAATATTGGCCATTTAGCCCTACCCTCTGCTTTCTATCTTTTAACCAGTTCCCGATCCACAATAGTACACTGCCTCCTATCCCATGACTTTTTAGCTTCGCCAAAAGTCTCTGATGGGGGACTTTGTCAAAAGCTTTCTGAAAGTCCAGATACACTATATCAACCGACTCACCTTTGTCTATCTGTTTATGCACACCTTCAAAAAACATATCAGATTAGTAAGACAAGATCTTCCTTGTCTAAAGCCATGTTGGCTGTCTCCCAATAGGCCATGACTATCTACATGCTGTGTAATTTTGTTCTTTATGATGGTTTCTACCATTTTCCCTGGTACTGACGTCAGGCTCACCGGTCTGTAATTTCCCGGGTCACCCCTGGAACCCTTTTTAAAAATTGGTGTTACGTTGGCGACCCTCCAATCTTCAGGTATTACAGATGATTTTAATGAAAGTTCACAGATTACCAATAGCAGGTCTGCAATCTCATATTTCAGTTCTTTCAATACTCTGGGATGTATACCATCCGTTCCAGGTGATTTGCTACTATTCAGTTTATCAAATAGTTGTAATATATCTTCCCGGGGTAGCGATATTTCTCTCAATTCCTCTGCAGTATCACCTTTAAATACCACTTCAGTCTTGGGTAACATCCCTACATCTTCCTCAGTAAAGACCGAAGCAAAGAATTAATTCAGTCTCTCTGCTATAGCCTTGTTTCCTCTTACTGCCCCTTTTACCCCTCTATCATCTAATGGTCCAATTGACTCTCTCACAGGCCTTTTGCTACAAATGTACTTGAAAAAGTCTTTATTTTGTGTTTTTGCTTCCGTAGCAAGTTTCTTCTCAAATTCCCGCTTTGCCTGCCTTATCAATGCTTTGCATTTAACTTGCCAGTGCTTGTGCTGTTTCCAGTTTTCATCATTTGGCTCTTTTTTCCATTTCCTGAAGGTTGCTTTTTTGGCAGCAACAGCCTCTCTGACCTCACCTTTAAACCATGCTGGCAGTTGTTTGGACTTTCTTTCACTTTTCCTAATGCGTGGAATACAGCTGGTCTGGGCTTCGAGGATAGTATTTTTAAATAACACCAAAGCTTGCTGTAAGTCTTTAACCTTTGGAACCGCTCCTTTTAGTTTTTTCCTAACTATATTCCTCATTCTATCATAGTCTCCCTTTTGAAAGTTAAAAGGTAGTACTGTGGATGCCTTTACTATCTGTCCTCCACTAATTAAATCAAACATGATCATACTATGATCACTATTGCCAAGTGGTCCCAACACCCTTATTTCTTGCACCAGATCTGGCGTTCCACTAAGGACTAGGTCCAGTATGGCTTTCCCTCTGGTCGGTTCATGAACCAGCTGTTCCAAGAAGCAGTCATTTATTCCATCTAGAAACTTTATCTCTTTAGCTTGTCCTGCTGTGACACTGACCCAGTCGATACCGGGGTAATTGAAATCACCCATTATTACTACTCTGTTGTGACTTTTGTTAGCTTCCTTGATTTCTTTGAGCATTTCATCATCCATTTGTTCATTCTGGCCAGGCGGTCGATAGTATACTCCAACTGCCATCACCTTCCCTTTCATAAATGGAATTTCAATCCATAGAGATTCTACAGCAAATTTTGTTCCCTGCAAAACTTTAATCCTTTCTGACTCAATGCCCTCTCTAACATAGAGCACAACCCCTCCACCAATTTGATCAGCTCTATCATTAAGATACAGTGTGTATCCAGGTATCACAGTGTCCCACTGGTTATCCTCCTTCCACCATGTCTCTGAGAGTGCAATCATATCTAACCTCTCATTTAGTGCTATATATTCTAACTCTCCCATCTTATTGTTTAGACTTCTAGCATTGGCATACAAGCATTTTAGAGACTGTATTTTATTCATATTAATCTGGCTATTGGTAGGCAGGAGTAATTTGGAATCTTTATGCTCTGTCTGCTCCTTACTCAAGGGCATTTGGGTTACTATACTCCCTTTTGGAACCACACTGCTTTTGGTAGTATCCTTCAAGGATACCTTTGTCCGAACCATGCACTCCTGGGTGACTGTCGGCTTTCCCCTAATTTCTAGTTTAAAAGCTTCTCTATCTTTTTTTTAAAGGTTAATGCCAGCAGTCTGGTCCCATCCTGATTAAGGTGAAGCCCATCCCTTCGGAAGAGCCCCCCCTTTCCCCAGAATGTTCCCAATTCCTAACAAATCCAAAACCCTCATCCTTGCACCATTGTCTCATCCACGCATTGAGACTCCGGAGCTCTGCCTGTCTTTTGGGTCCTGCACGTGGAACAGGAAGCATTTCGGAGAACGCTATCCTGGAAGTTCTGGATTTCAACTTCCTACCTAAAAGCTTAAATTTAGCCTCCAGAATGTCCCTACCACATTTTCCTATGTCATTGGTACCAACATGTACCAAGACAGCAGACTCCTCCCCAGCACTATCTATGATCCTATCTAGGCGGTGCGTGAGGTCCGCTACCTTCGCACAAGGCAGGCATGTTACCAGGCGATCCTCACGTCCACCAGCCACCCAGCTATCTACATTCCTAATGATTGAATCACCAACTATAACAGCTGTCCTGACCCTCCCCTCATGGGGACATGGCCCTGGAGAAACGTCCTCGGTGCGAGAGGGTTTTACATCACCTGGAGGACAGGTCCTAGTTACATGATCACTTCCTGCCACACCAGGGTGATGCTCTCCTGTCACGTGACCTCTCTCCTCCATGGCAACAGGGATGCTGCCAGACTGGAGGTGGGACTTCAGGACTATATCCCTGTAGGTCTCGTCCATGTACTTCTCTGTCTTTCTTATGTCTTCCAGGTCTGCTACTCTAGCCTCTAGAGAACGGACTCGTTCCCTGAGAGCAAAGAGTTCTTTGCACTTAGTGCATACGTAAGACCTCTCACCAACTGGGAGAAAATCATACATGTGACACTCAATGCAAAAGACCGGAGAACCCCCATCTCGTTGCTGGACTTCTGTCTGCATCTTAGTTTAAAGCTTGTGTTTAGGTCTTTTAAATTCTGTATATAATAAGGATTGGTGTGGATGCTTATACCAATAAAAGTGTATCTAATACCCCTAATACACCTTGTGTACCTGAAGCTTAAGTAATTAATCTCAGGTCCTCTGTGTATGACTGATTTGGATAACGAGCTGCACCTGAGAGTAGCCCCTTTCCTCTAAGACAGTGATGGCTAACCTTTTTGAGCCCGAGTGCCCAAACTGCCGCACAAAACCAAAGAATTTCCTCAAAGTGCCAGCACGTCAATTAAAGCTCCATTTGCATAAGGTGCTTCATTTGCATAAATATTTGCATAATGTTACCATACACTAACTTTTAGTAAACATGCCTCTTAATGAGTATATGGATAAAGAAAGACTAAAAGGTTTCTACATTACTATAATCCAGTTCCAACCGCCAGGCACATTAGGAACTACTACAAACGCTGCCCATTTAGAACCCATAGCAAACCCGCCGTATCCTAACAGCACTACCAGGACTCACAAAGCACCATACTCTACCTATCAAAAGGCAACACTGCAAATATTAAACCAATACATCTCAGAGAACAACAATACATGACCTACTGGGGAAAGAACAAGTGGCAATGTCAAATAGGAATTATATAAACAGAATACCTCAGCTCAGTTACACATGCAGAACAGACCATTACCAAACAAGGAATCACAATTTAGAAACAGGAAGACAATAATTAAACTGGGAACCCCAAAAGCCAAACTTGGAATATACAACAACACTGTAGAAATAAAACTATATATTAATTTCCTCTTGTACTAAACAAAGCGCAAAAATTAATGATGCACATTTCCCAGAGCTGACATATTCCAATTAATAAATTCAAAATAAAGAGATATTTTTCTACCTTTTGTGCATTTTTTTTCAGTTGCAATTGTTCCAGCCACTTTCTTCTGGTTTCTTCGTGTCTTCTGCTAACTCTCCATCTGCTGTCCATTTGTCCTTTCTTCTGTCTTCTTGGGTTTTTTTTCCATTCTCTCTCTACATCTGCTTTAACATACTAATCTTTCTCCTTTTGCTCTTTCCTCATTCCTATTTCATCTACTCAAAATTTACCCCTCCATCCTCAATCCCCACTTACTCTCCCAATACCCGGCCAATTGTAGATTTTTTATCCCTCCCACACAAAATATTTTTCCCCTCTCCATTTTACTCTCCCAGCCCCATCCCATTCTAATCCTTCCCCAACACCAGCTCCCTTCTAGTTCCAGCCTCACCCAGCATCCATTCCCTTCTAGTCCCTGCATCAGCCCATTTCCAGTCCTAGCAGCCCCCCAACCCATTTCCAGTCCTAGCAACCCCCCAACCCAATACCAGTCCTATCCCCCCTCATCAACCCACTTCCAGTCCTAACCCCCCATCACCCCATTTTCAGTTTAAGCCCCCCCCCTATAACCCATTACCAGTCCTAACCCCCCATCAGCCCACTTCCAGTCCTAACCCCCCATCAGCCCACTTCCAGTCAGCCCCCCATAGCCCATTGCCAGTCCTAACCCCCCCCATCAGCCCACAGTCCATTACCAGTCCTAACCCCATCCGCCCCCCTCAAGTCCTAACCCCACCCCCACACCCCCTTTCCTGTACCACCCCCCCATAGCCCATTATCAGTCCTAAACCCCCCCATAGCCCATTCCCAGTCCTAAACCCATCAGACCACCTCAAGTGTTAACCCCCCAACAGCCCATTTCCTGTCATAACCCCACCCAACAGCCCACCTCAATTCCTAACCCCTCCCCATAAGCAGTCCTAACCCCCCCTAGCCCATTAGCAGTCCTAACCCCCCTCTCTAGCCCATTAGCAGTCCTACCCCCCCCATAGCCCATTACCAGTCCTAACCCCCCATCACCCCATTTCCAGACAGCCCCCATCAGCCCACAGCCCATTAGCAGTCCTACCCCCCCAGCCCATTAGCAGTCCTAACCCCCCCTAGCCCATTAGCAGTCCTAACCCCCCCCCTAGCCCATTAGCAGTCCTAACCCACCCCCCATGGCAAATTTAAAAAAAAAAAAAAAAAAGCAGCTGGCTCTGGCTTCTGCCGCGGCAGCGGCAGAATGCAATGTCCCGTGGGGCCCCCTCCGCCCGCTAAGCCCCTCTGCAAGGGCTTTCAGATTCGCGAGGGAGAGCGTCTCCCTCGCGTCTCTGTTAAGCCCGCAGGGGCTAATGGGAAATTTCCCATCAGTCCCTCGCGTCTAAAGGGGCTGATGGGAAATTTCCCATTAGCCCCTGCGGGCTTAACAGAGACGCGAGGGAGACGCTGTCTCCCTCGCGAATCTGAAAGCCCTTGCAGAGGGGCTTAGCGGGCGGAGGGGGCCCCGCGGGACACTGCATGCTGCCGCGTCCGCGTCCGCGGCAGCAGCCAGAGCCCGCTTTTTCTTTTTCTGCGGACCTTCACGCGTGCCAGCTGCAAGGCCTTCGCGTGCCACAGCTGGCACGCGTGCCATAGGTTCGCCATCGCTGCTCTAAGATGTGCAAGTACCTATAAAACTACAATTGGTGAGCGTTGACTGGGGGCGCTGTCCCTGCTCTCGCTTGCTCCAAGCAGAAGGCGATGCAAGAGCCATGGTGCCATGGTGACGGGATGCCATGACACTGCGGCTTCATTCAGGAGCCTGGCTGAGTTAGCTGGCTATGTGGCTGGGCGTGCGGCCAATCAGAATCAGGGCCGACCTGTATGTCCCGGCTGGTAGACCTCATTCTGATCCTGCGGGCACGTCTAGCCCCCGTGGGATCAGAAGCAGGTGCTGCTGCTGCTGCATGCCCTGATTCTGCCTGGCCATACAGGGGTAGGACATGCAGGACGGAATTGGCCTCTAAGTGCCCAATGGTTTGAATGTGAGGATGATTAGTAAATCTAGCTATGTGGAGCGTCTTAAGCCAGTTGTGAGTTATGAATGAGTAGGTGCCTTGGAATAATTGATCGTTTTCTTGAAGGTGTCAGCTGTATGGTTGTGGTTGGTTAATGTTTGCTGGATATATAAATGCAGGTATGCTGGGGATTTGAATTGGACACAAGTAAGAACTGCAGCAAGTCAGTGAATAAATGTTTGTAGTAAGCTCCTTTCTTTCTGTTTGGGTGATGGACTTTCTGAGAATAGTTAAGTGGCGATTTTAGGTGCAGTGTACTTAGGACAAGATTAGGCTGCTATGGATAAATTGTGACCTTGTTCAATTCCCATAGATGCAGTTTTGTGGATACATTCTACCCCCCTGATGAAGCTAAAGCGAAACGCTGTAAAGGCATCTGCAGTGCCACTGGGGAGAATGAAAGATAAGTAATGGTTGCTGATTAGTATCCGCTGTTGCCATTATGCTGAATTTCTGACAAAGCCATGGATGAACAATATATGAATGCTGCAGGCTGTGTGAATAAAGTATACATTGATAATTTCTACTGAATTACATCATTGCACTAAATGGAATATTGATAAGTTTTGTGATATTTTTTTGAATGAGTATTTTCCAGAAGCCTGATAAAGGGGAGTTTTTGGATCCTTGATGTATTTGAGCTTGGTCCAAGGCTAGTGTTTTAGACCTGGATTTGAAATGCTCATTGGTTCTGAGATCCTTTTTCTTCTGTGGAAGTAAGAATACAGCACCAATTGCATTTAGTTATAGGGTAAATCTTTTGATTAGCACATGATTATTGGCATCCATATAAACAATTCAAATCAGTTTGAATAGAAAAACCACATTCCCGTGCAATAAAATTAGACACACCTGTGATCAATGAGGTGAGGTGAGGTGTGTCTGGGAAGCAGCCAAAGTTGTTGCCAAAGTTTGGCTATAGCTTCTTAGATCTGGCCAAGGATACCTCCTCTCCACGGGACTGTTGCCCTGCAGGGGAAGACGGTGACAGTCCTTCAGATAAACGTTCTATCACTTCTAAGTCTGGCTGGGAAGGAGGAGAGCTCTCTCCATTGGAAGACTACCAGAAGCCACGAGAAGATGGTCATATCTGGTTATTCTGTAAGGAAGAGCCTCCTGCTTTCATTGCTCAAATTACAGAGGCTCTGCACCTCTTGGATTCAAGTGCAAGAGCCTTCGGATTCCTCTAAACTTCGAGCAGACCCCATTATTATCTGCATCAAGAAACCTTCTAAGGCTTTTCCCTTTCCCCTGGAACTACAACAGATTGTCTTCTTAGAGTGGGATTGTCCTAATGTGTCTCTATGCTCTGCTTATCGTTTGGGTCGTGTTTGATCTTCGGATGATCTTGACAATGGTTGCATTTCCCTAAAGTAGACGCCCTAGTCCCTAGTCACTGCAGTCACTAAACACACAACCATTCCTGTGGAGGGTGGCACTGCCCTCCTTGATCAGGTGGAGGGCCTCTTTAAAAAAAAAAAAAAACACTCGTCATCGACTTTGGCATTAGGCCTCTACAGAGATCTTGCCTCTACAGCAGTGGTTCTCAACCTTTTTTGTGCCGTGACCCCTTTTACCATTGGTCAACTTGTGGGGACCCCAATGATAAAATCAAATGCGTCTCTCATCCTTTATCATTAACGCAATGTCGCTGTAATAATTTGTTGAATTATTAATATATTACAGGCCTTTGCAATATGTTTTTATTTATAAAATTTACTTATTTAAACCACAATAATTAATCACAACAACAAATAACAATATTTGATCTCGAAATTATGATGATTTTGTAGTCAACGGTTTTAGTATGCTTTATTCAAAAAGACTGACGAAGAACAAAAATGTTAGCGTTGTCAAACCTAAAAAGTAGGCATAGGCTATCAGTGCGAAGGTTGTGCTTGCTTCCTTCTCGCCAGATGTGAAATTCTCGGCTCAGTCTTTGCGAGAGCACAACGAAGATCATCTTCTGCAGCAAGTCTATTGCGGTATTTACTCTTGATAAGCAACAAGCTTGAGAAGCCGGTTTCACACAGATATGTTGTTGGAAACGGAAGAAGTAGACGCAACACAATCTCAGACAGTCCAGGATACAATTGAAAATACTTGATCCAGAATTTAATTACTGACATTGAAGAAAAATCATTTTTCGCTGCATCGCTGGTAATGAGTTCAATGAACTCTTCTTGTGCAATCTCAGGAACATCCTCAACTTTAACTGTGAATGGACTTCTGGCAAGTGCAAATGGTGTGCCAGGTAGATTTGGAAAATACGCTGAAATTTCTTCTTCCAGCATTTCTAGGTGCTGTTTGACAGAAATTATAATTTCATTTCTTGTGTCAAGTTCAATCTCGTTTTCTTCAAAGAAAGTGGATAAGTTTAGCAACATGTACGTTTTATTTTCAGCTAACTTTTTCTGCCAAAGCTGAAGTTTCATTTGAAATGCTTGAATCTTTTCGGACAAATCTAGGCATGTTGCATTTGGTCCTTGCAGTGATAAATTTAATTCGTTCAATATTGCAAATATGTCAACCAAGTAAGCAATTTTCAGCAGCTGCTTTTTGTCACTGAAAAGTGCTTCAAATTGTGGTTTTGCTTTTTGCTTAAAAAACATTTTTAGTTCATCGCGAAGATCAAAGACGCGCTTTAAAACCTTTCCTTTTGATAACCATCTCACCTCAGTGTGTAGTAAAAGAACATTATTGGATGCATCCAAATCATTACAAAGTTTTGTAAACAGTCGCGTGTTTAAAGCACTTGCTTTTATGAAATTAACAGCACTTACTACATTTGTCATAGCTTCTTGCAGCTCTGGTGGCAGTGTCTTCGTTGCTAAAACTTGTCTATGAATCATACAGTGAGTTCCAATGGCTTTCGGGGATTCATTGAACACCAAACGTTGAAATCCCGACCGACATCCTAGCATAGCTGGAGCTCCATCTGTGCAAACACCACAAACCTTGTCGATGGGGATATCGTGGTTTTGCAGAAATGAACTAAATATTTCAAACACATGACGAGCAGTTGTTGTCGTTTCAAGTGGCTTGCAAAAAAGGAACTCATCTTTAAACTCACCATTATTAATATATCTCACGTAAACCAGTAACTGAGAATAGTTTGAAACATCTGTGGATTCATCAAGCTGGATGCTAAATAGTCCAAGTGGAGCGGATTTCATTTCCTGGATTACTTGGTCAAGGATATCAGCAGACATATCTTCTATTCGTCTACCGATGGTGTCGTTAGACAAGGAAATTGGACTCAATTTCCGTACAAATTCATCTCCAAGCATGACTCGAACAATATCTTTTGTTGCTGGTAACAGCAATTCCTCGGCAATGGTGTGAGCTTTCTTGGCTTTGGCGATTCTGAGAGCCACCATATATGAAGCTTCAACAGCGGCTATGTTTTGCTGGTGGAGCTTTCCGCCAATATCAAGTCTGCTTTTCTTGATTCCATCAGCTTTGTTCTTAAAATACTGAATATCCTTGCCTACAAAGGTGGGATGCTTACAGTCAAAATGCTGTTTCAGTTTGTTTGGCTTCATGGATTCCGCTGATAGAACTTCGCTACAAATAACGCATTGTGGTTTCTCAATCCCTGCTGAAAATATGGAGGTGAAACCATATCTTAAAAAGTCATCGCAATATTTTCTTTTCCTGGTATTCTTCTCTCTGTCATTCATTTTCAATGGAGTCGCTGGTGTTATATAATATCACACAAGGCGAAGGCAGATGAGGTCACAGGTGCTAACTTTCGGCTATATAGAAAAAACAAATATATCTTTAAAAAATATATATATTTATAATATGAAATGCATAATGTGCTGTGCTGCTTTTGAACTCTTCTACTTCAATGCCTCCAGTTCTTGCTATTGCTACCAGTTGTTTTTCTCAGCCTGCAATACTTATCCCATTCCTCTTACATTTCTACCCTCTCAGAAACCCTATTCACCCCTACCAAGAAACCCACTTATTCCACACCGGCATGTCTTGCATACAGTTATATAAACAGACAGACAGAAATGCCCTCCCCAGTAGAAGTTCCCTCCGAAAAACCCAGCATGTTTTTAATAGGAGGCCATGCAGTCCCTCCCCGATCACCCCCACAAGGCCCGATCCAGCCCACTGCACCCCAGCAACATAAAAGCAGCACTGGAAGGTGGACCTGTGTCTGAAAGCCTCACTAGAGGGCTCCTTGGTGTGGCCAAACAGCGGGCGAGCCAGCAGCACCACTGAGTGAGGGCATCCAGCAAAGACCAACAGAACTGTATTAACAGACCTCCATAAAAACTAATTGTAAGCTTTGATGAGCAGGGACTGTCTCTTACATGTCTGTGCAGTGCTGCATACGTCTTGTAGCGCTATACAAATGCTCAGAAGTCTCTGTTAATTAGGCCAACTTGCACCAATGACAATAAACAGCATATGGTTACCGTTGCACATATCACCTTCTTTTCAAAAGGAAATAGTCAGACCATCCAGCATACCCACACAATTACAGTACTCTAGCAAAGTATAATATTCAACACAATGAAAAAAAAAATACAAATGCAGAAGGAAAATATATATGGCTAGGGGACCTTGCACTTTCAGCTAAATAAATCTTTTTATTATTAAAAACTGCAACAAAATATAAACATAACAATAAAATAAAATTACAAACCACAGCATTCCATTCCACAACAAGGGGGGGGGGGGATAAAAATGTATGATTCCCCGAAATGGAGGTATATAAAACACAAATGGAGGAGAAGGCCTTCCGCAGAAAGTCCAACAACAAAAGTACAGCGGAGGGCAAATCACCACGTCCTACCAATATGTTGGTTAAATTCTTTATTAGGGACCCAATAAAGAATTTAACCAACATATTGGTAGGCTGTGGTGATTTGCCCTCCGCTGTACTTTTGTTGTTGGTATATAAAACACATAAATAAAAATACTGATGAAATTGGTTGCTTTCTCAGTAATATCCTCTCAAACACAATCAAGTATGGACCTGGGACTCAAACTAAGATTCTTCTGTATGGAAGTGCCAGCACCATGAGGCCAGCCTCCCCTTCAGCAGTTAAAATGTAAAAATGAGCTATGTTTAATTTCACTTACTTATAGTAAATAAAGCTATGTTTTATTTCACTTGGAAAGGGATTGGAGTTTATCCGCCTACTTATCAAAATTCACATGTATACATAGAAATTAGCCAAGAAAATCTGTGTTCACCAAAGAACAGGTATAAAATGTAGGCATAAATTCTCAGGAGTAATTTTCAAAGTAGAAATAGATGCATATTTTTGCTCTGAAAGTTCTAAGTATGCACAAGTATAAAACTACCCCATTAACCCATTTTCTCATATGCCATACTCTCCCAAATAGCTATTGGCCAACTATCAGCTTCTGATTCATGATGCGGAGGAAATAATGGATTAGCATTTTGTAGGTGGGCCTGCACACTTCCAGTCACTTAAGCAAGCATTCAAAAAGATAGTTTGGATAATTCTCTAGAGAACAGTAAATAAAGCTATGTTTTATTTTACTTACTTATAGTCTCCTCCTGCTGCTGAAGAGCCTCTGCCACGTGGCTGCAAGGCCTGGACCACACGGTCTGTTGTCCGTCGTTTTTTCTGCTCCTGCCTCCTTTTGCACTCGTGCACCGGAGCTCCCCTGCTGTTCTCACCTCCACTTCGCCGCTCCACTTATCCTCGTCCTGATATCTCTCTCTGGGCCCGATCAACACCTCGCTGCACTATCGGGTGCCGGAGTGGATGCAGAGCCTTCCCGCCGCTGAAGAGCCAATGCAGATGTTTCCCGCCCCTAAAGGAAGTTAATGTAACTTCCTTTGGGGGCGGGACGTATGTGCACAGGCTCCTTCACAGAGACGGAAGGCTCTGCACCGGCTTGGCTTTTTTCAAATTTTTTTTTCAATTGAAGGTCGTTGCCACCGCCGCCGTTGCCGCGACCCCCGGTAAATCCCGAAGCGACCCCAACGGGGGTCGCGACCCACAGGTTGAGAACCGCTGCTCTACAGAGATCTTGCACGTGTTCTGCTACGATGGCTTCAGTCACTTCCGGATGATCTGACTTTGCCTATTTAGAGTCTGTCACTGCCTTTCTTGCAGATGCCTTTTATGATCTGCTGTGCTGATCTGCTGTCTGTGGCTGCTGCTACAGAGGCTTAACGTTGGCCGTGGCTCCGTCATTGGAATGCGGATGCTGCTTCCAAGTTCCGTCTCGCCAAGCTTTCTTTCAAAGGCTGCCTTTTTTTTTTTTGGTGAGGATTTGGAAAAGCTTGTGAACGATTTGGGGGAAGTCGAGCATCGACGTTTGCCGGAGGATAAGCCCAAATCCAATTTTTGGTGTCCTTGCCACATCATTCTCTATGCCCTCATCTTATAGAGTCTGCTTCAGAGATGTTCATTGCTGCCGGCCTGGCAAATCCGTTTCTCCTTTGAATAGGGCTGGTTCTAAGCCTCAGTCCTTTTGGGGTATCCGTCACAGCCGGAACAATTTCTCCTCGTCCAACAAGTTTTCTGGTTCCACCAAGCTTCCTGTTGATGGTTTCTGGGTCCATTCCGGGGTGCCTCCTGGGGGCGGACACTTTAATGTGTTTTTCTCCTGAATGCACCCAGATAACATTGGATTTATGGGGGCTCGAGGTAATAACACAGCTTTATGCTCAGCTTCACTGAGCCCGTGCCAAATGTCTTCCTCATCTCTTCATGCAGTTCCGTGGCCAAGGCAGCGGCTGTACGCCTGACTCTCCACCGCTGCCTTCAGCTCAATGTGGTATGCCTAGTTCCTCCCTCAGAAAGAGATTCTGGTCACTATTCCATTTACGGAATAGTGTAACTGTGTCGGTGACTTTACTGAAATCTAAGTACACCACATCTAGGGCTCTCCCTCTGTCCAACTCCCTGGTCATCCTGTCAAAGAAATCAATCAGATTTATCTGACAAGACCTGCCTCTGGTGAATCCATGCTGCCTCGAATCCTGTAATCCATTGGACTCCAGAAACCTCGCTAGTCTCTCTTTTAGTAGCCTTTCCAATAATTTACTAACCACGGAGGTTAGACTAACTGGGCTGTAGTTCTCAAAGTCATCTTTACGTCCGCATTTGTGTAAAGCACTTAGTGCCTGGAGCTCTGAAAGGCGCCATGACATTCTTGCTGGGATCCTTTTCTGTCTTTTTCCTTGGAGGGGGTTACCATTCAAACAATGCCCTCTTTTCTGCCTAAGGTCCTTTTGGATTTTCATGTCATTTGTCGAGTGGTTGCCTGGTCATCTTCCTCCACTTTCGCGCGGCATTACTGTCTTGATCTCATGGGTAGCTCTGTTAGATATTTGCAGGGTGGCCACCTGGTCCCCCCTCTTTACTTTTGCATGTCACTATCGATTGGATGTCCAAGCTCGAGAAGCAGCTTGCTTCGGAGCCTCTGTCTTGACTGCAGCTGTTTCTTCTTGCCCTGGAGTGGCTTAGCTATGCTACTCCCCATTAGTCTTGACTGGTCTAGCAGGCTGTGTTTGGAAGGAGAAATTTTACTTACTGATGATATCCTTTCCTGGAGTCCTGCTAGACCAGTCCAGGACCCGCCCCTAGTGGTTGGGGCAATGTACTTCAGGCCGGAAGGTCGGGGGTTCAAATCCCACTAGAGGACAGCAACCTTGGGCTGGAAGGACTGGGGTTTCTAGTCCCACAGGTGCTCCTTGTGGTCTTGGGCAAGCCACTTAACCCTCCATAGCCCATGTTCCCTGTAAAATAGTTTTCTCCAAGTTATAATACCCTGTTCAATGTAATTTCAGTTTGTTCAATGTAAACCGCGCTGATGCAGAATAGCGCGGTATATAAGAGAATGTAAATAAATAAATAAATACATTGTCAGTACTCACATGACTTGAATCAATCAGTGAATGATGGCTCTAATGTTTAAAATGGCCACATTCACTCCCTGTTCCATTTCAGAATGGTGAAGACAAGAGAGCTGCCTGAGACCATCAGAAAAGCTATTATCATTAAACATCAAACTCCAAAGGGGTTCAAGACCATCCCCAAAGACCTTGGGATTTCTGTGTCTACAGTTTGCAATGTTGTTAAGAAGTTTTCTGCTCATGAGACTGTCAAGAACCTCCCAGGACATGGTGGGAAGAGGAAAATTAATCCAAGGAGTCTTTGAAGGTCACCTCCCAGGACATGCTAGGAAGAGGAAAATTAATCCAAGAAGTCTTTGAAGGTTGGTACAAACTGTTGGAAAAGCACCATGTACAACATCCAAAGAGCTTAAGGCTGACCTAGAGCAATCTGGAGTGGTGGTTTCAACCCGCACCATATAATGCGCACTAAACAAAGAAGGACTTCATGGGGAAAGGCCAAGGAGGACCCCACTGCTCAAAGACAGCTATAAAAAAGCACATCTGATCTTTGCCCAAACCTTCCTTGAGGAACCACAATCTTTCTGGAAAAATGTTCTGTGGACAGATAAAACCAAACTTGAGCTCTATGGCAATGCAGACCAGAAATACTTATAAAGGCAAAGAAATGAAGCTGATAAGGAAAAGAAATATCCTTCCTACAGTTAAATATGGTGGAGGATCCATAATCTTGTGGGGCTGGTTTGCTGCCTCAGGAACTGGAGGCCTGGAATGTATTAAAGGAATCATGAAGTCAGAGGACTACTGAAATGTGTTACCTAGTGTCAGAAAGCTAGG